>JBBGZY010000490.1:5606250-6963125 GCA_037952925.1 Lithobates clamitans
ATGCTCTGGATGCTCAAGCCGGACATGGGGCATCAGATCATCAAACTGGACAGCAGGCACTGGAACATCAGACCGGGCAGCGGGCACTGGAACATCGGGCTGGACCATGGGCACCAGAACATTAGGCCGGAACATGGGCAACGAAACATCAGGTTGGAACATGGGCAACGGAACATCAGGCTTGACCGTGGGCAGTGGAACATCAGGCTGGAACATGGGTACCGGAACATCAGGCTGGAACATGGGCACCAGAACATAAGGCGGGACCATGGGCACTGGAACATCAGGCTAAACAGCAAATACTGGAACATCAGGCCAGACAGCAGCCAAAAGGTTGGTAGAGTTAGGTGGGTCATCGGGTTCAGGACCATCAGAGGCTAGCCTAACCCCACTGGCAATCATGGAGGCAAGTCGCAGTGGATCGGCTGGGGTGGAGACAGACTGGAGCAGATTGGCAGGCTTGGAGGCAGGCTGGAGCAGATGGGCTGGCTTGGAGGCAGGCTGAAGCAGATCGGCTGGCATGGAGGCAGGCTGGGGCAGATCGGCTGGTGTGGAAGCAGGCTGCAACAGATTGACTAGTGTGGAAGCAGGCTGGAGCAGATCGACTGGTGTGGAGGCAGGCTGGAGCAGATAGGCTGGCGTGAAAGCAGGCAGGAGCAGATCGACTGATGTGGAGGCAGCCTGGAGCAGATTGGCCTGTGTGGAAGCAGGCTGGAGCTGATCAGCGGGTGTGGAAGCAGGCTGGAGCAGATCAGCTGGTGTGAAAGGAGGCTGGAGCAGATTGGCTGGCGTGGAAGCAAGCTGGAGCAGATTGGCTGGTGTGGAAGCAGGCTGGAGCAGATCGGCTGGTGTGGAGACTGGATTGAAAAATGGCAGGATTGTATGGGTTGGAAAAAACGTTTGTTTCTTTTTGAGTTTAGCCACTGAAGCCTTGTAGGTGACTGCAGGGCTGTAAATCGGGGGTGCAGCAGATGGAAGAGAAGAGTTTTAGCATGGTATGGAAAAGGAAACAGTTAATAAGGGGGATCTTTGTGGAATTGCTGCAGGCATTATAGAGGAGCCAGAGGGGTTAAAGGCAGGATAGGTGCAGCAAGTAGAAACAGGATACTGATATTTAGTTGGTAGCAGGATATATTGGGCTGTGACTGTGGTTGCCGTGGGTGATGGGGAAAGAGACCACTGAGCAGGCAGGTCTCTTGCAGTAGAAATAGGCTGTTGCAATCTGACTGAGGCTGATTGTAATAGATCTGACCATGCCTGTAGTAAAGGTTTAACAAAATTTGGCTTACATACTGCCTGTCTAACTAGGGACTGCATTACGTTAATACACTCTGATAACACCTATTCACACAAATGGTAAGAATTTGCCCCTTTGCCACGGCTCATCCTACCTAACTAATTGAACACCCCCCAGTGTCCTTGACATGTCACAGTCCATCAGATTTTCACTCGGGGTGAACAATACTTCCCAGCAGTTTTCCTTCTTCTTTATGGACAACTCCAGGGACAAGGAGACACAGCTGCATACAGATAGTAAGAAGCAGACCATGGTGCAAGGGACCGCACTTTGGGACATAGGTCCCCTTGCAAAGATATCCTCAATCTGTCCAAATGACAGTCATGGATTGAGAAGATTTTCTTCCTCAATTGAAGAAACAACATCCTGCCGAAGATCACAGGTCACTTTTTGGGGTGAAGCACTCCGACAACTTCATATACTAGCCAAGGTTTAGGTGGAAACTCCCTGTATCTGCCGGCAGCATTCAGTCCAGCACAAACATAGCAGTACAGCCTTCAGGAATGGTCTCCACTAGCAACAACTTGTATGTGAGTGTGAAGTGGCTTCCAGCATAGCGTCTTTGACATCACACAACACATATTTGTAATTCACAGGGTAAAGAACATATGCATCTTCATGAAATTCACCAGTAGTACCTGGGATCTGGCAGTGTTACATCTTCTCCTTTGGCATTTACGGTGACAACATAGTGTTTAGCGTCCTTCTTGTCTGGCCTACGGAGGATTATTCTGTCCAGAATAATCCTGCGTCATAGCCCCAGGTGTGTAGCATGGAGGCGTATCGTTTGGCCACCTTGGGTTACCGCTTCAGAAAGTCTATCTGGAGAGGGATCCGGAGGAAACTGCGCACAGCTTCATCCATGTATTGGGTTTCTTTATCCAAGATTTCCTCTTCCAGGTGGGCTGGTATGTAAGGATATAGGTACCCGTACACCTTAGCCACTTTCTTTATAATGAACTGCTGTACCTTAGACAGCCGAGGCAGGGTCTTAGGATCTCTATACCCGGGTAGGACTTGTGTGTCTGGAGGACGCTGACCTGAGCACCCAGCCACAACATCTGGATTTTAATCAGGCGTGTTTACAGGCATTGGCTTGGTAGGGCGAACTTTGGGGACCCATCAAGCTCAACGATCCTTCTCAAAAGACCTGGTAATGCTGATCAGCAGAGTTGCATTGGCTGACAACTTAATTTCCACATTAGCGGTAGTGGTAGAGGGAACTTCATCCTCCTGCACATCACTCATTGACTCCTCATCACTTTCACTCCACTTCCCGGGACAAGATAAAGTAATCTAAACCAGTTCTGATACTCCATCAGACGGAATGTCTGAATCTGTTATGGTAGAACACTCTTTAGCCTGGATACAATTATGCTTGGCACTTGCCATAACTGGCACAACTGCGTTATCCCCCTAATAGCCACAGGCATCACCTCCCCTACAGGCACACTGCTTTCACTCCTTTCAGGCGTACCCAACTCCGGTACTCTTTTCCCTTGTGGCTCAGACATTAAGGCGAGCAGTTGGGCCCGACCACGGCCTCGAGGAGTGACCGATGTAATAGGTCCTGGGGTAGTGGTTGATGCAGAGGTAGCAGCTTCCTGCACGATGGCAGGTGGGCTCTTAATATCACTCCCAGCCGGGATAGCGACATTCTTGTTCCAATCAACCTGTAGCATCTGCAGAGGCTGAGTTGGGGTGATTACTTCAAACATGTGCTTTCCACAGACGATCCAATGCCTCAAATACGTGATCAGACTGGAACATTTCTCACAGATAAGCCCCAAGGCCTCATAGCCTCCAGCCATATACAGGGCAAGCTTACCCTTCAGTGTATACCACACTCTGGTGGCAGTCAGGACTGGTTTCGCTTTGCTCGGACCAAAACCAATGCCTTTGCCCCACGTTGGGCGCCCAATGTAGCAAAGTCTCAGGCCTCCTGCAGTCTAATGAGAACCTCCATTGCCAAGAGCTGCTGACATCTTCAGTATAGAGTTTGGTTTGTATGGCATAGTGGGTGTAATGCAAGATAGATTCATGGGCGCCAGACACTTCTTGAATTCAAAGAGATTTTATTTCTCTTGAACAGAACTTCAAGACAGAGGGTTAGGGTCAGGACACCCTTAGGTAGTTGCAATGTTAATTAGCAGACTCTGAGACTTCTACAGGTAGACAGCTATGCAGGGAAAGGCATTCAGCAAGACACCACATCTGCATGTGTAGGAATGCTGTCTCCTATGGCAACAGTCTTAGAACAGTTCCTAACACAGATTGTAACAAACTCCTTTACTTTCTCTACAGTCATTTCTTGCAGGCTCTCAACCCACTGAGCTCCCAGTCTCTCTCACTAGACTTGCTGATTCACTGCAACCGAATCCCCTGAGCTCTTCCAATCTTCACTTAAGTATCTTCCTCAAGCATCACCCCCCCTTCTCTGCTGGGTCCCTAGCTTGGCACTCCAGATACTTCTCAAGTTTCACCCTACTGGCCTGCTTCATCCCTGGCTTGACACACACAAGGCTGCTCTGCAAGCGTCACTCCGCTGGCTGGGTCCCTGGCTTGACACCTGCTGAAGTTTCCCAATTCTTCACAGTCCCCGGTTGGTGAGAATACTGCTCCGGTACTTGCTTCAGCTACTCACTGTGGTCCCTGGTAATAAGGTGATTGGTCTCTTAGTGGCTTCCCCTCTACCTCCAACCATGACAGGTTCTCCAGCCGGCAGAACCGTCACTTCTGGTTGGACTGCAAGCCGCAATCCCTACCCTATCATGCTCTTTTGCTTCTGGATAGGCCCTTAGACAGCCTAGCAGTTATATGTGCCCAGGATAGGCCCAAACTCTGGCCTAGCAGCCCAGACAATACAACACACGTCCACCCAGACAGCCATCCAGGTGGCACAGAACACCGATCACCTGACTCCACCAAAATATATAGGCTCTCCCAGCAGGCCAAGGGATTCAAGAAAACCCCTGCCCATTGGCTGAGATGCCCAATATACTCCAAATCTGTCCTTGCTTTGCCCTTATCTTATCTAATGTTGCCAGGTACCCGGCCACCTAGCGGCAGAAGAGAGAACTGCATCAATTCCAGACTTAGGGTGAACTTAACTGATCTGTAACAATGAGGCAAGATAACTACACCTGGCAGGTAAATTTAGGAGTAACCCTGCGCCTAAACATCAGGGTACTACATCAATTTCCGTCTCCAGCCCACAAAAGGAGATCTGGAAATTCATACAGATGTGACAAAGTGGGATTTCCCCAAAGGGGAGTTTACAAAGAAAAGGAACTTTCCACATAAAATCGTATTCTAGCCTGCCTCCAAACTGTCAAAGTAGTTCCCATAGGTACTGTAATGGCCGAAATGGAGTGTGGACCTCTAAAGGGTAAGTTTATGAGTTCAGAATAGGATCCTAATAGACCAGCCTCAAGGGTGACTGCAGCATTATCTTGTGGTTGAGAAAACCATCAGCATACGGTAACAAAAATCACAGCCCAGTATTATACTAAAAAGGTAGGGCAAGGCTGCCACCTGTTAAGGGTAAATGCAAAATGTTTTTGCCAATCAAGGGGTTTTCCCATTCCAGATGGGTGAGGAGAGAATTCACTCTTCTTTCCAGAAAAAAATATTTAGAGATGGTTACAGGAGTTTGCCAAAAATATCTGATCTTTACCTGGCTTAGAGATTAAAACAATCACTGCATCTAGCTTAGATGGGGCAATGTTCCATCTGCTGTGCTGAAGTTAGGTGACCATGCTCATATCTCACCCTAGAAGAGTAAAGTTCATGGTCATAATTAGTAAAGCAAAGACTTAAACTGTAGGGGGTCTGTTAAAAGAGTACCAACAGGGTCTTTAATTTTGGCTATATGGGCCATACCAGTTCGCTAGCTACAAACACACCCATGGTGTGTATTTGAGCCACTCAGGCTGCAGGGAAATGTAGTCCTGTGCCTGCTGCTGTGAGTGCTGGCCAGAAAAGAGCTTGCCCATGCTCCAGACAATAATAGACAACAGCTAAACATCCTGGGAGCCGCACATCAGAACAAGACCTGCTGTGTGTGAACAAGTGTCAGTCTCAACCTGGACCCCCACCAGACCACGCCCCGAACATGTTTCACTCTGCCAACAGCAGCTTACTCACGGGGTGGTACTCATGAGTACACTACAGTGGGTGGAGCGAAACACGTTGAGGCATGACCTGGCAGGGGTCCAAGCTGAGACTGCCACTTGTTCACACATAGTGGGTCTTGTTCTGATGTGCCGTTCCTGGGACCCTTAGCTCTTTGTTATCTAGCTAATCAGGCTAAAGGTTTGCTATTATTTTCACAATATTTGAAGATGCATTGTGCTTGGTGAAGTATATTCTTTCTGGCCAATGTAGTGCATGACATCATATCTCAAAGCGCTACCTGTAGCTCTTCGTGGATGGCAAGGTCCCATGTTTTGGCAAATCGGGATTCCAGCTGTCAAGCTCTGGTCACCATCTAAGAAGGTACGTTTAGTTTTACATACTCCCCCCTACAGTGGATTGGTATTCGCCTTGCACGTATGGCTTGAAAGCATCCCAAACTATCTCAGGTGAGAGTTTGGATTAAAAATCCATTACACCTAAAAAAGCTTGTGCAAGTTGGGGCTCAACATCTGCATCTGATATCCATTATCTGGAAAGCCTCCATAGTTTGTCAGAGAGCACAGTTTTTAGGAATAATAATACTTGTACAGGTGTATGGTCAGAAATGACTCCTAACTAAAGAGAAAATATCTTGGACCTTGGGCAAAATATTAGGGCTGGCAATTTGTGAGACTGTCTTGTGGCTAGAGGGATAGCAGGAGTGGGCCCTAGCGGTGGAGTGTTTCCAACTCCAGATATCCATAAATTGGTATAGATCGGCCCAATTAACCAGGTATGACTCCCACATGGTATCAGAATGGAGTCTGAAAAAAAGGAAAACTTCTGTTTTTTAATGCAAATTGTTAGTCAGTGTCTTTTGTTTTTTCTTGCTGGCTAACTAATCTATAAAAGCTAGTAATTTGGGGCAGTCACCATTTTTGTTTTTTTTACAGCCTTGTTTTTTTTACAGGGCACATTATATCACTCACACTCCCCCCCCCCCCCCACCCCCGCCCCAACCCTATAGATAGAATAAAAGCTGTCCATATACCATTTAAAGCGGGGGTCCACCCACACCGCCAAAAAAAAAAAATATTAAAGCCAGCAGCTAAAAATACTGCAGCTGCTGACTTTTAATACATGGTCACTTACCTGTTCCAGGGTCCAGCGATGTCGGCAGGGGACGCCGAGAACCAGCTCGGTTCTCGGCAGCTGCCGCCGCCATCCTAGGTGAGGGAATCAGGAAGTGAAGCGTTGCGGCTTCACTTCCCGGTTCCCTACTGCGCATGCGCGAGTCGCGCTGCGCATCCCAAGTGGTCCCTGCTCTCTCCTGGGAGCTGTATGTTCCCAGGAGACAGCGCGGTGGGGACGGGAAGTGGCGTAGACTCCCATGGGAGTCTATGCCGGAAGTGGGTGCAAATACCTGTCTTAGACAGGTGTTTGCACCCCCCTCCCCCTGAAAGGTGCCAAATGTGACACCGGAGGGGGGGAAGGTTCAGAAAAGCGGAAGTTCCATTTTTGTGTGGAACTCCGCTTTAAGACTATTATTGTTGGTTTCAATTGTCCTGCTGCTGGACATTTTTACGCCACTTTGGTATCTAAATTCTTGTTGTCAATGCTCTTTGTCTCTAATAAATTGGGCCTTGCCTTGCTATTTAAAATTGTCTTGCTGTTGGCCAGTTTTACACTGCTATGTCATCTGGGGCCTCTTAGTTCTTGCAGTAAAACATCTGTCTGTACCCTTTGTGTTAGGTACATTTCAAATAATTCACCAATAATAATTGTTCTGCTGCTGGCCAATTATTTTTATGAATTATTTTTATGAATATAACTTTAAGTTGGGGGTGTTTATAGCACATCAGGGAGTTATTGCTGAAAGTCTGTTCAAGAGCTGCCTTATTTCACTGCACCTTACTGTGCATCACCTTCACCCCAGGCTAAACCCCAGGTGCTGTGCTAAAGACCCCCTTGGACATGAGTCGTGACATCCAGTAATCCTTGAATATGATCCCTTATCAGTGTTTTAGTTACAGCATTGCTTTCTCTGTCAGGCCGGGTTCACACTATTGTGAATTGGATGCGGGATCTCCGCATCCAATTTACAATAGCAGAAGATTGTGACCGGTCTCTCTGTGAGCCAGTTCACATATCTCTGATGCGGCTGCAGTACAAATTTGCACAGGAGCCCTTTGCGTCTTTTGGTCTGTTTCAGGTCCGAATTCAGTCAATAATTCGGGCTTAAATCGGACCTGAAACGGTGAACCAGGATGCACAGGACCCCTGCTGTGAGCCGCATCGGTATTAGGTGAGAACCGAGCCTGAATGTTTGCTTGACCAGGACAGGAAGAGCCCTACAAAGAAAAAATAAAAGTAAGAAAATGAAAGTGTTAAAGTGCGTAAATCTGTAAATATTTTTTAAATAAAAAAGAATCAAATATAGCAATGCCTGGTAGTAACATTGCTGGGTCCGAACCAGCTTTTGATGCTCAGCATTATCAAAGTCAGGTTCCTGCACGTCTATCATAATTCAGAAACCATTGGATCCAGGGGGGGCACATGCACACAGCGGACCAGGATGGCAGAATTCTAGACCAGCTCCGCATACCTGGGTGACTTAATTAATCACTCCTTGAGCTATACAGATGCTTCAGAGCTGTTCTTTGCCTCTTTTTGTCCAGATTGAGGCGGTGAACACTCCGATACCATGGGACAGATGGACAAGACAAAACTTCGTCCTACAAGGGAGCAGCTAAGATGGCGCCGAGCCCACCGAAGGACTAGACCAGACAGCTCTCAATGAGTGATTCCGGTGAGTCCCCTGGCAGTCTACAACTATTCCCTTCAGTGTTCCGCTTACAGCCTGCCGACCCGGATCTGGGAAGGCTGGATAAGATTCAGGACATTGTCAGAGAGGAGCTGGCTGTTACAGCCAAAAAGCTTGCCACTGACCTCCGGAGGGACATAAAAGACCTGGGCCAGTGCCCTGCCTCTATGGAGGCTAGGATGGATGCAGCCACAATAGTTTTGGAAGCCCATGAAACATATTTGGAAGACCATCAAGTTGAGATTGCCATGCTACGATCCCAGTTAGAGGATGCAGAAAACAGGGCAAGAAGAAGTAACATCCACATTAAGGGAATTCTATAGAGTGTAACAGATCTCCAGGTCTCTACCCTAGCCTTTCTGTAATAACTTGTATCTACTATCCCCGCTGACAGACTAGAGATGGATCGCATCTATAGGGCGCTGACCAGGAGATAAGCTGATGGCCCTCCTGGAGACATTGTTCTGAAGTTCCACTTTTATTGCACAAAAGAAGCCATGATGCGAGCAGCTAAAGACCTCAGAAGTGGGCAACTTCTTAAGTGGAATACAATGACACATCTTTGAGAACCGGTCAACCACCATAAGGATAACAGTGTTGCCTTGGGAGTTGGGTAACTTCACAATGAAATCCATAGACAGGTGGGTCCAGGGCCTCTCTCCATTGGGTATGGGTTGTAGGTGATGAATGTATAAACAAGGGTTGTGGCGCTTCCTATAGGGTAATGGATGGGAGGGGTGTTGATGCTGTACACAGGTGGTTCCCTCAGATGAACCCCAAAAACAGGTACCTGGTAACTACCAGGAACAACCTCGGTAACCGTACGGGTATGTATATCATTCAAACCTACTTGAAAAAAGGGGGTGTGGACTTTCAAGTAGGTTTGAATGAACCACCCTCAGGAACATATATATATTTTTTTGATACATGGGGGTGTATATGGATGTATGCGTCTATATCTAGTTATAGATATACATACCCGTACGGTTACCGAGGTTGTTCCTGGTAGTTACCAGGTACCTGTTTTTGGGGTTCATCTGAGGGAACCACCTGTGTACAGCATCAACACCCCTCCCATCCATTACCCTATAGGAAGCGCCACAACCCTTGTTTATACATTCATTAGCTTATAGAGAATCCTCTTAGGAAGCTCTTTTAAAGGAGGCAGCACACCTATATAGTGTCCTAAGTGCAGCTTTTTGTTCTCAACTATGGGTTGTAGGTGGCCCACTGGAAGATGTTGTGGAGTCTTACTCTGAGCACACACGGAACAGGCAGCTACGAAGACAGTTATATCAGCCCGTAGACTAGGCCACCACAATTGTTGGGAAATGGCCCAAACGAGTTGATTCTTCCCAGGGTGGCCAGCTGCCTTGGGAGAAGGGTAAGTCTGGAGCACGGCAGTACAAAGGCTCTCTGGGACAAAGCAGTGGTCACAAGGTTTCTCAGGAGGAGCATGGACCTGAGCAGCAAGAATTTTGTCGCCCAAAGGAGAAGTTAGACTGATGCGAACCATAGCCAGAAAATGATCAGGAGGAATCACAGGAACCGGAACCAACTCCAACTTGGAAGTGGAGGAAAATTGTCATGACAAGGCATCAGCCCTTACATTCTTAGTACCAAGTAAGAATGAGACAATGTAATTAAAACTTGACAAGAAAAGAGCCCATCGTGCCCTTCTGGGAGAGAGGCGCTTAGCCTCAGACAAGAATGTGAGATTTTTATGGTCAGTAAGAATGAGAACTGGCACAGTGGTACCTTCAAGGAGATGTCTCCATTCTTTCAGGGCTAAAATGATCGCCAATAGCTCTCTGTCACCAATCTTGTAATTGCACTCTGCAGGTGACAAATTCTTGGAAAAGTAGCCACACGAGTGCATAGCGCTCTCTGAGTTAGGACATTGAGACAGAAGGGCGCCAACTCCAGTCTCAGAAGCATCAACTTCTAGGATAAAAGGCAACGTAGGATCAGGATGTGCCAACACAGGAGCAGAAACGAAGGCAGCCTTGAGACTCTAAAAGGCATTAATGGACTCCGGAGACCAACTCTGTGGGTTACCGTCCTTTCTGGTCATATCAGTCAGGGGCTTGACCAGAAACGAGAAGTTACAAATAAACTTCCGATAATAGTTGGCAAAGCCCAGGAAACGCTGCAGAGGACATAAACCCATGGGTCGGGGCCACTGTAGGACTGCTGAAAGTTTCTCTGGGTCCATCGAAAAACCAGCAGTGGAAATGACATAGCCCAGGCATTTAATCTGTTCACGATGGAACTCGCACTTTTCCAGTTTACAATAGAGGTTGTTTTCTCTTAGTTTTTGAAGCACACGACAGACATCTGTGTGGTGGCTCTCCAGGGACTTGGAAAATATGAAGATTTCATCGAGATAAACCACCACACATAACTACAACAAATCTCGGAGGACATTGTTAATAAATTCCTGGAAAACTGCAGGGGCGTTACAAAGGCCAAAAGGCGTTACGAGGTACTCATAATGGACTGTTCTGGTATTAAACGCAGTTTTCCACTTGTCGCCCTCCTTAATCCGCACGAGGATGTATGCCCCTCTCAAATCAAGTTTCATGAAAACCGTTGCTCCCTTGAGGCGGGTAGGTAATCGGGTAGGCATTCTTAAACGTGAAACGATTGAGACCCCTATATTAGGACCCCTATCTTCACAAAGAAGAAAGCAGCAGGAGACGAGGATTTGCGGATGAAACATCGAGAAAGTGCGTCTGCAACATACTCTTTCATGGCCTTATCCTCCAAGACTGACAAAGGGTAAACCCGGCCACGAGGGGGTATGGCACCAGGTTGAAGGTCAATTGCGCAACCATAAGGCCAGTGTGGAGGCAAACTACCAGCTTGACCCTTGTCAAAGACATTGCTAAAATCGCAGTACTCCTCCGACAGGGAGGAGAATGAAGAGGTGCACAGGACCTTGGCTACCTTCTGGAAGCATGTCTCACTGCATTGTGGTGACCAGGAGAGAACCTCAGCAGAAACCTAGGTGAGGAAATAACTTGGAATTGGATTATCTCATGGTGAAGAGCCCCTACGGCCATGGACAACGGAACCGTCTCATGAGTCACATGGGCAGGCTGTAGAGGTCTCCCTTCAAGAGCCTCAATGGCAAGTGGAGTGTCACGCAGCTGCAGCGGAATCGAGTGCTGCGATACAAAGGCAGCATCAATGAACAGGCCTGCAGCCCCAGAGTCGATTATAGCCTGTATCTCGATGGAAGACTCAGCCCAAGAAACGGTGACCAAAACCAGGGATTTATCCTTCTGGATAACTGGGGATGAACCAACACCACCTAAGGTCTGTCCATGACAGGACAAGACTTCAAAAAGTGACCTGCCTGGTCACAATAAAGGCACAATCTCTCCCTCCTCCTAAAGGCTCTCTCATCCGCAGAGAGGCGCATGAAGCCCAAGTGCATGGGTTCATTTTTACTGACCGACTCGGTACCAGGAAGCATGGCAGGTGAGGGAGGCACGGGTGGGACTGCAAAGCTCGGAGGCAAATGTACAGGAGGCTTCCGCAAGCGCTCCTCAAAATAGAGTCTTTCTCTGAGTCTGAAGTCAATGAGGATGGCAAACGTGATCTACTTCTCCAGCTCAGTGGGTATATCTCATGCTGCTATCTCATCCTTGATGGAATCTGAGAGACCATGAGAAAAGGCAGCCACAAGGGCTTTATTGTTCCAAGCAACCTCTGCTGCCAGAGAATGGAATTCAATGGCGTAGTCGGCAACAGTTCTCGTACTCTGTTTGATGGACATGAGGCACTTGGCAGCAGAAGTGGAGTCTGCAGGAACGTCAAATACCCTTTTAAAGGAGGCAAAGGGTAACTCAGGGTAACTCAAGACAATGGGTTTTTGCATCTCCCATAGAGGGTTTTCCCAGGCCAAGGCTCTCTCAGAAAGCAAAGATATCACGAAACCCACTTTGCTTCTGTCTGTGGGAAATGCCTGGTGCAGCATCTGAAAGTATATCTCAACCTGGTTGAGAAACCCTCTGTATTGAACTGGATCGCCCCCACATTGCTGGGGAAGCGGAGCAGAACCAGACATACCTCTTATAGAGGTAATAATCGAGGCGGGCCTGCACAGAGACTGGCACAGCAGCAGGGACGGCCTGCAACTCAGGTTGTACCAGAGCAGCCACAGTGGGAGATTCCAGGTGAGCCTTGTGACTCTGGAGCATTTGTAATGCTAAGGCAAACTGATCCATGCGGTGATCTTGCTCATCCAATCTGGAAAAAATATTACCAACAAGTGGATTGACTGTACCTTCTGAATTCATGGCCTTCGCCTACTATAAGGAACCATGAATCAGACCGAGACAGAAGTATAGTTAAATCACACTTGTTTAATAATAATAATAAAAGGTAAACAGAGTAAGCGTAGTCAAAACAAGCCAGAGTTCAGTAACCGGATTGGGTAGTCAGCCAAGCCAATGTCAGAGAGCCAGAGATAAATGCAGTAGTACAGCAAGCAGGATCAGGAGCCAGAAGGGACGTCAGCCGGTCAAGTCTTCAAACAGGAATGCAGGAGAAAGTCTCTGTGATGTTGACAAAGGCGAAGGCAGAGATCAAGTGAGCTGGACGGCTTTAAGTAGGCAGGACTGACGAGCAGAATCAACAGCTGGGTAACTGTGGAGAGAGATGGGAGCTGGCTGACAGCTGAGCGGCCAGCTCAGAGAAGGAAGAGCTGAGCGCAGCCCTGACACTGAGACATTATCATTGCCCTGTATCCTTAACAATGGCACCCCTTTTTGTCATGACGTTTCTGTTGTTGCTATCAAGTTATGTCGGGGGGGGTCAACTTCACCCAGGGTTGATCCATGGACCCCATACCTCACTGAACCGGAGGTTAGGGCTCTCTGGCTTTTCAGGAACCAATGATTTTTTACCACTCTGGACAGTGTAGCCTCGACAGGTCATTTTTTGGTCCATGCTGCAATTCTTTTCTTTTTCTTTCTTTTTGCTTTTTCTTCAAGCTTCTTTTTCTTTTGACCCTTTTTGCCTCTTTGCATTACCCCCCTGTCACCCCCCTCCACCAGGGGTTTGTGACGGGATGGTTATTAGAGCCAGTCCATAGCTATACTGTCAGGGCGAATGGCTCTTAATTGGCCTTTTCTGAATGTTCGGGGCCTCAACCCACCTCAGAAGTGATCAAAGGTCTTCTGGTACCTCCACTTCCATAAGAAAGATGTTGCATGCTTGCAAAAGACGCACTTCGCTTCCTCGTTGGTCCCACTCTATTTTATGCCTACTGTCCGCAAACCCTCCCATGCGTCTGCCTCAGACAAACGACGGGAGTTATGGTGACTTTCCAGAAACGGGTCCCCTTCACATGTCACAGGTTCGTTGCAGATCCACAGTGAAGCTACCTACTTTTGCCAGGTACTTTGAGGGATTCAGAGGTTACGATTTGCACTTATTACGCATCAAATGAGAGACAGCTCCCTTTCCTGTCTCACCTATTCGCTGTGATTCAAACTCATCTGAGAGGCACGTTACTTTTGTGTGGCGACTCCAACTTGGTTCTTAATGCTAAATTGGATCGTTCCTCTCCAAATCCATCACAATCCAACAACTCTTCAAAGGCTTATCGTGATCTCTTGGATAAGTATGGCCCGAGAGGTTACACTTACTACTCTCATCCACATGCAAGATATTCTTGCATCGATCATGTGTTCACCCAAAAACAAGTTCTTCCTCCAGCTACATCAGCTTCTATCTTGACGGTACCCTGGTCAGATCACGATCCTATCTTGGTTACATGTAGATCTCTTTTGCTTAATCCCCACTGACGTCATGGTGCCTCATCAACTCTCTTTTGTCTCACCTTAACGTAGTGGATGAACTCCTCACTAAATCTGCTGAGTACTTTACTCTTAACACAGGCACGGTTCGCTCCCCCATTACCCTGTTGTATGTGGTGAGATGGTGACTTTTATTGGTGACTGTAGAAAAAGTGTGCATTGCATTTGCTCCCTATTACACTGGGTTTGGCTTCAAATGTTGCCATTCTTCCTACAATATTGTTTCTGCAAATACTTACATATACCTCATTGGTTTAGGAAAAAATGTATAGTCCAACGATTCCACATCCCAGGACAAGGGAATAGGGCATGATTGTTAAAGAATGTCAAAAAATGATTCTATATAGGCATGCATGTCAACACAGAATATTTCTTGAGCAACATGGTCTATGGTGTTTGTACACATCATATTTTTTTTTATTGGTTTGATGGTCATGGTTTACAGGTCACAAAATGGTTTTGTCCTTCCCAAAATAAACATACTTTGGCAACGTTGGGGTTGGAGATTCTATTTTAGGAGTGGGCATAAATAGTTATTCTTTTCTATTAAAATACTTTGGGAAGTATTAAAGTACATTTAATGATTCTAGACAGAAAGAGGGTATCCCCTAGGTGGACTTTTAAGGCACTAATATACCATTGTAGAAAAAGCGTATTTTATTAAACACAGTAAGCACAGTAAAAACAAAATATTGGGATGGTTATAATTACTATATACAAAGTACATTATACTTTGTATATAGTAATTGTAGCCATTCCAATATTTAGTTTTTACTGTGCTTATTGTGTTTAATAAAACACGCTTTTTCTACAATAGTATTGTAGTGCCTTTAAAGCCCACCTAGGGGATACCCTCTTTCTCTCTAGTTAATTTTGATGCTGCACCCCACAAGGACACCTTCACCGATTTAATTATTATTTAATGATTCTATAATTTGACATTTAATGTTCTAATAATCTGGGCAATTCTAATAATGGTTTATCTGTCTGTCTGGTTCATTTCGTCACTTTTCCTAGAGGGAGAGGAAAATTAACTTTCAGCTCTCTGTTAAGTAAATATGCTTTTTAGTTTGACCATATCATTGACATTGATGGATGGTTTTATTCAGTCATATCCTTTTTTCATGCAATTTCCTATGCAATGCAATATAAACAATTTTCAATGTTAACCATCCCTGTCTTTCTGGATCCCAGCTGTCTCATTCCCAGCCAATGTTCAGCAGCTGCAAGACATTGTGCAGTGTGCCCAAGCTTGTCTGTTACTCTTGGGAGGAAAACTGTTTTCATCACAGCAGTAGAAAAGGCTGGTTATTCACAGATAAACAAAAATTACTGCTTCCACCTCTACCAATCTATATCACCAAAAAAAACTTCACTTCTTTAAAGGCCACATAAACTTAAATTACAACTTAGTTTCTGCAAAATGTCTATTCCTAACACTCAAAATATATGTTTATAAAATGAACAATGAAATGAGTAGTTAAAAAGGATACCGGCTACCAATGGTATTTCCATCTTTGTGCAGCTAGATCTTGGTCCACCATGCCTCTCCATGCTCTACAGCCAAGATTATAGATAAGCAGGGGGGGCCTATTTAAGTCATCAAAGCTTTTTTTTAAATGTTCAACCCTACTTTGTTTATAGCCCCCCACCATCAACAGCACTACCATCCTAAATGAATTAAAGCCGGTTTGAATAGTGATGATTACTTTCTGTGCATCGATTCACACAACCGACCCAGCTTAATTTCACCTGGCCACTATGGAGAAGCAGCGAGAGGCATTGGCACATGACTGACACATACTATGGCCCCTGTGGATTATTTTCTTATTATTTTCTTATTTAAGCAGATTTGACAGGTTGATGTTTGCATGATATTGCTGACATTAGTGTTAGTAAAAGACTGAGCCCTCATTGTTAAAGGCTACAAAAAAAAACATTTTGCCCACTGTTGTTTCTGGTCACTCATATTAGAGTTAACATAGTAAAGGGACCTATAATTAGGTCTGCAATCTATGGCACTGGTCACCAGTGTTAAAGTGGACTGTAATTTAGCCTACCTGTACCAAAATTCTGGATGCTGCAGAAAGAGTCCACTAGTCACAGGTCCTTTCAACATTTGCTAATTGATATGATCCAGAAATATTTAGACAGAATAAAGGTGAATAAAGCACCTGAACCAGATGGCATACACCCACAGATCCTAAAAGAATTGAGCTCTGTCAATTTCAAAGCCATTGTTGCCAATGTGGTGCCTATAATTAAAAAGATCAACGCCATTATCAAGTAACTATAGACCTGTTAGTTTAACTTCTATAGTTAAGAACATACTGGAGAGTTTAATAAAAGACCACATAGATGACTTCTTGCTGGAAAAAAATATTTTAAGCAACAGACAGCATGGATTCATGAAACACAGAAGTTGTCAGACAAGTCTGATTTCTTTTTATGAGGAGGTAAGTAAAACTTGGAAAACTTTGCAAATAGATAGAAAAATGGCTAAAAGACCAAATTCAGAGAGTTGTGATTAATGATTCTTTCTCTGAATGGTCTAAGATTATCAATGTTGTAACCCAAGGTTCAGTGTTGGGACCCTTACTTTTTAATATATATATAAATGATATAGGGTCTGGGATCAAAAGTACCATTTCAATCTTTGCAGATGGGTTGTTATGCCTGTCTTGCCACAACTGAACTAAGTGCTTTTTTATATTTACCTATACCTGGCCTCCATTCCATGAGCCAGAGTATGTTGTATTGCATCGTTTTTTAATAAAGCTTTTAAAAAAAGCTGATTTACACTATGGGGAAGTTTTCTTTTTGATCCCTATTTATTTGAGGACCTATACCCACTACATGGAGCTAGACCTCTGGTGAGCAGTTCTGTACCCATATTACGGACGTCGGGAGCCAGTGAGACCAGAGAGGTTCGGTCGGTGAGTGCCGCAGTTCTCCACCATCTCCAGCTGCTGTGGACAAAGTGCTGCCTCCCCTGCTCTATCGTAAGCCTGTCTGACTCCCAAGCCGCTGGCTGGGGAGTCCACCATTGCTGGTAAGGGTATTTTTGCCTATCCCTTCTACATATAAGTTGGATACCTTATCCTGTTGATGCCATCCCCGGATTCAAGGGCCCCATACTATTAATCCCGGTTGTTGTCGATTTCTCCGGCTACACCCCCAGATGTTTGCCTATACATCCATGTTGGACTTTTAGCTACATCAGTAGTTCAGTAGTTCATGTTGGACTTTTAGCTATGTTGGACTTTTAGCTACATGTTGGACTTTTCAGTAGTTCATGTTGGACTTTTAGCTATGTTGGACTTTTAGCTACATGTTGGACTTTTAGCTACATTTTTGCCTATCCCTTCTACATATAAGTTGGATACCTTATCCTGTTGATGCCATCCCCGGATTCAAGGGCCCCATACTATTAATCCCGGTTGTTGTCGATTTCTCCGGCTACACCCCCAGATGTTTGCCTATACATCCATGTTGGACTTTTAGCTACATCAGTAGTTCAGTAGTTCATGTTGGACTTTTAGCTACATCAGTAGTTCATGTGTTGATGTACTGTAAATTATAGTTACGATAACAATACCATCATCGTAATTTTAATTTTATTTACCCACTTTTTGGTACTATCACCTATTATTGTTATAGCACTTTTTGGTTTGTTGTCTTAGTAATTCGACACTATTATTGGTTCACGGAATTCCCCATACATGTAACTGATCCTTTCCATTTCAGGGAATTGTAGTCAGTTATTGTAGGGTATACTTCACTTATCACCCCCTTTGTTTTTCCGTCACCTTTACTCCTAATCCTATACCACTATTTTACAGTTACCTACTTCTGTTAGTGCCAGCTAACAGCTTATACACAAATAGTTTTGTGTTCCATTAATATACTTTATTGCGCATAATTGCCTTCCAGACGGACATTCAGGTTGGCTCTGCCCAATGATGTACATATAGAGTATTTTTCCTTTTAGCGCTACACTTGTCCACACCAGATGACACCAACCTATGCAGTGGAATAACTTCCTTACAGGATGTCTCCAACTTACAAGCCGACCTCAATGCACTGTTTAATTGGGCAATTATGTGGCAAATGAGGTTTAACATTGATAAATGTAAAGTTTTGCACTTGGGGGCTAAGAAAATGCATCATACATACATACTAGGGGGAGTACAACTGGGGAGTCAATGGTGGAGAAGGATCTGGGTGTTCTGATAGATCAAAAGCTTAATAATGGCATGCAATGTAAAGCTGCAGTTTCCAAAGTGAGCAAAATCCTTTCTTGTATTAAGAGAGGTATGGACAGCAGAGAGAGATATATCATTTTGCCCCTGTACAAATCATTAGTAAGATCTCATCTGGAATATGCAGTTCAGTTTTGGGCACCCATTCGCAAAAAGGATATCGGGAACTGGAGAAAGTGCAAAGAAGGGCAACCAAATTGATAAAGGCACGGAGGAGCTCAGCTATGAGGAAAGAATAGAGGAACTGAATTTATGCTCTCGAGAAGAGGAGATTAAGGGGGGAGGGGATATGATCAACAAGTATAAACACATAAGTGGTCCATATAGTGAACTTGGTGTTGAGTTATTCTCTTTAATCAGTTGATGCTCGCGCTATAGCTGAAAGATAGCTACAGCGCGGGCTTACATTGCCGGGAGGACGTACATGGACTTCCTCCCATGCTCATGCTGCCCGTGTCCGTGGGACACAGCTGATCAGAAATCGGAGTAAAGGGCTGATCATGGCCCTTTACCACGTGATTAGCTGTCAGCCAGTGACAGCTGATCACATGATGTAAATAGAAGCTGGTAATCTGCTTTTTTTTTCTCTCGTTGACAGCGCGAGGAGAAAAAAATAAAGCCGATTGCTGGCTTCTGTAAAAGGGACATCGGTCCAACACAGTCATCACCAGTGCTTCTAACCAGTGCCCACCAGTGCTCCTAACCAGTGCCACATACCAGTACCCATCAGTAGTGCTAACCAGTGCCCACCAGTGCCCCCTATCAGTGCCCATCAGTGCTGCCAATCAGTGCCTCATCATCAATGCCAACTATCAGTGCTGCCTAACAGTGCCACCTACCAGTGCCTATTAGTGCCCATCAGTGTCACCTCTCAGTGCCCTTCAGTGCCACCTATTAGTGCCCATCAGTGCCACCTATCAATGCCCATGAGTGCTACCCATCAGTGCCTCCTGATCAGTGCCCACCAGTTCCGCCTCATCAATGCCCATCAGTGCCACCTATCAGTGCCCATCAGTGCTGCCTTATCAGTGCCTATCAGTGCAGCCTATCAGTGCCCATAAGTGCAGCCTCATCAGTGCACATAAACGAAGGAGAAAACTTACCTGTTTGCAACATTTTATAAATAAAATTAGATTTCAGCCAGACATATCATTTGGTGTTAAGGCCAAATAATTCAATTTTAGTCTCATCTGACCATAATACCTTTTTCTATGTGGCCTCAGGATCTTCAAGGTGCGTTTAAGGTGGTTAGGTGAGACTAAAATTGAATTATTTGACCTAAACACCAAACGATATGTCTGGTGGAAATCCAATATAGCTCACCATCCAAATAATACCATTCTTATGCTGCGTACACACGAGCGGACTTTACGGCAGACTTTGCCCGGCGGACGGGATTTGGTCGCACAATTTGATCGTGTGTGGGCTCCAGTGGACTTTGTTTTCTCAAAAGTTGGACGGACTTAGATTTGAAACATGTTTTAAATTAATCCGTTGAAATCGAGTCCGGTCGAAAAGTCCACTGTCTGTATGCTAGTTCGACGGACAAAAAGCCACGCTAGGGCAGCTATTGGCTACTGGCTATCAACTTCCTTGTTTTAGTCCGGTCGTACGTCATCACCTAAGAATTCGACGGACTTTGGTGGATTGTGTGTAGGCAAGTCAGTTCATTCAGAAAGTCCGTCGTAAAGTACGTTGAAAAGTCCGCCGGGCAAAGTCTGCCGTAAAGTCCGCTTGTGTGTACGCGGCATTACAGTAAAGCATCGAGTTGGTAATATCCTGTTATGGGGGTGTTTCTCTTCAGCAGGAACGGGAGCACTTGTCAGAATAGAAGAAAAATGGATGGGGAAAATTACCATCAAATTCTTGAGTAAAATCTGCTGCCCTCTGCCAGAAAGTTGTCAATGGGAAGAAGGTTTACCTTCCAACATAACAATGACCCAAAGCACACAGCAAAATGACCACACAGTGGTTGAAGGAGAAAAAGGTGAATGTCCTTGCATGGCCTAGTCATAGCCCAGACTTAAAGCCCATTAATAATCTGTGAAGACTGTAGTCCACAAACGGTCACCATCAAATTTATCTGAACTTGAGCAGTTCTGCAAAGAAGAGTGGGCAAATATTGCAAAACCTAGATGTGCAAAGTTATTAGAGACATATCCCAACACACTAAAGGCTGTAATTAAAGCAAAATTTGGCTCAATAAAATAGTTACATAAGGGGGTGATCTTTTTTCCAACTCAGTTATTTTGTTTTTGATTTTTGTTTATTTTTTCTGACATGTTGGTGTTATATCGTTCACTTGGATGTTATAAGTTGCACTAGTACAGTAAATACAGCTGGATAAAATGGTGATTCTTTTCTATACCCATTGTATAATGCAGACTGTACCCTTACCCGCTATTTGTCATGACAATAGTTATTATTTTATTTTTTCATTTTATGTTGTAAAATACATTAGTACATGAAACACCATATCCACTTAAAATATAATTATTCTTTGTTTGTTCTATCCAGTCATACATTTCCTGCTGTTAGAAAATTCAGGATTATTTTGAAGACTGCTTGCATCAGAGCTGAGAGCTTAATAAGGTAAAATCAGTTCCAACTTGCCAAACACAGCTCACAATTAGATAACATCGATGTATTAAATCCTCTAAAGTACTTTATGCATGCTGGCAAGAGGAGGCTTCTGGAATAGTTATTGAAAGACAGATATCATGACAGCCTGTTCCGCTCAATAATACCTAAGAGTTCATTGTGGCATATTAACCTATCTAGGTGATTATGTACATGCAACAATGTTAAAACAACCGTTGAGTAGCATAAGGAACCTTTGGGTGCAGACTATAAAATGAGAATGAAATCAAAGTTGAATTATTCTTGATTTAATTTTTTATTTGGAAATCTGATAAACTTGTGTGACCGGAGTGCTCAAGGTGTGGCAGAAGAAGTTCCTAAGTACGTAACTGTTTTACTAATGTGGTAATATCCTTCTGAACTTTTACATTTCAGCTCCAATAGCTATTACCAGTCAGTGTGTCCTTTTGCTGATTACAGGAAGTGTAATAAAGTATTTTTGCCTCTGCATGTTTTGGAACAAATATATTTATTTATTACTTTATTAAAGTCACATTTTCCCCAAACAAAGTAGATAATCCATATGGAGGAACATCACAATATCCTTAAAAATATATACAAAAATTGACTTTTTTTAATGAATTTATTTTTATTTTCAACATCCCAAATCAGGAACAAAAATTGCTACCCTGCAGACTCTGGGCTTCCACTGTACTTTACCTCCTGGTACCCCGGATTGTCTCGTACATGACATGACAAGTAGGGTTCCATCACCTAGCAGGCAAATGCAATGATAAAAATGGTAGGAAAGCCACAGTGGAAGCCATCCCTAATTGGCATTGTTCTGTTTCAAACGCCACTTTTTACACGCTGCATTTACATACCTCCTTAAACCGAGTCTGCCAGTATAGTCACGTGCTGACTTGGCACTATCCACATGCAGCTTAACTCTTCTATAAGGCTCAGAAGTTCAGTTTCACTTTCAGTACAGAGGATGTTTTTTCACTCTTTTGAAGTGTAGGAAAACAAAGTCAGCCCTGTCTCTGCGAATAACTAACACTGGCCGAGGGAACATGGAATAAGCGAAGAGTGTCTAAACTAACTAGCCCTAGGACAGAGGAAGATGCCAAAATCAAATTAGTAAACTAGTTGCAGTAGCCCAAAACTGCCACTGAATGTCAGCATACTAATGAACAATAATAACATCATGCAGTTCAACAAAAGACATACAATATACATGTCTTGCTTGTTCTGCCCCATGAAAGTGGGGCAGAACAGGCATCACTGGAAACTGCCATGTGTCTGAGTGTATCTATGGGCAAGTGTGAGCTCTTGTGGGATCGTGAAAGGCCGTTAATTAGCCCTAGTCCAGTACTGGACACAAGCAATGGATTCTCAGTCATGGCTTGGTCAAAGCTGCTCATACTAACTGCCCTGGATCTCTGATATTTCACCCCCACCTGGTATGCTCAGGGCCCCTCTTCTTATGATTTCCACTAAGCAAAAGATGAATTCACTATCGGTTGACTTTGTTGCATCACCTACCCGACTGATTAACATTTACATAAATACATACAAACTTGAAATACCAGTGACATGGGATTCTTTTGATGCTCCCTGTTATTTCAAAACAGGACTTGCAGGGATATTTTTTTATTTTTTTATGTGTGCCCCATTGCAGAGATATCCCTTCACTTCCTGTCCCATAGCCAAACAGGAAGTGAGTGGAAATCCCTCCAAAGTGGGGGAATCTTTGATTATCACCAGGGTCATCAGAACTTTTGTCCACATAGTTTAAGGGATTATTAGTTTCAACGCATTTCGAGGGTTAAGCTTTTTCAACTTCTTCTCAACACGTTGAGACTAATTATCCCTCGAACTACCATTTTTACCACCGAGCTTTATCATATCTAACAGACTTATGTTGGGGTGTCTATATGGTGAGTGGGAAATCTAAGGTGTTTTGCCAAGATGATTGGAGCATTTGTGTCACGTACCTGGTAGGAGACTTACATTACGAGGTTGGCCTCTCTTGTATCTCTATCCCAGGCCCCACTGAGAGAGTAACAGATGGTGAACCTTTGGTGAACCTTTGTAGCTGTTGATTGTAGCTGTTGAATGCAGAGCTTGTGGCTGGAGTTGTACACTCGGTGGGTCAGACAGAATATCAGGTCAGAAACCAAGATGATGCCAGGTAGATCAGTCGAGGTTAAAGAGGCACTTCACCAGGATTGCAAGTTTAGGATGTGTGGCTTACCGGAGCTCCCCCAACGTATGAGACAGGAGCACACTGTGTTCACTGAAGCTGGAATGAGGGGCAGCCAGCACAGGCACTCCAAAGTAATGTGAAGACAAACAGGAGACAGAAGCGTAGTCAGGAGGATAGCTGGAGTCAGCAACGAGCGGGAAGTGAGGTATCGAGGCATCAGACAGAAGCGAGGTCAGGAGTAAGCTGAAGTCAGGAACCGATAATCAGAAGCATAAATGGGTTCCAAGGTCAGGTCAATAGCAAGCTAGGTCAGCAAAGGATATCATGCAGGATTTAAGCAGGGCACAAGGAAGCAGCTGAAGATCAGTGAGCGCTGAGCAGGACTCTGAGCATCCTTTAAACAAGCCATCTGGTGCCAATAGAGGTTGTGGAGGTGCTCCCATGAGTGCTCAGGTTCTTGCGCACGTGCACTTGCATTCCTGAGAATATGTGTTCGCCTGTGCACAAATCAACGGGCAATAGCATTCTCACAATTTGTTTCCATGCAGGAGTCAGATATGTATTAATTTACTTTGTATTATAATGGTTTTAAAACCATTAACCAATTGTGTGTGAAAAAAATATATAAAATTGTAATATTTTAGTTGGTTGTGTTTTATTCCTGAGGTTGTTAGCACCTGAAAAGTTCTATACTTTTCTTTTTTTTCTGTTTATTAATGTCTGTAAACAACATGCTTTTCCAACATGAAATGATGCAATAATAATGATGTGGAAGTTAACTAAAGTGCCTTGTTGGCAAGATAGAAGACTACATTTATCTGACTTAAAGCAGAACTCCGGGAATTTTCTTTTCCCATGCTTACCAGATCCTTCGGAAAATAGCGCTCCCCCATGTCCCCCACGTCCAGCGGTGGACTGTTCCTGCCATGCTCATGTTCAAAGCTGATGAGGTCAGGAACAGTCCATGCACAAGACTGCTAGTGTGCCCACTGCATAGGAAAAAAAAAACATTTTTTACTAGAATTCTTTAAAAACTGAGAAAAATTTTAAAACGGTCTTTTTTGTCCTTAAGATTAAAAAATCAAAAAACAAAGAAAGAACATATGTTTAAATCAGTAAGCATTATCTTTAGGAGCAGAGACAAATAAAATTCATATTTTTTTTCTTATCACTGATGAGATCCATACTACCAAAGTTCATGTGTCCTTAATATGAACATAAGCTCAAAGTGTTTGAACCAAATCACACAGAGGACTATCCATCAACCTGTCATTTAATCAGGATTGCAAAAAAAGCAATTTAAAACCTCCATGAATAATGGAACAGTATATCATTAGATGCAATTACATAATTCCTGCTGTCTCATTACAATCTCTTATTAAGAGATTAGCTCTTGAAATGTATGTGCAGTATTTCATCGGATTGGTTAATACCTGTTGCTGATTTATTTAAATATTTATTTTTTGTCAGGAGAAAATACTGTACAATGTAGGCATTATTGTGCTCCAAATTGGCCTGATGTTCTTTCAGGTTAAAACAGCCGTTGCGAGTTGCAGTTTTGTTTCGTTTGCTTTTTTAGTGACTGTTTAGTTTATCTTCCAGGCTTCTCGGTGTATTTGTAGCGATGACAGGAGGCATTCAGAGGCTCAGCACAGTTTAATTCATCTTCCAGGGAAATTCCAGTGATCTCCACCAATTCACATTGCATTTAATTTAGTATAAAACAGTATGAATGAACCATCAATAGACATTAAAACAGAACTACACTAGGCAACACAAACCAAAAACTCTAATTAAATTTTAATATTCAAAGCAAACCCTGCCCCTAGCTCCAGGGGGCCCTGCAGCCTCCCTATCATATTATCATGAATGGAGAGGAGCACGGAATGAGAACAGCCCAGGATGGGGAAGTGTCTGTGCTGTGTGCTGGCAACTTGGAATGGTAACCGAGCCCTTGTCCCCATGTTGATGGGGACAAGAGCCTCTTCCTGACAACCCTGGCCGGTGATTGTCGGGCTGCGGATGGGGGCTTATCAGATTTCAGAAGCCCCCTTTAACAAGGGGGCCCCCAGATTCTGCCACCCCCTATGTGAATGAGTATGGGTTTTTTTTCAACAAAAAAAAGTAGTGTAGTGTGATAAAAGACAATAGACAGTTTTTGACAAGTCCTTTATTCAAAATGTCTTGTTCTTCCCTGCTTCTTCCTCCTCCAGGCTTCTCCTTCCCCCCGCTTCCTCCTCCTCCGGTCTTCTACTTCTCCAGCTTCTTCTTCTGGTCTTCTTCTATCTCCACTCTTATTTGTCCGGTGTTCTTCCTCCGATGCCGCCACTCCCGCAGATGACCCTCCTCTGATGCTGCGTCCTGTGCGTGCCGATGTCAAGCATTTCTTACATAATTATGGGGCTTGGCCATTGTATGACGTCACTCTGAGACCCCGCCCCCTGTGATGTCATGGACCCATCATGCCCCGTGAAGTCACAAGGGGATGGGGGGGTCACAAGGTGCTCTGGGGCATGCGGTCTGGTATGGTTCAGGAGGCGCTCGCTTGCCCCCTCCCTTTCCTGACCTGCCGAGCTGCATGCTCGGGTAAGCATCTGGTATGGATTTTGGGGGTACCCCATGCCATTTTACAAAAAAATTGGCGTGGGGGGGTCCCCTCCAAATCCATACTGGACCCAAGGACATGGCATGGACCTGGCGGGGACCCCACACTGTTTTTTTCACAATTGTTTTTTTTTTAGCTGGCAGTTCTTTTTTTTTACATTCAGCTGTCAGCAGGGAAGCCTGCTGACAGCTGATGACTCATCGGTTGTTAAGGATGCAGCGGTTGGCTTCTTTGGCTTCTCCTTCGCAACTGGCTATATACAGTGTAAAAAAAAATGCAAAGAGCAAATCGCGTCAAAATCGCGGTTAAAACGTGATACTTACATTTTGGATGCGGGTCCACTGAAGGCTATTACATGCAAAATGTTGCATTTTGCGGGAAAAAAAAGTCCCTGACCCTTTCCAAAAACGCAGAGGCACAAAAATGCAATGACGTGAATGTGTTCCATAGGGGCCCATGTTAAAAAAATTCCCTGCATTTCTGAAAAATGCAAAATGCATAAAAAAACGCATTAGTGTGAATTGAGCCTAACGCGTAGTACACAGGATGAGAAAATCGGACAAATGTTCATTCATGTTTTTTTGCATGGTAATTTCATATCAAATACGAGACTGCTACTAAGTGTATGGAAATTCTCGTACGATCCAGTATAACTTCCATTGTGCGTAGCAACGTACTAGCGTGTAATCGGAAGTGATGCCATGTGTGACCCCTCTGTTTGCAATGCCTCCGGCTATACTCGTTTTGAGCATCATGGCGTATTTGTGCATTGGTTTCCTTACGCATTTCCTTTAATGCATCAAAATGTATTACAGTGGATGGGAAAGTCAACATTATAATGATACAAAATAATAATTACATAAATCTTTATAACAGGAGTCTTGAATTAAAACTTACAGAGGTCCGGTCAGCAAAATTACCTTCTGACAGAGGTCCATAGTGCTCTCATTAGCACTATAACACATCATGGTCCCCCCCGAACATCATCGACTTCAGCGTACCTTTCACAACGTAGTCCCCTTTACATCTCAGCCCCCTCTTTAAAACAGTCCTTCAGTGTCCTCAGTTTCTCTTCACAACACTGCCCCTGCTTTACATTGCAGTGCCCTTTACATCACAGTGCCCCTTTACACCACACAGCGCCCCTTTACACCCCTTTACACCACGCAGTGCCCTTTAGACCAGGGGTCTCAAACTGGTGGCCCTCCAGCTGTTGTGAAACTACAAGTCCCATGAGGTATTGCAAGGCTGACAGTTACAAGCATGTCTCCCTCAGGCAGAGGCATGATGGGACTTGTAGTTCCACAACAGCTGGAGGGCCACCAGTTTGAGACCCCTGCTTTAGACCATGCAGTGCCCCTTTACACAACACAGTATGCTTTTACACCCACATTTATAGGTTGGACTTGATGGACTTGTGTCTTTTTTCAACCTCACCTACTATGTAACTATGTTACACCATGCAGTGCCTCTTTACATCACTCAGTGCCTTTTTATACCACACAGTGCCCCCTTACAAAACACAGCACCCCTTTACACCCCATTTACACCACACAGCATTCCTTTACACCACACAGTGCTCCTTTACACCCCTTCATATCACACAGTGCCCCCTAACTCAACACAGTGCCCCTTTTAATGTAAGCCTCCCCTGCACAGTCCTATGGTATCTTTGGCAGGGCAAAGGCACTAATCATCCTGGGGTGTCCTCTCCCAGGCCTCCAGCCCGGCCACCGATGTCATCCTCACAGCAGGCAGGAGGAGCTGCAGATCGGGACTGAGGGACGGGAGCTGCCCAAGTCATGTTAACAAGCAGGTGATTACCTGGCTTGTTAATATGAAAAGACTCCCGCTCTCTGTCCTGATCTGCAGCACGCTGCCACGCTAAATATCGGGACAGAAAGTGGGAGTCTTTTCATATTAACAAGCCAGGTAATCACCCGCTTGTTAACATAACTTGGGCAGCTCCTGCTCCTGGTCCAGATCTGCAGATCCTCCCGCCCCCCACCTGCTGTGAGGATGAGAAAACTACTCAGCAAAAGGGTTAAATAGCTCTTAAGAGTTGAAGCAAATAAGCCCCTATTCACAACGAATCCAACTTAAATTAAATTATTTTAAACAGGGGCATTGCTAGGTGACAAAAAAAACAAGTCAGAGCCCAGCACGGGGGGGGGGTGGTGGTGTGTGTTACCTACCTGAGGCGCACTGACCTACCTGACATACAGTGACCAATACTGACCATTACACTCACCTACCTGGCATACACTGACCTACACTGACCATTACACTCACCTACCTGACCCACACTGACCTACCTGACATATACTGACCTACCTGACCCACACTGACCTACCTGACCCATGCTGACCTACCTGACATATACTGACCTACCTGACCCACACTGACCTACCTGACATACACTGACCTACCTGACCCACACTGACCTACCTGACACACACTGACCTACCTGACCCACCTGACCCACACTGACCCACACTGACCTACCTGACCCACACTGACTTACCTGATCCACACTGACATACACTGACCCACACTGACATGATACACTGACCTACCTGACTTCAGGTGACTTGATCTCCTCCTCCTGCAGCTCAGCCGTAGTGTGCGGCGCACCCGTAGAGTAGACAGCAGGACCAGGCACTCCAGGCAGCCAGAGCCATGACACACGAGAGGAAAGCCACCCGCCCAAGCGCCGAGTGGGGATCTTCTTACAGTGGCGGGGTAGCCGCATTGTAATTCCCGCCTAGTGGAGCCTGCAGCACTTATGATGGACGTCATACATCCCGCGGTCCCTGCATTGGTCCAGTGTAATGTCCATCATAGGCGCTGCAGGCTCCAGAAGGCTGGACCTGCTATGACACTAGGCCGCGCTCTGGTCAGATCGGTCCCCGCTCGTCGGTGGCTCTCTGGCTCGGGGCTAATAATAGAAACGTGCATGCCCGAAACCTTTTTGGAGACCCACTCAGGGCTCCAGCCACCATCAACCCCCCCTGCCGACGCCACTGATTTTAAAGCATGCATGTCAATGCAACTTCATGGGGCACTTGGCTGACATCTTTGCAACTTCATGCACAGATATCTATGCAAGTTGCACCTGAAATTGAAAAAAATAGTGCAGGAACCTCTTTTTGAAAACGGCGCGGCACCGTTTTGAACTTTTCCATTGCTGACAATAGGGTACGAGTTGGACCTGTCAAATTGCATGGCAAATCGTACCAGTGTAAACAGGGGCTTAAACCCAAAAGCAAACATTTATTATTTTGCAGCTTAACAATTCTTAGATGTGATGGCTGCATTCGTTTCCTTTTCTAGACTTTCTTTCTTCTGGTGATCCAACTAGCAAGTCTGTTGTTTTCACAAGGTCACACTGTCCAGAAGAATGTATCAGTTTACATGGATGAGACAAACCACTTAACATGGCTTTAATTTACTCATGCAAAATCTTTATCCCAAAAGGAAAAAAAAACTGTTTGCTGTAGCTGATTGTAAAGTGTGAGATGCAGTTTGGCTTCAGTTGGTTCCAAATCTGCTAATACATTTACCACCCCCCCCTCCTCCCAGACTGACAATGCTGATGTCTGCTGTGCCTCCCGAGTTTGTTCCTCCAGAGTTGTATCTCTTTAATACCTTGACTGGATAATATCGCTACAAAACCATAAACATAAACATAATGTACCATCATCCAATCAATTTGAAAAATAAAGGCAGAAGATTTGAGGCAACTACGGACTCTTCATGGTACAGCAAGGACTCACATACGTATTTGTAGAAAAGTATACATTTATTTAAGACAAACAATCATCATTTAAAAGGTCCTATAGAGGTAATATATAATATATACAGTATAAAATCTCTGAAAGACACATGCCCACCCAGACAGGGGGACCGTGGATCTTGTCTGGGTCAGTTCAACCTCGACATGTTTCGCGGTATAACCGCTTCTTCAGGAGTGTACTTCAGAGGAGAACGTGTGTAGATATCTCTACAAGGAACAGATAATAGATAATCAGTTTACAAAAAAAAACATTTAAATAATAGCGATAGCATGGATTAGAACATATATAGGCCCAGATCAATTCTACCATAGAATACCTTGACTGGCCAGATCACTAGGTGAAAACAAAAGGAAAAAGTCAAAGAAAAATGATGCAGCCACCACATTTAATGATTGATAAGTTGCGATAGAATACCGTATATACTTGAGTATAAGTCGAGTTTTTCAGCACATTTTTTTGTGCTGAAAGTGCCCCCCTTTGACTTATACTCGAGTCAAGCACTTTTCTGCAGCAAAAAATTTCATTTTCCGAACCGACTTTGGGGCCCCGTATCTCAGGGCCACGTGGTGCTAGGAACCCCAAATTTGGTGTGCAAACCCAGTGGAAGTGCTTGACATTTTCTGAACTGATTTTTGGGGCCCTGTATCTCGGGGCCACTTGGTGCTAGAAACCCCAGCTTTGGAAATTTTATGGTGCTAGTTCCACTGGGTTTGCACACCAAATTTGGGGTTCTTAGCACTAAGTGGCCCCGAGATACGGGGCCCCAAATTCGGTAAACTGTGTCTATCTGCAGCAAAGTCATTTCAGGACCCTTTGGGTTCAGAGACCCCAAATTTTGGCTGCAGCTAGGGGGCATCTAGGAACCCTTAACTACCGAGTTTGAAGTTCAGGGGACCTATGGCTGCAAATGGGCACAGTGAGGCATGCAAATGGGCACAGTGAAGCTGCAGATGGGCATTGTTGACCCTCTTTTCCACTTACAGTATCTGTGCATTTCTCACCCTCGTCTTATACTCGGGTCAATAGATTTTTCCCATTTTTTTGTGGTAAATTAGGGCCTCGACTTATACTCGGAACGACTTATACTCGAGTATATACGGTACATTTGTAGTTTTGGGTTTAATACCGCATTGAGAGCTGCTTTCAACTATCCTGGACCTGTTCTTGTGCCAAAAAATGGCAGCTCATCAACCTCATTATTTTATGTTTTTGTTTTTTACGTTACTAAAAATAAGCAAATATATAAACAAGTAGTGACTGAGATGCACTGTGCTCCTCTGTTGTTTCCCTAATTCCCTCCTCCTTGTTCCTATTACAGCTTAGATTGTGTGTGTAATCGAACATGTAATGTGACTTGTAAGTGTGCTCTATATTCAGATCAGCCAAAGCTGTAAGTTGCAAAATTCATATTTTGATCTTAACGTATAGAGCTGATTAATGTTTATTTACAATGGGAAAACGATTGAAGTGTTTCAACAAATCACACGCTACAAAGCATGTACTTAGTTTGGATTAGACATCGAAATCCTCGGTGGAAATCGGATGACTCATGTTTATTTTTTCACAGTTCAATTTTATGTAATGCAACATGTGTGTGCAATTGAACTCCTGACCTTAAGTTTTCTGTGTGCTTTGCACTTCAAGGGTTACATTACCCCCTCACCGTGCGTATCTGCACATGGTGATGGCAAGTCTCTGAGAGACTCCTGAATCTATTGGAAATCTTAATGTGGTTTTCTTTTAAAAAAAAAAATCTTTCATTCCAACCAATTCTGCTATTTGCTTAACCTGTCAAGATTTCAACAAATTCAAATAAGTGTTAGATGTGCAACAAGCACTTAGAACTGGAATTATAAGGTGATGTCTCTAGGGGTTAATATTGGAACTGCATTTAAAGGGAATTTCCACTTTCATTAGAAAAAAATAAGAGCAAAAAAAATTGCCGCACAAGCCATTGTATAATTTATTGAATTTAAAAAATCACCTTTCCATTTTATTCTGTAGTTTTCTAAAACTGTCAAAAACAATTTAATGCAGTATGGCAACCTGGAGGTGTTCTGTTCATAGTTGGCATAAAGAACTACCCCAGAAATCGTCTGCACTTTCATTTTTGGTGAGATACTCCCTAAGGGTTAAAGTTGTAAAAAGTATTTTTTTCAACTTTCCATCTATTAAATCTTCTGCCCTTGTTTTTTTATCTTTGGATAGTAAAACATTTTTTTTTTCTGCCAGTAAATACCTTATACAGCCCACTTCCTGTTTCTTGTCTGGTAAAAAGCCTAGGCTTATGACATCATGCACAGCTCTCGTGAGAGTTTGCCAGGAAGGGAGGGGGGTGAGTCATAAGAGGGCCAATGAGAGCTGCAGAGCTGGAGCTGTGCCTCTGTGTGTCTGTGTAAATCCAGGAAGTGAACAGGCAGCAGCTTCAGCTGCCCTCAGTTAAAATGGTTGCAGCCAGACTCAGTGGAGGGAGATTTCTGCAGAATATTTGGCAAGTTTAGAATCTCAGTATATATAAAATAATATGCAAAGTGGTTGGAGGGAAGCTTCAGAATGGCAAATATGTTTTTAATACAAATTATGTGAGCAGACTGCAGCTCCTCTTTAAAGAGCAATTCAAGATATGACAATTTGCTTGGCCCAATGTAAGTATGTATGTGCCATATACGTGCGATCCCTGTGGAAACTATAAATCACTTTAGTAGGCATCGCTACTACAGTGGTCTCCACTAGCTTCAGGGTCTTGTGCCGAGCAAATGCCCTGCTGCATTATAGACATGTGCAGAATGGAATTTTTTTTTCACTTCGGATAAATTCGTTATGTTACTAATTTAATCTTGTTGATTCGTTTTGGAATTTGTTTGGTTTAGTTTTGTTTAATTTAGTTTCCTTTATCAATTCCTTTTTAATTCCAAATTTTCGGAACGATTCGAATTTGGATTGGTCAAAAAATGATTGAGCAATTTGAATTCTGTGTGAAGAATAGCTGGTTGTTAAGGAGCAGGCCAGGAAGCCACGTCCTTAATAATCGATGACTCATCAGCTGTCAGCGAGCTTCCCCGCTGAGAGCTGAAATGTAAACAAAAGAATGCTGGCAATAGAAAATTCAGAAAAAACAGCATGTGGTCCACGTCTAAATCCATGCCAGGCCCTTTGGGTTTGGTATGGATTTTAAAAGGAACCCTACGCCAATTTTTTTTTTTTTTAAACGGCACGGGGTCCCTCCTAAAGTCCATACCAGATTCTTATCCGAGCATGCAGCCCAGCAGGTCAGGAAAGGGAGGAGACAAGCGATCACCACCCCAAGCCATACCAGGCCACATGCCCTCCACATGGGGTAGGTGCTTTGGGGCAGGAGGGGTCTGTCCCCCAAAGCACCTTATCTCCACGTTGATTGGGACAAGGGACTCTTCCCCACAACCATGGGCAGTGGTTGTGGGGGTCTGTGGGCAGGGGCTTATCGGAATCTGGAAGCCTCTTTAACCACTTGCCTACAGGGCACTCATACCCCCTTCCTGCCCAGGCCATTTTTCAGCTTTCAGCACTGTCGCACTTTGAATGACAACATGCTACAATGTACCCAAATTACATTTTTATCATTTTCTTCACACAAATAGAGCTTTCTTTTGGTGGTATTTAATCACTGCTGGGTTTTTTATTTTTTACTAAAAAAGAAAAAAAAAGACCAAAAAATGTGAAAAAAAAAGTTTTTTACTTCGTTTCTGTCAGTAAATTTTGTAACTAAGTAATTTTTCTCCTTCACTGATGTGCACTGATGAGGCGGCACTAATGGGCACTGATAGGCTGAACTGGTGGGCATTGATGAGGTGGCACTTATGGGCACTGATAAGCCAGCACTGATGAGGAGGCACTAATATGGGCACTGATATGTGACACTGATGAGCACTGATAGGCGGCACTGGTGGGCACTGTTAGGTGGCACTGATGGGCACTAATAGGTGGCACTGATGAGCACTAATAGGTGACACTGATTGGCACTGTTAGGCATCACTGTTGGGCACTGATAGGCGGCACTGGTGGGCACTGATAGGCGGTACTGATGGGCACTGATGGGCATTGATGGATGGCACTGATGGGCGACGCTGATGAGCATTGATGGACAGCAGTGATGGGCACTGATGGGCAGCACTGATAGCCAGCACTGACTGGCATTACTAATGGGCACTGATTGATGGCACTTGTGGGCAGTGGTGGGCACTGATTGCTGGCACTGGTGGGCACTGATTTCTGGCACTGGTGGGCAATGGTGGGCACTGATTGGTGACACTGTTGGCGCTATAATGTAATCAGGGCACTGATGATCAGTGCCCTGATTACATGTTTTGTTTCCCCCTGTGAGGAGATGCCGCTCCTCGCCACACACTCTGTCAGTGTGAGGGGAGGAGCGCTGATTACCGGCATCTCCGTGTTTACATGTGACCGGCTGTGATTGGACACAGCCAATCACATGGTTAAAGAGCCACGGATGCGGCTCTTCACAGAGATCGGGGTTGCACTGTGTCCTAGCAACACGGCATGGCCAAAAACGGCGAAAGGTCCATTCTGGGATGCCGTCATATGATGACGTCCCGGAACGAGAGCTGCACCGCCCCGCCATGACGGTGGTCAGGCGGCAACTGGTTAACAAGCCCCCCCCCTTATGTGAATGAGTATGGGATATATAATACCCCTACGCATTCACCAAAAAAGTGTAAAAAGTGAGTGAAGACACAACACACGTTTTTGACAATTCCTTTATTTAAAAAAACTCCCCCATTGTAAACTCCCCCATTGTCAATCAGGATGCCCGTTGCACTGCCGGACCCATAAAAAATAAAAATAAACTTCTGGCCTCGTCGAACTGCCTGCTCTGCCATCTGACATTTCATAAATAGCTAAAATGACATCAGTGGGTGACCCCACCCCCTCGTGACATCATTGACCATCATGCCCAGTTGGTGATGTCACAAGGGGGTGGGGCCATTTAAGAAATGTCAGGCGACAGAGCAGGCAAACGGTGGGCCCAGAGGTTTGTTTTTCCTTTTTTGCAGGTCCAGCTGTATGGCGGCAGGTGTCGTGATTGATGATAGATCTACACTGGGTGACATTTTTTTTTAACCATTTCAGCCCCGGAAGGTTTTACCCCCTTCCTGACCAGAGCACTTTTTACAATTTGGCACTGCGTCGCTTTAACTGCTAATTGCGCGGTCATGCAATGTTGTACCCAAACAAAATTTGCGTCCTTTTTTTCTCACAAATAGAGCTTTCTTTTGCTGGTATTTGATCACCTCTGGGTTTTTTACTTTTTGTGTTATAAACAGAAAAAGACCGAAAATTTTGAAAAAAAATGATATTTTCTACTTTTTGTTATAAAAAAAAAATCCAATAAACTCAACACCCCCCTGTTCAGTTCGCACCAGAACATGCGAACAGGAAAAAAGTTCGCTCGAACACGCGAACACCGTTAAAGTCTATGGGACACGAACATGAATAATCAAAAGTGCTAATTTTAAAGGCTTATATGCAAGTTATTGTCATAAAAAGTGTTTGGGGACCTGGGTCCTGCCCCAGGGGACATGGATCAATGCAAAAAAAAGTTTTAAAAACGGCCGTTTTTTCGGACCGGCAATTCATTAATAGCCGCGGGTAGTTTTAAATGAGTTTTTTCCTTCAAAATGTCATTTTGCTGTCAGACTGTTCTAAACACGGGAAACATGCGCCCCTTTACAGGCATACTATAGACACCCCCCAGGTACGAAATTTAAAGGGATATTACACTTTTATTGTTTGACTTTAAGCATTATTAAAATCACTGCTCCTGAAAAAACGTCCAATTTTAAAACTTTTTTTTGCATTGATCCATGTCCCCTGGGGCAGGACCCGGGTCCCCAAACACTTTTTATGACAATACTATGCATATAAGCCTTTAAAATTAGCACTTTTGATTTCTCCCATAGACTTTTAAAGGGTGTTCCGCGGCATTCGAATTTGCCGCGAACACCCCAAATTGTTCGGTGTTCGGCGAACTTGCGAACAGCCAATGTTCGAGTCGAACATGAGTTCGACTCGAACTCGAAGCTCATCCCTAGTCTTTGGTTAAAAAAGTCAATAAGCGTATATTTTTGGTTTGCGCAAAAGTTACCTCTACAAACTAGGGTACATTTTCTGGAATTTACACAACTTTTAGTTTATGACTGCCTATCTCATTTCTTGAGGTGCTAAAATGGCAGGGCAGTACAACCACCCCCCCAAATGACCCCATTTTGGAAAGTATACACCCCAAGGAAATTGATGAGAGGCATGTTGAGCCAATTGAATATTTTATTTTTTGTGCCAAGTGATTGAATAATGACAAAAAAATATATATATTTTACAAAAAGTTGTCACTAAATGATATATTGCTCAAACATGCCATGGGCATATGTGGAATTGCACCCCAAAATACATTCTGCTGCTTCTCCTGAGTACGGGGATACCACATGTGTGGGACTTCTTGGATGCCTAGCTGCGTACGGGGCCCCGAAAACCAATCACCGCCTTCAGGATTTCTAAGGGCGTAAATTTTTGATTTCACTCCTCACTACCTATCACAGTTTTGAAGGCCATAAACTGCCAAGATGGCACAACCCCCCCCAAATGACGCCATTTTGGAAAGTAGACACCCCAAGCTATTTGCTGAGAGGCATGTTGAGTCCATGGAATATTTTATATTTTGCCATAAGTTGCGGGAATATGCCAAACGTTTTTTTTTTTGGACAAAGTTGTCACTAAATGATATATTGCTCACACAGGCCATGGGCATATGTGGAATTGCACCCCAAAATACATTCTGCTGCTTCTCCTGAGTACGGGGATACCACATGTGTGGGACTTTTTGGGAGCCTATCCGCATACAGGGACCCGAAAACCAAGCACCGCCTTCAGGATTTCTAAGGTCGTAAATTTTTGATTTCACTCCTCACTACCTATCACAGTTGTGAAGGCCATAAAATGCCCAGATGGCAAAAAATCCCCCCAAATTACCCAATTTTGGAAAGTAGACACCCCAAGCTATTTGTTGAGAGGCATGTTGAGTCCATGGAATATTTTATATTTTGCCACAAGTTGCAGGAAAATAACAAACTTTTTTTTTTTTTGCACAAAGTTGTCACTAAGCCCGGGTTCACACCTATGCGAATTAGATGCGACTTACACCGCATCTAATTCGCAGGACATTTTAAAATACATTCATATGAATGCATCTGGTTCACATATGTGCGTTGCATTCGCACTGTGCATTGCACAAAAACCGTGTGCGTTTTCTGGGCATTGTCTCCCAAGTGAAACCTGAGCTTCAATTCGCACCGCACATGTGTGAAACCGGGCTAAATGATATATTGCTCAAACATGCCATGGGAATATATGGATTTACAACCCAAGATACATTCTGCTGCTTCTCCTGAGTATGGGGATACCACATGTGTGGGACTTTTTGGGAGCCTAGCTGCGTACGGGGCCCCGAAAACCAATTACCGCCTTCAGGATTTCTAAGGTCGTAAATTTTTTATTTTACTCCTCATCACCTATCACAGTTTCAAAGGCCATAAAATGCCAAGATGGCACAACCCCCCCCCCCCAAATGACCCCATTTTGGAAAGTAGACACCCCAAGCTATTTGCTGAGAGGCATGGTGAGTGTTTTGCAGCTCTCATTTGTTTTTGAAAATGAAGAAAGAAAAGAAAAATGTATTTTTTTTTCTTTTTTCAATTTTCAAAACTTTGTGACAAAAAGCGAGGTCTACAAAATAGGCAGAGGCAAAAAAGCTCCTGACTGTTAGTGACTGTATCAAAACGCTACCAAAAAACTGTTAGCGATCGCAGGGATCAGGCCTGACTCTGCGAACGCTGCATTTATGTGTTTAGTGTTTTGTAAGTGGCAGTAATCGATCGATACTGCACTTGGGTGGGCTGGGCTGGGCGGAGGGGCAAAATGCAGGTGCTAGCAGGTATCTGGGCTGATACTGCTAACACTGCGTTTTTGGGAACCCTAAACTGCTGGGGATGCTAGTATAGATCTGTTCGGATCAGATATTGATCCGTTCAGATACTATACCACTAAGGGAGGTGTATGCTGCGTGCGTGGGTGTTAGCGGTACTGGCACTAACCTGACGCTGCCTGGGGCGACGCAGACCCTATCTGACCCTAAAACCTAACTTATATCACCCGCCGGGCGATTAGGAGGTTAAACCTTTATTAGGTAATAAACGGCGGGTGCCCTGACACTATAAAAAACTAACTAACTAACCAGCGTCACCCGTAACAGTTATAGGTGATCACTGGTGAAAGGGTTAACAAGGGGGCAATCAGGGGGCTAAAACCTTTACTAGGTAGTATATGGAGGTCCCTGACACTATAAAACGCTGACAGCGAACCTAAATACTTACCTGCCTAACTAGCGTCACCTGTGACACTAATACAGCGATCAGATAAACGATCGCTTAGTGACACTGGCGACGGGGGGTGATCAAGGGGTTAAAACTTTATTAGCGGGGTTAGGGGGTACCCTAGACCTAAAGGGCCCTAACATTAACTGCCCTACCACTTATAACTGTCACAAAATGACACAAAAAAAAACTGCTATTGGTGTCACTGTGACAGGGGGTACAGGGGGTGATCGGGGGTGAAAAGTGTGCCTAGAGTGTTCTACTGTACGTGTAGTGTTGGTGCAAACTTACTTGATGTCTTCTCTCTTCAGAAGAGGAGCGCTGACATCACTTCCTCTGCCGCTGTTTACATTACAGCAGCAGACGAAGATTCTCATTCACCAGGAGCGATCGTGAGGGGTGGCCATGAATCAGTGGCCTCCCCCTCACCTCGGATCGCTCCTAACAGTAATCCGAACGCGGCAGGCACCAGGGGGAGGGATCTGATCAGACCCCCCGCCCGCGGACAGGCAGGGGCGTACAGGTAAGCCCTTATGCCTGCCCGTGCCAACGTACATCGGCGTGTGGCGGTCGGCAACTGGTTAATAAAGGAATTGTCAAAAACTTGTGTTGTGTCTTTACTCACTTTTTTGGTGAATGGGTAGGGATACTATGTACCCCATACTCATTCACATGGGGGGCTGTGAAAGGGGGCTTCCAGATTCCGTTAAGCCCCCCTGCCCCAAAGCACCCACCCATGTTGAGGGCATGTGGCTTGGTATGGTTCAGGAGGGCAGGGGGAGCGCTTGCTCATCCCCCCTTTCCTGGCCTGCCTCGGCTGCATGCTCGGATAAGGATCCGGCATGGATTTTGGCGGGGAGCCCACGCTTTTTTTTTTTGGTGTGGGGTTTCCCTTAAAACCCATACCAGATCTATACCAGGGTCTGGTATAAATTGGGGGGGAGGCACCTAACTACATTTTTTCTCTGAATTTTCTATTGCCGGCATTCTTTTGTTTACATTTCAGTTCTCAGTGGGGCCCGCTGACAGCTGATGAGTCATGTTGTTGTTAAGGATGTGGTGGTCGGCTTCCCAGCCCGCTCCTAAAAAAGCAGCTATTCTTCACACAGAATTTGAATCAGTCAATCATTTTTCGACCGATCTTGTTTGAAAATGGATAAACGGAACAAAATTAAATGAATTTCAACTAAATTCGTTACTATTTCATTCAGAGATTTGGATACATCCGAATCTCCGAATAACCAAAAATTTGTCCGAACTCACATTCGAACCGAAACGAGTTGCACATGTCTACTGCATTATGAACACAGGAGGTTGCTCACTTAGACACGATCGCAATTAAGGGAACACATTTTCTCAGAGATTGCATTAGTACTGTATTAGTGTCACTAGCGGCATTAGTGTCTGTTAGTGACCCTCCCAGCCAGTGTCTGTTATCACAAGATTGCCTGCCACACTATCACAATCTCACTATTAGTCACTGACCAGTAGCATCTATAGCTGCATAAATTCCAGTATATACAGTATCTCACAAAAGTGAGTACACCCCTCACATTTTTGTAAATATTTTATTATATCTTTTTATGTGACAACACTGAAGAAATGACACTTTGCTACAATGTAAAGTAGTGAGTGTACCTCAACACTCAACACACAGCCATTAATGTCTAAACCACTGGCAACAAAAGTGAGTACACCCCTAAGTGAAAATGTCCAAATTGGGCCCAATTAGCCATTTTCCCTCCCCAGTGTCGTGTGACTCGTTAGTGTTACAAGGTCTCAGATGTGAATGGGGAGCAGGTGTTTTAAGTTTGGTGTTATCGCTCTCACGCTTTCATACTGGTCATTGGAAGTTCAACATGGCACCTTATGGCAAAGAACTCTCTGAGGATATGAAAATAAGAATTGTTGCTCTACATAAAGATGGCCTAGGCTATAAGAAGATTGCCAAGATCCTGAAACTGAGCTTCAGCACGGTGGCCAAGACCATATAGCGGTTTAACAGGACAGGTTCCACTCAAAACAGGCCTCGCCATGGTCGACCAAAGAAGTTTACTGCACATGCTCAGAGTCATATCCAGAGGTTGACTTTGAGAAATAGATGTATGAGTGCTGCCAGCATTACTGCAGAGGTTGAAGGGGTGGGGGGTCAGCCTGTCAGTGCTCAGACCATACATCGCACACTGCATCAAATTGGTCTGCATGGCTGTCGCCCCAGAAGGAAGTCTCTTCTAAAGATGATGCACAAGAAAGTCCGCAAACAGTTTGCTGAAGACAAGCAGACTAAGGACATGGACTGCTTGAACCATGTCCTGTGGTCTGATGATACCAAGATAAACTTATTTGGTTCAGATGGTGTCAAGCGTGTGTGGCGGCAACCAGGTGAGGAGTACAAAGACAAGTGTGTCCTGTCTACAGTCAAGCATGGTGGTGAGAGTGTAATGGTCTGGGACTGCATGAGTGCTGCCGGCACTGGGGAGCTACAGTTCATTGAGGGAACCATGAATGCCAACAAGTACTGTGACATACTGAAGCAGAGCATGATCCCCTCCTTTCGGAGACTGGGCCACAGAGCAGTATTCCAACATGATAACGACCCCAAACACACCTCCAAGATGACCACTGCCTTGCTAAAGAAGCTGAGGGTAAAGGTGATGGACTGGCCAAGCACGTCTCTGGACCTAAACCCTATTGAGCATATGTGGGACATCCTCAAATGGAAGGTGGAGGAGAGCAAGATCTCTAACATCCACCAGCTCCGTGATGTCATCAAGGAGGAGTGGAACAGGACTCCAGTGGCAACCTGTGAACCTCTGGTGAACTCCATGCCTAAGAGGGTTAAGGCAGTGCTGGAAAATAATGGTGGCCACACAAAATATTGACACTTTGGGCCCAATTTGGACATTTTCACTTAGGGGTGTACTCACTTTTGTTGCCAGCGGTTTAGAAATTAATGGCTGTGTGTTAATTTGAGGGGACAGCAAATTTACACTGTTATACAAGCTGTACACTCACTACTTTACATTGTAGCAAAGTGTTATTTCTTCAGTGTTGTCACATGAAAAGATATAATAAAATATTTACAAAAATGTGAGGGGTGTATATACTATTGTTTGTAGACGTTATAACTTTCACACAAACCATTTAAAATACACTTACTGGGATTTTTTTTACATGTAGCAGAATACATTTGGGCCTAAATTTAAGAAGACATTTGATTTTATTGGATATGTTTAATAACAGAACATAGAAAAAATATATATATTTTTTAAATGTCAATACAAAACCCAGTGGTGATCAAATTCCACCAAAAAAAAGCTCTATTTGTGTAAAAAAATGATATAAATTTCATTTGGGTACAGTGTTGCATGACTGTGCAATTGCCAGTTAAAGTAGCGCTGTGCTTAATAGCAAAAATGCCCTGATCATGAAAAATGTAAAACCTTCCAGATCTCAAGTGGTTAAATTGGTCTAAACTGGACCAGTGTAACTATGTACAAATTGCCATACCTTGAATTCAGCTTTATTTATTTCTAAACAGATGCAGACACTGCAGCTTTCCTCATTAGATCACCGAACATGAACCAAGTGTTTATAATCAGTGCAGAACCATTCAGGAATTAGTCTTGCAGGGACGTAGTGGAACAAACCGTTTTTTACTCAGCACAGAAACCTACTACAAAGTTTGTTAAAATCTCTGCAATGTACATTTATCATCCACAGGGGATTGGTTTTTTTCTAACAAAAGTGGAGTAACACTTTAAGAAACTCTAAAATAAATTAGTGTGAACATTTATGATACACAACTAGGGTGGGGAGTCAGTAGGGAAGTGCAAGTAGCAATTTAAAAAAGTGCTGCAACCTGTCTCTATCAATCAGATTTTGGTTTACACCCCAGATCAATTAGAGGTTTATGTTTAACCAGTTCCTGCCTGACTGTCATTTTGATTGAGGCAAGGTGGGTCAATCCGGGTGGAAGTCATATGAAGTCCTGGATCGCGCCTCCTGTGTAGCCATGCTGCGGCATGGTCTGTCACCAGCTGTGTCTATTGAAAACAGCCGATAACTGATCAATGTATCGGCCCACTGCCGGTACCATGTGACCACTGTGATCAATCACAGCAGATCACATGAAAATTGTAAACAATGGATGCCTTCCTTTCATGTCATCCACTGTGTACAATTGTGTTGCTAGCTGTGATTGGTCACAGTGATCACATGGTACAGACAGAGCCAAATACAGTCCATCTGTTCCATGTGATTAGCTGTGGCCAAGCATAGTTAATCACAACAACACAAACTGAATGAATCGATTTCATTCAGCAAAATGTTTGCTTATAGCAATGAAATTCATTGCTATAAGCAATCATGATGTGTAAAAAAAAAAAAATTACTGATCACTTTCTCAGAGTAGTACGATGTTACTATGGTAACATTATATTGCTCTGGTCACAGTGTGTTAAAAAAATGTCACCAGTCAGTGTCCCTGATCACCAGTACTACTACTGCTGTACTGCACTGGTGACAATATATGAAAAAAAATTGAGTTTTTTTTTTTTTTTTTATTTCTTAATTTTGCAAATAATTATTTATTTTCAGATACAGTATATACCATAGTCTGTGGACTCTATAACGTTCCTACAGACTAAATAATATACACTGATTTGGGTTATTTTCACCAAAGGAATGTAGCAGAAAACATATTGGCCTAAATTTATAAAGAATGATTCTTTATTTGCAAATTTTTAAACAGAACAAAGAAAAAAACTTTTTTTTTCAAAATGTTTGGTCGTTTTTCATTTATTTGGCCAAAAAATTAAAAAAAGTAGTGAATAACCACTTCAATACCGGGCACTCTTACCCCCTTCCTGCCCAAACCAATTTTCAGCTTTCAGTGCTGTCAAACTTTGAATGACAATTGTGCGGTCATGCTACACATATTATATATATTTTTTTTTTCCCCCCGCAAATAGAGCTTTCTTTTGGTGGTATTTGATAACAACTGTTTTTTTTATTTTTTGCTAAACAAATTTAAAAAAGACAGAAATTAAAAAAAAAAAAGTTTTTCTTTGTTTCTGTTATAAAATTGTGTTAATAAGTATGTTTTCTCCTTCCCTGATGGGCACTGATAAGGTGGCACTGATGGGCACTGATGAGGAGGCACTAATATGCAGCACCAATTGGTGGTACTAAAATGCAGCACTGATAAGCACTGATAGGCGACAATAATAGGTGACAATGATGGGCACTAATAGGCGGCAATGTTGGGCACTGATAGGCAGCACTGATGGGCACTAATAGGTGGCACTGATGGGCACTGAGAGGTGGCACTGATAGGCAGCACTGATGAAGAGGCACTGACAGGAATCACTGATGGGCACTGATTGGGATATGTGATGGACACTGACAGGCATTACTGATGGACACTGATTGGCATTTGTTATGGGCACTGTTTTACATATGTGATGGGCACTGATTGACATCTGGGGTGGGCACCTCTGATGGTAACTGCGCTGATTATCCCCCCCCCCGACAGAAGAGCTGCTGATCAGCTCTTCTCTACTCACACCTTGTCAGCGCGAACTGAGGAAAGCCGATTACTGGCACTTCCCGGTTACCGCTGTGATTGGTCACAGCTGATCACATGGTAAAGAGCCTACGTCATAGGCTCTTTACCAAGATTGGTTATTGCATGTCCCTAAAGCTGTACAGTAAATTAGTACTCAAAAAAGATAATTTACCAAGCCACGCGCACAAATTAAGGGGCAACTTGAAAGTTTGCATGTTTATTAACTGTTATTTGTAATCATTATTTTTCAATTTTTATATAAAAGGTTAATTTTACAAAAAAAAAACATTGAATTCAGAGTGTTTGTATGAACCAGTTTGTACAGTTTGTACAGTGCACGTTACAATATATGAGGTAAGCTTGCACTTTTTAGAGCATACGTGGTGTTTCCCTTCTCAGAGTTATTTAGAGGACTGATTCAGCTGTTCATGTGTAATGTGAGAACTTGCTGTGCAGGTCTGTATTCTAAGCATAGCGGTAAACCAGCTATCTACAACTCTGAAGTTCTAGACTCACAAGCACCCCCTGCTGAGAAGCAAAAGGATAGCTATAAAATATTAATACACACAATATATTTTATATATGACTGAGCTTTGCTTACCTGGGGAAGAGATGACACCAGGATCCAATATGGGAAGAAGGCAAGCCGGCGGAGGCAGTGTGATTCTTTGGGCAATCTTCTGCTGGGAAACCTTGGGTCCTGCCATTCATGTGGAGGTTACTTGACACATACCACCTACCTAAACATTGTTGCTGACCAAGTACACCCATTCATGTAAACGGTATTACCTGATAGCAGAGGCCTCTTTTAGCAGGATAATGTGCTCTGCCTTGCTGAAAAAATATTTCAAGAATGGTTTGAGAAACACAATAACCAGTGTGCCTCAAAATTCTGCAAATCTCAATCCATTGGAGTGCATTAAAGGATCTGCTATACAGCATACCTTCAGAGGTCTAGTGGAGTCCATGCCTTAATGGATCAAGGCTAGTGAAGTCTCATCCATGTGTGCAGGGTGTTAACTGCACACGGGCACTGCACACATGGATGATCCCCTGGTTCACAGCCAGGGATGATCAGTGCATCAGGAGGGCCAGCTGTTGTAGTGATATAGACCTACACAGACAGGGTTTGATGTTAAAAGAACCTAGTGTCCTGATTGGTGGATTGATGATTGAAGGTGAAGTTCACGAATGTCAAGTGCAAGGAAATAGTTTGCAGCACAGAGTTTTTACTGCCGTATCCAAACCTTTTGACCTTGAAAGTGAATGTTGGTACATTGATGGTTCCTCTTACTATAAAGATGGAAGTAGAATCTCAGGATTTGCTGGTGTTTGTGTAAAAGATGGCAAGGTACAGAGACAATTTTCATATTCATTTAGAGCTTGTTCTGCACAGTATGTGGATATAGCAGCACTTCTGCAAGTTTTCATTGAGTTAAGAGATGATGGTGGAATTGTTAACATTGCTTCTGACTCAGACCAGGTATGCAAGGGTGCAGTTGTCTATCTGGTGGAATGTGATGGGCCTTAAAGGGACAGATGGCAGTGAGATAAGATATGCATCCCTATGGAAAATGATAGAGTAGGAAACCCAATTCTTTCAAAAATGAATATCTGAAAGGTACAGGCCCACAGAAAACAAACAACCGAGCACTACTGTAACAATATTGTAGCAAAGGAGGCTGCAGTAACATCCCCCGAATGGCCTCATATAGAGCATACTTTGTCATTTCCAGTGTCTGCCCTTACACGTGCTCAAGCAAAAGGAATTGAAGAAAGGACATGTGAGTTGGGTAAAATACAAGATCAGGATGAGGAATTAACTCAGCTAAAAGAAATGTGTAGGACTGGGCCCATACAATTTGAGGGTCAAGAGATGCAGGTGAAGGATGGCCTTCTAATAACTTACAAAAACAATTTATCGTTATGGGTTGCCCCAAAAGGTGTGAGGAAAGACATTCTTACATGGATTCATGGGTCACCTGTTGGTGGACACCCCAAACTTCCTTTAGCTTTAGAGAGATTAGATCATGTAGCATGGTGGCCTCAAAATAAACAACACATGCAGGACCATATCTTATCATGTTTGATGTGTGCCAGGCATGATCCCGCAAATAGGAAGAGGAGAGGGGCACTGATGAGACAAGCTCCCATGGGACCATGGGAGCGAATACAAATTGATTACACAGGTGAATTGCCTAACACTGCACACCAGAACAAATATTTACTGGTTGTGGTGGATTCCTTCAGTCACTGGGTCGAAGCTTTCGCAACCAAAAATTGTACTGCCACTACTACTGCAAGGATCTTGGTTAAAGAAATATTTAGTCGGTGGGGGATACCAAAAGTTTTAGACAGTGACAATGGGCCAGGATTGGTAGGTAATGTGATACAAGAGACATGTAAGCTCCTTGGGGTCATCCAAAAATTTCACATCTTCTATCACCCTGAGTCTGCGGGACAGGTTGAACGAATCAACAGGACAATTAAAAATGCTCTTAGAAAGGTTGTCAATGAGCAAGGTACTGACTGGGATGAAAAATTACCCTTTGTTCTGGCAATTATTCATTCCAGAGTTTGCAGGTCCATAGGCTTTGCCCCTTATGAAGCTCTGTCCCAGCCGCATTAGAAACTGTGTCATTATCTGAATCATGGGTAGAGATCTTAAAGGATCATGTGATTACAGTACATAAGGCTGTGTGTGCCACTGATGAATGTACCCATAAAAGCTCACAACAGTGGTTTGATGCAATGGGTGACACTAGTGAATACCAAATTGGGGCTAGAGAAATGTTACAGGATTTTTCTGGGTTTCCCCCATTTCCTAGGGCAAAGTGGAAGGGCCCTTATGCAGTCATAGACAAAATTGGACCCTCTGTTTACATATTAGACTTGGGAGAGGATAGGTCAAGATGGAGTCATGCATGTCAGATCAAAGCATTTAAAGAAAAAATGGATTTGATGGATGAAAGCATCGTCTAACTTTCTTCCTGAGATTGTCTTTCAGGTCCCAGGAGTAATGCGAATAGCAGAGGACTACACCAAAATGAAGACATCCCCCCTGGACAAATACAAGCCTTCTCTATTAGCATGTGTGTTGATAACAGCGTCAATCACTCTACTACTTTGCATCACAAACATCAGAGTGGAAACGTGTCAAGTTAAAGAATTGAAGTGCTTACCAGTGGGGAAATCTGATCGAAGTAAAAGAAGTGTAGTGGATCATACTACAGAACTTACTGTTTTAGGGGAATCAGAAGGCATCCAGATACATGGGGATACTGTAAAGGGCATAGTCGGGGGGTGGATAGTCGTTAGATGTGAGATCATGATGCCAAAATCTGATTACTTTGTGGAATCTGCTGTTTGTACTTACCCAGAAGGAAGTGATTGTCACAGGAGTACAGATATAATATTAGTGGAGACAAAGAATGGACCACAAATGCAAATGACTTTAGAAAGGAACTTTACAATATTTAAGGAGGGTATTATATCCTGTAGCCCTCATGATGTGGAGGATGGAGTCTATACAAAAATCCTACATATAATGGTCACAAATTCTAGAGAGTCCTACAATTTTACAGTGGCCAGAACATGGACTTTTCCTTGAGCGGACTCAAAATTTAGTGTATAGCGATGTTTCATATTTATCATTACCATTATTGTTGAATTTTACATCATTTAACATTCCAGAGAGTTGCCCAAAATCAATGGGATTATGGTTTAAAACGGCCTTTCAAACACATGTAAACTTATTTTGGGATGCTACACAAAGGCTTAATTTTAATAAAGTTTCAAAGAGGGATCTGGGTATTGATATCATATCAGCCCTCAGTTTGGGTAGTTCGATTTGGAATAGGGTTGATATAGAGAGTCTAAATATAAGAGAACAGAATTTTGTGGGTGGATTACAGCAGATACTGCTTAAAGGGGGAAGAGTGGATTTAAACACTCTAGCTGAAAGGAAAATAGATATTCAGAACATTCACACCATTGCTGCAGATTTGCAGAACATTCAAATGTCGGTGAGTGCACTGAATAAAACCCTTCAAACCAATAATGTATCCAAGTCTATAGTCTGTGGTATTATAGGAAACTTGCTGAGTGAACACTTGAGCCTAGGGCTTCAAGAAATCAAACGAGGAGAATGGCCAAGGATAATGAACTCAACTTTATTATTCAATCTAGTCAAAGACAGTGGTGTTACTTATAGGAACTTTGCCCTTGTTAATGTAAGGAGCCTGGATACTCTTTGTAATAGAGATCACATAGGAAAGCAGGAAATACCTCTGACTGTCGACATCCCTACATGGTCAACAACACCCTTACCTGTATACAAGATGATCGTTCTCGGTGAGGTGGAGGTGAGAAATGGCACTAATATACTGAAACAACTGCTACCAGAAAGCAAACTCATTGTCAAGGACTACCGAGTGTGGAAAACCATGGACCCCAACTGCTGTACCAGACCTGCCCAGGCTTGGCTTTGTTCCTGTTCTTTTGATCGATTGGAGTACATAGAGGGCTGTGCTGCTGCACACTCTGGAAACTGCCTGGCAGAGAATAATTCATGGAGAAGGCTCAAGGGTCTGTGCATTGGGGGTTCCCACATTCACTTGGCAGAAACAAGTTCAGTGCCGGGCCCCTATCACAGGATGGTGTGTGAACCTCACAGATGGACTGCTAACAATTGGAGAGGAAGACATTCGAGCCAATATCCAGATGAATCAAGTATCTATGGACATTGAGCAAACTGATCTTGGCAATTGGGACTCTATGATTTCTCCTTTATTTAAGAAAATACCACCACTTACGGTTGAATTGGATACATTATTTAAGAGGCATAGTAGGAAAATTATAGAATTACAAGAACTGGTAAAGGAAAACCTCATTAGTTCTAATAAAATTGCTAAAGAGTTTCAGGAGCCTTGGTGGAGCATACCCATTAACACTTTTACTCACCCGCTATTGAGAACTCTGTCCACGATTTTTGCGTTTATTCAATTTATATTAATATGTTTTTTGTTTGGTTTATATTGTTGTGGTAGAAGACAACTAAGAACAATCCAGAGAAAGAAGGAAAGCATAGAGATGGCTTCAATCTTAAGAGCCAGGGATGTCTGAGCAGTTTGGTTGTGAATTGATTCTGATTCGAACCGATCTAAGTGGGGGTATATGTTGTAGTATGTTCACCGATTTATGTGGGACATTATATTATTATATGTATGTACACATACAGTCAATATTAACCAGGTCAGAATTCAGTTAACAATGGTCGATTTGTCCAAGCCAACTTAATTTTAATATAACAGCTGATGTCCCTTTGATATGTTTATCTTATGCAAGTCTACCTAGGTGTGTGAGGTATGGCCTGTTAACCTAATTGAACATTTCAAAGGGTACATTGTTTAAAGGACCATAGAAGAAGTATTTATGGATGGGATTAACAATGGGATCAAGGAGTGTTTTGGGTTGGCCTAGCGGAGGCTCCTTCCTGGGGTGCTAATATATCAGGGGGGACTTGTTGATGTTATTATGCAAGAATACAGATTAGAAATGTAGGTATTCCAAGGGCTCAAAAGGGTGTTCAGGTGATATTTATTAATCTAATCTAGTTACACATATCTAAGGGGACTTGTTGATGTTAATATGCAAGAATACAGATTAAGAATGTAGGTATTCCAAGGGCTCAAAAGGGTGTTCAGGTGGTATATGTTAATCTAATCTAATTACACATATCTAAGGGGACTTGTTGATGTTGATATGCGGGAGTGCAAATTGGGGCGGTTTATGACTGCAGCTGTTCACGGCTGGGGGTTGTTGTCTGTCTGAAAGACTAAAGTATATCAAAGGCCTGAAAGGAGAAGGCCAATCAAATTGCTCAGCCATTCAATGTCTAGTGAATATAACATGGCGTTCAGTCTATAGTTTAATATAGTCTTGTCTGTGTATGACTATGAAGGCGCAAATCTAGGAAAAATGGGACTCTAAATTATATTTCCTCTGTCGGATTTTTTTGTCATCTGTGGCTGCATCAGGTGGCTATATCAGGTCTGAAAGAGATGAATGCAAACATAAATATGGGCACAGGTTAGCAGCTATTCTAATGTCCATATATCATTTAATAATGGTAAATCTGGCAACTTCTATACAGACTACACATCCCTAACAGTGTATGCATGATGTCAACAGCTCTCTTGCAACATTTCCTTATTTTAAGCTAGTCATACATGCAAAGATTTCTCCATCTATGCTAAACAGAGGAAAGAATTTTCCCTCACAGCTGTTGTACTCATTACCTGGTAGAACTTGTGGCTCCTGAATACTCAAACAATGACTGAATCTGATTCAGTAGGAATTGGAATAAATGTGAGGTAGGTTTGCCAATCTTTAGCCATACTCTATATTAGGAATAATAACAGCAATGTCCCAATTGACATTGCCAGGTGCACCAGAAAGTGGTCCCCCCCATCAAAATGATATTGGGCCCCATGATCTTTAGTTACGCCTCTGCTGACAGTTACCATTTGAGCTGAAAACTACTACTAAATTCTGAGATCTTATGCCTTTTACCAAATATGTGCCTAAAAATAGTACAGTTATTATTTTACCACTGAACCGTAATAATATTACGGCTGTTAATGAAGTTTTCTGTTCTTTTCCCAAAATAAAGAAACCGGTGTAAAAATATATGAAGGAATACTGGTACAACTCTCAGTTGCAAGGAAAACACACAGGAATATATTAGACATATCTTCATATTGATGTGCCTGGCACACCAGTCTTAAATATGTTATATACTATTTTAATATTTGCCTGTAACATTTTGGGAGCCAGATTCCCATCCAGATTATAAATTTACTGCTCTCATAACCAACTCTTACAGAGATCTCCAACGTTACACAGAGGACTCCTGAAGAAAATGTTCCCAGCGGTGGGTAAATATGCTGTTTTATTATTAGATTATTGCATAGCAGGAAAGTACGTTTGTCTTCAGTCCACCACAAAACGTGGGTCTAAAAATAACATTTCCTTGTGGCTTTACAATGGTTATTTCATTATGGATCTGACACTCCTGATGTTTTTTGTGACCGGGTCCTAATTTTTCAGCGGGGCAATCTGAGGACATGGAGACACACCATAAGCCTGGTAAGTGGGCTGGTAAATTATTTGGGTGTTAGTTGTCTAGTATCTCATGAATCAAAAGATACTTAAAATGTGACTACATCTTTCTGACAACATCATATTTTATATATAATGTTTATAACTTTTTTTTTATTTTGTTTTATCTGTCTAGGGTTTTGTGGTGGCCCCTGGGTCTCATGGTGAACATTTTACTGTTATTATTGGGTGGCATCTGCTAAAGATGAGCCTGCTCTGGAAAGCCTGTGTTGCATGTGGTTTGGCAGAATGATGTCGTTATTCACTCAGTTGGGCTTAGCATTTGCGCAGGATGTTGTGCACTTATACCTATCCAAGCAGAAGTTTGACTAGAGGGACAAAAATTACATTTGCCCCACCTTCTCTGCTGATGAAGAATATAATTCTCCAGTTTCTAAAGTGATTATGTAAGAGAGAAGTGACCACTAGTACTGCATGGTATAAGATGATATCAGCGAGAGCGGCAGCAACAAAACTGATCAGGACCAGTCTTGTCCTCGTCCTGAGAGTGTTGAAGCAGGGAATATCCAGTTGTCTTCTGGGGGATTAGAAAGGAATTTATTTTCCCAGCTGCAGCAAATTGGACCCTGATTTATGGGGGTTTTGCCTTCTTCTGGATCAACTGTGGGATTAGGACTCTGATTAATGGGCTTTTCTATTTATTTATTTTTTTCTTTTCATTGAACTGAATGGATTTGTGTCTTTTTCAATCTGATTAACTATGTGACTGTGTAATTATATGTCACTACTGGAACCATTGTGCAGTGCAGGACCATGAATTAAAAGGGAACTGTTGGAAAGTAAATAAATAAGCGTACATACTGTATTCACCTATATGACGGCAGCGTCGTTTTGGGTCTGCAACTGTCCATCGTTGCCTCTAAGATCGAGAACTGAGTAATCACATGACCACTGATCACTCAGTTCATTCTAAACAGAGAGCGGTGACTGTCAGACACCAATCTCTGCTCTGTTTCTCCAGTGCTCACTGGAGCGCTGGGATGTGGAGGGGGAAGGGGCTGGCTCAGGCATCCAGTGGTGCCCTTAGAGGCTGAGCCAGCTGCTGATCAGGCATCTGGGTGGATCCCGACCTTAATTTCGGGATACATGTAGAGCTTGAACCGGTTCTGTGACATCAGAAGACAGTGGGCTTTAGCCTGCTATGGGATGAAGCTGGGTCACAGGAGTACAGAAATGAGTGCACTCCTGTGACCCAGAAGAGAGGTATGGCCAAAAATGCTTTGGCCATACTTCTCTTATAAGGTAAGTATCACTCTGTGTTATATTCTCCCCTTGAAATACAAACAACATACAGTACTTTTACAATTTATAATGAATATTAATAATAATATTTCCATAGCACTTTTCTCCACAGGGACTCAAATTATAAAATTTGTGTTGGGATCCTTCAAGAGAAGGCTTTGTCAAACATTACACTTGCCCTACATTTCTCTGCCGATGAAGAATATAACGCTCCCGTTTCTAAGAGAATAATTCAACATAGAGGTGGCCACTGGTCCTCCGTAGTATCTGATGACCTAATAGGACTGATCAGGAGCAGTCTTGTCTTATTCTAGAGATTGTTGATCCAGGGATTATCCAAGTGCCAACTGGAGTATCATTAGGGCCAGTTTTCAACTCTCTGTTAAATAATCCCCTTAGAAACTGGAGCGTTATATTTTTCATTGGCAGAGAAGGTGGGACCTGACAAATCTTCTCTTCAACAATCCCAACATGAAATGGATACTTTGACTCTCTGTGGAAAACAAACTATAAAGATATTATTTTTATTATTATTTATTAAAAGATTAAAAATATGTTGTTTGGATTTCAGGGGATGATATAACTCAGTGTATTACCTTAATCCATAGGCCTGCAGTCTTCCTTCACAAAACTTTTTATAGTGGCATACAGTTACATAGTCACATAGTCTGGCTAAAAAAGACACAAGTCCATCCAAGTTAACCAATAGAAAAAAAATAAGGAAGTTGAATAATTTTTTATTGGGTGATATCCTTAGAAAGGAGGTATAGTAATTGTCTATTAGCACAGTAATGTCACATGAGGTGGAGATTCTTGCTCCATATACCAGAGCAATGTTAAAAGCAAGATTCTTTTTGAAGGCCACCTAGTCATCAAGAAGCCTGTATTCCATTGCCAGGTATTTATTGACACCTGTGTCCTCATCAAAAAGATTTTGTAAGATGTCCTAAAGACATGAAAGAAAGTGAGTGTAAATCTCCTCAAAGTGTTTGGAAAGCCCACATTTTGGAGATTTCACCCCCCTCTACTTCTGTGCCAGTGACAACTGTAAAATGTTGGTTTTCCCTCACTCTTGACAGAAGTCCTCTGTCATTTACCAAAACAAAAAAAAAGTTTAGCTACAGTTCTTCTTTAATTATATTTTTGCTTACTTTTAAAAGTACTGTGCATTTAATTTTAAATATTATTATTATTATTATTATTATTATAGCCATTCGTATGGATGAAACACACACAATCAAGGGCTTTTCTGGTTGTTGTCACCACTCAGTCCTTGAAAGACTAAGATTCAAGAACATTAATCCATGCTCAGGTTTCATTTCATTGTCTGCAGTTTTGTAATGACCTAGTTTCTTGAGCTAACTGCTCACATTAGCAGAAAATAGCAGTCAATACAGCTGGATCCACTTTTATAGAACAAATAGGAAAGAAAAGTGAGTAATGATGATTACTTCTTCATTTCTTAAAGGCAAGCACTAATATTTTTTCAGCTAGTAAAGTGCTTGGCCAAAAGACTTGAAATTATTAATTGTGGCTAGCAAATACTTACTTTCTGTCTCTCGCCTAATGTGACATAGGCCCAATTTACATGTTGTTTTAAAACTATTTTAAGCACAAGTATTTAAGTGTAGAGATCCTTATCTAAGCCACCTGGAAGTGGATGTTGTCATAAATCCCCCCTGGCTACTGATTTCTAAATTTTATAAAAAAAAAAAAAATTGTAAGAATTAATTTAACTGTAGCTCTGAAAATGTTGCCAAACTGATTTTCTCTAGCTGCACATACTGTAAATTTGTATTAGGATCAATACATAATTTACTGTTATGTCAATGTCACATTATAGAAGGGCTACGCTTAACATTCAACTCATGGGCGTAGCATAAGAGGTTGCAGGGGTCACAATCGCAACCCCGCCCCTAGCTCCATGGGGCCCCTGCAGCTTCCCTGTCATATTATCATATCCTCCACAAAGTCCAGCTCCGATCTGCCCTAGGGCCCTACAGCCACGCTCCAGTACTAGGCTTCCACTTTGCCTTCCACAGTCCACACCCCTCTGTTCTCATTGGCTGGGGAGAAGCTGTGAGCCATTAACTGAATGGAGAGGAGCATGGGGTGAGAACAACCCAGGATGGAGAAGTGTCTGTGCTGTGTGCTGGCTACATGGAATGGTAACCAAGCTCAGCGAGTTAAGAGGAGGAGAGTGCCGTCCTGTAGCCACGGTGGGACTGATGTCACTAGTGAGGTAAGACACCACTCAGTGTCTTCTAGCCACTAGCTGGGATTCTCTGCCCCCCCCCATCCGGGGATGTCCGCTTACCCCACTTCCCTGATAACTGGGGAAAAGATACGCACCTTCGGGAGGTGACCTTCCCCCAACATCTGCCAACACTGACAGAGAAACCTTCAGAAATTGCTAAAACAAATCCCTTAATACCTCCTGAGGGGCTGCAGGCTCCAGATTTCATGTCACATTGCCTTTCCCCCCCCAGATCTAAGTTGTGCCCTCCCCCCAAAGTCCCCTGACCACCCCCCTGCCATGGATGCTATGCCCGCTGCTGAGCTTCTTTCCCAGTACAGCACTCTATACTGTTCCTCCTCTGCTGGGCTGAAATCACCTTCCTTTCAACACAGCCAGTCAGCCACGATCTGGACAGAGTGTATCTGCCTACTGCAACTACACTGCCATTGCGACCAGGGGGTTTCACAGGTCAGAACGGGAACATAAAAGACAGATACACCCTGTGAAGGCTGATAGACTGTGTGTAAAGAAATGTAATTTCAGCCTTGTGTATTGTGGGGGGGGGGGAGCTGTTTACAGTGCTGGAATGGGAAAGGAGCTCTGCCAAATGACCTGCCAGGGGTCCCTGTCCTCTGATTCTCCAGCAGTGATCCTCGTCCTCTGATTCTGCAGGGTTGACCCCTGTACTCTAATGTAAGGAGGAACTCTGGGAACTCTAAACTCTTAAGCCACTTTGAGTATCTTGGCGTGTGGTGGGTGTATCTGCACACATGGTGGAAATGGTGGGTGGTAGTGGGGAGGGCCCAGGCCAACTTTTGCATCGGGCCAACAAGCTTCAAGCTACGCCTCTGGTTCAACTCCAGGGACAAAAACCTTAATTTAAATATATTCCTGAATAGTCAAAATATCTATATCCACTGTGTGTGCACCAAATGTCTTTGCAAGCCCAGATACAGTGCCTTGAAAAAGTATTCATACCCCTTGAAATGATACCTCTAAATAAAATCTAGTGGAACCAATTGCCTTCAGAAGTCACCTAATTGGTAAATAGAGTCCACTTGTGTGTAATTTAATCTCAGTATAAATACAGCTATTCTGTGAAGCTGTCAAAGGTTTGTTAGAGAACCTTAGTGAACAAACAGCATCACGAAGGCCAAGGAACACATCAGACAGGTCAGGGATAAAGTTGTGAAGTTTAAAGCAGGGTTAGGCTATAAAAAAATATCCCAAGCTTTTAACATCTCACAGTGCACTGTTCAATCCATCATCCAAAAATGGAAAGAGTATGGCACAACTGCAAACCTACCAAGACTTGGCTGTCCACCTGAACTGACAGGCAAGGCAAGGAGAGCATTATTCAGAGGAGCAGCCAAGAGTGCCATGATAACTCTAGAGAAGCTGCAGACATCCACAGCTCAGGTGAGAGAATCTGTCCACAGGACAACAATTAGCCGTGCACTCCACAAATCTGGCCTTTATGGAAGAGTGTCAAGAAGAAAGCCATTGTTGAAAGAAAGCCATAAGAAGTCCGGTTTGCAGTTTGCGAGAAGCCATGTTGATGGGAAGATAGATGGAGCCAATTACAGGGCAATCTTAGAAGAAAACCTTTTAGAGTCTGCAAAAGACTTGAGGCTGGGGCAGAGGTTCACCTTCCAGTAGGACAACAACCATAAGCATACAGCCAGAGCTACAATGGATTGGTTTAAATCAAAGCATATTCATATGTTAGAATGGCCCAGTCAAAGTCCAGACCTAAATCCAATTGAGAATCTGTGCAAGACTTGAAAATTTATGTTCAGAGACACTCTCCATCCAATCTGACAGAGCTTGAGCTATTTTGCAAAGAAGAATGGGCAAACATGTCACTCTCTAGATGTGCAAAGCTGGTAGAGACATAGACCCAAAAAGACTTGCAGCTGTAATTGCAGCGAAAGGTGGTTCTACAACGTATTGACTCAGGGGGGCTGAATACAAATGCACGCCACACTTTTCCGGTGCAATTTTATTTTAATTTTTAAAAACATTTATCGTTTTCCTTCCACTTCACAATTATGTGCCACTTTGTGTTGGTCTATCACATAAAATCCCAATAAAAGGCATTTATTTTTTTGATTGTAACATGACAAAATGTGGAAAATTTCAAGGGGTGTGAATACTTTTTCAAGGCATTGTATTATGTTGTAAAAATAGTGGTGACATCATCATTAGGCTGTAAATATCCTGTGCAGAGAGAAGAGCTGTGGGAGGAGTCCAACAAGCCCACCCACTACAGGCTGCCTGCAGAAAACTACATGGGGCGGATACAAGACCAGTCACTCTGCACAAGGAGAATAAACAGCAGTGACTGGTCTTTATTACAGGAAACACCTGCACAGAGGCAAAGTACAGGATGTTGTTTCATGCTAAATTACTGCATGGATCTGGAGTAACTATGTAAAGAATGTCAAAATTCAGCTGTCAATACATATGCATCTTGTATTTCGACAATATGTGTTGAGTCCAGCTTTACAGAGACCCTGTCACTACCAATTCAAGATAAAATGAGAGTGTCTGTGAAAAGCCAGTACATCTCAAGCTATCCCCTGCCACTCCCACCTCTACCTCAGCTGGCACGCAAAATAATTGGTACTTCTGGGTATGGGGAGCATGTGACCTCCTCCCACATGGTAGTGCTTAGATCTAGCATCCAATTGCTAAGCCTGAGCACCGTCACATGATGAAGGAGGTTCTGTAGGCTCCAACACCAGTCAACACAGAGAACGTTGGTGCCAGCTGTGATGGAAGAAGAAGCACCAGGGGATTGCTGGAGCGGGGAATACCAATTGGGGGGGGGGACTTTGCAGATACTGTTACTTTGCAATGAGTAGATAAATTATTAAAATCCCATTAAAGACTAAGTAAAGACAAAATTAAAAAAAAACCACACATATCAGCACAAGGGGCATGGCTTAATATTAATGTGTTGTGTCCCTTGTGCTCCTGGTTCCCAGTTTCCTTGAAACCTTCCTCCATCAATACCCCCTCCCACTACCACCAACACCTCCATGGTCTTCAGGTGTACTGGGAATTAATAGAACTAAGGGAGCTGTCATTTGCACTCATCACGAGTGCTAGACTATGCTCCACTTTCCCCCAGCTCCTCCATTCATAGAAGCCAGCGATAAAGCTTCTACGAATTAAACATAATGTACAAATGGAGGACAGGCAGGTGATTGTTCACAGCCTCCATTCATAGATTGTGTTTCATTCAAACAAGCTGTAGTATGGCTTCTATGAATGGAGGAGCTTGGAGGAAGGGGTGGGCATAGTCTGGTACTCTTGATGAGTGTAAATGACAGCTGGCTTAGCTGTATTAACACCTGTTCACACAAGAAGATTATGGTGGTGGGGCGGGGGCATCAATGGAGGAGGATTTCAAGCAAGTCAGAAGCCAGCAGCACAATGCTGGATGCTCACAGACAGCCCGTCCTGCTGGTATCACAACATCGGTGGGAGGTGACGCGAACAAGTCGCTCAGCCCTATGCGGTGTTTCGTAAACAGATTACATCTTCCAGGGGCAGACGTAATCTGTTTATGAAACACCGCATAGGGCTGAGCGACGTGTTCGCATCACCTCCCACCGATGTTGTGATACCAGCAGGACGGGCTGTCTGTGAGCATCCGGCCGGTGCTCCAGACTTCTTTCCATGAGCACTCTTTTTCGATTTTACATGAGAGTGTATACTTTATTTGTTTTTAATAAAGCCTTATGATTTTACACTATTGGAGCCCCCCCTTCTTTTCCATATATGCTCACATTACTTTGCTGAGAACCTGATTTCCCGTTGATCCATCCATCCACACCAAGGTCCCTGATGTTTCATCCCAGCGTTCCATCTCGGCTTTATGGTGGTCCAGAGCAATAAGATCTAACAGCTCACTCAGACCCTCTGTAACGGGGGGTCATGGGTTTCTGGTAAGCGGCCAGTCACTCTACACATGGTGGTGGATCCAAGCACTTTTGTCCTTATACAACAGGACCTTCACCTCATTTAATCCAACACTCGGGTGTTCTAATTTTCATATATGGACTCACATCAATTTTCCTTATTATTGCACGTTAAGATTGTAATTTTGATGTTAGTTTCATTGATTATTATATATATTTATTTATATGATATATGATTTTACACATATATTTGGATTCTATAGGTGATTTAATTATCACCTATATACACATCTGTTTTGTCATTAGTGCGATTCAATAGTTTTACAATATTCCAGGTCATAGACTCGGAAAAATATTGGAGATAGAGGCAGCCAGGGATTTAGCATTTTCAGAAGGTCAGTAATGGCAGTTTTTAATAATTCACAGTACATGTTGCCTTTAATCCAGGAGAAATTACATACGTAAAATTAATCTTTTGGGTGGAGCTGGAGATTTTTATTTGTTTCGGTATAAATATTTATTACGCACATACTCTTTTTGATCAGACATTGTCTATTAGGATAAAGGTAATGATGTTCAGAGGCTTATTACACATTGGGAGGTTTCTGCCTAATAAATCTGTTCTGATCAAAAGGCAATAAATCTGGATTGCAGGTGCAACATATGTCTCAGTGGGATCCTGGCCTAATGCTGAAATTCAATAGAACTTGCTCCAGAAAGCTTTGTACAACTCCACGGAGTTCCAAGTGGGAAAGGTTACAGGCTGACAAAAATGGTTATGTCAGAAGTTTTCCCTGCAATGCATGATTTAGAAAAGAATTTGGTCTCTGTTAGACACCAGATGTTGTAAGACTTGTGCTCTCTGAGTTGTCCTATCACCAAAGCAAAGCATTAGGCTGCTAACTTTGCCAAACCGAGCTTTAACAAAGGCCGGGTCTGTGTCAGTGGCAGCGATGGCCTCGCTGCATTATGAGCCTATTAATATGCAGAGGAAATGCCCTGGGTCAAAGTGCGTTTAGCTCCGGGACCTCCAAGGTCAGCCATAATTGGCCTAAAAGGTGGCACATGGTGGGGAATGGCCTGTAATGATTTAGGCAGTATCTATTTCACATCAAGACTTTTACATTGCAAAAAGACCTAATCGAAAGTAATCTGAAAATTAGAGAAAATACAAAACATGCACGCGGTCACTTAAAGACTGACTTCCTTATGTTCACTGCCCCAAATAACCCCAGTCAGTTGAAATGTAATTTTTCCCTTCTGCCTGTAATGCAAATGCCTGAGAGAATTGTCTGATCATAATCGCACATTAGAAACTGTGACTGTTAAAATATTGTTTTTCTGTTAGAGGAATAATGGTTATTGCCATAACAGACAGAGGCCAACTGGGGTGACTGTGTAACAACAATAGGAAGTATCCAATTTACAAGTCATGGGGAGACTTTTTCAGGATGGACAATCAGTTTTGGCTAAAAAATAGTAGAGGTGCAACTCTGAATAATGGCTCATTCTGTAATACAGATATTTTGTAACATTGGAAGTAAACTGAAGGAGATGCCCTAAATAGCCAGTTATGTTTGTTATTATACATGAGACCCACATACATTAAACACAGTTACCATTGATACATGGGAGCCATAAAGGATAAGTCTTTCTGTCAACCCAGTTCTGAAATTTACACAGTCCCGTCAGACAGCAGAGGCAGGCTGGTGACCTGACATTTCTCTGCTGCAGGTAAACGATAAAGCATTGATCACTTCCCTGTCACAGCTTGTGATTGGATGTACAGAGCTGCTATGCAGGGAATTACAATAGAGCAATATCAAATCAAATTTAGGCATTTACATTAACTGGATTTTAAAATCATTTCAATATTTCTTACCCACCTCAATGACAATCAACCAGTCATGCAATACCGTACCCAAATAAACTTTAATTTAGATACACATAGAGACAGAGAGCTTTCTTATAGTGGCATTTATTCAGCACTGGGTTTTTGATTTTTTTCTATATAAATGAAAAAATACCAAAAATGTTGAAATTTTGTTTGCTTTGTGAGTCCTGATGTACTGACTTCCTATTTTTTTAGGTCCTACAAGGCCCTATATGGCCAGGACAGTACAAATACCCCCCAAATGACTCATTATTGGAAAGAAGACAGTCCAAGGTATTTAGTAAGAGGCATGGTGAGTTTTTTGATGTTTAAATTGTTTGTTAAATTTTTTGGGAAAATGAAGACATTTTAAAAAATGTGTTTTTATTTCACAAAGTTGAAATTTTAACAAGTTACAGTATTTCTCACACACAGCATATGCACACTTATACCCCGTACATATGGTCGGATATTGATCGGACATTCCGACAACAAAATCCTAGGATTTTTTCAGACGGATGTTGGCTCAAACTTGTCTTGCATACACACGGTCACACAAAGTTGTCGAAAAATCCAATCATTCTGAACGCGGTGAAGTAAAAAACACACACGTCGGGACTATAAATGGGGAAGTAGCCAATAGCTTTCATCTCTTTATTTATTCTGAGCATGCGTGGCACTTTGTGCGTCGGATTTGTGTACACACGATCGGAAACTCCGACAACGGATTTTGTTGTCGGAAAATTTTATAGCAAGCTCTCAAACTTTGTGTGTCGGAAAATCCGATGGAAAATGTGTGATGGAGCCTACACACGGTCGGAATTTCTGACAACAAGGTCCTATCACACATTTTCCGTTGGAAAATCCGACCGTGTGTACGGGGCATCATAATTACACCCAAAACACATTCTCCCAAGTATAGGATACCACATGTGTTTTCACAGCCTAGATGCATAGAGAGGCCCAAAATCCAAGAAGCACCTTTGGGCTTTCAAGGAGCATAAATTACTCATAAATTATGCATCTAATTTCCTGACAACCTATCACATTTTTTTGAGGTCCAGGAGCACCAGGACAGTGGAAACACTCACAAAATGACACCATTTTGGAAAGCAAACACTCCAACATGTTTTCTGAAAGGCATGCTGAGTCTTTTAAAAATGTCATTTTTTGTCACAAGCTTTTGGAAAACGCAGGAAAGAAAATAAATGTATGTTGTAAATCCAAGGAAGAATCAATCTAGGGACATACATTACCCATCTAATTTCCTGACTACCCATCACATTTTTGGAGGCCCTAGAGCACCAGGATAGTAGAAACACTCACAAAATGACCGCATTTTTGAGAGTAAACACCCCAATGTAGTTTAAAGACTTCATTTTATTGCCACAAGTTTTTGGAAAATGTAGAAAGAAAATAAAAATTAACTTTTGTACACAAAGTTGTCAGTTTAACCACTTCAGCCCCGGAAGGATTTTGTCGTGTAAAAAAAAATCTTAATAAGAGCGGCAAGGATGTGGAATTCCCTTCCACAGGCGGTGGTCTCAGCAGGGGAGCATCGTTAGTTTCAAAAAACTATTAGATAAGCACCTGAATGACTGCAACATACAGGGATATACAATGTAATACTGACATATAATCACACACATATTTTTTACTAGTAATGGCAGTGATCTGCGATCTTTAGCGGGACTGCAACATTTCGGTGTACAGATCGGACACTTTTGACACTTTTATGGGAACAGTGACATTTATACAGCGATCAGTGCTATAAAAATGTACTGATTACTGTATAAATGTCACTGGCAGGGAAGGGGTTAACACTAGGTGGCAATCAGGGGGTTAAGTGTGTTCCCTAGGTGTGTTTCTAACTGTGAGTGGATGTGACTGACTAGAGGAGGAGCCAGATCGCTGTTTCTACTTAGTAGGAACACACTATCTGTCTCTCCTCCCCTGTCAGAACAGAGATCCCCATTTTGGCTCTCATGCCTGTGACCGCGGATGGCCGATGGCGATCGCGCCTGCAGGCCACGCGCATTGGGTCCCCCGCCGTGCATCGGGCTCTTAAAGGGGCCTGCTATGGCTCTTAAAGGAGTCTCAGTACAGGTACGGCAATTCGCGCAGCGGTGCCACTCTGCCACCTTATATTGGCGTGAGCCGGTCGGCAAGTGGTTAGTAAAATATTTCTCACACAGAGCATGGGCTTACTTAGAATGACATCCCCAAACAAATTCTGCTACTCCTCCCAATTATGGCTATACCACATTTGTGAGACATTTTCACTGTCTGGACTGATTACGTACTGATAATTGTATCTTGTGTATCACCCAAATAGAGTTGGGTGAACAGTTTGGGCCGAGCAAAAGTTCGGCCCAAGCATCGCCTGTTCATCCGTTCAGTGAACACCCCAATTTTCGAGGCTCTCAGCAGGATGTTCGCCCGCAGAGTGCCCCACAATGCACTGCGCACTGCACGGCTTTCTAGGGCCTTAATTGGATGAAGCCTTGCACCTGACTGCTGGTCAGGTGCAAAGCTTTGCTAATTAGGGCACAGAGCACTATCAGAGCCCTAATTGGACAAAGTGAGCTTAGTGCTCATAGTCCCACCCAACACTATAAAAGGTGCCTTCCCACAGGAAGCTTTTGCCATGTGTTGTTGGACTGGAGCTAGATAGAGCAGGGCTCAGTTTGCTACTAGCGAGTTAGTTTGTTATTGTGACTCTGAGTGTAGAGTGTTAGTGTAGTGTTAGTATAGTGTAAGTATAGTGTGGCAGTAAAGTGTAGCGTGAGTACAGTATAGTGTGTCAGTATAGTGTGAGTATAGTATAGTGTATCAGTATAGTGTGAGTATAGTATAGTATAGTGTGTCAGTATAGTGTGAGTATAGTGTAGTGTCAGTGTAATGTGTTAGTGTAGTGCAGTGTTTAACACCACATAACATTTAGTGCTGTATACCCTTTTTTTTCTGGTTGCTGCGTGTTTTTTTTTTGTTTTTTTGTCTTTTTTTTTGCACAGATATTACTTGATTCTGATGTTGGTTCTGAGGTAGAGGAAGGGAGTAACCGAAGCCTACAGAGAGGGGAGAACACTGATAAACAGCAAATTGGCAGTCATGTTCCCCCAGCCGCAGTGTATTGCCAAGTTGGCTCCAGAGATGATGAGGATGGAGGGTTTGATGTTGATTAGGTCACTGACGGGACTTGGGTGCCGGATAGAGCAGAGGAAGAAACTGAGGGGGAAGCACAGCTGCAATAAGGCAGGATATCCTCCAGTGGCAACCATCATGGAAGAGTAGAGAGCACAATAAACAATAATTAATTTTGATTTTTGTTTTTTAATAAAGGACTTATCAAAAACCGTCTACTGTCATTTTTAGCCCCCCGCCCGCAGACCTCCACAACCACTGGCCAGAGTTGTGGGGAAGAGGCCCTTGTCCCCATCAAAATGGGACAAGGTGTTTTGGGGGTTAGCCCCTGCCCCAAAGTACCCCCCCATGTTGAGGGCATGTGGCCTGGTATGGTTCAGGAGGGGGGGTGCTTGCTCGTCGCTCACGGGGGAGGATCATTCCAAGTTTAGCCTCTGAAGCAGCCAGCGGTGATCAGTGAAACCGGTCAGGCGCAGACACCCTTCCACCTCAGACTCTCACTTCATGGAGAACTTACACTTTTAAATGGGACTTTTGTCAGATGACCTGCTCAAGGATAGAAGGAATTTCCATCATCAACATGACTGATAAGTACTTTTTTTGCTTTATCCATCTGGGACTGTTGAAGCATTGGAGAAAGTTATCATATTAATACCGGCACTTATACCATCTGGCCTAGGGATGGCCTTGTACAGACCATACGGTCTTGGGTATTTTTATATATATTAGCACATTGGACACAGGTGGTAGTGTCTGGACGACCCTTCCCCCAGTAGTTTGAGAATCGATCCCAACTTTACAGTTGGAATCCACCCAGATGCCTGGACCAGCAGCTGGCTCAGCCTCTCAGGGAGCCACTGGAGAACTGAGCCAGCTGCTCCAGCCCCCTCTCTAGCCCATCTTTCCAGTGAGAGCTGGAGGGGCAGAGCAATGATTGACAGTCACCACCTCTCTGCTCACAGAAGACTGAGATTCGAGTGATCTGTGACCTTTGATCGATTAGTTCTTGGTCTAGAGAGGGGAGACTGTACTCACAGTATTGGTCTATAGGGGTTGCAGATGGGATCAGTGCTGCAGCCATCTAGGCATGTATAATTGTTAGTTATTTTCTATTCCTGAACATCAGTGTCCATGGGAGGGACAAAATGTTGCGACAGCTGCCATTGGGGATGGTCTGTGGATGGTCTCTATCCATTGTTGTACCTGTGCCATATAGGAGTGTGATTCTTAGCTGGCAAAGGTCCAAAGGGTGGTTTCTGTGTTCACATGGTGGGCACAATATGTAACCCAAGGATTGTGGGAGTCCCGATGGTCACTGCTGTCCCCTAGGGCAATTTCGATGGAATAAGAGTCTAATTTTCAATAGACATGTGCATTCATTTTCGTCTGAATGCATTTTCGTCCGAATTTCAGGTATTTTCGTTATCATTTTAACAAACGATAACGAAAGTGCAGAATCCGAAAAACGAAAGATCCAACATAAACAAATGCTTTATTTTCGTTGCTACAACAGTTCTATATAGATAGGAGATTCTACATGATGATGACAATAACAATCTGTGTCCATCAAACCTGTGGTCGAATGTGCCTAACCTTAACTCTATTAGTCCAAGATTATTCTACATAGAGAGAAAAGATTTGACGTAGGGGAGAAAAGATTCGACATAGGGGAGAAAAGATAAATAAAAATAATGATGATGATGAATGTTATTGGCTGATTGTAACCAAAGAGGAGGAGCAGTAAAATAGCTAGAACTAAGTACACACGTACTTTGGCTTATGGTGTCTGTTGAAAGTTCTAAGAGGATTCGACGGAGCAGGTAAACTATACGGCGTCGTACAATTTAGCTGCTCCGTCGAATCTTCTTTGAACATTCGACAGACACCATAAGCCTTCAATGACAGATTCAACCTTAATTTGGATTTTCGGACGAATGCAATTTTTAACAAAAAACGAAATAAATAAAAACTAATTTCGGGAGTAACTAAATAAATTTATTTTTCGGACGAAAACGAAATTCCGAAACGAAATATTTCAGTGTGCACATGTCTAATTTTCAATTATTTATTGTATGAATCCAACTTTCAATTATACAGTGCTTCTGAGTACCCCCATAGCATCTTTTTGCACTACTCATAAGTCTCCTGAGAAAGCCAAAATTCTGGCGAAACATGTAGACCTGAAGTTCACTGCACATACTGCCAAGCTGCATGGATATTCTGTTATGGTTTTATGATCAATACTGCAAAGTGTTGTTTTAAACAATGTTTGCACTGTAATAAAATTGTTGATATTTTACTATACCTTTTTGGAGCTATGATTTTGGCACCTTTAAAAACCCTTTTGGTATTTCTTCTTTAAAATGGTTTATGTCTATTGGGAAGTGGTGCCCTTCATCCACGGACACCTGGGAGCTTTTACATTGAAATCAAAATGCATGTTACATGCTGCCATTGACTTCTATGGACCTCTCAGCACACAGACGATAACAACATGTGGTATTTTTCACTTTCAATACATTTTTTATAGAAAAATTTAAGTACAAAACATAGCGTAAAAGGATTTTTGTAATTGTCAAATAAATATTAGACAGCTGGAACTTAGCTGCCGAGAATGTAAAAACACCTAACAGTTTAAATAGCATAGTAATAAACTAAGCTTATTGCTTGCAAGTAGGTATTAATGAATCCAGTAAATTTGTTGCAGGCCGTGAAACAATAAGTAGGTGAAAACATCAAGTCTGAATTCACAGCATGATCTGCAACAAGGAAATAAGAAAGAAGGAAAGAGGAAGGGTGTTAACAGAAGGTGGGAAAGAGAAGTGGGGTAATTGGGAGGGGAGTGCGTGCCAGGAATGCCCAAAACCAGCATCCCAAAGCTAAATTATTATAATGAGGTTAAGCTTTCTCTATTGACAGTAACGGATGTGCATATTGTATCCATGGGGTCCAAATCTGGGAAAATTTATTTTGCTTTTGCAGCAGGATACTGGTCAGTTTCTCATTAATAAAGAACCCATCGATCCGCTGACGAACTTCCGCAAAGGAAGCTAATTGTTTCTTCAGGCTTTTCGTGATAATCTGCTTTGCCGCTAACAAAATGTAGGTCACCATTTTGAATTGGGGTTTAGTAAAATTGGGGGGTTTAAGGTGTAATAAAACATACCAAGGATCTCTGGGGAAAGGGCGATTGAACAAAGAATGTATGAGCTTACCACTACATGTGGTATTATGCAAAACATGCTGCACTGCAGCACTAAGATGAGAACATAACAGATTTTTATTATGTGAAAGTTGTACACATGCGTTTTAGCACATTACAACATGTGCGTTAAAATGCAACAATGGGCTACTTAGTAACTTGGACTCATAATGTCAATATATGTGTAACTAGATTATCAGGTTTGGAAATAAGGGGGTTCTTTTTTGCTTTGAATAAAGGTTGGATGTTTATAACTCCTGTATCAGACATTTTCTTTTGTGGTGCAAACCTAATCTGTTGAATATTTTGATTATTATTACAGAGATACACATTATACAGATACGTTTCTAGTTTTTAGATAGATTAGAGTAGATATATAACAAAGATCTAGTCACACACACAAAGGGCTGCTCTCTTCTTTTTTCCATAATTAAATGTTAACAGACACTTGACAGCATGTTTTGTTGGTTTTATTTAATCCCTAGAGGAAAAATAAGCCGTCCATTCAAAACTATGTACCTTCTTAACAAGATTAGAGTCAATGAAGGAAAATATATACTCAACATCAAAACACTGGGAAAAAAATGATGCATTATGTGCTTGACTGAGAACCCTACCCTCTGGCTCAGAAAAAAAGGTTAAAGTTAAAACCTGGAAATTCCTTGATGGCTTTCCAAAATATATTTTAGATAAGAAAACGAAAATAGCATGCAGCTTTTCATGCAGAAAAAATAACTATGAATTATTTAATTTCAAATGGACTTTTTGTTTAATTCTGCGTTCAGATTGTGACATCTGTTTTCGATGTATCCACTGGAAACATACATTGCATAGTACAAAATGAGAAATGACATAGACTTCATTCTTGGTCGCCTTAAAGAAGGAAGCATCCTTTTCTTTCTCAAGCATATACACTCCACAGTATTTCATTGGTTTAGTAAATACTGCCATTTTCATTTGCCGTAAAGAAACTTGTGCCTATTGAAACTTGGCACCTGTCATAGTTAACCTTTACTACTGAAAATGATTCCTGGCTGTCGTGGAGATCAAAAGACTTTAATGTCTTCTGCGTTAATCATTCATAACAAATAGGCAGAGCAGAAATTTTGTGTTAAGGTCCAGCTTGGGCATATACTACAAATATGCATTCCCCCAGTGCAGATCCAGTTTGATTCAGCCTACTTCCTCTGAGCCCAGGGCATCAAGGTTTTGTCCCTCACCCTGGACTCACAGAAGAATGTTGCAGAGAGTGGCTCCACATGATTACATTGTGCTGTTTGCTACAGCATTAATTGCCCTTTCACACAAGCTTTCTGATTTTCTTGTGTCTGTTTAAACCCGCATACCTCCGATTCCATCCAAATCCAGAAAAATGGAAAATAACAGAGTGAGTCCTTTTTAAAAAAAAATCCAGACCTGGATGGACTTGGAAGTAGGCAGGAACCGCCCACAGAATCATCATGGGTTCGCCCCTGTGCACTGAGTGCATGTGGACACAAACTAAATGGGCACGAATGCCAAAAAACTGACATCCGTTTCCATTCAATTCTAATTCAGCAGGGATTGTGCTCATGGATCCCTTTCTGAACAAAGCAGAGCAGCTTCATGTAAAAGGGCCCATAGGATCACAAAAGAAAGTGGAAGACAAAAGAACCTGTGATGTAATTGGACTGGGTCGAAGATTGCTGAAAAAAAAGGTATGGATGATCTAAAGAGAATAAGTGGTGGACATTCATTGGGAAGACCTGAACACACAGAAGGGATTTAACTCTGATTTCACTGGCTGCATACTGTTCTGGGTCAATTCCTTGAAAGTATTGAGGGTAGAGGATCAGTGTAGCTGTTAGACAACTAGCATTTCCATAAGAAAACCAGCAATAACAGATCCCATCATTCTCAACCACTTGCCTTCAACTGTTGATTTCAGTTTGCAGTTAGCTTGTACTGACTTTTCTTTTACACTTTTTGATGATAAAATAAATACATTTTGACTCCAATTTATTGGAGTGGCACTCCCTTACTCCTAAAGCCCTGAGACTGAAGAAAAGATGACTACCTACTGGTAGGCAAAGATTGGAGTATGGCCTCATGTAATGAAAGGTTAAGGGTCTTAAATACGTATCATCCAAATTAATATGAAGAAACAAAATGGAGTGGGAACAGGGGACAGTGGCTGATGTTGACCCCATAACATTCCCACCCTGAAGTAGCTGGACTATCTCGGTACTGATAGACAAAAATACATAAATTATATAAAAGAAGTTTTATTACAAAACAGAAAATACATAGTATACTTGTTAAAATTGAAAACAGAAGCTCGGGATTTCCCCAAGAAATATCTGTTGTTATAACATATAGAATGGTCTGGATCTCGACTAGTTCCGCAGGATTACCGCTTCTTCAGGAGAACCTATGGAGAATCTATGAAACAGATAATATAATAAAAACACAAGCATAAAAAATTACAATAATCGTAATACAGCAAAAAAAGGAAAGAATAACCAAATTATAATATAGAGAGCTAGCTTACCCTATAGCTAGGTGATCATGTGCAGCACCAGGCCGCCCCACTAGATTCCCCCCCGGCGAACAAGGGGGATTGTGCGGAATTCCTCTAGATAGTCCTCTAGATAGTCCCCTGCTTCTTTCCCCTCCTTTCCCCTCCCCCCTTTTCATTTTTCCCCCCTGTTCCCCCCCCTTTTCCTCTCTTTACCCCCCCTTGGTTCCTCCCTTTGCCCGCCCCTTACCCCAGCTCCCGTCTCCTCCCCTTCCTTTTCTTCCCCCCTCCTCCCTTGGCCTCCTTCCCCCTTCCCACTTTACCCATTCTTTCCCCCCCTTTCCCCCCTTCCCCCCTCTTCCCTGCACTTCCTTCCTCCCTCCCCTCCCCTTTTCCTCCCCTGTCCCTCCTTACCCACTCTTTCCTTCCCTCTTCCCTTTCCCCCTCCCCTCTCCTTTCCTTCCCCCCCTTCTCCTGCCCCCCTTATTACCCCTTCTCCACCCTTATTATGTTAACTGACAACTATCATGTATCTTCAAACCAGCCTACTCATCAGGCCCTCCACCCTTTTATATTTGTTCATGTTTTCTATCTATCTAGAGGAATTCCGCACAATCCCCCTTGTTCGCGGGGGGGGGGGGGGGGAATCTAGTGGGGCGGCCTGGTGCCACACATGATCACCTAGCTATAGGGTAAGCTAGCTCTCTATATTATAATTTGGTTATTCTTTCCTTTTTTTGCTGTATTACGATTATTGTACTTTTTTATGCTTGTGTTTTTATTATATTACCTGTTTCATAGATTGGTCCTCCCGAAGAAGCGGTAATCCCGCGAAACTAGTCGAGACCCAGACCATTCTATATGTTATAACAACAGATATTTCTTGGGGACATCCCAAGCTTCTGTTTTCAATTTTAATAAGTATACTATGTATTTTCTGTTTTGTAATAAAACTTCTTTTATATAATTTATGTATTTTTGTCTGTCAGTACCGAGATAGTCCAGCTACTTCAGGGTGGGAATGTTATGGGGTCAACATCAGCTACTGTCCCCTGTTCCCACTCCATTTTGTTTCTACCTACTGGTAGGGATGAGATTCAGGTTCAGGTCAGACATAGGTTCAACAAGGTGAACCCAGCCCACCCACAGTTCACAGATATTACAATGATAATGCAGTGCAATGGCCTTTAATCTTTGGTCAGCTGGCTTAGAAGGCCAATAGTGGGGGCTTTATGTGCAAGTTCCAGCTGGATAGGAAGAGATTAGGGATTAAGTTAGAAAAATCAACTTTAATTCTGATTGCTAGTTTCATAGGCAATCTCCTTTCCTGCCTTTTTCACTATTATTGGGGTTGATTTAAGGTCAGCGGTCACTTTTGGCATGTTGTTTCATCCATAGCAACCTTTCTTCTTCTTTTTAGGGCTGGACAGGCCCTCTGGATGCCAGCACCCTACTGTGGTCTTGGAATTGCCAGAAGGGGACACAAAGTCGCTCAGAGTGGTGCAATTTTCTAACGGGTTATTTTTTTTTTTTGCAGCAAGGTTTTCCTTTTAAAAAAACAGCGTGGGTTTTGAATCAGGGGTGGTATTTTAAGGTTTTTGTTTCTTTCAGAGGTTTCTTAATTTTTATTTTATGTTGATGGGGTCTTTGGGGGTGCTCAAAGAATGGCAATCACGTATTCCTGATCATCTGCTCCTTGAGCTGCCTATTGTTCATAGCGTACAAATGCATAGCTTCAAAGAAAAATAAAACACCTTTCGTTATTTCACTCATGTTCAATGCACCCCCTATCTTCCTATTACCAAAACATGTTAACCATACACTAGTTATGCATGCTATCCCTAAATAAAACTGTCTTGCTGCTGACCAATTTTACACCGCTGTATGCTATAAGGTCTCCTAATTTTTTTGTAAAACCCTTACCTGCACTCTTTGAAGTGAATTTACTGAGACTGGAGCAGCCAGAATATAGAGCAACTGTGTATGGTAACCAACCAGCTTGTAACTTTCATTTTCAAAGATTAACTGAACAAACTGAAGATAAAAGCCGATTGGTTACCATTTTCAGTTACTCCAAAATCTGTCTGCTCTAGTGTGCCAGTTGGTTACTATTTTCAGCTACTCCAGATTCTGTCTTCTCCAGTTTTAATAATTCCCCCCCTTTGTCTCTTGGATTTAAAATTGATAATTAAAATTGTCCTGCCCTGTCTCTGTGAGAGCTTGTTACACTATCTCTTTCAGCCCCTCTGACCCCTGCCTTGCCATGCCTCATGTGGCTGTAAAATCTGATCTTGTTAATGTGATACTAAAGCTGGCCATACTGTAGTTGACTTTCAAATCAACGTTCATATGGATATTCATAATAACGGTCATAAGAAAGTTCTCAATACAATGGATGACTTGATGAATGTTGTACACAAGTACTTCAAAATCTTGTTTGCTCTTAACATTCAGTTTTGTAGAGAATGGACTTTCCTAAACTAAAATCACATTCATTGTTTGAAACTAGTTTGTTCAACTTTTGTCATCATCACCGAAAATAAATGTTGATTTGACCCCACTAATGATTAGAATATGAAATTCCTAAAATGAAAACTTTTGAATGGAATTCTGCTAAAGTATGGCCGACTTAAGACTGGCCATACGCACATAGATTTTTTTTGTTCAGCCTAACAGGTTCCTCTACAGCTTTGATGGACAAATCTCCTGCCATTGTATTCAGAATGATCTGGCCAACAATCTTACACACTGCTCCACCAACTTTTTTAATTGAAGTTTGATGGGAGCTGACAGGGCCACCCACCAAGCAAATTTCAGTTGGTTCATTAGGAAACAGTTAAAATTTGAACAGTATATGGCAAGCTTAAAGTGGAACTAAACCCTACTATTCTTTTTAGCCAAGGAAGCTGCCATGTTAGCCTCTGTTTCATCTGCAACTGCCATAGTGCTGCACATGTGATCGGTTCCTAAATAGCCCTTTGAGGGTTTGATGGTTTGGTTGAGAGCACAAGCAATTGTGACAGCAATCCCAGCAGGCCTTAAATGTATCTGTTTTTTTAAACCACTAATCAATGGGTTTAGTTCTTCTTTAACTAGTCAGTTAACTGGGAACAGTTGATCTTGCAAAATAAATCCAGCCCTGCCTATCAAGGGACTAAAGCAGTAAAATGAGTACAGGCAGTCCTGTATGGTGGAGCCCAAGAATTCATAATGGTTCTTTACTATTCAGGCTGAGGTCATAGCGAGTGAAGGAGATTTCCAGCTGGCAGAAATAGACCAATGAGTTTCTGGCACAGATAAAGTACAGCTTCACACTTCCCTGTTTAATGCATTTAAATATATGCTTAATATGTTTGCCACATGAAACAACCTATGTCATTGTTTAACAAATAATATATAGAAAAGTAATTTTGTTCCAGCAGCAGATTTCAGTAATGATAGAAAGAACAAAATGATTTACCATTGCAATCTTTGAAGACCAAACTATGGTTTCTAATGTTTGTTTGTTACTTAGCAACCATAAAGTAACCGGTGCAAAATAAAATAGTTGCTTTTGGTTTATCTGTATTGGTAATATATCATTTCCATGGAAACTTCAGCTGTAGTCTTTGGAATTGGTTAAAACCTTTTTGAATAATTGAAGCATTCAAAGTCCAATTGATCGGTAGCTGTTAGAGCTGAATGTAAGGGCAGATGCTGGCAAACTTTGATCAGGTGGTCATATGTTTGGTCTAGTAGTGTTACAAAGCTAGAAACTGGAACTATTTATTCAGCAATAACTTTGTCATTACTTAAAGTGGTTGTTAAGCCACTTTAACATCTTTATACTATTAGCGCTGTCTCCTAATCCTGTGTCCCCCTGTGTGTGTGAGTTATAAAAAAAAATGCAGTATATATCTCATTTCAGAGCACCGCCCAGTGCTCACGTGACCGTCTGGCTCTTTCCTCTCCCCATCTGACAGATGCAGTGGGCAGGGATGAGATTCCCCAGCTGATGTCAGTTGGGAGGGGAGGAGGAGAGGAGGAGAGAGCCAGCCGGTCACGTGAGCACCGAGCAGCACTCTAAATTGAGGTATATACGTCATTTTTTTTTAAATCACTCACACAGGGGGACACAGGATTAGGAGAGAGTGCTGATAGTGTAAAGATGTAGATGTTATTCCAGCAGCAGGAGGGGGGGAGTGGCACTGTCACAAGCTGATAGGCAGGGAAGGGGTAGAGGAGCACAGAGGAGGACAGAGGAGAATAGGAGAGCTGCAGATGACAGATGCATGTAAACTATGTTTACAGGTGGAGGGGGCATAGCCAGGTACAATCAGCCAGGTATTTCAGGTGATAGAAAGGGCCAAATGACACACAACAAGCACTGTGCTGTATAACATGCTGTAAAGGCACAGGATCCTTTTTTTTTAGGGTAACAAAAGCTTTAACATAACACAAATAACTTTTTATGGGACACACAAGGGTTTCTTTTGGTAATGTTTTCTTGTAAAAATTATTTTATTTTTTATCCAATCCATAGGCAAAAGTTATAAATAGTGTTACTGTAAATACAAATGTTATACTTTATTGTATACTTAGCTCTGTTTAAACTTATGATTCTGGCATAAAACATTTTAAAGTTTTTACAAATAAAATATATTTTCTAATTGGGCACTTTTTTTAATGCGACACTAAAAAGAAAAACCTAACTAAACAAATATAAACAAAAAAGTTTAAATACTGTATTAATGGTTAGACAAATAGACAAATATCAGCAGGGAGCAATAGCTTAGGGGAGAAGGGGGAGATGGAGTTAAAGGGTTAATTAGGGTAAACTAAAGGTTGATAAGGGGTTAAATAAGAACACATGTTTTGTTTTTGTTTTGTTTTTGATTTTTTTTAAAAAAGGTTGTTTTCAAGTATAACTAATGGCATTTTTTTTTTCATTTTGGATAGAGTAAGGGAGAGTTATACCCCCCCCCCCCCCCACCTCAGTTTTCACTATTTGTGTCCCATTGGGATAATTTTTCTCACTTCCTGTCCTATAGCCAAAACAGGAAGTGAGACGAAATCCCTGCAAAGTGAGGGAATCCCAATGTGTCACCGGGGTCACCAGAACTTGTGTCTCCATTGGAAGATTTCCCCGTTGTTAGTGTTTTGATGTCAACCCACAATTTGGGATTTATTTTACTTTTACTTTCAACAATAATGGTAAACAGCACAAAAAGAGGGGGTGCCCCTAACATGGGGCACAGACAGCAATAAAAACTTGACAGGTGTTCTAATCTTTATCCACTCTATTCAAACTAAAAAAATGTGCCTGCTTTTAGTTACACTTTAACTGGCATCATCTGCAGATCTGCTCACTCCTCTGATCTGCAGATAAATGAAACAGAGTATATTCAAAAGTAACAATGTTGCTTTGTATTTCTCTATCTTGTGTGTGAACGGTGTTTATAAACACTGTGTCAGAAGGTACATATTTTGGCAGCAGCAGCTGTAATAGCACAGCAACTTCTGCCTGCCAGTTTAGGTGACAGGTAACGCTATGAAAATGGAAGTTGTTAGTACAAAGTCTGTCTGACTAATTATCTCTTTATGTGGCTTTAATTGGGATTTAAAAACAGATCATGACAGAAGTTCTTTTGAGCTTTCAGAAAGCTTCAGCACTACTAATTGAAAGTCTGCTAAATCGTGCTAACAGCTTGTTTTACGGGATGGATTAGCACTCTCATTAAGATCTGTGTTTTATATTCCAAAATTGGAACTATAGAGTGCTGTAAAGGCTTCAAGAAAGCTGCTTTGTAAATAATTGCTCTCCATATTACTCTTATACAAGCTGAAGCCTGTGTGTACAAGACCTTACAGATACATTTCTACTCAGTCTTCATCTAATTAAACAAGATAGCAGTGCTCCTTATCTTTAGCCTCAACATCTTACAAAAATAATATATCACTGGTTGTTTCTATCACATGCATTTTTCTCATAAGGGTTTGTTCCCACAGTCATACAATGGTCATACTGCATGCAGAGCTTGCGTAATGACAATCTCAGGACTGCAGCATACAGCCACCCATTAAGATACATTAGAAGAGTAGGTTGTATGCGGTTGTACGCTAAGGGTTGCCTAAAGCACCTGCATTTGCACTGATGTATGCCCTTAATGCAGGAGGGTGCTTCATGGAAACCCAGGGGCAAAACAATGTGCAGCCAGCTCTTCTAATTCATCTCAATGAGTGACTGTACACAGTGGCAGTGGGTATTAGCCTTAAGCTGGATACACACGGGCCAAATGTCGGTAGACAACGTCCAGTTAAAAAAAAACGGCCAACATTTGGCCCCTGTGTATGTCGGTCTGTCTGACAGAAGTCGGCTGTTTGGCTGGCTTCTGTCGGATGAGCATGCCGGAAAACCAGCATTCAATCGGCTCCCAATCAGCACTCTCAGCCAATGGCAGAGAGTGCTGATCGAAGTGTTCTGGCATAGGGGGGGGGGGCTGGGGGCCCTGTCAGAACAAAACAGCTCAGCGGGGAGATCACTGAACTAACCTTGCAAGCTAATATCACCTTATCTTTCTGAACTTTTATTGGTAAAGTGATTTGAATTAAACTTAAAACCAATTATTGTACAATCCACTAACCTATAAAAATGTTTATTTGTGGTAGTCAGGCTGGACATTACAGCTGGAAAACAAACTAGGAGATGGCATTTTGTTGCAATTATATATAATCTTTCAGTTTACAAGGGGGTTTAAGGGAAATTTCAAAGCATGTCTCCTCTTACTTGTAATCCATCAGCCAAGCTATCCAAAGATTTACTTGACAGTTGTAATGAAAGAATTTAAACCAAATGGCTAAGTAATTTCAGAGGATACAGAATTGTACTTTTAGCTCCACATAAGATTAAATCAATTTTTTCTTCTGTTTTGAAACAAGTTTTGATAAGCATATTTATGAAAAGAATAGGATAAAAAGGTTTTTTCAGGTTAAACTAAAACACAACTCCTATGCTTGTATTAGACTGGTTCCTCTCCCCACATCTCCTCTATTTTCTCAGAATAGGGTAATTTCAGGATTCATCTGAACCTTAAATGGAAAAGACAGTGTTTTTGCAGACAGAGCATATTTCTAAAGTTTTTTTTTTCTTTTATATATATTTCTGAGTTTTTATCTAAAGCTAGCCATAGGTGGAACAAAATTCGGCCGGTTCACCAGGGACCGGCCGATTTTTGATCCATGGGTGGCCACTCCCACTCAACAGAAGTCAATCTAACGATAAACTTCTGTTGAATGGGCTTGTTGGAAAGTTTTTCTTGATTGTTTCAGTCAATGGGCTGCAGCTGCTGATCAGTGTATTCTTACAGCATAGAGTCCCTACTGAAAAAATACAATGTCCCAGTGGGAAGGATTTCTCTTTCCACCTTGATTGTGTAGATCACTGGTTCTCAACTCCTGTCCTCAGGGCCCACTAACAGGCCAGATTTTAAGTATTACCTTGGGGAGATGCAGACTAGAATACTGCAATCACTGAGCAACAAATAATATCACCTGTGATGTATTTCAGTTATCTTGAAAACATAACCTGTTAGTGGGTCCTGAGGACAGCAGTTGAGAACCACTGGTGTAGATGGAGGAATCGGCTTATTTTTTTTATCATTCAACCTGCTGGCTGAATGGGAAAAGAAAAAGATTCTTATATGGCCAGCTTTAAAGCGAACCTTTACTGATAGATAAAGGTGACTGCGAGTGTCGACCTCTTCCCGAGCAGAGAGTTGCACAGAAGGAACACTGTGGAAGCATCAGTCTAACCATCCCCCTTCTGAATTGGAGCTAGAATATATTTACCGTAGGTTAGAGCAGGAAAGAGTTTAAATGCCTTTAAGGGTTTTTTGTGTGTCCTGTTTGGGAGATTTCCTTTTGCTTCCTGTCCTAAAGATACAATATGAGTGAGAGGGAGCTTCTCAAAAAAGAAGGAAAATCCTCAAGTAATGCCTGCAACAGTTATCCCTGTTGAATGATTTGCTCTCACCTACTGTTCTGGTGACAGTAATAAAAGTTTGGATTTCATAGCATAGTGGTAACTAGAACAAAAAGGAGAGAGTGAATCCCCCCAGCAGGTACACCAACAGCAATACAAACCTGATAAAAGCTCTTAAGCCGTTTACACACGACCGGACTTTTCGACCGAACTGGTCCGACGGAACAAATCCGTCGGACAATCCGACCGTGTTTGGGCTTCATCGGACCTTCAGCTGACTTTTTCTGTCGAAAATCAGACAGACTTTAGATTTGGAACATGTTTCAAATCTTTCCAATGGACTCGAGTCCGGTCGAAAAATCCGTTCATCTGTATGCTAGTCCGACGGACAAAAAAGGACACAAGGGCAGCTACTGGCTATGAACTTCCTCATTCTAGTCACTTTGTACGTCATCACATTCAAACCAACGGACTTTCAAACGTACTTTAGTGTGGGCAAGTCCGGTCCCTTGAAAGTCCGTCATAACTCCATCGAAAGTCCGTCGGAAAGACCGTCGGACCTTTAATGCTGAAAAGTCCACTCGTGGACATGGCCCAACATCTGCAGTCTCCCCCCTCCCCCAAATCGCTATTCCCTGTGACAACAGGCGGGGGAACCCTCTTTCCGCATCCGCTGACACAATTTTAAAACAGCACAGCTGTGCGGGGCTTCTGTGAATGAATGCCTACAGGTACCTTCAGCCATTGCGGCTGACAGCTTGCAGTTCTCAGTGAGCTGCAGGGGCACTGGTGAGCACTCTCTTAGTCCATTGATCTTCCAGCTCTGCAGGCTCCTTAGAAAAAAAATTATAAATGCACATTTTTTCAAGCTGCAAAAAAGTTCATTTTTTTTAAAAAAGATGAAGCTATCCTTTATTGTGTTAAATTCCTCTTTTCAAACACAGCGCCTACCAACCTCTAGGGTCACAATTGTACTTATGTTAAAACTGGCTAAGGATCCTACAGATCCCAATTCGCATAGGCCCATATCGCTCCTTCAAAGTGACATCAAAATCCTAGGGAAAGTATTAGTCATCAAACTTAACAAAGTAATAACTTGTATAATACATCCGCACCAGGCCGGGTTCATGCCCAAAAAATCTACTGCTATCAATTTTAAAAGATTATTTGCTAATATGCAAATGCCTCTGGACAATCCATGACAAAGTGCCCTCTTGTCCCTCAATACTACCAAGGCCTTTGAAAGCATAGAATGTCAGTACATCTGGGCAGTCCTGGCCAAGTTCAGATTTGGGGACAATTTCATCTCATGGATTTGGCTCCTGTGTATTTGGCCTCAGGCTGTCATAAGTGTAGCTTGTAGTATATCTCTTACCTTTGAGTTGGGCAGGGGGAGTAGGCAAGGGTGCCCTCTGCCCACTCTGCTATTTGTTACTGCCCCTGGCCACTCTGTACTGGTCCAATCCAGGTATCATTGGATTTTGATATGGTGAACTACAAGAGAAATTCTGCCTTATGCTGATGATATGCTACTGCTGTTGGGGGATATCACTTCCTTTTTGTAGGAGGTTATGTAAACTATACCCACTTTTGTGACCAAGTCAGCCCCGATGCCTTTAGATGGGGTTCCAGGGGAAATCCAATCTTATTAAAATTATATTTATGTTATTTGTGTTATTTTTTGCACAACTCTCCTGTAGTCATAGTGAAGACCTTCCTAGTCATCAGCTCTATCTCTATCTTTAGGTCCCTGCTTTCACATAACTGAGCTGAAAATTAGAGCAGCTTCAGCAATCATAGGAAGATGGTGGTGTGACTCTCCCCAATCTATAGATATATTACTTGGTCGCCAAGCTACAGCATCTGGTAGGTGGTATGACCATGCTAGATGGATCTGCCTCCCCCAAATTGGATTCCACACCATCAATCCTATGGCACTATATGTGTGCACAGGATCTTCCTTCAGGTCTGGAGTCACTTGCTTTTTGTAAATCCAACAAATTGCTCCCACCGCACATTCTGATGCAAAAAAAATGGAACAAACTTAAGCAGATCCAGAAGTTTACTGGCTTTAGCATGCTTAGCCCAATCTTGCAAAATGACACCTACATTAAATTAGCTAAACTGCAGTTTAGCAATACATGGAAGGAACGAGGTTTCACTAACCTCTCTCAAATATTTTCAAAAAGCTCCCTAATACCCATCCCAGAGCTTAGCACAAAATTCTCTTTACCCTAGCATATGTATTTCCAATATATGCAGCTTCACCACGAGGTGAATGAACAAGGCAGTATTTGAGGGGAGGCTGTCCCCGACCCCTTTTTAAAACTATATGCAGCACAGAGAAACCTTGAAAGGTTTCATATCCCGCTGTTGAGAAATGGGAGGCTGATATTGCTACCTTGATAAAAGATCAATGAGTGTCATCATACTCAATCACCCACAGAGGCTTCCCCAACTATATACAAAATTCTGCTATGCTCCCACTACACCCCCTCAAAGCTTTTCAAAATGGGCATGGTCCAGGACCCTCTGTGTGGTCAATGCCACAGGGAACATGGAGATGCTATATATCTATTGTGGAGCTGTCCCAAACTACATCTTGACTGGGTGGGACTGGTAAACACTTTTAATAGCATTTGCACAACCAATATACCGATTGACCCAAAACAGTGTATCCTGGGTATATTGGACTCTCTTGAGATGCCAGAGAGGCTATTTATAGAGTTCTTTTTCGGGCCATAAGCTCATCTGGAAGTCCAAAAACCCACCCGCATTAACCAAATGGATTAAGCAGGTTGGGGATACCCTTCAGTTGGAGCGCTACATATACCAGCACAGGGGCTGAGCAACCAAATTTGAAAAACTTTGAACAAACTGGTTGGATGCACCAAGCTTAAACCCATTAGACCTAGTGATTGGTAGTCTGGGACTTCATGGTGGACAGCTTAAACCCAGAGGTCTAGCTTGAAGCTTGTGGGCCCCTATGCAAAAGTTGACCTGGGCCTCCCACTACCACCCACCACTTCCACCGTGTGTGCAGATACACCCGCCGCATGCCAAGATACTCAAAGTGGCTTAAGATTTTTGAGTTCCCAGAGTTCCTCCTTACATTAGAGGACAGGGATCACCCCTGGAGAATCAGAGGACGGGGATCACTGCTGGAGAATCAGAGGACAGGGACCCCTGGCAGGTCATTTGGCAGAGCTCCTTTGCCATTCCAGCACTGTAAACAGCTCCCCTCCCCCACAATACACAGGGCTGAAATCACATTCCTTTACACACAGTCTATCAGCCTTCACAGGGTGTATCTGGCTTTTATGTTCCTGTTCTGACCTGTGAAATCCCCTGGTCGGAATGGCAGTGTAGTTGCAGTAGGTAGATACACTCTGTGCCGATCATGGCTGACTGGCTGTGTTGTAAAGGAAGGTGATTTCAGCCCTGCAGAGGAGCAAGAGTACAGAGTGCTGTACTGGGAAAGAAGCTCAGCAGTGGGCATAGCATCCAGGGCAGAGGGGGTGTTCAGGGGGCTTTGGAGGGGGGGCGCAACTTAGATCCGGGGGGCAAAGCCATGTGACATGAAATATGGAGCCTGCAGCCCCTCAGGAGGTGTTAAGGGATTTATTTTAGCAATTTCTGAAGGTTTCTCTGTCAGTGTTGGCGGGTGTTGGGGAAAGGTCACCTCCCGGAGGTGCAGTTGTCAGGGAAGTGGGGTAAGCGGACATCCCTGAGTGGGGGGGGTACAGAGAATCCCAGCTAGTGGCTAGAAGACACTGAACGAAGTCTTACCTCACCAGTGTCATCGGTCCCATCATGGCTACGAGATGGCACTCTCCTCCTCTTAACTCGCTGATCTCGGTTACCATTCCATGTTGCCAGCACACAACAAAGACACTTCTCCATCCAGGGCTGTTCTCACCCCATGCTCCTCTCCATTTAGGGAATGGCTCACAGCTTCTCCTTAGCCAATGAGAACAGAGGGATGTGGACTGTGGAAAGCAAAGTGGAAGCCTAGTACTGGAGCGTGGCTGTGGGGCCCTAGGGTAGATCCTTATCCTTGTGCACTTAGTGTTTTGATATGACTACTCCAGATTTGTACAAAAAAAAATCTGTACAAGCTTTCTGATTAATTTTTTTGCTGATTTAAAAACGTTCACACACACAAAACTGATTGAAAATAGCATCCCTAGTATAATTATAACATGTACTTGACACAACAGAAAAACAGTTATCACAGAGTCAAGTCTGTCAATAATCTTTACACCATGAATCAGATCCTTTGAAAAGTTTATTTAGGGGCACAACTAATTCAGCCAAAGCCATTGTCTGCAGTAGCTGCCACCATATAAACCCATATGGCAACTTTAAAATTCATCCTTCCCCCCAAGTCTCTACTCCTTCATTGCCTCTACTTACTAGATAAAACCCCAACTACTACATGTTTTAACTTCAGAAAGAAGTAGCTCAGACCCTCACAAACCTACTGTGCAGCCCACTACTCCACTTCTCTTTATCCTGTCCCAACACTGCTCCGTCATTCACTGCTGCCTTCTCTAACTCTTCTTGCTGTGGCCAAAATCAGGACATACATAAACCGACAGGTAGTGATATAGGTGGGTTTGAGAAGGCAGGGTTGCCCCAGTGTGCAGGAGAATGGCCACTCTGGGCAATGGAATTGAGTGAGGTGTAGTAAGACAATGCCTAGGACCACAGGACCATGGGATTTGGGTCCAAATCTAAGCCAGTCCCACAGAATCCAGGATTGTTGGGAGGCTCTGCTTTTTTAAATCACTCCCCAAGGAAGAAAGCCAATGCAACAACCACAGAAGTAGCATTTTCCAAGAAGAGTTCAGCAACAACAGACCCCAAATATATCTTAGTACAGATCTCCTTTAGGCTGGGTTCACACTGCTCCAGTGCAGTTATGCACATTAACAAATGTTGCAAAAGCAGTCCATTCATCTGAAGTGAGCTGCCAATACACCTATCACAAGCAGAACCACACCTGACCCTTTTCTCAGGGATGCAACTCGCAATAATACACACATAATTGTATAAAGTCACATTGCGCATCAGTGTGTGTTGTTACACCAGTGGTAAATAAACATCAAACTCACAAGATCTCTACAATCCCTGCTTCTGAATTTGATTTTTCCCATCTGTGCATCATGATAAAGTCAACAAGCCATCCTTGTGAAAATATTTTTAGGACTTTTAAAATACCAAAGTCACCCTGATGAGAACGAATGTTGTTAAACAGTGCTTTGTTCCCATTTTGTTTATAAAAGATGTAAATACCACGCCAGTGATCCCTTAATCCTGAAGCTCCCAGTCATTGTGGTGATGAACTAGGGAGGTGTGCGCTTCTCATGAAGAGAGGCTTTGCATGCAGAATCAACAACAAAATTTCTAAAAGCAATCAGGGAAAAATGGAAGACGGTGTCAGAGATGTTATAAGATGGTCTTAATTCTTGAACTAATGAGATATTTGTCATATTATTTGTACAGATTAGGCATTGCCTTAGAATTCATATTTACACATCCTTCCTAATGGTGTGCTTGTTTGTGTTTTACCTACAATAACATTGTTTAGATAACCATAATCTTTTAAACTGTTCTTTAAAAGGCTGTGCGGTTTTAGGTATAGGGTGTATGAATTTCCTCTCAATGTCTGTGATGACAGAGCTCTGTGTGAATTTTTACTAGAAGGAAGAATGGCTTTATGTTATTTTTGGAAAGCCCAATCAAATGGCTGTAAAGTCACAAATAAGGTACTGTAACTCAAGTATAAACCTTTGGCTTGAGCAGCAATCAAAAATCCTGTTTTTAAATTCACCACCCACCACCACCATCTTTGCAAATGAAGACACTCCAGCCCATTACAGAAATGCAATCTCATGAAGTTTCAAACACCCAGCTTTTCTGGGAAAGTCCCAGAGGGTGGGAAGGCAGTTTCCACTCATTAAAAGGTTACCACAAACACCTTGGGTCATAAAGGAAATATTTATTGCTGGAACTGAAGCACCAAAACCAAAATGTTTCATTCCGAAATGAAGTTTATTTCAAACTTAAAAATCATAATAGAAAATATTCTTCTGAAAATGCTATTTTTATGCTGTTGCCCTGATTAATTGCTAACAGGAACAAAAAACAGAGTAACTGCTACTCCTTCATTGTTCAATTAGTCACAGACTGGAGGTGGTGATGTGACCTTAACTGCATAAGAGAAAAACCAAGTCACCAAGCTGCGTGTCCAGTCTGGCAGAGCCATGTAAATCTTAGAAGTGGATGGATACCAGGTAAAATAATTCATGTATATACAGTGGGGCAAACAGGTATTTAGTCAGCCACCAATTGTGCAAGTTCTCCCACTTAAAAAGATGAGAGAGGCCTGTATTCGTCATCATAGGTATACCTCAACTATGATAGACAAAATGTGGAAACAAATCCAGACAATCACATTGTCTGATTTTTGAAACAATTTATTTGCAAATTATGGTGGAAAATAAGTATTTGGTCACCTACAAACAAGCAAGATTTCTGGCTCTCACAGACCTGTATCTTCTTCTTTAATAGGCTCCTCTGTTCTCCACTCAGTACCTGTTTTAATGGCACCTGTTTGAACTTGTTATCAGTATAAAAGACACCTGTCCACAACCTCAAACAGTCACACTCCAAACTCCACTATGGTGAAGACCAAAGAGCTGTCGAAAGACACCAGAAACAAAATTGTAGACCTGCACCAGGTTGGGAAGACTGAATCTGCAATAGGCAAGCAGCTTGGTGTGAAGAAATCAACTGTGAGAGCAATAATTAGAAAATGGAAGACATACAACCACATGGAAGACCACTGATAATCTCCCTCGATTTGGTGCTCCATGCAAGATCTCATCCCGTGGGGTCAAAATGATCACAAGAACGGTGAGAAAAAAATCCCAGAACCACATGGGGGACCTAGTGAATGACCTGCAGAGAGCTGGGACCAACCTAACAAAGGCTACCATCAGTAACACACTACGCTGCCAGGGACTCAGATCCTGCAGTGCCAGACGTGTCCCCCTGCTTAAGCCAGTACATGTCCGGGCATGTCTGAGGTTTGCTAGAGAGCATTTGGATGATCCAGAAGAGGATTGGAAGAATGTCATATGGTCAGATGAAATCAAAGTGTTTGGTAGAAACACAATGTGTCATGTTTGGAGGAGAGAGAATGCTGAGTTGCAACCAAAGAACACCATACCTACTGTGAAGCATGGGGTGGCAACATCATGCTTTGGGGCTGTTTCTCTGCAAAGGGAACAGGACGACTGATCCGTGTATATGAAAGAATGAATGGGGCCATGTATCGTGAGATTTTGAGTGCAAACCTCCTCCCATCAGCAAGGGCATTGAAGATGAAACATGGCTGGGTCTTTCAGCATGACAAGGATCCCAAACACAACGCCCGGTCAACGAAGGAGTGGCTTCGTAAAAAGCATTTCAAGGTCCTGGAGTGGCCTAGCCAGTCTCCAGATCTCAACCCCATAGAAAACCTTTGGAGGGAGTTGAAAGTCTGTGTTGTCCAGCGACAGCCCCAAAACATCACTGCTCTAGAGGAGATCTGCATGGAGGAATGGGCCAACATACCAGCAACAGTGTGTGACAACCTTGTGAAGACTTACAGAAAACGTTTGACCTCTGTCATTACCAACAAAGGATATATAACAAAGTATTGAGATGAACTTTTGATATTGACAAAATACTTATTTTCCACCATAATTTGCAAGTAAATTCTTTCAAAAATCAGACAATTTGATTGTCTGGATTTGTTTCCACATTTTGTCTCTCATATTTGAGGTATACCTATGATGACAATTACAGGCCTCTCCCATCTTTTGAAGTGGGAGAACTTGCACAATTGGTGGGTGACTAAATACTTTTTTGCCCCACTGTACAGTATCTCACAAAAGTGAGTATACCCCTCACATTTTTGTAAATATTTTATTTTAATATTTTCTATCTTTTCATGTAACAACACTGAAGAAATGAGTCTTTGCTACAATGTAGTAGTGAGTGTACAGCCTGTATAACAGTGTAAATTTGCTGTCCCCTCAAAATAACTCAACACACAGCCATTAATGTCTAAACCACTGGCAACAAAAGTGAGTACACCCCTAAGTGAAAATGTCCAAATTGGGCATGAAGTGTCACAATTTTTTGTGGCCACCATTATTTGCCAGCACTGCCTTAACCCTCTTGGGCATGGAATTCTCCAGAGCTTCACAGGTTGCCACTGGAGTTCTCTTCCACTCCTCCATGATGTTCCTCCACCTTCTGTTTGACGATGCCTCACAGATGCTCAATAGGGTTTTGGTCTGGAGACATGCTTGGCCAGTCCATCACCTTTGCCCTCAGCTTCTTTAGCAAGGCAGTAGTCGTCTTGGAAGTGTGTTTGGGGTTGTTATCATGTTGGAATACTGCTCTGCGGCCCAATCTCTGAATTGAGGGGATTATGCTCTGCTTCAGTATGTCACAGTACATGTTGGCATTGATGGTTCCCTCAGTGAACTGTAGCTCCCCAGTGCCGTCAGCACTCGTGCAGCCCCAGACCATGACACACCCACCACCATGCTTGAGTGTAGGCAAAACACACTTGTCTTTGTACTCCTCACCTGGTTGCCACCACACGCTTGACACCATCAGAACCAAATAGGTTTATCTTGGTCTCATCAGACCACAGGACATGGTTCCAGTAATCCATGTCCTTAGTCTGCTTGTCTTCAGCAAACTGTTTGTTGGCTTTTTTGTGCATCATTTTTAGAAGAGGCTTCCTAGTGGAACGACAGCCATGCAGACCAATTTGATGCAGTGAGTGGCGTATGGTCTGAGCACTGACAGGCTGACCCTCAACCCCTTCAACCTCTGCAGCAATGCTGGCAGCACTCATACGTCTATTTCCCAAAGACAACCTCTGGATATGACGCTGAACACGTGCACTCAACTTATTTGGCCGACCATGGCGAGGCCTGTTCTGAGTGGAACCTGTCCTGTTAAACCGCTGTATAGTCTTGGCCACCGTGCTGCAGCTCAGTTTCAGTTTCTTGGTCATCTTTATGTAGAGCAACAATTATTTTTTTCAGATCCTCAGGGAGTTCTTTGCCATGAGGTGCCATGTTGAACTACCAGTGACCATTATGAGAAAGTAAGAGCGATAACACCAAATTTAACACACCTGCTCCCCATTCACACCTGAGGCCTTGTAACACTAACAAGTCACATTACACAGGGGAGGGAAAATGGCTAACTGGGCCCAATTTGGACATTTTCACTTCAGGGTGGATTCACTTTTGTTGACAGCAATGGCTGTGTGTTGAGTTATTTTGAGGGGACAAGAAATTTATACTGTTATACAAGCTGTACACTCACTACTTTACACTGTAGCAAAGTGTCATTTCTTCAGTGTTGTCACATGAAAGGATAATAAAATATTTATAAAAATGTGAGGGGTGTACTCACTTTTGTGAGATACTGTATATATACAGTAATCAAAACTATGCTTAGCTGTTTTCCTGTTTTCACCGTGCTGTGCTCAGTCTATGTATTAGAGGAGGTTAGTTTTCTACAATCTGTTAGTATGTATGAAATACACAATAACTAGCCAGCTCTGAGATTTTATTGGAGTCTGACATCATGTATTGGCTTTAAAGTCTATGAAATAAACTGCACTCCGTTTTAGTGTAGTCTGTGCTGTAACTTACTTTGATAAAGATTAAGTATGTACTAAATAGAGACAGAACTGCTTAAAAGTGGAGGAAAAGATCAGCACTGTCAACCTCTACCTTGATCAGCACTTAAGCATATAAATGAGGAGCACTTGTCCAGTGCTTGCTAAAGTGGATCTGTATCTGGCTCAGTGTGAGTAATCATTACACACTACTTCCTAGAATGACTCATTACTGTACTTGTCCAATCTCCAGTACTTTAACCCACTGAACAAACAGCAGTTTAATGCATTAGCTCAAAGAATAGAACACTAATAGCATTCTCAAAGTAATTGGATATATTAATTAATAGCAGTCTGTGAAACACCCCCTTTGCTCTAAATCTATTTATAATGAAGCCCTCTTCAATCAATATTTTTAGTTAATTATATGCTCATTTACTGTTATGGAAGTTGTACCTTTTTGGATTTTTTTTATTTTAGAATTAAAAATAGAATACTCAGGCAGCTTATGGAACACAACCAAAGAGCCTTTCCTTTAAAGCAGCAATGCTCAAGGCCAAGGCCCACAAAATTAGCCTGGAAAACTTTACGGGACACCTTGTATGTTGTAATCCTTTATTTAAAGGGAATGTAGATCCAAGTTTTGATTTGTCTTCAATAAATTCAATACATATATATTTACTAATAGTTTTTTACATGTAATTTTCTTTTTTTTTAATCTGCAGTGTTCACTGCTGGGTTTTTTTCTTTTTTGCTAAAAAAATTAGAAAAAAAAAATTGAAAAAAAAAGTAGTCATAGTTTGTTATAAAATTTTGCAAACAGGTAATTTTTCTCCTTCATTGATGTGCGCTGATGAGGCTGCACTGATGGGCACTGATAGGCTGCACTGATAGGCACTGATAAGGCGGCACTGATGGGCACTGATTAACACCAATGAGGCGGCACTGGTGGGCACTGAGAGGTGGCTCTGATAGGTGGTACTGATGGGCACTGATGGACGGTACTGAAGGGCACTGATACGTGGCACTGAGGGGGACTGATAGGCAGCACTGATGGGCACTGGTAGGTGAACACTGATAGGCAGTACTGATAGGTGGCACTGATAGGCACTGATTGGAAGCACTGATGGGCACTGATAGATGGCACTGGTGGGCATTGATGGGTGGCACTGGTGGGCACTGGTAAGTGGCACTGGTGGGCACTGATAGGCAGCACTGATATGTACTGGTAGGTGGCACTGGTGGGTACTGGCAGGTGGCACTGGTGGGCACTGCTTAGGAGGGGTGGGTGTCCGTGTGCGGGACCGATGTCCCTCTGACAGAAGCCAGTAATCTGCCGATTGCGATCTTCTGTTTACATCGCGTGATCAGCTGTCATTGGCTGACAGCTGATCACGTGGTAAGGGGCTGGGATCAGCCCCTTACTCCGATCTGTGATCATCCAAGTCCCATTCTTGATCACAGAGGGTGTTTCGCACGCCCTGCACGGGGGTGAGCAGGCAGCTCATGCATAGAAGGACGTACACAGACGCCCTTCCAGCAATGTAGGCCCACACTGTAGCCGTCTTTCGGCTGTAGCGCGGGAGTGAGGAGGTTAAAATGATACCTGCCAATCCCACCATGAAGGTCCTTGCTCAAGCACTCCCTGTTATAGGTTGAAATGCGGTGTCCCTGTCTTTTTTTTAATGTAATCTTTATTTATGTTAATCATTTATACAAACAAAAGGAAGAAAAAAAAAAAACATTACAAATTCTCAAGACGTTTCAACTGTACAATGAGAAAAAGAGAAAGTAACAAAAACAAAAACAATAAAAGAAGAAAAAGGGGGGTGGTCCAAAATCTCTAGCACAGCGAGGTAAGATAAAAGTTCCCGGTTCCTCATTGAGCAAAAGTTAGAAATTCAAAATTACTTCTACTCCACTACTGTTCCTTTTTGTAATGTGACCTGAATATGTCTAACTGTTATAAATTACTGGATTGTTAGACATTAAGTGACTAGACTATGGGACATGTTTGGCCTGTCTCTTGTCTAAGTACTATTTTTCATTCTTCTGTTTATTTGTAAAATTCTTTTTATATATATATATATATATATATATATATATATATATATATATATATATATATATATATAAATAAAAAGAGAAAAAAGGGAGTATCAATATCTCCCATAGGTGCAGGTGGGAGCTATCAGTAAAAACATATAACAATAACTGAGAATAAAAAACCTGATTGTGCTCAACCACCCCTTGAATAAGTATCAAAAAGAATGTGCTTCAACTCATTGGGTTAATGGGAAAATGTTTATTGATTGCAAAACCTGTATATAAAATTGGTACTACACCACTCAACCTCACTCAGATTATTAGAAACACCCAAACATCCACCCAAACATACAAATAGATTCTACAAAAAAATAAATAAAATAATTACCTCCCCTCCATGCAATAGGAGACTATTAACTCCTATTCACTGTGCTATGAAAGATCCATGGTTCCCATTTAGCATAGAACACTTCAAGTCTATTACTATAAGTGCAAACCCATTTCTCATCTTCCATGATATTATTAACCTGTTTCACCCAGTGTTCTATAATAGGCACTTGCATTTAGACTGTGATTAGATTGTGAAAAGACTGGGATTAGTCCTTCAGTTGCATCTAACAGGTGTAGGACTATACTCTTCTTGTATATGCCATGAAAAAGGCACTGTGTCCTTGTCTTCTAACTGTTGTCACCTTCCCATACTGGCTGTCAATGTAGACTACAAGTTTCAACACACATTTTGCAGGCATTGTCCACTATTATCACCATCATTAAACCCCCTCTGAGAAATGCCATGCAACCACCTCTGGAGTGCATGTACAGTGCAGGAAGTTACTGGAGAAATGTTGCAGGTGATCAGCAGGGGATCAACTAAGGATGAAAAACTGAGGGTATTTTGTTTAAAAAAAAAGCCTTTTTATGATACATGGCACATTATCAAACTAAATGTCATTTAATTAGAATTTACTGTATAGCTACTTTAAGGAGGACCTATTTTAGTGTTTTACAAAAAGCTAGGCTTCTCAAACTTATCACTTTATTTGCTCACAAAAACTCACAATCTTCCTCAAACCTAGTACTTTATATGTACAAAATACAATTGCAATGCTCCTCGAGTACTTCATTTTTCCCAAGCTCCCCACTTTTTTTTATCCAAAGACCTAAATTATTTTTCCTCTGTGGACTCAAAAGGGTGTTTTTTATTTTATGCCAGTTTGTATCCATATTTTCTGTAGTAATTATGCTATGTGCATAGTTGCAAAACAGCATACCATCTCCTGCAACTCTCTTCATGCTGTTATGGTGCCCAAACTGTGCTATTAAAAGGGACAGTTCTGGATTCTAAAGCTCCCTCTTCCAATGTTCTTCATCCAATCAGGCCAAAGGTCTAGAAAATGGTGCCTGAAGTCCAGGGATATTATATTGTCCTTGCCCTGCATTCCCTTTGGGACCCATCATTATCGTTACACGCAACAGCTGCAAAGTACAGTGAACCTTTATAAAATATAAGCTATTTATATGTTAGCATTTCCAATACAAATTTAGGAAATTACAAGTTAGTTTCTAATTTTATGGTGCCAAAAAATCATCCTTTCATGCCCCTGTGGCTTACATTACAGCACAGAATCTCTGTTTTGAAGAAAAAATTCAACCTAATTAAGCAGAATAATTTATGCCTTCTTGCATACAGCTGTTTCAGACTGGTGGTCCTCTTCACTGCAAAGTATGAGGCAAATGATGGTGTGAAGAAGAGACTGATTTGAAAATATCCTCTATGAGAACTGCAAGGCTAACTAGGCAAAGAAAAAAAAAGACAATGAACCTTTGTAAGGTTTATTGGTCCAGGTGACCATTGACAAAAAAACTTAAAATTTTTACAGTTGTCTCTGAAGCATGAGATGAGGGACAATACCCAACTGAAACATTATTTCCTCCCACTTTGGAAAAAAAATTCCACTTACTTCCTAATGTATCTCCAGGACAGCAAATTAAATCTCTCCAACAAAACTTTGGAAAAATGATCAGGGGTTTTACCATTCTTTATCAAAAACTAAAGAAAAAGTTTTAGCCATACATTCACTTTCGTTTGTACTTTTGACTGCAATTTATCATGTATTTGCTATATGAGGAAGCTTTAGGAGTGTGTAAGAAACGCTATATCTCTACTTCTATATATTACATTTAGAATACCCATAGCATATATATGATAAACATGGAAACTTTACAAGATGTTTAACCTGTTGCAACCAATTTATGTAATACCTCTGTGTATCAATTTGCTGTACTGTTTTCCAAGTCAAAGGTTGAGAAACAAACCATTTGAAGTAAAGGAGGAAGATGAAGTACAATATCGATTCAACAGGCCTTCAGGTATACTGTATGAAGATCCTTACTCCCACTATTTAGAGTAGTTCATATATTCTGAATAATTTAAGATGCTTTACATTACTTCAATTCAGGGGCGTAACTAGAAATCACAGGGCTCCATAGCAAAATGTTGTATGAGCCCCCCCCGCAAACCGCCCCCCCCCCCCTGCAAACCGCCCCTCCACAAAAAAAAGAACTAATGCCATTGAACAATAGATTACCGCATCCATGTTGTACAGTACCCAGGCAACAGCTTATATTAATTTGGAACAACAAAGTATGCAGTATACTGTATGCAGCCCCTAAAGGACACACATTGCTGACCTCCATCCTTCTAACCAATTTCTGTTCTGTTATATAAAATGAAATAGTTCAACTCACCATAATGCAGAATCAGTGGGAGCCCTGAGCGTGTCACTTTCCACCGTCGCCTGCCACCAGATGCAACTTGTCACGGAATGTCACTTGCCACATCACCCGCCACACGTTGCGGATTGTCCACTTGCCACATGTTGCTGATTGTCCACTTGCCACGTCCCGGATTGTCACTTGCCACGTCACCTGCCACACATTACTGATTGTCACTTGCCACGTCCCAGATTGTCACTTGCCACACATCAGATTGTCACTTGCCACGTCACTTGCCACGTCACCTGCCACACATTACGGATTGTTACTTGGCACTTTCCAGATTGTCACTTGCCACACATTACGGATTGTCACTTGCCACGTCGCCTGCCACATGTTATGGATTGTCACTTGCCACGTCACCTGCCACACATTACGGATTGTCACTTGCCACGTCCCGGATTGTCACTTGCCACACATTACGGATTGTCACTTGCCACGTCGCCTGCCACATGTTACAGATTGTCACTTGCCACGTCACCTGCCATACATTACAGATTGTCACTTGCCACGTCACCTGCCACACATTACGGATAGTCACTTGCCACATCACCTGCCACACATTACGGATAGTCACTTGCCACGTCACCTGCCACACATTACAGACAGTCACTTGCCACGTCACCTGCCACACATTACGGATTGTCACTTGCCACGTCCCGGATTGTCACTTGCCACACATTACGGATCGTCACTTGCTGCCACGTCCCAGATTGTCACTTGCCACTTCACCTGTCACACATTACAGATTGTCACTTGCTGTGTCACTTTCATGCTGTGTCCCAGAGTCAGGCAGCAGAGAGATAAGCTCATTTCTCTGCTTCCCGAGGCTGCCTGCACAGTGAGGGGGGAACTGCACTGCAGGGATGCAGGGAGGGCGCCGGGCGGTGAGAGATGATGTCATCTCTATGCACCCCCGGCTGCCAGCTCCCTGATTGGCCAGCCTGCTCACACACGATCCGAGCCGCCCAGCTGACTCACCGCCTGACAGCCCTCGGAGCCGCCCGCTCTCACCCGTGGGCCCGCAAAGCCGCCCGCTCTCACCCGCAAAGCCGCCCGCTCTCACCCGCGGGCCCGCAAAGCCGCCTGCTCTCACCTGCGGAGCCGCCTGTCCTCACCGGGTCTGGGCCCCTAACAGCTGCGGGCCCCATAGCGGTAGTTCCGCCACTGCTTCAATTATGTTTGAGCTACTCTATAGCATGACAGGTGTTCTCTACTGAGCTGATCATTGATATATCATTAGAATAAAGAGTATATTTACAGCTGAACCATTTGACCATTTAGCCCATAACAGATAATATATTGTTATTATTTTTAAAAATGTTTAGTGTAATACCATCTATTATTATTATTATTTCAGGTACTTATTAGCGCCGTCAATTTACGTAGCACTTTACATATATATATTATGCATTCACATCAGTCCCTATATTATACATTCACATCAGTCCCTACCCTCAAGGAGCTTACAATCTAAGGTCCCTAACTCACATTCATACATACGAGGGCTAATTTAGAAAGGATCTATAATACATATGCAAAAAGGTGGATGAGTTTTGCTTCTTAGATGATTTGTTATAAATGCACGAGTTGAATCCCAAATCTTGCAGATTGTCAATTAATACTAGTGAACAAATGGATGTCAGAGGAATGCAGTTTGATGACAAGCTGCTTATCATGTTTAATTTGTACAACCAGTTTTACTACTTAGCTAGTGTACATGTTTATTGCATTCTGTGAAATACTTTGTAAGACTGTAAAAAGAGCATCCCATGATGGTCAGTACAATTTCATTATTAAATGGACTGGTCAAGGTTTATCATTGAAATTTAAAATGTAACTGGTTTCTGAAGCCAACATTTTATGTTTCAATTTCATCATTATTTATGAATGAAGCATGATATGTCATGCCATAATTTGTTGACTGACCTATGTGTTATCTTGAGTCATGGGTCATGAAACAGAGCTTCAGTAAATCAGTTTCCTAAATAAGCACCCGACTATTATTCAACATAAATACAAGATTAGCCCACACAAAGTGTAAAAGAGCTGTGGATGAAGTCATCTCAATATTTCCACTAGTCTGAATGAGCATTCAGAAAGTATAAAGGGCACTTTTGGCATGGTGAGAGCCTAATTTATATCTTATGTAGCTCATAAAACAAAAAAAATCCTAATAACTACAAAATCTTAATCAAGTTCAATTGTAACTGGCACAGCGCATTCACTAAATTACCCCGTCTCTCTAAAGTTTTTGGATAAGGTCTTGGTTATTTAATTAGGTCAGCGCTTCTTTTTAATAAATGTGATACATTACAGGCCAGGCTATTTCAGTATTCATGGGTTCCTTTGAATCGCACTTTTAGTGGGAAGCAACGTCTTAAGAGCCAGGTTTCCAAAGTTCCACCATCGCTGATATCTGACAGCAATATGACTTAGTGTATCAGTTACACTTTTATTATAACCACAGAACGATTGGAAAAAATGTAATCTGCGCAAATATAATGATTTCTGAATAAAGCCATTCAGAAATAGTCATTAATGTGAAGGCGATGAAAATGCAATTTCTGGAGACTTTCTTTATTAATTCAGCCGTCTCATTTTGTAATGGCTCCTATTAATCTTGGCTTAATAAACTTGTGGCACGTTGACTAATTGAAAAGGTGCGTAACAGCCTGTGGAAGAAGGCTGAGAGAAAAAGCTTTTTTTTCTAATACAAGCACCTGCACTTTAAGATATATGTAGGCAGAAAAATATACTACATATACTGTATATATATATATATATATATATATATATATATATATATATATATATACACACAATATCTGACAAAAGTGAGTACACCCCTAACATTTTGTGTAACATTTTGTTGCCAGCCATGAGTGAGTACACCCCTAAGTGAAATTGTCCAAATTGGGCACAAAGTGTCAATATTTTGTGTGGCCACGATTATTTTTCAGCACTGCCTTAACCCTCTTGGGCATGGAGTTCACCAGAGCTTCACAGGTTGCCAGTGGAGTCCTCTTCCACTCCTCCATGACGACATCACAGAGCTGGTGGATGTTAGAGACCTTGCGCTCCTCCACCTTCCGTTTGAGGATGCCCCACAGATACTCAATAGGGTTTAGGCCCGGAGACATGCTTGGTCAGTCCATCACCTTTACCCTTGGCTTCTTTAGCAAGGCAGTAGTCGTCTTGGAGGTGTGTTTGGAGTCATTATCATGTTGGAATACTGCCCTGTGGCCCAGTCTCCGAAGGAAAGGAATCATGCTCTCCTTCAGTATGTCACAGTACATGTTGGCATTCATGGTTCCCTCAATGAACTGTAGCTCCCCAGTGCCGGCAGCACTCATGCAGCCCCAGACCATGACACTCCCACCACCATGCTTGACTGTAGGTAAGACACACTTGTCTTTGTACTTCTCACCTGGATGCCACCACACATGCTTGACACCATCTGAACCAAATAAGTTTATCTTGGTTTCATCAGACCACAGGACATGGTTCCAGTAGTCCATGTCCTTAGTCTGCTTGTCTTCAACAAACTGTTTGTCGTCTTTTTTGTGCATCATCTTTAGAAGAGGCTTCCATTTGGGATGGAAGACCAATTTGATGCAGTGTGCGGCGTATGGTCTAAATGCTGACAGGCTGACCCCCCCACCCCTTCAACCTCTACAGCAATGCTGGCAGCACTCATACGTCTATTTCCCAAAGACAACCTCTGGATATGATGCTGAGCACGCGCACTCAACTTCTTTGGTCGATCATGGTGAGGCCTGATCTGAGTGGATCTTGTCCTGTTAAACCAACCATGGTCATGGCCACCGTGCTGCAGCTCAGTTTCAGGGTCTTGGCTTCAGGGTCTTCTTATAGCCTAGGCCATCTTTATGTGGAGAATCAATTCTTTTTTTCAGATCCTCAAAGAGTTCTTTGCCATGAGGTACCATGTTAAACTTACAGTGACCGGGGGTGTGGCTTGGACATGGCGGAGTGAGGAAGCTTTCTGTTAGCGCTCTCGACTCCCGGCCTACTAACTTCACCTGAAATGACCACTTCTCCTACAAAAAACAGGCTGAAATGACATATAAGAGAAGGAGGAAGACCAGAGGATCATCAAAAGCTAACCCAGCGGCATTGATCAGCCAGTATTTTCAACTCCCGACTCAAATATCAACCTCCCCTGCACAGCCACGTGGTAAGAGAAGGCCGGAGGACCTACGTTTAACATCCATGGCTGTATCACAGTGACATGTCCCACACTCGCTGGAGTGGATGCCCTCGCTTCTGGTACCGTCACCTGGCAGCCTGTGCGGCTCGGAAGCAGGATCCTTGCAGATGGACGCAGACATCAGAGCCCTACTGCGGGTGTTACCAACCAAGGCCAACATGGAGGCCCTAATGACAAGGATGAAGGAGCAGCACCGCCATGACTTCCATGAGTCCCGCTCTGAAGTTCACACTTTAGATGAACGAGTCAGCAAGGGGGAATGAGGTGACAGAGGTGAGCACCTTGGAGCTCCGGGTTGCTCAATTAGAAAAAGGCCATGTGGACTTCCAGGAAAGGCCGGCAGAGGTGCAGCTCCAGGCCGAGGACCTGGAGAACAGGAGTCACCGCAACAACCTCCAGATCTGGGGGTTGCCGGAGGCAATGAGACCGGAGAACTTACAGAACACTATCTTGGCTATTTTTCGACAGCTCCTGGGCCTGGAATCACCAGCCTCCATGGAGTTCAACAGGGTCCACTGCAAGCTGGGGCCAAAACCGCAAGACCCTGACCAATCTAGAGATATCATTTGACGCCTATATTGGTACACACAAAAGGAGCAAGTCCTCAGAGCGGCATGGACCAATGACCAGATCGATTTTGATGGGGCAGAGCTATTGATCTACCCAGATGTGTCCAGGGCAACGCTACAAAGAAGGGCTATGTTGAAGCCTCTACTCGAACGGCTATGGCGGGTCGCGCTGCCATACTGATGGGGCTTTCCACTGCAACTAACTGTCAGGAAAGGGGGAGCTTCCTTTACGCTGAGGCACCATGCAGACATCCTGGACCTTGTCCTTTTCTTAGACATGGAACCCATCTACTTACCTGATTGGATGAAACTGCTGCCTACTAGAGACTCCCACCAAGCTCCTCGGGCTCCAAGACCGGGTCTGCCATGTCGCTCAGCCAGACAAAGGAGAGGGGAGCAGCTGCCGCCAACAGCCCAAGACCACGAAGCCTGAGTGTGCGCCGCGATGACCGTAAGTGGCATGTTTTTTCTTATTCCTATGTTCCTCTCATGGACAGTGCACAACCCATGCAAGTAACCTAACCAGAACCCTGATAACTGATTGACTCCTGACTACATGACACACTCGTAGAGTGAAGCCCGTTTACTACATACAGGGAGGCTGGGGGGAATCGTTCCAATGTCATCTTGAGACGATCCAAGTCCAGCTCCCGCAGAAACTGCACATGAACACCCCCCCGGGCCCCTGGACCTCTGGAGCTACTCCAGTTTCACAGACTCCATGGAACTGCTGGTCCTACCTTTGAAGAACCATGACTGGGAGGCTCCCACCAACTGCTAAGCTCCAGTGTTCCGGATTCGAGGCGTTTGCCTTGGGGGGAGGAGGGTTGGGGGGGATTGGTGTTCAACAGGACTTATGTTGCTTTTGATGGGGATGGGACCCGCTGAATGAGACTATTAAAAATGTGGCACAGCGGAATGGCCCTGCCTCCAGCAGTAACCTTGGATGGGGGCTGTAAAGATGCATCAGTACTCTGTGGTAAGACAGTACCCCCAAGGTATGCAATCATAACAGAGATCGCTTGTCCCGCCCTCCCTCTTCTCTTTCCAGACCATTCTTTCCCCCCCTTCTGCCGCTCATACCTTCTCCCCTCCCCATTCCTTAACCCTCTCCTCTTTCCTCTACCCCCTCCCCATGAGGGATTGCCTCACACACCATACCGTTCTTCTCCCTAGCTCTTCCAGAGCCCCCCTCATTAATAGGTGGGCCCATGTACTGGGGAAGATGGCTTGTACACCCTGCATCCTGGACCACAGTCTACATCCCTCCTGCATGCTGAGGTCTAACAGGGATGATTTTATGACCGGAACCCCTTTCCCACACCTGTTAGATGAGGGGAAATGGGTTAGCGAAACATATGGGGGGAGGCGGGGTATGAGTCACTAATGCCTACCTCCAATAGATCTGTAGGAAAATACTAGATACCAGCCGGCTCCCCCCACCGATAATTAACACCGCTCCCCTCCTAAGTTAAAGGGCCAGGGGCAATATAGATGGGATTATGGATATGTTATGTGCACTGTATTCTCAATAGTTCTGCTCTATTGGTTTTATGGTTTTCCTTTTTAAAGGTTTTTGCTCTGCTATGCTATGTCATAATTTCTTATTAAATAGTTAAATGGTTATACATTTAGATTCGGAGCCAAACGCAGTAAAAATATAATAATAAGGTTCACTTATAGGGTCCAGACTTGAAGGACAGGCCACGCCTGATTCTGGGTTACCCTGCAGGTGACACCGGAGCTGGCGTCGCCTTGCCATTGGGCCAGAATGGCAGGACCCCGAGCACACAGACGCATTTGGCTCTATGCATCCTACTACGTGGGTCGAGATAGGGAGCCTCCGACCCCTGTTGTGTCCAACTACTTTCCCCACATGGGGTTGAGCCCGAATGGTGAGCTTTTTCTTTTCTCGAGAGGTCATCGGGGCGCACTGAGACTAGGTCTCACCTACGCCCTTGGCCTATCAGTTTTCCTTCTCCCACTATTGCCTTCTGCAACTGCTTTCTTCCCTCCTTGATTTTTTTTTCTTTTTTAACCAGTATCCTTCCCTTCCGCTTCTTCTACCTTTTCCTCTCTACCACCCCCCCCCCCCCCGTCCCATTCACAGGCATGCCTGAGGTTAAAACAGAACCTGTCCGCCTGGTCTCCATCAATGTGAAGGGACTAAATGCCCCAGAGAGGCGCTCCATGGTGCTTGCCAATTTAAAACATATGAGTGCCCACATGTGCTTCCTCCAGGAGACACATTTCTGTGCAGATAAACCACCAAGACTCCATGACCGCTTCTTCCCAACGGCATACCATGGCTGCTCCTCTGATTTTAAGTCAAAAGGAGTGAGCATTCTTATCCGTAGCAATACCCCTTGGGAGATGAAGGATCGCTGGAGCGATGCAGAGAGAAGAGCGCTCTTTGTTAAGGGAATGCTGAGGGCAACCCTAGTAACTCTGGTGAACTTATATCTCCTTAACTCTAAACAGATAGCCTTCCTGGAACAGATCATGACCAACCTGGGAGACTTCGCCGAGGGGGAAGTACTCTTAGGGGGAGACATGAACTTTATCATGGACCCGATTATACACGACTCCTCCAGAAACACATCTCAGAACTCCTGCACACTCGTGGTACGTGACATTCTCAAGGGATTCCCTTGAGAATGTCAAGTGACTTGTGATGCAACGCGTCAGAAGGAGGAGCCAGTGACGTCAGCCACGAGTGTGCAGCTACACGAACAGGCTGTGAGGAGGAGTGAGCCTGACTGTCATACATGCTGTTTTTCACTGAGCGCATGTGAGTGCATCGGCTCTAGCTAGCTGACACCAGTTTTGCAGCATTACACTATTTGTTTTCTTTTCTGTTATATGTTTGAGCTCTGGAAGATATGGAGATTATGAATAGAAAGGTGTAATCAAACCAGCTGTTTGAATTAGAACTTCAAGCCATCTCATGTGGTAGCTATTTTCTGGAAAGACACTTCATTTTTATTTCTTGCTATTGATTTCTTATGCCTTCCTACCTGGCTTCAGCTTTACCAGCAGAAACAATAATGGATGGGACCTTTTAAATATGCACTTTCTGCTGATAATTGGCCATTATCATGTATATTCAGTCCAGTGTATAAACCTAATATTGCATATACCTGGCATTACTAGCAGGAATTACATCTTATGTGATTGGTTTTAAACACGTATACATTTTTGTTGCAATGTACCACTATAGTGGGAAGTAGTTCATTGTGCACACCCAACATTTAGCACATTTGTTTTCATTTGTTAATTATAAGCTGTCCTGAGGCACTTTGCACTTTATATAGTGGTTAAGCCACTTATAGAAATCACTATAGCACATAGCACTTATCAATATCAGCATTTGGAATATTAGCGCACCATATATTTTTATTTCATATTATTTGTATTAGTGAGAGATCACCTTTTTTTGGTTGCAGCTTTTATCACTTCAAATATACATATTTATTGTTTATTATTTCACCACACCAGCGCTTGAGTACTAATAGCATTACTTATAATAGCATGGCCTCTTTACCTGGTTCGGACACTGTAACATAGTGAAAATGAATATTATGCCCAAACACCTATATCATTTTCAAGCACTTCCAACACAAATCCCTATCGCTTTCTTGAAAGCAGTAAATAGAGTGATAACTCACTTCATTTGGGCTAGTAAAGCTCCATGATTGGCACAAACAATACTCCGACTTCCAAAATTGAAAGATGGCATTGCCCTCCCAGACGCCATTCTCTACCATACAGCTTGTCATCTAACCCACATATTGGACTGGAGCAGACACGAAACGATGAAACAATGGGTACAAATAGAAAACTCCTTGGCGGGGGTCCATTTGGACCAACTGCCTTGGTGCCAGCAACTGCTGCCGAAACAGGTATTATCCCACCCCATGGTGGGGGTGACAATCCGGACTGCTTGGAAAGTTTTCCGAGACCTGTCTCTCACGCCACTCCCTTCTCCACTCACCCCAGTAGTGGGAAACCCGGCTTTCACTCCGGGACTTAGGGATCCTAGATGTTGAGATCTGAAATTAACTGAGAGATCACGGGCTAGACATTTTCTCATGGACAGACAATGGAAAAATAGACAACAAATCTTAGACGACCCGGCATTGTGGGGACTCTCCTTCTGGCAGAAAATCCAGCTGTCCCACTACATTAGTTCATTACCCTCCCTCACCGAACGCATTTGGGAGGCAACTAACCCCCTTTGAATTGTTCTGCCTGGACCGGTCACTACTGAGGCACGCGATCTCTCGAACATACCAGCTACTGGTGTCTTCACAGCCGGATGCTAGACCTCCTTACCTTGACAGGTGGGAGCGCGATCTGGGACTAAAATTTACAGACAAGCAGGATGAGCGTATCATCCTTTTTTCTCCTAAGACTTCCATATGTGCAAGACACCAAGAAGCGGGCTGCAAAGTGATGTCCCGTTGGTATTACACGCCAATAAGGATTCACAAGATGTTCCCACAGAGCACAGACCTGTGTTGGAGATGTGGGGAGGAGGTTGGAACACTCCTCCATGTTTTCTGGTCCTGTCGGTTGATACGGCCATTTTGGACAGAGGTGTAACGCATCGTCCAAAAGTTCACAGATCGTGTGTTCCCGGACTCCCCCGAGTTCTTCCTTCTGCATCATCACAAGATCCCAATCAAGAGCTACAGGAAATCTATCTTGCCATTCTTGCTCATGGCAGCAAAGGCTGCATCCCACTGTATTGGAAACAGACCCAGCCTCCGACGGCGGCTACATGGTTGAAAAGAGTAGCGGACATACACGCAATGGAGGACTTGGTGGCCACGGAAAAAGGCCTAAATGTGAAATTCTCCAAAAAATGGTATTTCTGGCATGAATTTACCTACTCCTAGGAATACAGACAGCTAGTAAACCGACCCCCTTGATGGGGAATAACTGCAAAAACTCCCCCAGCTGGACTGGATGTGACTGGACAGGGGTATTTATCCCTTTTCCCCCTCCTTCTTTTTATTTTCCTCTCCACCCCCCCTATATCCCCATGTTAGTACATCGGATATCGACAACAATGGGTCAGTGTGAACCGGCTCCAATCTCTCACCTACGCCCTTAAAATACAGCACATGCTGGTAAAATTAAAGGGGTCATGCAGGGTGCAGAGGACTCCTATTCTTTAGACATACATCCTGCCTCTGTCCCGCTAGGAGACTTTACGTAAAGTGCTCTCATGTATATGAAAAAAATAGGTATAGAGATGTACAGCTTGAATTGTCACTGTATTGTACCCTGATGGGTTTTCTGTACTTCCGCATGTTCCACCTTGTTACATAAAGAATTTACAAAAAAAACTTCCAGTGACCAGTATGAGAGAGTGAGAATGATAACACCAAATTTAACACACCTGCTCCCCATTCACACCTGAGATCTTGTAACTCTAATGAGTCACATGACACAGAGGAGAGAAAATGGCTAACTGGGCCCAATTTGGACATTTTCATTTAGGGGTGTACTCACTTTTGTTGCCCACGGTTTAGACATTAATGGCTGTGTGTTGAGTTATTTTGAGGGGACAGCAAATTTACACTGTTATACAAGTGTACACTCCCTACTTTACATTGTAGCAAAGTGTCATTTCTTCAGTGTTGTCACATGAAAAGATATAATAAAATATTTACAAAAATGTGAGGGGTGTACTCACTTTTGTGAGATACTATATATACAGCATATACATTATGTTAAAACAGTAAAAATAATATTTACTACAAAGTGCATCAACACTTAAAGTTCAAATAGAATTATTTACGAAGTACAAAACAGCTGTGTTTTTCATGTATCGATCCTATATATAAAGAGATAAAAAGAAAACACTCAAAAGGAGACTGTAAGTGTTAGTTACATAGTTACATAGTAGATGAGGTTGAAAAAGACACAAGTCCATCAAGTCCAACCTATGTGTGTGATTATATGTCAATATTACATTGTATATCCCTGTATGTTGTGGTTGTTCAGGTGCTTATCTAATAGTTTTTTGAAACTATCGATGCTCCCGCTGAGACCACCACCGGTGGAAGGGAATTCCACATCTTTGCCGCTCTTAGAGGGCGTACACACGGTCGGACTTTGTTCGGACATTCCGACAACAAAATCCTAGGATTTTTTCCGACGGATGTTGGCTCAAACTTGTTTTGTCTACACACGGTCGCACAAAGTTGTCGGAATTTCCGATCGCCAACCACGCGGTCACGTACACCACGTACGACGAGACTAGAAAAGGCCGGTTCAGAACCAAGCGCGGCACCCTTTGGGCTCCTTTTGCTAATCTCGTGTTAGTAAAAGTTTGGTGAGAGACGATTCGCGCTTTTTCAGACTCGTGGCTTTCAGATCGTTTTCTGCCGTTCAGTTTGTGCTTGTGGGTTTGTATCTGCTCTTCAGTGCGTGCAGCAAGTTCCGCGTGACTTTAATTAGTCATTGTATTCTTGTTCGTTCGTTACTGTTTTTCAGGTCGCTGTTCACAGGCCTTGCTGTTCTTCAGTGCGTTCTGTTACTTCGTTCTGAGCAGCCGACCATTTTCTAGCCATGTTGCATATGCGTACTCCTCGTAGAGTTCGTGCTGTGCGGGGGCTTGGTGTTGGGGTCCTGACCTTGACACAAGCCCAGTCCATGAACAGGGTGGGGAGGAGTTCATGGACCAAGAATTGATTGCTTCAGCGTGACCAGTTCTCTCATATGCCTTTGCTCCGTGAGATCCGTGAGAATAATCCTGATGATTTCAGGAACTTTCTCAGGATGACAGACTCCGTGTTTCACCGTTTGTTGGCTTCGCTGACCCCCTATATTAGCAGGCAGGATACCTGCATGAGGCAAGCCATCACTCCGGAGCAGAGGTTGGTCGCTACCCTGCGGTATTTGGCGACAGGGAGAAGTCTGCAGGACTTGAAGTTCTCGACAGGCATCTCCCCCCAGGCTCTGGGGATCATTATCCCAGAGACCTGTTCTGCCATTATACAGGTCCTGCAGAAGGAGTATATGAAGGTAAGATTTTTATCCTTTAATATCACATTTTATTGTATTTAATGTTTGCTAATATATTGTATTTCTTTCCTCATTCCCTAATTACCATGATTGTAATATGCTGTGAATGTCCCCTTTGTTCTCATGCATGCTGGATTTTTAGGTAATTATTATTTTAGGTCCTTCATACATATTTGCCCTTCAATAACCTCCCCAGCATGGTGTCTCCTGGCCTATATTCACCTCATGTAGTCACTTAACAATATATTTTTTCTGCTCCATAGTAGTGCTTTACCCCAAACACCCCCTAAAATGTTTGGAAACGTTATTTTTGCTTTAAACTCAGGCAAAGTGCCAGAGGCTTTTTTTTGTGGTGTCCCCAAATAATTTTTAGTAACCCACCCTCCCCCAACTGCTAAGTCAGCTGATCCCAATTCTCTATCTATCCTCAATCATCTATCTGCTGACTTTGCCAAACCCATACACACTATACCCACCTCTTTTGTGGTCATATTTATGGATGAATTCCCCAAAGCATGTAGTGCAAGGGCCTGCCTGTATACTTTCAAATGGTACTGTTTAAAGTTTTGGGATCCTATTATTATCTTGATAGGTAATAGCAGAATTTCCAAATGTCCTCAAATGTGTACAGTGTGTATTTATATCTTTGTATTATGACACTTCTTACCTGTCCAGTGGACTGCCAATAGTGTAACTAAGGAGGGGCTGTTCCAAGTAATACCCATTATTTAGGCATTCATCTCTCAATGAAGTGAAGAGGGTTACCTGTCCAAGATTTCCACACATCCCCTATAATGTTAGAAATGGCCCATAAGAGGGGGGGGGGGGAATATGATAGATGTACCTTATACTTTGGCGTTGTTAAATTCCCCTTAATAAATGCTATCTGGAGGTTGCCCCATAATGTTTGTGTCTAATCTGCTTGCCATGTTTCAGAGTAAAAATAGTAATGTTTATTGTTTTTTCCTCAACAGTTTCCTTCCACGCCACAGGAATGGCAGACTGTGGCCTCCCACTTTGCCGAGCGGTGGGACTTTCCTAATTGCGGAGGGGCAATTGATGGGAAACACGTCCACATCGTCCCACCACCCAACTCGGGTCGTACTATTATAATTACAAGGGGTTCAATAGTATAGTGATGTTGGCGGTGGTGTCGGCTAATTACGACTTCTTGTATGTGGACGTGGGGAAGAATGGCCGGATGTCCGATGGTGGAGTCATCGCCCAGACGGAGTTCTACAGGCGTCTCCAGAATTGCAGCTTGGACTTGCCAGCTCCAGAGGACAATGTGGAAGGACTCCCATTTGTGTTCGTTGCTGATGAAGCGTTTGCGCTGGGGGACCACCTGATGCGGCCATTCCCAATGAGGACCCTCACCCCGGAACAGAGGGTTTTTAATCACCGGCTGGCCAGAGCCCGAAGAGTGGTGGAGAACACATTTGGAATCCTGGCCAGCCGGTTCTGCCTATTTATGACACCCATCCATATGGCGGAGCATAAACTGAACCATATTATACTTGCGTGCTGTGTTCTCCATAACTTTTTAAGGAAACATTCAGCCAACTATGCTGGCTCAGTTGGGCCTGAGGCCGGAATGATACATCAAACCACACTGACGGCGCTTGAAAGTGGCCATCCTGGCTTGCCCTCCCTGAGTGCCCGTGATGTCCGGTTACGCTACCTGGAGTTCTTTGCTGGTAGGGGGGCTATCAATATGCCAGACAATCTGTGAAGCCTTTTTATAATAATAAAAAAAAAGAAATTCTTTGTGCACATTTACTGCTTGTGTTTGTTTTAGCTGACTCTGACAGAAATGTGTTGAGTCCAGAAAATGTCGTGATTGTGTAACCTTATTATACAAAGCACTGTTGGCTGTTATTTACTAAATGCAAAAACACATTTCACTACAAGTGCACTTGCAACTGCACTGAAACTGCACTTGTAGTGCAAAGAGGATTTGCCCTTAGGAAATAACCCCCATTTTTGCTGAAAACAGCAATTACATCACCCCAAAAGTGTTGTAGTGTTGAGACAATAATCCACACATTCTTGAGTAACCAACTTTTTTATACCTGCACAATCACATGTGCATTTACCAAAGGTTTTTAAAACAAACCAACATGTTTGTTGTATAACAATTTTTGGAGTAGCATTATCAAAAATCGAAATGTCCATTTAAGATAAAACAGGCCTGTGTAAAACCAACAAGAAAGACAAAAAACTTGAACTTACAAAGTTCACATTAGGTAAAACCTGAAGGCTATATCAGACATCAGTATTTAGGAACTGGGTTTGATATAGCGTTCAGATGGGGGAAAATCACCCCTGGAAAAGCCAAATTTGGAAGATGCACACCAATTTACGAATGTCAACATGTGCTAACTGCCATCAGGGGGGATCAAGGGACGTGTTTTGGGGGAGCAAGCCCTTCCTCACCGCTACTTTATAATTGAGGAAGGGGTTGCACCCCCAAAACGCGTCCATTGATCTCCCGTGATGGCAGATAGCACATGTTGGCACACTGTGTGCATCCTCCAAATTTGGCTTTTCAAAACATTGCAAAAAGTTTTAAAAGATTGGACCACAATCCAAAAAGTGATTTTGTGGGGTTTTAAATTCGCCCCAAAACATCAATGATGTTATTATTTTTTGTAATCACATCATTGATTTTTTGCTGTATGTTGTGCAGTTCTACATTACACCCCATGATCAGGATCTGGGCACTTTCTGATGTGAAAGGATCTGGATCACGATCACCTAAAAAGAGAGAAACAAAACAAAAACAGGTATCAAAAATCTGCCGGCATCCATCTCTTACCTGAGTCTGTGGTCGCAGACACTCACCTGTTGTGGTGCCAATCTCCACCACATCTTCTTCTTCCTCCTGCTCAGCTTGGGTTGGTGTTTTTTCCCCTTCTTCCATAGGTGGGGGGTCTGTGGTCTCCTCGGATGAGGGGTGTCTTCCGAGTCTTTTCTCCCCTATGTAAAACAAAAATGGTATAATTAGCACACAGATATTTGATGGCAGAACTATAAATAGGAAACATTGCTTGGAAGTGGGGTACAATTGTCAATTTTAGCCGAGTTCCAAGATGTCTTTTTTTTATTGCCCTGTCTCAAGCTGCAATACTTTACCTGTTTAGTACAAGCGTCACAGATGGAGACCCCCCTATAGTATACACTGGAGCACCTGTGTGGCCCCCCTAATAAAAATGGTGTTCTGGGGTCCCACACTAGTGCTCCAGTGTCCAGATGTGAAAACAGCTGCTCAGTGTCCTCTCCTTACACCGAATGTAGTTTGCATTTCATTCGAGTAACAAACCCATCTACACAAACAAATATTTGGCATCCAAGTAGGCCCAAAAAAATGTGGGAAAATGCATATGGCCTAAACAATGGTGCTTTAGAGGCCGAAAGAAAAATGTTTGATACGAACGAATAATGGGCCCATGAACATTAAAGTTGCCCTTTTAAACGTTACAATTAAGAAAAGCATATGGAGCAGCACGAACGGAATAAAGACAGAAAGAATAGGAACACAGCACAACTACTTACTTTTTTTCAGCACTCTCCGGATCTTTCAGTACTGCTCTGGCTCTCTTAATTTCAGGTCCGACCACCACTTCCTGAGCTGATCTTTCGATCGTCGTACCCCGAAATTCTTGTGCAGAATTTTGATCACTTTCGCCATGATCTTGGCCATTCTGATATTGGGGTTGCAGTAAGGCCCATACTTTCCGTCATAGTCGGACTTCTTCAAGGACATATTTGTGGCCTTAAAACGTCTCCTTCTGGATCGGGACGTGTCCGGATCCGGGCTTTCCTCCTCCTCCTCCTTGTTCCTGCAATTATCACACACCTGCTGTGACTCCGCCATGTGCTCTTCCCCCACTGCGCCGAACGAAAAGGGGCGGGGAATAGACTAGAAAGAACGTCAGGGGCGGGCGGAGTTACACTCATGCGCAGTGTGTATAAAGCGTAACACGCGTGCGTATTACGTACAATCTGTGAGCGGAGGAAAGAGCATTGGACGCGCCGATCGTAAGAACGAAGGTAAGAGACAAACTTGTGCCTATACTGCTTCTACATTGAGGCCTATATTGTAACAAGATTAGGAGGGTTTTGTCTGACATTAGGCTTTGTCTTGTGTTGTGTCTTGCAGTGAACATGGATATGCTACTGAAAGACAATGACTTCATGTCAGTATTCGTAGATATGTTAAGGGAGCTGCCCTGTCTGTGGGAGATTAAACACCCCCATTTCAAGAACCAAGCAAAGAAGAAGGCAGCACTGGTGCAATTGTGTGAAATTGTGAAGCAGGTGATCCCCACGGCAGACATTACCTATTTAAAGATATTAATTGGTGGCCTGAGGAGTACATATCTAAGGGAGCACAAGAAAGTCCTGGATTCACAGAGATCTGGAGCAGCAGATGACATCTATGTCCCCAGGATGTTGTACTACGTCAGGCTGCATTTTCTGGCAGGCCAGACTGAACCCAGGCCATCCCTCTCCAGTCTTCCTTTCACGCTTCCTTCCCCCCCGGCTGAGGCTTCTGACGCCCAACCTGGGCCTTCCAGGCCACATGTGGAGGAGCCCAGATTGAGCCAGGTATAGCATTCCTCTAAATATTTCTGCTTGTCCAATCAATGATGTTAACTAGATGTTAGTTGGGAGTACTAATTTAGGATTGTGATTGATGAAGCAAAAAATAAAACCATGTCCCTTTTTCATACACAGGGAAGTCTCAGCCAGGAGGTGGCCGGGCCGAGCCGGCTGGCTGATCTGCAGGTCTCTCCACCCCCCCTGGAAAGAGAAAGTGGCAGGAGAAGGAGTGCCCTAGAGGAGGCTGCCAGAGGACTCTTTTGGAGGGCTACAGAGGTCCTGGGAGCACGACAGACCGTGGAGGAGGACATTGCTGCCGTCATTGCATATAAAATGCAGAGGATGGAGGAGGGCCAACAAGCCATGTGTGAGTCCCTCATATTGGAGGCTCTTAACAAAGGTATGAGGGGCCAAATTACAGCTCAGACACACCTTTGCGATGGTCCTCCTCCTCCTCCTGCAGGTCCTCCTCCTTCTCCTCCAGGTCCTCCCAGTCCTCCTCCAGGTCCTACTCCTCCTCCTGCCACATCTCCAACAGCACAGCCACAGCCGGGAAGGAAGCGTGGAAGGAAGACCAGAAAGTGAGGACCCTGGATCCAGTCTGGTCAGCCAAAAAATGCAGCCTCTTGTGGTACCACAGCCTGGGGACACAGATGTCATCTGCTGCTATCCGGATCTCTGCGAATTCTGGACCAGACTGCCCTCCCTTACATATGGACTCCTCAGGCCACCAATTTTGATGTTCAAGAATTGATGTCTGCCGTGGGGGTCCCAGGCTTCGCTAATTTCTCATGTTGATCCAGTGTTGCCTTCCTCTTTGTTTGGTTCTGATCCCTTAATAAAGGATTTTTGTTTTGAATTATACTCTCCTATGTGTTTTACTTCAAAATTGACAGTTTTTTTGTGAGGATTCAGGTACATTTCAAATATACAATGTGAAATGAACAAGGGACACCAACAACAAACAATCTCCTGGAGATTAAATAATAAAAGATATCAATGGTGTTGGGGTAACTTGACACACAAAACACACACAAAAATATTCTGGAGTAAAAATAAAAATAACATTGAACAAAGATCAGCCTTTGAAAAAATACAAACAATTAAATAAAAAAAAAAAGGCTTAAAATCCCCAAAAAAATTAAATAAAAAAAAAAATTATGTCAGATGTGACAACTAATAACAATATATTCAGGGAATACCAATAAAAAAACAAAAATAAAACTTTGTGAGAAGTGTGTGTGAATATGAGCAGCAAAACTACTTCATTCTTGTCAAATTATAAAGAAGAAGAGAGTGCGCTGTATTAAACAATTTTTAACATTGCAGCGTGACGAAAGTGCTGTATCCATTGCGAACGCTAAGTTTACCAGAACGAGCTGTTCCGTCTTGGAATTTCTTCTGAGCATGCGTGGCACTTTGTGCGTCGGAACAGGCCACACACGGTCGGAATTGACGCGATCAGATTTTGTTGTCGGAAAATTTTATCTCCTGCTCTCCAACTTTGTGTGTCGGAAAATCCGATGGAAAATGTCCGATGGAGCCCACACACGGTCGGAATTTCCGACAACACGCTCCGATCGGACATTTTCCATCGGAAAATCCGACCGTGTGTACGGGGCATTACAGTAAAGAACCCTCTACGTAGCTTGAGGTTAAACTTCTTTTCTTCTAATTTTAATGATTGGCCACGTGTCTTGTTAAACACCCTTCCGCAAAAAAGTTTTATCCCTATTGTGGGGTCACCAATACGGTATTTATAAAATGAAATCATATCCTCTCTCAAGCGTCTCTTCTCCAGAGAGAATAAGTTCAGTGCTCGCAACCTTTCTTCATAACTAATATCCTCCAGACCTTTTATTAGTTGTGCTGCCCTTTTTTGTACTCGCTCCATTTCCAGTACATCCTTCCTGAGGACTGGTGCCCAGAACTGGACAGCATACTCTAGGTGCGGCCGGACCAGAGTCTTGTAGAGCGGGAGAATTATTGTTTTATCTCTGGAGTTCATCCCTTTTTAATGCATGCCAATATTCTGTTTGCTTTGTTAGCAGCAGCTTGGCATTGCTGTCATTGCTGAGCCTATCATCTACTAGGACCCCCGGGTCCTTTTCCATCCTAGATTCCCCCAGAGGTTCTCCCCAAGTGTATAGATTGCATTCATATTTTTACCAACCAAATGCATTATTTTACATTTTTCTACATTAAACCTCATTTGCCATGTAGTTGCCCACCCCATTAATTTGTTCAGAGCTTTTTGCAAGGTTTCCACATTTTACGGAAAAGTTATTGCCCTGCTTAGCTTAGTATCGTCCGCAAATACAGAGATTGAACTGTTTACCCCATCCTCCAGGATGTTTATGAACAAAATAAATAGGATTGGTCCCAGCACAGAACCCTGGGGGACCCCACTACCCACCCCTGACCATTCCGAGTACTCCCCATTTATCACCACCCTCTGAACTCACCCTTGTAGCAAGTTTTCAATCCATGTACTCACCCTATGGTCCATGCCAACGGACCTTATTTTGTACAGTAAACGTTTATGGGGAACTGTGTCAAATGCTTTTGCAAAATCCAGATACATCATGTCTACGGGCCTTCCTTTATCTAGATGGCAACTCACCTCCTCATAGAAGGTTAATAGATTGGTTTGACAAGAACGATTCTTCATGAATCCATGCTGATTACTGCTAATGATACCATTCTCATTACTAAAATCGTGTATATAGTCGCTTATCATCCCCTCCAAGAGCTTGCATACTATTGATGTTAGGATAACTGGTCTGTAATTCCCATGGATGTATTTTGGGCCCTTTTTAAATATTGGTGCTACATTGGCTTTTCTCCAATCAGCTGGTACCATTCCAGTCATTAGACTGTCAGTAAAAATTAGGAACAATGGTCTGGCAATTACTTGACTGAGTTCCCTAAGTACCTTCAGATGGAAGCCATCTGGTCCTGGTGATTTATTAATGTTAAGTTTCCCAAGTCTAATTTAGTACGTAAGAATAAGAAAGTTTTATTACAATAATTCAATAACTCAATGATACTGCACTCACAAATAGGAACTTGCCAAAGCCTGAAGCAGCATAGCATGTCAGTGTCAGACCACACAGTCCTCTCAGTCTCTGTTAGCCTGACCAGGAAGAGCAGAAGTGAGATCCCCTGCTCTTTTTTTGCCTCTATAATTAAGCCCCAGAAAGGGCGAAACGCATCTGAGCAGTCCTCTACAGGTAGAGAACAGGAGCCAAAGCTGTCTTTTGGTCAGCTTATTCACATGCATGCAACAGGGAGTCCAGGTCTGTGTGCACATTGTCACCATTTTGTTGAAAACTACTAGGGCCTGACAAACCGATCCTGTCTGTCTTGCACCAGTGTATTCACATGCTAGCCTGACTGATACGGGTTTGGGGGGGGGGAGCATTCTATCGGTACTATTTTCTTTGTTTTGGGCTACATACAAGTGAGATTCCCCAGCTGCAGCTGATTGGACACAGCGGGAGCCAATCAGCAGGACCGGCGGCCTCCCACGATCGCTATAGGGAATGACAGAATGGCAGTCTGCTAATGTAAACAAACAGACCATCCTGTCAGACAGGAACAGAGAGATCTGTGCTTCCTGCTAATCAGGAACAGAGATGTCTCTGTTCCTGCAGTGAGTCTATCCCCATACACAGTTAGTAAGCACACTGAGGGAATACAGTTAACCTCTTGTTTGCTCCCTGATGTTAACCCCTTCCCTGCCAGTGTCATTTATACAGTGTCAATGCATTTTTTTAGCACTGATCACTGTATTGATGTCACTGGTCCCCAAAAAGTGCCACTTAGTGTCCAATTTGTCCGCCACAATGTCGCAGTCCTGCTAAAAATCGCTGATCGCCGCCATTACTAGTAAAAAATTTAATGAAAAGTCCCTATATCTATCCCATAGTTTGTAGATGCTATAACTTTTGCACAAACCAATCAATATACACTAATTGGGATTTTTTTACCAAAAATATGTAGAATACATATTGGCCTAAATTGATAAAAAAATTAGCTTTTTTAAAAAAAATTTATTGGGTATGTTTTATAGCAGAAAGTAAAAAATATTGTGTTTTTTTCAAAATTGTCAGCCTTATTTTTGTTTATAGTGCAAAAAATAAAAAAACACAGAGGTGATCAAATACCACCAAAAGAAATCTCTATTTGTGGGGAAAAAAGACATCAATTTTGTTTGGGTACAACGTCGCACGCCCACGCAATTGTCAGTTAAAGTAACGCAGTGCGGTATAGCAAAAAATGGCCTGTTCTTTAAGGGTAAATCCTTATGGTCTGAAGTGGTTAATGAAGACTGAAATTCCATTATGTCCTTGGCTTCTGTGAGAAGAGAGAGAGGGGAGAAGAGCTGCTTTAGATGGGCACATCGCTGGGTCAAGATCGGGCACAGGTATGTAACTAAGGGAGATACATAAAAAGAAAGAGAGCGCACTACCAGACCAAGGTGGCTGGTCCAAGGATCAACACTCTGAGGAAGAAGGTTGATCCTTTGAAACGTGTCAACCAGTAGGGTTCCATCTAGGATCCCCTACCTTGGTCTGGTAGTTCAAGGGATTTGAGGGACACTAGCCACACATGTGGCTCGATGAGCGAGTTTACACGTCTATGTTTGTGAGTAGACATCTTTTTGGTTTTATCAGATATTTTTAATACATTTGGATAATGCACTAGGCCAGTGCGCCCTCTTTCTTCTTATGTATGTCCTCCAGCACTGCCAGGACAAGCACAACCCCAGTCCTAGAGGGCAGGAATTATCCATTTTTTGACCTGGTTATAGAACAACATGGAGTCACTTCACTAATGCACAGGAGTATGTTGTTTCAAGTAATTGGGGGAGCTGATTTTGAACAAATGTTTACCTTATGCATTAAGGTAAAAAACGTTTTCTTTTAGAAACTTTAAGTGTGCGAATTGTAAATATATATGTAATCAAATAAATGAGAAACTTAAAAAAAATACTTTAAATACAGTAATTGTTGTAAATACACTCCATATGGTAAAGACATCAAAAAAGGAAATGTATATGGCTTACTAGGAATATTTTACATATAGTAAAATATAAAAAAGTATTTAAATTTCTATAATATGAAGGTACAGGAAATATATTTAGGAGATACAGAGACTGTAATAAATGTTTAATAAAGATATCAAGTTAGCAAAAAGTGAAGAAACATTTTTTTACAAGCTTTGACACATTTACGCAAAAATTAATATAAGCTCTCTAAAAGATGATTTAGGAAACAATTATAGAAAACAAGGTAAACATTGAATTTTGCCAATTGAAAATTGCCATTTTATATTACTGGTAATCTCCTGGTGCTAGAAGAATTAAGTCACTGAGTGTTAATTGTATCTTATTGTTTAGAGTTAGACTCTCTTCCAAAAGACTGGCACATTGGGGTACCATTATTTAAAAAAAAAGGTAAACAGGAAACTACTCAACTTTTGTTGTGTGTTATATGAGGGTAGTCTGAGGGGACTGCTTGTCCCTATTCTACAGTGGATTACACAGAATTTAGATTAAGGACCAGAAATCTGCAATCTGTAGATTAACCACTTAGGCCTGATTCACACCTATGCATTTTTAGTGCTTTTTGCATTTTGCAGATCTGCACTACAGTCCATTTAACATGGTTTCCTATGGAACACGTTCTGTAGTGCAAATCTGCAAAATGCAAAAAGCACTAAAAATGCATAGGTGTGAATCAGGCCTCAAGCCCCGGACCATTTGGCTGGCCAAAGACCAGAGCACTTTTTGCGATTCGACACTGCCAACTGACAATTGCGCAGTTGTGCGACGTGGCTCCCAAACAAAATTTACGTCCTTTTTTTTCCCACAAATAGAGCTTTCTTTTGGTGGTATTTTATCACCTCTGCGGTTTTTATATTTTGCACTATAAACAAAAAAATAGCGACAATTTTGAAAAAAAAACGCGTTATTTTTTACTTTTTGTTATAATAAATATCCCTAAAAATATATATATAAAAAAAAAATGTTTTTCCCTCAGTTTAGGCCGGTACATATTCTTCTACATATTTTTGGTAAAAAAATCGCAATAAGCGTTTATTGATTGGTTTGCGCAAAAGTTATAGCGTTTACAAAATAGGGGATAGTTTTATGGCATTTTTATTAATAATTTTTTTTATTAGTAATGGCGGCAATCAGTGATTTTTATCGTGACTGCGACATTGTGGCGGAGAGATCGGACACTTTTGGCACGATTTTGGTACCATTCACATTCATACAGCGAATAGTGCAATTAAAAATGCATTGATTATTGTGTAAATGTGACTGCCAGTGAAGGGGTTAACCACTAGGTGGCACTGTAGGGGTTACGTGTGTCCTAGGGAGTGATTCTAACTGTGGGGGGATGTTTATATTAGCATTTCCCCGTTCTTCCTCTCCATGAGACGATCGCGGGTATCCCTGCGGACATCAAGTCCGTGGGACCCGCGATCATGGCAGGCGGGAGCGCGTGCGCCCGCAAGCCCCCTGTTAAAGGGCAACGTACAGGTATGTGAATCTGCCTGTACGTGCCCTTCTGCCGCAGTATATCTGCGTGAGGTGGTCGGGAAGCGGTTAAAGTGTATCTAAACCCAAACAACAAGGTAGTTATATGTTAAAGTCTACTAGTTCTTAGATAGGGTGGCTGCATTCATTTTTTTGCTTTATTTTCACCTGGTAATATTGCAAATAACAGACTTCGTGTCCTTGAGTGCCTACATTAATTTCTCCACTCTATCAATGGAGGAACTTAAAACGTGTCTTCCTCTCATCATCTTCATTACATGTGGGGTTAGTAGTTTACAGAATGAAGATAGAATATATTGCTTTAAGTTCAGCTCATAGAAAGTGGCAAGGACACAGCGCTTCTTGCAAGATGAACATGTGTTTTCTGAAAACAAATGCAGCCATTACATATAAGGACTGGTAAGTAAAAATATTTAAACATTTTTCTTGGGTTTAGATATCATTAACTGCTTGCCTAATGGGCACTTTTACAGGGCTGTCACATTTTGAATGACAATTGTGCAGTCATGCAACACTGTACCCATATTACATTTTTATAGTTTTTTTTTTTTTCACACAAATAGAGCTTTCTTTTGGTGGTATTCAATCATCACTTGGTTTTTTTATTTTTTGCTAAATAAACGAAAAAAAAACAAAAATGAAAAAAAAAATGTTTTTCATAGTTTGCTATACAATTTTGCAAACAGGTAATTTTTCTCCTTCACTTATATGCGCTGATGAGTCTACACTGATGGGCACTTATAGGCTGCACTGATGGGCACTGATGAGGCGGAGCTGATAGGTAGCACTGATGGGCACTGATGAGGCGGTAGTGATAGGTGGCAATGACGGGCACTGGTGGGCACTAATGAGGAGGCACTGATGAGACTGCACTGCAGTGCTGTCTGTTGGCCTAGACCGACAAGGTCCAGGCCTAGGGTGGCACTTTTTGGGGGGCAGCAAAAAAGCCACCCCCTGCACGAAAAATGTACCCCCCCCCCGAAACATCTTCCCGAGTCCCGCCTCACACGGCAAGGTGGGGGAAGTGACTAGCACTCCATAAAGCGGCCGGTGAGTGGCCAGGCAACTGCCGGAGGTGGAGATTAACACTCTGCCTACCCTCCTCCACTGGCATCCTTACACGTTGCAACTCCTCCCCGAGGCAGGGTTTGTCTGCGTCCAGAGGAGGAGAGCAAGGAGGACTGGGGAACCCCCAGGCAGCGGCATCGCTATGAGGGTGTGTGAGGGGGCAGAATGCTCCCGGTGAAACTCTCCAGGAAGCAGTTGTAGTGGCGAGTGCTGTTGAGCCCCCTCCTCAGCTGTGAAGCGGTGACAGCGTGTTGCTTCTCAGCTGAAGGCAGGTACTGACACTGTGACAGGGGAGAGGTGGGCTGTCGGAAGGTTTTCCCCACTCACCCCCCCCCCTCTTTTCCTGTCAGCCACGCAGGATAAGAGAGAGGACACTTTTCAGATTGGCCACCCAGCTTTCTGCCTGTTTTTTTCCCCTCAGCATTGGCCACAGCGGAGGCCAATCAAATGAGACTAGGGGAGCATCATGGGACATGTAGTCCCAGAAGATTGGCAGCCCCATTGTTCTCCAGAGGGAGCCAGCTACACCCCCCAGCATGCACTCTGCTGGGGGAAGAGAGAGAGATCCCAGGAACCAGTTGAGGGAGTGAATGCTACACTGTAGCAGCCAGGTACAGGAGACAGGAAAACAAAAGAGAGGACTGTGCTGGGGGAAGCCAGAGAGAGTGCCACGCTGCCCAGCACCACCAGAGAGAGCGCCACGCTGCCCAGCTCCACCAGATAGTGCCACGCTGCCCAGCACCACCAGAGAGAGTGCCACGCTGCCCAACACCACCAGAGAGAGCGCTATACAACACAGAGTGAGCAAACATCCAGACAGAGGGATCAATGCTGATGTTTCACTGGGTCTGGTAATAGGGCATGTTGGCCATCATGGATTACTGATGCCAGGGACTGGGGGGATGACACCATGTTTTACCGCACCAGGTAACATCCGATCTCCCCATAGAGGAGAGCGGGGCTCTGACAGGTCCGTCTTAGCACAGTGAGCGGAGACGGACCTGTCGTCCGACTGCTCAGTGGGGTTCAACAGAGCTAGCGGTGTCCGTCAAAACGGATCGACCCCATGCGAAAGGGGCCTTACAGTGTCATCTCATGAGATAATTTACGAGAGCGTGTTTAGGGGCGGGGCAGGGTAGGGCCTGCTAGTGGCTCAGGACTTGAAATTTTGAGGCCTGCAATGTATATTTACACCGGTCTCTGCCCTCAAGGAGCTTGCAAGTAGGCACTTGGTACCCACTTTTAATGTACAGAGAGGAAGAGGTGGAGCTCTAAGATAAAAAGATGGAGCCTAAAGAGGAAGGGATGTGGTTTACAGGTGACCGGGTGTGTCTTAAACAGAAAGGGGTGTGGTCTTGACAGGAAGGGGTGGGTCATATTGAAATTAGGGGGTGCACGAGTTTAGCCAGGCGTAGGGTAGCACAAAACCTAAATACACCACTGCTGGACTGATAGGCAGCACTGATAGGTGGCGCGGATAGGCGTCACTGATGGGCACTGATAGGTGGCACTGATAGGTGACACTGATGAGGAGGCAGGCGGGAAGTAGTTAATGTTCCTGAGCGCTGGCACTTCTGCCAAAGTTAATCTACATTCTGCTTAGCATATAGGAGTAGTTTCTGATTATGTGATCACATCATGTATTGGTAAATAAACCACTCCAAAACCTGCAGTTACTGTATTTCTTTCTCTTAACTCTCCCTGTGCACAGAGAAAGGAAAATAACATTTAAAGAAGACAACTCAGTGCTTTAAATTGATAAAATATTTTATATTTTGTTCACATTTTTTACCTGTTTATCAGCCTTTAAGTATGATTATATGAATCAATAATAATTAGTTATACAGGCAAATTAGTCATATGCCCTGTACACACGATTGGATTTTCCGACAACAAAACCGTGGATTTTTTTCCGAAGGATATTGGCTCATACTTGTCTTGCATACACACGGTCACACAAATGTTGGCCCAAAATTCCAAACGTGAGAACGCGGTGACGTACAACACGAACGACGATCCAAGAAAAAGGAAGTTCAATAGCCAGTGCGGCTCCATCTGCTTGATTCAGAGCATGCGTGAACTTTTGTGCGGCGGACTTGTGTACAAACGATCGGACTTTCCGACAACAAGTTTTGTTGTCGGAAAATTTGAGAACCTGCCCTCAAACATTTATGTGTGGAAATTCCGACAGCAAATGTTCGATGGAGCATACGCACGGTCAGACTTTCCGACAACAAGCTTGCATCGAATATTTCCCGTCGGAAAATCCGTCCGTGTTTACATGGCATTAGAGTTCTTTGTCAAGTTAACAAATGCTTGCTGACTCTGCTATAGTTGGTCTGGGCATCTACAAATCAATGAACGCTAGTACTGAAAAGGTTAGGATAAACTGGATACAGTTTCTTATTTTGTCTCCAAGCAATTGCTGCATTTACTGGACATTGTTAGAGTTTCACCAAATGCTATTACCTGTTGTCTGGAATTGCTACTTAAATGTTCTAATTCTTTTGCCAAGAAGACTATTTTCAAGGCTTTTTTCATTGCTATCGCTTAATTAACCTGACTTTAATTTAAAAGTCTGTCCAGTACTATCCATCTGTTCTTTCTCAGTCTTTCTGGACATCAGTAAACCTTGATATGACTTTTTTCTAGTGTTCTCGTTCAATAATATATCACTGTGAATGCATGACCAAAGTAGCAGCCAAGAAGGTACTATTGTAATCACTGCAAAGGATGGGGGAAAAGTAGCTGCAAATTTATAATTTGGATGTCAGGCTGGAGATGGATGAAAAATATATCTTACAGATTGTACTAAGGAGTGCAAGGTGGCTTTGGGAGAGGCTTCAAGAGAAGACTGATGTAGGATAGAGGGATGAAATAGCGATGTCCTAAATTAGAAATAAATTAATAAACAATAATGCTCAAGGTGCACAAAGTAATTTTAAAAATTACTGAATAAAACAGGCCCCTTTCAGGATTCCGGGTGCTTGAATTACAGCAGCGGGGGTGTTTTTTTTTGAAGCATCTGATTAGAGCCACAGGCTCCAATAGGCTTCAAAATAGGGTGGGCTCGTGGCACAGAGCATTGCACTACAAGCCCACCCAGGTGTTACAACAGCGAATTAATATTCGCTGTAGCAACACTGATCCTCCTCCTGGGTCTGATACCCATCACCCGATTGGCTGAAAGGACAGGTGATCTTATTGGACACCTAGGGGGAGGAGATGCACAGAGGAAGTGAGGAGGAGGGAGGAGAAGACACAGGAGGTACTACCTGATGCCCCGATGCCCGCTGCAGCCTGATGTCCACCGATGCCCCGATCCCCGCTGCTCCTTGATGTCTGCCTTTGCCTGATGCCCACCACCTAGATGGGGTAAGCGGACTGACTGGCAGACAGCGAGTGGAGGGGGTGGGGGGCTTTGAGGTGCCGCGCGGGGTGGTTGTTTGCCGCCTCCCCCCAAACGAAAAAACACCAGTCACCACTGGCTCTAGCTGTATGTTTAGGGTCTTTGTCCTGCTGGAAGGTGAACCTCCACATCAGTCTCAAGTCTTTAATAGGTTTTCTTCTAAGATTGCCCTGTATTTGGCTCTATCCATCTTCTGATCAACTCTGACCAGCTTCCCTGTCCCTCCTGAAGAAAAGCATCCCCACAACACGATGCTGCCACAACCATGTTTTATGATGGGGATGGTGTGTTCAGGGTGATGTGCAGTGTAAGTTTTCCGCCACACACAGCGTTTTGCTTTTAGGCCAAAATTTCAATTTTGATCTCATCTGACCAGAGAACCTTCTTCCACATGTTTGCTGTGTCCCCCACATGGCTTCTAAAAAACTGCAAATGGGACTTCTTATGGCTTTCTTTCAACAATGGCTTTCTTCTGGCCACTCTTCCATATAGGCCAGATTCGTGGACTAATAGTTGTCCTGTGGACAGATTCTCCCACCTGACCTGTGGATCTCTGAAGCTCCTCCAGAGTTACTATGGGCCTCTTGGCTGTTTCTCTGATTAATTCTCTCCTTGCCTGGCCTGTCAGTTTAGGTGGACGGCCATGTCTTGGTAAGTTTGCAGTTGTGCCATACTCTTTCCATTTGTGGATGATGGATTTTACAGTGCTCTGTGAGATGTTCAAAACTTGGGTTATTTTTTTTTATACCTAACCCTGCATTAAACTTCTCCACAAATGTATCCCTGACCTATCTGGTGTGTTCCTTGGCCTTCATGATGCTGTTTGTTCACTAAGGTTCTCTAAGACCCCTTTCACACTGGAGGCGTTTTTCAGGCGCTAAAGGGCTAAAAATAGCGCCTGTAGACCGCCTGAAAAATGTCTCCCCTGCAGCCCCAGTGTGAAAGCCCGAGTGCTTTCACACTGGAGTGGCATGCTTGCAGGATGTTAGAAAAAGTCCTGTAAGCAGCAGCTTTGGAGCAGTTTAGGAGTGGTGTATACACCGCTCCTCCACTGCCCCTGCTCATTGAATGGGCACTGCTGCTGAAGCAGCTGCAAAGCACTTATGCAGCTGCGCATTTTGGGCGCATTTAACCCTTTCTTCAGCCACTAGCGGGGGTTAAAAATGCCCCGCTAGCGACGCTAAAATTCTTGTAAAGCACCGCTAAAACTAGCCCTAAATTTACCCCTAACGTGCCCGCGCTGTGAGTGTGAAAGAGGTCTTACAAACCTCTAAGGACTTCACAGAACAGTTGTATTTATACTGAGATTAAATTACACACAGGTGGACTTTATTTACTAATTAGGTGACATCTGAAGGCAATTGGTTCCACTAAATTTTAGTTAGGGGTATCAGAGTAAAGGGGGCTGAATACAAATGCACGCCACACTTTTCAAATATTTTTTTGTAAAAAAATGTTGAAAACCATTTATCATTTTTGTTCAACTTCACAATTATGTGCCACTTTGTGTTGGTCTAGCACATAAAATCCCAAAAAAATACATTTAAATTTTTGGTTGTAACATGACAAAATGTGGAAAAATTCAAGGGGTATGAATACTTTTTCAAGGCACTGTAACATTGCATATTTTTTCACAGGACAAAAAAAAAGTTATTTTTATTTTGTGTACAATTTTCAGTCATTCAGAATATCATACTCTGTTGTTACTGAAAAGCAAATCAATTTGCAAAGCAGTAAATTGTCTGCATGTAAAATGCATGTAAATGTCGGTGGACATATGCATGTAAAATGTCTGTGGACAATTATACACGAATCACAATTTCTTGGATTGTGGGATTGTGTAAATCTCCCTAGATTACACAGATCTTGATGCAAAGATCAGACCCCAAAAAATGTGCACACCCCAAATTCACTTTATTTGATCTTGTAGTCTCTTCCATGATAATTTTGTAACATCTCTGAGTGGCTCGTTATCCATAATGATGATCTTGTACCAATTTTTAGACATCCGTAACCTGATTTATTTTTGTTTTTTGCTTCCAGATTCCCAACATACACAAAACACCCGTATATCTGTGTGCATGACACTGTCTTATCCAACATCTCTACACAAAGCTAGAAATCAAATTGAAGAGTTACATATTTGCAAAAGATGTTGTGTTGCATTTGTGACATGCTATAGGTCATTTAGGGTTATGGATCACCAGTGATATTGTTACACAATCCACGATACTGTCATTTTAAATAGTATTTTTATTCTACCAATAAGATCATATTGGAGCCACTGTATTGAATTTCCTGAAGTACTAAATTAAACATAACAGCATCAAGCGAGTTTAGCAAAAATAATACATTCAAGGAAACCTCAAAACTCTAAGGACCTTATGTGTTAAAAGGTTCTTACTGTAAACTGAATTTATTTCTCCTAAGTGACCAGTCTGATTCAGACTTTCAGGCCAGGTTCAATGCTTATTGGGGGCTGTGGAGTAGTAATTCCAGTTCTTAGTAAAAATACACTGACACATTAAAGTTTACCTAAACTACTACTAACCTGCCGTTCCATTCTTCCTGGGCTAAGCTGCACTAATACCTCCTACCCCAGTTGCTTACTTACTTGCTTAATACAGTAGCAGCCCAATCTGGTATATAAATACTCTGTTAATAAATCTTCTTCAGTGCTGGCCTTGGCTACGCATCTTAATGGGGTCATACACCAAGACTGGAGAACCACTGTATATGAGCCTATAGGCACAAGCTTATTCAGTGGTGAAGAGAGTTTCTTTTCAGAGGAGGTAAACACAGATGTAAACTGCTGCTGTTATATGGAGGTATGCAAACAGCAGGGGTAGGTGGAAAGGTGATTTAGTGCAGTTTAGCTGAGAAGAGTTGGCTGTGGGTTCGTGTTAATTTAGATACACCTAATTGTGAACTTAATCAATTATATGCTTATTAGCTTGTTAGATACTTCATTCCAAAATCATTGTGGAGTTGTCCCCCTCCATCCTATACAAACACAGTTGGGTATAACGGCCTCCACCCTTCTGGGAAGGCTTTCCACCTTCCAAGCCTCGAAAGACTGTAAAATGTATGACATAGAACAATGGTTTTCAACCTTAGGGAGATCAGAGTCCCATCAATTCTTTTAAAACCCGCTATGATCATAAATGTCCACAATAGACAGGTAAATCGCTATTGACCTGTTGCCAACCCCTACTTAATCTTCCTAACTCAGTACAGTTTTACCCCACACCAACCAATCAAATACTTTTTTAATGTTTCCCCAATAATAAACAGTGATATCTGATTGGTTTCTTTTAGTTACAACTCTAGTTCTCTGCTTAGCTTCAACTATCATTTTTAATGTAATTTTCCTGGAGCAGACAATTTTGCACAGTGCCTCGCCCCATGATTGCACACACCATTTAATTCAATTCTCATTTTTTAAGTAATTTTCCTGGAGCAGACATTTTTGCACAGTGACTCACCTCATGATTGCACACACCATTCAGAATGGATAACAAGTTACAACAAACAATATCAAACAAGGTATCAATCAAAGAAGAGTGATCACTGGGGCGGCAATGAGTAGGCAGCAGAACCTGCAAGGCACCTAAACGTTTCCCAAGATTTCAAAGTCAGTGGAAATCCGAGCCAATCATAAAGTGTGTATTATAGATTAACACACTCTGAAAAAAGGCAGAAAGGTTTGGGAAGCTCCTGGCATCCCTCTCGAATGAGATGATGGGCATGGAGAGATCAGAAAAAACAAAAGCAACTCTGAACCAATCTGGAAGCCACTAAGATAGTGTTGAAAGGTAAGGGTGGGACCAGGTGGCAATGGCAGCCAAGCTAAAGGTGCTCAGGCAACACCAGCAGCAGGTATTTGACAGAAGTAGCTCAGGACTTCCAAATTTATAAAATTTAGTTAGAATCTAAAGCCATCTGAATTTCAGGATCAGTGCTATTGGTGGTGTTTTTCCTAACCAGTTTAACTTATAGAAAACCAAGACGTTTTTTACTGTGAGGGTAGAGCTGGTAAAGTCTTAGTTGGCTGGCAAAGTGGTTAATAAAACCACGTTTTAATGAAATATTAGTGCCAGCCCATAAAGTAATATTAGTTTAATTTGATGGTGAAACAAAGGCCTTTGCAATTGAACCATGATTAATGGCACCCTTCTGTTACCCAAACCACAGGAGAATAAAACATATGAACATTTCCAGGAGAAAACACAAGAAATGATTACTTTGTCATTATTTAAACGCACTGAAATCTTTATTTTCACGGCGCAAGCAGCCGAGCATATTATTTTTTGTGTTGGCAAGTGATTTAAATAACTCCACCGGCAGAGACTATGAAGTCATTGCCCACAGCTGTGCAGCCAAATCTCCATTTAGCTGGAGGAGTGGAGGGACTTACACAAATAGGCAGTGCTGACCTGTTCCCGGCTTCATCACATTTCTTACCTCGAGCTGTGAGATTTATCATAAGGTCCATTTCAATTTTGCAACAGTATTGCAGTAAAAACAGCCCGGCTGTTTATTTTCTCTTTTAAAAATTATGAGTTGTTATATGTACATCTAAGTGCACTTTTATGCCAAGTCTGGGTCCAAATGCAAACCTAAATTATTTCAGTTTTCAGGTGTATGTGTATACTTTATCCATTCAATTACTTAACCATTACAGCTTATTATACTTTACCGTTCTTTTGATTGATTTTGTAGTTTCAAAAAAAAAATTATTTAATGTAATTTAATGGTAACATTTACATGAAAATCATGTGATATCATGTTTATGTCTATGCTGCATCATCATTTTTCACAATCACGTTACTGTTCATTTTAAAGCAAAACTACACTTTGTGCACACCAAGCAAAAGAGCAGGTACACTTTACAGGAGATATTGTAAGTAGTCTTCACTAACCTCTTCCTGCACATTCCTATGGCTCGATACTACAGGCTTCTGAAAATACAAGTTATTTGGCTATCATGCTGATCTAATAGTTTTAGCACTTTTTGTAACATTGAATTGAAATAAGTATGCATATTAGAGCAGGGGTAGGCAACCTTTCAGAGGTTCAGATCTACAGTATCTCACAAAAGTGAGTACACCCATCACATTTTTGTAAATATTTTATTATATCTTTTCATGTGACAAAACTGGGGAAATGGCACTTTGCTACAATGTAAAGTAGTGAGGGTACAGCTTGTATAACATTGTAAATTTGCTGTCCCCTCAAAATAACTCAACACACAGCCAGTAATATCTAAACCGCTGGCAACAAAAGTGAGTACACCCCTAAGTAAAAATGTCCAAATTAGGCCCAAATAGCCATTTTCCTTCCCGGTGTCATGTGACTCGTTAGTGTTACAAGGTCGCAGGTGTGAATGGGGAGCAGGTGTGTTAAATTTGGTGTTATCGCTCTCAATCTCTCATACTGGTCACTGAAAGTTCAACATGACACCTCACCGCAGAGAACTCTCTGAGGATCTGAAAAAAAGAATTGTTGCTCTACATAAAGATGGCCTAGGCTATAAGAAGATTGCCAAGACCCTGAAACTGAGCTGCAGCATGTGGCCAAGAACATACAGCGGTTTAACAGGACAGGCTCCACTCAGAACAGGCCTTGCCATGGTCAACCAAAGAAGTTGAGTTGTATGTTCTCAGCGTCATATACAAAGGTTGTCTTTGGGGAAATAGACATATGAGTGCTGCCAGCATTGCTACAGAAGTTGAAGGGGTGAGGGGTTAGAATTTTAGTGCTCAGACCATACGCCGCACACTGCATCAAACTGGTCTGCATGATGGTGGGAGTGTCATGGTCTGGGGCTGCAAGAGTGCTGCTACAGTTCATTGAGGAACCATGAATGTCAACATGTACTGTGACATACTGAAGCAGAGCATGATTCTCTCCCTTTGGAGACTGAGCCGCAGGGCAGTATTCCAACATGATAACGACCCCAAACACACCTCCAAGATGACCACTGCCTTGCTAAAGAAGCTGAAGATAAAGGTCATGGACTGGCCAAGCATGTCTCCAGACCTAAACTCTATTGAGCATCTGTGGAGCATCCTCAAATGGAAGGTGGAGGAGCACAAGGTCTCTAACATCCACCAGCTCCGTGATGTTGTCATGGATAAGTGGAAGAGGATTCCAGTGGCAACCTGTGAAGTTCCATGCCCAAGAGGGTTAAGGCAGTGCTGGGAAATAATGGTGGCCACACAAAATATTGACACTTTGGGCCCAATTAGGATTTTCACTTAGGGGTGTACTCACTTTTGTTGCCAGCGGTTTAGACATTAATGTCTGTGTGTTGAGTTATTTTGAGGTGACAGCAAATTTACACTGTTATACAAGCTGTACACTCACTACATTACATTGTAGCAAAGTGTCATTTCTTCAGTGTTATCACATGAAAAGCTATAATAAAGTATTTACAAAAGTGTGAGGGGTGAACTCACTTTTGTAAGATCCTGTACCAGAACAATATAGAGGGAATCAAAGATCCCCGTGGAAGGGGGGGTGTGGGCATTTAAAAAAAACTACCAAGCCCCCAGTAAAAAGACAGCATTAAGAACACATAGTGTGTCGCAGTAGTATACTCTGCCCCCCTTCACATCACTTCATGTCACCCCCCCCACTATACTGGCCTCCTGACCCCCCCACAGTAATGTCTTCTGCCCTCCTTCACATCACAACCCCCCACTGTAGTGTCACTTGCTCCTATGCCCCCCCCCATTGCAGTGTAACCTGCCATATTCACACCTCCCCACTGTAGTGTCCGCTGCCCCTCTGTCCCCCCCATAGCAGTGTCCTCTGTCCCTCTGCCACCCATAGCAGTGTCTTCTGCCCCGTTCACATCACCCCAACTGTAGTGTCCTCTGCCCTTCTGTTTTACCCCTTCATAGCAGTGTCCTCTTCCCCCTCGACATCACCCCCCAAAGTGGTGTCTGCTGCCCCTCTGCACCCCCATTGCAGTGCCCTCTGCCCCCCCTACTGTAGTTTCCACTGCTCCTCTGCCCCCCCCCCCATAACAGTGTCCTCTGCCCTCTCCACATCACCCCCCAACTGTAGTATCCACTGCCCTTCTGCCCCTTCACATCACCCCCTTCCCCCCAATGTAGTGCCCTATGTCCCCAGGTATGGCAGTCTGTGCACCAGCTTTTGCGGGCACGCTCACCCGCCGCATGCTGCGGGAAACAAGGCGGATCCCGTTCTGACAGGGGAGGAGAGAGAGATCAGCTGTTCCTAGTGATCAGGAACAGCAATCTCTCTCTACTTCCAGTCAATCCGTCCCCCTGACAGTTAGAAAACACCTCCCTAGGGAACACTTAACCCTTTGATCACCACTAGTGTTAACCCCTTCCCTGCCAGTGACATTTATAAAGTGATCAGTGCGTTTCTATAGCACTGATCATTGTATTGGTGTCACTGGTCACCAAAAAGTGTCACTTAGGGTCAGATTTGTCCGCCGCAATGGCGCAGTCCTGCTAAAAATCGCAGATCGCCGCCATTACCAGTAAAAAAACATAAAAAAAATAAAAAGTGAACTGAATAAAGTATACAGTAAGCATTTTATAAATATGTATTTTAATTAAAAATATATATTGAGATGTTACTATTAAAGCACCAACAACTTTCATATGTGGTAAAATAAAAAAATTAAAATGAACAATAACATGAATGCTTCACTATAGTGATATATATGCGTGAACAATAACATGGATGCTTCACTATAGTGATATATATGCGTGACTATTCCCAGTTTTTTATCCACACATTTAGGAAAAGTACAAAGATGCAAAAATTATGTCAAAACAAATGTCCAAAAAAGCAATTAAATGTGACTTTCTATGAATAATAAATCCGTGACTGTCACCGTGTTGAAATCCCGTCACCTGGTATAGATTGAAGGCTTACCAGATAGCCTCTGATCAGAGGCATAGAGCTAACAGCTTGGGGTTTGCCCTCCACAGCGGCTGGAACTTTAGCTGGGATGATGGATGTAGATCCACAAACGATCGCCACAGGCTTCCAGACAGCGGTACAATCAGGGAAGAGAGCTCTCACCGATATGGAAGTGTTTAAAAGAAAAGAGAAAACTCCAATGGTGTAGAACGTTTTATCTCTTGTTTATTAAAAGTCGCCTCACTGGCATCCATAAAAACACTTTTCCTTGCAAGGAACCAATACAGCTTTAAAACGAAACTCCTCGCATGCGCCGTCGGTACGAGCGTGTCAATCCTACGGCCGTTTCGTCAGAAATGACATCATCAGGGGCAATCATCAGGTGCCCCTGATGATGTCATTTCTGACGAAACGGCCGTAGGATTGACACGCTCGTACCGACGGCGCATGCGAGGAGTTTCGTTTTAAAGCTGTATTGGTTCCTTGCAAGAAAAAGTGTTTTTATGGATGCCAGTGAGGCGACTTTTAATAAACAAGAGATAAAACGTTCTACACCATTGGAGTTTTCTCTTTTCTTTTAAACACTTCCATTTTTTTGGATATTTTTTTTTCTTTTTATACATTTTTAGTATGCATTCTTTGGGACATCCGTCCCATGCCACCACGGCGAGATACGTCACTTCCGCAGTTTTTTCTCGTGCCCTCCTCCTTCCTCCCTGTTGCCTTCTGGGACCTGTGTGTGTCCCAGAAGATGATGGGACTATTCAGACTCGCGCATGCGCAGTAGGAAACAGGCTGTGATGGCGGTGCCTGCACCCGGAGCCGATGGACGGGTCGGCTTCGCGTACCAACTTTGCGGGCTCCCTGGACAGATAAGTGCCCTTATATTAAAAGTCAGCAGAAGCAGTATTTGTAGCTGCTGACTTTTTTTTTTTTGTCACCCAGGCTGGAACTCCGCTTGAAGCAGGTTACAAAACTACCAGATTACTAACAAAAGTAAGTGGGGTGAAGAGGTGCTACAGACAAGCCTAGATAAAAAAAAACTAAGCAGGTAGGCTGTACGCCTTGTTTGCTTAATTTTCAGGTTTGTCTGTTGTGTACCTCTTAATATAACTTCACAATAAATGATTTTAGTTGTGCCTTTTAACACTTAAAGCCTCAGAACATCATGACACTATTGTACAGACCTGATCTCTGCGGGAGGTCATAGTCTTTAGCTGTTGAACAATTGTTAAGTCAAAACAGGACTTAAATCTCTCATCAAAAGTTCAAGTTTCAATTTAGATTTCCTGTTCACTGGTGGCTAATTAATGGATTAGTATCTGTGGAATGATATGGCATAACTAGGATTCTGCTGATTTCAACTTCAGGCATTATAAACCTTCTAAGAATAAATGTGAAATACATAAAAAAAACTCACAAACTAACACTATGACTAGAAAAATCTTACAAGAAATGAAATCCACTCAGTTCATCTCAATATATGTTTCTAAAGAAAAAATTCGCGCTAGGTGTACAAACAATAACTTAGTGAATATCACCCGTGAAGGAAAATCCTGCAGCTATGCACTATACCTTGATAAGGGCACTACTAAATAGATATAACAAAAAGCACAGTGCTGGATATAAATGCAAAAATACAACATTTCTGGGTCCTCGGAGCACCGCATCACTTCCTCCCTCGCCTGTGCTCCTGGGAAATGTGAGTCACCATTTCCCAGGAGTCAGTGGGCAGGAGTGTGTCAAAAAATTGCGTTACTTCCCGACAGATAATGACACGATTTAAGTTGGATCTATCTAGGTTGCCATAACAACAGGGCGGAACTTTCCTCCGTCGCCACCTGTTGTTTTGGCAACTTGATAAACAATCAGCGCTACGGCCGCGGGGCATCGCGCATGCGTGAGATTGAGAGGTGCATGCTGGTTACCCAGCATGCACTTCTCAATATGTTATGCAGGAGGAGGTTGCGAGTTGGCTTCATATGCCCACACTCATCATGGCAATGGCCAGAAGAGGATCAGATAAATCGTAAGTAAAAAAAAAAAACTGTGTATTATTAATGCAGTGGAAGGGGATGGCTGTAAAAAATAAAAAAAAAATTCGGTGACCGGAATTCCTCTTTAAGGTTTTTTTTATAACCCAGCAGGCTAAATGAAAAAAAACTGAGAAGGTTGATGTACTAACTATGCAATGTTAGTACAACTCCCCACTGTGCTATTGTGTTTTGACAGGGGTCCACTCCCCTGCCAGAACACACCGGTCAATGTTTGCAGCCATTGACTGCAAGCGCTGATCAGCTGCTTTTTTTTTTCCAGCATGCTTATTCAACAGAAGCCAGTCGTGAGATTGAATGAATGAATGAATGAATGATTTGTAAAGCGCTGAAAATGCAAACTGAATCGCCTCAAGATTGGCTTCTGTCAGACAAGGAGCTGTACACACAAACCAAATGCCAACATGTTTCTACTGTACCAGCTGATTTCGGACAATATTTGGCTCATATGTACTGGCTTAAGACCTCATTCACATGGGTTCGCTGATCCTTACACCTGTGTGAAAAGCAGTTTACACCCGCGCCTAAAGCACAAGTGTTCCATGCAGCCGTCTGCAGGCAGCCTGTTCCAATGAGCAGCTGCACAGACATGCAATGATTTCCAAGCACATCCCCCACTGTACATCTATCAGGGACCAATACAAAGATCAGAATGTGGTCTTATAACACCTGTGCTTCCTCCAAGGGTGAAAACAGCTCTTTGTATGATTGCTAAAGTTTTTGTTTAGGCCTCATTACATGGGCCTACTGATTCATACAGTAGGCCAGTGTAATGATGCCTAAAAAAAACTTTAGTACTTACAGTAGATGTTTCTCATACCCAACAATTAGATTTAAACCTGCTTTGAAAATTTGAATGTGATTGTTGATGCAGGAAGCAGAAACAGGATGGTACATAGCACTAGCTTCAGGGGGTACACTTTCATTGCCATCCCATTGACCCTGTGAGGTACTCAGCATACGTTGTGGATGTACTTTGCTACAGAGAACTCAAATTAAGCTGAATTGATTGGATTTTCTTTAGTATGGAACAGCAGCAGTGTGCCAGTATATTATTTAATACTCCGGACACCCAAGGTACAAAGCAAATATAGCACTTTGTTTCATATTTTTAGAAGCTGTAAAAGCTGAGACCCAATATGTGACAGCGCTCCCCCAATTGCGCCTTTTCCTACCAAAAAAGGGGCGTTTCAGTTTATCACTGGATAGCACAGGTGTGCTCACAGCAGCACTGTTCCTGTGCTGCTCACATGTGGCGTCTGTTTACAAGCTGGGAGAGGCAGCAGTGTCAGAACAAGGCTTTCCTAATGATTTTAACTTACTATTTGTTATGAAAGCCCTGTTCCAGGGTATGTGTACAGTTGGAAGCAGGGCCTCATTCTGACACCGCTGTTGCTCCCAGCTGATAAATAGACAGTGTATGTGTGAGCAGCACTTTGTTGCTCAGTGTTAAATTGACGTGCCCCCTCTTTTGCATTCAGTGATGGCACTTGTGTTGGGAAAGCGCATTGACCATTGAGGATGACACAAGCACTGTCAGTCATACACCCATCTCCTTGGAGTGTTATGGCCTGGGCTTGGGTGTGCCGTCACAAGCTGGATCTCAGCTTCCACAGCCACTATAAAGATGGGACAAAGTTCTATATGTACATTGTACCCTAGGGGACTGGAGCATCAAATAATTTATGAAATCAGTTCTTCTGTGTCCCACTGCTGGTTCCATTTGTTGCCTGGATTTGTGTTCCTATGTTCTTTTAGTACATTGTACAATGCTTCAGGACGCCTTCCATTTTCTACAAAAAAAGTGCAGAAAAGTGCCATGAAAGTGCAGATCAGGGTGCTTTCAGTATGGTAGCCCCTGTTTACCTTGGCTGACATTATATTGGAATTGTGTTCCTTGGCACTTCATTCATAGAAAATAGCATTAGCCCCATGTAATGAAATCCTATTTAGAAAGAACAATGTCATACATGGAGCCAATATCCCAATAATTTATAAGCTAAAACAAAAGTGTTTAGGAGTATTAGTGGGCCTTATTTGTTAAAGTATTTGATGGACTGATTTTCCTAGAAAATCTGTGTAGCCCTACAACAACTACAACCCCTGGCAAAAATTATGGAATCACCAGTCCCTGAGGATGTTCCTTCACTTGTTTATTGTTGTAGAAAAAAGCAGATCACAGACATGGCCAAAAAAACTAAAGGCATTTCAAATGGCAACTTTCTGGCTTTAAGAAACACTAAAAGAAATTAAGAAAAATAATTGTGGTGGCCAGTAACAGTTAGATTTATAGAACAAGCACAGGGAATAAATTATGGAATCACTCAATTCTGAGGAAAAAATTATGGAATCATGAAAAACAAACAAACAAAATAACACTCCAACACATCACTAGTACTTTGTTGCACCACCTCTGGCTTTTATAACTGCTTGCAGTCTCTGAGGCATTGACTTAATGAGTGATAAACAGTACTTTTCATCAATCTGGCTCCAGCCTTCTCTGATTGCTGTTGCCAAATCATCTTTGCAGGTTGGAGCCTTGTCATGGACCATTTTCTTTAATTTCCACCACAGGTTTTCAATTGGATTGAGATCCGGACTGTTTGCAGGCTATGACATTGACCTTATGTGACTTTCTTCAAGGAATTTTTTCACAGTTTTTGCTCTATGGCAAGATGCATTATCATCTTGATAAATGATTTCATCATCCCCAAACATCCTTTTAATAGATGGGATAAGAAAAGTGTCCAAAATTTCAATGTAAACCTATGCATTTATTGAAGATTTAATGACAGCCATCTCCCCAGTGCCTTTACCTGACATGCAGCCCCATATCATAATTGACTGTGGAAATTTGCATGTTTTCTTCAGACAGTCGTCTGCATAAATCTCATTGGAACGGCACCAAACAAAAGTTCCAGCATCATCACCTTGCCCAATGCAGATTCGAGATTCATCACTGAATATGACTTTCATCCAATCATCCACAGTCCACGATTGCCTTTCCTTAGCCCATTGTAACCTTGTTTTTTTGTGTTTAGGTGTTAGAGATGGCTTTCTTTTAGCTTTTCTGTATGTATATCCCATTTCCTTTAGGCGGTTTCTTACAGTTCAGTCACAGATGTTGACTCCAGTTTCCTCCCATTTGTTCCTCATTTGTTTTGTTGTATATTTTCTGTTTTCAAGGCATATTGCTTTAAGTTTTCTGTCTTGACGCTTTGATGTCTTCCTTGGTCTACTAGTATGCTTGCCTTTAACCACCTTCCCATGTTGTTTGTATTTGGTCCATGTTTTAGACACAGCCGACTGTGAACAACCAACATCTTGTGCAACACTGCGTGATGATTTACCCTCTTTAAGGAGTTTGATAATCCTCTCCTTTTTTTCAATTGACATCTCTGGTGTTGGAGCCATGCTTCATGTCAGTCCACTTGTTGCAACAGCTCTCCAAGGTGTGATCACTCCTTTTTACCTACATAGTAACAAGCAGATTTAATCTGATGCAGGTGTTAGTGTTTGTAATGAAAATTTACAGGGTGATTCCATAATTTTTTCCTCAGAATTGAGTGATTCCATAATTTATTCCCTGTGCTTGTTCTATAAATCTAACTGTTACTGGCCACCACAATTATTTTTCTTAATTTCTTTTAGTGTTTCTTAAAGCCAGAAAGTTGCCATTTGAAATGCCTTTAGTTTTTGTCCATGTCTCTGATCTGCTTTTTTTCTACAACAATAAACAATTGAAGGAACATCCTCAGGGACTGGTGATTCCATCATTTTTGCCAGGGGTTGTATATTCCCTTTACAAAGTGGGAGAATAAAAGGGACGTGTCAACAAAGGCTGGATACATTTTCAAGTTAACAATTTAAAAAAAAAATGAGGATTCAGACATTATAAAAATAAAGAAAGCTCTAGATGTCTTAGGTCTTTTTCACACAGGTGTAAAAAACTTGTTTTTGCCCCATTGCTGAAGATCTTCAAACATTTTGCTAAGCCAATGCCTGTACTTTACTTTGACAGCAAACTGTGCAGTACACCATTAAAAATCCCAGTCCGATTGCACCACTTTGGGGCACAATCAAGTTACCTTGATTTTTATCTGGTCTGCACCATTTGGCAGACATTGTCAACTCACAATGCTTGCCTTGGTTCAGGTCAGTGGAAGCACACCATAAATGCACCCTTTTAGCATGCATTTGCAAGGCACTAGAAACACATTATGGATAAGCAAAGTATCCAAAAAATCATTGGGAAATTATTAGCATGTGTTTTGATGCTGCGCAGTTTTTAAAAAAAGTGTATGCACTTCTTTGGTACAATTTTTGTGCATAGGAAAGCCCACTGAAATGAATGGGCTGCCCTAAACGTGTCACCTCAAAATGTGCAAAAACACATGTGCACGGTTGTACCTGCATAGATGTGAAATGATCCTAAAGGTGGATCAGGTTATACCCTTGGTTTTCCCAGCTTAAATACAAATAGGAATTCAAATCAGAGGTTGGGATATTCAACTCAAAGTTTGCCTTTGTATTTATTTTTTTTAAAGGAGACTTCCTGGTAAATGCAAACACTTCCTCCCCTATTTATTAAAAACATGCTGAAATATTTTTTTTTTAACCAACCAGTCACCTGTATAAAGTGTATTAAACTACTAGTCAACCCCTATCACAGAAGAGTCCTTAGTCCTCCCTTCACAAATAGAGTCCTACCTTCAAATCTTCAATATGACTGCAGCATCATGGCAGGGGGAGGGAGGCAGAGCAGGTCCGGACAAAAGCTGGATCTCTGTCCTCTTGTGAATCCCTACCTTGCAGCAAAATCATGCGTTTTCATGGGTCGACTACCAACACCATAGCAATGAATTATGTTGTATGTCCTGGTCCAATACCTTACATCATGGAAACAAATGATGCTGTTTCAGCAGATAGAGCCAGTGTAATATGCAGCAATGACGTCTTTGAATCACAAACTCTGCATGCTGCATGCCAGCCCCTCCAGTTCCTGATACCATCACTCATTTTGGGAAGCTTGGCCCAAATCTGCGGAGGCACAGACCATCCCAGCACCCCCCTTAGATCTGGCCCTAAAAAACTTTATTCCAAAATAATGTCAGTAGTGGCAATGATAACTCCCATATTTAGGAAGCTTTCAGATCCAGATGTTTCGGGAGGAAGAGTTGGGAACACAAACATGACTGTAAACTTTAGGCATAGCGGATAGGTGCAGCCAATGTTTTGGAAATTGTGAAATCTCCCTGCCACAATACACCAATTTTATTCTGTCCGTGTTCAGATGTTCCCACCCACCTTTGCATTTTCTAATTTCCAATAATATAAGTACAAAATCTGACATAGAGAACACGAATGCCTCATTAGGGCCACAGAAGGTGCATAGACTAAGGGACTCACTTATAGATTCATTAGGAGATGTAAGAAATTATCGGTTGGTTTAACTCTTCAGCACCTACCAAACGCTAAAATATCAGTTTTGCATCTATAGATCCTTTCATAAATGTCTCTATATGCCACAAGAGTCATAAGATCAGGGATTTCTAGAGACTGACAAATTGTAAAAAAAAAAAAAAAAAAAACCCTTTCAGATGTGAAGAGAGACCTCTGCAGGACAATGACATGAAATGACAAAACACATTACCAAACAGTGTGTTTCCACCGACAAACACCAACACTGTATAGGCTAGCTTAATATGTTCTGCAAAAGCTGTGTAGAGGTTTTTTCTAAATATCCTAAAGAGTTTGTTAATGTGAAAAAATAATTATTTAGGGATATATTATGCAAAAATCAATTGGGCAATGAAATTTTGAGAAAGATGTGTAACTATAAAACAAAAAAGAAAAGCCCCAAACTAAAACTCCAAATAAAACAACAATAGTAATATAATTTAATATAATATAATATAATATAATATAATATAATATGATATTATGCATACTACATAGTATAATATTAAGGAAATGATTGTCAGTTATATAATATTAACATACTGTCTAGTATTAACCCTGCAATAAAACAAGTGTAAGATAATTCTGGGTATATATAAACAGAAAAATTGTACTATTCATGGCATCGGCGTATTATGTGCATCATTATTCAACTACGTATATATACTATGTATATACAGTATACAGTATCTTTCTCTTGATTTATATATATATATATATATATATATATACAGTATAAGGGTTCATCGAAAGGTTTCTGCACTTTTTTAACTCTTTCAAATATAACAAAGTGCAGAAACTTTTTTTTTTTATAAAAAGGTAGAAAATATGATAATATAAGATAATAACTTGATAAAAAAGTGATAAACTAATAACACAGATGTAACAAAATATTCAAGTAATCATTGTCACATACAGCAACTTAATTATATAGTAGGCCTAATTCCTACTGGGAAGAAAAAAAACGCCTTTTACAGGCACTTGGCATTTATTTTTTCAGCCTACATACTCACCTGTATGTTACCTATTTGGGTGGATTTACTGAAGACAAACAGACTGTGCACTTTGCAAGCCCACTTGCACTATGCAGGTGCAGCTGATTCAGAGCTTAATAAACAAGATGAAGCTTCACTTTGCAAAGAATACTGCCTGCACATGGTTGGCTGATGGAAGTTAGCAGACCTTCCCTTCATTTGCTAAACTCTGGAACAGCTGCACTTGCAAAGTGCATAGTCTATTTGCCTTAAGTAAATCCACCCCTAGGTGTCCATGTAGGTGGTTACGGGAATTTTAGAAGAGGAGCATTTACAGGCTGGAAAAAAAAAAAAACATCACCAGCACGTTCAACAGAGGAGCATTTGGGCAGAAAAAATGTGCATAATCATACATGAATGCTAGACATGAACGCTCGTTAATGCGCTTCAATATCGCCCAAATTGTCCTCTCTGCTCCTCCCAGGACTTCTGCTCTCTAGCCCCCTTGTTACTTCCTCCCACGCTTGCTCCCAGGACTTCTCCAGAGCCTCTTGCATCCTCTGGAACTTCCTGCCCCAGTATGTCTGGTCAGCTCCTACCCTGTCCGTCTTTAGGCGATCCTTGAAAACTCATTTATTCAAGGAAGCCTACCCCACCTCCACCTAAGAACTGTACTTAAGTCTAGGTTCACACTATTGTGAATTGGATGCGTTTTTCCATGTATCCAATTTGCATAGCAGGGGATTGTGACCAGTTCTCTATGGAGCCGGTTCACACATCTCCACGCTGGCTCCGGTGCGAATTGCACAGTAGCCATGTACGTCTTTTCGGGCTGAAATCGTACCTGAAACGGTGAATGGAGACGCACTGGACTCTTGCTGTGAGCCGCTGCGATCTTTATTATGAACCTAGCCTTAGTCACCTCCATCAGATCACCCCCTGCAACTATTACCTTTTGTACCACCTCCTCCTCCCTTTAGATTGTAAGCTCCATGAGCAGAGCCCTCCTATTCCTTCTGTATTAAACTGTACTGTAATTGTATTGTCCCCCTTTACATTGTAGAGTGCTGCGCAAACTGTTGGTGCTATATAAATCCTGTATAATAATAATACATTCTCATGGCCAGATGAAATTAATATTCTGGTCAATTGAATACATTAACGCCAAACGCGAGAACATGCATAAATCTGATTGCAAAAAACTGCTTTTACTGTCTTTTTTAAGCAGTTTTTAAAGGTGCTGAGCAAACACTCAGTATGCATGACGCCTAATGGTGTAAGTGGTATGTAATGCACAAAAAATATAAAACAGAAAATATTAAGTATAACAACATACAGTACACAATACAAAGAAACAAATAGTAATTAATTGTATTCTTTGTTAAGAATTATTACACATTAACTTTTTATTTGACAACTTTTTTACCATTTTTATAGCTTACTAAAATCCAGCCAACAGAAAATATATGACTATAACAAAAAATCTTTAAAAAATAAATCACAAAATACCCATAAAATAAATTTATTTTTGATCATCCCACAGAGTTTAAATCATTTTGAAACTTCAGCAAAACTAGCTTATTATGAATAATTTTTTCCAAACATTCAAATTGCACCTATCACCCATGAGTCAAGATCGATGCAAGCAGACAGACACCACTGAAATGTAATTTACTTTTTAAATTCATGTCACTGCTGAGTCAATAGTAAAGAAAAATTAGTAGCACCTTCTATTTAATCTTTAACACTTTTGCATAGAGCAGCATATCAGATGCCTATAAACTAAACAGAGCTGGATCATTTTATAGTACCAATTCCACTGTGAATTTAGTTTTTTTTTACTGTAACATTAACCAGGCCATATAGTTAGCGAATTGCTGCATGTCCAAGCATTCTTTCTTAAAGCTAAACTCCAGGCACATAAACTCATTTAAATGCATTCCTCAATAGTTGAAAAAGATGTATATAACCCTTTGTATGCACCAAATGTCTTTGCAAACACAGTTATTAACATGTAAAAGTAGCAGTGACATCATCACTGTGATGTACAATAGTCTGTAGAGAGAGCTGAGCTGTGGGAAGTGTCAATATAGTGCTCCAATGTTGGTGTTGGTGGGAGCAATAGTGCCCCATTTTTTTGTGTCAGTGCAATAAATAGTGTCCCATTATTGGTGTCAGTGGGAGGAATAATGCCCCATAATTGGTTTCAGTGGGAGGAATAGTTCCCCATTGTTGATATCAGTGGAAGGAATAGTGCCTCATTGCTTGTATCAATTGGAGGAATACTACCAAGGGCAGGATAAAGGCGAACAAAGGGCCGCATCTGGCTCATGGGCCACAATTTGTAAACCACTGCCCTAGAACAACAAACAATAGATTATTTATCATCTGGGAAGTAATATTAATCATTTTGAAACTGTGCAGAGTTCACCATTAACCTCTTAACACTGGCAGTGCACATACACTATATTGTCAATAGTATTTGGATGCCTGCTTTTACATGCACATGACTGTGCAGGCCAGTCAAGTTCCTCCACCACAAACTTGCTCATCCGTGTCTTTATGGACCTTGCTTTGTGCACTGGTCCAAATCATTTGGTGGAGGGAGGATTATGGCGCAGGGTTGTTTTTCAAGGGTTGGGCTTGGCCCCTTTGTTCAAGTGAAGGGAACTCTTCAGGAGTCAGCATACTAAGACATTTTGGCCAATTTTATGAGAATAGTTTGGGGGTAGCCTCTGCCTGTCCCTACATTACTGTGCACCAGTGCACAAAGCAAGGTCCATAAAGACATGGATGAGCGAGTTTGGGGTGGAAGAACTTAACTGGCCTGCCCAGAGTCCTGACCTCAACCCAATAGAACACCTTTGGGATGAATTAGAGCAGAGACTGTGAGTCAGGCCTTCAACATCAGTGCCTGACCTCATAAATGCACTTCTGGAAGAATGGTCGAACATTCCCATAGACACACTCCTAAACCTTGTGGACAGCCTTCCCAGAAGAGTTGAAGCTGTTATAGTTGCAAAGGGTGAGCCAACTCAATATTGAACTCTATGGACTAAGACTGGGATGCCATTAAAGTTCATGTGCGTGTAAAGGCAGGCGTCCCGATACTTTTGCCAATATAGTGTACACGGCAGCACAGTGTTGGGCGTTCACAAAGAGATGGCACATATATGTGTTCAGCCACCGTCCCTTGCTTGTGCTGGGGGCACCAACGGCTCCCGATCACAGTTTTTGACTGACAGAGCAGTCCCCTGATTACGTGATCCCTGTAACAGCCAATCACAGTGATCACATGACCAGGAAGCCCATGTAATGCCTCCAGTGTTAGGAACTGTTAAAGGGACAGCTCTCATAAGCTAAAAAGGGTTAAAATACCTTCCTAGATTTGTTTGTGTGAATCTGATACAGAAGTAAAATTTGAAAAAAAAAAATTTCCCTAGCATTATAAAAAGCCTGTGATGAATTTCGAGTCTGAGTAAATACAGTAAGCTTGTGGAAAAGCTTTCTCTCATGTTTGAAATAACATCGGTTGGAAGCTTGGCTGAAACTTTCAGCCTGCAGCATGTTAAAACAGAGGCTATATCATTAATTATAATTATTATACTTTTTAAGAGCAGAGAAACAGGAGACAATCTCATAATGTACATTGGACCTGTCCAATGTGTTTACACAAATGCTGTGAATTGTGCTGTTTTCTTACTACAAATCCATGTCAGATGTTAATGGAAATAGCATAATTTTTATGTCAGAAATGGCGCCCTGCCATGTAATGTTAACAAACGGGGCTTTTACTGCATCAGATGGACTCAGGAAAGCACAGAGATGAATGTAATGTCTGCAAGATTTATGTGGGATGGTGCCAAGTGTCACTTCTGCACGGCCCTGATTGGTCGGAATGAGAAAAAACAGTAGAGGGAAACCTTTTATTAGAGGCCATTCATCAGCCGGGGACTGACAGCTTCACCACATTTAATCCTCATAGAAATTACCTCCTCAGTAATGGCATCCCCCTGTTTACAAGTCCCTGGATTTATTAAGTGCTCCAAGTTGCTGTTTGCTAGAAAAAGTAAATTGTGGCTACACTTATTCACTTATTTGCCTAAATACAGCAAACCATGTTTGAACAAATAATTAATAAATAATTATTTTTGGCAGAGCAGGCTTGATAATGTTATCTGCGTTTTTGTGCTGCCTGTCACGTTACCCTGAGGTGATGAGGGGAATGGAGGGCCTACAAATTTTCATCAGCTGTAAAAAAAAATGTAAAGATAAATTCCATGTATTGCAATTTCTACATATTTACACGGGTCTAACTTGAACCAATGTGGGACTGTATGTGCCATACCTGTGGGATCCCTGTGGAAGCTGGAACTTCCTGTAGTAGGCATTGCTAATACAGTGATCAATGCAGCTAGGCAGCTGCCCTGCTGCATTGTAAATACAAGAGGTTACTCACTAGGTGTCGGTGTTTCATCAGATTAGGCAGCACGTCAGATTTTGAAACAGAAGTGACGTTCCGTCACCGCCATCTTGCTACACCCCACACTCGTCCATAGTAAGAATACAGTGAGAAGGTTGCAAGCGGACATCATGTTACACCCTCCGGAGTCTGGCATTTCACACTTATTTTTACCACTAAACAGAGCTTATATAGTGAAATACAGTATTTGGAAATCCGTATGACTGTTTTGATGTTGAATTGTAAAATCAGGGGTGTTCTGTCAGATCAGCAAACTTGTGAACTCATCAGGCTTGCTGCTGCTTTTACAATTTAGCATCAAAACAGTCAGGCGGATTTAAAAACACTGAATATCACTATATAAGCTCCCTTTAGTGGTTAAAATAAGTGTGAAATGCCAGACTCCGGTGGGTGTAACAAGATGTCCGCTTGCCACCTTCTCACTGTATCCTTACTGTGGACGAGTGCGGGGTGTACCAAAATGGCGGCGACAAAGCATCACTTCTGTTACAAATACTGACAGGTCGCCGAATCTGACGAAACACCGGCACCATTAACGGAACAATTTACATTTTCTCAATTAATTCAAAACCTTCTCTGGTTTTGAATCCCCACCTCTTCTGGTTTTTGAAGAGGTGAGGAGTCAGCTTTCAGGTATTACACATACAGATTTACATTGGTTCAAGCTAGACCAATGCAACTACTGTAAGTAAAAATTACCCGGAATTCAGCTTTAAACATTTCTCTTCATTAAGAGTAAGGAGACTAGGTCCAAAGCATTTTTCCTTTTCAGTTAAACAGGAAACATATGAGAGAACTTTATACATAAAGGTATAATTACTAATTCTTGAACTTTTTTCATTTTGGATAGAGTAAGGTAGGGTTATAACACCTATCAGGTTTTTTTTACCATCTGTATCACATTCAGGGGGATTTCTCTTCACTTCCTGTCCCATTATCACATACCTGATACCAGAGCCTGATATGTCGAGAAACACCTCTCTTACACCTCTGACTCAGGGCGCAAGAGTGCAGAGTGGCATGAGTGCCTGTAGGTCTTGCTAGCAGCAGAGCAAGTGTCCACACCAGACAGGGGTAGTAGTCAGTGGTCTTCAGTGAAGCAGGCAAGCTGGATGGCAGCTGGTGAGCAGCAGACTAAAGCGAACTGGTACTGGTGACAACAGGCAGGTGAAGCATATACTGGCAGCAGACAGTAGGCAAGCAGGTACAGCTGGATGGTAGGCAGGTACTGATGACAGCAGGAGAAATAGCATGGTTCATACCCTGGCAGGACAGATCGGGTACAGAGGCACAGGCAAGAGCATGGTCAAGGTAGGAGCCAATCAGTGGAGAAGCAGCAAATGGAGTAGGCAGAAGCGGTGGTCCAAAGACAAGCCGAGGTCAGTAGAGTTCAGGGAGTAGTCAGGACTAGCCGGGTCAGCAACTGAAGTCAGGAAACAGGAACACAGGGTCTCAGATCACACAGAAGGCTGAAGATAAATCAGCACTGAACCTGGGCACTAAATCCATTTAAACAGTCAATTTGGCACCCCATCTGTCACGAGTGCATGTGAGCATGTCGATGCACACGTGTATGCGCACGGGTACACGCATGGGTATGCAAGCGCATGTGCACGTGTATGCGTATTTGCAAGTGCCCTATTTCTACGTCCACGAAAAGGAATGTGGACTAGCTTGTGACGATGCACAGAAGTCTGCCCAGAGGGGCCATCTTGTCTACCGGCATGCCCTTTCTGACACCCATAGCCACAGTTGTCAACAGAGCAAAAGGTGAGGAAAAACCCTTCCAAGTGGCATACTTACTTCTTTGACAACTGCCAACGATGCTAATTCCATTCACTTCGGAGAGCACAATAAGTGAAGGAAAATCTCCCAAAAAGGGCATAATCAACAAAAATTACCTGATAACTAGGTTAGGTTAGGTTTTAACCTGGGTTCTCACTATACAGGTAGGGGGGCTCTGAAGTGTCTGTTCTGAGTGTAGAACATGGGTTTTGGTGCATTATCCAGGACTGATAAATCATGGATTGAGTTCTGGAGCACAGAGGACAAGAGACTTGGGAGAGATGAAGCCTCTAACCCTAAGTCCATGTTTTACTGGAATCCCGTATCCTGATTGTGCAAGTGTGCACACTCACAGTGCCTTTCACATACCTCCCAACTTTTTGACATGGGAATGAGGGACACCTATCAGTAAAAGTATGCAGGCATAAGACACACCCCCTGCCACTCCCCCTTAAAGGAGAATTGCACAAAAAAAACAAGATTGGTTAAACTCACAAGTGTTTTTTAACAATACAATTCCTTTATATTGGCTTTTGGAGTTTACAAATGCAGCAATTTAGAAATCAGATGAAAGGTTTAGTGCTGGAAAACACTTTTTGATAGATAAAAGTGCATTTTATATACATGTATATAGATCAGACCAAAATGAGGGACAATTGAGGAGGAATGAGAAACAGAGGGACATTGCTCCAAATCAGGGACAGTCCCTCAAAATCAGGGACAGTTGGGAGCTATGCCTGTTAGACAGGGGCTGTCTATGGTTCAGGGCCCTTTCCCCTAGAGAGAAGCGTGTGTGAACAGACAATGGGAGAGAGTCTGTTCTGGTTTCAAGGCGCAGCGATCTGAACAGGTTGTTGCCCAAGAGAAGTATTAAGAGACTGTATGTAATTAGGCAAGACCCTGTGCAGCCCCAAATTTGGCAAGTTGTTTGTAGCAAGGCTGAATGAGATAACTTTTGTTGAGTCGAGATATCCAGAAGGCTGGAAATGTATATTTATTAATGTGATGCAAGGGTAACCTTTTGTGTGAGTTTTTGAACTTTACTTCACTTTTACTTTACTAAGTTCATGAAAGGCATTACACTTGAGCTAAACCCCACACTAAGCATGGCTGTATTCTTTTCAGCGAATAACTTAAAGTAGATCTAAAGGAAAAACTTTTAATTCTGGATTGAGTAATGGATATTTACAACCCCTGTCAGTTTTTTTGTTGCCATCTGTGTTTCATTGGGGAGATTGGGATTCTCTTTCACCTTCACTATCGGTGATAACAATGAACAGGACTTATAGAGAGGGTGAATCTGAAACCTCACAGAGTTTCTAATCCATCTCCACCCTATCCAAAACGAAAAAAAAACCTTTACCTCTAGTTCAAGACATATACAGTATGTAACTAGTACTAAATGTATAATTTAAGAAATTATGAATTCTCCTAATCATAAGGTAGTTTTAAAGAGAAACAGTTCCCAGAGTGAAATATATAAACTTGCACCCACCAAACACACTAAGCAAAAATAACTTACCAGCCATTTGTATTAAAAATATGTTTGCACTGGGTATATACTCCTCAATAAATGAATAAATAATTTTTTTTAACCGCTTGCCGACCGCTGCATGTACATATATGTCGGCAGAATGGCCCAGTTGCGCAAATGGGCGTACCTGTACGTCCCTTTGAATTTGCCGCCATGCCATCGCACGTGCTGCCGGCGGCTCGCGCGCGCTCCCACCGCGAGCTCTGTGAGTAAGATCGCGGGTCCCGTGGACTCTATGTCCGCGGGGATACCCGCGATCATCTCACGGAGAGGAAGAACGGGGAGATGCTAATGTAAACAAGCATCTCCCTGTTCTGCCTAGTGACACTGTCACTGATCACCGCTCCCTGTGATCGGGAGCTATGATCAGTGATGTGTCACACACAGCCCCTCCCCCCCACAGTTAGAATCACTCCCTAGGACACACTTAAACTCTCCCTAGCCCCCTAGTGGTTAACCCCTTCACTGCCAGTGTCATTTTTACAGTAATTTTACAGTGCAATTTTATAGCACTGATCGCTGTAAAAATGTCCAATCTGTCTGCCATAATGTCGTAGTCATGATAAAAATCGCAGATCACCGGCATTACTAATAAAAAAATTTATTAATAAAAATGCCATAAAACTAACCCCTATTTTGTAGACGCTATAACTTTTGTGCAAACCAATCAATAAATGCTTATTGCGATTTTTTACCAAAAATATGTAGAAGAATACGTATTGGCCTAAACTGAGGAAAAAAAATGTTTTTTTAGATTTTTTGGGGGATATTTATTATAGAAAAGAGTAAAAAATAATGCGTTTTTTTTTTTTTCAAAATTCTCGCTCTATTTTTGTTTATAGCGCAAAAAATAAAAACCGCAGAGGTGATCAAATACCACCAAAAGAAAGCTCTATTTGTGGGTAAAAAAGGACGTCAATTTTGTTTGGGAGCCACGTCGCACGACCGTGCAATTGTCAGTTAAACGACGCAGTGCCGAATTGCAAAAAGTGCTCTGGTCTTCGGCCAGCGAAATGGTCCGAGACTTAAGTGGTTAAGAGAAATTACAAGGCATATTTAGTTTGCGCATAGAAGATGGTTACAATTGGGTCCCCACATTGCTGAAACACTCAATTAGTACAGCAGAGTTTCCATTGTGCTAATGTAATACTTAAAATAGTCTTGTCAATACATATGGCATAACTATAAAAAAAAGAGGGACTATACTTAAATTTCCAGCAGCCCAGCTCTTGAAACAATTGCAATGTTGCTCCCCAGCCACTGAAGCTATCCAACACTTCTAAGTGTGGCTCAGGGGAACCAATGTTAAACAGGGAATCAGGCATGTGATGTAGGTATCCAACCAAAACATAGGCAGAATGGTACAGTAAGTATTGTGTCGCTTCTTTTTACAAGTATGTCTTTTTTTCCATCCGACCCTGTAGTGACATGGTCACTTTAATGGAGGCAAAACATGTGTAAATAAATTATCAAATTATTTTGTGTGTGATCTCTTCTGATAGAAATATCCAGACTATAGTGGACAACCTATTCGATCAATGTGCCTCACACAGGGAATCAGATTTAATTTGATAGTTAAGATTTGATCAGTACTTTCTTTGTAAGCTATTGATTACATTTCTGTCTCCATCATTGTGTTGCTATGGATATTTTTTTATGGTGATTTTTTATAGCTTACATATGTGAACAGTTAGAAATGTTGTGTTTGGAAGATAAGGCCCCCCCCCTACTAATATGCAAATTAACCCATTGGACTAGTTTATGAGCTTAGGACAGGAAGTCAGGCTTACAGTATAGGATATGATGTAGCATGAAATAGGGGAAGGGGAATAGAACTTTGAATAGGCCATGTTCTCGGACAAAGACACACTTGTGCTGGAGACAAATGAGGACAGAGTAGACCAGAAGATGTCAGAGAAGCAGAAATCAGTCTAGAGGATCCTGGATCCTCCATGACGACTCCATCATAAAGAAAAATGTAATTGTTTCGTTTATGCCCATCATATACATTGTACATGCTTATTTGCTAGGAAGATAGTCAACTTGTGCATGTTACAGGCATATTTTGTTACACTTTAGAATGCTATGAATTAACACTACAGAGTTTTAATTGCTTCCTTGGGTTTACTACAAGAACGTTAAAGCGGAGTTCCACCCTGTATTTGACATTTAGCCCCTGCCGTTGCTGATCACAGTGCCATAAATTTTCAGAATGTTTTTTTTTTGTTTTTGAAAAGCATTTTACCTTTTTAGGTCAATAACGAGCTCTACTTTTGCTGTACCTTGCCGCGGTGTGGTACATCATATCCGGCTGCCCATTGGTTCCTAGGATATGTGTTATCAATCTTAGGAGTCGATGGTCAACCTGCAGTACAGGGAGTGTGCCGCGTTTTGTTCACACTGCACAGGCACAGAATCGGGAGGTGCATTCTGAGTAGCCAGCTGCACCATATCCCAGAAAGGAACTCAGAGCAGGCTTCAGATACCCACACTAAGGATGGAAGCTCACTGGATCCGGAGGGTACAGTGAGTACAAATAAACAAGTTAAAAAAGGAAACGTTTTCATATGCAGCATATGCCTACTTAGATTGAATAAGTTGCAACTATCACAGGAGTAATTTATTTAAAAAAAGGGCGCAGCTACGCTTTAAAAGACAAAAGCAAAACAATCATGTAATCTCATAATATAATCAATTACAATATCATATTCATGCAAAACATTCAAGTATCTCAGTATTGTCAATGGCTGCAAAACAATCAATAATTATTTGCCCTAGCTGATTGACTCAGCTAAATCAAATCAAAGCAACATTTTTCTCACCCTCAAATTTAGCTAAAATGTAATTGAATTTCTAGATTTAAGAATAAAAGAGCTTGGTAATGGTTTAAAAACTCCCACCTTTAGGAAGCCAGCTTTCCGAAATATGGTCCTCCATGCCATCAGCCATCATCAATTGCTTCTCAAACTGTCCACACCAGACAGTTTCTGCATATTTGCAGGAACATTGTGGATCTGCAGGACTAAGGATAGATTTAGAGCTAGGGGATATACCACACAGGACTACAGAAAGAGCTAAGTTAGTTGCACTCAACAGGTAAATATCTAAGATTCTTATGGAAAAAAGTAAAAATAAGCACATAAGAGGGGTACAGTTCCTGAATTTAGTTCTTGTTGGGAGAAACTAAAATCCCTACTGTCAAGACACTGGCAAATTTTGGCATATGGTGATGAAAGCTGCACCTTAGCTCCTAGTTAGCATAGAGAACCCTTTTTGAGTACGGTATATCTCTGTTTTCTTCCTTCCTCTTTGTTGGGCTTTGGCATGTTCTGGGTGGGCAAAGTAGGCCATGGCCGGGGGGAGTTTTGTTGTTTTTTTGGCCAGGCCTCTCGTTTCAACCTTTTACTTGGGCCACAGAGCCACATGGATGGCAGTGGATTGGAAAGCATGATATTGATTTGATTGCCTTGGTGATGTCTCTTTTGCGGTTCAGGAAAATGTACGATCACTATACTACAGGCATCTAATCTTTTCTTAAAATTTAGTACTTCACAAGTCTTGCTTAACCTATGTAATAGTATATTATAAGGTCATTGCCTTTCATGCCCTACATTTAGGGTGAAATATTTGTGCACTGTGCACCTATACCTTCTGCTCCCTTGCTGATTGTGTAATGTTTCTATTCTCCTTTTTATTGTTTAAAAGGGAGCCATTTTTGGTAATATATTACATATACAGTGCCTTGAAAAAGTATTCATATCCCTTGCAATTTTCCACATTTTGTCATGCTACAATCAATAACGTAAATGTATTTTATTGGGATTTTATGTGATATACCAACACAAAGTGGCACACAATTGTGAAGTGGAGGGAAAATGACAAATGGTTTTCAACATTTTTTACAAATAAATATCTGAAAAGTGTGGCATGCATTTGTATTCAGCCCCCTTTACTCTGATACCCCTAACTAAAATCTAATGGAACCAATTGCCTCCAGAAGTCACCTAATTAGTAAATAGAGTCCACCTGTGTATAATTTAATCTCAGTATAAATACAGCTGTTCTGTGAAGCCCCCAGAGGTTTGTTAGAGAACCTTAGTGAACTTAGTGTTGGAGGATTCTCTGTATAGTAGCCATTCCCTTATGATGGGGAATGGAACTATACAGGGCCTCAACATCGATGGTAACAAAGATGGATTCCTCCAAAATGGTCAGTTCCTCAATGGTTTGTAAAAAATGGATTGTATCCTCTACAAAGGATGGCATAGACAGGGCATGGGGTTGCAGATAGGTGTCAATGACTCTACTGCGGTTTTCGGAAATTCCCCCATTTCCGGGAATTATTGGTCGCCCGGCGGGCTTTTTGTGGTCCTTGTGGATTTTTGGTAGGCTATAGAAAGTAGCCACCTTGGGATGTTTAGTTCTAACAAATCATACAAGTCATTTGTAATAGCACTGTTTTTATATGCCTGGTCTACCATAGTATATAAGTTCTTATTATATTGATTTATAAGTTTAACTGGAATACTTCTGTACCAGTCTTTATTGTTTAGAATCTTCTGTCACATTGATGTGTAGTTCTGGTAGTCCATAAGGAAAACGTTGCCACCCTTGTCCGAGGGTTTTATTCCTAATGTTGCATTATTGCATAAAGTTTCCATAGCTTTGTTTTCTTCCATAGTTAGATTTTGGGGATTATTTTTCTTACGTGGTAGTTTACAGATATCTCTTATTGTTTGTTTCAGAAAAATCGCTACACTGGGATTAGTATTAAGAGGGGGATACTTGGTGGATGGCTTCCTAAACATAGTAATCGGGTTTTGCATGGATTTGTTTATATCATCAAGTAGTTTGTCTAGATCTATTTGGTCGATCAGGTCAACTGTGTTGTTTTCCTGAATGAGTAGTGTTAAGTCTCACAGGGCTTTAAATTCCTTCATACTGTACACGGACCAATCCGTTTAAATGTTGTTTTCTGCATACATGCACTTTAATAGAAATTTAAGTGCAAGGCAGACATACATGTGCAGTGAACATTGGAGATTATTCTGACTGTCAATTGATAATTTAGAGTTAAATCTGTATTCCCTAATACATGATATAATGATATCTTTGGGGATTGCTGCAGGTGCGGACCACCCACCCTTGCAAGCCCCTAGGGGGTGTGCTAAAGTGTGACTCTTTGTAAGCCAGATAAAGTGGAACGATATCCCTCCTCAGAGTATTGGGTGGCCAAAGAACACATGGGACCATCTGACTGATTTTAAAGAAATTCTGGTTAGGAGATCCTCCCATTTATACCTTTTATTGGTAACTATACCTTATGATTTCTATAAAATTGCTCATTAATTATCGCTCAATATTTTGAAATGCTAAATGTAATTTTTCAACAGCAAACCAACCCCTTGAAGAAGACCTTGATTGTATGGGTCGAAATGCATCAGGAACTTTATACAACAGACATTCTGATATGTGATCCTGTGTATAATTTTGTGTTTGCATCCTTTGTATTTGGAATGGTATTATATCCCTCTACCAGAACTCACATTTTAACTGCTATGTGTCTATGATATGTCAATTTTCTAATAAAGAATCTATTTACAATAAATTAATTCTTTAAAATGACTAACCTTGCTGCTAACCCCCCCCCCCCCTCTCCCATATTGCACTTTATTCAGGGTGTGCAGCACCAATATCTCTCATACCACGTGTCTTCCACATGCTACGTTTTAAAGAAATATCCTAAGCTTTGAACATCTCATGGAGCATTGTTAAATCCTTCATCTGAAAATGGAAAGAGCATGGCACAACTGCAAACCTACCAAGACATGGCCGTCCACCTAAACTGACAGGCTGGGCAAGGAGAGCATTAATCAGAGAAGCAGCCAAGAGGCCCATGGTAACTCTGAAGGAGCTGCAGAGATCCACAGCCCAGGTAGGAGAATCCGTCCACAGGACAACTATTAGTCGTGCACTCCACAAATCTGGCCTTTATGGAAGAGTGGCAAGAAGAAAGCCATTGTTGAAAGAAAGCCATAAGAAGTCTCATTTGCAGTTTGCAAGATGCCACGTGGGGGGACAGCAAACATGTCAAAGAAGGTGCTCTGATCAGATGAGACCAACATTGAACTTTTTGGCCTAAAAGCAAAACGCTATGTGTGGCAGAAAACTAACACTGTACATCTCCCTGAACACACCATCCCCACTGTGAAACATGGTGGGGGCAGCATCATGTTATGGGGATGCTTTTCTTTAGCAGGGACAAGGAAGCTGGTCAGAGTTGATGGGAAAATGGATGGAGCCAAATACAGGGCAATCTTAGAAGAAAACCTGTTAGAGTCTGCAAAAGACTTGAGACTGGGGTGGGGCAGAGGTTCACCTTCCAGCAGGACAGTGGCCCTAAACATACAGCCAGAGCTACAATAGAATGGCTTAGATCAAAGCATATTCATGTGTTAGAATGGCCCAGTCAAAGTCCAGACCTAAAGCCAATTGAGAATCTATGGCAAGACTTGAATATTGCTGTTTACAGACACTCTTCATCCAATTTCACAGAGTTTGAGCTATTTTTCAAAGAAGAATGGGCAAAACGATCACACTCTAGATGTGCAAAGCTGGTAGAGACATCCCCAAAAAGACTTTCAGCTTTAATTGCAGCGAAAGGTGGTTCTACAAAGTATTGACTGAATACAAATGCATGCCACACTTTTCAGATAAAACATTTTGAAAACCATTTATCATTTCCCTTACACTTCACATCTATGTACCACTTTGTGTTGGTCTATTGCATGAAAATCCCAATAGAATACATTTACATTTTTGGTTGTAAAATTTCAAGGGGTATGAAAACTTTTTCAAGGCACTGTAGTTAAATGGGATTGTTCATGATGTTTGAAAGGAAGAAGGAAGATAGCATTTATTTTCATATATTTTAAATAAATTACTTTTTTTTAATCAATTTGGGGAATATAGTCTGTGGTGTGTTTTGCGATATTCATGACTTGTTTCTTACTGTATTGATTTGAGTTTTGACACCTGTTCTAAATGGTGAAAGTGATCACCCTTAATTTCTCTTTCCCTATTACCTTTAAGGGGTGGAGAGACTAAGTCTAGAAAACTCCCTTACCTATTTAATATAAATTAAATCATTCTGTAGTCCAAGATAAAAACTAGGAGGGCTCTTTGATATTACACAGTAAGTGCAAAGAGAACACAGCACAGCTCTAAATTTCTGACAAGTCAACAGGTTTTATTTTTTTCCTAAAAGGGCAAAAAGGATTCATTATTAGGGCTTGCATATACTTTAACCTCTTCAGATCCGCAGTATAGCCTATGAGAATCGCTGGATCACAGATTGGAGTAAGGGGTCAATCCCAACCCCTTACCACGTGATCAACTGTCAGCCAATGACAGCTGATCATCTGATGTAAACAGAGCCGGTAATCGGCTATTTTTTCACCTTATGCTGATAGCTTGAGGACAAATAAAAAAGCAGATCACCAGCAGCTGGATATACAAGTCTTAACAGCGCTAGTGGAATATATATTAAATGTGTAAACATGATTAAAGTGCAAAGTGCAATAAACAAATATTAAATGGTGAATAATACAATAAAAGTAAAGTGCCAGGTGCTTTCAACGGCAATTCAAGTATCCAGGTTTGAAAGGATGTTTCAGAGAACCCGCTCACAGAATACACTCCCCTCTTGTGACCCCACTCACCAGAGCTTTTGGACCCTCAGCTTTGCAGTCCAGGGGTCAAAAAATGCTTAATGGAGTCACGGTGTATGGATCCAAGGTCAGAGGGGCTCCCACAAACAATTTGCATACGGACCAAAAAGGATGATATATTTGTAAAAGAAGAGAGAAAAAAGCATATAGTGAAGCTCTGGTGAGTGAGGTCACAAGAGGGGAGTGTATTATGTGAGCGGGTTCTCTGAAACTTCCTTTCAAACCTGGATACTTGAATTGCCGTTGGAAGCACCTGGCACTCTACTTATATTGTATTATTCACCATTTAATATTTGTTTATTGCACTTTGTACTTTAATCATGTTTACGCATTTAATATATATTCCACTAGCGCTGTTAAGACTTGTATATCCATTCCTTAAGGTTTAGTACCTTTGTAACAGCTGCTGTGGTCTTCACTTATATAATTCTTTTTGCACTATTTTTTCCATTAGCGCAAGTTTTAGTTTGTATTGGATCACCGGCAGCTGTCAGAGGGACATCGGTCCCAATCAAGGAGAGCAGCCACCAGCTCATCTGTGCCCACCTGTGCCACCTTCCAGTGCACAACAGTGCCGTCTACCAGTGCCCACCAAAGCCACCTACCAGTGCCACCCAGGGCTGGACTGGGACAAAAACTTGGCCCTGGACTTCATCCAGACCGGCCCACTTTAATTTTGCAAACACACACAAAAACAGTATATAAACTATACGCAATTGCGCAAAAAACTTACTAATCAGTTATCGTGACCAGTGGCATTAAATTATTCATCAATTACTGTGACCAGTGGCATTAAATTATTCATCAATTACCATGACCAGTGACATTAAATTACTAATCAGTTATCGTGACAAGTGGCATTAAATTATCCATCAATTACCATGACCAGTGGCATTAAATTACTAATCAGTTATCATGACCAGTGGCATTAAATTATTCATCAATTACCGTGACCAGTGACATTAAATTATTCATCAATTACCATGACCAGTGACATTAAATTACTAATCAGTTATCGTGACCAGTGGCATTAAATTATGCATCAATTACCATGACCAGTGGCATTAAATTACTAATCAGTTATCGTGACCAGTGACATAAAATTATTCATCAATTACCATGACCAGTGACATTAAATTAATAATTGACCAGTGGCATTAAATTAATAATTGACCAGTGGCATTAAATTAATAATTGACCAGTGGCAATAAATTATTCATCAGTTACCGTGGTCAGCGGCATTAAATTAATAATTGACCAGTGGCATTAAATTAATATTAATGCCACTGTAGAATTAATATTAATGTAATGCCACTCGTCAATTATAAATTTAATGCCACTGGCCATGGTAACTGATGGATGAATAATTTAACCATGACCAGTGGCAGTACATTTACAGTACAGATTTACCCCTCCCCCCCTCCCCCCGCCATGCTGCATATTCAGTTACTTTAAGTAACTGAATATGCAGCATGGCGGGGGGAGGGGGGAGGGGTAAATCTGTACTGTAAATGTACTGCCACTGGTCATGGTTAAATTATTCATCAGTTACCATGGCCAGTGGCATTAAATTAATAATTGACCAGTGGCATTAAATTAATATTAATGCCACAGTGGCATTAATATTAATTTAATGCCACTGGTCAATTATTAATTTAATGCCACTGGCCATGGTAACTGATGAATAATTTAGCCATGACCAGTGGCAGTACATTTATACAGTACAGATTTACCCCTCCCCCCCTCCATGCTGCATATTCAGTTACTTACTATTACTAATTACTATTATTAGTAGTAAAGTTATTACTATAGTGCTGCTTACTTGAATGATGACACTATAGACTTGGTCTCTGTCACTGTACTTGCTGGTGGCTGCCTGCAACTTGGTCTGGTATTATGGTTCCGATCTGATTCCGAAATTCCGAATCCTCCTCCTCGGCCTCGGCTCCTCTAGGTTGCAGTCTTGCAGGCAGCAGGCTTGCTTTGCTACGCCCTGGCTCTGCCTCCTCCTATGTCCCCGGGCCGCCTCCGCCCTCCGTCCGTGAGTGACGTCACGGCGCCGGGACAAAGAGGCCGCCCAAATGGCTATATTGTTAGGGGGAGTGCCTGGGGGAGTGATAATGCCTGTCACTGTGTTTGTGTGACGCGCCTGGCGCCGCCCGCCGAGTGCAGGAGCGGAGCCGCCCGGCGCCAGGGGACGCTCGGACGGAGAGAGACAGTGACACTGACAGTCAGAGTCATTGGTGTAGTGGCCCGCTGCCAATCGGCCCACCGGGAAACTCCCGGTAGTCCCGATGGCCAGCACAGGCCTGGTGCCACCCATCAGTGCCCATAGTGCCACCTATCAGTGCCCACAGTGCCGTCCATCAGTGCCCACCATGCCACCTATCAATGTCACCAATCAGTACCTCAACAGTGCTGCCCATCAGTGTCACCTACCAGTGCCCATCAGTGTCATCTACCAGTGCCCATCGGTGCCACCTATCAGTGCCATCTATCAGTGGTACCTATCAGTGCCTTTCAGTGGCCATCAGTGCCACCCATCAGTGCCATCTTATCAGTGGCCATCAGTGCCGCCTTATCTGTGCCCATCAGTACCGCCTTATCAGTGCCATCTTATCAGTGTCACCTTGTCTGTGCCTATCAATGCCCACCAGTGCAGCCTATTAGTGCCCATCAGTGCTGCCTCATCAGCGCATATCAATGAAGGAGAAAAATTACCTGTTTGCAAAATTCTATAAAAAACTATGAAACAAGATTTTTTTTTTCAAAATTTTCTGTCTTTTTTTGTTTGTTTAGCAAAAAATAAAAATCCCAGTGGTGATTAAATACCACCAAAGGAAAGCTCTATTTGTGTGAAAAAAATGATAAAAATTTCATTTGGGTGCAGTGTTGTATGACCGTGCAATTGTCATACAAAGAGTGACAACGCTGAAAGCTCAAAATTGGTCTGGGCAGGAGGGGCATTAATAAACATAAAGCGGTACAGTATATAGGGAATTAATAAACATAAAGCGGTACAGTATATAGCATTTTTAGTATGTATCCCATCGAGTGATATTTTCCTTTTAGTACAGGTGGATTTAGTAAAAATTTATTCACTTTTCTTTGAAATTGTTACTCTCCAAATCTTGGTTCTATTGGCTACCACCAAGCTAAGCAATATAATTGATGTCTATATTATTTAAATAATCTTTACATTATCTAAAAGGCTAGAAGACAGGATGTGCTGCCAGTAAAATAAGTCTCTTGCTGACATCCAGAATCACAATACTTATCCAGAAAGATAAGAAGCTGATCAATGTTCCTACTCTCAATCACTCACTGACCTCCTTGTACTCGCACATGTTATGCTAACTGCTGGCTTTTAAACAATATTCATTAAGCCTTTAGTCATTAGGCAAAGGATAGGATCCACTTCAACAAATGTTACACTGTTTTCTAGACTCATTTGTCATTTTAAAGCCAATGGATTTGTCACACATACATAACTGGTTACACCCACCCTAATGTCTGCTGTAAATAAACTGTTTTTGGTTAGTTAGTACTTTTATACAAAGACACTTTAAAAGTAACTCTTCACTGTGCCAAAGCCTACAGAAAGCACTGTTAGATATGGATTATTCATCTTATAAACTAGTTTATATCCAGTAAACAAAAACTCTGGTCTGCCCCCCAAGACTTAGTTATTGCCCCACTGAACTCGGCCATCTTACCTGTTACACAGAACAGAGAAGGAAAAAATGAAGCTGTCAATCACAATTTCCATGTCAAAGACACACAGTTTTCGCTGTTAATTATTAACAAAAAATTGGCATATTGCTAACATCATTGCATAGTCTGCCTAGGCTATATAAACATACTTTATTCCAATTTTATGAATATAACACTTTTGTATGTTTTTAATAAATGTTTTTGGTGGTAATGCACTAGGCGTTTGCACCCTCTTGCGTATGTTTTTACAGTATTGAGAAGATCGCCTAGTCTGAAGGCTGCATGGTTGAAACCATTGCCCACCACAGTCCTATTTTAACGAGTTCTTTGGATTAAGCTCTGGATTTGTTTCTATTTATTTTACTCGTGCCTAGACTGTATGTTTTGTGGAAAGAAACAGCTGTTAAGGTAAATTGGGGTGAGATTGTACTTGGGGTCCTCGGCTGGAGGCAATTTATAGTGAATGGGGTCCTTTATGCTCAGACGCCTGAACAAAAACCCCAGGATTTGGGTCAGCAATTAGATGGAAGCCTATTCAGCAGCCACCATATTAGAATCAGATACAAAGGTAAAATGCCAGGTCTTCTGCCCTAAAGCCAAAAGCCTATTGTCCCTTATGGTTAATCCAGCCTTGAAAACCAGTGCCATAGATTACTGCTTTCTACCTTTTATAGCATTTTAACTCATACATTACGCTTAGCCAATAATGGTTCAAAAAGCACAGTTATGCAGAAATCCATAACCACCAATCAGCTTTCATTAGCCCTCACCTGCCAGAACCTGATGTTTAAATTGTTGTCATGGGTTATTGCGCACCGCTGCTCATTGCATTGTGTTATTAAATAAGGCCACATGTATTTCAATATAATTTAATTTAGATCATTTCTAGATGTAATGCAGCAAATTATTATTGTTGGGAAGGAAATGTTGCCAGGAAAATAACAATAATTGAAATAAGGAATGATATAAACCTAGTGAGAGTTGTGTGATGGAGCTACACAGATTTCCAGATGTTCTAACATAAACAAAGACTTTAATCAGAATTTGGTAGCTATCGAATCGTCTTTGATGAGACATATCTGAAGAAATCAGAGCAAGGAAATGATGCGTTAAATTTAGCATGGAACTGAACTTCATGTCCTGTATAATCATTTACCATATGTAATCAGAGAAACCAGCCCTGAATTGCCATGCAGTTAATGGATCATGATGCAATTAGAGCTTAAAGCAAAGACAGCACTGGTGCAAGGTATGATAAAGGCCAAAAGCTTTTTTTGGAACACAAGGCTTACCCTTATTTATACTTTTACATGTTTCATTACTAGCACTATTATCATTATGTCCTCAGGTCCACCCCAATGTTATACAATCAGGATTGTGTTTTGAGATCAGTGTATCCTGCCCCAAAGACCTTACTGTGGGCCTTATTTAGATATATTTCTGCATGCCTCCCAACTGTCTCAGATGGAAAAGAGAAAAATAACTTAGGGCAAAGTATGTAGGTAAAGGAGAGACACACCCTCGACATGCCCCCCAGTTATGAGGTTCATGCAGAATTAATACACAAAAATGATTGGTTAAATCCAAAAGTGCTTTCTTCACTCTACTTTATCTTTATAATGGCCTTTCAAGACAACAAACCCAATATTTTAAATGTTGGATGCAGTTGGATCAGGAATTTAGTGTAGTATAGTAAGTTTAATAATTGAATGGTACATTTTTTACATAAGTATACATAAGACACCAAAAAAGAGGTGTAACTGAAGGCGGAAAGAGGGACAGAGGCATTTGGTTCCAAAAGAAGAAAAGTCCTTCCAAATAATGGACAGCTTTGGCATCTCACCCTAGGCACACCTGAATGATGATGTTCTTTTGCAGAAGTTCTACTCTCTATGCAATGTGATTATTTTATGGAGGATTAATGGATTGCACTAAAGAAGGCGATATGCTGTCTGTTTTGTATGCTGGGCTACTTTTTAACTTAAGAGACCGATAAACAAGAGAAAAGGGAGACAGTTTCATACTTTGCAAATAGTAAGGTCTATGACTGAATGTATCCACAAATGCCAAAAGGTGACCAGAAGAAAGAAACAAAGCATGTAAAAAGTTATAAACTGTAAACTTTTTAAGCTTGATGCTGGCCCCTTTAACCATGTTTCCCTAGGCACTGGACTAGGAGTACCATTATGGTCAATACATTGCTGTCCTTACCCATTTTTCTGCCAGCCTTGGCATGTTGCTATTTAGAGAACTATAACCAAGCACACTTTTATAGATAGTATACAGTTTTCTAGACCTATTATTTGTAATGCTTCAGGCAGTGAACTATGTTGGATTGTGTGGATCACAGCTTCGGAAGTCTATGAATACTATATTCTTAACAGTTAACTTTAACCTTAACAGCTATCAGGTAGGAAGACTCAGATAGGTTTGGAAATACAATTGGTTTTATTTAAGCCGCGTACACACGGTCGGACTTTTCGTCTACAAAAGTCCAACGGACGCTGACGGACTAAAGCTGGCTGGTAATCCGATCGTGTGTGGGCTTCTCCGGACTTTCAACGTACTTTTTTAGCCTCAAATCCGACGTACTTTAGATTTGAAACATGCTTCAAATCTTTACGTCGTAACTACGACGGACCCCGAAATCCGCTCGTCTGTGTGCTAGTCCGACGGACAAAAACCCACGCTAGGGCAGCTATTGGCTACTGGCTATGAACTTCCTTATTTTAGTCTTGTGTACGTCATCACGTACGAATCCATCGGACTTTTGTGTGGTCGTGTGTAGGCAAGTCCGTTCGTTAGAAAGTCTGCCACATGTCCGCCGCAAGTCTGCCGAAAGTCCTCCGGAAGTCTGTTGGACAGGCTGTCGGACTTTTGTAGCTGAAAAGTCCGACCGTGTGTACGCGGCATTAGAGTGGTAATACACAGCCACAACGGGGAGCTGCAGAGGCAACTCAAGCTTAGTAGCACTATACAGGAATAAAGTTCATAGGAAACATAAAAATACTTGCAGTGAGTGGATTCCTGGAGATGGGGTCACCCAGTGGCTTCTTGGGAGATGTACTGGTCTCCTATGTGGAAAGGAACAGGTAAGGTTTTCTTCGGGCAAAGTAAGTAGACTGTGGGTAGGGCAGAGGAGAGTCTCTGATTACTGGAGGGTAAGGGGCTCTGTCCGGCCCAACAAGTGGAAGTTGGAGGGGCTCTGTCCGGCCCAAAAGAGAGATGATAGTCGGGGCTCTGACCAACCCAAAAGAGAGATGATAGTCGGGGCTCTGACCGGCCCAATAGAGAGAGATGATGGCAGTCTTCTGTTGGAGATCTTTACCTGGCATCAGGTTCTTAGCATGAATGTCAAGCAAATGGCATCAGCTGTTTAAGTACTGACAAGAGGAGGAGCCGGGTGATGTTGTTGTGACGTCATCAATCTGCGACGGAGTTTGTGGAGATATCAGAGCTCCCAGTGGAAAGATAAGAATATTGCAGGAGAAATGTCGGAGCCTCCAGTGGAGAGATAAAGACATTACAGGAGAGATGTCGGAGCCTCCAGTGGAGGGATAAGGACATTACAGGAAAAAGCCCCCCCCCCGAGGGACCCCTCCTGGGGGCCAAGGGAGCAGGCCTGTCAGGATTGTGAGAATAGAGGAGGCGGACAAGCCGTGGGGCATTAACCTAGGAGGCGGGTTCCCAGGAGTCATCCTGTGGACCGTAGTTCTTCCAATGGATCAAATACTGTAAGCGGTTTCTATATAGCCGGGAGTCCAGGATCTGAGCAATTTCATATTCACCTGGCCGTTAACCTCAACCAGCGGTAGAGGCATTGGAACTCGGCCGGGGAAGGTGTTGGGATGGTAGAGTTTGATCCTTGTTCTGGATAAAAAACATGCCTGCTGCTGCAGGTGAGGTGGACAGTCTTATGAAACCTTTCTTTAAATTTTCTTCTATATATTCTTTTAGATGGGGCAATTCAGGCTGTGATAATGAATATATATGTCCAAAAGGAATTTTGCTGCCTGGGAGTAACACTATAGGACAATCATATGGTCTATGTGGTGGTAGAAGCTCTGCATTCTTTTTGCTGAAGACATCAGCAAAATCTTGGTATGCCCTAGGTACCAGGTTGACTTCCGCTGGAGGCAGTGATTCCACCTGAGATAAAGAATTCTCTTTGTAAATGTCTCCTGGCAATATTGAGAGGTAAGGAGCACACTGCTGTCTTCCCAATGCAGAGTGAGTATGTGTGTATGCAGCCAGGGAAGACCTAGGATGAGAGGGAAATGGGGAGACAATATCACATCTAGGCAGATGTATTCTATATGTGTATTTTCTGTCACCATAAGCAGAGGTTGTGATTGTGTAGTGATGGGACCTGAGGTTAAAGTAGTTCAGTCAATAAGTCTAAGAGAGACAGGTTTGCATTTAGTGGATATAGGAATTTTATTGGTTTTAACAATATGTGAATCTATGAAGTTTCCACACGCTCCAGTGTCAATCAAAGCCTCGAGAGTAATTCGTGTTTGGTCCCACTGCAGAGAGACAAGAATTTTGAAATAGTTAGAGTCTGGTAAGTGGGGGGTTTATTAGCTTGCATAGGTAAGCTGACTTACCCGGTCATTTCTTCCTGAGTAGGGGGCAGTCTAAAGCGATGTGATGTGGTGCGCCACAATACATACAGAGCTGAAGGGACCTTCTCCTAGATCTCTCGGCTGGGGAAAGTGGTCCCCTAATTGCACCAATCTCCATGGGATCCACAGACTCCGTGGTATTGTCGGAGGGAACCGAATAGGAGACCCCTGAGATTCTCTCAGCTTTCCGTTCGCGCGTTCTTCTGTCAATGGATATGTTGAGGAGAATAAGAGCATCCAATGTAGGGGGTATTGTAGTGCGGGCTAACTCATCCTTCAGGGTTTCTGATAAGCCTAGCCGGAACTGATTTTTTAGGGTGATCTGGTTCCACTCGGACTGAGTGGCCCACCATTTAAATTTGGCGATGTAATCTTTGACAGGGTTTTTTTCCCTGTCGCAGAGCACGTAAGGCAGACTCAGCGGAGATCTGCTTGCTGGGGTCATCATATAATAGATCCATGGCGGCCCTGAAGTCGCTAAATGAGTTTAGGATTGGATCTTTTTTCTCTATGAAAATGTTTGCCCAGGCTTGGGGTTCCCCTCTAAGGTAGGAAATGGCTGTGCAAACTTTTGTTCTGTTGGTGGCATAAGTTTGTGGTTTTATGTCAAACAACAGTTTACAAGCGTTAATGTATTCTCTGTACTTTCTCCTATCCCCCGAGAAGATGTCTGGTGGGCTTATTTTCAGTTCTGGGGTGTTGGGGTGTGTAACCCGAATAGGGAAGTTATCAGTGACATATCATTTTAGAGTCTGGTTCTCAGTTAAAGGGTTTGAGACAATGTGTGAAAGAGCATCAAGTCTCTGATTGAACGCCCCCAGGTGTGTAGCTACCTCCGATGGATCCATTTTATTCCTATTGGTAGGTGGTTCGTTCTATCTGTAATGCTTCAGGCAGTGAACTATGTTGGATTGCGTGGATCACAGCTTCGGAGGTCTATGAATACTATATTCTTAACAGTTAACTTTAACCTTAACAGCTATCAGGTAGGAAGACTCAGATAAGTTTGGAAATACAATTGGTTTTATTTAGAGTGGTAATACACAGCCATGACAGGGAGCTTCAGAGGCAACTCAAGCTTAGCAGCACTATACAGGAATAAAGTTTATAGGAAACGTAAAGATACTTGCAGTGAGTGGATTCCTGGAGATGGGGTCACTCAGTAGCTTCTTGGGAGATGTACTGGTCTCCTATGTGGAAAGAAACAGGTAAGGTTTTTTTCGGGCAAAGTAAGTAGACTGTGGGTAGGGCAGAGGAAAGTCTCTGACTACTAGAGAGGAAGGGGCTCTGTCCGGCCCAACAAGTGGAAGTTGGAGGGGCTCTGTCCGGCCCAAAAGTGGGGTGGAAGACGGGGCTCTATCCGGCCCAAAAGTGAGATGATAGTCGGGGGTCTGATCGGCCCAAAAGAGAGATGGTAGTCGGGGCTCTGTCCGGCCCAAAAGAGAGATGATAGTCGGGGCTCTGACTGGCCCAATAGAGAGAGATGACGGCAGTCTTCGGTTGGAGATCTTTACCTGGCATCAGGTTCTTAGCACGAATGTCAAGCAAATGACATCGGTTGTTTAAGTAGGGACAAGAGGAGAAGCCGGGTGATGTTGTTGTGACGTCATCAATCTGCGACTGAGTTTGTGGAGATATCAGAGCTCCCCGTGGAAAGATAAGCATATTGCAGGAGAGATGTCGGAGCCTCCAGTGGAGGGATGACATTACATTATTGCACCATGTGGTCTACAAATCTACAAAGGAAATAGAGTAGAATCTAAAAAAAAGGGGCATTTACATTATGTTAATCACTGCTGAGTGCATCTTGCTCTCAATAATTTTGCCTCCCTATATTTTATAGTGAATATAACTCTGCACATAAACATCAGCTAGTTTCCACCCAAGAGCAAAAATATCAAAACAAATTTCAAGAAATAAACAGTTTAGTAAGACAGGACAATGGTCTTTTTGGACCTGCTTTACATTTGTGTTTGGTTGGGTGGTAAGAATGCACAGTTGAGCTACATTTTTGCTACCGCTCCCCCTCTAAGCTGCAAAGGCAGCAGAAGGGTTTTACGCATGCCACAAAAAGGATCCCCCTCATTGCATCAAATAGGGCCATGCTGCAATCGCGTGCTATGCACCCAGTTGCGCGAGTGGTGATGAGAGTTTTATACTGGTTGAAACAGGTGGTGAGTGAGACATAACGCCTCCTCTCTGTCTGTCAAACATCCTCTGAAAAACAATTCACCGTAGATTGTTCTTCAGGGCGATGGAGGTGCAAACAAGCCTTTTGTGTTGTGACTGTGATCACTCACATTGTGGCTGTAGGATAATTATTTTTATATTTTCCCCTTTTGTTTTAAAATGCACTTATCCTTTATTGCCCTCCTCCCCAGTAGACAATTCTCACCTTTCCTTTACTCCCCCACCACACTGTTCAGTTTAAATTGAAGAAATGCTGAATGCTTCAGAGTATAGAAGAGCATGTGATTCACTCTGTATGCTTGATAATTGCCTCATTGTTGTCACATGCGGGAGAGGAGAGTCTAAACCTATATGTAGGCTATGTTTGCAGTGATTTGGTGGCTAAACAGGCAGCAGAAGCAAAGGAGAGGATAAGGGGTTGATTTACTAAAGGCAAATGTGCTCTTTGCAAAGTGCAGTTGCACTCTGCTCTGCACTCAGCTCTGCTGACTTCCATCATCCAATTATGTGCAAGCAAAAATGCTGTTTTTTTAATATTCCTTGCACGTGATTGGGTATTCTTTGTAAAGTAAAGCTTTGCTTCATTTACTCTGGAGCAACTGCACTTGCAAAGTGCACAGTCTATTTGCCTTTAGTAAATCCACCCCTAAGTACTGTTGGGAATAAAGCTAACTTGCTGCTTGGCCCTGAATAAAGAGTGATGAGTGGCAGCACTGTATCGCTGCTCCAGGTGGGTGCCAGCCCAGCTCGCATGCTGCACAATGTGTGACAAGGGAAATCCGCATGGCTGTACACCAACGATCCACTTTATTATAATGTTAGTTGTTGGTCTTAACTAAATAATTTTACAGACTGAAAAACTTTAATAAAGTGGATTGTTGGTGTGCAGCCATCTGGATTTTTATTGTCCCACATAAGGAGTGACCCATGCAATAATCTTTTAAAATTGTGTTTTTGTAAATATGATGCACTAACATTTACTACCAGAAAGTTTACTGTAATCTCCCATAGCCTTCCTCGTGTCCTGTCTAAGAATTGGGAATTTGAATCACCCATGCATTTTGTGTCATGCTCAGGTATGCATACCTCCCAACACTTTTTGAAAGATAAAAAGTGCATTTTATATACAACTATATAGATCAGACCAAAATGAGGGACAAATGAGGAGGATAGAGAGACAGAGGGACTTTGTTCCAAATCAGGGACAGTCCCTCAAAATCAGGGACAGTTGGGAGCTATAGGTATGAGATATCACAGGACACTGACTAACGCTTCTCTTCCCAAATGTGTCTCATTATCTTCTCTTTCTTTTTTTGTCCAGTCTTTACTAATATGACTAACATGCCTGTAAGGAGTAGTCTAGAAATCATCTCTGAGCCGTCTTGGGCAAGACACTACCCATATGGAGGCCACATGGACCAGATTCCTATAGACTGGTGGACAAGAAGCCGGGGCTGCGGTGCATGTGTGAGAATATTAACAATGAGGTAATCCATTAATGAAACATTCATTGTATTTTACATTAAACAGAGGCAGGGGATTTCATACAAGACGTGATCCGGATGTTAATAACGAGGAAAGATAAATTGAATTAAATTGCAGGTCTAGTGACGTGGTAATCCACAAATGTACTGAGCTATTCCTGCTGCCTAATTGGCTGGTAATTTGCATTCCCAGGAGACTGAGATGGTTATAGGGAATGAAGGTATCTACTTCAGCATATGCACACTGCTATCTTTTCAACCTAACTACTTGCAAGATGAGTTTTGTTTTAAAGCCCGTGTGTCACTCTAACAACTTTAATATTGTAAGACAGGACAGTAAAATAGTATACTTCAAAGATATTATTTATTGACATTCTTTTTCAGGAATTTTATTTAGTTTACATCAAAATTACAAAGAAACAGTGGCATATTTATTGTCTGTATTCATGCTCTATACTTGTTGAGGCTTTGGAAATGGATGTTGTGTCCTTAGAAAATCTACAATGTTTGTTACTAGAAGACACTGTAAGGCAAATAGACGGTGCACTCTGCAAGTGCAGTTGCTCCAGAGCTTAGTAAATGAGCAGAAGCTCTGCTGACTTCCATCATCCAATTATGTGCAAGCAAAAATGCTGCTTTTCTTTCTTTTTTTTGCACGTGATTGGGTATTCTTTGCAAAGGGTACCTTTACCTTATTTACTCAGGTCTGGAGCAACTACTAAACATTTCGTCTAGTTGGTTACCAGGTTTCCTCACATCTCAGAAGGGATTTTGGTCCACTCTTCTTTACAGATCTTCTCTAAATCCTTAAGGTTTCTTGGCTGTCTCCTGGCAATTCAAAGTTTCAGCTCCCTCCATACTTTGCCGCGTCGAGGGGCCAATGGACAGGGCCATGAAAATGGGTCTTGGATGAGTCTTACAGCATGACAATGACCCAAAACATACCGCCAAGGTCTCCAGACCTTAATCCTATAGAAATTTATGGAGGGAGCTGAAACTCCGAAATGCCAAGCGACAGCCAGGAAACCAAAGATTTAAAGAAGATCTGTAAAAAAAGAGTGGACCAAAATCCCTCCTGAGATGTGTGCAAACCAGGTAACCAACTACAAGAAACGTCTTGCCTCTGTGCTGGCCAACAAGGGTTTCTCCACCAAGTACTAAGTCATGTTTTTCTTGGGGATCAAATACTTATTTTACTCACTGAACTGCAGCTCAATTTATAACATTTGTATCATGTGTTTTTTTCTGGATTTTTGGTTGTTATTCTGTCTCTATCATTTAAAATACACCTATGATAAAAAATTATAGGCCCTTCATTTCTTTGTAAGAGAGCAAACTTACAAAATCTGCAGTGGATGAAATAATTATTTTCCTCACTGTATATGAAAACTTAAGCCAAGAGGAAAAAAGCTTGTATGCACTTTGCCTTAGGCTGCTGTATTGAGCAGTTGACAAGTGCTCTTTAACTAGGTTCATGGCAACATGGACAACATATGGACTTTTTATCTCAAAACAAGTATAAATGAGATATTGTCACTCTTTTTGTAACAGGATGCAATTTTGCTTGTAAACTTAATTAGATTTCCGTCTTTTGTCAAGAAAGTGAGATCTAGAAATATGTTATGTCAGCTTTAATGCTCTTTAGTTAAATCCTATGCATTAGGGCAAGAATTCTCCTTATTCATTGTTGACTGATCATATGGTGAGGGGATCAGTCACTAGATGACATCTGTATACAGAGATAACAGCGTTTATCAAAATGTTCACTTAGTCAAATGGAACGTTAATCCTGCAATGACAGAAGGGAAGATGGCACATTTATTTGTCTTGCCTATTTCAACAATTGTGGCCATACAACACTTTTATTCTTATAGGGAGTTTAATAAGACATACCGGAAAATCAAGCTTTATGGGCACAGGAATTATATATTTTTAATTTTACATCATATGCATTTGCTGGTGATGTATTGTATTTCTGTTTGGGAAAAGCAATAATATTGAGAATATTCAGACAATCAAAGTAGATCTAAAGGTGGACATATTCCCTGTTCAATCTTTTGCATCGGGTCTGGTGTAGGAGGAGATGGAGGCCTAAATGTTACTCCTGCATGGTGGTCTAATTCTTTTGTTATCCACCACATAGTTTCATGCACTGACCAATATTCAACTGGATACCAAGAGGAGTTCAAAAATCTGTACAGTGACTACATGTGCACGTGGTCACCATTGCTTCTATGATAACGTGCTCTACATTGAAGTTTAAATTTACAAACCTTTTAGATGCTATCTATAAGTATTTGACACAATCTGGTAAAGATCCAACTTCCCAGAATGGTTTAAGGCAGTTGACTTGGCACATTGGTAACTTTAATACATCTTTGAGTCATGTAATACCATTAGCAGAAGAGTTATGCTCTTTAACTTCACTTTCATGTGTTTATGAACAACCTGAATAAATCAAGTATTGGAATTTTGATTTTGTGTTTTTTTTCATTTGATAGACAGGATTAGGGTCAGAACCTCTGTCAAGACTTTGCACTGAAGTACATTGCAAATTAATGTAAAATAAAAATATCTTTTTTTGTTCTTGTAACTTGTCTAGCATTTTTTTTTAACATGGTTAAAATGTAAATGGACAACTGCATTTTTGTAAAAAAAAAAATTCAGAGGAACAGGGTGTTCTTTCACCTGTACATTGCTTCAAAATTACTTTTTTTTTGCTAATCTAGCCTTGCATACTATAAATCATCAATCTTTGTCCATGCCATGTCAGTGTATAATTGTACAGACTGAAAGTGGAAATTAGGTTCTACTGAAGGAAGTTTTCTGCTCCAGTCGAAATGCAACAGCTGGGAACATCATCTTACGGTATGGTGATATTTAATAATTGCTTTTTAAATAGTTGGCATGCTGCCTAAGCATTGTAAGCCATTAAAAGACTTACTGTGCCATCACCAAATGCACAGTAGAGCAGAAAAGGCCACTGTGCACTGAGGCCCATTGGAAAGTGAATACATATTTATTTAAGGAGAAGAAGTCATGTAAGTGAGATCAAAGAATGGCCAGTTGCTATGCGGATGAAACTGTCTTCTGGAGGGAGTGTCAAGTCTAAACTAGAACACAGGCTTAATGAAAAATGTAATGCTTGGGTTTCACATTGTGAGTCCAGAATAAACAAGATGACAGTGTATAGTGTTATTAATGCATTCCGAGATGTATTATTTTGTTGGAATAAAGTTGTGGACAGAACTAATTGGTGGTCTTCAAGTTTGTTTAAAGCTTGCATAAAAAAAAAAACACATTTTAGCTGTATAGTCTACAATACACCCTTGGCTTTGTACAGTAAATGAAATGAGTAGAAACAGTGTTTGTGTTATGTTCTACAGTAAAGATCCAGGTCTTTCCCACTTTATAGTATGTAATTGAGAATGCCGAATTGATAAGACTTCCGATATGACAGTCATATCACATGTGATGGCACAATCTTCATTCTCCCCAGCCGTGGCTACACACAATTCTTTTATTTGAAGTCTCCATTAGACACTCTAAATCGGTGATGGCGAACCCCAGATGTTTTGGAACTACATTTCCCATGATGCTCATGCACTCTGCAGTGTAGTTGAGCATCATGGGAAATGTAGTTCTGAAACATCTGGGGTGCCAAGGTTTGTCATGTTGCACTAGATTGTAAAGGCAACATGAACACAGAAAGTTAAAGTAGAACTGTAGGCAAAACTTTTTAGCATCTTTGATGGAGTAAGAGAGGGTCATAACCCCCGTCAGTTTATTTTTTGCCATCTGTGTCCCATTGGGGAGATTTTCTCTCTTTTACTTTCACTTTCAATCATAATGGTAAACAGGACAAATAGAGAGGGTGAATCTCCCTAACGGGAGAACAGACAGCAATAAAAATGAACAGGTGTTCTAATCCATCTCCACTCTGTGCAAAACTAAAAAAATATTTTGCCTTTAGTTGTACTTTAAAGTATACACGGTGTGCACAATTATTAGGCAAGTTAGTATTTTGACTAAATCCTAATTCTTATGCATATTGACCAAATCCAAACTGTATAAACTTGAACGCTTATTGGATTTAAGCATATAAGGTGATGTGTATTTGTGTAATGAGGGAGGGAGCCTAGTAAATAGGCAGCACGGGATCTGCCAGTGTAAACAAGGAGAATCCCCATTCTGACAGGAGACATGACAGAGATCTACTCTTCCCAGTGATCGGGAACAGTGATCTCTGTCATGTCCCAGTGAGCCCATCCCCCCTACAGTTAGAACACACCTAGGGAACACACTTAACCCCTTGATTGCCCCCTAGTGTTACCCCTTTTGTCACGTATCTGGTAGGAGACTGAAATTACAAGGTCGGCCTCTTTTGTATCTCCAGAACAGTCCCCACTGAGAGTGGAACAGATGGTGGCTAGGGTCAGGAGGAACATGAGTGCCTGTAAGTGTTGATTACAGAGCTTGCAGCAGGAGTTGTAGACTCAGTGATTCAGGCAGAACATCAGCTCAGGAACTGGAATGATACTGGATAGATCAGCCAAGATTAAAGGGGAACTCCAACAGGCTTGCAGGTTCAGGATATGTGGCTTGCACAGCAAGAAATGAGACAAAAATTTCCCCTGTCCCCCCTTAAATGGCCTGCACCAGAACAGGTGCTCCCATTGCAAGATTTACCCTCTATTCCTGTTCTCGTGACCACTGTATAACTTTAGATTTCCCATCACTTGATGCCCCAGTGATACTGGTCACCAAGACAAACATAGAGGGTGAATGAATTAACAGAATGTCCTTTGAGCACCACAATAGCAAAAAATATAGTGCTATCCTTACATGAGCCATTTGGTAATTTGGGTTCTCTGTTCTGCACCTAGAACAACCTCAGCCCCTCTGACACAACTAGTTGAATGAAAGTTACTGCAAAAACACAAGTTTGAAAACCTTTAACTTGTGAATTAGCACCAGGAAATCGACACAAGACCATTTAATGGTAAATTAACTCAGTGTATTGCTATGGGTAAGAATAAATGAAGGTTTGAGCATAAATGAACACACAGAAGGTAGGTTCAGATAGTGTAATAATTATGCCAAGGTAATTTAGAATAGAGTTCTGTACCACTAGATTGCTGATCTATGTATTAATTCCAAAGTCAACGAAGAACAGTGCATATAAGCATTAACTGCAATGGGAATAATAATACTATAACTAGTCTAGAGTGCGCTCTATGAAAATGGCTAGGATATAGTGCAATGTCTCCTGAGATGTACCTCATAGTATAAGCAGTGGATGAAAGTCTCTGTATAAACCTACTTATACATGCCTACATCCTTTATCAATGTCTCCTTCATATGTCTTTTGATGTCTATCCCACCTGCGTTGTGGGTTCTCACTTGATTTTGCACCTAAATAATGACTACACTGTTGTGGCATTTTGAAATACTTTAATTAAAAAAACATTGAAACAGAAAGCCTCTGTAAAGCAGCTGTAAACAGACAGTCTTTAGTCCTAATTCTTCAGCTGGCTCTCATTGGGGCCCAGTCGTACCAATGGTGCACATGAGACTAGTCCCAGTCAAGCCTGCAGGCAGCATTAAGGGTACTAGATGGCTGTATGGTCAGTTCCTACAAGGCTCAGTCTCTCTCTCTCTCTCTCTCTCTCTCTCTCTCTCTCTCTCTCTCTCGCTCTCTCTCTCTCTCTCTCTCTCTCTCTAACAGTAAATAGTAAATCCCCACAACACACCCATCCCAGCAATATTGCAGCTCACCATCTGGTCACACACAGTCATTAGTCCACACTCTACTCTGCACCCAGGCGACTATGTCTGCACACAGCGTTCCGGATCCTGCTCAGGCCACCAACATGCAGCAGTGGTGCACACTGGACAGCGATATGCACTCTCTGATCTCCCGCAAGTGGAAGCTGTGTCCTGTACAGTTTGAGAAAATGCAGGTCTTTTCCCTCCTTCTGGCAATCTCTCTCAGGGAAAAGCTCTTGATTACAGTAGAGTATCTCTACTCTGGACTACAGTTACCACAGTGCAGTGATGCCTGACTCAGTCTATTGAACTCTTTCTGCTCAGCAGCTCCCTCCTCATCCCTTGTTGATATAGCTGTTAACCAGTTCAGCACCACACTACAGAGAGTAGCTACAGCCAGTGTTTCTCCCACTCTCCATTCTTAGCCAAGCACATGGCCACACATACACAGAAATAAAACAAAATGGTTGTTAAATGTGCTAGATAGAGGTGTAATCAACCCAAAATTACAATAGAACAGTAAATATGGGACAAGCACACCTTCAGCTATCGTGCGCATTTACTGTTAACAAAGATAAATAGTATCTTACATAAAACTGCTAGAGTATACAAAGTGTACAAAGCAAAGCACAATATGATGCAAAAATGAGTTATCAACAGCAAAGTCAAGATGACGTACAGTGGGGCACAAAAGGAATTTAGTCAGCCACCAATTGTGCAAATTCTCCCACTTAAAAAGATGAGAGAGGCCTGTAATTGTCATCATAGGTATACCTTAACTATGAGAGACAAAATGTGGAAACAAATCCAGACAATCACATTGTCTGATTTTTGAAAGAATTTATTTGCAAATTATGGTGGAAAATAAGTATTTGGTCACCTACAAACAAGCAAGATTTCTGGCTCTCACAGACCTGTATCTTCTTCTTTAAGAGGCTCCTCTGTCTTCCACTCATTACCTGTATTAATGGCACCTGTTTGAACTTGTTATCAGTATAAAAGACACCTGTCCACAACCTCAAACAGTCACACTCCAAACTCCACTATGGTGAAGAACAAAAAGCTGTCGAAGGACACCAGAAACAAAATTGTAGACCTGCACCAGGCTGGGAAGACTAAATCTGCAATAGGCAAGCAGCTTGGTGTGAAGAAATCAACTGTGGGAGCAATAATTAGAAAATGGAAGACATACAAGACTGATAATGTCCCTCGATCTAGGTCTCCACGCAAGATCTCACCCCGTGGGGTCAAAATGATCACAAGAACGGTGAGCAAAAATCTCAGAACCACACAGGGGGACCTAGTGAATGACCTGCAGAGAGCTGGGACCAACGTAACAAAGGCTACCATCAGTAACACACTACGCCACCAGGGACTCAGATCCTGCAGTGCCAGACTTGTCCCCCTGCTTAAGCCAGTACATGTCCGGGCCCGTCTGAGGTTTGCTAGAGAGCATTTGGATGATCTAGAAGAGGATTAGGAGAATGTCATATGGTCAGATGAAACCAAAGTAGAACTGTTTTGTAGAAACACAACTCGTCGTGTTTGGAGGAGAGAGAATGCTGAGTTGCAACCAAAGAACACCATACCTACTGTGAAGCATGGTGTCATGTACCTGGTGGGTTTTGAGCCTGAACTGCAGAGAGAGGCCTCCCTTACAGCTCCCACTCATGGCCCTCTGGAATGGGAACAGAGAGCACAGGAGTGAGGAGTGGTATGAGTGCCTGGCAGGATCAACAGTCCGTCCAGAAGTCCAGGAATAATTAGGAGCCAGGAGACTGGAACTGGAGAGTAGGCTGGAGACTGGAACGTTGAACAGGAATCAGGAACAACAGCAGGCAAGTAGACTGGAGACTGAATGCTGGACTGGAACCAGGAACACAGTAGGCAAGTAGGCTGGAGACTGGAACGCTGAACAGGGACCAGGAACAACAGCAGGCATGTAGACTGGAGACTGGATGATGGACTGTAGCCAGGAACACAGCAGGCAAGTAGGCTGGAGACTGGAACACTGAACAGGAACCAGGAACAACAGCAGGCAAGTAGACTGGAGACTGGATGCTGGGCCAGAACCAGGAACACAGCAGGCAAGTAGACTGGATGCTGGACTGGAACCAGGAACACAGCAGGCAAGTAGGCTGGAGACTGGAACGCTGAACAGGAACCAGGAACAACAGCAGGCAAGTAGGCAGATATCAGGGATCAGGCAGAAGGATCGTCAGACAGGCCAGAGTTCGGTATCAGACGGAGAGCAGAGGTACCAGGGATCAAACAGGAGGATAGTCTGGTCAAGCCGGAGGTCAGATGCTGGCAGATAGCTGGGTTGGTCACAAACAGATAGCCGGGTCAATAACAGGTAATCTCAGATCAGATCAGGTAAACACACAGAACGCTGTAAAGCAGACAATGGGGACTGAGTGTGACAGGCAGGTTAAAATAGCCCACCTGGCGCCAACAGGGATGCGCGCAGTGTGCGCGCGTGCGCAACGGCGCCCGCAAATGCTTACCAGTGAGCCTGGGACGCTGATTACTGGCAGGATCTTCCTGACATTGCCCCCCCAAGGGGCAAATCTTTCGGGATGGAATCTTTTAAAGGATTGCAACAGACTCTCAGCGTGGATATTACCCTTGGGCTCCCAAGAATTTTCTTCGGGTCCAAACCACTTCCATTTAATCAGGAATCGATCTTGATTATTTCTCCTCCTGTAGTCCAAGATAGACTCTACCTCAAATTCCTCCTCGTCATCTACCAGAACAGGATCAGGGGGATCCGTACTTCGACCTGGAAATAGGTTGAAAATGGAAGGTTTTAGTAATGATACATGAAAAACCGGGTGGATCTTCAGTGAGTCAGGAAGTTCTAGTTCATATGCCACCTCATTAATCTATCTTCTGACAGGGAATGGCCCCAAGAACTTGGGACCCAGTTTCTTTGAAGGGCAGGCCAACCTAAGGTTCACTGTGGATAACCATACCTGGTCACCGGGTGCAAGTAACAGTTCGCCTCGTCTTTTCTTGTCAAAAGTTATTTTGTTGTGTTCCAGGGTCCTGGTCATGGTTTCCTGTAGAATTTGGTTGTTGGAGGCAAAGAAATGAAATTTTTCCTGAACTGCAGGTACTGTACACTCAGGGAGGGAATTGGGTAAAAATGAAGGATGGAAGCCATAATTGGCGAAAAATGGAGTTTGTTTGATAGCAGAGTGGATGGAGTTGTTGTAGGCAAATTCAGCCAATGGAAGCAAGGAAATCTAGTCATCTTGGGCAAAAGAGGAGAAACAGCGTAGGTATTGTTCGAGAGTTTGGTTTGTTCTCTCTGTTTGCCCATTGATCTGGGGATGATAGGCAGAGGAGAACGACAGTTCAATATTCAGGACTTTGCACAGAGACCTCCAGAATCGGGAGGTAAACTGTACCCCCCAATCTGAGACGATATTGGCTGGCACCCCGTGGAGTCTGATGATTTCTTTAATGAATACTTGTGCTGTTTCTGAAGCTGAGGGAGTACCCTTCATTGGAACAAAATGGGCCATCTTTGACAATCGATCTACGGTCACAAAGATGGTGGTGTGGCCCCCCGCCGGAGGCAGCTTGACGATAAAATCTATGGATAACATCTTCCATGGTCTTAGTAGCCCCCATGCCTTAGTTTTGTAACCCTTGCTCCTAATGCAGTTTGTACAGGATTCCACAAATTTTTTGCAATCCTCACGTACCTGAGGCCACCAAAAGGTACGCTGTACCAGGTCAGTGGTCTTGGTTATACCGAAATGCCCAGCCAGTGCGTGATCGTAACAGAGCTCCAATATGGACACTCGTAGGCTTTCGGGTATGTAAGTTTTGTTTTAGTGCCAAAGCAACCCATCTCTGATCTGTAGTTCTGGCCCAACGGAAGATCCCAGTCCTGCGGAAGCTTGCTTAATTCGTGAGAGCAGATCTCCCTGAAGCAGAAGAAAATTCCCCGGGGACAGGATAGTGTCCAGAGGTGAAATTTCTTGGGGTTTGTGGAACATCCGGGATAGGGCATCAGGTTTAGTATTTTTGGAACCAGGGCGATAAGTGACAGGAAAGGAGAACCTGGAAAAGAAGAGGGCCCACCTGGCTTGTCGTGGCTTCAGTCGTTTTGCAGATCTCAGATACTCCAGGTTCTTATGATCAGTAAAAATTAGGACTGGGTGTGCGGCTCCTTCCAGAAGGTAACGCCATTCTTCTAATGCAGATTTTATTGCTAACAACTCTCTGTCTCCTACGTCATAATTTCTCTCTGCCGCTGACAACTTGCGGGAGAAGAAGGCCACCGGGTGCAGTAGGGCCCTGGTTCCTTGTCTTTGGGACAGCACTGCTCCCACAGCAATTTCGGATGTGTCTACTTCTTGTACAAATGGCAGAGAGGAATCTGGATGTTTTAATACGGAAGCAGAAGTGAAGAGACCTTTGAGGGTCTCAAAGGCCTCTTGGGCTTCAGAAGACCAGTGAAAACGTGTTCCCTGTTTGGTTAACTGGGTGATTGGAGTGATAATGGCTGAGAACCTTTTAATAAATTTCCGATAGAAATTGGCGAATCCGACGAATCGTTGGATTCCCTTCTTGTGTGTTGGGACCGGCCAATCCAATATTGCAGCAATTTTCTGAGGGTCCATTTTAATGCCCCTACTGGAGATGATTAACCCCAAAAATGGCATACTTTCCTGCTCAAACTCACACTTTTCTGCCCTCGCATATAAGCCATGCTGTCGAAGCCGAGCCAACACACTTCTGACGTGCTGGCGGTGAGATTCAAGGGAACAAGAAAATATTAGTATATCGTCCAGGTAGACAATGACAAACAGATCTAAAAAGTCCTGTAAAACGTCATTGATGAAATACTGGAAGGTGGCGGGAGCATTACACAACCCGAAGGGCATCACCAAGTACTCAAAATGCCCATAGCGGGTACGAAAAGCAGTTTTCCATTTGTCCCCATCCCTGATACGGAACAAATTGTAGGCTCCGCGGAGGTCAAGTTTAGTGAACACGGTGGCAGTTCCAAGTGTTTTAAATAGTTCTGGTACCAGGGGGAGAGGATAGCGTTTTTTTACTGTAATTTTACTTAATTCGCGGTAGTCCACGCATGGTCGAAGGGTATGATCCCTTTTCTGTACAAAAAAGATGCCCGTGCCTGCTGGGGACGTGGATGGGCGAATGAAGCCTTTCTTTAAGTTCTCGTCAATATATTCCTTTAATGCCCCTTGTTCTATCTCTGTCATGGGAAAAACGGGATCTCAGCTCCGGGGAGCAGCTCGATAGGACAGTCATAGGCCCGGTGGGGTGGTAAAGTCTCTGCCCCTTGTTTACTAAATACGTCTAGAAAGTCGTGGTAAGTTTCTGGAATAGACTGACGAATACTGGTTTCTGTGTCCAGGCATAGTAAGGTAGCGGCCCTTTGAGAGTCTTGCGACCCGCAAAACTGTTGACAATAGGGAGAAGAAAAGGTAACCTCTCCTGTGGCCCAGTTAATGTCAGGGTTGTGCGCTTGTAACCAAGGCATACAGAGGATTATAGAGAACAAGGGTGAAGCAATAATGTCCATGCGCAACAACTCTTGGTGAGAGTTAGAGATGGTAATGGGTATTGGAGTGGTCTCTTGAGTGACACGTCTGGACTTGATGGCGGACCCATCAGCCAGGTGGATGGAAAGTCCATGGGCCTTTGGAAGAAGGGGGATTTTGCAGCAAAAGAGGAATCCATGAAACAGCTGCAAGCTCCGGAATCAATAATGGCGGGTACTTGCAGAGTCTTTCCTGGGAGCTGTAACGAGACAGAGAGGGCAAGGTGAGATGTGATCTTGGCCAATGGAGCAACATAGTCAAGGGTAGGGATGAGCTTCGAGTTCGCCGAACATCGGCTGTTCGCCAGTTCGCGGAACAATTTGGGGTGTTCGCGGCAAATTCGAATGCCGCAGAACACCCTTTAAAAGTCTATGGGAGAAATCAAAAGTGCTAATTTTAAAGGCTTATATGCATGGTATTGTCATAAAAAGTGTTTGGGGACCTGGGTCCTGCCCCAGGGGACATGGGTTAATGCAAAAAAAAGTTTTAAAAACGGCCGTTTTTTCGGGAGCAGTAATTTTAATAATGCTTAAAGTGAAACAATAAAAGTGTAATATCCCTTTAAATTTCGTATGCCTGTAAAGGGGCGCATGTTTTCCGTGTTTAGAACAGTCTGACAGCAAAATGACATTTCAAAGGAAAAAAAGTCATTTAAAACTACTCACGGCTATTAATGAATTGCCGGTTCGACAATACACATAAAAGTTCATTGATAAAAACGGCATGGGAATTCCCCACAGGGGAACCCCGAACCAAAATTAAAAAAAAAAAAAAATGATGTGGGGGGTCCCCCTAAATTCCATACCAGGCCCTTCAGGTCTGGTATGGATATTAAGGGGAATCCCGGCCAAAATTTTTTTTTAAAAATGGCGTGGGGTCCCCCTCAAAATCTATACCAGACCCTTCAGGTCTGGTATGGGTTTTAAGGGGAACCCCGCGCCAAAATAAAAAAAAAAAAAAAGGCGTGGGGTCCCCCCAAAAATTCATACCAGACCCTTATCCGAGCACGCAACCTGGCAGGCCGCAGGAAAAGAGGGGGGATGGGAGAACGCACCCCCTCCTGAACCGTACCAGGCCACAACATTGGGAGGGTGCTTTGGGGTAGCCCCCCAAAACACCTTGTCCCCATGTTGATGGGGACAAGGGCCTCATCCCCACAACCCTTGTCCAGTGGTTGTGGGGGTCTGTGGGTGGGGGGCTTATCGGAATCTGGAAGCCCGCTTTACCAAGGGGACCCCCAGATCCCGGCCTTCCCCCCTGTGTGAAATGGTAAGGGGGTACAAAATTACCCCTACTATTTCACAAAAAAACTCAAAAATGTTAAAAATGACAAGAGACGGTTTTTGACAACTCCTTTATTTAAATGCTTCTTCTTTCTTCTATCTTCTTTCTTCTATCTTCCTTCGGTTTCTTCCTCCATCTTCTTCTTCTTCTGGTTCTTCTGGTTCTTCCTCCGGTGTTCTCGTCCGGCATCTTTTTCTGCAGCGTCTTCTTATCTTCTTCTCCTCGGGCCGCTCTGCATCCATGATGGCATGGAGAGAGGCTCCCACTGTGTGACGCTTCTCTCTTCATCTTTTTCTCTTCATCTTTTTCTCTTCATCTTCTTTTCGGGCCGCTATGCATCTATGATGGCATGGAGGGAGGCTCCCGCTGTGTGACGCTTCTCCTCTTCTGACGGTTCTTAAATAACGGGGGGCAGGGCCTCCCGGTGACCCCACGCCCCTCTGACGCATGGGGACTTGACGGGGACTTCCCTGTGGCATTTCCCGTGATGTCAGAGGGGACGGGGTCACCGGGTGCTCCCCCCATTATTTAAGAACCGTCAGAAGAGGAGAAGCGTCACACAGAGGGAGCCTCCCTCCATGCCATCATGGATGCGGAGCGGCCCGAAAAGAAGATGAAGACAAGAAGACAGGCATACTATAAACACCTCCCAGGTACGAAATTTAAAGGAATATTACACTTTTATTGTTTAACTTTAAGCATTATTAAAATCACTGCTCTAGAAAAAAACGGACGTTTTTAAAACTTTTTTTGCATTGATCTATGTCCCCCCCATTTTTGCAGGACCCAGGTCCCCAAACACTTTTTATGACAATAACTTGGATATAAGCCTTTAAAATTAGCACTTTTGATTATTCATGTTCGTGTCCCATCAGGGGACAGGGAAAGACACTTACGGAGCTTAAGAGGGCAGTTCCTGACATAGTGTCTGGGTTCCCCACAGTACAGGCACAAATTATTCATCCAACCACATTGACGTTCTTCCTGGGTGAGGGAAGGCCGAAGGACCCCCAACTGTGCCATCTATCAGTGCAAACAGGTGCCACCCATCAGTGCCCACCAGTGCCACCCATCAGTGCCGCCTATCAGTGCTCATCAGTGTCAGATATCAGTGCCCATAAGTGCGGCATATTCGTGCCTCCTCATCAGTGCCACCTAATCAGTGCCCATAAGTGTAACCTCATCAGTGGCTATCAGTGTAGCCTATCAGCGCCCATCAGTGCCGCCTCATCAGCGCCCATCAGTGAAGTAGATAAATGACTTCTTTACAAAATTTACTGACAGAAACTAAGAAAAACTTTTTTTTTTTTTTTTTTCATAATTTCTGGTCTTTTTTAGGAAAAAATAAAAAACCCAGAAGTGATTAAATACCACCAAAAGAAAGCTCTATTTGTGTAAAGAAAATGATAAAAAATGTCACATGGTTACAGTGTAGCATGACCGCGCAATTGTCATTCAAAGTGTGACAGCGCTGAAAGCTGAAAAATGGCTTGGGCAGGAAGGGGGTGAAAGTGCCTGGTATTGAGGTGGTTAAAGTAACCTTTAAAACTGACATTATTACATTATAATATTGATATGTATTTTATATATATTTCAGAAACTTTTATCATTTAAAATACTATTAAACTCAAAATCTCTAATGCCGCGTACACACGAGCGGACTTTACGGCAGACTTTGCCCGGCGGACGGGATTTATTCAGACAATTCGATCATGTGTGGGCTCCAGCGGACTTTGTTTGCTCAAAAGTTGGACGGACTTAGATTTGAAACATGTTTTAAATCTATCCGTCGAACTCGAGTCCGGTCGAAAAGTCCGCTCGTCTGTATGCTAGTTCGACGGACAAAAAGCCACGCTAGGGCAGCTATTGGCTACTGCTATGAACTTCCTTATTTTAGTCCGGTCGTACGTCATCACGTACGAATTCGACAGACTTTGGTGGATTGTGTGTAGGCAAGTCCGTTCATTCAGAAAGTCCGTCGTAAAGTACGTTGAAAAGTCCGCCGGACAAAGTCTGCCGTAAAGTCCGACCGTGTGTACGCGGCAATACACCTCGCAAAGTGCAACTTCTCTTGCAAAGTGAACAGCTTATTTGCCTTCAGTAAGTAAACCCCACAGAATTAGTGCCAGCTACAATCAGACATCCTAGTGGATCAGCGCAATTGTGTATTTTCAGGAGACAATGAAGGGATAGTCTGTGCATATATATTTTGCCATCAATGGTGCCATTCTGATGGGCAGACCTGTTTTAGCCTGTATACCCCCTGTATTACCCCTCTCTGCTGAAAGTAAACAGCAGAGTAGAAGCTGCAAAGTATGCCGAGACGCCAGAAAGTTGTGGAAAGAGATGGGCAGTAGACAGAACTCACAATAGGAAAGGATATTTTTCAAGTAAGCTTGTGCTGGATTGTCAATAATTACTATTTTTTATACTGCTATTACAATGCTGATGTTATAAACTGAAAGTTAATGCTGTCACTACAGATCTAAACCCATAAATCAAGTTCTCTTTCAGGGATATTAATAATATTTATGGTGGCCTTATATAGTGCAGAATAGGTTTATTAGGTCATTTTGGATACAAAAACTTGCTTATTGGTTCAGGTGAGTGTCAAGCCTGATAGATAGCTACGTGAATACTGAATTGTGGTGTTATTGGATGTGTTCTACTAAGGCGGCATCTGCATTTGTATATTGTTTGTTTTCCATTTCTGTAGTCTGTCATGCCAAACAAAAGTGTGATTTGGGTGAGAAAAATCTAGCTTTCTGGACTTGGCTATTCCCATGTTTGGTACATGAGTCAGATCAGGCAGCTTGGTCTTTATATGAATGGTCATCATTTACATTAAGCTGGAGATGTGTATTACATTACATCTTCTCTCAGGGAAACAAATGGTTTGTCAACAGTCCTCATCAGTTGCTTGGTATTAATTTGTATGGCTAAAATTAGCATTCCAAATGGCAGTGCCTGGGTCTGCTGATAAGTCAGAAAATAGAATGGCTTGGTTGATGTGGTCTCTTTTAAATTCTGTCAATTTAATGTGGTGGTGAAAAACCCTGTGATTGTTGATGTCTGATTAGAAACTATTTAGGTGCAAGATAGCACCAAGCACGAATTTTGAGGGAGGGTTCAGACATATTAACCTCTACATTGAGATCCTGCTAATTTCAAGTACAGGGCCCAGTACAGTAGGGAATATAATTATTTTATCTCCTGCAGATTTTGTAAGTTTGCCCGCTTACAAAGAAATGAAGGGTCTATAATTTTTATCATAGGTGTATTTTAAATGATAGAGACAAACTATCAACCAAGAATTCAGAAAAAAGAAATGATAAAATGTTATAAATTAAGTTGCAGTTCAGAGAGTGAAATGGGCATTTGATTCCCAAGCAAAACATGACTTAGTACTTGGTGGAGAAACTCTTGTTGGCAAGCACAGAGGTAAGACATTTCTTGTAGTTATTGACCAGGTGTGCACACATCTCAGGAGGGATTTTGGTTCACTCTTTTTTACAGATCTTCTCTAAATCCTTAAGGTTTCTTGGCTGTTGCTTGGCAACTCAAAATTTTAGCTTCCCCCATAAATTTTCTAAAGGATTAAGGTCTGGAGACTGACTAGGCCACTCCATGACCTTTATGTGCTTCTTCTTGAGCAACTTCTTTGTTGCCTTGGTGGTATGTTTTGGGTCATTGTCATGCTGGAAGACCCATTCATGACCCATTGTCAGTGTTCTGGTTGAGGGAAGAAGGTTCTCATTCAAGATTTTACAATACATGGCCCTGTCTATTGGCCCCTCAATGCGGCAAAGTCGGCCTGTACCTTTAGCAGAGAAACAGCCTCAAAGCATAATGTTTCCACCTCCGTGCTTGACTGTAGGGATGGTGTTCTTAGGGCCATAGTCAGTATTTTTTTCCCTCCAAACACAGCAAGTCCCCCTCCCCAAGAAGGCACACGCACAGTCATGCTAATGAACATCTTAATGATTCAGAGAAGGATTGGAAGAAAGTGTTGTAGTCAGATGAGACCAAAATTGAGCTCTTTGGTATTAATTTGGCTCACCGTGTGAAACTTGAAGTTAAAGTTGAAACTTCAATTTGCCAAGCAACAGCCAAAAAATCTTAAGGATTTAGAGAAGACCTGTAAAGAAGAGTGGACCAAATCCCTCCTAAGAGGTGTGCAAACCTGGTCACCAACTACAAGAAACGTCTTACCTCTGTGCTTGCCAACAAGGGTTTCTCCACCAAGTACTAAGTCATGTTTTGCTTGGGGATAAAATACTTATTTTACTCACTGAACTGCAACTTAATTTATAGCATTTGTTTTATGTGTATTTTCTGGATTTTTGGTTAATATTATGTCTCTATCGTTTAAAATACACCTATAATAAAAAAAATCATAGACCCTTCATTTCTTTGTAAGTTGGCAAATTTACAAAATCTGCAGGAGATCAAATAATTATTTTCCCCACTGTATATAGAGCAAGAAGACCAAAAAATCCTTTGATTGTTCTTAGGAGACTGTACCAGTGTATATAACAAGCAGAGATATAATATGCAAAGTAAAAATGCAACTATAAAGTAAACTATGAAGTAAACTTTAAAATTAAGCAGCCTTTTATTGGACACAAAGAACTACAGTAAATATTTACATTCCAAATTTCTAGAACATTAGAAGGCATTAAAACCTATTTTTCTATTAGTTATGTATTAGAAGGTTCATTTAGTCTTGGGGCACACTAGACACATATAATAGCCATTCCGACAATGTTTATATGTAATATTTAATCTTATATGCCCCACTTTTCTTCCTAAGCTTTTCTAAAACTCAGCATTGGACTCAAATTATTGAGTTTAATCACACTGTAAATGTTTCTAAGTACATTCTGGGGTTTTAAATAGGCTCACATAAATGTACACAGTGTTTTTCCTTGACATGAAAACTGTAAAACATCTAAATTGTATGTAAATCACAGATTTTCCACATAATAAATCATGGAAGCTTATGGTTGGGGAGTTGAATGGTTTAATTAACTGTACTCCACCTAGAGCCAAGTACAACAATATATATGTAGCTCTGTAAATGCATTTCAGATTAGGTTCAAAGTCCTGGCAGCTTTATACAACACAAAGCAAAATACAGTGGCCTGTATCATTAACATTAATCAATTAATAAAGTACTCATGGGTCAAGAACTTACCAAAATTTAGACGATATCATACTGATAATTTGGAGAAATAACTAATGTTGCATTTATCATAAAATTTGTTTTGGCAGCATATGCATTTTTATTTAACTATTATTTTAGGTGAATCCTAGCAATTAACTGTATGCATTTAAAGAGACCCTGTCATCAGAGCATTCAACTGTAATCTTTCTTTATAGGAAGACAGGCAAACAGCAAAATATTACATTATTTGGTGTAGGGTCTATATATACATTATATCTGTCTATTAACTGCTTTATGCAGTGGGTATAAAATAGAATCACACAAAAAAGGAAGCCCCCACCTTTAACTGGCCTTTGCAGCAAGCAGCATTGGAAGGCAACATACTGTATGTTAGAAAAAAAAGCCAAGGATAAATCCAAGGAAAACTCCAAGCTCACTTACCAACCAGCCCACGAACAAACAAATTGACCTGTCTAACAGTAGGCGTTAAAAAACAGGGGTTTAGTCTGCACAAATTTGCAAAAATAGAATCACTCCCCTTTAAAATAATCACATTTTGTTGATTTTCAGCTGAAATTAAGATAGACACAGTTTTTGTTTTATCCAGCTGTATTTAATTACACAGTGCAACTTATAACATCCAAGTGAAAGATATAACACCAACATGTCAGAAAAAATAAAGAAAATTCAAAAACAGAATTACTGAGTTGGAATAAGGATCACCCCCTTATGTCAGTATTTTGTTGGACCGCCTTTTTTCTTTAATTACAGCCATTAGTCTGTTGGGATATGTCTCTACTAAGTTTGCACATTTAATTTTAAAAACTACCTTGTGTAGACATCCAAAATTTCTGAGACGGCTGCTGAGCACTGCCATCTTGGTTGTGATGTCAACAGTTCCAGCAGACTCAGAGCTTTCATTCAGTTAGCAATCTATAGTAATCCCATTTGCTTTTCTCCTGGAAGCTACATAAAAGGTTATATAGGGAGGTACGGAGAAGAGTGGAAATGCTGGACCAGCACAGTTATTAGAAATTCCCAGACGAGGAGAGGGCTATGATGTGCAAGGAGGCTGTGCTAGGGAGCTGATTCTTCCTGGAGTAGTCAGATTTTGTAGCAAGTTCAAAGGTACATTACAAGTAAATGAAAAAAACAAAACATTTTTAGAAAGATTTAGAAAGATAAAACAGTGCAAGTAAGCATTAAAAAAAAAATGTCACCGTACTTTTATCTGCAAATGTGGATGACAGAACCTTTTTAAAGTATCTCTGAAGCTAAAAGTTATTTTTCATTTTGGTTAGAATAGGGATTGGTTAAAATCAGTTTTTATTTTGCGTCTGTGTCCCACATGAGAAATTTCCTTTCAACGAAAGAAAGTTGCGTAAATTCTTTCTTAGACAGCTGTCAGCAGAACAAGTGTCCCCATGGGAAGATTTCCCCTCTATTCCTGTTTTGGAGGATCTCAGAATTTATTTATTTTTTAATCCTAATGACAATGGTCACCAGGATAAAGAGAAAGAGTGAATCTCCCTAGCAAGGACACAGACTGTTAAAAAAAAATGGATGGAGCACCCTATCCTGTTGTATCCAAAACTAGAAAAAAAAACATTTTGCTTAAGAAACACTTTAACTAAAACTGAAGAGAAAAGACATAGGGGGTTATTTACGAAAAGCAAATCCACTTTGCACTGCAAATGCACTCGAAAGTGCACTTGGAAGTGCAGTCGCTCTAAATCTAAGGGGTAGATCTGAAATGAGTGGAAGCTCTGCTGATTTTATCATCCAATCATGTACAAGCTAAAATGCTGTTTTTTATTTTCCTTGCATGTCCCCCTCGGAATCTACAGCGACTGCACTTCCAAGTGCACTTTCAGTGCACTTTAAAGTGCACTTGCAGTGCAAAGTGGATTTTCCTTTAGTAAATAACCCCCATAGTTCCAACTAACAGTTCCTGCTGAGTGATGTCTGACAGCTGATCACCTATTTCTCATTGTTACTTTAACAGTCTAGAATTTTGCTTTCTGCTCCATTCAACAAAGACAACTTCCGCACGTTCTTATATGTTCCTCATGGAACGAGTTTTATCCTACTTGACCACAAACACACTGCGGTTTGTTATTTCTTTCATTTTTTTTTTTATCTGCCTTTTTGTACACTGCTTCAAGATCAAAGACTTGAACAATGCTAATTGTTAAGATTGATCTCACTCTTGTGTGTTTATTGCAGATCAAAAACAAACTCAAGCAAAGTGCTGGAAGCCTGAATGTAATTAAAATGACTTGATTTGTCCGACTTTAGATTGCTACAAGTTACAGAAAAACTGAAGGGGAATTTAATTTTGTTTTTCCTTACGTTCATTAAGGATACATGGGTTTTTCAGTTGCTGCAGGAAAATTGACACAAGTGCGTCACAAATGGAGATGAGCCAAGGGTTGAATTTCAGTGAAATGCCCCATGGATCTCTTTTACAGGGAAAATTCTTCTGTTTCTGACTACACCTTGTGTTGAATAATGCAGGTAATGGATAAAGATGAATTGGAACAATGTAATTAAGTATGTTCCGTATCTGTAGGATTCTTGTGGAAACTGGAAATTACTGCAGTAAGCACCGCTTACACATCACAACACAACAGTGATCTGCACTAGCTTCCAGGTCCCACAACGAGCGGCTGCCCTGCTGCTTACTGAACATAGGAGATAAGCTTCACCACTGTAACTATGTAAAAATTGCCATACCTAGAATTCAACTGTAAAACTTATGTGAGGTATGCATGTTACAAAGGGCCTATCAAAGCATACGCTGCATAAAATCTAAAACACCACTGTAATCTTCAAAAATGGCTCACAAGTGTTGCAAAAAGAGGTTATTCTGCTGCCATGTAACTGCAATCAGGTTTTCTGTGTTGCTGTTCTACAAGGCCAGGGGTATGGGTATTATAGGTGTAGGTGGGCCAGAAGCCATTTTTAAGAGGGACCCAGTTTACTTCCATGTGGCTGTCACACGCATCTGTACAAACAGAGTTGCAGGGCGTCACAGACTGTTCAGCCTAAACCGCATACTGTGCATGCACAATGTCGATCCTAGACCTCTTCATCCCATCCTCAGGGCCATCTGACCCATGCTGCATGAGGAGGTTCTTTCTCACCGTCAGACGCAGGACTCACCACCCACTCCAGAGCCATCTAGGCTTGCACCTGTAAAGCACATAACTCTCTTCACTCCCTAGGTATTGGCTGAACTTTACACTCCTAGGTCATCACAGAGAGGTTCTTTTCCTCTTTTCAGATCCTCCCGCTCAGATCTAAAGTGACTGCACTTCCAAGTTCAATTGTAGTGCAAAGTGGATTTGCCTTAATTAAATCAACCCCAATGACTTAATTAATGGCATATTATGAAATGTTCAATATTTTGTTTAAGCATCACTGGAGCATTGGGGTACCAGTGTTCCAGTCTATATTTCATTCTAAATCCTCCTCATGCTTTGCAGCATAGTATAGCAGACACCCCTCACCCGAAAAGGAATGCAAAAGATAACCCCAAGGAAACTCTTCCTTAGCAGCTCACAGTCTCAGCATTCAGGAACTGAGAGACAGCTCCACCAACTTTATATAAGTCTAACTATACAATCACTCCATCAGTAGGAGGAACAACCTTTAATAGGAACCCTGCCTGCATACACATTGTCAATCTGACTCTTCGGGGATGGGCAAGAAATTTTCATGTCATCCGTGAAATGACAGTTTGACAATGGGACTACATGTCCTCCTGAACGAAGGCAGGAAGTGAACTGACTACGCCATTATGAATATGCATCCATTGTTAGCGTAGTCAGATCCAAACAGGAAGCCTGCAACACATAGACGACCAGCAGGTTCACCGGGCATTTCCTCAACAGTAACAGATAATAGAAAAACAGCAAAATTCTAACATGAAAGTAAAGAGAAATGAACATCAGCAACTTTATCCTTTGGGTTGCCATATGCTTGGATTGCTTCTCCTGGCTAATCTATCAGCCATTTTAAACTTTTAAATATTAATGACCCACCTAAAAGCAGAAACCACGGGAGATGAAGAGCTTCTTTTGTGCTCCCCTCTGTTAATAGTTTAAATTTGTTACTAAAGACATACCAAATGTTTTCCTGTCCAGCTAGAGCAGGGGTCTCCAAATTTTTCAAAGGGCAAGTTTACCGTCTTTCAGACTTTAGTAAGGCCAGATTGTGGCCACCCAGGGTAGAAAATGTCCTGGGCCCAGCATCAGTTACAATAAATATGGCCTTAGGTTTTGTGGTCGGTAGGAAAAGGAGTAGTACCCCTATTAGTAGGAGGAATAGTATCCCATCATTGGTATAAGTGGAAGAAATAGTGCCCCATTGTTGGTGTCAGTGAGATGGAATAGTGCCTCATATCATAGGGAAGAATAGTGACCCAAGGGCCGGATAAAGGCTAGCAAAGGGCCACATCTGGCCCTCGGGCTGTAGTTTGGAGACCCCTGAGCTAGAGCACCAGCTTTGGCAACTGAAGTGCTCTTATTGAACAGGGCAGGATGAGTGGGTAAAGCTTAGTGTGAAAGATGTAGAAGCAAAAGCCCTAACCAAGAGAAAAAACAAGATCAGAGGGGTGCAAATAGAACTGTATTTAGGCTTATAAATATGAAAACACCATTGAGAGAAAGATATTGTGACCAAGGTGCTACCCTGAAATGACACCAAGCGATATCCCTATTCTCCAAAAATAATCCATACATGTACACTATTTAATGGCAGTGTAATCTATTTTTCATGAAATTGTTTCTTTACTGTGTTTTTCTGCCTCCTTGTAACCCCACAAGCTCTAAAACCTCTTCTCTCCCTCTTACTTCCATTTATTTGGAATGAGTAGTACATACTACTTGGTACTTACCAGCTAGTATTAGTGATGGGGTAAGAGAAATGATCAACACATTTCACAGATCTGTGATTATTTGAATTTATACTAATGATATAGTTATCCTTTATAGTCACACTTTAGAAATGTGCTCAACATTTCCTGATGAAGCAGATCCAAAAATCGGTTCCAAAAGTATGACAGTTCCTCCAAATGAGAGACAGTTGGGAGCTAGGCCAATGCTGTCAGAGGAGAGAAAGTTATATGGTTCTTCATACCCAGAAGTGTTGAGTGTTTTCTTTGCTCCCAGCAGCCAAACACAAAATTGGAGTAGCAATAGGTAACTGATGTTCTTTCTCCCCGTAGCTAGAGAGGGAAGCATTAGTATCCCTTCCACAAATTAATCACTTCAGCCCCTCGAAGATTTTACCCCCTTCCTGATCAGAGCACTTTTTGCGATACGACACTGCGCCGCTTTAACTGACAATTCCGCTGTCGTGTGACGCTGTACCCAAACAAAATTGACGTCCTTTTTTTTCCCCACAAATATAGCTTTCTTTTGGTGGTATTTCTGCAGTTTTTATTTTTTGTGCTATAAACAAAAAAAGAGCGACAATTTTGAAAAAAACACAATATTTTGTACTTTTTGCTATAATAAATATCCCCAATTTTTTTTCTTAAAAAAGCAAATTTTTTTCTCAGTTTAGGCCGATATGTATTCTTCTACGTATATTGATTGGTTTGCAAAAAGTTATAGTGTCTACAAAATAGGGGATAGATTTATGGCATTTTTGTTACTATTTTTTTTTTTTACTAGTAATGGTGGTGATCTGCGATTTTTATCATGACTGCGACATTATGGCAGATACATCGGACACTTTTGACACATTTTTGGGATGATTGACATTTATACAGCGATCAGTGCTATAAAAATGCACTGATTACTGTAAAAATGTCACTGGCAGGGGTTAACACTAGGGGTCAATCAAGGAGTTAACTGTGTTCCCTGACTGTGTTTTCCAACTGTAGGGGGAGGGGACTGACTAGAGGGGATGACAGATCGTGGTTCCTAGCTATTAGGAACTCACGACCTGTCTATCCTCACAGAACAGGGATTTGTGTGTTTACACACACACACGTCCCTGCTCTGCCTCTCGTGCCCACGATCGTTCGTGGATGGAGGTCATCGCGACCGTTGGCCACGAGCAACGGCACCCCCACAGTGCAGCGGGCGCACGCAGCTGGCTGTGCGTGTGTGCCTGCTATCCCGCTTAAAGGAGCCAATGTATAGCTACGACGACTCGTGGGATCATGCCGGGATCGTGGGATTGTGCCGACCTGCCGCAGTATAATGACGTGGCTGGTCGGCAAACGGTTAAAGTAGAAGAATGGCTAAAGCTCTCTAGGCACTACTTCCCTTGTGGCTCACAGGAGTGCATCTCATTCTGCATTCCAATGTCCCGTTTTCAGCCGACAGTCAGACTCTGGTTTGATCCCTACTTTGTCAAGATCCACCCAGATGCCTGGACTGTCAGCTGGCTCAGCCTCTCAGCGAGCCGCTGGGAGACAACTGAGCCAGTCGCTCCCGCCCCCTGCACAGCCCAGTTCTGTAGTGGAGGAGCAGAGCAGAGTTTCACCGGCTCTCTGCAGAGTGAATAACGAGAACTGAGTGATCAGCTATCTTTGCTCAGTTCTTGGTCTTAGAGGCAGTGGGGGATAGATGCAGCATTGGACCAATGTTTGTTTTTTTCAATGCCCATACTTCTCTTTTAAGGGTGAAGTGAGCTTGTATTGGTGCAGTCTTTAGTAGATGTCTGACGATATCTACATACATGAGATGGTTGTCAACGAATCCTCCGGCATTTACCAGTTGAACATTTTCACTCAACATTTCCCCCAAAGTCATATTAACACACAACATTTTTCTAAAAAGTAATACTATATTTTATATTTTTATAAACATTTTTTGAATTTTTAGAAACAAATATTAAATGATGGTCAGCTGCAGCTTAGAAAACTACATTTGACAATGTTAATAACTTTGATAATTACAAGAAGAATAGTGATAACAGAAAGAAAAGGCATACAACTCTTCATTGCTTTATGTTATGCTTTATTGCTTTTTTGGTTCTGTAGTCTATATGTCAATAGAACCTGTCAGCACTCTATGGACATTACATATTTAGACAACATGAAAATTTTGAAAAACCAGGGGCACCGACCCTTGAAAAAGTGCTCCCAAAAAAGTTTATGTATAATTACGGTGATGCTGCTGCCTCTTTAAGTGAAGACACTCAAAACGATGTGTATATCATAAATGAAAGTAAAGAACTTCACCAAAAAATGTGCACTGACCAATCAGCAAAAAATATATACAGGTTCAGCTCATAAAACTATAGTATCATCAAAAAGTTCATTCATTTCAGTAATTCAGTTCAAAAGGTGAAACTCATATTTTTGTATTTAGTTACACACAGAGTGATATATTTCAAGCTTTTTTTTTTTTTAAAGGCGTTCTATGCATTAAGATTAAAAACATTCTGTGTGTAGCCTCCCCAGCACCCCACTAATTTCTTACCTGAGCCCCATCTCTCTCCAGCAATGTCCACGAGTTTCTTAGCCACCTGGGACTCTCCTACTGATTGGCAGCGGTGCCATTGGCTTCCGTTGCTGTCAATCAAAGTCATTTAGCCAATCGGGGGAGGGACCGGGGCCAGGTTGGGGCTCTATTGTCTGGATGTACACAAGGACTGTGTCTGTGACTGTGACTCAGCTTGGGTGCCCCCATAACAAGCTGCTTGCTGTGGGGGCACTCAACAGGAGGGAGGGGCCAGGAGCAGTGAAGAGGGACCCAAGAAGAGGAAGATCCAGGCTGCTCTGTGCAAAACCATTGCACAGAGCAGGTAAGTATAACATGTTTGTTATTTTTTTATTGTTTTTAAATGAGACTTTACAATCACTTTAATTTTGATGATTATGGCTTACAGCTAGTGAAAACCCCAAATTTGGTATCTCTGAAAAGTAGAATATTATATAAGACCAATAAAAAAAGTATTTTTAATACAGAAATTTTGTCTTACTGAAAAGTATGTCCATATACAGTATAGTATGCACTCAATACTTGGTCGGGGCTTCTTTTGCATGAATTACTGCATCAATGCATCAAACCCTTACTGGCTTTTGTAGCTGCATGCATTATGGAATTATTCATACTCAAAGTTTACAGCAGAAGAGATAAAATTGTTTAAGCTGTTTAGGTCACCCTGCTTCAGCATCATTACAGGCAGTCCCTGAGTTACATACATCCGACTCCTACTTACAAATGGAGGGAGACAACAGGAAGTGAGAGGAAATTTACCCAAAGGAAGTGAAATTTACCTTATCATAGGAAATGGTGTCTTCACTGAAGCCTTATCAACAATTCTTGTTTCTACAACAACCCAAGATTTTCAAAATCCAATTGTCACAGGGACAGAAAGTAAGGTGAAAATCTTCTGAACGGGGCACAGACAGCAAAACAACTGTTACAAGGTTGTTAACCTATCCCTATGCTATCCATATAAACGTATAAATTTTTTGGCTGGAGTTACACTGAAAAAAATGTCTCATCTCCAACTTACAAAAAAGTTCAACTTAAGAACAACCCTACAGGACATATCTTGTTTGTAACCCGGGGACCGCCTGTAATGTGTTTTAGTGCAGTTGTGATCATATTCTGGGTTATGCTGACAGACATGAGCTGTCACCAGTGTAATTTATACACTTTCAGTGTTGGTGATTGCAGCCTTCTTTATCATCCATGGCAAAGGAATGGCAAATCAGGTCTTACATGAGATGGTAATCCAAAACATTTATGCTGTGCACTATTTCATATTAGACATGTGCACACTGAAATATTTTGTTTCGGAATTTCGTTTTCGTCCGAAAAATAAATTTATTTAGTTACTCCCGAAATTCGTTTTTATTTATTTTGTTTTTCGTTAAAAATTGCATTCGTCCGAAAATCCAAATTAAGGTCGAATCTGTCATTGAAGGCTTATGGTGTCTGTCGAATGTTCAAAGAAGATTCGACGGAGCAGCTAAACTGTACAACACTGTATAGTTTACCTGCTCCGTCGAATCTTCTTAGAACTTTCAACAGACACCATAAGCCAAAGTATGTGTGTACTTAGTTCTAGCTATTTTACTGCTCCTCCTCTTTGGTTACAATCAGCCAATAACATTCATCATCATCATTATTTTTATTTATCTTTTCTCCCCTATGTCGAATCTTTTCTCCCCTACGTCGAATCTTTCCTCTCTATGTCGAATCTTTTCTCTCTATGTAGAATAATCTTGGACTAATAGAGTTAAGGTTAGGCACATTCGACCACAGGTTTGATGGACACAGATTGTTATTGTCATCATCATTTCGAATCTCCTATCTATATCGAACTGTTGTAGCAACGAAAATGAAAATAAAGCATTTGTTTATGTCGGATCTTTCATTTTTCGGATTCTGCACTTTCGTTATCGTTTGTTAAAACGATAACGAAAATACCTGAAATTCGGACGAAAATGCATTCGGACGAAAACGAATGCACATGTCTATTTCATATATCGGCAACAAGTCTAACTACAGTTAGAGGGGAAAAAAGTATTTGATCACCTGCTGATTTTTTACGTTGCCCACTGACAAAGAAATGATCAGTCTATCATTTTAATGATAGGTTTATTTTAACAGTGAGAGACAGAATAACAACAAAAATATCCAGAAAAACACATTTTTAAAAAGTTATAACTTGATTTGCATTTTAATGAGTGAAATAAGTATTTGACCCCTTCGCAAAACACGACTTAGGACTTGAGGGCAAAACCCTTGTTGGCAATTACAGAGGTAAGACGTTTTTTGTAGTTGGCCACCAGGTTTGCACACATCTCAGGAGGGATTTTGTCCCTCTCCTCTTGGCAGATCCTCTCAAAGTCATTAAGCTTTTGAGGCTGACGTTTGGTAACTCAAACCTTCAGCTCCCTCCACATATTTTCTATGGGATTAAGGTTTGGAGACTGGCTAGGCCATTCCAGGATCCTAATGTGCTTCTTCTTGAGTCACTCCTTTGTTTCCTTGGCCATGTGTTTTGGGTCATTGTCATGCTGGAATACCCATCCACGACCCATTTTCAATGCCCTGGCTGAGGGAAAGAGGCTCTCACCCAAGATATGAGGGTACATGGCCCCGTCCATTGTCCCTTTGATGAGTTGAAGTTGTCCTGTGCCCTTATCAGAAAAACATCCCCAAAGCATAATGTTTCAACCTCCATGTTTGACAGTAGGGATGGTGTTCTTTGGGTCATAGACAGCATTCCTCCTCCTCCAAACACGGGGGAATTGAGTTGATGCCAAAGAGCTCGATTTTGGTCTCATCTGACCACAACATTTTCACCCAGTTCTCCTCTGAATCATTCAGATGTTCATTAGCAAACTTCAGATGGGCCTGTACATGTGCTTTCTTGAGCAGGGAGACCTTGCGGGCACTGCAGGAATCCAGTCCTTCATGGCGTAGTGTGTTACCAATTGTTTACTTGGTGACTATGGTCCCAGCTGCCCAGAGACAAGTTTCTCCCGTGTAGTTTTGGGCTGATTCCCCACTGTTCTCATGATCATTGAAACTCCACAAGGTGAGATCCTGCATGAAGCCCCAGACTGAGGGAGATGGACAGTTATTTTGTGTTTCTTCCATTTGCGAATAAGCGCACCAACTGTTGTCACCCTCTCACCAAGCTGCTTGGTGATGGTCTTGTAGCCCTTTCCAGCCTTGTGTAGGTCTTCAACTTTGTCTCTGACATCCTTGGACAGCTTTTTGGTCTCAGCCGTGGTGAAGATATTGGAATCTGATTGATTGAATGCTTCTGTGGACAGGTGTCTTTTATACAGGTAAAAAGCTAAGATTAGGAGCACTCCCTTTAACCTTCTTAGCGGTATTATCAAGTGTGGCTCAGGGTGAATTTTCCATACTAAGAGTGGTAACTCCGAGCCATACTCTTTGCAGTATCCAGGGAAAGTAACTTATCTTGTCCCCAGGATCCTGCAATGTACTCCTGTTGTGTGCAGCGGCTGTGTCTTCCGGCCGATGTACTGTATTGGGCTCCGTTCCCTGTGAGCGGCGCGACACACGGGGACAGTGCCCGGCGGGAAATTCAAAAAGTGCAAAAAACATAACACATACAGTACACTGTAATCTTACAGATTACATTACTGTATCAAATTATTTCACCTCCCTATTGTCCCTAGTGGTCTGTCCAATGCCCTGCATGCAGTTTTATATCATATATACTGTTCTTTCTGCCTGGAAACTGGGGAATGTCCATAGCAACCAAAAAGTGTCCCTTTACATCAAAAGTGGTTTTAGATCAGCTAGAAAACAGTGATAGTAAATTAGAACATTTCCAGAATTGAGCGATAGTGATTCGTGGGGAAATTCATCATCAGACACTGGAAGTGACAACAGCAACAATTCTGCAACTGAGCACATTTCAGTGTTTTTGAGTTGATTACATTATTGAATACATTTTATTATTATTATTATATTATTTTTGATAATTGTTTATAGTTATTTATTATATTATAATTTATGATTTTGTGTTTCAAACTTTATCATACCCGGGAGTGAGTGATTCCCAAGAATTACAAGCCTACAATATAAAACGCCAAATTTCCATGCGAAATAATGTACCGCTTTCAGCATCAAAAATCTGACATAATCATACCGCCAGGGAGGTCAAGAGAGTGCTCCTAATCTCAGCTCGTTACCTGTACAGAAGACACCTGGGAGCCAGAAATCTTGCTGATTGATAGGGGTTCAAACACTTATTTCACTCATTAAAATGAACATCAATTTATAACTTTTTTGAAATGTGTTTTTCTGGATATTTTTGTTGTTATTCTGTCTCTCACTGTTAGAATAAACCCACCATTAAAATTATAGACTGATCACGTCTTTGTCAGCAGGCAAACGTACAAAATCAGCAGGGGATCAAATACTTTTTTCCCTCACTGTACATCACTCAGGGTCAGCTATAGTGGAGGAGAACAAGTGATGTGCATACCTTCCTTTGCTTGGAATATATTGTGTATTTCACAATCTATGGAATCCAACAAAGCCTTTAATAGGTTTCCTTTTGCTATGAAACCAAGCATTCAGCAATTCTTGCTAGGTACAGAGATATGCAGCCAATGTCACAGTCAGACTCACTTTAAGAAACATTTCTTGTTTGACTATATAGAATTGCAGAAATGAACAGTATTAAATAGTTTGTATTAAAAACAAACTGTTGGATTATTCTGTCTGCCAAATGGAAATGGTGATCTATTTCATTGTGCTCAGTCTTCTGATTACCTTATAATGTCAGATCCAAGCCAGAACAGAATGTTAAAATAACATGACGTGAGGTTGTGAACTCTGCAGATATTAAAGCTGTCTTTCATTTATACGCTGGCACTTTCCAAGCCCGTCTCTTTCCAATTTTCCCATAGTCAGAAGTTTAGTGAAGTCACCCCGACCATCTGATATAAAATAAATGTTACACCATTGTTACATACAGCCTGAAGTGGACCAGTTCCAACAATTTTACCAACTAGCCAAGCAAATATATTTGGAGTGTCAGCTGCTTTTATCCCTTTTTGATTTTTAATGGCGGAATATCCATAATATAAAGCTTTCTTTTAGGAAGGTCATCCCATAGTTCAGGTCATTGGCTGAATTAAATACTTACACCGATCAGCCATAACATGACCACCCACCTAATATTAAGTAGGTCCCCTTTTGCCACCAAAACAGCTCTGACCCATCGAGGCATAGACACCATTAGACCTCTGAAGGTATCCTGTGGTATCTGGCAGCAAGCTGTCAGTAGCAGAGCCTTTAAGTCCTGTAAATTACAAGGTCGAGCCATAATGGATTGGACTTGTTTTTTCAGTACATCCAACAGATGCTTGATTGGATTGAGATCTGGAGAATTGGTAGACAAGTCAACACTACAAAGACTACTTCTTGCATTGCTCTGTGGTCCAGTTCTGATGCTCAAGTGCCCATTGTAGATGCTTTTGGCTGTGGACAGGGATCAGCATGAGCACCCTGACTGTTCTGTGGCAACAAACTGCAATGTACTGTGTGTTCTGACACCTTATTATTGGAACAGGCATTAACGTTTTCAGCAATTTGAGCTACAGTAGCTCTCCTATTGGATCGCGCTACGCAGGCCTGCCTTCCCTCCGCACGTGCATCAGTGAGCACTAGCCAACCATAACCCTGGCACCAGTTCACCAGTTTTCCTTTCTTGGACCACTTTTGGTAAGTCCTGACCACTACAGACCAGGAACATCCCACAAGAGCTGCAGTTTTGGAGATGCTCTGACCTATTCATCTAGCCATTACAATTTGACACTTGTGAAAGTCACTCAAATCCTTACACTTGCCAATTTTTTCTACATTGAACACATCAACTTCAGGGACAACATTGCAAAAAAGATTGCTTGGTGTCTGAGAATCACAGGCACCACATCCCTAGGTAGTAGTTTCAGAAAGTGTATAAAGGGGAGTGAGATTTTAAAGGTGCCAAACACAAATTAATATAAAAATATGAAAATTTTATTATAAATTATCAAAATCTCATATATTAAAAACATCATATTGGTATCCATTCAACTACAGATAAGATGCAGGAAACTTCAGGTGGACATGTTTCGCCAAACCTAGGGCTTCTTCTGGAGAGTTTTTATGAACACTGCATCACTGCGTTGTTGCTCAAAAACCTTTGTAGATATCAGTAAAATCAATCACACACCTGCAGACATGTTTTAGAGGGATATTAGTGGACCATAGAGGGGAGAAAAGGACCCAGAATTTGCCTGCCTGCTTTGGGAGATACATGATGTGCGACCAACATTAACTGCTCCTGGACCAGCCGCCGCAGTTACACTGTGGCAGGTTGTCTCCCCTGCGCGAGCCGTCGTAGCTGTACATCTCTTTAAGACACCTTTGGCAGCGCGCGCGCCCAAAGCATGTCCCCGGAGCCGATGCGAGCGCCCGGCGGGCGCGATAACCCCTGGGCACCCGCGATTACTCGTTACAGAACAAGAACGGGGATGTGTGTGTGGAAACACACAAATCTCGGTTCTCTCCGGGGAGAGGAGACAGATTATAGGTTCATACTGAGTATGAACACCGATCACTCTCTTCCCCTAGTCAGTCCCATGCCCCCTACAGTTAGAACACACTTAGGGAACACGGTTAACCCCTTGAACGCCCCTAGTGTTAACCCCTTGCATGCCAGTGTCATTTACACAGTAATCAGTGCATTTTTATAGCACTGATCGCTGTATAAATGTCACTGGTCTCAAAAGTGTATCAAAAGTGTCTGATTTGACCGCCGCAATATCGCAGTCCCAATAAAAATTGCTGATCACCGCCATTACTAGTAAAAGAAAAAAAAATAATAATAAAAATGCTATAAATCTATCCCCTATTTTGTAGATGCTATAACTTTTGCGCAAACCAATCAATATACGCGTATTGTGATTTTTTTTACCAAAAATATGTAGAAGAATACATATCGGCCTAAAATGAGGAATTTTTTTTTTTTTTTTATTTGGTAAATTTTTTATAGCAAAAAGTAAAAGATAGTGTTTTTTTTTTTTAAATTGTCACTCTTCTGTTTATAGCGCAAAAAATAAAAAAATGCAGGAGGTGATCAAAAACCACCAAAAGAAAGCTTTATTTGTGGGAAAAAATGTTGTTTGGGTACAGTGTCGCACGACCGCGCAATTGCCAGTTAAAGCGACGCAGTGCCGTATCGCAAAAAATGGCCTGGTCATTGAGCAGCCAAATCTTCCGTGGCTGAAGTGGTTAACAGACACTTTGCACCAGTATCAAGGCTTAAAGTCCTGCTACAGGTGTCTATGGACCTCATATGGCCCATTGAATATATTCAGCTGTGAAATTTAGAAGATCTGGTGATGTGTATCTTGGTGTTACCAGTCACCCCCTATAAATAGGGGCAGGCAAATTCTGGGTCCCCCTCTATGGTCCACAGATATCCCCCTAAAATATATCTGTTGGTGTGTGATTGATTGTACTGATATCTACAAAAGTTTTTGAGCAACAACACAGTGATGATGTATTCAATATTTGTAAAAAGACTCCTGAAGAAGCCATAAGTTTGGCAAAACATGTCGAGTTGAAGTTTACTGCTTCTTTGATATCATAATGATGTTTTTTTATATATGAGATTTTAATCATATATAATAACATTTTGATATATTTACATTAATTTGTGTTTGGCACCTTTAAAATCCCACTCCCCTTTATGCCCCGGACACACGATCGGACATTGATCGGACATTCCGACAACAAAATCCATGGATTTTTTCCGACAGATGTTGGCTCAAACTTGTTTTGCGTACACACGGTCGCACAAAGTTGTCAGCATCTCCGATCGCCAAGAACGCGGTGACGTACACCACGTACGACGAGACTAGAAAAGGCCAGTTCAGAGCCGAGCGCGGCACCCTTTGGGCTCCTTTTGCTAATCTCGTGTTAGTAAAAGTTTGGTGAGAGACGATTCACGCTTTTTCAGACTTGTGGTTTTCAGATCGTTTTCTGCTGTTCAGTTTGTGCTTGTGGGTTTGTATCTGCTCTTCAGTGAGTGCAGCAAGTACCATTGACTCTTGTCATTGTGTTCTTGTTCGTTTGTTACTGTTTTTCAGGTCGCTCTTCACAGGCCTTGCTGTTCTTCAGTGTGTTCTGTTACTTTGTTCTGAGCAGCCGACCTTTTTCTAGCCATGTTGCGTATACGTACTCCTCGTAGAGTTCATGCTGTGCGGGGGCTTGGTGTTGGGGTCCTGACCTTGACACAAGTCCAGTCCATGAACAGAGTGGGGAGGAGTTCATGGACCAAGAATTGGTTGCTTCAGCGTGACCAGTTCTGTCATATGCCTTTGCTCCGTGAGATCCGTCAGAATAATCCTGATGATTTCAGGAACTTTCTCAGGATGACGGACCCCGTATTTCACCGTTTGTTGGCTTTGCTGACCCCCTATATCAGCAGGAAGGATACCTGCATGAGGCATGCCACCCCTCCGGAGCAGAGGCTCGTCGCCACCCTGCGGTACTTGGCGACGGGGAGAAGCCTGCAGGACTTGAAGTTCTCGACAGACATCTCCCCCCAGGCTCTAGGAATCATTATCCCAGAGACCTGTTCTGCCATCATCCAGGTCCTGCAGAAGGAGTATATTAAGGTAAGATTTTTATCCTTTAATATCACATTTTATTGTTTTTAATGTTTGCTAATATATTGTATTTCTTTCCTCATTCCCTAATTACCATGATTGTAATATGCTGTGAATGTCCCCTTTGTCCTCATGCATGCTGGATTGTTATGTAATTTTTTTTTTGTCCTTCATACATATTTGCCTTCACTAACCTCCCCAGCATGGTCTCCTGGCCCTATATTCACCTCATGTAGTCACTTAACAATGTATTTTATCAGCTCCATAGTAGTGCTTTACCCCAAACACCCCCTAAAATGTTTTTAAATGTGATTTGTGCTTTAAATTCAGGCAGAGTGCCAGAGGCTTTTATTGGGGGGTCCCCAAATTATTTGGAACCCTCCCTCCCCCCAACTGCTAAGTCAGCTGATAACAATTCTCTATCTATCCTCAATCATCTATCTGCTGACTTTGCCAAACCCATACATACTATAGCCATCTCTTTTGTGGTCAGATTTATGGATGAATTCCCCAAAGCATGTAGTGCAAGGGCCTGCCTGTATACTTTCAAATGGTACTGTTTAAAGTTTTGATATCCTATTATTATCTTGATAGGTAATAGCAGAATGTCCAAATGTGCTAAAATGTGTACAGTGTGTATTTATATCTTTGTATTATGACACTTCTTACCTGTCCAGTGGGTTCTCAATAGTGTAACTAAGGAGGGGCTGGCCAAAGTAATACCCATTATTTAGGCATTCATCTCTCAATATAGTGGAGAGGGTTACCTGGTCAAGAGTCCCCCCCCCTGTAATGTAAGAAATGGTCCATGAAAGGGGGTGGGGGAGGGGGAATCTGATAGGTGTACCTTATACTTTGGTCTCCCTCAAATAAATGTTATCTTGATGTTGGCCAAGAATGTTTGTGTCTAATCTGCTTTCCCTGTTTATGTGCAAAATGACTAATTTTTTGTTGTTGTTTGACTCCACAGTTTCCTTCCACACCACAGGAATGGCAGACTGTGGCTTCCCACTTTGCCCAGCGGTGGGACTTTCCTAACTGCGGAGGGGCAATTGATGGGAAACACGTCCACATCGTCCCACCACCCAACTCGGGGTCATACTATTATAATTACAAGGGGTTCAATAGTATTGTGATGTTGGCGGTGGTGTCGGCTACTTACGAGTTACTGTATGTGGACGTGGGGAAGAATGGTCGGATGTACGATGGTGGAGTCATCGCCCAGACGGAGTTCTACAGGCGTCTCCAGAATGGCAGCTTGGACTTGCCACCTCCAGAAGACAATGTGAAAGGACTCCCATTCGTCTTCGTTGCGGATGAAGCATTTGCGCTGGGGGACCATCTTATGCAGCCATTCCCGATGAGGACCCTCACCCCGGACCAGAGGGTTTTTAATTACCGGCCAGAAGAGTGGTGGAGAACACATTTGGAATCATGGCCAGTCGGTTCCGCCTATTTCTTACACCCATACATATGACGGAGTATAAACTGAATCATAATATCCTGGCGTGCTGTGTTCTACACAACTTTTTATGGCAACATTCTGCCAACTATGCTGGCTCAGTTGGGCCTGAAGCCGGAATTCTAAATGAAACAACCCTGACGCCGCTTGAAAGTGGCCGTCCTGGCTTCCCCCCCCCCCCGAGTGCCCGTGATGTCCGGCTAAGATACCTTGAATACTTTCCGGGTAGGGGGGCTATCAATATGCCAGACAATGTCTGAAACCTTTTTCAAATAATTAAAAAAAATAACTACTCAAATCTTTGGTGACATTTACTGCTTGTGTTTCTTTTAGCTGACCCTGACAGAAATGTGGTGAGTCCTGAAAATGGCGTGATTGTGTAACCTTACAAAGCACTGTTGGGTGTTATTTACTAAAGGCAAAGACACTTTGCACTACAAGTGCACTTGAAACTGCATTTGTAGTGCAAAGTGGATTTGCCCTTAGGAAATAACACCCATTGTCACTGAAAAAAACAATTAGAGCACAGCAAAAGTTTTGGAGCGTTGAGACAATAATCCACACATTCTTGATTAACAATCTTTTTAATACCAGCACAATCACATGTGAATTTAGAAAAGGTTTTTAAAACAAACCAACATGTTTGTTGTATAACAATTGTTGGGGTCACATTAGAAACAGTAGAAATGTCAATTTAAGATAAAACAGGCATGTTTAAAACCAACAAGAAAGACACAAATCTTGAACTTACAAAGTTCACATTTGGTATAACTTGAAGGCAATATCAGACATGAGTATTTAGAAACTGTGTTTGATATTGTGTTTAGATGGGGTGAAGTCACCCCAGGAAAAAACAAATTTTGAAGATGCACACCAATTGCCGAATGTCAACATGTGCTAGCTGCCATCATGGGGGATCAAGGGACATGCAACCCCTTCCTCACAGCTACTTTATTATAGAGGAAGGGGTTGCACCCCCAAAATGCGTCCATTGATCTCGCGTGATGGCAGATAGCACATGTTGACACACTATGTGCATCTTCAAAATTTGGTTTTTCAAAATTTGTCCAAAAATGGTAAACATTTTTAGCACACAAAAAACCAAAGGTATTTGGAGGGGTTTTAAACTCTCCCTAAAACATCAATGATGTTCTTAATTTTTTGTTGAACATCATTGATGTTTTTCAGGATGTTTTCCAAGTCCCTATTACACCCCATGATCTCCCTGATCAGGATCTGTGCACTTTCCGAGGTGAAATGCCCTGGATCCACAACATCACGATCACCTAAAAAGATAGAAACAAAAAAACACCATGTATTATAAATATGCCGGCATCCATCTCTTACCTGAGCCTGTGGTCGCAGACACTCACCTGTTGTGGTGACAATTTCCACCACGTCTTCCTCCTCCTGCTCTGCTTGGCTTGGGTGGATTTCCCCTTCTTTCAGAGGTGGAGGAGTCTGTGGTCTCCTGAGGGGTCCTCCAAGTCTTTTATCCCCTATGTAAAAAAAAAATAGGTATATTTAGCACACAGATATTTGATGGCAGAACTATAAATATGAAACATTGCTTGGAAGTGGGGTACAATTATCTGTTTTGGCAGAGTTCCAAGATGTTGCATTTTTATTGTCCTTTGTCAAGCTTCAATACTTACCTGTTTAGTACAAGCTTCACAGATGGAGACCCCCCTATACCCTATAGTATACACTGGAGCACCTGTGTGGGCCCCCCAATAAAAAGGGTGTTCTTGTGTCCCACACTAGTGCTCCAGCGTGCAGATGCGAAAACTGCTGCTGAGTGTCCTCTCCTTACACAGAATCTAGTTTGCATTTCATTCTAGTTACAAACCCATCAACACAAATTATTTTCAGACAAGTAGGCCATAAAAAATGTGGGCAAATGCATATGGCCAAAACAATGGTGTTTTCTAGGCCGAACGAACAATGTTTTATACGAACGAATAATGTGCCCATGAACATGAAAGTTGCCATTTTAAACTGGATAACAGTTAAGAAAAGCACATGGAGCAGCACGAACGTAATAAACATAAAAAGAATAGGAACACAGGACAACTACTTACTTTTTTGCAGCACTCTCCGGATCTTTCTTTCCTGCTCGTGCTCTCTTAATTTGAGGTCCGACCACCGCTTCCTGAACTGATCTTTCGATCGTCGTATCCCGAAATTCCGGTGCAGACTCTTGACTACTTTCGCCATGATCTTGGCCTTTCTGACATTGGGGTTGGGGTAAGGTCCATACTTCCCGTCATAGTCGGCCTTCTTCAGGATGTCCACCATCTTCAACATCTCCCCAAAGGACATATTTGAGGCCTTAAATCGTCTCCTTCTGGATCGGGATGTTTCAGGCTCCGGGCTTTCCTCCTCCTCCTCGTTGGTGTAATTATCTGACACCTGCTGTGTCTCCACCATGTGCTCTTCCCCACTGCGCCGAACGAGAAGGGGCGGGGAATAGACTAGAAAGAACATCAGGGGCGGGCGGAGTTTCACGCATGCGCAGTGTCTATAAAGCGTAACACGCGTGCGTAGTACGTACGATCTGTGAGCCGAGGAAAAAGTAACGGAGGCGCCGATCGTGATTGCGAAGGTAAGATTTAACATTGGGCCTATACTGCTTCTAGATTGAGGCCTGTATTTGCACAAGTTTAGAAGACTTTAGGCTGACTTTAGGGTTTGTCTTGTGTTGTGTCTTGCAGTGAAAATGGATATCTTGAAAGATAAGGACTTTATGTCAATCTTCATTTATATGTTCAGGGAACTGCCCTGTCTGTGGCAGATAAACCACCTGGAATATAAGAACCAAACAAAGAGGAAGGCAGCGCTGGATAATTTGTTGGAATTTGTGAAGACGGTGATCCCCACAGCAGACATCATCTATTTGAAGATCCTAATTGGTGGCCTGAGGAGCACTTATCTAAGAAGGTCCAGGATTCCCAGAGATCAGCAGCTGCAGATGACATTTATCTCCCCAGGCTGTGGTACTATGACAGGCTGCATTTTCTGGCAGGTCAGCCTGAACCCAGGCCAGCACTCTCCACTCTTCCTTCCACGCTTCCTTCCCCCTCAGCTGAGGCTTCTGACGCCCAACCTGGGCCTTCCAGGCAGCAACATGTGGAGGAGCCCAGATTGAGCCAGGTATAGCATTCTTCTAAATATTTCTGGTTGTCCAATCAATGATGTTAAATAGATGTTAGTTTGGATTGCTAATTTATGATTGTGATTGATGATGCAAAAACTAAAACCATGTCCATTTTTCATACACAGGGAAGTCTCAGCCAGGAGATGGCCAGGCAAGCAGGCTGCCTGATATCCAGGTCCCTCCCCTCCACCTTCAAAGACAAAGTGGCAGGAAGAGGAGTAACCTGGAGGAGGCTGCAATAGGCCTATTTTGGAAGGCTACAGAGGCCCTGAGAACCCCCCACAGTGTGGAGGAGGACTTTGCTGGCATAACTGCCTGCAAAATGATGCAGATGGAGGAGGGCCAACGACTCCTGTGTGAGTTCTTAATTTTGGAAGCTCTCAATAAGGGGTTGAGGGGCCAAATAACATGTGCTACCCACATTTGTGACCTCACACATAGTCCTCCTCCTCCTCCAGGTCCTACTCCTCCTCCTCCTCCTCCAGGTCCTACTCCTCCTCCTCCTGCCACATCTCCAACACCAGAGCCACAGCCGGGAAGGAAGTGTGGAAGGAAGACCTGAGAGTGATGGCCCTGGGTTCAGTCTGATCTGGCAAAAGATGCAGGCTCTTGTAGTACCACAGCCTGGGGACACAGATGTCATCTGCTGCTTTCCGGATCTCTGGGACTTCTGGACCAGACTGCACTCCCTTAGATAAGGACTCCTCAGGCCACCAATTTGCTGGAAAAGAATTGATGTGTGCCCTGGGGGTCCAAGGCTTCGCCAATTTATGATGTTTATCCAGCGTTGCCTCCCTCTTTGTTTGGTTCTGAGCCCTTAATAAAGGAATTTTTGGTTCAATTATACTCGCCTATGTGTGTTTTCCTTCAAAAAGGACAGTTTGTTTGTGAGGGGGCAGGTACATTTCAATAATACAATGTCAAATAACAAGGGACACCAACACCAAGCAATCTCCTTGAGATTAAATAGTACAAGATACCAATGGTGTTGTGGTAAATTGACACACAAAACACACATAAAAATATTATGGATTTTATTATTAAAACATCAGCCTTGAAAAAAATACAAAACCAAAAAAAAAAAAAAAATAGGCTTGAAAAAAATACAAAACCAAAAAAAAAAAAAAATACACCCGTGAAAAAAATACAAAACAAAAATAAAACAAAAAAAATAAAATTGGTCAGATGTGACAAATCAAAATATTTAGAGGGAATCACAATAAATAATAAAGAAAGAAGTTTGTGAGAAGTCTGTGTGAATATGAGCAGCAAAACTACTTCATTCTTCTCACATTATAAAGAAGAAGAGAGTGCGCTGTATTAAACAATTTTTTACATTGCAGCGTGACGAGCTCTATCCATTCCGAACGCTAATTTTACCAGACCGAGCTGTTCCGTCTCGGAATTTCTTCTGAGCATGCGTGGCACTTTGTGCGTCGGAATTGGCCACACACGGTTGGAATTGACGCGATCAGATTTTGTTGTTGGAAAATTTTATAGCCTGCTCTCAAACTTTGTGTGTCGGAAAATCCGATGGAAAATGTCCGATGGAGCCCACACACGGTCGGAATTTCCGACAACACGCTCTGATCGCACATTTTCCGTCGGAAAATTCGACCGTGTGTACTTTTTTAGGGACAACATGTTACTTCCTGTCTAATATATCCTACCCTCTTTCAGGTGCCATTGTAATGAGGTCAATGTTATTCACTTTACCTGTCAGTGGTCATAATGTTATGACTGATCGGTGTAAACTGTCATGTATAAGGATGCAGCTTGTATTTACATGACAGTCATGAAGAGAAGAGGAGTAGCTGCAATGGTAAACAAGGTGAAATGATGTCAGGGTGTGATCCACATAATAAGGGGGTCCATCTAGAGTGGAGTCTTTGAGGCATATTCCAAGCTGGGCAATCTCTTTAAAACGTAACCTTCACAGCCTCTCTGTGGAAACACCCCAGTTTTTAGTACAGCTCATCTGTAGCATAAAATCATTTCAGAATACTTCTTATCATAGGTTAAGGTTCTCTGGGTTTTTCAATGGTATGTAAGTCCAAAATGGGTTTTCTTGTCCATATCTATGTCCATGATCACATGACGAAGTGTAATGGGGCAGTGTCACATGGGGCTAAAAGCCACAATGCTCTAATGTGCAAATAGCAGCCATCTCCCATGCTTAAGAGCTGGGGTCACCCCTTCCAGCACCCAAAACTCACTTTTGGTCATTTGCTTATTAAAAGAGCTGTCCCAATAGTGAAGATGGAGGCAGCATCTTAGCACATTACGGAGGGCTACAGGTACACTTTTAGGACAATTTTCATTATTGGCTACAACTCCCCCATGACAAATTTTCTGGAGAAGGCAGAGTAAATGCTCACCTGTTTTAATGCTGTCATTGTTGGGGAAAATGCTGCAGAATCTTCTTTGCTAGTGACACCTTACTGGTTGGGCCATATTTGGTGAGTAGTTTCTCTGCCCCCCCCCCCCCCCTAGTGATCCCGCCACTGGCAAATTGTTGCCAGTAACCGGATGGTTAGGGTGACATAGACCTTAGCAGGGACAGCTCAAGACATCCTTGTTATACGCAACCACTAGAGGGAGCCCTTAAAAATCTGCATAGGATACAAAGTCTTGAAAATATGGACCAGCAGGCAGGTAAAGACTGAAAAGTCCTGTCAAAAGTTACTTTTAGAACCTAACAACCAACAATCAAGCAACTTAAATTGTGTACTTACTAAAAACATACTACTGCTTAAACTAATATATGACTGTTTTACCACTAACTGTAAAGGTGTCAAATTTGTTTATGCTAATAAGCTATCTATCATATTGCCTTTCTGAATAGTAACAGGTGCACAATTTAAATATATTTGCTTACTTTTTATACTAAAACATCCCCCCCCCCCAATTCTAAGAATCACCATCTTGATCTATAACCTGTAATTGATTGTATGTGTATTAGTCATGTAGCACACAGGGGAATGATAGAGCAATCACAGTATCTATAGCATATGAAATCGAGTGGAATCCAAATAGTCACAACGTATGACTCACTCAACCATAGCAGATTTACTGTACTCTCTGATGCAGGCATATACAATCACTTTGCCCCATTGTAATGGTAATTCTATTTGACTAGAAGACATTACATTTCTAATCCCGGGAGGAGATGGGGGAATCGCTGATGGAGGCTAAAATAAGTAAGTAAATAAAGGGTTTTGGAGAAATTCTAAGATCTTTGGCCAAGTATTTTGGCAGAAGATAAATGGAGAAAGCCCTTAATGATTGTTAAATTCAATATACTCAAACTCGTGCCAGCTAAGACCTCCTTGAAATCTGTAAAGTGCTTTCAGCTTTCACGACCAAGAGGTACCTCTGTTTTCCTTGCTGGGAATGTAAGTCCCGTTAAGAGTAAATGCAGGATAGTTGGTACTGTGCAGCTAGAGTCAGTTACAGTATCTGTTTAATCTTGCAATGAGCCACAATTAACAAAATGACTTTATTAAGTAGAGGAAAACATTTCCACTGCTAGAGGTTCATATTTCAAATTCCTAATGCTCCTTGGCACCATAGACTAGCAACGACTATTCGGAGATACAGACAGAACTATGGCGATTGGCAGACGTTATACCAGTAAGTGCAGTGCAATCTTACATATGTCCTAGCAATATATTAAGTGACCCAGTGCAGGCTGGTGAGAGATATGATTAAGGTCTTATTATGCATACATTTACAGATTAATGCTGTCAGGAGGAATTGCCCGGTCTATTTCATGTAGAGTACAAGCTAATTAAAGGGGATTATTTTCAGGAAAATAACATATAGGTTTACACAAGAACCAAGCTGACATGGAGCTGTGAGAAGTAAAAGACTTTAGCTCACTCTATGAGCTGGAACACTAAATGAAAGTCCCATTCTTTTTTTAAAGAATGGAATGTTTATTAATAAAAAGGTCATCCATCATCAAACAGACCTGGAATGGATCCCATAATTAGAAGATAAAACCCTAAGTGAGAGGTGGCCCCGTGCACACCCGATCACATGACAGAGTTTGGCGTGAACAGGGCCAGCCTTGGGAGGGACAGGAACAGGATGTACAGGATTGTAGGTGGGACTTTGGGTCATTGAGAATTGCTGGGTAAACAAAGGCTGTGGCCCATTATGTGCAGACCTGTCTGAAGCCTAAACAATGACAATGTGCTGATCCACTGATGGAAGCTTTGAGATATGATGGGTATATGTGCTATAGGGGTTCAAGGTTGGGTTTGTTGAGCATATTGGGGTAATACATTATATACACAATACATTGATTGCCAGGGGTTCTGGGAAACCTGGACACACATGAAGAGGGTTGAATATAGTTGTGGCTTTACACTAGTCGTCTGATACACTGTCAGGACTCAGAAGCATCTAGCTCTCCTGCTTCCCATTCCAGCAGCCTGGTTTTGGCTGTGGCATTCTTCCTGTCTCTTTGTCCACCTACAAGGTGATTGATGTGGTCAGTCTCTGGGTGGAAACCAAACCTGTTATAAGCCAGCCAAACCTTCAGTCTCATGCTTGTGATAGAGTGGGATAACGTGTGTAATATCTGATCAAGCCCCCTGTCTATCTGCCCTGCTCTGCTAGATTGGATTTCCCTGTGTATGACCTTGAATCGGGTAATGACTATTTTCTGAACTCTGTCTGCCTTTTACCTGCACTGTCATTGAACCACTCTGCCTGTCTGCCAAATACCTGTTTGCTTTACTCAGTTCGCCCCTGCCCTGGCGTGGTAGCCAGGCACTATAGCATTGTGTATAAGATCTGGGGGCAACTGAGGCCGAGAACCGTACTGGTAGGCCTGCTTGCCGTAAGGGGGCTGCTATAGGTGACAAACACAGAAGGCAGCTACAGTGTCTGACCACCTGCATTAAGGGTAAGCGTGACATTCATTCTCCAGTTTGTGATATCTCCCTTGGAGGCACCAATTCTCACAATCTGTTTATCACTAGAGTGCCCATAGCCACAATGCATCCAATATTTATCATATAACTGCTGATTTCCATGATTTAGAAAGACTATTACCATCATTAACCCTTTCAAAAAGATTCACAGACATCTAGTTTGGTCTTCATCTGATATTAAAAACCACTAGTGAAATTGTCCCCGAATTTACCTCTACTCCCTTGCATGCAGACCATACAGTAACTCATGTCCTCTTCCAGTGCAATTTGCAGATATGACTAATTTAAATCAAAGCATTTTTGCTATTTTTTTTTATTTTTTTTATAGTCTCCAGAGTGTTTAAGACTTGAAACCTCTGTCACATCTTCACATCGAAGTCTCACTATTTTTCACTAAGAAATAAAGTAAGTGGGAAACCAAAATTTTAAAATCACCAAAACAGGTGTAAAGGGGATATCTTCTAGTGGGGACACACATAGGAATAAGTTGGCACTTGCAGCAACAGGCTCAGTGTTAGCACAGCAGCCTATTTAACACATGGGGGATGGGGATGATCAGGGTGAATAAAAAAAAAAAAAAAAAAGACTGGAAAAAAAGTCCATAAAATCCGTTGTAACAGCACCTTGAAGGCAGCCCAGCGGAAAGCAAGAAGCGACTTCTGGAAAAACACGCACACACATTTTAACGTGTTTTTTAAATGTGTGTGTGTGTGAGTTTTTCCAGTAATGTGCTATTTACCATGCTGTTTTATATCGCTGTTTTTATAAGGGTTTTATAATTCTTAAATTGAGCTTATTATAATTAGTTAGGTACTCCTACATTCCCATCTGCTTAGTTCCATATCCCTATTTGTATCATTAAAGCTAACAATGTGTGTGTGCATATATTCTAAGCGGCGGGACTTTAAGACCCAGCAGCAGCAGCTCCAGTGCTTAAAAGCCCTCATCTAACATGGCCCCCGTTAGGCCTGAAGAAGGAGCGCATGCTCCATAAACGCGTCGCCTATTGGTTCTCCAGATTCCGGAAGTGACGTCATCCTGCAGCTCCCTGTGCATTCCAGATCCAGGAAGCGTCGGCGACCACCGGCGCAGCCCGCTCTAAGTTACCAGCCAGCAGCTCCATGGATGTACCCCCTTCATGAACACTCGGCAATTTGTGCCCAAATGCCTGTTACTACTCTAATCTTGTGAGTACTTATACCCAATTGTGAAAAAATTCAACTTTATACTGCACTTAGAGTGGCGCCTGTGTTTTATCCTCAGCTCTTCCAGAGGCGACACCTGTTCCAGTGACTGTCAAAAAGCAATAGAAACCTGAACAGGTTCCAACCCTTTCCACTCTTGCCAAAACAAACCAAAAAACAGTTTTGTCTAGTGTTAGCCCTTAAATGATGATTTTGATAACATTTACTATTTTTAGAAAATGGAAAATGTTACAAGAATTGGCCATGAACATTCAACTAATTAAGTGTCACTAAAGTCAATTTGTCTTTTTATTTTAGTTTTGGATAGAGTAGAGAGGAATTAGAACTCGTCAGGTTTTATTGCTGTTTGGTAGGAGGTGAATGGAAGGTGCGTGATCAGACGCTTGCATCAAGACATGTATGGTTTAATCATGTATAGGAATACAGACATATAATCATATAGATATAAAATCATACAAATACTATGTTTCATAAAAACAGCTAACAAAATAGGCACTAAGAAGTTAAAATTGGGGTATGCCCATGTTGAGGCAGGTATTTAAAAAATTCTGACGCGTTTCGAGGGTAACCTCTTCATCAGAGCCAGGAGAACAGGAGCACAGTCTGTATGGGCCGGTAGGGCGACATGTGTACATGGGGAGAGGAGGTGTGGCTAGTAGGAGGGTATGTCCTGTGATGGATAATTGATTATTCCAAGTTCCATACAGGTGTTCTAGGTGGGGTATAGATCAGAACAGTATATACCGTACACTACAGACTGAAGACGTAAAATGAATTTACATTGAAAATTACATTCAAAAAGGTCAGATGTGAAGACTTAAAATAATAGAAAATATATATATTAAATAGAAGTTACCATATCAATACAAAGAATTAATGATAGGTAGTAGGCATTGAAGCACAGAACATGAGATTCTGATCAAAATATATATATATATATATATATATATATATATATATACACATGCATACACACACATATATACATGTATATATACACACATAAAAACAATAAAAACATAACAAGGGGGACATTAGTGAATGATGTAAAAAATGCACAGAGAAACATTGAGAGACATTGTCTCACCACATGGTGTAACCAGTTGTGCCTCTGTACAAAGGACATGCGCATGCGTGTGAAGACAACTCTGCCAACACATGAATCGCTGTGCAGGAACAAAAGTGTGGATGTATGCCAATGTTCACAGAATGCACAAATGGGGGCACATAGATGGCCGTGCAGTTGTGCAAAAGACAGATATAAATAAACAGATATATATAAATGTACATATCACAAGCGCAGGAGTATTTTTCACCATACCTTGTTTACAGGTTTTATTGCTGTCTGTGGCCCATTAGGATGATTCACCCTCTCTATTTGTCCTGTTTCCCGTTATCATCCAAAGTTGAAATAAAAGAAAATCCCAAATTTTGGGTTGATATCAGGTCAGGAGTTGAGGGAAAAATCTTCCAATTGGGACACTAGCTCTGGTAACCCTGGTGACACCCCAGGATCCTCTCACTTCCTGTTTTGGCTATGGGACAGGAAGTGAAGGTAAATTTGTGCAATGGGACAATGGCGAAAAAAACCCCTCCCTTGCCCTATCCAAAATTAAATAAAAACCTTTGCTCCACCATTCATTTTCTGTGGAGATTTGCAGCGTTCTGTTGCTTAAATGCACCTTAACCCATTTACAACAGTATTACATATACAGTATATGCAGGTAGCTTTGAAGTTGGGCTTTAACCATTTGCCGACCAGCCGCCGCAGTTTTACTGCGGCAGGTTGGCTCGGCTGGGCAAATCGGCGTTACCTTACGTAGCTTCCCATTGTGGCCACTAACCAAATGCGAGTGCCTGGTGGGCGCTATGACCGCCGGGCACCTGCGATCGCTCGTGAAAGAGCGAGAACCGGGATCTGTGTGTGTAAACACACAGATCCCGGGTTCTTTCAGGGGAGAAGAGACTGATCGTGTGTTCATACAAAGTATGAACACCCATCTCTCTTTTCCCCTAGTAAGTCCCATCACCCTTCAGTTAGAATACATTGAGGGAACACAGTTAACCCCTTGATCGCCCCCTAGTGTTAACCCCTTCCCTGCCAGTGACATTTTTACAGTAATCAGTGCATTTTTATAGCACTGATCACTGTATAATTGTCAATGGTCCCAAAAATGTGTCAAAAGATCGCTGCCATTACTAGTAAAAAATAAATAATAATAAAAATGCCATAAAGCTATCTCCTATTTTGTAGATGCTAAAACATTTGTGCAAACCAATCAATATACGCTTATTGCGATTTTTTTTTACCAAAAATATGTAGAAGAATACATATCGGCCTAAACGGAGGAAAAAAATAGTTTTTTTGAAAAAAAAGGTGGGATATTAATTATAGCAAAAAGTGAAAGATAGTGTTTTTTTCAAAATTGTCGCTCTTCTTTTGTTTATAGCGCAAAAAATAAAAACCACAGAGGTGATCAAATACCACCATAAGAAAGCTCTATTTGTGGGAAAAAAAGGACATCAATTTTGTTTGGGTACAGCGTTGCATGACCGCGCAATTATCAGTAAAAGCGACGCAGTGCTGAATTGCAAAAAAATGGCCTGGTCATTGAGCAGCCAAATCTTCTGGGCTGAAGTGGTTAAAGCTCAGACAGTGCATATCTGCATTGCTGCATTGTCCTGGGGCGCACTTAATTGTGCCCAGAACTGTCACTGACAGGACATTGTCAAGTACCAACAAATTTAGAGTTGGTAGGGTAGGCCTTCTATTACATCACCACTGTGCAGCCAATCACAGTGAACAAATAAACAGGAGCCCCTCCTACCAGCTTTTGGCGTCATGGCCCACTTAAAGAACTGGCTCTTGCTGGTGGCAAGCAGTTACTCACATTCACCGGTCACCCTATGCAATTTGTTTTACAACTAGCTTAATAAACTTGATGCATATGGCTGGTAGAAGTGGGGAAATGTGCCTATATTTAAAGCTAAACTCTGAGCCAAATGAATATTGTTTAAATACATAAGTCAAATGTATTGTTACCCAAATCTCCATGTACTTTATGTATTTCTTCAAGATCTGTGTAGTGATCCAGAATTAAACAACTCCTGCACCTTGCCTATCTTCAGGCAAAGGCATTTGGTGCACACAAAGTGAATTTATACCCTTTGTAGCTATAAAGCAGTGGTCTCCAAACTGTGGCAAGCAGGCCAAATGTGGCCATTTATTTTCCTTTATCTGGCCCTTGAGGCATCATTACACCCACTGACACCAACTCCTCCCACTAAAACCAATATGGTGCACCATTCCTGCCATTGACACCAATATGGGGCACCATTCCTTCCACTGACATCACTGATAAGACACTATTCTTCCCACTGACATCAATGATGGGGCACTATTCCTCCCAATAACTCCAAAGATGGGGCACCATTCCTCCCAGACACCTAAGATGGTGGACCATTCCTTCCACAGACACCAATGATGGGGCACCATCCCTCCCACAGACACCAATAATGGGGCACCGTTTCTCCCATAGAGACTAAAGATGGGGCACCATTTCTCCTATAGACACTAAAGATGGGGCACCATTGCTCCCACAGGCACCAAAGATGGGGGTCATTCCTTCCACAGACACCAATGATGGGGCACCATTCCTCCTGAAGACATTAAAGATGGGGCCCCATTCACCCTACAGACACTAATGATAGGGCACCATTCCTCCCTTATATACCAACAATGGGACATTATACATCCCACTAAAACCAATGATGGGCCATTGTTTTCTCCCACCGACACTTGGGCATTTTCTACTCCCACTGGCAACAGTACAGCCCCACTAAAGCCTAAAGGACAGTATACTAGCCCTTTGTTTAGAATGTTTGGAGACCCCTGTTATAAAGAAATACATTTAAATTAAAGTTTTTAGTTCGGCTTTGACCATCTATTAAAAAAAAAAAAACCTTTAGAAATTCTGTAAAATTACCAAACTGTGATTTGTCCGCCCAGACTTGGGCTGCCCAAACAAATAAGACATTGATAATGACAGCAGAATTATGTAAAAAAAAAGTTTCCATAAACAGTAACAATTTGTCTACTAAAAAGAAAGTTTGTTCACAAATTACACAAGCAACCATGCCAGATAAAATCAGAATGATATTTTCAGATATAGGAAATAAAAACGTGTATTACATATGATCATTTGTTTATCCTGAGATGTAAAGTCAGACATGTGAAGAAACTGTGCATGGACAAAATATCCCATGGGAACAGACTGCAAGACTACTACGATATGTCTCAGTTGCCTTAGATTTAGCTTGCTCTACTCCAGTACTAAAGTTAAATCTGGGCTCATACACTACATTAGATTGTGCAATATCTGTGCAATCTACTTTGGATTTACCAACAAATATGTGGCGTGAGAGGATAGCTAGACATTCCATTGAGGGCTCCTGCAAGCAAATGAGCGGCAGAGGAAGGTAAGGATCAGTAGAAGGGGGGCAGGACTATCAAGAGTTTCTTTTTTTTTTTTTTTTTAACGGATGTGTAACTTATTTTTAATGTTTTTTTTATCTGCTTGGAGTGTAGTTTTAAGAATAAAAACATATAAGATTAAAATGATTTTATTTATTTAGAATGATTATAGACAAAGATAAATAGATAAATAATGACAGAATTATTAGTGTTCGACCCAAGAGAGTTAGATGCTGCACTACACAACCCATACATCAACACTGACGGCTATGGCGTAATAAATAAAGCATCCCCGAACATTAAGCTGGGGGATGTTGCCAGTAAATCGGTAAATATCCATTTTGGCAGATTTCCCTTCATTACTAATTTCCTATAAGCTATCCAACTAGAAAGCAATATTTTAAATTGAACACAGAGATCAGTTAAGATAAACAGTGTAATTGCATTTTTATTTTATTAGGTTAATATATAAAATAAAATGACTTCTTTGCTCTTGTGGGGCGCTATTATTAGTACGATGTCTTACAACAGAATTAGCTCCCATTTGTTTTCAAACCTTTTAAAGACTGCAGAAAAATTTTAACAACACTATACTACATTTCTGTAACAATTACTATAGAGCCTTATAGGATAGCACCAAGTTTTTCACATGCATAGAATTAATAGTGGCAGCACATGTATATTCCTGGAGGATATGTCGATCTGGACATGGGTTCATACAAGTCTCAGCAACTATTATACAACTGATATATTTGTAGAGTCAGATCTTTTGTAACCACTTGCAGGTCTGGAGCTCCATCTAGTGCCCACTCTAAAATATTAATTGAAAACTAAAAATGGGTATTTCAATATAGATGATAGAGGTCCAGCTTGTGTAAAACACTTTTTTTTGCAATAAGAATAGAGAGATAAAAAAAAAAAACACACAGAAGCGCATGAATTAATCTCCCACCTGTACGAAAGAGAAAAAAAAAACAAGGGCCTGTCTATTCAAAACTGATTTTGCGGTTAAAGTAAAACTATAGGCAAAACTTTTATTTTTGATAGAGCAAGGGAGGGTTATAACCCCTTTAATTTTTTTTTTTTTGCCATATGTCTCCCATTGCGGAAATTTCCCTTCACTTTCTGTCCCATAGCCAAACAGGAAGTGAGAGGATATCCCTGCAATTTAAGGGAATTCCTTGGGGACCCCCAGGTCACCAGAACTAGCGTCCCCATTGGAAGATTGCCCCTCTATTACTTTTTTGGGGACAATCCAAAATTTGTGATTTTTGACTTTCACTTTCAATGATAATAGTAAAAAGGACAAATAGAGAGGGTCAGAGGGGTAACTAGAACCTTCAGGGCCCCTGTGCAAGAAACCATGAAGGGCCCCCTTGACCCTCCTTCCATCTGAACCCAGGCTTCCAGTTCTGGGAGGACGTCTATGTACAGCCTTCTAGAACCTTGCCTCCCACGTGCCCCCTAAGGCATGAATCCAGCACACTCTGTGACTGCTGTGTCCTTCGGACACAGCTGATCATAGATCATGGTAAAGGGCCAATCACAGCGGCCCTTTACCATGTGATCAGCTGATCACATGTAAAGACTTGCCGGTTATCGTCAGCCCTTTCCTTCCACGCTTTGTCTGGAAAGGAGAGCCGTTAACCAGCAAGACTGTCAGTACATTATTTACACTGATAATCAGTGCCCTGATTATCAGAGCTGCCTATCAGCGCTCAGCGGGGCCGCCTATCAGTGCTCATCAATGCCACCTATCAGTGCCCATCAGTACTGCCTATCAGTGCTCATTAATGCTGCCTATCAGTGCCTCCTCGGCAGGACTCTGAGCTGAGAGCGTCTCTCTCACACAGCCCAGAGCCTGCATTGACAGTTCCCGCGCCGTCCTCCCTCGCACAGAGGAGAGAGACGACGATCTGCTCCTTCTTCGCCAGTCCCTCTCCTCCTGTGTGCACTGCGTGAAGTGTGAAGCCCAGCAGCTGAATGATAAACTTCAGCTGCTTAGCTTTACAGTTCTTGTGGTACACACAGGAGGAGAGGGATGGGAGGAGAAGGAGCAGACCGGTTCTCTCCTCTCCCATCTCTGCGAGGGAGGAGAGAGGGGAAACTGTCAGTGCAGGCTCTGGGCTGTATGAGAGAGACACGCTCAACTTAGAGACCTGCAGCCAGCAGCAACACTGGGGTCCCTGACATTGGCGGAACACCAGGGCCCAGTCACAAGTGCAACCTTTGCGTTCCTGGTAGTTCCGCCACTGGAGAGGGTGAATCTCCTTAATGGGGCACAAACAGCAATAAAAACTGACAGGTGTTCTAATTCCTCTCCCCACTATCCAAAACAATTTTTTTTTGCCTTTGGTTATACTTTAAGGATAGACATTGGTGATCTGTAAGACATACTGGATATGTGTCTGAGGGACTTCAGAAGTGAAATCGCCCCTGTCAATATTATTACTTATTAAACACTTCCGGACCGCCCACCGTCGGTATACGTTGGTACTTTGAAGGAGGGTATTGTTGTTATTTCAGCAGCTAGCTGCCATAACCCCAGTACCCTCTTCTTCAGTGAGCGGTCCGGTTTAAGATAAAAGTGGTCTCTGCGGCGGATTCGCCGCAAGATCACTTTTATCTGTGGCGGGAGAGGGCACCCCCCTCCCGCAACGATCCGGTGCCCTCCGACGCTTACTGGAGCCGTCGGCAGTGGCGGAGGCGAACAGATCCCTCCTGTGGCCTGACATGGAGACGAGTGAGGGGAAGATGGCCCTCACCCGTCTCCATATAATTGCAGGGCAGAAGCGACGTCAAAACGTCACTTCTGCCCATAGCTCTTAAAGGGCCATTTTTATTTCATTTTTTTAAATGACAAATTTTTTTTTCATTTTTTTTTTTATTGCATTTTAGTGTAAATATGAGATTTGAGGTCTTTTTGTCCCCAGATCTCATATTTAAGAGGTCCTATCATGCCTTTTTTTCTATTACAAGGGATGTTTACATTCCCTGTAATAGCAATAAAAGTGACACAATTTTTTTTTAAAAACAGTGTCAAAATAAAAAATAAAAGATAAAATACATTTTTTTAAACGCGCCCCATCCCGACGAGCTCGTGTGCAGAAGCGAACGCATACGTGAGTAGCGCCTGCATATAAAAACGGTGTTCAAACCACACATGTGAGGTATTGTCGCGATCAGTAGAATGAGAGCAATAATTCTAGCCCTGGCCCTCCTCTGTAACTTAAAACATGCAACCTGCAGAATTTTTTAAACTTTGCCTATGAAGATTTTTAAGGGTAAAAGTTTGTCGCCATTCCACAAGCAGGCGCAATTTTGAAAGTGTCACATGTTGGGTATCAATTTACTTGGCTCAACATTATCTTATTATCTTTACTGTTGTCTTATTTTTTAATTCAAAAAAGTGTATTTTTTCCAAAAAAAGTGCGCTTGTAAGACCACTGCGCAAATACGTGTGACAGAAAGTATTGCAGCGACCGCCATTTTATTCTCTAGGGTGTTAGAAAAAAATGTATAATGTTTGGGGGTTCTAAGTAATTTTCTAGCAAAAAAAAAAGTTTTTAACTTGTAAACAACAAATCTCAGAAAGAGGCTCGGTCCTTAAGTGGTTAAGCTATCAATTCTCAAAATAAGCCCCCCTTAAACTACAGGTTAGTTAAGTGAAAAAAAAAATATCTTAAAGTGAATCTGTTGCCAAGCTTACAGTCACCAGCTCCCTGCTCACTGAAGACCAAGAACTAAGTGATTAGCTGTATTTGATTGCTTAGATCTTGGTGTAGAGGCGGTAGGGCAGAGATGCAGCATCAGATCGATGCTGCATCCACCTAGGTGAGTATGAATGCCTGTTTTTTTTTAATCCTACTCTGCTCTTTTAGTTTGCATAGTCTTAAGAGGCAGTATATTAGCTTTAAAATAAACCCTCACTGACCTCTGTAGCTGCTGGAACTGAACTTTCACAGCAGAAACGATCGGCAGTTCAGCTCCCCCTCCCAGAGCACCAGCATTGTGTTTCCATTAAGATTTGAAGACCGCTGAGGCACTCCTTCCTATAAGTGAGCTGAGCTGCTAAAAAAACGACTTGAAGGATTTCAGTGCTCCTGCTGTGAACTTTGAGATTAATTGCTCAACAATTTCTGCAGCTACAAAGGTAAGGGCTTTTTTAAAGCTCATTTTCTGCTTACTAAAATTTGTCAACATACTATCTATAGCCTGGCAACAGGTTTAAGGTAAACAATACTATTTAGGCACTTGCATACGGGGTGCCCGGGGGGAACAGGTGCCGCATGTGCAAGGGTCCACATTACCTTTGTTGATAATAAAATTCGAAACATATGCAACCATTGGTTGCACATCTTAAAAGGACATAATCATTAAAATGAAATCTTTTCAAACTCATCCCTGTAAAAGAACAGTGTCAGTATTTCCTCACCCTGCTGCCTGTATTTCTGAACAATGCTCCCATAACTCTTCATGCAGTAAAGTTTGCAGTAAAAAGGGCAAAGTATTGATCTCCTTGGTCCCTGTCAACTTTATCTGGTTCTTTCTGCTGACCTCCAATGTCACTACTTTAGCCTGTAATAAAAAAGAATTGTTGCTCTACCTAAAGATTGCCAAGACCCCGAAACTGAGCTGCAGCATGGTGGCCAAGACCATACAGCGGTTTAACAGGACAGGTTCCACTCAGAACGGGCCTCGCCATGGTCGACCAAAGAAGTTGAGTGTACGTGCTCAGCGTCATATTCAGAGGTTGTCTTTTTGAAATAGACGTATGAGTGCTGCCAGCATTGCTGCAGAGGTTAAAGGGGTGGGGGGTCAGCCTGTCAGTGCTCAGACCATACGCCACACACTGCATCAAATTGTCTGTATGGCTGTTATCCCAGAAGGCAGCCTCTTCTAAAGATGATGCACAAGAAACAAGAATGCCCGCAGTTTGCTGAAGACAAGCAGACTAAGGACATGGATTACTGGAACCATGTCCTGTGGTCTGATGAGACCAAGATAAACATATTGGGTTCAGATGGTGTCAAGTGTATGTGGCGGCAACCAGGTGAGGAGTACAAAGACAAATGTGTCTTGCCTACAGTCAAGCATGGTGGTGGGGGTATCATGGTCTGGGGCTTGGGTTTACGTTTGTCTACGGCCACTCCCTATGCCCCCAGATGAAGTCCCCAGATGAAGTCACGAGCGGTGACGTAACGCGTAGGGAGTGGCCGTGGACAGACGTAAACCGGAAGTCACGTGAGGAGGCGCTCTAGACGCCGCTGTATCCATACTTTGCTTGTTTTTAATCTTTTCTATGTAAGAGTACATCTTGAAGCACTGAATAAATTTACCTATACTTACCTAACATACTACACTATTGGAGGCTCTTTTTTCCTCTTATACCACCGGGCCATTTGTGCCTCGGTGGTACATATTGTGACAGGCTAGAGAGGCTAGAGAGCCAGCTTCATTTTGGAATAAGGTGCTGTGGACTGATGAAACAAAGATTGAGTTATTTGGTCATAACAAGGGACATTATGCATGGTGGCAAAAGAACACAGCATTCCATGAAAAACACTTGCTACCCACAGTAAAATTTGGTGGAGGTTCCATCATGCTGTGGGGCTGTGTGGCCAGTGCCGGTACTGGGAAACTGGTTATAGTAGAGGGTCGCATGGATTCCACTCAATATCAGCAGATTCTTGAGAATAATGTTGAGGAATCAGACACAAAGTTGAAGCTACGCCGGGGCTGGATATTTCAGCAAGACATCAACCCAAAACACTGCTCAAAATCTACTCGGGCATTTATGCAGAGGAACAAGTACAATGTTCTGGAATGGCCTTCCCAGTCCCCAGACCTGAATATCATTGAACATCTGTGGGGTTATTTGAAGCGGGCTGTCCGTGCTCGGCAACCATAAAACCTAACTGAACTGGAGATGTTTTGTAAGGAGGAATGGTCCAAAATACTTTCATCCAGAATCCAGACACTCATTACAGGCTATAGGAAGCATCTAGAGGCTGTTATTTCTGCTAAAGGCTCTACTAAATATTGATGTGATTTTTCTGTTGGGGTGCCCAAATTTATGCACCTGTCTAATTTAGTTTTGATGCATATTGCGCATTTTCTGTTAATCCAATAAACCTCATTTAACTACTGAAATATTACTGTGTCCTTCAGTTATTTGATAGATCAAAATGAAATTGCTGATCCAAACACCCAAATATTTATAAATGACAATCATGGAAATTGTCAGGGATTCCTAAACTTTTGCATACAACTGTAAAACTTTAAAAAAAGTATTGTCACCCTGCCAAATTGGAACAAAGCAATCACATACCCTCATACAGTGGAGTCAGGGGTGTATCCAGACCCAGGCTCATGGTATGGTGAACTAATCCTGGATGTCACTGCTGATGAGCAAAGGGAATTCTGGCGTCTGCCAGGGCTTGAACCGCAGCTAACTGTGGACTGGAAGTGATGCAGGTGGTGAACTGGATGTGACATCACAAACCGAAGGAAACATTCCAAGGGAAAGCAGCTGGAAGGGCAAATCACTGGACAGTCTGGCAGCAATCATTTACAAGTACATGGAACGATAAGAACAACCAGTTGTCTTAACTACATGTTTCGGGGCATGCCCTTTCATAAGGTCATATCCAATCCACACCCCTTCAATCACAGAAGCTGTGGTATGGATTCTATGAATGGAGCAAATGGACCCAATAGGCCAGCACGTTTGGGCACTCTTTTTTTTTTTTTTTTAACATAAAGTTTTTTATTTATAAAGCAAATGTAACAAAACAGAAATAATATAAAGGGAGGGGAAAAACAAACACAAAAAAAGGGGAAAACTACAATAGTGTACATACAATACGCAGTGAGATCAAACACATCAGATGCGGGTATAAATCATTAACCTTCTAGTAGTCAAATATTAATAACCAGAGTAGAAGCATCTATTTGGGGATAGGAGGGGGGAGGGGGGAAGAGAAATTGGGAGTTTGATCCATAAAATCTCCATCATCCTTTTCGAAAGAGGGGATAAGATGCCTATACCTGAATGATATCAGTCTGTTCATTAATATACAAAAGCCAGTCTCCCTGATTTAAAAAGTCCTATATCTAAGATGTACAGGGGATCCCTTCATAAGAGCGTGACCTCACCCATTCAACCTGAGCCCATCCATAGCCTCAACGAGCTCAGGGTGGGTGCCCTCAGGTCTCCGTTCTTAGTCAAGGGTCAAGTGTTCTTCACGCACCCAAGAGCCCCATATTTTAGTAAATTTTTTCGGACAATTGCAGCCTAGGTAGGTCAATTTGTATAGTGGTAGAGCATTGTTAATGAGCTTTTTCCACTGCTGTACCGTCGGTGGTTCAGTCCCCTTCCACCTAAGCAGTATTGCCTTCCTAGCGTAAAAGACTGTGTAAAACACAAACATCTTCTTGGATTGTGGGGCCGATATATTATCCACTATTCCCAGCAACAGTGGGATTGGATCATACAGTACCGACAGCTTGCCGACAGCATTAATCACGACCACCACACCCCTCCAGAAGGCCTGTATGTGTTGGCATGACCAGACCATGTGAAAGAACGATCCTTCCTCTAAAGAGCATTTAGTACAAATCGGGCTGGTGTTCGGGTATATCCTAGCTGAGCGTTGTGGTGAGAAGTATGCTCTATGCAAAAATTAAAGCTGAATAAACCGATCCCGGCCGGATATCACCAGAGGGAGGTACCGCTGAATGCCCTCCTCCCAGCCATCATCCGCCAGCGATGGCACATCCCCCTGCCACACCAGGAACAATTGTGAGACCTTGGACGTATCTAGTATGGCCAAAGTATAGTATAACGCAGAAAGGGGCTTAGTCTCCTCTGGCGCGCTCAATAGGTGTTCAATGCCAGTGGTCACCAGCACCGGGGGTGCGGGAAACTGGGAGCGATAGGCGTGTCGGAGCTGTAGGTACCTGAAAAACACACTGTTAGGCATACCCTTCTGGCGTTTCATCTAATCAAATGAGATCAAACCTGCTGGGGAGGTTATTGTTTGGGCACTCTTGGTGAGTGCCTGCCGCAGTCCCTTCTTTTAACCCCCACCACACCAAATTATGGTGGAGAGGGTGGGCGGGCATTGGAGAAAGGAAGGCACAGCAGCACTGAATGTAAGTAATGTCCCTTGTGCTAATTTTTTTATTTTTTTGGTAAAATGTAATGTGCATTTAGTTTGCATATGGGATCAGTTTAGGATAATTCTGAGGTCCCTAACAAGGAACAATAACCTGTTTTGAATTCCTAATAACATGTACGGAGAGAAAAACAGTTTAAGTGTGAACAAAAAGTCTTTCCTTAAGAAGACCCAAACTCTCAATTATTTAATCTAAGTTAAGGTTGATAGAGGCAGTCCTTGTGCACCCACAATGTTAAGATCCAAAAACGCACTATGAAGTGCTTCCGGTGATCACCTTCCCTAACTGCTCACATTGTTATTTGTGCATTATATTTTGATATATTGACATTGGAAGCAGCATCAAAATTTATAAATGTGTACCGAGCAATTTTAGAAACATTGCAGATGATTATGGTTCTGCTAACACCCCTCTGCTTTGGAGCATTTATGTACCTGTCACACTGATCATTTTGCTACTTTTCAGATGTAAAATGTCTTGCATTTGATTGTCTTGCATTTGATTGTTCAACCCCATTTATAAAACAGATGAGTTTAGGATGTATCTATAGCTAAAACTTTTTGGATAGCATGTGTAAGAGTTAGAACCTCAGGCAGGTTATTATTGCCTTGTGTCCCCGCTGGGGAAATTCACCCTAAGATATTGACCATTGTTCCTGAGCACAGAATGTGATGGTAAACCCCACATTTTACCTGACAGGGAGGTGAGGGGAAACCTTCCAATGGGTATGCTTGTTCTGGTGAGAACTGTCTAATGGGAATTTGGCCTCACTTTGGGGAAATTTCCTTCCACTTCCTGTTGTGACTCTGGAACCAGAAATCTCTCCAGTTGGAAACAGAAAAAAACTGCAATTTTAAAAATTATTTTCTCCATCCAAAACAAAAAATAAAAGTGTTTTGTCTATAGACAACAGATTTTTTGCCTCTTTATGCAGGCACATGTAACAGGACCCATGTTAGAAATGATTGCCTCATCTTGACCTCTCATTAACATCTATATTCCTGGCATATGGCAGGATGTGACCAACTCTAACAGCAGTCCAGAAGCTCCGATCTATAACCTTTGTACCCCCATCACCATGGAAACTGTGGCGCTGTTGGGAGCGAGCTGGACAGTGGCCCAGAGGGGATAATCTTACTCAGCACTGGGGTGCAAGTACAGGCGCCTCTGAGTGTAGACTGTAAGTAAATTTATTCTAAACACAATTAGTAGAACTCACATGTAAGACATTAAAAATAGGCACATCATGAAGGTTCAGGCGTCCGGTGATGTAGAGACTACACAGGTTCACGCTAGAGCTGTCTCTGCCGCTTGTAAGGTAGTCTTAGCCAGCTGGATGGTGTTATGGTGGAGGAGAGCTAGAAGAGAGGGCTGGAGCACAGCGCTGATTGTGATGACATCATTGTGTGTTCACAACGCGTTTTGGAACATGTTTCGAATTGTTTTTTATTGACTGTATAAGTGTATTATCAATCAAGGGCCATATAGCAGATGTTATGTGCTGTCCGATAGATTAGTATATTCCCCACTAGATGGCTGCACATATAAGGCACGTCTGGCCTCTGTCCCTATAGTTTGGGAAAGGAGCGTGTATTTTCACCATCTCCCGATTGCACATGCTCCGAAGCTCGTCGTGAGCATGCCGGTTATGCCTTCACAGGCTGCGCTGCATTCAAACTTGTGTTCCAGCCCTCTCTTCTAGCTCTCCTCCATCATACCACCATCCAGCCGGCTAAGACTATCTCACGAGCGGCAGAGACGGCTCTAGCGTGAACCTGTGTTGTCTCTACATCACCGGACGCCTGAACCTATAATGTGCCTATTTTTAACTTCTTACATGAGTTTTACTTATTGTGTTTGGAAAAAAATTAACTTACAGTCTACACTCAGAGGTGCCTGTACAACTCTTTCTTTTTTGCATGTTTGGAGACCGCTGCTACTCCCCCACACAAGGCTGGCCCCGAAGCAGTGGACCTTTATCCTCTCCCTACTAATAGAGTTCATGTACTTAGGACTTATATGATTAACTATTCACTACAGTAGAATTACTTTGGCTTGCGCCACTGTCTAAATGTTTTGTTTGCAGTAATAACCCCACACCAGAAATAATAACCTATTATAGCTGAGAGAGGTTATTATTGATGGGGTTAATTAATAATATCCCTTAGTAATAATACCCTCCCTCAGGCCAGCAATAATAGCCCCCACTAACCCTCCATCCTACTGTCCAGACTCCCTCTCCACAAGCTTAATCCTTGCACAGTTCCAGTTCCAGCACCCCAAAAGTAAATGGCCGCTAACTCCTAACATTTCCTCTATACAGAGTCTCTAAACTGGCATAAGGCAGAGAGAGGACTTATTTATCCTCTGTCCACAGAGAATTACCACAGCTCTCAATAATTAAAGTATAGGTCCCACATACATATACATTTTGGCCAATGTAATGAATAAACGCCCAAAAGCTTGATGTGTCCTAAACGCATTTGCAAAACGTAGCTTTAGGCGTGTTTTTACACTGCTTTTCTCTTGCCAGGAGAAAAGGAGTTCAGAATAGCTGGGCAAACACCCAGTGTGCATGAGGCTCAATATTCTTAATTACCATGACTAAAAGGTGGCATATATTGCATGCTATAATGCTTTAAGTGCCCTTTTATAATTTCTTACATGCATCAATTCTCCAAGAATTATAAATAAGCATGCATTAGATGACTTTTAAAGCTTAAAAAAAAAAAAGAGAACCTCTGCAAATGCTAAAACCCTTAGTCTCTACCCCCACACCGATCAGCTTTCTTCTTCTATTTTGGCCATTTTCAAGGTGCAGGACCCATTTCTAAGAAAATTTGGAGATGCATGAAAAACACAGACACATTTGTATACAAAACCTGAAATATTTTACTTCTTTTAAACTTTGATCTAAGTTTACTTAGATTTCAGTGACTTAATACAAGAGCATTTTGATTTAATTTTGTAAATAAAACACTGTAATAGCCACAATAAACTTCATTATAAATGTACATGATGCAAAAATAAAAATAAACATTAAAAAAAAAAACAAAAAAAAAAAAAAACCATGAAAGGGAGAGGTTATACGCTATTATATAGATGCTGAGCAAGGACAATACACAATGTCTAAGGAAGCTTCTGCAGAACTCTGGGACCCTATTAGGTGGACATTCCTGAACCTCCTTCCCAAGGGGACAGGGCACCTGTAGCGCGTTGATAATCCTTTAAATTAATAAGGCCGCCATTGTTTTGCGTAGCTGGATTTTCATAGACATAACATCCGGGCGGGTAAATGTGTATATAAACAAAGGTCATACGAAATGTACAAGTATAAAAGATTACAAACATTAATAAATTATTACATCATCACAAAACACAGAACACTTCACAAGGTGCTATTAAAATAACTGCATCATCTTTTCATAGTACAAGAATTCAAACAAGGAGCTGGTATATCTTTTGAAGGCCAGACTTCAAACTATCTGCTTTTTTTTTTTTTTTACTAATTTTCTTTTACATTTTTTTTTTATATTTGACAATTTTTTTATAAGACATCTTTTATGGCTGCACAAATAAACTTGATTTTCAGGTATTTTTTTTTATTCTCCTTTCTCAGTCGCAAGGACAACAACAACAAAAAAAAAGTATACACAACCTAAAAATAATTTTTTTTTTATACTTGGTAGATTTCTAAATGCAAATGAAGTTATCTCTAGAAAAAAAAAGTAAAGTTCTAAAAGGTATTTGATCTCGTAGAAAAAAAAGTATTTAAAAAGCTATTTACAAGCTATATTCTATGAAAATTATGCCTTAGCGAACATATAACAAAGGAAAATGAAGAGTATGGGATTGACTGAGGAATAATGGTGTTTGTTTTTTTAAGTGTCGAAGTGCAGACAAACCATTCCTATACTAATTGCTGGAATCACACGAATCCAGATTAATTGTCAGAACGCGACACCTTCCCATATATATTTAATACTAGGTTTTTGCAGCGGCAACTATTCAGAAAATGATTTTATGGCGATTTTCTATGGTTGACTGAGCACCAGTTGCAGTTTCTAATGAAGCTTTTGTCCAAAACATGGACACTGGGGCAAAATGGCAGGTTTAATATGTTATCTGATGAATGGACTTGAAAACGACAAAACATAAAAAGGGAATGAAAAAAATTTGAAAAAACCTCTGTCCAACATAACGTGCTGCATTTTATTTTTTTTCATTTTGTCTTATAGAAAGGGAATGGCATACAAGTGCTCAACTAACAAAATAAATGTATTCAAAGTATGATATTTCCTAGATGTAGACATTAGATAGATAGTGTCAGGAATTTGAATATTGGGTTTTATTTAGTCATTATGGAACAAAGAAAAATAATATGCAGTAATACACAACACCCAATCAGAGATCAGTTTTCAGATAAACTGCTGATATCTCATAGACTGTTGGAGTCAGGCAAACTGTTGACTGTTGGATGATGTAGATGACCATGAAAATGGCTGGGCATGTATGCCAATCTTTTATGACTTGTTCAGCATGTACTGAAAAGAGTGGCTATAAGACATTTTGCATTGAGCAGAACCTTCTCAGAGCTGGTCATATTGCTTGTCTGATTTTTACTAGAGATGTTTGGACTGGTCAGGTCGCTAGAAATAATTGGCCTCAATAGGGTCAGCTGTGGGAGCAAAGACCAACGATTTTCAGGAGCCCATACCCACCAATTAGAAATTAGCTTGACTATAGTAGACTGCTTAAAGTTGGCATCTGAATAGTTGAAGCCATCAGTGGTCCATCATTGCAATTACAAAATGCTGCTAGATAAAGCCCAAGTATTTATGTTGTACTGAGAGCGCTTATCTGGAGCTACGCTTGTGCATGCATATCTGTACACATGGTTGGAACAAATATGACAATGAGTGCATCTGATTACCAAAGCTAAAGTGATGTTTTCCTTTTGCATTGAATTTAATGGTCCCTGCTTTTTGTAGCAACAAAAAGAATATTATGGTACTTGGCATAACATTTGCCCAATGGACATAATTATATTGCGAAAATACAATGTTGGAGTTGGCTGATAAACACGATAAGGTGGGGGGAAGGGGTCAAATGTTAGACTTATTCATTTTACATGTACTAAGTGTATTTGCTCAAAACAGTAGTGTAACGTCATAGTGACTGCAACTGCCATGTAGCCCTGATGATCACATAGGACCCCGAGGGCTTGAAACCAACATAAATGCCAAAACAAGGAGGCCCTTATGGTTAACCCTTATATATCATCCCTGCACATAACCAGCCTTTCTATAAGCAGGGTTGCACCAGTGAATGCTAATTGTGAGCAGAAACAGACGAAAAGTGTCTGCATGCCAGCAAAAAATGTATCCAAAAGATCCAGTGTTCATCACATATTGAAGTCATCATGTTGATGGGACTAATACATTTCTAGTACATGGGCCAAACTATGGTACTGAGCCAAAGGTTATTTTAATGGCAAGTTCCAAAAAGCACCCTCTGATCTTAAAATATATCTCCAGCCAAAACTTTTTTCTTTAATTTAGCAGGGAAAGGTCAGCGAGGGGAAATCTCCAACAGAAACAAGGACAATAAAATACTGTAATTAATACACTATGGGCAACTACCCTTGATAGTTTTGTATTTATTTGTGTCCCCTTAAAAATATTTCCTCAGTCCGGTTCTGGTGATTTTTAGTTTTATTTTAGTTTAATTTACTATCTTGTATTTACCTGTGAGTTTTTTTCACTCAGTGGCGCCTATATATTTTTCCTTCAGTCCTGGGGAAAACATTGTTTCTTGGATAAAAAATGAGGGGAACTCTAAAGCCACGTACACACGGTCGGATTTTCTGATGGGAAATGTTCGATTTGAGCTTGTTGTCGGAAAGTCCGACCGTGTGTATGCTCCATTGAACATTTGCTGTTGATATTTCCGGACACAAATGTTTGAGAGCTGGTTCTCAAATTTTCCGACAACAAAACTTGTTGTCAGAATGTCAGATCAAGTGTACACAAGTCCGTTGCACAAAAGTTCACGCATGCTCTGAATCAAGCAGAGGGAGCCGCACTGGCTATTGAACTTCCCTTTTCTCGGCTCGTCATACGTGTTGTACGTCACCGCGTTCTCACGTTCGGAATTTTTGGCCAACATTTGTGTGACCGTGTGTATGCAAGACAAGTTTGAGCCAACATCCTTAGGAAAAAAATTTTGATGTCGGAAAATCCGATCATGTGTACGGGGCATTAGACCACAAACAGCATTCTAAACCACACAAATGTTCTAACCCTCCCCCATTCAGTCCAAAATTTAAAAAACATTTTTTGGCTGGAGTTATACTTTAAGGTTTAGTGCGTACTTAATTAACAAAGCATAAAGAACAATAATCATTTATGATTGTTTGATATGGGTTAGCTGCATACCCTTCTTTGCATTTTGAAAGGGCTTCGTGCTGGAAATCTATGTGCTATATACGCTACACAATAAAGCAGTAGCAAACTAAGTTATACACTGAAACATGCCAAGTGTCACATTGTGATGTTAGGTGAAAATTAGGAAATTAAAAAAAAATATATATTTATTCCTGTGCATTTCGAACTTCCATTAACTGTGCATTTACATTGCATCAAAATACTATATAAAAACCTAAAATGAGCTTGTTGTGCTGAGCAAGCACCTAAAATTTACTGGTCAAAAGTGCTTTCTTATTGTTTAAATCCCTAAATGGGTGTGACTTTTCAAAATGGGTGTTGCTTTTCCAAAATGAGTGCATAGTTTTCAGATTTCGGTGGCACATGGGTTAATTTGCTGGGGATTCATTTTTAGTTCTGAGACGCAGAAAGGTGAATCACTTGTGAATAGATTTTATTAATGTATGAAAAAACCCTGGGGTTTACTAAAACTGGAGAGCGCAAAATCTGTGCATAGTAGCTAGGGATGAGCTTCGAGTTCGAGTCAAACTCATGTTTGACTCGAACATGGGCTGTTCGCAAGTTCGCCGAACAGCGAACAATTTGGGGTGTTCGCGGCAAATTCGAATGCCGCAGAACACCCTTTAAAAGTCTATGGGAGAAATCAAAAGTGCCGGGGTTCCCCTTAATATCCATACCAGACCTGAAGGGCCTGGTATGGAATTTAGGGGGACCCCCCACGTCATTTTTTTTTTAAATTTTGGTTCGGGGGTTCCCCTGTGGGGAATTCCCATGCCGTTTTTATCAATGAACTTCTATGTGTATTGTTGGACCAGCAATGCATTAATAGCCGCAAGTAGTTTTAAATGACTTTTTTTCCTTTGAAATGTCATTTTGCTGTCAGACTGTTCTAAACACGGGAAACATGCGCCCCTTTACAGGCATACTATAGACACCCCCCAGGTACGAAATTTAAAGGGATATTACACTTTTATTGTTTAACTTTAAGCATTATTAAAATCACTGCTCCCGTAAAAACGGCCCTTTTTAAAACTTTTTTTTTGCATTGATCCATGTCCCCTGGGGCAGTACCCAGGTCCCCAAACACTTTTTATGACAATAACTTGCATATAAGCCTTTAAAATGAGCACTTTTGATTATTCATGTTCGTGTCCCATAGACTTTAACGGTGCTCGCGTGTTGGAACGAATTTTTTGCCTGTTCGCATGTTCTGGTGCGAACCGAACAGGGGGGTGTTCGGCTCATCCCTAATAGTAGCAAATCAGCTACCAGTTTTTTTTTTTCAAAGCTTAATTGAACAAGCTGAAGTTAGAAGCTGATTGGCTACCATGCACAGCTGCACCAGATTTTGCACTCTTCAGTTTTAGTAAATCAACCCCTATATTTGATAACCTTCTATTATATGAATTGCACACGACAGTGTAAATTCCAGTTCCCAGCAGTCATCATAGTCTAATTATCAAACCCACTATAAACAGCTTAAACACAAGCCCACACTGTCACAAAAGAGCATCTGAGCTGCACCAGTATTTTTCTAAATAACTATTTGACATTTGACCACGTAACCTATAAGTAAAATGATTTGTGTTTTTTAAGATGACATAAATATATGCTCAGTTGCCACTTTATTAGGTACACCTGCTCTTTAATGTATAAGCTAAACAGCAAATCACAAATAAGCATGAAGACCTGGTCAGAAGCTGTTGTTCAATTAAAGATTAACTCCACTTTTGTTGAGAAAAAAAAAACATTCTCCTCTGGGTGATCTGTGTACATTAGAAGGATTTTAACAAACTTTTTTGGAAGATTCCTACCTTTTTTGTTATTCTGAAGGAATAGCTGTTTGTCTGTGTCCATGAGTGAATCTGTATGGGAGTGGTTTTAAAATTATCAGTCAGCTGCTGCACCTGCAGGGCTTACATGAGGAAAGTGGCAGAGTCTGTATCCCTTTAGATGTGATTCCCTTAGGGAGTATTTCACCAAATATAACATTTTTGTTTCAGAGGATGCCAAAAATCTGACGTATCTTAGTGCAGACTTCTGGGAAAATCAGTAAGGCTGGGTTCACACATATGCGGCTGCAGTTTCACCGCAACAGTCCAGTGCGTTTCTGTTCTGTGGTTCAGGTGCGATTTTTTTATTTGAAAATCGCACCTGAACTGGACCCAAAAACGCACAGGACCCTTTTTAAAACTGCACCGCAGCCACCCCGCATATGTGTGAACCAGCTCCATCGAAAGCCGGTCGAATTTGCATGTGGTTAAAAACGTATCCAATTTGCATATATGTGAACTGATCCTATGCCAATCACACATTTTCAGGGGGCGTGCTGTACACAGTTTGTGTAAAGAACACCTCCAGGTAGCCATATTGCATTTGACAGAAAATGACAGTGCTGCAGATCGAAAAGGAAAGGCAATTTTCAATAACATTCAATATATGCTATATTATTTTTTTTATTATTTGTTTTTTTTTTTCACATGAAAGTGGAGTTATCCTTAAACATTAGCATGGGAAATATGAATTGATCCTGACCAGAATTTACTCTGTTGGTAGCATTATTGTTGGCCCTTTAAGTGGTGATTGCAGTATCTCTGAAACTGCTGCTTTCCTGGGTTCTACAAATGGTTTCTAGAGTTTAAAGAGAATGTTGAGAAAAGGATATAATGGGCACAAGACCAGCCAAACTACATAAATAAAGATTGTAAAAACACTGCCTGGTCTGACCGGGTATTAAATTTTGCATGCAGATAGTATAGGTTAGAATTTGAAGTACATAGACCAATGGATTCATCCTGTGTTGTATCAACAAATCAGGCTTATGTTGGTGTATCGAAATGTTTTTATGGCCCACATTAGGCCCTTTAATACTATCCAGGCATTCTGTGAATGCCACAGCATGCTTGAGAATCACTGCCAACCATGTGTATTCCTTTATGGATTACTAGACAGATTAAATTAAAGAAGTGGCTCCCGAGTATATATTAAGGTTAAAATCTGCAATAAATATCATTAAGTGCAATAATGTTTTTTTTTTTAATTGCTTGAACAGAGATGTCAACTCTGATAAAGTTTACACCCCCCCCCCCCCCCAAAAAAAACAACAAAAAACAATGGAGCACTGGACATAATTTATCGTAACAATCAATCGGGTTCTCAGTGTAATTCTCCCAGTGCAGTAAGGGACATTTCTTCATTTAGACATATTGATAGGTAGAACTCAGGGCGGCCTGTTTTATCACATGGGGCAATATATATATATATATATATATATAGCACTCGGCCTATGTAACAAATACTCCTTGGCATAAAGTACAAAGAGGGAAAAAAAAGAACATCGAATGAATTATCAATGATGATGGGCTAAGCATGTTAAAGGGAACTAGGTTCAAACTTTAATTTGCACATGCTGTGGGCAGTATTAAATCCATTTGTCTTAAATTTATCATAGGTTCAAAGCAAAAACCCTTTTTTCCCATATACATGTGCTTCAAAGTCATGTCCCATGATGCTTTTCTGGATGGCGGCTGCTACATGCTAAATATTTTCCATAACAGTCCAAAACAAAAGTAAGTGAAATTCAAACATTTGATAATGGGATTAATAAAATGGGTTATTGCTTTTAAACCATTGAGAGTTTGCTTGTTTTTTTGTATAAGACAGACCAATAAAAGCAAAACACATCTAAGGTCCATTAGTGTTCCCTTTAAATATTGCTATTCTTTTTTGCAAAAGGGGTAAATATGGAGTCAAATGGTTTGTCTTAGATTTAAGGCCAGCTGTAAAGGTTCATGCAGGAGAGTCACACCATACTTAACGAGTTAGCTTGCATGATTCCCCCTTCCACGCTGGAGGACGTGAAAGCTCTGGAACCATGTGTGTGCACAGTGTAGATTGAGATTCAATAGTCAAATGTTTATATAGGCAATTTTCTTTTTGTGTACCCATTAGAAACACAACTAAAAACCTGACACATACTTAAAAGGTCAGTACACTCAAAGCTGATATTTTAGTTTTTGGTAGATGCTGGACATTTCAACCACCTGCTAGTTTCTTTTACCTCTCAGGGTCTTTATTAATGAGATGTCTGTGCTTGAGTCCCTGGGTCTATTCATTTGCCATTATGATGGGGTCCCTGGGATCCCTGTTGAATTATTTCATAATATGGAGAACACAACAGGAATAGCTGAAACATGAAAAAAATAGGAGGGATAAACAACACTCTGAAGTGGTCATCACTGTTGGAGTATCCAAGACATAAAAGAAGCCTGGGGTTGACTCAGCCTACCAAGTCCATCCTTGTTGCAGTATCCTAGACATATAAGAAGTCAAGGGCTGACTCAGCCTACCAGATCCAGAAGGGGGGGCTGACTCAGCCTACCAGGTCCATCCCTGTTGCAGTATCCTAGACATAATAGAAGTCAAGGGCTGACTCAGCCTACCAGGTCAACCTATCATGTTTTAGTGGACTTACCAGTGCCTTTTAAAACTCTGTTTTAGGTTTTGTGTGGTTGTTTGGTAAATTAATCACATCCTGCCTTCTCTTGGGGCTTACAGCAGTAAAATATCCACTACAATACAAATTTCCACAAGTGTCCAATTGCCACAGTCAAGTGTTGACAAGAGTGGGATTTTTACAGGTCATCTGTAAAAAAAGTTACACTTTCATAATGGCTTTGTAAATGGAGACAGAGAGACAAATTTATATAAGGAAGATGCACATCTGGGGTCTCTGATAGATATAAGAAGCTGGCAGGTGATTCAAGTTAATTGTACCCGACCAAAGCTGGGTATCTCATTTGAGTGCAGTTGCGGAATTAAGAATCCCAACATCATAGATAAACTGAACTCCTTAGAAGCCTTGTGAACTGCTATATGATAGCTGGTATACCCCTGGGTGCTAATCTTTGTTATGGTCCCCAGAAGGATAAAGACTAACTGCTTCACTACAAAAATAATTAATTACCCCTCATCCCCATGTTCAGTAAGGGCATGAAGTATTAGTTGTAGGCTTACCAACAAGTTCATCACCAATCAAGATTACAATGGATGATACAAATACAAAGCGCACAACACATTTCCTACACATGGCATTGCTGCAGAATGTGTGACATGATTCCTGACCAGAGTGTTGCACAAGACGTCATGCTGTATACAATGCCTTCAAAAGAAAACAAATGAAGCAATGCATTTTGTGTTTCTCTCACTGACCGCGTTTGAAACAGGTTCTTTCCTAAGACTGGAATGATCCTTTTTTTTTTTTTTTTTTTGTTTTCTTCTTTCCTGCAAACTAGTCACTCTCAGCAATTTGAGAAAGGACATTATTATTATTATTAAAAAATATTAGCAGTATTCTGTACACGTCAACTGCTGGAAGTTAAAAAGAATTACTAAAGTGGTGGCAGGAAGGTAGAGCAGGGTGGGTTCCTCCAACAATGTCTGCAGAGCCACTGCAGTCCTGCAAGAGTTCAAGGTTTAGTGTCAGCTTGCGGGGTCCACTAGCCACAAGAAAAAGTCTGTCTTAGCAAACACTAAAGGAGAAGCTTTCCATTCCGGTGGATTTTCAGGATCTTCCCAAGCCTCTGCTTAGCTGTTGCCATGCCTTTTTTTGTACGTTTACCTGAAATGATAATACAAAATAAAGCAGTTAGTTTAGAGCAGGGTTGTCCAAACTTTTTTCAAAGAGGGCCAGATTTGATGCAGTGAACAGGGCCGACCATTTTGCCTGACATTCTGTGAACCATTAAAATTCGGTCTAATGCCCCGTACACACGATCGGATTTTCCAACGGAAAATGTGTGATAGGACCTTGTTGTCGGAAATTCCGACTGTGTGTAGGCTCCATCACACATTTTCCATCGGATTTTCCGACACACAAAGTTTGAGAGCAGGCTATAAAATTTTCCAACAACAAAATCCGTTGTCGGAAATTCCGATCGTGTGTACACAAATCCGACTGACAAATTGCCACGCATGCTCAGAATAAATAAAGAGATGAAAGCTATTGGCCACTGCCCCGTTTATAGTCCCGACGTACGTGTTTTACGTCACCGCGTTTAGAACGATCAGATTTTCCGACAACTTTGTGTGGCCGTGTGTATGCAAGACAAGTTTGAGCCAACATCCGTCGGAAAAAATCCTAGGATTTTGTTGTCGGAATGTCCGAACAAAGTCCGACCGTGTGTACGGGGCATTAGTGTGTTCGTTCAAGCACTAATACACTGCCCAACAAGAATTCCCTTGCCTTTGGGGCTGTGTGTGAGTATAGAGATGAGCTTGGGCATGTTATTTGGATATACTGTATTTATTGGCGTATAACACGCACCTTCACTTTAAGAGGGAAGATTAAGGAAAAAACTTAAATGTTAAATAAAGAACTGTGAAGCAAAATAAGGGTCAGTGCCCATCTGCAGCCTCACAAGTGCCATGAATGCAGCACCTCCTATTGCCATGAATGCAGCCCCACAATTGCCATGAATGCAGCCCCACCATTGCCATGAAAGCAGCACCCCCATTGCCATCAGTGCAGCACCCCCATTGCCATCAGTGTAGCACCCCCATTGCCAGGAATGCAGCACCCACCATTGCAAGGAATGCATATTCAACATTGCCATCCATCTGCAGCCTCGGAAGGAACAAGGAGGGGGGGCCCGGACGAGCGCCAAAAGATTACATACAGGTAAATCTCCTGTTTTCTCAGCGGCCTCTTTAATACAAAGTCCCGTCACCTATGATGGACAGAACAGTCGTCCAATGGCAGCACAGGAAGCAGGACTTCTCCTGTGTGTACGGCACTCGTCCTGCCTCCTCTCTGTCCCCTCCAAGGCATCCAGCATATATATATATATATCTTTTGTGGCCCCTGCGCTGGGAGATCGTGGGGGGCCACAAAAGATATATATGTCCAAGTAACCAGGCGGGCCGTTCAAAACCAGAACGCAGCCCACGAGCCAGACTTTTGACATGCCTGGTTTAGAGGGATCGGCAGAAATGTCAGCTCTGGTCTAAATTATAATCCGGATCTTGCAGTAGTACAGTCTGGCACTGCTTGTAGAGTCAAAGGACAGTGCACAGCTCCAACCCTCTAAGCCAGGGGTCTCCAAATTATGCCCCTCCAGTTATTCAGGAACTACAATTCCCATCATGCCTAATGTCAGCATTTTACAATGCCTCATGGGAAATGTAGTTCTGCAACAGCTGGAGGGCCATAGTTTGGAGATTCCTGCTCTAAGCGCTCCTCTGATAAACTGGGATTAGGTGCTGGCTTTAAAAATGTGACTCCTCCGCTACGCCAGAATACGCGGGATGTAGATATGCCTTGGTATGTCGTCTGGCCTCGGCATTGAATCCAGGTCCAGGCTTAAATCTTTGATCAATAGCTCCACCCGCCGGATGTCGGCAGCTTTATACCAGTTAATTCATGATGTATCCATCATTGTTTTGCACTTTTCTGTTGATATATATTTTCAATAAAACCTTTTGTACAAGAAAATGTGACTCCTCCACACATAGTTCAGTAATCCAAAACACACCAATGGTGTTTTCACAGGCAAAACTTTAATCGGCCAACAAGCTTTAGCACATGGTCCCATCAACAGGGCCACCCCTCTAACATGGACTTGATCATTTATCTTCTTTTGATTAAGGCAAGAGGGTGAAACATATTAGAAGGTGGTCAAGGGGGCAGGACCATGTGCTAGTTTGCCAGTGAAGACCTCATCGCTGTGCAGGTTCTCCTCTGGATTATAGAGTCGTTTACCATGTTAGCTATTGATCAAAACAAAAACATTTGTATTTAAGTAATAACTTTTAAACTTTTACTGGCTAACTCACATAATTAAAGATTCAAACTATCAGGACTCCTTAGGTCACTTTTTCAACCCTGATGGGTCCCAAAAGTTTGTATCTTTAATAACTTGAGTTAGCCAAAGAAAGGCATCACTTAAAGTGTCATTAAACCCACATGATTACAAAACTATCAATAAATTCTGTATTACATGCTGTTTATATTCACTCATAGTCACTATGGGATTAGTTTTCTGTATTCTGCAAAAAACCTGTCCATGTCCCCACTGCAGTTGGGGATTTTGCAGAGTAGTGTTGACAGCTAGTGCACATGCTCAGTTTTCAGTGAGTTTCTATGCTGAGCATTTCCCCCCTATCACATCCGAGCAGCCCATGTGACTATAGAGTCACATATGTGGGCATATACACAATGGTAAAAATTCCGGGAGAAGAGCTGGGATGCATCCGCTGGTATTTGAATCCTAAGATAATGGATAGAGGCAGAACTTAAAAGAGGATGTGGATGAGAGGTGTTGAAAAGTCGTCTCAGACAGGAATATATTAAGGAGTTCCGATTTGTTATAATTTACCTTGAAAATACTAACTACCCCAAATTTCTGGAACTCTAGCTTTATGGAGGGTAAGGACGTCTGAGGTTGTGTCACAAATAGAAGCAGATCATCTGCAATTAGGGCGCATTTCGCGTGTATAGGGCCCACCCTAATACCCTGAACAGTGGGGTTGTTTCGCAGGGCAATAGCTAGGTGTTCCATAGTAAGAACTTATAGAAGAGGGGACAGTGGGCAGCCTTGGCATGTTCCAATGTAAATTGAAAACAATGGAGACAAAGATTCATTGATTCTAATCCTAGCAGATGGAGTAGAGTACAGGGACGTTATCCTTGACATCATACGTGGGCGTGGCTACGTGTTGTAAGCCGTCACGATTGCCCCATGTTCTGCACGGGTTACTGCTAGTTTTTATGCCGGCTTGTTTTTTATTGTTCTATTACCTTACGGAGCGTGCACTCTCCGTTTTGGTCTGTATTTTTACCAATAAATTTTGAAACTTTTTACACTATTGGAGCCCCGCTCTTTTGCTTTTTTCTTTGCCACACTGGGAGCAAGAGAGCCTTCTTCCCCCCCTCCAGGCGTATCACTTGGACCAGCCCGGACCGAAGACAGCATTCCTGACAGCTGCTGAAGAGATCATCTCAACACACGGTCCCTGCAGAGGGCAAAATCTGCATGCTCGATAGACCCTGCCAGCGAGGGGGTCCAACACGGAGGGTAAGGGTCCACCTTTTTTATTCTTATTCATTGGAGTCATCGCCAGTGGAGTTGCACCACCTTGAACATCCCTCTCCTTTGCCGAACCATCTATAGGGATATTGGTTGTTGCAAAGCTGCACAGTGGATGAAAGTGCTTTTACTGATGAACTTTTTATGATTTAATTCACGGACTGGGATTTGTATTTTTCATGTTTTTATTTTTATACACTTTTAATCTATTTTCTGCATTTCATATGTACACTTTTCACAGGTCTCACCTTGTTATCACACTAAGTTTTTACGTTTCACACGTATACACTTATGCAACGTATTGAGCCATTAGTTTGTTCTCACTACATCCTGGTTTGCACATTTAATTATTTGTATTCATTGGTGCATTTTTATATTGTAAGCACACTTTTTATTTTTTATTTACCCAGCTGAATGAGCATTCCATGTAATACCGCTTTCAACGCCTCCCACTGAATGGGGAGCGGAGTGGTATCCGCAGTGTGGTCCGTCAAGAAATTGGAGATGGTCTCCGAGACGCGTCTAGCACAGTCTGGGTTCTCAAGCAAGGAATCATTTAAAAGCCACGTCTACTCCTTTACAGGGGTGGAGGGGAGCGAAAACGTTAAATATACAGGAGAGTGGTCGGAACCAGACTATCGCATCAATACCAAACTCAGGGGTCAGGCAACATGGAAGGTTGTAAACCATGGTTCGCCATAAATGGGGACAATCGGGAAGCAGAATTCAAGGCACTATTATGAGCAAACTCTGCCCACGGTAAGAGGTCTGACCAGTTGTTATGATGGTCAGAAATATAGCAACCTAGGAATTGCTCCAAGGACTGATTGGCTCGTTCTGCGGGCCCATTAGACTGCGGGTGATACGCAGAGGAGAAAGCAAGCTGAATTCCCAACTGTGCACAAAAGGCTCGCCAAAGCAGGGACACAAACTGACTACCCCTGTCCGAGACAATCACCTTGGGTAGCCCATGTAAGCAAAAGATCTCCCGAGCAAAAATTTAAGCCAGTTCCTTAGAAGTGGGCAACTTCTTAAGTGGAATACAATGAGACATTTTCGAGAACTGGTCAACCACCATAAGGATAACTGTGTTGCCCTGGGAGTTGGGTAACTCCACAATGAAATCCATAGACAGGTGGGTCCAGGGCTTCTCTCCATTGGGTATGGGTTGTAGGATGCCCATTGGAAGGTGTCGTGGAGTCTTACTCTGAGCACACACAGAACAGGCAGCTACTAAGGCGGTTACATCAGCACGTAGACTAGGCCACCAGAATTGTAGGGAAATGGCCCAAAAGAGTTGATTCTTCCCAGGGTGGCCAGCAGCCTTGGGAGAATGGTAAATCTGGAGCACTGCAGTACGGAGACTCTCTGGGACAATGTAGCGGTCACAAGCAGCAAGAATTTTGTCACCCAAAGGAGAAGTGAGCCTAGTGCAAACTGTAGCCAGAATACAATCAGGAGGAATCACAGGAACCGGAACTGACTCCATCTTGGAAGTGGAGGAAAATTGTCGCAATAAAGCGTCAGTCCTTACAATCTTAGTAGCAAGAATGAGAACTGGCACAGTGGTACCTTCGAGGAGATGTCCCCATTCTTTCAGGGCTAAAATGATCGCTAACAGCTCTCTGTCACCAATCTCGTAATTGCACTCCACAGGTGACAATTTCTTGGAAAAGTAGCCACAAGGATGCATAGCGCTCTCAGAGGTAGGACGTATAGAAAGAAGGGCGCCAACTCCAGTCTCAGAAGCATCAACCTCAAGGATAAAAGGTAACGTAGGATCAGGATGTGCCAACACAGGAGAGGAAACAAAGGCAACCTTGTGACTCTCAAAGGCCTTAATGGACTCTGGAGACCAACACTTTGGGTTACCGTCCTTTCTGGTCATATCAGTCAGGGTCTTGACCAGAGACGAGAAGTTACGAATAAACTTCCGATAATAGTTGGCAAAGCCAAGAAAACACTACAGAGGACGTAAACCCATGGGTGGGGGCTACTGTAGGACTGCTGAAAGTTTCTCGAAAAACCAGCAGTGGAAATTACATAACCGAGGAATTTAACCTGTTCACGATGGAATTTGCACTTCTCCAATTTACAATAGAGATTTTTCTCTCTTAGTTTCTGAAGCACACGACAGACATCTGTGCGGTGGCTCTCCAGGGACTTGGAAAAAATTAGGATATCGTCGAGATAAACCACTGCACATAACTGCAACAAATCTCAGAGGACATCGTTAATAAATTCCTGGAGAACTGCCAGGGGGGTTACAAAGGCCAAAAGGCATTACGAGGTACTCATAATGGCCTGTTCTAGTATTAAACACAGTTTTCCATTCGTCCCCCTCCTTAATCCTCACGAGATTGTATGCCCCTCTCAAATCAAGCTTTGTGAAAACTGTTGCTCCCTTGAGGCGGTCAAATAACTCAGTAATCAACGGAATCGGATAGGCATTCTTAATCGTGAAACAATTGAGACCCCTATAATCAATACAATTTCTTAGTTCACCACTCCTCTTCTTTAAAGAAGAAACCAGCAGGAGACGAGGATTTGCGGATGAAACTTCGAGAAAGTGCATACTCCTCCATGGCCTTATATTCCAAGACCGACAAAGGGTAAACCTGGTCACAAGGGGGTATGGCACCAGGTTGAAGGTCAATTGCGCAATCATACGACTGGTGTGGAGGAAAAATAACGGTTTCACCTTTGTCAAAGACATCACTAAGATCGCAATACTCCTCCGGCAGGGAGGATAGAGAAGACGTGCCCAGGACCTTGGTTACCTTCTGGAAGCATGTCTTACTGCATTGTTGCGACTAGGAGAGAACCTCAGCACGGAGCCAATCAAAAGAGAGGTTGTGCCTCTGTAACCAAGGATAACCAATAACCAGCGGAAACTTAGGTGAGGAAAGAACTTGGAATTGGATTATCTCATAGTGAAGAGCCCCTACGGCCATGGACAACGGAACAGTCTCACGATTCACATGGGCAGGCTGTAGAGGTCTCCCGTCAAGAGCCTCAATGGCAGGTGGAGTGCCAGGCAGCTGCAGCAGAATCAAGTGCTTTGATACAAAGGCAGCATCAATGAACAGGCCTGCAGTCCCAGAGTTGATTAGAGCCTGTATCTCAACGGACGACTCAGCACAAGAAAGGGTAACCGAAACCAGGGGCTTATCCTTCTGGATAACTGGGGACAAAACAACGCCACCTAAGGTCTGTCCGTGACAGGACCTCAAGGTTCGAGCGTTCCCTGGACGGGTAGGACAAGACTTCAAAAAGTGACCTGCCTGGCTACAATAAAGGCACAATCTCTCTCTCATCCTAAGGGTTCTCTGATCTGCAGAGAGACGCGTGAAGCCCAAGTGCATGGGTTCATCTTCACTGACTCCCCAAAAAGAGGGGAGAAATGCCTGTGTGTATTATGGAGCGAATACCGCCCAGGCCCCCACGTCGTCGCCGCCGCCACAATACAGGGCAGCCGTCTCCCACGAGCGATCTCCTGTCATTCACAGAAGACAGAGCAGCACCAGTGGCCAAATGGAGTACTGCCGATCAGGTAGCTCTATCTTCTGAGTGACAGGCAGACAGGCGGATGTGATGACGTCCTCACCAGTCCTCAGGCACAGGTGGGGCTGCATTTAATGGACACAGGTAAAGCTGCTTTTAATGGACACAGGTAAAGCTGCATTTAATGGACACAGGTCAGGCCGCATTTAATGGACACAGGTCAGGCTGCATTTGATGGACACAGGTAAAGCTGCATTTATTGAACACAGGTAAAGCTGCATTTAATGGACACAGGTAAAGCTGCATTTAATGGACACAGGTCAGGCCGCATTTAATGGACACAGGTCAGGCCGCATTTAATGGACACAGGTCAGGCCGCATTTAATGGACACAGGTCAGGCCGCATTTAATGGACACAGGTCAGGCTGCATTTAATGGACACAGGTCAGGCTGCATTTAATGGACACAGGTCAGGCTGCATTTAATGTGACTTCAGTACACCATTTGGTTCAGAATATTTTTTTGTCTTGTTTTCCTCCTCTAAAACCTCAGGTGCATCTTATGGAGCGAAAAATATGGTAATTGTATTGTATTTGACTTTTTGAATAATAGTTTTTGAAGCACTTTTGCGTTAAAAGAGATGCGCAAGAAAAGCTCAAGAAAAATGCATCCCTTTGAATTCAATGTATGTCTTCACACTGGTCTGTTGGGCTTCCATTGTTGTGTAATGCACCTCCCTATTGAAATGTATAGAACACGTGGCAAAAACGCATCACAAACGCATTTTCGGTGGCCATTATTAGCAAAGCGCTGATAACCCGATTTTCGGCTGATCTTTTTCGGTGTCTGATATATTGGTGCATCCCTAAACAATAATACTGGCTGGTACGCAACATCATACAGTGTATGCGTATGCTGTAGTACACCCCATGTCAACGAGGCCTAACTTTGTCTGACAGTGGTAATCAGTATGATGCCGTGAGTATATAGGTAATATATAGGAGCTCTGGCAGAAAAGGAAAATAACTTTTTTTAACAAACTTTTCCCTCTGAAATATAATATATAATATATAAAAATAATATAATTTTTTCTGAAGCTCTTGGATCAAGAAATAAACCCATACTGAACAAATGCCAAAAGTAAAGACACTCTGGGGTTGATTTACTAAAAATGAAGAGTACAGCATCTGGTGCAGCTGTGCATAGAAACCAATCAGCTTCCAGGCTTTTTGTCAAAGCTTAACTGAACAAGCTGCAGTTAGAAGCGGATTGGCTAATATGAACAGCTGCACCAGATTTTGCTTTCTCCAATTTTAGTAAATCAACCCCTGTGTCACCATATCCCACCCTCAATACGTAATACCTAATTGCAATCTGTGTTAGGCATACCTACAGTAACAATTTGTGAGTTCTAAACAAAGAAATCACCCTACAAACCTGCCAGAAATAGACACAAATAGAGGTAAAAAATATCATATCTTTCAAGGATGATCTTGATACCCTGACACCCTTCTCTACTCTGTCAAAAAAAAATGGTTGGCATTAGGCTTTAAGATTTTGGGTGGAATCTTTCCTTAGGGTTGTAATGGATGGCTGCAAGTGACATCATCACACTTACAGTTTAGGCATATATTCTGGACTTATTGAGTTTTTTTTACAATATATCCCTTATACTAGTAAAAAGTGCTGCAATATGATGCTCAGTATTCCTATGTATAATGTCTACTATAAGAGCCTCAGACGAGTCAGAATTTTTACATATTCAGGTGGTGTTTATTTGTCCTACATGTAGCAGACGCGTGTCTTGGCTGAGATCTATGCCGCTAACTGAAGTGTAACTAACAATTAGCTGCTTATTTTATCAGGCAGTGTTCCATGGTGGAATGTTAGAGGCTGAGTGTAAATCAAACGATGTCTTCCTATATTACTGTATTATGTCAAGTGGAATTGTTGTCATTTTCTGCCATGATGTCTTATTTCATTACACGTGTCAATGCTGTAAGGTACTTTAATGAAAATATTCAAAACTGACAGTTAAAATAACAAAGTTTTCTAGAAACAGCTTATAATCAAACACCAGCGACTCCCTAGGTACAATATCAGTGTCTGCTCCCTGGCATTTAGCTGTAATTGCTTATCTTTGTACTTTATACATTTATTGTGCATTGTCCTTCAGTAAAGGGGGGGGTGTATAATGGGGTACTGTAGTAAAAGCTTATCCTACTAAACAGTACACTATATACTGGCTTCAGAGGTCAGTGAAGTCTAGGTGCTCGGGCCAAATTTAGCAGCGTCAGTATGCAGTAGTGTACTTAAAAACAACTATGTAACAATCTGCCCATCTAAATAATTTTTTTAATATTTTTAAGGACATAAATTAATTATCTGGTACACTATTTTGCCCCGTACACACGGTCGGACATTGATCGGACATTCCGACAACAAAATCCATGGATTTTTTCCGACGGATGTTGGCTCAAACTTGTCTTGCATACACACGGTCACACAAAGTTGTCAGAAAATCTGATCGTTCTGAACGTGGTGACGTAAAACACGTACGTCGGGACTATAAACGGGGCAGTAGCCAATAGCTTTCATCTCTTTATTTATTCTGAGCATGCGTGGCACTTTGTGTGTCGGATTTGTGTACACACGATCGGAATTTCTGACAACGGATTTTGTTGTCGGAAAATTTTATAGCAAGCCCTCAAACTTTGTGTGTCAGAAATTCCTATGGAAAATGTGTGATGGAGCCCACACACGGTCAGAATTTCCGACAACAAGGTCCTATCACACATTTTCCGTCGGAAAATCCGACCGTGTGTACGGGGCATTTTAGTAACTAATCTTTCTCAGTTTTTTATTATAAATTAAAAAATTATATTTAAGCATGTATTAATGAATACAGAACTGCATTAAACAGTGTTTTTTTTTTTTTTTAAATATCTGGAGCTTAGCTTTAAGGCTCCATGTACACTAGCCTTTTTTAAAAAAAAAAGTATATATACAAATTTTATTAAATGAACAACATCAATAAAAACAGTACATAAAGTACAATCATAGCCATAGATGTGTGCAAGGCATCTCATTAATGACAGTGATTTACTGTGGTCACGTTCATGTTTTCTACATGTTTCGCCATATGGCTTCTTTGGGAAAGAAGGAGGAGATTCATTAAATATAAGAACCTATGATTCAACAGCTTTAGTTGTGCAGTAAAGATAGAAATTGGATAAAAAACGCTGGTAATAGCTTTTTGTAGTAGCGCTTTAGGAGTGTTTAGGAATATTAGCATTTTATTGCAATTTTTGCAGTAAAAGGAAAAAAAAAAGCTCAAATACGCTATTAGTAACGTTTAGTAGCGTTTCTGCTGAAAGAACGCTCCAGGAGACTCTACAAAAACGATTGTTTGTTTTTTTGCTCCTAGGCGCTGAAGCTCAAAAAACGCTAATAGCCTAAAGTAGTGTGCATGGACACAAAGGATACAAATATTTTGTTTCTAGGAACAGAAAAAATATGCCAATAACAGCTTCTAGGAACTTCAAAAAATGCTAGTGTACATGGATCCTAAAGCAGTTTTAAACCCAAAAGCAGACATTTATTATATTGCAGCTTACCAATTCTAATGCCCCGTACACACGGTTGGATTTTCCGACGGAAAATGTCCGATCGGAGCGTGTTGTCGGAAATTCCGACCGTGTGTGGGCTCCATCGGACATTTTTCATCGGATTTTCCGACACACAAAGTTGGAGAGCAGGAGATAAAATTTTCCGACAACAAAATCCGTTGTCGGAAATTCCGATCGTGTGTACACAAATCCGACGGACAAAGTGCCACGCATGCTCAGAATAAATAAAGAGATGAAAGCTATTGGCCACTGCCCCGTTTATAGTCCCGACGTACGTGTTTTACGTCACCGCGTTTAGAACGATCGGATTTTCCGACAACTTTGTGCGACCGTGTGTAGACAAAACAAGTTTGAGCCAACATCCATCTGAAAAAACCTTGGATTTTGTTGTCGGAATGTCCGAACAAAGTCCGACCGTGTGTACGCCCTATTAGATGTGATGACTGCATTCATTTTCTTTTTTAGGCTTTCTTTCCTTTATTTTCACCTGGTGATCTGGCCAATAAGTCTGTTGTTTTTCAACAGAACAAGCTGTTCTGTAGATGTAGCAGTTAGCAGATTGAGACAAATAGTTTACTGCTGACACGGGTGCCTACAATGATCAGCTTTTATTTCTGTAAAACATTTATCCCAAAAGGGGAAAAAAAACGGTTTGCTGTAACTGCTTATAAAGTGTTAGTTGGAGTTTGGCTTCAATTAGTTAGTGTATCTAAACCTGCTAGTACATATAACACCCCCCCCCCCCCCAGATTAACAATGCTGCTGTCCAAAAGTACCCTGGGCTCCTTCATCCTAAGTGGGGGCACTCTAATACGGGTGTGTTACTGGTCAGATCACCAGGTGAAAACAGCGGGAAAATAGCCCCCCCCCCAAAAATGAGACAAAAAGAAAACAAATGCAACCACCATATCTAATGATTGCTCAGCTGCAAAATATTACATTTTTGGTTTTGGATTTAAAGTAATACTAAAGTCTCGTTTTTTATTTTATGTTATACTTACCTGCTCTCTGCAGATGTTTTGCACAGAGCAGCCTGGATCCTCCTCTTCTCAAGTCCCTCTTCTGTGCTCCTGGCCCCTCCCTCCTGCTGAGTGCTCCCACAGCAAGCAGCATTCAGGCATGGGCCGGCCCCACCCCCTCCTGATTGTCTAGCTGGCTTTGATTGACAGCAGAGGGAGCCAATGGTGCCGCTGCTGTGTCTCAGCCTATCAGGAGGAGAGTCTTAGACGGCCGAGACACTCATGGACATCGCCGGACAGAGAGGGACCTTAGGTAAGTATTCGGTATTTTTCACACTTGTGCGACTTGTCCAGCGACTTGGGACTGCAAAGTCGCATGACAAGTCATACCCCATGATTTCCAATGTGTATCATTCATATCTGTGCGTCTTGCAGTCGCAGGGACGTCAAAGTAGCTCCCGCACTACTTTGGTCCGACTTTGATGGGACTTGAGGTCCATAGACCTCAAGATTACACAGGCATTGCTTCAAGTCGCGGTAAAAATATCGTTCGGCTAAAAATTTCCAAACTTGTTTTTCTGGCTCAAAAACGTCCCAACCATTTAACGATTTGTGCCCATTAACTAGCCGAAAGATGAACAAACTGTCTAAATGACCGAATTGCGGACGATTTTTCATATAGTGTATGGCCAGTATTAGGGCAGCTGAGGGGGGCTGCTGCACACAGAATGCTTTTTATCTTAATGCCTAGAATACATTAAGACTGTAATACTTTTAAAATAATATAAGATTGGACAAAAACTGTTCTAGTTTCTCCTAAATCATAGGGGTTGGAAAGTCAGAAGGTTTTTTATCTTAATGTATTCTAGGCATTAAGATAAAAAGCATTCGGTGTGCGAAACTTCAAAAAATGCTAGTGTACATGGATCCTAAAGCAGTATTAAACCCAAAAGCAGACATTTATTATATTGCAGCTTACCAATTCTTAGATATGATGGCTGCATTCGTTTTCTTTTTTAGGCTTTCTTTCCTTTATTGTCTAAATGACCGAATTGCGGACGATTTTTCGTATATTGTATGGCCAGTATTAGGGGAGCTGAGGGGGGCTGCTGCACACAGAATGCTTTTTATCTTAATGCCTAGAATACATTAAGATAAAAAACCTTCTGACTTTCCAACCCCTATGATTTAGGAGAAACTAGAACAGTTTTTGGCCAATCTTATATTATTTTAGAAGTATTACAGTCTTAAAAAAATTTATTTATATGTGTGCGTGCGTGTATATATATATATATATATATATATATATATATATATATTTATATTTTAATAATACTTTTTTTCACCAAAGCAGTAGTTAGTATTAGCCTGGTAAAGTTGAAAAAGAGCTTAGCACTCCACTGTTTCATATTTCATATTCGCCTGACATTATAGGAAAACAAATAATGATTTTATTCAATAAATAATAAAATAAACCTGATTAAAATGTGTTAACATACAAATAAAAATTGACCAAAATCAATCAAATTATCCTTTGAACTATCTGGGTGTCAATTGATGGATTCCACAGATATAAAAGGCACAAATAATGCAGCTCTGTATTCATTAATAAATCATTAGACTGATTTAAAAACACCTAGTGTAAATATGCTGAAGAGAACACTCTGATTGGTGGAGATGCCAGGTCACAGACTTTGACACATAATGTGACCAGCTTTTTTATTTCCTTTTTTTTTTAAACAATGTTTAACTCTCCCCAAAGAAATACAGGTTTACTGGGCCCCTTTGCCATTGAGACATGCAGATTGCAGAGGCAAAAAGAGTAGCCAGAATCCATAATAGGCACTATTGACTTAGGAATATACACTTTATACGTGGCTATGCTTTGCTCATTTTTCATTTAAAGGTTTGCTCTTACACTTTAATAGTAGTTGGCCTTTGTTCCTTCAGCCATTTTCAGCCATCTTATTTAGCAACAGTAACCTATTAAAAGTTGGTAAGGTCTTATACACATCTGAGCTCAAAACACCTGTTTTACAGGCGATTGACATTTTTTTCTGCCTTTAAATGCCCCTCCATGTTAGTCTATGTGTCCATGCACACGTAGGTATTTACAGGAGTTTTTAGAAATAGAAAGAATAACATCACTTGAGCGTTCAAGAGAGGAGCACTTTGGCTAAAAAACAAGCTAAAATGCGCCTAAGCGTTAGGTGCATTTAGCGCTTGAGCACTTATTAATTTAAATGGCCAGAACGAATAAATCAGAATGAAGCCCCTGACGATGTTCTGATTGGACGAAACAAGTGGGGTGGAGTTTGGCTACTACACGTCACATTGCATCACGTGCGGACCGTGGCCATCTTGTTGGTTGGAAACCATTTGGATTTCTGCTTTATGATACACTTGTTTTTACTGATTATATGTGAGTATTTTGGACATATGTTTTTTAATAAACTCTTGAGCGCTTTGACGTACTTCACTATGTGGCATGGCTTGCTCCTTTATTGACACATGTGACCTGTGGGGAGACATTCTGAGAGGGGCCAACAGAACCTTTCTGGTGTGTTTACTGATGAATGAGGACCAGCCAGAGGAGTGTTGGAGGCCCGGTGTGCTATGGTGTTGGTGGAGGAATATTATTTCACCTACAGTTTAACACTTTTTGGGTGCCCTTTAAGGATTTATGGGCTTTTATATGTATGGACTTTTGTCATTTGCTTGTGTCACTTGCTTAGGGACTGTCTAGCGGTTGTGAGCCTTTTTGCTTGAGCTTTAAAGCGCAGCATTTTTTTTTATAACAAAATAAATGAATATTCTGGCCAATTAAATAAATAAACGCCCAATCGCTTAATGCGTCTAAAAAGCGTCTGCAAAAACAATGTTTTGGAGCGGTTTTTCTTCTGCCAGTGAAAAAATGTTTACAAAAGCCCCAGTATGCATGATCCCTAAAACTGCCTAAACTTTCTACTTGTTTGACCAGCATTAGACTTGCGTGGAACTTTGATATTTGACTTTCGGAGCTTAACTAATTCCCCACTGCGCTATAGCCAAAAGACAGCTAGAGTGTGCTTGTCCAGTTCTGGAAAGGTGTCCATTTATGTCCTCCCAAAACCCTGCCTTCCTTGCACCCCCTGGGGCGGACATCTGGCACACTCTGTGACCGATGTGTCCTTCGGAAACAGCTGATCACAGACTGCTGTAAAGGGCCAATCACAGTAGCCCTTTACCATGTGATCAGCCGGTCACAGCTGATCACATCTAAACCGACTTGCAGGTTATCAGTGGTTCTTTCCTCCCACTGTGTGAGGAAAGGAGAGCTGTTAACCAGCAAGCCTGTCAGCACATTGTTTACACCGATAATCAGGGCACTGATCATCTATGCCCTGATTATCAGCGCTGCATATCATTGCAGCCTTATCAGTGCCTCCTCATGAGTGCCCTTCAGTGGCGACTCATCAGTACCCATCAGTGCATCCTCATCAGTGTCCATCTTTGAAGAAGAAAAATTGACTTATTTGCAAAAATTTTACAACATAAACTTTTTTTTTTTCTTTGTTTAGCAAAAAAATAAAAAACCCAGTGATGATTTAATACCACCAAAAAAATGATAAAAATTTTACTTGGGTACAGTGTTGCATGAGCGTGCAATTATCATTCAAAGTGTAACAGCACTGAAAGGTGAAAATTGCCCTGGGCAGTAAGGAGCTGAAAGTATCCAGTATTGAAGTGGTTAAATAGTCAGGATGAGACAAACACACTGAATTACTAAAGGAATTGAGAATTTTCACACAATGTGCCCAATCATGAAATGCAAATCACTGCAAACTTATTTTATCTGCACATGTTCTCATAATTGGAGTAAATATTCACACAATTTGTGTGTACATTCTCAACTTCTACAGTATAAATGTTATAATAATTTAAAGGTTGAATATCCTGGTCATTTCCTAAACCAGCAGTGACTCAACCAACCCACCGTTTCATAATTGAAAGATTTTCTAGAGTCTAGCATTCAATCCATTTACAGATCGAAGGTTGAAACAAAAGACAATGGTTCTGGAACTCCAACAACCTATGTTCTACAGTATGTGCACATCCCAGAAATGCTATATATGTATCTATATGGGGTGTAATTAAACGTGGTACATGGCTAAGGAACAGAGAAACAAAAAATGAATACAATTCAAATCTTTGTTACTGAATCTTGCACAAAAAAATAAAAAACAAATAAAAACATTTTTGGCAGAAAAAAAAAAAGGTCTGGTTTGTCTGTTGTGATACCTTTTTCACTTTTGTGCTCGTTCCCAGCTGTCCTTTTGTACTTAAGACACAGGTCCTGCCCGCTTGTGTCACATGACTCATTCTGAAAGGGTTCTATAATGGAACACAGAAGACGAAACACACCTTGATCAATTGATGACCTCACATAAGAACTTTGCTTTTCTACTGTCTTAATGACTTTTCATTTTGTAAATGGTGAACTTTTACAGCAAAATCATTTCTAATAAGCATTACAAATACCTTCATTCCCATTTTCCTCTAATGACCCCATGTTACCAGAACTGTTCTACAAGGCCACTTTAAAGCACTGGTTGTGCATTTTTTTCTTTAATTCCAGTGATATTTTGGTTACAGGGGTTACGGGTGGAGGCATGTGGGCTTATTAACCGTGCACCTTAATCAAAAAACTGTTACAAGATAAAAAGCAGTACTCTGAAGCTGGACATAGCTACAGGCTGGAAACTGATACGGAAAATTGTACCTAATCTATAGAATATCTGTAGATTGAGATGTGGTACAGTGTGGTTGACCAAAAATGTACAAAAGCTATTCTTACTGGGAAGTCAAGTATTCCAATTACACCTCATGACCCTAAATGACTACACTTTTAAGGGCCAAACTTAAAGAGAACTAAGAGTTTTTAACTGTATTTTAAATATACAGCACATGTAAAAGCCATTAACTTCATGTAAATGATATTATCAATATGTGGCAATATTTTTAAACTTTGCTTTTCATTTTTTACTACATATGTAGCTGGGGGCAGCCATCTTTGCCTATTACATACCCAGGCTCTACTTCTTGCTTTGCAATGCTGTACAGTGGGGAAGATTTACTACTCAGAATCTGGTGCAGCTGTACGTGTTAGCCAATCAGCTTCTAACGTCAGCTTGTTCAATTAAACGGGTTGCAAAGGCAGAAGGTATTTTATCTTAAGGCATTCTGTGTGCAGCAGCCCCCCTCATACTTATCTGAGCCCCATCTCTATCTAGCGATGTCCACAAGTCCCTTGGCTGTCTGGGACTCTCCCTCCTTATTGGCTGAAACACAGCAGCGGTGCCATCGGCTCCTGATCCTGCCAATCAAAGCCAGTTAGCCAACCAGGAGAGAGAGGGGGTGGGGCAAAACTGCAGCTCGGTGTCTAAATGTACACATGAAGCTGCATCTTGGCTCAGGTGCCCCCATAGCAAGCTGCTTTCTATGGGGCACTTGACAGGAGGGAGGGACCAGGAGCACAGAAGAGGGACCCGAGAAGAGAAGGATCCGGGCTGCTCTGTAAAAATCCACTGCACAGGGCAGGTAAGTATAAAATTCTTGTTATTTAGAAAAAAAAAACGAGACTTTACAATCACTTGAAGTGGTTGTATACCCACACATGGAAAAAAAAACACACACACACAAAATAAAAAACCCTGTAAAGCAATGGTATAATGAGCTAGTATGCACCGCATACTAGCTCATTATGAAATACTCACCTTAGAACGAGGTCCCCATTTCGCATCCCGGTCTACGCTGGACCTTCACAGCGCATGCGCCGCTGACGTCAGCAGCTGCATGCAAAGTGAATATCTCCTAAACCATACAGGTTTAGGAGATATTCATTTTACCTACAGGTAAGCATTATTATAGGCTTACCTTTAGGTAAAAAAAAAAAAAAAAAGGGTATACAACCGCTTTGAGGCTTTGGCAATAAAACCTTGAAGCTGATAGGTTACTATGCAGAGCTGCACCAGATTTTTTTCACACTACAATTTGGTAGTAAGTGTTTCTATTCTACTGCTCCTCCTCACAGTGCAAGTCTTTAGCTGGCCCATTGAAAATACTGCAATCCCTGTGTGGCTATCCTCAATGCGCTATTTATTAGCTGTGTTTAATACAAATACTGTATATAGAAGAGCAAGAAAAAAATATGTGAAGGTCATATTAAAATTTTAATTTAAAAACTGTATTATTAACTCTCACTATATTGTCATTTCCTCTTTATTAGGCACTCATATAGATTCTCTAATGGAGGAAAAAAATAAAATAATGTACACATACCTGCAGAAGCCTCCCGAACCTTCCTGTCACAACCTAATATTGGGCCGTTCTCACCGGTAAAGCTTCAGCACTTCCCGCCTCTTGCACATTCCTACTGACCAACGAGGTTGTACATCACAAGATTGGGCCAATAGGAATGTGAATAGGAATGGCTCAGCAGTACGTTCTAAAACTCCTTGGAAGTATTAAGAGTTTTGCCTGTCAAAACAGCCTGGCATTAAGCTATTTAGGGGTGGGGGTGGGGGGTGAAAGTTTGCTGCAGCAACTGGAGGTCCCTGCACTTAATCATGGGTTGAAGGAAAGAAAATTGCTTGCTTTCCCCATCAACACAATTAGTATTGATGGGGGAATCCCTCTTGTATTCTGACAGCGGGTGATTGAATAAAGAAAAACCGACAGACTGGTTGTACTGAAGTCAATTGATAGATCGACTTCAGTACAACAGCCTGTCCACAGATTGAAATTCAGCCGGTCCCTGTTGAACCGGCCAAATTTCGATCCATCTATGGCTGGTTTTATTTTCTAATGTCCAATGAATATGCAGATTCACTTGTGACAAAAATATGAATAGAATCTCCATTTTTTATTGGAAAATGGACCCCGTTTCTGATTTCAGATGTGTACTTCTCATTGCGTTATACAAGTACAAACGTTATTGCAAATCTCTTTTTACTTCTAGTAGTAATGGCAAAACTGCTTCTATAAATCGATGGCCAGTAACAGCACTGTATGAATTGATACCTTATATAGTAGCGCCCTGGGAATGTATCTCACAAGAGGTATAGCTCCCAGTGATCTCATGAGAGGTATAGCTCCCAGTGCAGTAAAACATTTTTTAGTGATCCAAGCTTCCTAAAGTGATTGTAAAAGTTTTTTTTTTTCAAATAGTGTTACTGTACATAAAAAACATTCATTTTATTCTATATTTTGTCTCATTTACAGGATATTGACACTAAAATTACAATTCTGGTACAATGCATTGCAAAGTTATTTACAAATTAAATAGACTTCTTAAATTTTGCACAACACTAAAAAAAAATCACACAAAATGAATAAAAAACAAAAATGTAAGTATTAATGGTTTAAAAAAAATTGAAAAAAAAAAACAGAAGGGATGATAGACTAAATGGGAGGTGACTAAGGGTAACTAAAGTGTTAATTGGGGGCTAAATAGGTATTCAATTATATATGAAAAAAATAATTCTTTGTACATCTCAGGTTGCTTTAACTGACATTATATGCAGATCAAAGGTCACCCCTTTGATCTGTTATGATTCAAACATAGTAAATACAAAGCAACAATCATGTTAACATTGTATTTTTTAATTGAGATTCTGGGCAGTGTTGTAGTGTTGTTGTTCAGAAGCACCATGTTACATCTTACACAGCAAGTTCTGATTGTCAAAATGCAAGGAAGAGCAGTAGGGGGAGAGGCAGGAGGGGACAGGCTGTACATTATTAACTTCAATTTTTGCTTTTTTGGGCTTACATCACATGCTCAAAGTCTGCAACTCATTAAACTTAAGAAATATGTTTAATTAGAACATTTTACTGCACTGGGACCTTCAGTGCCATACATGTTTAAGTAGCATGTCGACTTTTCTCCTACTACTAAGAATTGGACCAGTTTCTGAAGCAGGTAATAAAGTTTTTTGAGAAATCATTTTTAACTCCCTTTCCACCAACACTCAACACCAGAAGCATTTCCTGGGCTTCCTGAATATGTACGTTATGCATATATTTGGCTGCACCATAAAGGGCCCACCTCCCTGCTGCCACAGATATGCGTACAGCTTGGGAGAAGGGGTTAAAATATATGTAAACCTTATATCTCTTGTAAGCGGTAACATGTTAATGTGATTTCAAAAGCCATTGTCAATAATTATAAATCTGTTGCTTTTGCTGAAATAATATCTGGTAATCCTGCCAAGATCTTTGATCAACCATTTCCTGTTTTAGGGTGACAACGCTTTGTCCCTGTGTCCCATTTGTGCTTCTGCATTGTCATTCTTTCATAAGGTCTTTCACACCATTGTGCTGCAGTAACACAGGTTTGTGTGTTGGTGCACTGCGGTGCCATTCACATTTTTCCCAAGACACACTTACGTTGCATTGCAACTCATGGTAATGCATTATACTGCACTTCAATGTGATCCATATGAATGGGCTGCCTTAACACAACAAGGGTTAAATGAACAGCTTTAAATCACCCTGGGATGAAAGGGCCCTTAGTATTTGCCTCATTCATGATTTTTTTTTTTGCATATTTGTCACACTTAAATGATACAGATCACCAAACAAATGTTAATATTACACAAAGATAACTCGAGTAAATATAAAATGCAGTTTTTAAATGATGGTTTTATTAGGGGAAAAAAAGCTGTCCAAACCTACCTAACCCTATGTGAAAAAGAAATTGCCCCCTAAACCTAATGACTGGCTTTGCCACCCTTGGCGGCAACAATTGCAATCAAGCATTTGCGATAACTGGCAGCAAGTATTTTACATCACTGTGGAAGAATTTTGGCCCAATCTTCTTTGCAGAATTGTTTTAACCGCTTGCTGACCGGCTCAAGCCGATATACGTTGGCAGAAGGGCACGTACAGGCAGATTAATGTACCTGTAAGAAGCGTTTGCGGGCGCGCACGCTGCGACCTCCGTGGGTGTGATCGCGGGTCCCGCGGACTCGATGTCTGCGGGGATACCCGCGATCGTCTCACGGAGAGAAAGAACAGGGAATGCTGATGTAAACAAGCATTTCCCTATTCTGCATAGTGACAGGACACTGATCACAGCTTCCTGTAATCGGCAGCGGTGATCAGTGTCGTGTCATACATAGCCCCCCCACAGTTAGAATCACTCCCTAGGACACACTTAACCCCTACAATGTATGTAGAAGAATACGTATCAGCCTAAACTGAGGAAAAAAACATTTTTTTATATATATTTTTTGGGGATATTTATTATAGCAAAAAGTAAAAAATAACTCGTTTTTTTTCAAAATTGACACTAATTTTTTGTTTATAGCGCAAAAAATAAAAACCGCAGAGGTGATCAAATACCACCAAAGGAAAGCTCTATTTGTGGGGAAAAAAGGGTGTTAATTTTGTTTGGGAGCCACGTCGCACGACTGCGCAATTGTCGACGCAGTGCCGAATCGCAAAAAACGCTCTGGTCTTTTGCCAGCCAAATGATCCGGGGCTTAAGTGGTTAATTCAGCCACATTCGAGGATTTTCGAGCTTGAACGGCCTGTTTAAGATCATGCTGCAGCATCTCAATCAGATTTAAGTCCGGACTTTAACTAGGCCACTCCAAAACCTTTTTTTGAGTCAATCAGAGGTGGACTTGCTGGTGTGTTTCGGATCATTGTCCTGCTGCATAAGTCAAGTGCGCTTGATCTTGAGGTCACGAACTGATGACCGGACATTCTCCTTCAGGATTTTCTGGTAGAGCACAGAAATCATGGTTCCATCAACAATGGCAAGTCGTCCACGTCCTGAAGCTGCAAAGCAGCCCTAGATCATCATACTACCACCACCAAATTTGACTACTGGTATGATGTTCTTTTTATGAAATGCTATGTAAGTTTTATGTTAGATGTAATGGGATGCTCACCTTCCAACCAAAAAGATCAACTTTTGTCTCATTAGTCCATAAAATATTTTCCCAAAAGATCTGGGGATAATCAAGATGTTATTTGGCAAATGTGAGATGAGCCCTTGTGTCCTGTTTGGTCAGCTGTGGCTTTCACTTTGGAACTCTCCCATGGATGCAATTTTTGCCCAGTCTCTTTCTATCGCTGTGCTCTTGGAGTAATTTTAGTAGGCCGGCCACTCCTGGGAAGGTTCACCACTGTTCCAAGTTTTCTCTTTTTGTGGATAATGGCTCTCACAGTGGTTTGTTGGAGTCCTAAAGCCTTAGAAATAGCTTTGTTACATTTTGCAGACTGATACATGTCAATTACTTTGTTTCCCATCTGTTCTTACATTTCTTTAAATTACGGCATGAGTTGCTTTTTGAAATTCTTTGGCGTTCTTCAAACAGCTTCTATTTAAGTAATTTCTTGATTCAACGGCTCAGGTAGTAATCAGGCCTGGGTGTGGCAAGTGAAATTTAACTCAGTTTTTCAAAAAATGTGGTTAATCACAATTCATTTATAATGTAGCAAAGGAGGGGGTGGGAAATTACTTTTTCACATAGGGCCAGGGAGGTTTGGACAGCTTTTTTCTCTTATTAAATGAAATAATTTAAAAACTGCATTATGGATTTAGTTGGGTTATCCTTGTGTAATATTAAGATTTGTTTGATGATCTGAATCATTTAAGTTTGACAAATATGCAAAAAAATAATCAGGAAGGGACAAATACTTCTTCACACCACTGTACATTAACCTAACCAGTTATACTTTACACCATTGCCACTCCAGTCCTTCCATTTCTGTTATTGTCATTCGGTCATTCAGCTATAACAGTCATCACAGAACCCCCTTCTACAATGATATGGAAAGAGGTCTCAAGCAGGGGTCCACTTTTAAGATATCAGTGTTAACACTGAGAAATATCAAAAATCTTGACTATATCAGCCCATGTCCTTCATGGTTACTTCCATCCTTCATCCCAAAGCAACATATCCCCAACTGACACATTTGGAATAATTTATGAAAACTGGAGTAAATGTTGATTTGCTGCCCAAAATGAAACTATTATGGTTTCATTTTCAAATCTGTGCTACGAAAATAAATCAAAGAATCTCAGCCTCTGCTATGGGCAACAGCTCCACTTTTCATAAATTCAACCACTGCTTGCACAAGTCAGTATACATTTCACACGTACATTTACCTTTGGCAGCTGAGTTATTTTGGGAAGACACAGACGGTCTTCTTTGTGTGAGGAACACCCCGGGGGCCATAGGCTGGGACCCTCGGTTTACTTGGGCTACACCAAACGTACTGACACCGGCCGTGTACTCGTGGTCCGCTAGGCTAGGCCCCAAGGATTCCAGCTTTGTGGCTTCAGGAGAACTGCTTTCCTGACATAGTTTATTTGTATTGTTGGGTGAAAGCTTCTTTTTTGTGTTCTTTTTCTTCTTGACCTTTTGTTCCTCCTTTAAGGAAGCAAATTGTTATCATGAGGCTGCTTAGAAGTAAAGGTTGACTTCTGAATAGATCAAGCAAGTGCAAAGTGCTCTAGAAAAGAAAGCTCTACAGAATAGATAGTGGGCATAAGTAGGCTGACTGTCTCTTCAGGAAGTAAAGGTAGGTAGGAGATAAAAAATGTTTAATACCTAAGGTTGCTGGGAGGAGCTGCAGTAATTTATTTTACAGTTCATGGGGAATTCTGTCAACATTATTTAGTAGTAATTACATGACCGTTTGTATTATCTACACTGTGTTATTTTATTTAAATTGGCATGTTTTTTCAAGAAAAATAATTGCTACATTATAGTGCAATGGATCCTTTTTCTGCTTTAGATAACCTCTTCCACGCAGGAGTTGCCCTATGCCTAGTACACACGATTAAAAATTTGGACGCAAAGTACTGCTTTCGAAGCAATTGTATGATATTTTGATCAATAGTACACAGCTTTCCAGAGCCAATCACGACAGTTCATGCGATATTATCCGAAGGGATAAGCACGAAAATGTTTCTCGGAAGATAACAGGAAGATTTTTATTCAATTAGTACTGTAATCTTCCAAAAAAATTGAGTGTCCAAGACCGTGCATGCTCGGAAATGAAAGAATACATTACAATACAATAAATCACATCACTTCCGAAGTTGTATTCTGTCATAAGAGAATTTTCGTAACCCAAAGTGGTTGTAAACCTCAGACATGAAATATGAACAAACCATATGCCTCTATTGTATGTACCCAATTAAGAGTACTAAGTATCATTTTGGTCTGCTGCTTCGTTCCTCTGCTATCACCATGAATCACTTCTGACAAGGTTTCCTGACACCAAGAGAAAAATGGTGACAGGGGAGGGAGCTCCAGCAGATTGACAGCCTCAGCTCTGTTCCTGTGTGCTGTGTGGAGAGGGGTGTGTCTCTTCCCTCCAACTAACTCTCAGAGCTCTCCTCACTGAGATCCACAGAGTGTAGCTTCAGCTGTCCACCCCCCTTTTTTTTAATTCTCAGAAAAGCTTTAAAATTCAGCACTTTAAATAATGTAGAGAAGAGAAGACTGCAGATAGGTACAAATTATGTATGAGGATTTGTTTAATCTCCATGTCTCGCCAGAGGCCACTCACTTCACTGGATATATGTAACGGTTTACAACTACTTTAAGTGACCTCTTCATTTTCGATATGAGATGAGCATGCAAAAAAAAAAAGCGAATGATAATTCGTCCGATATTCTCATCATGTGTACGTGGCTTAACTTAACAGTTTTAGCAGCATTGTTTAGCTGGCCATACATTATACAATTTTCTTATTCAATTTCCTTTGGATTTACCTTAAACTATGTAGTGCAAGGGTCTGCCTGATTGCATACACATTGAAAGTTTTTGGTACATCTAAAGGAAAATTGTACAAGAAAATTGTATAAGAAAATTGTATAATGCATGGCCAGTCTTAAGTAGGTTGTACATGACAATGCATTTAGTTACATTAAGTAATGGTTTTATTTTTTGTTGGCGCTTGTTATTCAGACTAGCTAGTGAATTATTGTTACTTTAGGATTCCACACAGCTTATCTCCGCAGAGTTGTCCAACTCAAAGACTACTGGACGTATTTGTGGAAACTGGACCACAAGAAAACTATTATCCTCATTTCCCAATCAGATAGTATTATATTAAACATATTTTTAATAGTTGCATGCTTTCCAACTTTCCGAGATGGGAAAAAGGAAATATTTAGACCAAAGACACACCCTCGCCACACTCTCAATCAAGCAGACAAGGAAAAATTTAACAAGCAAAAAATGATAAACCTACTGGTGCTTTTTACACCACTACCTTTCCTTTATACCAGAAATTCCATCATATGAATGTTTACTGGAATATAAACCCATTTGGGCAGTTACATTCATTCATACAGGGATATTCATCAGACCCAATAGAGGGAAACTTGAGGGAAAGAGAGGAACAGAGGGATGTGGTTCCAAAAGAGGACCAAATAATTGGGAGCTAAGCCAGGTAGTTCTAATGGGCAATAGCTCCAGTATGCTTTGGTCAGGTTTCAGAAATTCCACAAGTTTGGTGTAATATAAAAACTAGGAAAGACTAAAGTCAAGAAGGTTGTGCTTTGTGAAATGAAATTTTAAAGGTGTTTTGCATGTATAAACCCTTTACATTCCTGCAAACAGCAGTATTAATATCAATCTATTTTCTAAAATAGAAGGTACAGAAGTTAATTCTTATAGGGACGGCTACAGATTTTACACCATCCATGTGTAAATGGGGAAAAGAAATTCCCATTCAACCCCATACTGAGCTGATATTATTTTAGCACAAGTTAATTGATTTGAAAAGTTTGCATTTCTTATTTACTGGTTTTAAGGAAATATACTGTTTTTGTATATATTTTCTTTCTAATTTATAATGCTTAAGAAAAAACATATATTTGTATTCCCTTATTTTAGGGTAATAAAATATTGCATACGCGTATTTCATATTTCTTATTCCTAACAAGCAGGTAGAGTCCTAGGGTCTGTTTCTACCAGAAGGCTTAACCTACACCCCACCCACCTGCACTGTTCATCATATGGGGCAAAGATTCAATTTGGCAGAGAAGGCCCCAAAAAGCAGTTACTACTGGGTGGTCTCTTAAGAAGCCTCAGAAACTCTGCAAGTTATATATTAAACATTTGTTAGCTGAAAAATATATATATAAGTAATAAAAAATCTAAAGCCAATAAAAGTTGTAAATGTAAAAAGATTTAAAATAAAGCTGAGCATTATAGCTTTCCTTTAGAGTGGAAATGTATTAAAAATAAATGCAGCACAAAAATAGCCTTTTAGACCCAAGGCTTAAAGTCCTATGTTTTACATTTGATTATATGATGCATAGCACAACATTACAGCATGCTTTTTTCTGAAGCTCTGTCTTAATAGGAGGAGGCGCGTTTTGTTGAACTAGGGCATTATTTCAGCTACATGGTCATCATGTGTATTATCTATGAAATTACTGTTTAAGATCAAATCAATAAAGAGGGACAAACAATAATTCTAAAGTTCAAGCATGTTAACACATTTTCAGTGATTTTGTAAAATCACATGTAAATAAAATTACATGCTAACCTAAAAATAAAATTATGACAAATGTTCCCTCTGCTATCATGTGATTAAAAAAAAACACGATGCCTAAAATAATGTGCTTAGGCAATCATAGTCATTTTTTTATTATTGCATGCTTCTAATTAAATAATCTTTAATAATCAAATGATCCTAAAATATGATTCTTGTGATGCCATATTGAGGAATAAATTAGAGGGATTTTTAGAAACCAAGCAGATGGATAATGTGAATTTCAAATTTACTAAATCAATTTATTTTGGGAAAAAGAGCAAACAAACCAAATATAAGGAAAAAATAAATAAAAGAAAATACAGACAACAGAGAAATAATGATCTGAAACTAACAGATTTACCATTTCAATTGAGGATAAAAAGTAATCAAAGCTAATTCAAATTTTGCACTTTAAAGATTAGATTTTTTATCTACAAATTAGTCAACATTCCTAAAAATACTACTGGTTAAGGTTTAATTTAAAAAAAAAGTTATATTTTGTGTTATCTAAATAAAATAAAGCAAATAAGTAAAGTAGGTGGAGCTCTCTTATAAGTGTTAAATGCCTACCAGGAGATGTTGAAAGATATAGTCAAGTGCAATCCACTTCAACCTGTGTTCATATAACAGAATTGCTTTCTGTGCATGAAATATATACCTTTGTAATATGTAAGCAAAACTGTATACAAAATATTCACTGCTATAATAGTGTTACACTCATAAATCAATGTCCATACGTTCCTTTTGCAACAGTTTGTGTGTGTAATTCTTAAGTGGAAGATAAGGCTAAAGCAGAACTTAAAAAATAATACTAGTGCAGCGCAAATGGTCAGAAGAAAGAGTCCTTATGGTCTCATAAATAGACAATTTCTTTTGGTAGAAAAATACTGATAATATTCCATCGGGCACCAATAGTCGCCAATTCAATAATATGAATGCGCTTACCGGACAAGGTGGACCCCTTAATTACAGGAGGTCATACGAGCCTGAGTTCCATACGAACTGGATGAGGACTGGATCTCATAAAAGGACACCGATCTTCAAAACCCACGGCAGACACACATGAACTGGATCTCGTCTGTAGAAATCGCTCAACAGATATCCCGGTTGGAAACAACATAAACCTTCAATGGGGTGTTTTCGTAAGGCAGTCCAAAAAATGAAAGAAAACTTCTAAGTATAATCCGTATGACAATTTATTCAGATGAAGTAACAAAAGGATGATAATATAAAAGCGCTAAACAGCGCAGCACAATGGATAAAAATATTAGGAAGCTAAAACAGTCTGTTCGCGTCCGAACAGCTGTAAGATGGCTGCGGGTGACGTCAGAAGCAAGGCTCCGCCCCTGTACGCGGCGTTACATCCACGCGGACTTCGTCAGCACCCAAAAGGGGAAGTTACGCTCTTCCTCCTCTTTTCCTCCCTCCCCCTGCTGTATTTGGTATATATTTTTTAGGGTATCAAGCAGAAGCTCTCCCCCTATCCCCAGTCCGCAAACTTCTGGGACACATCACAGGTCCAAGAAGGCTCTGGAACCATTTTCAAAGCGTAGTGTGCAGCAGGCTGTGAAGCCACAAGTAGTGAAAGCCAGCTGCCCACGGTTAACACAGTTAACATGCCGGCACTGGGGACTCCAAAGATTTTTGAAAAACAAGCCCAGGTGAGGACAGTGCTGGATCCTTGGAGAGGTGAGCGTCTGTTTTTTAAGTCAGCAACTGTAGTTTTGGTAGCTCTGTATTTTGTTGGATCACCTTTTGCTTTAATTACAGCCTTTAGTCTGTTGGGATATGTCTCTACCAACTTTGCACATCTAGACGTTGCAATATTTGCCCACTCTTTGCAGAATTGCTCAATGTCAGATACATTTGATGATGACTGTTTGTGGACTTTAGTCTTCAAGTCATTCCACAGATTTTCAATGGGGTTTAAGTCTGGGCTCTAATTAGGCCATGCAAGGACATTTGCCCTTTTCTCCTTCAATCACTCTGTGGTCATTTTTGCTGTGTGCTTTGGGTCCTTATGTTGGAAGGTAAACCTTCTTCCCATTGACAACTTTTTTACTCAAGAATTGACAATATTTTGGCCCATCCATTTTTCCTTCTATCCTGACAAGTGCTCCAGTTCCCTGCAGCAGAGAAACACCCCCATAATAGTATATTATCAACTCCATGCTTTACTGTAGGAATGTTGTTGTTTGGATGGTGAGCTGTATTGGATTTTCCACCAGACATATCATTTGGTGTTCAGGCCAAATAATTAAATTTTAGTCTTATCTGACCATAACACCTTTTTTCTTGTGGACTCAGAATCTTCAAGATTTTTTGGCCATTCTCAGTGACTGCATGTGGCCTTTCTTGAGGAGTGTTTTTTTTTTCTTGCAACCCTCCTATACAAGCCACATTTGTGGGGAATTTGTGATATTGTTGTCACATGCACACAATGACCACTCTGTCATAAATTCCTACAACTGCTTCAGAGTTGCTGTTTCTCTTGGTAGCCTCTCTGACCTGACCAGTTTCCTCCTGGCTCTTTCATCCAGTTTGGAGCGACGTCCTGATCCAGGGAGGGTCTGTGTTGTACCAAATATCTTCCACTTCTTCATAATAGACTTCACTGTGCTTCTACGCATTGATAAAGCCTTTGACATTTTTTTGTATCCATCTCCTGACTTGTGCCTGTCCACAACTTTATCCTGGAGATCTCGGTGACAGTGTCTTGCCACCCATAGTTGATTGTTTACTTCAGTTGCACTACAGGGGGCTGAAATGCTCCAGGAAAGCTTTCATGCTGAGCCAATCAAAATGTCCACAGCTGATCACAGTTGAAAGTCAAATGGCTTTATGTGCCATTGAGAAGGTGATTAGCTACAGCTGATTGAGTCTGAGTCATTTTTAGGGGGGGTGATCCCTTTTCCAACTCATGATTCTGTTTTTGAATTTAAAAAAAAAAAATTGTGATATGTTGGTATTATATCTGCACTGAGTAAATGCAGCTAGATAAAACAAAAAAAAAAACATGTCTGTCTTCATTTCAGGTTGCAAAGCAACAAAATGTGAATATTTTAAAGGATGGTGATTTTTTTCTATATGCACTGCATCCCCTGTAAAAAGAGATCTGTGTACTTAACATTTTTTTAAATCTGGTGCGGTCACATGATCCAGTAGCTCCAGCTTCCCTGCTGCAGGGAAGAGGAGGGAGCACAGAGAACAGAAGGGCCACGGGAGCCCATGGGTGACATGAAGGCTCTGAGAATTCACAGCTGTTGTCAAGCAGCCAAAGCTAAGGAATTGCATGACTGGATCTGATTAAAAAAAGATAAGAACACAGATTTTTTTTTATACAGGGTATACAGGATAGGCATGAGGAGGGGAGATGTAAAGTTTTTAGGAATAGTTAAGAGTTAAACCTTATCTTCCACTTTATAAAGACACACATAAACTGACATTCACAAGAAAGACACTCATGAGCATTCTGTTTCGGGAACATTTAATTATTATTCTCTTCCACTCCAATGTACAATCCACTTGAAAAAGTGCAATCCAATAACCAGTGCTCCCACAGATAACTCACCATAAAATGATGATCTTTCTTATATCTAAAGCTTTGCAACGCTTATTTACAAAACTGCATTTCTCAATGATCCTCCTATTTTCACCACATTTTTTTTCTCCCAGATCTTCATTTATTGCATTGCCTGGAAGAGGAAGATTATGATGAAAATAGGGGGATCGTGGGAGATGGGGTTTTTTAAATAAGTGCTGCAGACCTTTACCTATAAGAAAGGACATCATTTTATGGTGAGTTATCTGTTAGAGCACTAGTAGTGGGCTTGCACCTTTTGAAGTGAATTGTACATAGCGATAAACGGAAATATTAATTAGGATGACGCATACAGACTGTTGTTGCACAATACGTTTGTTTTTATTTGCACAATAATTTGTGATAGTAACACTGTTATAGAAGAGAATATTTGTATATAGTATTTTGTATATCACTGGAGCATATTTCACAGAAAGCAATTTAGTTTTTAGGTGGTTTGTCCATTTGATATGTAAACAGATTAAAGTGGGTTGTGCTTGATTATTACTCTCCATATCGACTGGTTAAAGTGTCCCCTAGCCTCTAACAGTCATTACATGACTTACAGCACACCTTTCACTGTCTCCCAATGATCTCAGTGCAGGGTGGGCATAGAAAATACATCATTCTGGTTTAGGAGATCAGCTTTTTTTTAGCCATTCCAGGTTTAGAAAATAAAACAACATTAATGATGGCTGCATTTAGAGCTGCCACTGACAGTCTGTTTTGACTAGAGTCCTTAAAGCAGTATAAAACCTAAAACCAAAAATGTAATAAATTGCAGCTCACCAATCATTAGATGTGGCGGCTGCATCAGCTTTCTTTTTTTAACCTTTTCCCCTCTGTTTTCACCTGGTGATTTGGCCAGTAACACAGCACCTCTATTAGAGTGCCCCCACTCTGGATGAAGGAGCACATGGGGCATATTTGGACAGAAATACGGTCAGTTTGGGGGTAAACTTTCCCCAACCTTTTTGCTGCCATGGACCAGTTTCGTGGCAGCCAATTTGGTTGGTTGGCGAGGCACAGTGGTGAGGCGGGGTGTAAAGTCAAACCTCTCTGTTAATGATCTCTATTTACAGACCATTAGCAGAGAGGTTTGGCTGCACAGAGACTCCTATGAAAACCCTATCAGTGAGTGGATCACTGCACAGAGCTCTACCTCAGATTATCAGGTCACAGACTGGCATTGGTCCGCGGCCCAGGGATTGGGACCCCAGCACTAGTATATTTACATACATTAACAAATTGAAGCTGAACTCCAGCTAACACTTTATAAGCACTATAGCAAACAGTTCCTTTTGGGAAAAATATTTTACATAAATAAATAAAAGCTGATGTTAGCACCCCTGTCAATGCACCTGTATGTGTTTTTACCAGGTGAAAATAAAGCAAAAAAAAAACCTAAAAAAAAAAAAGAAGACAAATGCAGCCATCACATCTAAGAATAGGTAAGCTATAATATAATAAATGTTTGCTTTTGGGCTTAATACTGCATTAAGGATGCTAAATATAAATGTGTTTTATGATGATTAATATTTTCAACTCTAACAGAACCCTATAATGTATTGTAAATCTTTTTGTCTCTTTTTTTGCATGATTCAAATGTTTTGTAAACAGAACAAAAAGATTATTTCATGAATTTGTTAAACTACTAATATAAATTTCTCAACTGTAAAATACATTTATATAGATTGTTTACTGAAATAGTATGGACAATTATTAGAACTTGCAGATAAGCAGAACTGCTTCTACTATCTATTATTTTTTTTTTTACATTTATTTATTTAGAGCATTATTCATTTCTAACAGATGTAACATAGCAAAGGGTAGACTTTCACATCGTCTCACCTGCTGAGACAACTTGGCTGCAGCAGCCGCAAGTCCAGTTTCAATAGAGGCAACCCTCGTACCTTCACGGATAGGCCTGTCTTGTCGGGGTATGGATGGTCCGACTCTTGCTAGATAACAAACATTTAATGTGGAACCAGAATGAATATAACAGCAAATAAAAATCTTAAATACTCAATCATTACTCAACAATACTTTTCAAGAAGTCAAAATTAATAACCCATTACATTTTTTTATGTTTATTAATTTCTTTTACTTGCTCCATGTTTTGCCATATATACAGTAAGTATGAAGAGCAAATGCTCTTAGTCGAATTTGTCAAAGTCTTCATAGAACCTCTACTGTCCTGGGAAGAACTGCTATCATTTTGTTTAACTGTTCAGATTTAATTAATCAAATACACATATATTAAGAGCACAAAACCACAAGATAACTAAAAAAAAAGGTTTGTATATTTAGAGGATCCATGAATTAAGTAAGTGATAATTTTCAGGAGAACCCGATTTGGGTGGATTTCAGCAGGTCCTTAGCCTTTCACAGACAGGAACTTCACATAAAAAAATGCCAACTTTTCCAGCAAATACAGCTTAATTCATCTCAACACAGTCTCTGATGGATTGTTGATGGGGCAGAAAAAAAGAGGGTAACAACTTGGGGTGGGGTGTTGCAGTCACACCCATTTAGTTAAAGGATAAGATTTACCTTTTGTAACATGTTTGCATGTTACACCCATATACAAGGTGTAACATATCATTGTTGCAGTGGCCCCCCGCACCCCCCTGATCCTCCATTGTGACAGTCGGTCAAGGATCCTCTCCCCGAATCTGCTGTCACAATTTAGGAAAAATGCAGCCGTGCAGGGCTCCGCCCATCCAGCTGCATCATTCATTCACAGAGTTCCGTGAATGGGAGAACTACAAGTACCGACAGCCTTTGTGCCTGACCAGTTGTTTCCAATGAAGAACCAGGGCACCGTTGAGTGTTCTAGGTAGTTCATTGATGCTTCCTGTCATTGTATAACTGTCTGCACATATGAGGTATGAGCAGACAGCTTATACTGACAGTTTGAAAAATCCTGAGATAACTACCAGTAAAAAAATAAAAATAAAAATAAAATTCACATTTTTTTACCGGCAAAAATATGTGCATTTATTTTCTTTTTTTTTACAAAGGTGAACGTAGCCTTTAAAGAGATGTTATCACATCAACTATCACTAGGAAGTGGCCATTTATTACATTCCAATATAAGAATAAAGGATAAATGTGATGTGCACCTATGATAGGTCTATAGATGCTCTGAGTAAATCTGGTCTTTTCATGGCTTGTAGCATCTTTCTGAAGGGCTGAAGTAATTTAATAATTTTGCTCTCGATGACTCCCTGAAATTACTAAAGTTACCTACAAAAGAATAGTCTGAAGAAATGGGAAATCTTGCATCAAACATTCATTTGTCTCCAAAAGATTACTCATAGAATCTTTGAAAGACAACCATGGAAAGAAAAAATGATCTTGTACAACTGCAATCTTTCATCTGTTCTGTTCCATAAACAGTCCTCTTGCATCCTAACAAAGTAGAATGCAATACAAATTTTATGTGCCCAACACTATTTTCATACCTAGCATTATGCCGGTATAGTTTTTGGATACCTTCAGTGGTACAGAAAACCATCACTGTTTATTGGATGACGTTTCCTACAAAAGATTGTTCATCCAAGGCACTGGCCACAAGTCTGATACTGTTGTATGTCAATTAGTAGCTCAGGTTCTACTAAAAATCCACACCTGCAGAGCCTACCTAATAGAGATACATTGCTTCCACTGCAAATGTATGCCACTAAGACCTCTGACTTTATTATGAAGCAAGATTTAAAGGATAAGTTCGCCTTTGGGAACATGTTACACCCATTTTTAGGGTGGAACATGAAACATGTTCCCACTGCTGAAGCCGATGTCCTCTCTCCCTGTGACAGAGGTATGGGGAGAAGTTCCCCGTACTAGTTGTTACTTTTTGAAAATAGTTCCGTGAATGAATGAATGAACTACAAGAACCGACATCCTTTGTGGATGTCGGCTTGTAGTTCTCAATGAACTACCACGTGGCTGTTAAGCACTGTGGTAATTCATTGAGTCTTCCTGTCAGTGTAAAACTGCCTGCCTATACAATGTATGGGCAGACAGCTTACATTCACAGTCTGCTGGAGTCCTGCATGGCACCAGCGATCTGCTAATTGGGAGTGCAATGCTTTCCAGGTTCCAAAATATATATAAAAAAATTGAAAATGCACATTTACATTACCTGAAAAAAAATGGGCATTTATTTTTATTTTTTTTGTGAAGTTATCCTCTAAACTAGGACTTGTACTTGGAAAAGTGTCTGCTTTTACATTCAATTGTATGAATATATGCTACTTTACATACTTTTTTGATTAAATTTTTTTTTCAAATTGCGGTGTTTCAAAATATTTAGCAAAAAACAGAGTAAGATACATAGTTTGGGGGACATCAGAGCAACATGTGAAAAGGATCATACAAAGACAGCATTAAGTAGCATGTGTATTCCTTCTAACATTTACTGGTTGCAAGAACTTCCCTGTCTGAGCTCTGGAACATACATTGACATATTTTATATAAATAACAATAGAATAAACAAGCGATACCAACTTGCATATTATCGTTTATCGAATATCCATTTCTCACACCTATCGCCTCCACTGAAACAGAGAATCTGCAACATTCATTTTTTACAAATGGAATAGCTACTTAAAAATACCCATAGGGGAAGGACTAGGCCCAAGGAAGCTTTCAAATCTTCTCAAGCCACAAGACCCTAACTTTTGTAGATGGGGTGTAGAAACACATTTTTTGTGCAGTTTAACAAAGCTCTGCAAATAGCATCTATAGTATACTAATCTAGGATGGGTATATCAAAATACCTGGGTGTAATATGGTGTTTAATGTAGAAACCACCTCATTCCAGTATCTGAACAACTTTGGACATCTCCATAGGATAGCTCTACAAGTTAATAAAGCAGTAACATTTTTTTATTATTATTTAACTGTTTTTGTCCCACTGGAGAGACTTTCCTTCACATTCTGTCCTTTAGACACACTAGGCAGTGACAGGATATGTCTACAAAGTATGGAATATCTCTAATGCCGCGTACACATGATCGGACTTCTCGTCGGAAAAAGATATGATGGCTTTTTCCGACGGGATTGCATACACACGGTCAAACAAAAGTTTGTTGAACTTACGACCGTCAAGAACGCGGTGACGTACAACACTACGATGAGCCGAGAAAATGAAGTTTAATGCTTCCGAGCATGCGTCGAATTGTTTCTGAGCATTTTGCACGTCGGAATTGCCACAGACGATCGCATTTTCGGATAGGAATTTTTTCTGACTGAAAAATTAAGAACATGCTCTCAATCTTTTGCTGGCTGGAATTTGGCCAGCAAAAGTCCGATGGAGCATACACAGGGTCGCATTTTCCGACGAAAAACTCTCATCAGTCTTTTGCGGGCCGATATTCCGATTGTGTGTACGCGGCATTAGACAGTTGGCAACAGAAGCGTTCCCATTGTACGATCTCCTCTTTATTACTATTCTCCTGACAGCTTAAAGTTTTTGATTCTCCTCTTACTTTCAGTCCAGATGACAATGTTCACCAGGACAAATAAAAAGAGCAACTCTTCCTAGTGGGAACACACAGCAATAAAAACTTGACAGAGGTTCTAAAGTGTCACCATTGCAACCAAAACTAAAAGAAAAGATGGTTTTGGCCTTAGATACCCTTTAAGAATTCACCCATTATAGAGGCACCAATCTTGTGTCTTGTAAAATCCTGCCTGGGTGAGGGGGAGAGAGAGAGAGAAGATGATAGTCTGCAGTGGATTGTAATGAGCTGGGAGAGGTGTGGTAGTCCTTGGTGGAGAAGAAAGCCGACTGTGGTGGGGAGCAAGATGAGCCTGGAGTCCATGCAGGAAGACCGGCGTGAGGCTGATGAAGGAGGCGTGGTTAATCTTCCGAAACGTGTCCCGATTGGCTTACACAGAGGTTGGACTGACAGCTCCTCTCACTACTCCAGCAGACATCAGATTTCTGGATATACCATCACAGCTCAACAGGCTAGCCTAAAGAAGGTCTCCCTGCACAGACTCCAGGCTCATCTTGCTCCCCACCACAGGTGGCTTTCTTCTCCACCAAGAACTACCACACCGCTCCCAGCTGTCATCCTCTCTCTCCCCCTCATCCGCTTGCGAGTTCTATTTGTTTTATATGGTATTTTACTTAATAAATTGTGCTACACTATGCCGGTTTGGCGCTTTCTTCCCTTCCCTTCCTATTTTACAGATTGTGGATTTCCAGCCCACAAATAAAAGCTTGCCAGTACACAGTGTCAGCAATTTTCTACTAATTGACATTTTATCACTATAGGATGGGCACAGTGTCAGCGCTGTAGTGTTTTTTGGTTATGTCTCTAATAGATTGGAGTACCTGGGTTCCACTGGTTTCCCCCAGTTCTGCGCTGAGGGCACTGCTGGACATCTTCCGATGTCGAAGGGATGTAAGCATGTGTCTTTCATTTGCTGCAATGTCCTTGGCTGACCACTGTGTCCACAGTCCTCAGCGTAGCCCATTTCTTTGTACTTCTTCAAAAAAGCTTGAACAACAGAGCTGGAAACCACAATCTGCTTTGAAATCTTTGCCTGGGAGAGACATTGCTAATATAGTATACCTACCTTGTATCTTGTTACTGTGCTCATTTTTGCCATGGTGTATGGCCTGTGACAAGAAACTGTCTTCCATGACCTTACCTTAATAGCAGAGTGTGCCTGTTCCTCACCCAGTTTTAATCCTCCTACACAGCTGTTTCTGTTTTAGATAATGACTTTTTCAACCTACATATAAAATTGATGATCACTGGCACCTGCTTAGTATCATAGGTTAATCATACTCCTGACTCTAATCCTACAAAATCCCTGACTCTGTGCAAGTGTACAAAGTGTGCAAGTGTAAGAATTGATACTTGTTTGAAGCCAAAGGGTAGTCACGCTAATTATTGATTTGATTTCGATTTTTCTTCTGTTTTTTGTAAATTATCACAAACAATTAAAAAATATATTTTTGAAAACATTCTGACTTTACAGCACTTCTTCACACCAGCCTAAAACTTTTGCACAGTACTTAAAATAAGAAAGAAGGATAGTAGGGTCCTTATTGTTTCTTAGTGCCCAAAAAAAGATCATTACTTACAAGAAATTCCTATTTGCTGGAACACTGTGCGAGGGATCAGAATTTCAATGAATTTCCTTATACCATGACCTTGGCCTCATCAGAAATCCCATGAAGTTTTCGGGAAGTAATTTTTTTCAAACATGTTCGCTAATTCTCCAACATCTTTATCCAACCCACAGCTCAGCAGCATTTTTTCAGTTGTGACCAGATTGTTAGTATATGATTAAAAAAAAATGCAGTCAGCTTTACCAATGACATAATGTGATGGAATGATGACATGAGACCTTCCTATGTCTGGCAAAAAACAGAAAAATATATATAAAAGAATAATGTTGCTCTGACATTATTGCTATGACTTGGACCCTTAATAAACTAGCTAGAGTAGTGTGCTTATAGTTTTATTTTTTTTAAAAACTGAAAAAATACTGCTGTATCAGATAGAATAACAGAGGACTTGGGAGTCTATATTGCAGGAGGATCATAGGAGATGCATGCTCACCTGTGGGGCTATATGGAGCATCATCAGAACATTTTCTCTTCCTTGATCGAGATTTGAACACAGGGTTATCTTCATCTGACTCGAGAGATGGGTAAACTATACAAACAGAGATTAGTGTTATTGGAGTGTACTGCGAAATCTCGACTGCAAATGTGGGCTACGTAAAGAGCAATTGTGCAAGGTACAGTAACCCAGAGCAAATAACCGCAATTCAGATTTCATCTGTCTAACAGTAAAATGGTTTCTATAGGTGTTTGGAACATTTATATTGCATTTTGCAGTGCCCTATATAATAAGCATTGTAATAAGCTGAGCTTTCTCCAATGTTGTCAGTCATAGGTTGGTGATTTTAATTAGGACAGCATTTATTCAGCTTTGGGACTACGCTAAATCTCACTTTTTATGTATGTCATGCTATTTTGCACACCTCAGTTGAGACAGCTTACAAGGTCAGAAAACCTAAATTTTAACTCAATTTTTACAAATGAGCTGAAAGTATATTATATTGAAAAAAGTATGTTTAGTAGCTTACCGCAATTTGGGATATAAAAAGAAGAAGGTCGTCTCAAAAGAATAATTTAAATTTTGGTTGCATGTAGCTTCTTGCAAACACAAGATTTGATATCAAGTATCTCATAATTTAAAAAAATAAATGGGAACTTTTATATATTCACTGTATTTGAAGCAAAATTAGTAGCTCTTTTACAAAGTAAAATAAACGCCAATTCAGATTTGTATGCTGAAATTTTTTAATGCTAGGGGGAGACACTTTTACTACCCACTACAACAGAAACCTTGAGTAGTATCCATTACAACAGAACAGTTGAAGCTAGAGTTCACTAAAGTACCTCTAAAAACTTTAACCTCTAAAAACTTAAAAAACAAAACAAAACAAAAGCTCCTAGCGGGTAATATCTGCAGGTAGCTATGGGTGCCTGCACATACTTGAAGCACACCCAAATGTTGGGCCATTCTGAACCAGCAAACTTCCGGCATTTTCTTGTTGGAGTTTGTCAATTCCCTCAGACTTCCAACACATTCCTTTTGGCCAATAGGGCAACACATAATAGTGATGGGTCAGTAAAAAACAAACAAACATATGGGGGCAAGGAGTTTGAAACAACTAGAACAGCCAGGCATTATGGGGTACTAAAGGCAGCAGTAGTTACCTGCGCTCTATACCCGTCATCAGTTTTTTTGTCATAAAGAGTATGACATGTAAAACACATTGCATTTCAAAAAATAAAATGTAAGTCATCCAATTTTAAAATGTTACAGACAGTAATGTAGATTATGTAGTGATTTTGATCTGAAGTCTGACACAATGCTGTATCTTATATTTGCTGTAGAGCTCAGAAAAACAAAAAGCTATCTACAGTCTCCTTCAAATGAGTCTGTTGCCTAAAAATCCACTGTGTTTAGGAAAAATATCTTCCCCCAAGACCTATTCAATTCCACAGGCCTCCGATATGTACAGTATACACATAAATGTCTGTAAAATAACCCAGCTCATCTGAGGTGTGCAGCATAACAGGACATCCGGATATCCGAGTAAGCACAAAAGAGGACACATAATGCAATCGTCGTGCAGCTTGCTACAGATGAAGAGAGCGCTAGGCTTAACTATTTCCTGTATTCTCTAAGAAAGCATAATTATGCATTTATGTAATGGAAATGAATGAGGTTGCAACAAAACAAAAACACAGAAGTGCAAAATGGTATTGGTTATCTCATAATGTATGCTTAGGTGTTTTCATGAATAAAACCATATCTTTCATGATACATGGTACCAGTAAAGAAAACCCTTCAAGGACACACCATAAATACAATATGACAAGATGTTGTTTGATCATCTGCCAAGGGATTCCTTCTACCCTAATATTCTGACCTTCAGTTAATGAAAACATTCTTAGAATTGGGCTATAAAGGTTAAAGTTTATTTTAGTTTTCTTGTTTTTTTTTTTTTTTAAGTAAGCAGAGTAGTAAAAACCCATCATATTGTTTGTGTCCCATTAAAAGAGAAGTTCAGAATTCTAAAAAAACAAAAAATAAACAAACCATACATACTGACCTAGATGGCTGCAGCACCGATGTCAGCTGCATCGGTCCCCTGCCAGCTCTACACTGAGAACTTAGAGATAAAAGATCATTGATCGCTCAGTTCCAGGTCTTCAGTGAGTGACATTTATTGGCTCTCTGCTCTGCCCCTCCAGGGCTCACTGGAGCTTTGGGCTGTGGAGGTGGACGGGGCGGCTGGCTAAGAGGCTGAGTCAGCTGCTGATCTATGCATCTGAGTGGATACTGACTGTAAAGTCTGACATCTGGCAGCAGACTTTAGCACACTTTTGGCTAAAAACGGGTCAAATCAGTTTAGAACAAGTGCACTCTTGTGATCCATAGAAGTAGGGCGAAAAGAGCTTTAGCCCTACTTCTCCTTTTTTTTCTTTCACTTCTTGTCTCAAGATACAACAGAAAATGAAGAAGAGATATCTCCAAAGAAAGGTATCACCATAACAAGCGTCCCTATTGGAAGAAGTCCCCTCTAGCCCAGTTTCAGTAACAACTTTTAGAATTTACCTTACTTTCACTCTTGGTGACAATGGTCACTAGGATAAATCCAGACCCCCAGCATGGGCTTAGACAGCAATGAAAACTGTCAAGGGTTCTAACATCCAAAGAGGTGCCTACACTAAGGTTTAACTATTTTCCCCAAGTACCCTAGGAGCCCCTGAACATGCAAAATACCAGCTTCCACTTTAGAAAGTTTGGTGCTCTGGCAAACACCTTTTGTAATGCAAACCTTTCTGCTGGCTAGAGGGGCTCAAAGCCTTGCACACTGGAAAGGGGCAGGGATGTTATGCTTTGGGATTGGACTGGGCTTCCCATGGCACCCACAAAAGTAAAGGTGATATATGTGGCCATCTTTAAGCTTGACAGCACCTTAGCACCTAATAACAATGTTAAAACTCAAGTTACACTTTGCCTAGAAAAATTTCTTCCCTATCTAGAAAGAAGGAAAATACTGAACAAAATGTGGGAGGTCAGACCACAGTCTTCACATATTACAGGCTACAAACCCAACCTAAGTGCATGTATGAATACCCGAGGTGTCCCTGTGATTTGTAAATCAAGATTGGTGTCTCAGTGGCATTATCTTAAAAGGCCTGTCTAAACCCATATTAGCAATTGCATTAATTTAAAATAAACTTTTTGAAAACACTGTAAAGGTGTGGTAGTACCTACATCTTCAGACTGCTTATTGTTGCATGTCTGATGCTGCTATTCACAGACCTAGGCATGCGCATATATCACTCTCCCTGGACTTTATAGACTTTTAGTTATTTTATTAGTGTGTTTCGGTACCCTCTCGTGCGCCATTCTTTTCTGTCTTGATACGCACACATCATGTTCACCTGCATGAACACAAAAACCCCCTGAGATACAACGCTGAATGGAAACTCGCTGTGTGTGCACAATGGCCTGGGCTCACCATATTGAGGAATCAGGTTGATTAGCAAACCCCCACATGTGCTGCATCTGTGACGTGTAGAGCTCAGTTCATACCACAGGCACCTGCAGGCATAGGGACTTTGGTGCCAGAATCCCAACCCATTCCCTTGTCAAAAAACTGTAGACAAAAGGGCAGCATGAATCTGAACATGACAATTTAAACTATTTTTCTTTCATGACAGCTTTCCTGGTCACACACTGTGCGCTGTGATTTTTCCTGTGGACCGCTATGTCACTAATGTGTCCATAGTGACACAAGGGTCAGAAGATGGAACCACAGCACGTGGCTGGGGGAGCAGACATCCAACAACCTTGGAAGTGTCAGATGTAAACATTATTCTGGGAATTATCGCTCTTCAACAAAGCAATTAGAGAAGTGGGGGCCCTTTAAAAAGAAAAAAAAATCAATATAAAGTCGTTTTAATGCAGCACAAAGTCTGATTTATATTTCGACTTTTTTGTGGTGTTGACTGATTGTATACCATGAAAAAAGTAAACTCTGTATCTGTATAAAATGTTAATGAAAGAGCCCCTGTCTCATGTACACTGCAGAGGTAGTCATTTTAAAACATTATAGATTAAAGGGCAGGAAACTGATTCTCTACAAAAATACCGCTGCAGGGTGGAAGGTACATCTTTACTGTCTAGGACCGCAGCATGAATGTTATAGACTGGGCTAGGATTTTCAGCTATTGTTATCACAAGTGTAAAAATTCTCCTAATTTTCCAATAAATAACCTGCCATAAAGGCAGAGGAGAAGGAAATAGAGTATCATCTGACTACAACTGGATTCTTCATAGGAATATTCAAAAAATAAACTGGAGGGTGCTTCTAAGTGTAGCAAGTTAGCGTTTATTATTACAGACAGTAAAAAATGCACTCATTTGGTAAGATGAAAGAAGGCATATCTAAAAACCAAGGGAAGTTATCTCGTGGACCCAGGCTGAACTGCAGAAATCCAGGGAGGTGTAGAGAAAAGCCGCCTGCAGAGCTACAACACAACCAGAGCCAGTTGGACAGCACAGGAATATTCCAGAATGACGTCAGATGACAGGGGCATGGCTACGTGTTTCAAGATGTTAACACCTCTTTCTTAAGCCTGAGGTAAGCATCTGACCTCTTTCTGGAATATTCCCACGCTGTCCAACTGGCTATGGTGTTGTTGTAGTAGTTGTCTGGTGTTGTTGTTGAACCCCTTGCTGCAGTTCAGACTATGTCCATGAGATGACTTCCCTTGGTTTTTAGATATGCCTTCTTTCATCTTACTAAACGTGAGTGCATTTTTTTGTGTTTTTAATATTAAACACTAACATGCTATACTTAGAAGTGCCCTCTGGTGTTCACTTCACCCTATACAGACAACCTTTAATCTGCTGAGTTGCTGCTTTGGGACCAGGCAAGCTGACATTATATGGACCTATGAAGGGTGTTTAGCTCTTATCACATTTGAGGTTACTGGCAGTGTTTGTGGAATGATGATTTTATTATTTGAAAAAATATCCTAGGATCAACTCTAGTTTCTCTAAAAAAAGTCAAGCTCAACAGTGCCGTGGGAGAGGATGGATCAAACCCCACCCCCAAGGAGAAATTAGAATTTCTTAGGGTTTTTCTTTAATCCAGAGAGGTATTACATCTTCAGCATCAGATTAACTGCCACACTTGCAAGTTGTTTTTGTGCGCTTTCAATTTTTACTTTTACTGCTTGATTTGGTTTTTCATTGCCAAGTTATATTCACAGTGAATATCTGCCAATAACTGTTGTCATCAACTCACTGCTGGCAACTAATGTAACTGGCATCCCTGCCTCTGCTCCGTAGTGTGTAGATTGGCCAATCTTCTCTGCATATGGGGAATGTACTCTTTCAGAAAGCATATCATTTGCAGTATATATGCATTTATGATCCTAAATATACATATTAAAATAAGTACATCCTATACTGTGTAGAGGTTAAAGGTTCAACTATTTCTTCTAATCAGATACTTTTAAATTACCAAACTGAAATTACTGGAGTGGAAGACAGTATTTCTGTATTATACGGACAGCCAACATCAATAAAGAGCTAGGTATAAGACTAGATTTGCCATAACTGTATAAAGCCATGTGGTGCTCTTTACTGGGATACAAATCCTTTTTCCTACTTTAATCTATCATGATGTATTTATTAAAATAGCAGGCGCTACATTTGCATCGAGCACTTCTAAAATGCTCTTATTATGATCATAACTGTAGACAGCAAATCAAATTACTGAACCGGTTTGCGAAAACATTTAGAATGTAATGTCTCTATTTCATGCATTACTTTCCCTGAATGCACCAAGTAATTAGATTTACAAAATATTGCTGTACCGGTTTTGCAAATCTTCTCTGTCACCACACACAACACTTACAAATCTTCAAATTATCTCTTATTTTCACCAAAAAAAAAAAGAGAGAGCAATATTTTTTAAATGTGCCCCAGCTATTATACATCACTGAAGATGAGGAGTATTTAAAGCAGACCTGTAGTGATTGCTAGATTAGCAAACTGCCACTTGAATGGAAGAACAGACACCCCAAGTTACCTGCAGGCAGTTTAAAGCAGAACTGCATGCAGATATAAAGGGGTAACATAGAGCAGGTCTGTATTCATCAAGTTATTAAATGTATTCTTTTGAATGTAACCAGTATAAGTAACAGAATTTGACATGGCAACAGCATTGTGTAGCCCCCTGCAGGTTAGTTGCATGCAAGTGTGCTAACAGGGAAAATGCTGATAGGAGGAAAGAGCAGGGAGATGACCTCATCAGTCTGCTGTTCCTCCTTCAACATCCAGTTATCAGCCTAAGGGAAGGAGAGATAACACTGTATTCCTTTTACAGTCTAATAAGTGAATTGAGAAAGTGTTGTCATATGCATGGCTTGGCTGTGAAAGAGTTCTGTTTAAATCCCAGATCTGGATGAGCAGGAATAAAAAATCCTTTACCAGGTAAAACAGCTTTATTATATGTATTTCTTATTTGTAATTAGGTGTTTGGAGTTCAGCTTTAACCTTTCATCATGGTGCCTTAGGAGTGGTGAGATTCTGGGAAACCCTTTTGCGTTACTACCAATTTCTGATAGGATGCTGGAGCCTTGGATTCCCTTTTCTTTGACTAAACTTCAATTTTAGCCCATCTCTGGGAGAGTTAGCCTCAGTTAACAACAGTTGACCAAGACATTAAGCCAAAGCGTCAATGTACTAGCTTGAGTTGGTATCTGCATAACAGAGCTCCCTAGGTTAAGAGGCTATTAGAACACTCAAAAATATAACTTAAGCTATACTTAAAGCAGAACTAAACCAGCCTATCCTTTTCGGCCAAGGAAGCTGCCATCTTAGCCTCTGTTTGATTTGCAGCTGCCATGATGCTGCACATGCGATCAGTTACGACTCCAGCCATTTGGTGGTTTGACAGTTTGGTTAAAAGCACAAGCAACTCCATGGTGTTTTAAAGATCTCCCTCCCTCTTTTAAAAGACATCCGCTTATTGGGCCTACCGACCCTGTGTTTTTTTGGCTTATCTCTTCAGGTAAATGGTCCTCTCTGGAGTCCCCACTGTTCCCCATTTTGGGTAACCCACGTTTTATCCCGGGCCTCCGAGAGGGTGCCTTCAGCTCGTTGAAGGAGTCAGGGCATTATCAGGCTTCGCACTTTGCTACATCGGGTGCCTGGCCTTTATTACAGGCTCTGACTAACCGAAACTGCCCTTTTCACCTATATTTCTGGAAAGCATCGCAAATATGCCATTTTCTACAGTCTATACTTGCCCGAGTCATTTTTGGTGCACACTGACTATGCTTGAAGAGTACTGCCTGGCAAGTGGCCTGCTTCCCCATGTGCTTTCGGTAATATCTGACCTTCTGGTCACACCACCCAAGGACTTCCTACTGCCCTTTTTGGATAAATGGGAATCAGACTTGGATAGAACATTTTCAAAGATGAAGCGAACCAATATAACTAGATTCACCTTGAAATTCTCATCTGCACGAAAGTGCTGGAAACCAATTTTAAGATCCTTATTCGCTAATACTGCACCCCATGTCTTTTTCATAGGTATTTCCCAGGAACCTCTGCTCTGTGCTGGCGGTGTCAGGAGGAATGTGGGACGTTGCAGCATATCTTCTGGTCTTGCACTAAGTTGGAGGGATACTGGAAAGAAGTCCGCAGGATCATCCAAAAATTTACCGACTACAAGGTCCCTGGCTTATTTTTTGGCTTATTTTCTGTTGCATGCTTCCGTAATACCCGCCAAAGTATACAAGAAATCTATTCTTCGCCATCTGTTAAAACACAATCAAAGCCTGCATTCCCCTCACTTGGAAGCAGATCTGCCTCTGTTTATCGGTCTGTGGCTGAGGAAGGTGGAAAAGTTAAAGTGGATGGAGGACCTGGTTTTGACTGCCCAGTAGAAACGAGAGACCTACATAGATAACTGGACATTGTAGAACATGTTTATCTATTCTGAGGAAGGGAAGGCTCTCATAAAGGTAAATCCTAATAAGTGATGGTGACTTACATCTCGTAGCATACTACCGACTTTCAATCCACTGCCCCCACCCCCCCTTCCCCACCCTTTTTCCTCTGCCTCCCCCCTCCCACCTTTCTTTTTTTTTCTTCTTCGTCTTCCTTCTCCCCCTTGTTTTCTTTCTTTCTTCTTTCTACTTCTTTGCCACCTGTTTTTCTACTTGCCTGTAAAAAATTGGGCAGTTATCTACTATGTTTTGGGTTTATACGGAGGTTACCCCATTTCGGGATTATTTTCTAGAATTGCATCCTAACATGCCAGGCTACTACCTTTAGCGGATGATTTCTCTTTATTTCTTTGTTGACTCTGGTTTTTATTGTGGATGATATTTGTTATGATCCCCTGAAATTTACCAGCCAGCATTGGCCCTCTTTTTGACTCCCCTGGCATTAATCTGTTGTATTTGTACTTTACTGCTACTGGATCATTTGTATGCTTCCTATTATGTATATATTTGTTTATTTGGAAGCTGCCTTTTTCTCCTAAATAAAAAAATTAAAAGGAAAAAAAAAAAAGCACAGGCAAATGTAGAAGTTAGCATTCCCGGCATGCCAGGAATACAACTGTTTTTTGAAACTGTTAAATTATAGTGGTTTAGTTCCGCTTTCAGTGACTCCTGTTGCATTTAATTAAGGGTTTACCAACTTTATAATCATCTCAAGTACAGATAAATAGGACAAAAAGAAAAGGTGCATAGTCAGACACCCACACCAATCAGAATTTAGCGACCAGTAACAAAGTTTGGAAAGATAAAAAGTTGGTTTCCTATCAGTTGTTACATTATACTTTACCATGTTCTTTACACTAAAGATCAATAAAATGACACATGCAGTAACCCAGTACAAGAACATCAAATAGATCTCCTGGCACAAGTGCCAAAATGTTCGATCATCATAGTTTACCATGATGACATCATTCAAATAAACAAGAGCTATAACAAATGGATTGGGGACTTTTACAAAACTAGAATAGGTGGACAAATAAATCTTTTTGTATTTGACATATCAGGCATATATGGCTCTTGTCAAAATGCATGTTTGCTGGCCCTTTAAGTGTCAACAGAGGGCACTGTCTTATTTTATAGTGGTATTATGAAGCGCAGTCGTATTCTTACAAGGCTTCATTTACACTTTGAGATTTATAATCGTGGTCAGTGATGCTACGATTCTGCCCACGATTTCAAATTTGGCCACCGCTGAGCAACACGCATTTGGGTGTCATAACCTAAACACAATGTGATTCTGCCACGACTGTCACATGGCAAATCGTGCCTTACAAAATCACTTAATGCATATCGCCCAAAAAGGAGCATGAGTTTCTTTTAAGGTGACAAAGGCGAGTTGGGCAGACCACTCAAGTGAATGGGCTGGCCCAATGCTATGTGTAAAATCGCGTGCAAATCACTTCCAGTGCACTTCATAGTATTGAATTGTGTACGCATATACAGTAATAGCATCAGTGTTTCAGACTAACCCTCTCAAACAAGTACTTTAAATGTTTAGTTATGCTCCACAATAATCGGACACATTTACCATTGGTCCTTACCATAGTCAGAGTCCTTAAAACATGCTCCCAGGTTATCTTGCTCCTCCTCATAGTCATCCATGGTGATACTGTTCTTTGTTACTTTCTTGCTGGGCCTTTTGCTTGCACATTTGTTGTTGCTGTTGTTGTTGCTGCTTGATTTCTTTGAGTTCTGAGCTGATATGGAATTGTTTTTTGCTTGGTTTGTGCTCCACGATGTTTGTAGACAGGAGTCTGAAGGCAAGTTCGCCATTGACAACATGCCCTGTATTGCTTCTTGTGTGCTTGGAGATGCAGGTGGCTGACTGTGGAACAACATACCAAGCATTACAACTGGCAACATTATCCTTTTTAGAACCAATAACATGATCCTATACAAAATGCTTGCCATTTGACCTAAAAGAACAAAAAAAAAATTTGGCTTGATGCAACTCTTACCCTTTAGCCTAGGTTCACACTGTACCGATGTGGCAACCAGCGCGATTCCAGCGCCGGGTTCCCGCATCGCATCTCTCCTGCAGGCAGTTAACACTGCCCTTTGCGAACCAATGCGGGTGGTGTCAATACAATGTTAATGACACCCCCAGAATGGTTCACAGATCGCAGTACGAACTGTGGATTCAGACAGGAAAAAAAAAAGGTCCCTGCACTAGAATAGGACTTTTTTGTGCAAATCCAATGTGAATTCAGCCATACAAGTGTATGGCTGAACTCGCATTGCACAGACATCACATGCGATCGGCACCGCAGTGCGGGTGCGAATCACATGCAATGTCTGTGTTCGCTATAGTGTGAACCCAGGCTTAGACTCCAAAATCTCTTGAATGACCTTGGTACCCAGGTTCTCAGTTTTTTTTTTCCCCCTATGCCACATACAGTATGTTACTGATGCAATGAAATGCTTAGTAAGAAATTGGTAACACTGATAACACAGTGATGAATATAGAAGCAAATACTAATGATTGCATTGCTCTAACCTCTAACACTAAAAACACTGCACAATTGGTGATAGGCAGAAGTTAAATGCGCTTAATGTCCTCACATTGCCTGAAGTTTAATTAAAGCAACATCAAGACAGAATGTTTTAGAGGATCCCTGCATGCATTAGAAAGAGCAGTTAATTCAGAGAGGATAGAAGATGGCAATGAGGAAGGCGAAGTACTTAATTGGGCTGCGTTAGACCAGCTAAGTACTGAATTGCAAATTGGAATTCTGGTTTAAAGCATGAACTAGTTCTAATAAAAATATTTGTATTTATCTTTTCAAATAAATATTTAAAACTGGTAAGCTGAAGAAAAAAAAAATAGTTTCCCTTTAATAGCATATTTTAAGGGCAATGGAATAAATGACTACAAGGCCTAAAAAATGCTTCAGTGGTCTCTCTGCAGAGGACCAAAACACCCTCTGCTCAGTCAGAGCTTTCCCCCGGCGGTCAACAGAAGTTTTGCTAATCACAGAGCTATATGTATTACTACTGCTTCCATACAGGGAGCAAAGACCGTTCTAGGCAGCATGCTGGCAGGTGACAGGCTTGTTTCTTACTCAAGCCGTGGCTGCTATTTATAGGAAGTTAACTGTAATGCCCTGTACACACGGTCGGACAATGATCAGACATTCCGACAACAAAATCCATGGATTTTTTCCGACGGATGTTGGCTCAAACTTGTCTTGCATACACACGGTCGCACAAAGTTGTCGAAAAATCCGATTGATCTGAACGCGGTGACGTAAAACAGGTACGTCGGGACTATAAAGTAGCCAATAGCTTTCGTCTTTTAACTGATTCTGAGCATGCGTGGCATTTTGTGCGTCGGATTTGTGTACACACGATCGTAATTTAACCGATCAGATTTTGTTGTTGGAAAATTTTATAGCCTGCTCTCAAACTTTGTATGTCGCAAATTCCGACAGAAAAAGTCCGATGGAGCCCACACACGATCGGAATTTCCGACAACACAATCCGATCGCACTTTTTCCGTCTGAAAATCCGACCGTGTGTACAGGGCATAAGACTTTGAACAATTTGATACACCTGGAATATATTTTGGAGTATTTAGCTGATTTAAACTAAAGGTTCCATTTGGAATTCAACTTTTGAACTTCAAAAACTTCTAACATAGAACAAGTCCAGAGACGGGTAACACAAATGGTGAAAGGTCTGAGGGATAAAACTTATCAAGAGAGACTTCAAGAACTTAATATGTACAGTCTGGAGGAAAGAAGGGAAAGGGGAGAAATGATTTAAACCTTTAAATACATCAAGGGGGTGAATAAGGTTCAAGAGGGTAGTATTTTCAATATGAAACCAAGATCAAGAGCACAGGGACATGACCTCAAACTAAATGGAGAAAAGTTCAAAACTAATCACAGACAGCATTATTTTACTGAAAGGGTAGTTGATAATTGGAATAGACTTCCATCAGAGGTAGTGAGTCAGTCAATAGTAAATGCTTCAAACGTGCTTGGGACAAACATAGATCTATACTCTACGCTAAAAAAAAAAAACTAAAACGTGTATAAAGTAAAAATGAAAAACATGGGCAGACTTGATGGCCCACTTGGTCTTTTTTTCTGCAGTGACTTTTCTATATTTCTGAATTAGTGACCCCAAATAAATGTGTACTATGTTCCTGATCAGCATGCTTGCTATGTGCCTCATAAAGTTTGGAAGCTAGGGAGTCGGTATGACAGCCAAGCAACTAGAATTTTTTGAAGGCCAGCAACAGCTGTCTACATATTTCCCTCCTCAAGTCTCATGCAAACTTATCAGGGGTGAAATATGTGGACCAAGTATGAGACATTTGCTGCACAACCATTGTTCTAATGGGTCTACTAGGTGGCTGGCAAATGCTGCTCTTGTACTACAGTCTGTTGTGGATTATTCAGTTCACCTATAAGAATGTGAGTGGCTATACGGTTGCCAAGAACCTCTGATAATAGCAACATTGCAACATCATGATTGAAAGATCCCATACGTTGGAAAGCCCCAGAGAAAAAGCTTATTGCCCAGTTGCAAAGAGGTACTGGTAAGTCTCATCTGCAGACTCCCTGACAGTATATATATCTCTTGTAAAATGATGAGTATGTTCATGCATGCAGGATGAAATGTTGGAACAGTGGAGGTAAGCTGCTTCCCACACACCACTTCAAAATAAAGGTATGCTAGATCTAATTAATACCTGCTTTGATTGTGATAATCCTGCAAACTAATTGCATGGCTTTAGTCCACACTTAAGAGAGATTTACAACCAAATTACCTGATAATCAACTTTTAAGTACCGTACAAATTAATTTTCAGAAGTGATATATCCAAGCAGATGCTATTAGATTTTGTGGCTTATCTAGGAGCTCCTAACTAAATACATTCTGCACTGAATTAAAGGGATATTCCATCCACAGCAATTATGTGGAAAACCCTGCTGCTTATCGACAACTAGCAGAGGATCTCTCTCTCAACTCCACCTCCATCCCAAGCAGCTCCATGGCCGATTGAATTTTTGTTTTTGTGACTCCTATCAAGGTTTGGGATCTCCCTAAATATGATGGGTCAACAAGATTTTAGTGGTAACAAGATGAAAAGAAAATCTAGCTCTTCTACATCCTTTGTGCTTTTTGTGAAAAGGGGATCTGAGAGAAACAAACTTTGCTAATTTTAATCATCCAGCAAGTGGACAATTAGGGCTACAGATGGAAAGCTGCTTTAAATGTTTCATGCAAGGAAGGGGTCTAGGTGGCTCATCTAACAGAACCTGTGCACAGGGGCTGTGGTAAGCTCTTCTTTGCCCACTTTTTGGGTCATAGCTCTCTAGTAAACCATAGATATCAGCTGTGAAAACTGTATATAAAGTAGACTTTACTTTCAACAGTGCCTCTGTTCAGTCTGTCAGTACAATCAGTAGTGTATTTAGGTTTTGTGCTGCCCTAGGCCTGACTAAATTCATGCACCCCCTAATTTAAATATGACCCACCCTGTCCTGTCAAGGCCACACCCCTTGCTGTTTAAGACACGCCCTGAAATTTTTGTGTGGGGAAACTAGTTCTGAGGGCCTGGGGGGGGGAGCAATGGATTCCCTTAATTTGCATAGATTTCCTCTCACTTCCTGTTTGGCTATGGGGCAGGAAGTGAAGGGAAATCTCTGCAATGGGACAGCGATGGTAAAAAAATAAACTGACAGGGGCTATAACCCTCCCTTATTCTATCCAAAATGAAAAAAGCACAAATTTCTGATAATTTTATGGAGAAGACTAAGGAGATATAACCATGCCAATGGTGCAGCAGAAAACATAGTACAGTGAGTAAGGTTTGTGGTCCAGGATGACAGAACAGTCAAAATTAGAAATGGCACCCCTCCCCCCCACAGTTGCGGAATAGCAGCCGCCCGCATACTGGAAGCAGTGCAGCCGCTTTATGGGGGCGCTAGACTAATTTGCCTGCCAGCCCAGTTCACCCCACAAGACTGGTGCTACACTAATGCCCTGTACACACGGGTGGACTTTTCGGCAAAAAAGGTCCGACAGTCTTTCCGACAGACTTTTGACGGACTTTCTATTGAACGGACTTGCCTACACACGATCACACCAAAGTCTGACGGATTCGTACGTGATGACGTACGACCGGACTAAAATAAGGAAGTTCATAGCCAGTAGCCAATAGCTGCCCTAGCGTCGGTTTTCGTCCATCAGACTAGCATACAGACGAGCGGATTTTTCGATAGGAACTGGGTCCGGCGAAGTTCCAATGCAAAGATTTGAAACATGTTCCAAATCTAAAGTCCATCAGATTTTCGACAGAAACAGTCCGCTGAAGGTCCGATGAAGCCCACACATGATCGGATTCTCCGCTGGATTCGGTCCGTCGGACCAGTCCGGTCGAAAAGTCCGCTTGTGTGTACAGGGCATTACAGTGTAGCGCAAGCCGGCGGGGACTCTTTCCGTGCTGCTAACCTGCAAAGGGCTGCCCTAGGCCTGGACCTTGTCGGCCTAGGCCAGGACAGAGCGTTGAGTACAATAATACTGCCTCTCCTTTTCGGATTGGGTGGAATACTTTTTTCTATTGGCTGATCTTAAATGAACATTTGATGGGAGCTCTAGCTGTGCCATACTATTTGTCCAATTATCTGCAGGTAGGAGCCTAAAAGTCTATGAATACTCAGCCTATGTCCTGTACAGTATGATTAAGATAATTAATTTTATTTGTCTGTATTGCTGTTTAAGAGTCCATCTCATTTCCTAATACAATGTCTGCAGAAATTAGGGGTATCTGCAAGCATCTTGTGGTATCTATTATTAGCAAGACGTATACTTTTGCAAGTCTGAAGATGTTGACAAAACTTTCTTTTTCCAGTTTTTGATACAGTGGAAAACTTAAAAACTCTGTCTGTTTTTTTTATTGCTGTGTGCCTGTTGGGGGGGGATTCACCCAGGATGCATTTAATGGGAAAGAAAGTTCTATATTTAAAAGTTACAGTTGATGGATAATCCCTAGGTAAGGAGAAATCCTAGTGTTTTAGTGACAACTTGGTGGAAATTTCCAATCACTCAGCCCTTTTGGTTTCTCGGTAAAAACATATCATAGACTGCAGCACACAAATGTGAACCAGTCACATAGCAAAGATTTGGATAGCTATTAAAATACTTTTTCATGCAGCAAATTTCATGTGTATTATTGCATGAAAATATACAAGTGTTAACAGTCCTAAAACTTAAACCAGAGTTCCACCCACAAGTGGAACTTCCGCTTTAAGGACTCCTCACCCCCTTACATGCCACATTTGGCATGTAAGTCTTTTGGGGGGTGAGTGGGTACCTAGTTTTGACAGGTACCCAGCTCCCACTTCCGTTCTGGCTGCCTAGGCAACTCCTCTCCCCCTACCTGCAATCTTCTTAGACACGTCACAGGTCCCAAAGGATTGTGTGGCCACTGAGGAGGCGCAGCGCAACTCGTGCATGTGCAGTGCGCACCTGGCTGTGAACAGCTGGGTGCCCACACTTGTGATGCCGGCGCCAGAGAGAACCAAATAAGAGAACCGAGGGCTCTGGTGGCCGCATCGTTGGACCGTGGGACAGGTGAGTGCGTGTTTATTAACTGTTTGTTGCTGCTGACTTTTAATAAACACAAAACCAAGTGGAACTCTGCTTTAAAAAAAAAAAAAAAAAAGTGACTTGTCAGTGTCACTGCAGTTTGAAAATGGCGCCGCCGGCGCTGAGATACACAGAGCCGGCTCTTCTCGGCTCCTTTCGTAGTCCCGCCCAGACTAGGTGTGACTGTAAGCGGAGCCAAGCGCTGCCCATATACATACATAGCTGAGTGTACTCGGCTAGGTTCGGCCAGCTCCGCTCACAGTCATGTCCAGTCCCTGTGTTATGTCCATCATAGGGCGGGACTTGGCGTGACTGTGAGCGGAGCTAGCCAAGTACACTCGGCTATCTATGTATATCGGCGGCCGGCTCGCTCCGCTCACAAACAGCGGGGGGGATCGGCGGGGATCGCCGTATAACACGCACCCACAATTTTCCCCTGAGTTTAAGGGGAAAAAAGTGAGTGTTATACGCCGATAAATACAGTATATAAAATTTCCTGTAGTCCTGTACAATGCTTATCTTTACCTAATACCTAATACAGCCCACTTCCTATTTCTTGTCTGGAAAAAAGCCTAGGCGTTTGATATCATGCACACCTCTCTCTCACTTTCCTGAGAGTTTGCCAGGAAGGGAGGGGGGGGGGGTAAGTCACAAGAGAGCCAATGAGAGCTGCAGAGCTGGAGGTGTGCCTCTGTATGTCTGTGTAAATCCAGGAAGTGAACAGGAAGCAACTTCAGCTGCCCACAGTTATAATGGATGCAGCCAGACTTAGCGGAGGGAGATTTCTGCAGCATATTTGGCAACTACAGAATCACAGTATATATAAAATAATATACAGGGTGGCTGGAGGGAAACTCCAGAATGGCAAAGATGTTTTTATTACAAATTATGTGAGAGGACTGCAGTTTCTCTTTAATATCTAAAGCCTTTTTTTAAAAGCGGAGTTCCACTCAGTTTTGTGTTTATTAAAAATGCGCTTCTGGAAGAATGCGCAAACATTCCCATAGACACACTCCTAAACCTTGTGGACAGAATTCCCACAAGAGTTGAAGCTGTTATAGCAGAAAAGGGTGGGCCAACTCAATATTGAACCCTACAGACTAATGCCCCGTACACACGGTCGGACTTTGTTCGGACATTCCGACAACAAAATCCTAGGATTTTTTCAGACGGATGTTGGCTCAAACTTGTCTTGCATACACACGGTCACACAAAATTGTCGGAAAATCCAATCGTTCTGAACGCGGTGACGTAAAACACACACGTCGGGACTATAAACGGGGCAGTGGCCAATAGCTTTCATCTCTTTATTTATTCTGAGCATGCGTGGCACTTTGTCCGTCAGATTTGTGTACACACGATCGGAATTTCCGACAACGGATTTTGTTGTCGGAAAATTTTATATCCTGCTATCAAACTTTGTGTGTTGGAAAATCCGATGGAAAATGTGTGATGGAGCCTACACATGGTCGGAATTTCCGACAACAAGGTCCTATCACACATTTTCCGTCAGAAAATCCGACCGTGTGTACGGGGCATAAGACTGGGATGCCATTAAAGTTCATGTGCGTGTAAAGGCAGGTGCACCAATACTGTTGACAACATAGTGTATATTATACAGTATATAGATTAGAAAAAAAAAATTATATATATATATATATATATATATATATATATATATATATATATATATATATATATAAAAGTTCAGAAGGGTGAGGTGCACGTCGGTCAAAGTAACAAGTGCAGGCAATCAAGCCCTCCCAAAGGCTTATATTATAGGAAACAACAAAAATGGATTGCTGCACAAAAATGTTTTAATGAAAAATGTAATCAAAACATCCAAAATGTATAGGCCATCATCGTATTATTATTATATTATTAGATTTCCATCCAAAAAAAAACAACCAATACTTAAAATTTTGTGTTTTTTTATTTAGTACTGCTATATATTCAATCATTCCAATTTGTTATGTGTTGTCCTTATTTGAACTATTGTTTTCTAAAAAAAAAATGATGTTATTTAATCACATATGTAATATGCCAAGTAAGACTACACAGCCTTTTCCTGTGTGCGGCCTTCTCCTGTAACTCTCAGAAGTAATTGTGGAGGAAACGGACCATCAAACCTGACCAAAACCAGCGAGAGGAGCTGCCGCTGGCTATTTCTCTGCGCAATTAACGGCCACATATAAAGCCAGATCGTTTACTTAAACTGTCCATTAGTGAATATGCACAAAAACTGTCTGAGCATTTTACAGCTCATCATCATAAAATTTATACAGTCTTAGTTACTTTAAAGCACGGCAGTTTTCTATTATAAAACATTTGTTCCTTATTTAATAAGTCAATAATACTGCATTGGGTATTAACTTTCAGTTCTACGGCTGTAACCTATAGAAACCAATTAACCATCACCTTTCACTATACCGACCGATGGTATGTCATGGTTTGACTGCCTTGCCCTGCCTGTAAACTGTGTTTAGCGCCGATCTCTGTTTCTATACACTGCATGTAAACTGGTCTGTGCTTTAATGAAGCATGTGAAATGTTGAAATCAAGTACTTGAGAGAGAGAGAGAAATTTACTATTCTAACTACATTTGCAGACTCTGCTTCCTACCTATCTCTCTGACTGAAAACAATAGAATATGCAATTTCTAATAATGTAAAACATCCACAATGGTAGTCAGAGATCAGTGACTTGACACAGCTCTAAGCCATGTTTTTTGTTAATGCCAAAAGGTACTTTTTTACCCAAAATAATAATGTGCTTTAGTAATGTGCCCTACTGATTCATGTCAAGTGTGAATTTTAATTAGTCTAAGCAAGTCTAAAGCCCCATACACACTATCAGATTTTTTGCTGATTTTTTCCTTCAGATTTACCAAAACCATATAATATGAGGTCAAACCTTAGGAGTTTCAATTTGTATGCAATCAGGCAGGCCCTTGCACTACATAGTTTTGGTAAATCTGAAGACAAAAATCAGCAGGAAATCTGATAGTGTGTATGGGGCTTAAGTCTAAGCAATACACAAACAGATCCTGATATTCAGTACAAGGACAATGAGATAACTGCCCATTTTAGCATTTTTAAAACACTATAAAATGACCATTTTACGTCATGTAGAATACACCTGTCCATACTGCACAGCACAGTGTACCCTCCTTACCTATTAGAGTTATAATCTAAGCCACCAACTTCTTTGCTGGCTTGCAAGAGGTCCAGAATCCCCCCTGCGCTTGCACTGTCTTTTTTCACTTTGGAATTTCTTGCTGGTTTTGCTTCTGTGTCAATGTGAAGAGATCCCTCGTCTGACGAGTCATCACTCTATTGCAGAGACAAACAGAAATTAGATTGCAGAGAAAATGTTATTTTAAGCCTTATGTACTAAAGGTGACTGAAAAGTGTCAATCAGTGTTCTCCTTTTACTTTAGTCTACTTTGGAAAAATTGCAGTTGTTTCAGGGGACAAGACGGCCAACACCAACCAAACTCTTCTGACAGCTAATGATAACAAAATTCCAGAGATTATGTATGCCACTTCTGAACAAAAAAAAAAAAAACACAAGACATGGATATTAAAGGGTTAGTCCTCCCAGATTAAAATTGTAGTGATAGGTGGAGTCTGAGGGCCCTCACCCACCAGCTTTCTAGATCTCTGGGGACTCTAGTAGTAAGGTGTTCCTGCCATTCATTTTGTCTGGGTTCCTGTATATATTGGAGCTTCACTTTTTTCTGTTACACTATAGATGTATTCCCCTCCTTCTCTTGCATTTTCCAAACCAAATAGCAAATGAAATAATTGGGAGGGTAAGTCAGACACCATCATAATTTCCTAAAGTAGTTTGCAGACCTTGAAACCCACCCATTGAGATGTCACCACTGGAATGCCTGAGAGACATAAAAAAAAACAAGTCACAGGAGCATTTTAAAAAAAACTGAACACGACCTTAAAGGTAAATGTAACTCCAGTCAATAGTAAGAATCTCTCTCGTGTTTTATTGCTGTCTGAGGTCTCCTTTGGAAAATTTCTCTCTGTCCTGGTGACAATACTGCCACCCATACAGGAAGTGAGGGACAAATCTTTTACAGGGACCTAGACATCAAATGTACCAGACAGGAGTTCTAGCCTTTCCTTACTCTATTTAAAAAAAAAAAAAATCATGATTTATAGCAGCCAGCATCTCTTTGGAGATTTCTCCTAAATTCCTGTCCTGGTGAAAGGTTGTCAACAGGACAGGAAGTGAGGAAAAATTCTCCATAACAGAGCCGCAGATAGCAGTAAAAAGTGACAGGTGAAACTAACCATTTCCCATGCTATCTAAAACCATAAAAACTATTTGGACTGGAAATATACTCTAAATATTGTTTTTAGGTCTGATGTTCCATTAGGCTGCGCCAGTTACAAAAAGCAGGAGTGATCTCTATCCGGGTACCATTTCTATTACTGCCTCCTTACCACGGAACTTTGTAAAGCAGAGGCAGTCAATCAATGTCTCTTCCTAACATGGAACTATGGAGAAGAGATAAGAGTGTAGACAGCAACTGGTGGGACGCAGACAAAGCCCATTCCAGCTGACTGGTTAGTATTTCAACATTAACTGAGATTTTTATAATTGGCACAGATATTTGAAACAACATTTAGGTACTCTTGAAATATCAGTCAAGAGCAGCCTTTCTTAGCTTCTTACTCCTGAGGAATATGTAACATACCATGTCTTGGGGAACCCATACTAAAACCAATTCAACAGGGGTCAATAGCAAAAATGCTACATTAGTGGTCAGTTGGAAAGATGCAACCCCTACGGTGGAGGTCAGAATGCCCCCCTTATGGACAGGTATGGATTGGTGTCAAGCCACTGGCTCTGTCAAGTGGTGTTGGGCCCAATCACCATCAAATGAGAGGTCAAAAAGACCACAGCTCAAGGGACCCACAGCAATCAATGAAGGACCCCTAGATTTCCACGAACTCTGGTTGAGAATGGCTGGTCTAATGGCTGGAGTAATTCTATTAAAAGAAAAAAAAAACATGTCATACTTACCTGCTCTGTGCAATGGTTTTGCACAGAGCAGCCCTGATCCTCCTCTTTGTTTTGTGTCACCCGCCAGTGGTACTGGCTCCTCTACCATGCCGACTGCCTCTAATAGCAAGCTGCTTGCTATAGGGGCACTTGAGCAGGCTTGCTCCCAAGCCACGCTGTGTGCGTTCATTCACACACAGAGCATGACTCAGCCCTACCATCTCCACATTGGCTCATTGGCTGTGATTGACAGCAGCAAGAGCCAATGGCTGCTGCTGTGTGAGCCAATGAGGAGAGAGAGACCTAGGGGAGCCATTGCTCTCATGCACATTGCTGGATCAATATCGGGCTCAGGTAAGCATAAGGGGGGCTGAAGGGGCAGCTGCACCCAGAAGGTTTTTTACCTTACTGCATAAAATGCAGTAAGGTAAAAAAATACAACTTTTGCCTTCAACTACTTTAACATGCTGAATGGGTGGAAGATGGTTTACCCCATTGCTTGTGATTAAAGAGATTTTCATTTTTTAAGAAAAAACATTTACTAATTTATATCTTAGCAAAATGTTTTAATTAATGCATATTAATCAGCTATGTAATTGCCAAATTCAGCAAACCAAACTTGGCCAAGTCTCCATCTGTTATAAAATAAGTTGAAATGATCAGAATATATAATAAAAGTAGTTATTTAATGTTTTTTCAAAAGACATACATCTGTTGATTCCAAATGACTTGCATGGTGAGGTTACAAAACATGTCTAACACAAGATAAACATTTATTTATTGCACTAAAATAATACTTTGCATTCAAAAACCAAGCCAAAAAATAGGCACGGATGGTGCTGCAATAGATCTAAGTAAAGTAACACCAAACTTTTCTATTTAAAATCATGACCAGCTGCTTCATATTCAGGGTTTGTTCAAACCAGATGCTCCGATGTGATTTTCCACAGATTTTCTAGCACAAAACCAATTTTATGGACATGATAAATTCACTGTTTTTAGACGGGCCCGTTAACACCAATATGTTCAGCTGAGGTGTACAGAAAATGATCCCCATGCTGCATTTTGATGTGTTGACTTGCACTGTCTGGCTCAAAGAAATGGAATAATTTCCAAATGTTGTTATGCAACAAAAATGGACGACAACACACATTCATGTAAAACCTCTTTTTAAATGTGAACAAGCCTCAACAATGCAGACAAGAAGTCAAATTTCATATAAGGAAATCGATCTCCAAGCTGATGTGAAAAAACTGGCTGCAACATCCAAGTTTGAAACACGAACGCATGGAAAAATGCGTGTTATATATATTATAAATAGGCTGTAAAGAATGTGTAACTGTATCAAAATGTATTTACCGTATGCATAGTCAGTTTAACCCTTTGAAAAAAAAACAAAAAACTATTCATTCAAACAAAAATCAATTACCAATCAAATACTCAGTGGGTGCCGAGCTTATATAAAACAGAGACCAAGGTTGAAGGCATACTGGGAAATGTTACTTTCATACCTTATACTTCTCTTGGATTTTGGGCTTCTTGGGCGGTACCAGTGGCGGAGATTCCTTTGTATCTGCTAAAACTAAGAACAAAATAATTACTTGTTACAAAAATATATTACAGTTTACTACTGCATTTAGTAAACTAGAAGACAAGTAGCGATTGCATGCTTGCTGGACTACAGGACACCTGTCATGCTAAAAACAGACAGCGTACAAAATGGGACAAGACAGCAATCAGGTGTCAATTTATACTAGGTGGCTTGCATTAAAAACCGATGTTGCAAATGCAGTAACCTATAGCAACCTATTAAAATAGTATCTTTCAACAATCTGACTACTGGAAACTGAAACATAGTTGTCACTGGGTTATGTGCACAAAATGAGGCTGATTTACTAAGGCTCCGTTCACATCTCCGCGCAATAGCAGCAAATCGCGGAAAGCCCGTGCCTTTCTGGTGCGACTTTCATCAATTTCAATAGCACCCCAAACGCGGTGCGATGTTCCCGCGATTCTTCGGGCAACAACCACAGTAAAATCACGCAAACAGAATCTCGGGACGCCTGTTGCCCAGAAGAAGAACATGAGCTTCTTTTGGGTGATGGACATCCTGTGATTCTATTTACGCGATTTTACTGCGATTATCTCCCCCATACGCCAAGATGTGAACGGAGTCTAAAGAAGTTGAGACCCTTCACACAAAAAAATGTACGATTTACAAATCCTTTAGTAAATCAGCCTCATTATAACCATTGACTGCTGGACTGTATTTAAAGGTCCAAGCTCTACGGCCATCATCCTCATCTTTTAGTCACGACCTTGTGAGTCGATGACCAAGAGAATAAATAAAGCTACAGCATGACACCAATGCTTACCAGCCTGGAACTAAACAGCTTCCTGTGTTACTTCTTAACCACTTTAGCTCCGGAAGGTTTCCCCCCTCCCCCCCTTCACGACCAGGCCATCTTTTGAGATACGACACTGCGTTACTTTTACTGACAATTGCGCAGTCGTGCGACAATATTCCCCAATAAAATTGATGTCCTTTTTTCCCACAAGAACTTTCTTTTGGTGGTATTTGATCACCTCTGCGGTTTTTATTTTTTGCGCTATAAAACACATCCAATAAAAAAATGGAAAAAAAAAAATCGAATTTCTTCATAAATTTAGGCCAATATGTATTCTACTACATATTTTTGGTAAAAAAAATCCCAATAAGCCTATATTGATTGGTTTGTGCAAAACTTATAGCGTCTACAAAGAATGGCATATATTTATATAATTTAATGGGGGCGATCAGCGACTTATAGCGGGACTGCGATATTGCGGTGGACAAATCGGACACTTTTTTTTTTTTTAGGGACCAGTGACACTAATACAGTGATCATTGCTAAAAATGTGCACCGTGACTGTACTAATGACATTGGCAGGGAAGGGGTTAACATCAGGGATGATCAAAGGGTTAAATGTGTGCCTAGGGAGTGTTTACTAACTGTGGGAGAAGTGCATGTACTGTGGGAAGGCAGGGTTCCGTGCTCCTGCTTAGCAGAAACACAAGATCACTACCTTCTATACTGACAGAATGGCGATCTGCCTTGTTTACATAGGCAGACCGCCGTTCTGCTTCTCTCCAGAACGATCGCTGGGTGGCAGTGGACATTGAGTGAGCCGGTCCCGCTGATTGGGTCACGCTGTGTCCAATCACAGCGGGTGCGCCCCAGACCCTGAAGTGCAGAATCACGTACAGGTACATGATTCTGCGCAGAGGAGCCGCCGCCCCACAGTAAATGTACGTGAGGCGGTCGACAAGTGGTTAAAGTAAAGTAAAGTAGAAGTTCAGCCAACACCTAACTATCTCTAAACCTACTCGCAGCCAAATTCTAAAACTAATCTTATCTAGCCCTGTAAAGAACAAATCGCTATACCTACCTGTTCTGCAGCCACCCCAGTCCGGTCCCAGTCTGAGCGGTCAGTGGCGGCTTCACTGTGTGGGAGTGTGCAGGAGAGGCAGCCGACAACAGAAGCCCCATAGTAAGTCCAGCCATTTCACAGCTGTTGTCAGTTCTCTCTTCCACACAGCATTCGCCTCTGAAGACCAGACTGGAGCGGCCTCAGAAAAGGTATGATTAGCAATTTCTTCTTTACAGGGCTAGATAGATTCGTTTTAGAATGTGGCTGCCAGGAGGTTTAGTTAGTCAGCTTTGGGTGAACTTCCACTTCAACACAAGAACAGGTTTACTCATCATAAGATTTGCCTTAACCTCCTATTCCCATGACAACTCAAAAGTTTGGATTCCCCATCATTTTGGGAGAGATTTACTAAAACTGGAGCACTCAGAATTTGGTGCAGCTGTGCATGGTAGCCAATCAGCTTCTAACTTCAGCTTGTTTAACTAAGCTTTGACAACACAACTTGGAAGCTGGTTTCTAGGCAAAGCTACACCAGATTTTGCTCACCAAAACTAAAAATAAGGCCCCTTTCACACATGCGGACCGTATGTCTGTATTTCATCCATCCGTTTTCGGATGAAATACGGACATACATGCATCCCTATGGGATAGCGGGTGTCAGCGGATGTACATCCGCTAACACCCGATGTTGTCCGGCTCCGCACTCGTCCGATTCTGCGGACGGAAGAAAATCCTATTTTTCTATCCGTCTGCAGAGCGGATCGGAGGAACACGGACAGACGGTCCGTGTTCCTCCGATCCCCCATAGGGGAGAGCGGAGATCTGACAGGGCGGCCCCTGCACAGTGTGCGGGTCCCGCCCTGTCATCTGCCTGCTCAGCTGGGGAAAATGGAGCGATCCCCGCTGAGCAGCGGATAAACACGGGGCGGATCAACACGGATTCCTCCCCCTGTAAAAGGGGCCTTAGAGTTAATCTCTTCAGCATGGACACAGACAGTAATAAGGTCAGGTGCTGGATGCAGATCTTTAACCTGTGAGAAGGAGTAATTGAATAAACCTAATGGCACATGTTTGGTAGCTCTCCAACAAAGCCAGTGTGGGCCACCCAACTCAAGAAACACTTATGTAAAATAAGTCAAATGAGTCATCTCAACAGTCAAAGGTCCATTAATAGTAACTTGAATAACAAAAGGGAAGCAACAGGCAGCCAAAGATCTCCCTTCAACAATATAGCAAAAGGTATCTAATTGGACTCAAAACAAAGTTCCTGCACAGAAGTTTTACATCTGGCAGGAAAATGTATTTGCAAGCTGTAGTGTCTATATCATAAGTGTATTTTCAAATGATTGTGCCAGTAACAAAGGTTGAATAAAAGAATAAAAAATAAAAATAAAAGTTTTAATCCAGTTGTTACCAGCATAGTCACTTGCAAAACATGCACAGCATACCAACTGTAAATCATTTAACCTGCTAGAATCAAAAAGTTGATGAACTTTGTTTGGAGTCCATTTAAATAATTCTCACTATATTGTTTAAGCCCTGGTAAAGGGGAGATTATTGGCCTGCAAACATGTTGGCTGCCTCTGTTTCCCTATTGTTACTCAAGTTATTAATAAAGGATATTGGACTTTTGAGATGCTCATTAGACTTTTTACAAAAACTAAAAAAAAAAAAAAAGTTCTAGATGTTCTAGAACTCCTTTCAATTACATAACATCTTTCTTTAGAGAGAAGATAAGGAATATGTTCATACATGCGTGCAATAACAAGGAGGGTAATAAACTGAGTCACTACCTAAAGTCAGATTACCCTCTGATGTGATTATTGATACAGTTTTTACGATATGTAAAATAGAATGTCATTTATAAAAAAACAAGAACTATGTTTGCATCATTTTATATACAGATAGGGTCTGATCTTACATGATAGATCTCTCTTTGTCGTTGTTGATTTCTTTCTTCTGATGGGAAATTCGTCAATTTTCAGCTCACCATCATCGGAAACATATTCATACTCATCTCTGATTGGCTTGTTTTTATCTTCTTTAAAATTCTGAAGGGATCCGAAGATGCTAGGACTGTTTGGTGGCTTGATTCCCTTGGAGCTGTAAAATACAAAAAGATGTTAGATTATTACATTAGTCAGGAAGGAAAAGCGTGCCCAATAAGGGGAAGCATTACACTGCAATGGGAAGGATTACAGTGGGCCCCAGAATAAGTCTTTTTTTAACCTATTAGTGCCAGAGCCTCCAGGCCCTTTAAGAGGTTTATGATGCCAGGAGGCGGAGGTGGGCATTCAGGTCATGTGACCACTGTAATTGGCTATTATTAGTCCATATTCCCATCGCACACATTCCTGGGGAAAGCTATACGATGCTGGGTGCTGTAGCAGCCACCAGCTGGAGACTTGATCATGAAAGCCACAATGAATATATTATCCAGCACACCACTGATCTTCAGTCCAAACTGTTTTTATTAAAGCATGATCTAATTACAAGCAAGAGAGTGCAACATTTTGGAGTCATGCAGAACCCCTTTCGTCAGGCATGTGATGTTGATGATGATCACATACCTGACAAAGGGGTCCTGCGTGACTCCGAAAATGTTGCACTCTCTTGCTTGTGATGTGATCATGCTTTAATAAAAAACATTTAGACTGAAGATCCGTGGTGTGCTGGCAAATATATTCATTGTCGCTGTGATTGGCTGTCACAGTGGTTACATGATCAGAAAGCTCCCGATTGGAAGTATGCATCAGGAGCTTACCGATCCCCACCGGCTACCATGCTGGGAGTGTGCACAGAACGTGGTCTCAGCACAGTAAGTAGTTTACACAGGGAAACATATATGCGGCCACTCGGCATCAAGACCCACCCGCCGTGAGGCTGCACATATGCGTACTGCCAGAGCCAAGGAGGTAAGGAATTAATCAAAAGGTTATTTATATAAGGTATGCTGACAGCTGCCTATGAAACACTGCTACTGACCACCAATTCAATGGAGGTAAAAGTTACTATCAATGACCACCAATGTGAGAGGCGGGGGCTTAAATAATTTTGCCATTGACCACCAATGTTGGGGGTGGGGTTTAGTAGTACTGGGGGTTATTATTGTAGCCACCAACGCCAATAGTAGGAGTGTTTTTGCAGTCCATAGCACCAATGCTGGAGTATTCTTGCTTCGACAACTGACACCAAAGCAATACCTAGGGGCCAGTTTATGAAGGCTAAGCGTACATACTCCATCAAAAAAGATTTTGATAGGTGTCAGCAGTGGTGGGAGATTCCTGGAGTGGGGCTACAATTAGTCTCTTTGAAGGGCATATACAGTGCCTTGAAAAAGTTTTCATACCCCTTGACATTTTACACATTTTGTCATGTTACAACCAAAAATATAAATGTATTTTAGTGGGATTGTATGTGATAGACCAACACAAAGTGGCACATAATTGTGAAGTGGATGGGAAATGTTAAATGGTTTTCAATTTTTTTTTTTTACAAATAAATATCTGAAAAGTGTGGTGTGCTTTTGTATTCAGGGCCTTTTACTCTGATGCTCCTAACTAAAATCTAGTGGAAACAATCGCCTTTAGAAGTCACCTAATTAGTAACTAGAGTCCACCTTTGTGTAGTTAATCTCTGTATATTACAGCTGTTCTTTGAAATCCTCAGAGGTTTTTTAGAGAACCTTAGTGAACAAACAGCATCATGAAGGCCAAGGAACACACTAGGTCAGGGATAAAGTTGGAGTAGTTTAAAGCAGGGTTAGGTTATAAACAAATATCCCAAGCTTTGAACATCTCACGGAGGACTGTTCAATCAATCATCCGAAAATGGAAAGAGTATGGCACAACTGCAAACCTACTAAGACATGGCCGTCCACCTAAACTGACAGGCCGGGCAAGGAGAGCATTAATCAGAGAAGGAGCCAAGAGGCCCATGGTAACTCTGGAGGAGCTGCAAAGATCTACAGCGCAGGTGGGAGAAACTGTCCACAGGACAATTATTAGTCGTGCACTCCACAAATCTGGCCTTTATGGAAGAGTGGCAAGAAGAAAGTCATTGGTGAAAGAAAGCCATAAGAAGTCTCATTTGCAGTTTGCGAGAAGCCATGTGGGGGATACAGCAAACATGTGGAAGAAGGTGCTCTTTCTGGTGAGACCAAAATTGAACTTTTTGGCCTAAATGCAAAACGCTATGTGTGGCGGAAAACTAAACACTGCACATCACCCTGAACACACCATCCCCAGCGTGAAACATGGTGGTGGCAGCTGTGTGAGGATGCTTTTCTTCAGCAGGGACAGGGAAGCTGGTCAGAGTTGATGGGAAGATGGATGGAGCCAAATACAGGGCAATCTTAGAAGAAAACCTGTTAGAGCCTGCAATAGACTGGAGACTGGGGGGCGGAGGTTCACCTTCCAGCAGGCCAATGACCCTAAACATACAGCCAGAGCTACAATGGAATGGTTTAGATCAAAGCATATTCACGTGTTAGAATGGCCCAGTCAAAGTCCAGACCAGTTTTCAAGACTTGAAAATTGCTGTTCACAGACGCTCTCCATCCAATCCGACAGAGCTTGAGCTATTTTGCAAAGAAGAATGGAAAAAAGTCACTCTAGATGAGCAAAGCTGGTAGAGACATACCCAAGAGGCTTGCAGCTGCAATTGCAGCAAAAGGTGGTTCTACAAAGTATTGACTCGGGGGGGCTGATTACAAATACATGCCACACTTTTCAGATATTTGTAAAAAAATTTAAACATTTTTTATCATTTTCCTTCCAATTCACACTTATGTGCCACTTTGTGTTGGCCTATCACATAAAATCCCAATAAAATACATTTACATTTTTGGTTGTAACGTGACAAAATGTGGAAAATTCCAAGAGGTATGAATACTTTTTCAAGGGACTGTATGAAACCACTTTATATCCTATATATATATAGGATATAAAGTATGAAACACTTTATATCACTTTATATCCTATGAGAGAGCTTCTTAAGAGAAATGTTGAGAAAGAGAGGAGACAGGAGACTGAAAATTGTAGATCTATAATCTTTACAATATGCTATAGTTTGGAATTTAAAGACAATATGAAGATAATATACTGTATATAGATATTTACCCATTTTACTGAAAGATTCAGATTTGAGGGAGATATTATCTGACGGGATTTGGTTCGTTCGTTTAGGGGGCACCTAATATAGGTAATATACTTTCCCTTAGTTTGTTTTGCTCAGTTAAAAAATAACAAGACTTTTACCTGTGTCCATTTGGGCAATTCTCACAATGTTGTATTGCATGTCAATAGTGCTAATTGTGATATTAAACAACTGGTCAATTGTTAGGCGAGGTATGTAGTATATGTTATCTGTTGCCAGACATGCAAAAAACAAAATGTAGCCAGGAGGACAAGGTGACTGTACGATCGTGTAAGAGACCATCTCTCTAATGTTAAAGATCACAATTTGTTAAACAGGGATGTACAGTGGGGAAAACAATTATTTGATCCCTTGCAGATTTTGTAAGTTTGTCCACTTACAAAGAAATGAAGGGTCTATCATTTTTTATCATTGGTGTATTTTAAATGATAGAGACAGAGTATCAACCAAAAATCCAGAAAAAACACACAATACAAATGTTATAAATTGAGTTAAAGTTCAGTAAGTAAAAAAAGTATTTGATCCCCAAGCAAAACATACCGTATATACTCGAGTATAAGTCGTTCCGAGTATAAGTCGAGGCCCTAATTTACCACAAAAAAATGGGAAAAACGTATTGACCCGAGTATAAGACGAGGGTGAGAAATGCACAGCTACTGTATGCCCATTTGCAGCATCACTGTGCCGATTTGCAGCCATAGGTCCCCTGAACTTCAAACTCGGTAGTTAAGGGTTCCTAGATGCCCCCTAGCTGCAGCCAAAATTTGGGGTCTCTGAACCCAAAGGGTCCCAAAATGACATTGCTGCAGGTGGACACAGTTGACCAAATTTGTATCTTGGGGCCACTTAGTGCTAAGAACCCCAAATTTATTGTGCAAACCCAGTGGAACTAGCTCCATAAAATATCCAAAGCTGGGCTTTCTAGCACCAAGTGGCCCCGAGATACAGGGCCCCAAATATCAGTTCAGAAAATGTCAAGCACTCTTCTATAGCAGAGAATGACATTTTCTGAACCGGATTTGGGGCCCCGTATCTCGGGGCCACTTGGTGCTAAGAACTCCATCTTTGGATATGTTATGGTACCAGTGCCACTGGGTTTGCACACTAAATTTGGGGTTCCTAGTACTAAGTGGCTCTGAGATAAGGGGCCCCAAAGTCGGTTCAGAAAATGTCAAGCACTTTTCTGCAGCAGAGAATGACATTTTCCGAACCGAATTGGGGCCCCGTATCTCGGGGCCACTTAGTGCTAGGAACTCCATCTTTGGATATGTTGTGGTACCAGTTCCACTGGGTTTGCACACTAAATTTGGGGTTCCTAGCACCAAGTGGCCCTGAGATACAGGGCCTCAAATTCGGTTCAGAAAATGAAATTTTTTCCTGCAGAAAAGTGCTTGACTCGAGTATAAGTCGAGGGGGCACTTTCAGCACAAAAAAATGTGCTGAAAAATTCGACTTATACTCGAGTATATACGGTAATATTACTACTTGTTGGAGAAACCCTGGTTGGCAAGCAGAGGTAAGACATTTCCCCTAGTTGGTTATCAGGTTTGCACACATCTCAGGAGGAATTTTGGTTCACTCTTTTACAGATCCTCTCTAAATCCTTAACCACTTAAGGACAGCGCCTCGTTTTGAGAGTTGGTGTTTACTGGTTTTTAAACAGTTTTTTTGCTAGAAAATTACTTTGAACCCCCAAACATTTTTTTTTTTTTCCTAACACCCTAGAGAATAAAATGGCGGTCGTTGCAATACGTTGTCACACCGTATTTGCGCAGAGGTCTTACAAGCGCACTTTTTTTTGGGTAAAAAATACACTTTTTTGAATTAAAAAATAAGACAACATTAAAGTTAGCCCAATTTTTTTTCTATATTGTGAAAGATGATGTTACGCCGAGTAAATTGATACCCAACATGTCACGCTTCAAAATTGCACCTGCTTGTGGAATGGCGACAAACTTTTACCCTTAAAAATCTCCATAGGCAATGTTTAAAAAATTCTACAGGTTGCATGTTTTGAGTTACAGAGGAGGTCTAGGGCTAGAGTTATTGCTCACACTCTAACGATCGCGGCGATACCTCACATGTGTGGTTTGAACACCGTGTACATATGCGGGCGTTACTCACGTATGCGTTCGCTTCTGTGCGCGAGCTTGGCGGGACGGGGAGCGTTAAACCTTTTTTTTTTCTTATTTATTTTACTATTTATTTTTACTCTGTTCTTTTAAAAAAAAAATTGTGTCACTTTTATTAGTATTACATGGAATATAGACATCCCTTGTAATAGAAAAAAAGCATGGCAGGACCTCTTAAATATGAGATCTGGGGTCAAAAAGACCTTAGATCTCATATTTACACTAAAATGCAAAATAAAAAAAAATAAAAAAGTAATTTGAAAAGAAAAAGTCCCTTTAAGAGCTATGGGCGGAAGTGACGTTTTGATGTCGCTTCCGCCCTGCAATTGTATGAAGCTGGAGGGGGCCCATCTTCCCCTCACTCAGCTCCATACCACACACGGAGAAGGATCCAATCGTCTCCGCCGCTGCTGGCGGCTCCGGTAAGCGCAGGAGGGTACCCGAGCGCAATGGGAGGGAGGCCCCTCTCCCGCCACCGATAAAAGTGATCTCACTGTGAATCCACCACAGAGACCACTTTTATCTGAATGCTGACCGCCCACTCTTGAAGAGGATACCGGGGTTATGGTAGCTAAATGCTGCCATAACAACGATATTCCTCTTCAAACAGCCGACGTATAACGACTGCGGGTGGCCGGCAAGTGGTTAAAGGGTGACTCCACTTTTGTGGGGAAAAAAAATAGCAAATAAAGAGAAAATAATATAGCGCATATAACTGCAACACTAATCATATTGTAGTTGAATGTTATTAAAAAATACCTTTCCTTTTCAATCTGCAGCCACTGTAATTTTCTGAGAATGCATTGCAATATGGCTACCTGGAGTTGTTCTGTACACAGAGTGTGTACTGACCACTCCCCAGAAACATCATTTCCTGCTTGTGTGATTGGCTCACCAATTTTCCCAGAAGTCTGCCTAAGATACAAGTCAGATGTCAGGCATCCCTTGCAACAAAAATCTAATTTTTGGAGAGATACTTTCAATAGGAACCCGTCTAAAGTGATGCAGGCCCAGTAGATTTCCTCTGTAGTGATCTGCATCTGCACACCTGACAGTTAATTATTAAACCACTCCCATTAGACCCACTCAGAACAGAGGCACAGAGAGAGGGATTTCTTCAGAATAACAAAAGGTAGGAATATGCAACAAAGTTTGTTATAATCCTTGCAATGTACATAGATCACCCAGAGGGGAATGTTTGTTTCAACAAAAGTGGAGTTACGCTTTAAGGTTTCTTGGCAACTCGAAGTTTCAGCCCTCCCACCATAAATTTTCTATAGAATTAAGGTCTGGAGACTGGCTAGGCCACTCCATGACCTTAATGTGCTTCTTCTCGAGCCACTCCTTTGTTGCCTTGGCGGTATGTTTTGGGTCATTGTTATGCTGGAAGACCAATCCACAACCTATTTTCAGTGTTTTGGCTGAGGAAAGAAGGTTCTCATCCAAGGTTTTACAATACATGGCCCTGTCCATTGGCCCTCAATGCGGAAAAGACGGCCTGTAACTTTAGCAAAGAAAAAGCCCCAAAGCATAATATTTCCACCTCCATGCTTGACTGTAGGGATGGTGTTCTTAGGGTCATAGTCAGCATTTTTCTTCCTCCAAACACGGCGAGTCGAGTTAATGCCAAAGAGCTCAATTTTGGTCTCATCTGACCATAGACATTTCTCCCAGTCCTTCTCTGAAGTTTCCCAATGAACATCTAAATGATTCAGACAGGCCTGTACATGTGCCTTCTTGAGGAGGGGGACCTTATGGGCGCTGCAGGATTTCAATCCATGGCGGCGTATTGTGTTACCAATGGTTTGTTTGGTGACTGTTGCCCCAACTGTCTTAAGATCATTCACAAGCTCCTCCCGTGTAGTTCTGAGCTGATCCCTCACTTTTCTCATGATCATCCTTACCCCATGAGGCGAAATCTTGCATGGAGCTCCAGACCAGTTATTTTGTATTTCTTCCATTTACAAATAATCGCTCCAACAGTTGTCTCCTTCTCACCAAGCCTCTTGCTGGTGGTCTTGTAGTCATTGTCATTCCAGCTTTGTGCAGGTCTACAATCTTGAAGTCATTTGACAGCTCTTTAATCTTGCCCATGATGGTGGGTTTGAATGGAAGAAAGATTCTGTGGCCAGGTGTCTTTTATACACACGAGTTGTCGTTTGGAGCACCATCTTAAATTGACAGGACTAATCTGTGTACCACATGAGCACATACTTTATCCAGTCTGTGGGAGTCAGAATTATTGTTGTTTGGTAGGAGATCAAATACTCAATTTACTCAGTGAACTACAACTCAATTTAGAACATTTGTATCATGTGTTTTTTTTCTGGAGTTTTGGTTGATATTCTGTCTCTATCATTTAAAATACACCTATGATAAAAATTATAGACCCTTCATTTCTTTGTAAGTGGGCAAACATACAAAATCTGCAGGGGATCAAATAATTATTTTCCCTACTGTAAGGTAGTGTCCTGACACCAAAACTGGGAGTTGATATTGCATCCACTGACACCGATGCTGGGGATTAAAGTGGTTCTAAAGGCAGAAGATTTTTTTTATCTTAATGCATTCTCTACATCAATTTAAAAAACTTTCTGTATGCATCTCCCAACCCCCCCACCACCTGCCCCCCTTATACTTACCTGAGCTGATCTCGATCCAGCGCTGGGCCCGAGAGCAGCAGCTCTCTCTATCCACACAGGGCAGATTGATAACAATGGGAGCCACTGGCTCCTGCTGCAGTCAATCAAATCATTTGACGAGGGAGTAGGGGGCGGGGCCAAGCCACACTGTCTGAGTCTATGGACACAGGCAGCGCAGCTTGGGATCTTGCCCTCAGGTGTGCTACAGTAGGAATCGGCTTCCTATGGTGGCAAACCAAGGAAGAAGAGGAGCCAGGAGCACTGGCGGGGGAATCTAGAAGAGTAGGATCTGGGCTGCTCTATGCAAAACTATTGCATGGAGCAGGTAACTATAACATGTTTGTTATTTAAAATAGAAAATTCCCCTTTACAAACACTTTAATATTGCATCCACTGATATCAATGCTGAGAGTTACTATTGCCGCTGCTGATACCACCAATGAAGGTTATTTTACACCCACTTGTGGTACACTGCAAGAAATGCAACAGGGCTGGATATTTCAGGCATTGAGATTTGTTACAGCCCATTCATTTTAAATAGGTTGCCTAGCTTGATGCAATGCACCTCAACACATGAAACCACTGCAACTGTGTGGCCCTTTGGGAGGGTTGGGGGCCTTACTAAGGCCCTCTGTCACTTTCAAACTGACCACCACTGCTATTCAACACTCGATCCAAAAACAAGTTGTGGCTAGAGTTCCACTTTCAGCAATGAGCCAATTGCTGACACAGCACAATGTTGCAGGTTGCTGTAAGCTCATCTAGATCAGGACTGTCAAGTGACAAATCAGCCATCAGGATAAAATGAGCTTAGAGTAGAGGCAACAACAAGTACGTAATAACATTTTAAAATGACCCCTGGAAACAAAGAACAGCATCTGATCAAATAGAGGTTAAATAACTCCATAAATATAAAATAATCAATTTGGTATCCTTTGCTTTCTTTTCTAATCTTCTACAACTGCTTCATAATACTGTATAATCAATGTTCATTGTTCAATAAATGTCACAAAAGTAAACATTCTTCAAGGACAACAATAACTTTACCACCCCTATGAAATGTACAAATACACAAGCCCATTCCTACTGAAATGGGAATATTTAAATCATCATTATTAGCTCAGTACTACTCATAACATTAATGCATCTTTGTGTACCTGAACAGCTTCTTGCCAGAGAAAGAAAACTTGAATTTACTGTCTTTAATTGCTGAAAATGGATTTTTTTGCAATTTATGCTCCTCTTCCATTTTCAGTAGAGAATCAGGCTTGCTGTTCTGAAAAACAAGAAATCAAAGGAGCAAGTCAATAATTCCAATACGTCTACATGTTATTGTGCTAATAAATTCTAACTAAGTTTTTCATTTACCGAGCAATGCTTTAACACATTAGAAGCACTTAGACAGAATTCCCATTTCTAATAAAGACATTTTCTAATATAGTGGCAGCTGGGTGAGCTGTTCATATAACAAATCTACTACTTCTTTAACTGTACTTCTTCCACAGAGCGTGCCCGATTCACGGCGCAGGGGGCGAAATTCTGGGAGGACGTCTATGGACGCCCTCCCAGAACTCTAGTACCACGCTATAGCCATCTTTTGGTGGTTAGTTAAAATGCTTGTAAATACACCGTTTTGTCAAAAGTATTGGGATGCCTGCCTTTACACACACATGAACTTTAACCACTTCAGCCCCGGAAGGATTTACTCCCTAAATGACCAGGCCATTTTCTGCGATACGGCACTGCGCCGCTTTAACTGACAATTGTGCGGTCGTTCGACGCTGTACCCAAACAAAATTGATGCCTTTTTTTCCCACAAATAGAGCTTTATTTTGGTTGTATTTGATCACCTCTGTGGTTTTTATTTTTTGCGCTATAAACAAAAAAGACCAACAATTTTGAAAAAAAACCCCAATATTTTTTACTTTCTGCTATAATACATATCCAAAAAGAAAATATAAAAAAAACAAATTTATTTATCAGTTTAGGTCAACATGTATTTTGCTACATATTTTTGGTAAAAAAAAAACAAAAACACAATAAGCGTATATTGATTTGTTTGCACAAAAGTTATAGCGTCTACAAAATAGGGGATTCATTTATGGACTTTTCTTTAAATGTTTTTACTGGTAATGGCGGCGATCTGCGATTTTTAGCAGGACTGTGACATTGCGGCAGAGAAATCTGACCCCAAGTGTCACTTTTTGGGGACCAGTGACATCATTACAGTGATCAGTGCTAAAAAAAATGCACTTATCAATGTATAAATAGAGGAAAGAATGGGTGGGACTTTAAATGAGACACATAAACAATATGTCTCCATCCCTAAATCAGTGACAAAAGGGAAAAGTTTGGGAGTTTGGAGGAGGCATATGACAGACCATTGGGTAAAATGTATAAACGTATTTATTGTCAAAGGAGTGAACCTAGCACATAATAGTATACATGCGAATTTCATATATGTCCCCAACATGAAAACATGTCATATATAAATACGCGTAAATGGTAAAACAGTAAATGCCAGTTGCCGGTATACAGGGCTCCATATAATAAAATAATATATTAGGTGGTAACAGGTCAAGCTGTAAGAGTGTAAAAAAAGAGACGTGATGTAATAGAGCCATGACTACATCCTGGATATGTCTGACGCGTTTCGTGGTACAAACCACTCTTTGGGCGCGAATGCGTCAACATGTCTGAAAAAGACATAAGTACCAATAATTCTAATAATTTAACTAAAAAAAAGATGTATATGTAAATATATTAAAAAAAAAGGAGAGGAATATCCAATCCTAATAACGTACATGGGGCTAAAAAGCAAAAACATGCAGTATTTTTGAACACTTTAATAGGGATGGAGGCATATGACATGCAGATGTTATGATTCCCATATATCTGATATCCATGGAGTCCTGTATGGCTGACGGGCCATACATTTGTGTGTATATGCAATATTAACATGTATATTAGACTGGTATTCCAGCACCTTTTTCTACCCCTTTTCAGTGGCCAATATGCTTAGTTTCATGCAGTTTCCACATTGGGGCGGTCTGGCTGTCTGTGTTTTGGGAGCTGTGATGTACACTGGGCACCCTTCCCTTCTCTGGTCTCCTTACTCTGTATGGAGATGGAACTTGTGGGATCAGGTGGGCCGCCCACTGCAGATCGGCGTCACACTCGACGCTCATGCGTGACGTAAATTTTTGGCGGCACTACGTGGGTGCCTAGTCCATCTTCTGGCTGATTCACGTGGGGAGGTATTTTGGCACCATTCATGGGAGGCAAAGGCCGCCCGTATGTGAATGCCTCTCCTCCATTGTCATGCCAGTGTGACGCTGGGCGGGCCCTGCGTGCATCTGTCAGGCATGCACATAAAGTTCTCACTACCACAGTCTCTCACCTGCACACCCCATGGTGGATCCTACTACTATTTATTTTACCACATATGAACACAAAGTAACTCATGGGAATGTTATGTCTGTTTGAGCACCTATCCAATTTACCTTCCTGCCCATATCCCTGCCTTCTATGGGCAGTAAGCATGTGGATTCATGCAACACTTTGCACACTCTTGTTTATTTGTCCAACATTCAGTTTGAATTACTTTCATACTTTCTGGTTCTTCTATACATATACACTTTACACTTTTTTCTATATCCTCCTATGGTGTTTTAGGTGTGTTAGGTGTTTATTCCCACTTTTACTAGCGCTATCCTATATGAGAGACTCTCATCGTTTATTTTCCTATAGATCTTGGGGTAACTCACTATCACCCAGCCCACATGGAGGTTTCTTTTCCAGGGGGTTATTTTGTGCGTGTCTGCGCTGCCTGCGGGTCCCATACCTCAGCTTCCGAGGCAGACTACTCTACAGGCCCCTTGTTCGACAATACTGCATGTTTTTGCTTTTTAGCCCCATGTAAGTTATCGGGATTGGATATTCCTCTCCTTTTATATGATATATACATATACACCTTTTTGTGAGTTAAAATACTAGAATTATTGGTACTTAAGTCATTGTCAGACATGTTGACGCATTGTGGTATATGTCACGCATTGGGCATGGGTGTGTTCTGTGTGGGGGGCTGGGCTCACCTGGACAACACAGAGATTGCTGTTCCTGATCACTAGGAACAGCCGATCTCCATGTTGTCCCCTGTCAGAACGGGGAACCCCGTTCTGCCTCTCTGTGCAGCAATCGCGGGTGGCTGGTGGACACTGCACGCACCCACAGTATCTATTGCATGAAACGATGTACAGGTTTGTCATTTCGCACAATAGAGCCACCCTGCCGCAGTATATGTGCGGTGGGCGGTATTAAAGTGGTTAATGGCATCCCAGTCTTAGTCTGTAGGGTTCAATATTGAGTTGGTCCACCTTTTGCAGCTATAAGAACTTCAACTCTTCTGGGAAGGCTGTCCGCAAGGTTTAGGAGTGTGTCTATGGGAATGTTTGACCATTCTTCCAGAAGTGCATTTGTGAAGTCAGGCACTGAGGTTGAACGAGAAGGCCAGACTCGCAGCCTCCTCTCTAATTCATCCCAAAGGTGTTCTATTGGGTTGAGGTCCGGCCAGTCAAGTTCCTCCACCCCAAACTCGCTCATCCATGTCTTTTTAGACCTTGCTTTGTGCACTGGTCCAAATGATTTGATGGAGGGGGGATTATGATTTGGGCTTGGCCTTTTAGTTCCAGTGAAGAGGACTCTTAAGGCGTCAGCATACCAAGACATTTTGGACAATTTCATGCTCCCAACTTTGTGGGAACAGTTTGGGGATGGGCCCTTCCTGTTCCAACATGACTTTGCACCAGTGCATAAAGCAAGGTCCAAAGTTAATGTGAGTGTAAAGGCAGGTGTCCCAATACTTTTGACAATATAGTGTATACCCAGTTAAGTCTGTAATTTATAAAGCTTGTCTGAACTGTCAGAAAACAGGGGGCAGGGAGCTGAAGTAACACACTGCAGTGTTCAGTGAGGAAAGCTCTGACAGCTGAATGGAGTCTAGGGAGACCCCCCTCCTCCACACCGCACACAGGAACAGAACTGAGGCTGTCAATCAGTTGGAGCTCCCTCCCCGGTCACCTTTTTTCTCTTGGTGTCAGGAAAGCTTGTCAGAAGTGACTCATGCTGATAGCAGAAGAATGAAGCAGCAGACAGAAATTACACTTAGTGCTCTTATTTCAGAGAAGTAAACACTATAGGGGGATATGTTTTGTTCATATTTAATTTCTGGGGTATACAACCACTTCTGGACCGCCCGACGTCGATATACGTCGGTCCTTTGGCATTAAATACCGTTGTTATGGCAGCAGATAGCTGCCATAACCCCATAATTTTCTTCAATGGCAGGCAGTCCACTTTAAGATAAAAGTGGTCTCCACTGCACATTTCCAGCGAGATCACTTATCATCGGCGGGAAAGGTGGTTGGCACTAAGTCAAGTGAGGGAATGATAGTCCCCACTTGACTCTATGCCACTGGATAAAGGCAGTGACGTCAAACGTCACTTCAGCCCAACTACTTTAAAAGGGACAATTTTTTTTTTAATGAAAAATATATATATATATATATTTTATTGCTTTTAAGTGTAAATGTGAGATCTGAGGTCTTTTTTGACCCCAGATCTCACATTAAAGAGGTCCTGTCAGGCTTTTTTTCTATTACAAGGGATATTTACATTCATTGTAATAGGAATAAAAGTGATCCAGATTTTTTTTTGATAAGTACAGTGTAAAAATAAAATATAAGAAGCAAAATAAATAATAAAAAAAATAAGTTTTTTTTAAACTGCCGTAAGTTGCGCCCACATGTGAAAGCGGTGTTCAAACCACACATGTGAGGTATCGCCACAATCGTTAGATCAAGAGCAATAATTTTAGCACTGTACCTCCTCTGTAACTCAAAACTGGTAACCTGTAGAAATGTTTAAACGTCGCCTATAGAAATATGTAAAGTGCCAAAGTTTGTCGGCATTCCACGAGCGGGTGCAATTTTGAAGCGTGACATGTTGGGTATCAATTTACTTGGCGTCATATTATCTTTCACAATATAGAAAAAAATTGGGCTAACTTTACTGCGTCCTTATTTTTTAATTTTAAAAAGTGTATTTTTTTTCCAAATATTTGCGTTTGTAAGACCGCTGCGCAAATACGGTGTGACAAAGTATTGCAACGACTGCCATTTTATTCTGTAGGGTGTCTGAAAAAAAAAAAAAAATATATATAGATATAGATATACTGTATATATATATAGATATATATATATATAGATATATATATAGATAGATATATAGATATATATATATCTATATATCTATATATATATAGTAGAGAGATGAGCATTAATGAATGATTTGCATGACACTTCATCGTCCATATCTTATAACATAAAAAGGGGTAAATGCCTGCACCTCTGGCTACCAGTTTGAGGATGTTTTTATGCAGCAGGGTTGCTTTAATGAGGGCTCTTCAGTGACGAACGTTTTATTTTGTTCTTTTCCTTTTAGCTCAGCCAGGATCTCCTAGCAATGACAGTATAATACAAAACCTATTCTCACTGGTAATAATTACATATAATTTCTCCACAATACTGATTCAATGTTGAAGAGATGTAAAATTACCGGTTTAAGTTAGCTATGTCATAGACTATTCATGCTTAATTCATGTGACTAACCAACATTACTGAACTGGGTATTTCAGATAAAACCCTTTGTAAACCTGAAATGTGATATCTATTTCACCAAAATTTTCAGTTCCATTGTGTTACCCGAAGGCGCTAAAATGCAGTCCTCAATCCTCCATGCAAAGAATTATCTTGCCATAGATTACACAATTTTTTCATTCAACCAGCAGGCTGAGCGAAAAAATAATATGATTCAAATCCCTCATCAGCACTTTCAGTGTTGACAGGGGAATTCCTCCTGCGGAGCTTTTGTATTCTGACAGCGAGAGAGTTCCTTGCTGTTAGAATACAATGATCAGTATTTCTGGCTAAAGCCAGCTGCACTGATTGAGAAAAAAAAATAAAAAACACGACAGGCTGGTTGAACAGAAGTCGATTGAGAGATTGACTTCTGTACAACCAGCCTGCCCACTGATGGATTAAAATTGCGATCCATCTATAGCTGGCTTAGTGTGCACAGCAGTAGAGAGAAGCCAAGGAACTCCTTAACCACTTTTTTGACCGTCCACCCCACATATAATGTGGCAGGGCGACCGCTCTTCACCGGATCACGTACCTATTACGTGATCCGACACTTCTAGGGAGCGCATGCGCACTGCCAGCGACCCACGCCAGCTGTGATTAGACACATCTGGAGCTGATCTGCGGGTACCACGGACTCGATGTTCACCGGCATCCGACGATCATTAGGCAGAGCCAGAACGACGATCTGCCTATATAAACAGGGCAGATCGCTGTTCTGGCAGGAGAGAAGGCATTGATACTGTGTTCCTGCAAAGCAGGACCATGGAACAATGCCTTCCCCTAGTAAAAAGAGCTCCCACACACATTTAACCCTTTTGATCACCCGACGTTTAACCCCTTCCCAGCCAGTGTCATTAGTACAGTGACAGTGCATATTTTTAGCACTGCTCACTGTATCAGTGTCACTGGTCCCCAAAAAGTGAAAAGTGTCAAAGGTGTCAGCTAGTGTCCCGACTCTCCTCCAAAATATCACAATCCCACGATAAGTTGCTGATCGCCGGCATTACTAGTAAACAATAAATAAAAATATCCCAGTTTGTAGACGCTATAACTTTTGCACAAACCAATCAAACAATATATGCTTATTGGGAGCTTAATACATAATGGTCTGAATTTATAAAGAAATTTGATTTTTCATGTTTTTATTGGATATGTTTTATAGCAAAAGTAAAAGTAAAAAATATTGTTTTTTTTTTCAAAATTGACAGTCTTTTTTTGTTTATAGCGTAAAAAATAAAAAACGCAGAGGTGATCAAATACCACCAAAAGAAAGCTCTATTTGTGGTAAAAAAGAATACACATTTCATTTGGATACAGTGTCACATGACCTCGCAATTCTCAGTTACAGAAATGCAGTGCCGTATCGCAAAAAAATGGCCTGGTCATGAAAGGGGGTAAATCTCCCGGGGGGCAAGTGGTTAAAGTCCTGAAGAGATGAGTTTATGATATCTTGTGCTGCTTTTCTTATAGAAAGACACATTCTTTCATTGCGGCTACCATATTTATAACTGACAGAGGTACAAAGCCATTATATCAAATCTGTAAATTGTAACAAAACTACACTATATACAGCCAGTACAGAGGCTAAGGCAGCCCATAGATGAGTCCGTTTTTTTTATTCAACCAGCAGACTAAATGAAAAAAAAAATATGACTCGATTCCCCCATCCATTCTCCCTGCTTAGCTATTGTTTTCTGACAGTGGGGAGACTTCCTTGCAACAGAAAAAGATTCTGTTATTCTATACATTAAGGTGAAAAACCTTCTGTGCTGCAGCTGCCCCCCAGACCCCCCTTTTACTTACCTGAACCCGATAGTTCCAGCGGCGAGCACGAGCCCAGCAGCTCCAGCCGCTGTCTCAGATGCTCACTGGATAGATTGATAGCAGCGGGAGCCATTGGCTCCCGCTGCTGTCAATCAAATCCAGTGGCACGGGAGCCAGAGGCGGGGTTGAGTCCTGCTGTCTGTGTCAATGGATGCAGCAGCAGGACTCAGGAGTGAGCCCACACGGGTGCCCTCATGGAACGCGGCTCTCCGTGGGGGCACTCGATTAAGAGGAGGAGCAATGCTGGGGGACCCCAGAAAAGGAGGATCAGGCCACTCTGTGCAAAACCCTTGCACAGAGCAGGTAAGTATGATGTTTGTTATATATTTTGTTTTTTTTTAAAAAGAACCTTTACAATCACTATTTTTGTATTTGTATTCATTTTAAATACAATAATTGTATCCGACAGTTACAGTATTAAACAGAGGCATACTGCTAGATCTAGTCAGCAGTGTCATTTGCAGGCTAAAGGCATATTTTTGTGAATGAACTTCTAAGCTGCATGTTATGACTAAGCAAGCCATAGCTGATACAGTAATCACATGATCGGGAACCACTTTAATTGGTTCTCGAGCATTAGTGGGGCTTGGAGCTGCCAATGACAGGTCGGTCTGATAGCAAGCTGCTGTGCACAGTGTTGGCACAGAAAAAGTGAAGAGAATGTGCTTCTAAGTGCAGTAAACACTTATGCCCTGTACACACGATCGGACATTGATCAGACATTCCGACAACAAAATCCATGGATTTATTCCGACGGATGTTGGCTCAAACTTGTCTTGCATACACACGGTCGCACAAAGTTGTCGGAAAATCCGATCGTTCTGAACGCGGTGAGGTAAAACACATACGGCGGGACTATAGACGGGGCAATAGCCAATAGCGTTTGTTTCTTAATTTATTCTGAGAATGCGTGGCACTTTGTGCATCGGATATGTGTACACACGATCGGAATTTGCGGCAACGGATTTTGCTGTCGGAAAATTTTATAACCTGCTCTCAAACTTTGTGTGTCGGAAATTCCGATGGAAAATGTGTGATGGAGCCCACACATGGTCGGAATTTCCCACAACAAGGTCCTATCACACATTTTCCGTCGGAAAATCCGACCGTGTGTACGGGGCATAACAGTAAGCACGGCTTTGAAGAAGGAGTGAATGGGCATGCTCTGAAACGCGCCCCGCCCACTCTGACATCACTTCCGAGTACCTGCGTTGCACGCTGGTCCAGACAAATCGGCTGCCCTTTCTGGATTTGTACACACAGCTCTCCATCGCTGGCCGGTACAGGACTCCACCTACAGCTATTACATAGACAAGGGAACTCTCCCACTGGACACTATTAATATTGATGAGCCTATACACTTGTACATCTTGTTAGTGTTTTTAACCTTGTTTGGGCTAATAAAGTTTAGTGTTTACTGCACTTAGAAGCGCCTTCTCTTTTGCCTTGTCTCCACCAGAGTATGCTTCTCTCTCCCGGAGTTCTGCTGAGGTGCTGTACCTGACACTACTTGCCCACCATATTCAAGTTTGCACTACGTCATTTACTCCTCTTCCTGAAAAAGTCTATCTTATCTAGAGCGCCCTATTACTGTCTCTGTGTACACTGTTGGTTTAGCATTACACATTGTGCAGAGAAATGGTAATCTGCATATTGTGGGAAGGAAGCAGCTAAAGTAAAACTACTTTGTGCAGAACAAAGTTATGCTGAGTTCAGGGTCTAAAAACATTCACCGTCCCCCAATTGTTTGATTTGACAATCTTTCATTATTCAACACACATTTGATCAGATTGAATGGGCTAAAAAAAATTGAGGATCAAAATATCGCACAAAACTTAACATAGTTTTAAAGATAAAGCATCTAGCTACTAGAACTATTTAAATCAATACCATTGAAAACAATAAATAAGTATGTTCGTGTATAATAAACAACAAAAGCCATAAGTGTTAATGAGTACTGATGGAGTTACATTTTAAAATCTTAATCATATAATGTACTGAAAAACAACCTAAATCTGACAACTGTTGCAAACAAAGGTAAGTTGCTGCTAGACTCAGGGAGCTCTATAATGTAAGTCCACTCATAAGTAAGATCTCATTCCTGTACAGTAGCTGGCTGGTGCAACCACTATTAGTATCTACTGTATGTATGCTGCAGCTAACAGAGCACCTTGGGCCACTTGCTTCCAGCTCTGTTTTGTACTTGGAGCTGTCACTGAACTCTGCTTGGGCACTGTTGTATGGAGGCTGACGACAATGGATGGGACATGTGCTGTTCACTTGCATCAGCCTCTGTAATCACCAGCCTAATCTTTCAGACCTTGACAGAAGCCGCCATATTTCTCAATCTAAGGCTGGCCATACATCATACAATTTTCTTGTACAACTTCCCTTTAAACCATATAATAGGAGGTCAAACCTTAACACTTTCAATTTGTATGCAATCAAGCAGGCCCTTGCACTACATAGTTGAAGGTAAATCTAAAGAAAATTGAATAAGAAAATTGTATGGTGTATGGCCAGCTTTAGCTTCCAAGGCCACGCTCCCTGTTTAAAGCAGCGTTTCGCCTATTTTTTTTTTTTTTTTTAAAGTCAGCAGCTACAAATACTTCAGCTGCTGACTTTTAAAATAAGGACACTTACCTGTCCAGTCCCGCGATGTCGGCCCCTGAAGCCGACCCATCCCTCGGCTCTCGGGTGGAAGCGTCGCCATCTGACGGCTTTACTTCCTGGTTCCCTACTGCGCATGCGCGACTCGTGCTGCGCGATCCCACTGGTCCCTGCTGTCTTCTGGGACCTGTGTGTCTCCCAGAAGACAGCAGGGGGGACGGAGAAGGCACCGGAAGTGGCGTAGATACCTGCGGGTGGCTCGGCTATCTATCTTCTAGCCCAGAAGTGGGAGCAAAATACCTGTATTAGACAGGTATCTGCTCCCCCCTCCCCCTGAAAGGTGCCAAATGTGACACCGGAGGGGGGGGGGATTTCGAAACGCAGAAGTTACATTTTTGTTTGGAACTCCGCTTTAAATTTCCATTTACTCCTATGGAGATTCAATGGCAAGAGCAACCAAGGGCAAACATTCTTAGCAGAGGTTGTACAAAAGAATAAATCTGCTAACTGGTTACCATGGGAAATTCTTTTCTGTTCTTTAATTATTGGGGGCTAACCCCCCCATGTTTATTCATTATGGGTGTCAGAAAGGTACTCAGTGTGATTAAAAGGGCAGTTAGCTGCTCAGTACTGTGCCTGTGCCCAGGTAAGAAAACGGGTAAAAAATCAGGACTGCTCATACAGTATTTCTACCCCCTGTATGCATAATTTACCCTTAAAGTGTGATTAAACCCACATAAATAAAAACTATCAGTAAATGCAGTATTACATGCTGTTCATACCCACTCAGTCGCTATGGGATTAGTTTTCTGTCTTCTGCAAAAAAAAAAACAGGTTGGTCTTTATCTCCCCTTCTGTCTTTGTCCCAAATGCAGTTGGGGATTTTGTAGAGCAGTATTGGTAGCTCTACACATGCTCAGTTTTCAGTGAGTTTCTATGTTGAGCATTTCCTCCCTATCACATCTGAGCAGCCCATGTGACTATAGAGTCACACATGTAGGCTTATACACAGTGGTAAATGACAGCCCACTCTCTCCCTATTCCTCCATGTCCACTAACCAGCTAAACACAATGTAGATTGATGGAGGTTTCACCGCCCTGTTATTCTAATGCCCCATACACACGGTCGGACATTGATCGGACATTCCGACAACAAAATCCATGGATTTTTTCCGACGGATGTTGGCTCAAACTTGACGAGCCAACGGATGTTGGCTCAATCCAATCGTTCTAAACGTGGTGACGTAAAACACGTACGTCGTGACTATAAACGGGGCAGTAGCCAATAGCTTTCGTCTCTTATGCCGCGTACACACGGTCAGACTTTTCGGCTACAAAAGTCCGACAGCCTGTCCGACAGATTTTCGACGGACTTTTGGCGGGCTTGCGGCAGACTTTCTAATGAACGGACTTGCCTACATACGATCACACAAAAGTCAGACGGATTTGTACGTGATGACGTACACCAGACTAAAATAAGGAAGTTGATAGCCAGTAGCCAATAGCTGCCCTAGAGTGGGTTTTTGTCCGTCGGACTAGCATACAGACGAGCGGATTTCTGGGTCCGGCGTAGTTACGACGTAAAGATTTGAAGCATGTTTCAAATCTAAAGTCCGTCAGATTTGCGGCTGGAAAAGTCCGCTGAAAGTCCGGGGAAGCCCACACACGATCGGATTGTCAGCTTTAGTCCGTCGGCGTCCGTCGGACTTTTGTAGATGAAAAGTCCGACCGTGTGTACGCGGCATTAATTTATTCGGAGCATGAGTGGCACTTTGTGTGTCGGATTTGTATACACACGATCGGAATTTCCGACAACGGATTTTGTTGTCGGAAAATTTTATAGCCTGCTCTCAAACTTTGTGTGTCGGAAAATCAGATGGAGAATGTTCGATGGAGCCCACACACGGTCGGAATTTCCGATAACAAGCTCCGATCGCACATTTTCCATCGGAAAGTCCGACCGTGTGTACGGGGCATAAGACACAGGCTGGAGGAAAAGCTTGGAAAAGGATGTGGCATAGCCTGTGACTGGCAGAAATCCGTCCACACCATATTATTGCCAAAAAAGAATAAAGATTTAATTTCAAATATATATTTATATGACAATTTAAAACAGCTTATTGATATTATTTATTTGTACTCTGTGTCCCAAAGGCTGTTTTTTTTTTGTTTTAGTTTTTTATGTGACCAGCAGCAGAGGACTTGAAGCTTTTCCCTTCCACCGTTTCCCAGACAGGTTGGGAAAGAGCTCATGTGACAGCTGTATATCAATTATGAAAGAAGGTACTTTTTTTTTTAATTAAAATAATTACAGTGCCATAAGCCACATTCAGGAAGGAAGGGATATTGCAAATAAACAATGTGTGTTTAGTATTGCTTTAACCCTAGTGGCAAGTACTAATAGTTGATTAGTGCTTTGCTCAAGAAGGGCAAAGCAACAGGGTTACTGTAATGCAAACCTCCACAGATACACATATTAACCTTCTTTTTGCTCCCCCACTGCTCTGTTCATCCGATGAGAGTGAAAGGAAAGCCCTGTGTAAGATAAGAGTTGCCAAAGATGGTCTAGCTCAGTAATGGCGAACCTTGGCACACCAGATGTTTTGGAACTACATTTCCCATGATGCTCAACTACACACAGAGCACATGAGCATCATGGGAAATGTAGTTCCAAAACATCTAGTGTGCCAAGGTTTGCCATCACTATTTGCACTGATTGGCCCAGAGCGGTGACATGGAGCAAGTCACACGCTCCCCCACACTTGGAATTTCCGGGAATTCCCTTTGGCTCTTGATGCTAAATGGAGTGGTAGGGGAGCAAAGAACGGGTATCGTTTTCTGCAGATTCAAGCAAACCTGTTTTGCACTCAATGGGTAAATAGGTTTGCTTTAAATTCCACTCTGAATGACCCACCCTTGAGTACCAGTGAAGAGATATTCAAAATCTAAATTTGAGGGAGTAATGGGATTTTATGACACAACTATTTGTGCAAGAATTGTACATTGTGTGAACTTATTGTGAGATTAGCATCTGAATAGCAACAAGACACACAGGTTAAGACATTTTTGCCCAGTTATGTGTTCATCATGGATGTTAAAGGCTATGCTCACTTATTGGGAAAAAAAAATAAATGCACATATTTCTGCAGAAAAAAAAAAAGTGCATTTATTATGCCTTGAAAGCATTGTACCCGTGATCAGTAGATCATAAGTGCAATGCCAGGCTCCTGCAGAATCTCAGTACAGCTACCTGCCCGTACCTCCCGTATGTACATACAGTTATTGGAGAGCAGGAAGATCAATGAACTACAAGAGCACTCACCAGAACTACAAGCCGTCTGCAGCAATGGCAGATGGTAATTGTACTGAACTGTGTAAACAAACGACGTGGCTTTGTGGGCGGAGCCCTGCTTGGCTGTGCTGTTTTTAAATTGCAACAGCGGGTGTGAGAAGAACTCCCTCGCATCATGGGGGGGGGGGGATCCTTTAAAGCAGAGATGAGAAATCACCATAATTGCTTTATAGGCTGTTAGGAGGGGTAACTTGACATGCACTAAATAACAGATGTGTCATGTTGGGTAAAAAAGGACCATATAAGGATCTTTTTTTTTTTTTCTCTATGACCAGCCTAATGAATTCAATTTTCACATGCTTATTTTGTTTAAGAAAAATAGCTTTCTCCTTATCAGTACTCCAACATTCACAATACCTTATATTTCCACTTTGCTTCTGTTTTGACTTTATTCTGGTCCCGCATTTCAAACTTTTCCATATCATTGTTCTGTTTAGCTGTCTCTTCCTTGCTGGGGACATTTATCTCCTCCTTGGGGACCTGGAGAAAAATAAAAGTATGGAAGTGTTGGCTAGGATTTGCTTTATCTACTTGAACTGATCATTTCAAGAATAAAAAATGTCATGACATAAAAGAATGTATATAAACCCAATCACTAAAATCTCATAATAACTTTCACATGTTAACGTGATTCCAAAAGTTGCATTAAATCTTACTAAATAATAGCAGGAGATCTTGTTATGAAGGTCCTTGTTCAGTAACTTCATGTATGGCGTGCCTCCCAGCTGTGCTCTTCCATTGTCACATGTTGCTCTAATGGAGATTACAAGTGGCTGTGCCTACATACATTGCATAAGGAAATAAGGGTTGGGACTTTGAATGAGGTGGGCAGAGAGGCCAAAGGGACAATCACAGTTACATGAAACATTTATTGGTACATGGTAATAATAAACACAGTAAGTTACATTAAAGATAATAATATCCAATCATATAACAATTCCATCCTGTCTGGTATACGGGAAACATGGTGAGCAGCCCCAAATAGTACAGGGTAACACAACTGGGAAAAATTATTCATGGCAGTAAAATAGGGTCACATGATCAACATTAAAAGCTTATGGGTGTGTGGACCTAATAAAAAACTATGATTGTATGGTGCTTGTCGTAGGCCTGACGCGTTTCGTGTATCAAACACCCTTCAGGGGCAATATGGCACCAAGGTCTAAGAAAAAGAGACAGTGTAATACGGAGTAAATAGAGTGCAAAAATTGCACAAAAACAAATATTGAACATGTAAAGGAGACAGACAACCACTGAGCCCCCATGGGTACTCACATGTAGACGGATAGTGAACTCCAAGAGGTCCGCAAACATGTAGGCCACCAAGTTACCCGTTCATCTCCAGGTTCCTCTCTCTAAGCTCCTCCCTTAGCTCCCGGACCTGATTTACTTGGTGGCCTACATGTTTGCGGACCTCTTGGAGTTCACTATCCGTCTACATGTGAGTACCCATGGGGGCTCAGTGGTTGTCTGTCTCCTTTACATGTTCAATATTTTTTTTTTGTGCATTTTTTGCACTCTATTTACTCTGTATTACACTGTCTCTTTTTCTTTTTTTTTAGACCTTGGTGCCATATTGCCCCTGAAGAGTGTTTGATACACGAAACGCGTCGGACCTACGACAAGCACCATACAATCATAGTTTTTTATTAGGTACACACACCCATAAGCTTTTAATGTTTATCATGAGACCCTATTTTACTTCCATGAATAATTTTTCACCGTTGTGTTACCCTGTACTATTTGGGGCTGCTCACCATGTTTCCCGCATACCAGACAGGATGGAATTGTTATACGATTGGATATTATTATCTTTACTGTAACTTACTGTGTTTATTATTACCATGTACCAATAAATGTTTCATGTAACTGTGATTGTCCCTTTGGACTCTCTGCCCACCTCATTCAAAGTCCCAACCCTTATTTCTTTACACGCCAGGGATGGAGACTTAGTGTCTCATCTAAAGTCCCACCGTTTATTATTTTCTTTTTATGTACATACATTGCATAGGTATGTTCCACCACTGTCAACATCAGAAAGCCAATCCAGAGCAATGGGGTGGGGGCATTTGGTTGAGGCTAGTATGGACTTTCATGGTACAAAGGCACAACGTATGTATAAAAGTATAAGATTTATTACAAAAGTTGCAATCCAGAGCAATGATGTGCAGCCCACGCTGGTATGCATGTAGACAGAAAATGACTGAAAAAGGCTGGATAAGATCAGCAGCACTGAGATGCAAAAAAAGGATGAAAAACCTTGAACATTGTAAATTGTTTATGATACACATAATGTTTTAGCAGACTAAGGGCTTGTGAAGATGGAAACTGCTGTCAAACGCAGGCTTTTACATTTTAATGCAGTGCAGCTCAAAATGCATGCAATTTAATGCTAAAGGCAGCATCTGACATGCTTTGCATGCAATGCAAACACATTCCCAATAGAACATGCTGCATCTAGAGAAATGCAACACAAAACAGTATAAACGCAGCCTCAGAACTGAAATGCACACTGTACTATTGAGGTAAAGATGAATTTACTGACCTGCCTTTGATGTGCGTATCAGTGAAATTGTATAATCAGCCACACTCCAGATGGCCAATGACATTATAATACTAGAGGGTGCTACAATGGCAAAGCAATGGATGGCAGCTTTGTATTGTAAGCCAATAAATAAAAAAAAATGTTGTAATCTGCATACAAAGATGAGGAGCCTTTTGTTGGTCACATAAAGCAAGGCAAATGTCACTACTGCCAGATGAAGGAGTCTGTAGGTGGCATCCAATTAGAGGTTATATCTATTTTACAAGGTATAATAGGGTAGTAAAAAGGGCTATGTGTAAAGTGCATTAACCTATGAAAACGTGCAAGAATGGAATCTTTTCCCTGTTTTACTGCTCTAAATAATTATTCTTTTTCCTGCAGATAACTGCACTTTGGACAACCTTACTAGACAATCATTCTGGTAAACATGATATATACCATATGCGTGTGTGTGTATACAATAAATATAAATATATATATCTATATATATATATATACATATATATATATATCTATATATATATCTATCTATAATATATATATCTCTATCTATCTATCTATCTATCTATCTATCTATCTATCTATCTATCTATCTATCTATCTATCTATCGATATATATATATATATCTATATCTATATATATATAGATATAGATCTGAATAGATATATAGATCTATAGATATATATATATATATCGGGTAAAATAAGTATTGAACACGTCACCACATTTCTAGGTAAATATATTTCTAAAGGTGCTATTTATTGATAGGAAATTTTCCCCACATGTCGGTAACAACCCTTACAATCCATACATACAAAGAAACCTAAACAAATAAGTTCAGAAATTAAGTTATCTGTAATAAAATGGAATGACACACAGAAAAAGTATGGAACACATGAAGAAAGGAAGTTGCAAAAAGGCATTGAAAGCCAAGACACCAGCTGAAATTTATCAGTAATTAGAAAGCAATCCTGCCCCTTGTCAGTGCAAATTAATATCAGATGGTTCAGTCTCAACTGATGGCCTATGAAAAGGTGTCTCATTACCAGGGTATCACAAAAGTAACATCTCATGATGGGTAAAAGCAAAGAGCTTGTTGCAAAATATACTGATGGCATTGGTTACAGAAGTATTTCTGCACTTCTGAATGTTCCAGTGAGCACTGTTGGGGCCATCACCATAAACCGGCCAAGACCAGTTGCTCCTTGCAAGATTTCTGACAGAGGAGTGAATCATCAGAAGAGTTGTCCAAGAGCCAAGGACCACTTGTGGAGAGCTTCAGAAAGACCTGGAATTATTGGTATAATTGTTTCAAAGAAAACAATAAGTAATGCACTCAACTGCCATGGAATGTATGCACACTCTCTAGACTCCATTGCTGAAGAAAAAGAATGTTGAAGCTCGTTTAAAGTTTGCTGCACAACATTTAGACAAGCCTATGAAATACTGGGAGAATATAGTCTGGTCAGATGAGACCAAAATTGAACTTATTGGATGCCATAATACACACCATGTTTTGAGGTCAAATGGCACTGCACATCACCCTAAAAACATCCCAATACCAACAGTGAAGTTTGGAAGTGGGAACACCATATGGTGTGTTTTTCAGCATACGGTACTGGCAAAATTTATATCATTGAAGGAAGGATGAATGGAAAAATGTACCAAGACATTCTTGATAAAAATCTGCTGCAATCTACCAGTATGATAAAGATAAAACAAGGGTGGACATCTCAGCAAGACAATGATCCCAAACACAAAGCCAAGGAAACTCTCAATTGGTTTCAAAGAAAGAAAATAAAGCTGCTAGAAAGGCCCAGCCAATCACCTGACTTGAATCCAATAGAAAATCTATGGAAAGAACTAAAGATCAGCGTTCATAGAAGGGGCCCACAGAACCCTCAAGATTTGAAGACTGTGTGGAAGAATGGGACAAAATCACACCTGAGCAATGCATGTGACTCGTTTTTCCAAACAGGAGCTGCCTTGAAGCTGTCATTACCAACAAAGGATTTTGTACGAAGTATTAAATACATTTCAGTTAGCGTGTTGTTTTGGTTTCTTTGTATGGATTGCATAGGTTGCTACCGACATGTGGTGAGAAATTCATGTCAATAGCACCTTTAGAAATATATTTACATAGAAAAATGGTGACATGTTACTAATGTAATAATGTACCAAAAGCACTTTTAATATTAAAAACCACTGCATCTCAGTATCTCATAAGTTTAGGGCTCCTTCACAAAAGGTGCATGGGGTCTCCTTGATCTAAACGTCTTTTGCTAGAGCAAGCGGTTTCCAAAGTTTCTGTCCTATGTAAGGCTTCATGTACACAGGACGTTTTTACAACCTCTCCTGAGCGATTTAACTTGACAGATAGTAGTCGATGTTTAAAACTTCCGTTTTGCCGTGTTTAGCAACATTTTGCCGTGTTTGTGTTTAGAAGTGTTTTTTAACCGTTTGCCAACCAGTGCATGCCGATTTACGTCAGCAGAATAGCACTGGCAGGCAAAAAGGCGTACAGGTACGTCCCCTTTAAGAAGCGGTGTCGCGAGCGCGCGTACGCCGCAGCGCTTGTGACTGTGGGTCCTGCAGACTCGATATATGCTGGGTACCCGCGATCGTGTCACAGAGAGGAAGAACGGGGATGCTTTTGTAAACAAAGCATTTCACCGTTCTGCCTAGTGACAGGACAGTGATCACTGTCCTGGGTGTTGAAGTCCAGCCCCCTCACAGTTAGAATCACTCCCTAGGACACACTTAACCCCTTCACTGCCCCCTAGTGGTTAACACCTTCACTGCCAGTGTCATTTACACAGTAATCAATGCATTTTTATAGCACTGACTGCTGTATAAATGACAATGGTCCTAAAATAGTGTCAAAAATGTCCGATGTGTCCGCCATAATGTCTCAGTCCCAATAAAATTTGCAGATCACCACCAGGCATGGGCAGCTGTTCCTTCAGAGCGCATGCACCGATGACATAATCGGCACAGTAAACAGTAAATATCTCTTGAATGGTGCACGTTTAGGAGATATTTACGGTATCTAAAGGCAAGCCTTATTCTATCCATGGAGGTTTACAGCCTCTTTAAGGTCCTGGTCTGGTATATCATCTGCTTTCTTAGGAAATTTTTAGGCTGCTCTGGTACACCAAAGCCTTTATAGACTCTTGAAACATCATTTCAAATATGCAAGAACAGGAGCACCATACAAATGTTGATGTCCATGTAAAGTTTAATATGGTCCAGAAAGACTCTTAACTTATTTCAGGCCTCTATAGCGCCCCCTTCATCAGGGTCATATAAATGGGCCATAAAGGTCATTATATAGGTTATGATTACTGCTTTGGTTTAAATACTTTCAAACTCGAAAGGATGCCTCCATATTTTGGCACGGCATGTGTACTTATTAGCTCCAAATAAACGAACTTCTCTATCTAAGAATGAAATAATATGTACTCACTGTAACCTTCTTTGGTGTGTCAACTTTAATCAATGCATCCTTAGTGTGGGCCTCGAGAACATCGAGGTCTGGAGTGGTTGGTAGTGATATGGGCGAGTCTTTCATCTTCTTTGCCTTCTTTTTGCCTCCCTCCTTATTTTTCGAAGGTTTGGGAGGTTTAGGTGGTTTTGGAGTTTTGGGTGGTTTGGCACTTTTGACAGGTTTTGCCTCTTTGGGGGGTTTAGGAGGTTTGGGGGGTTTTGACAGTTTTTCACTTTTATTGGTCTTTTTTTTCGTAAATTTTTCCATAGGTGGTGGACTTTCTGGCACTGGCGAGGGGGGTTCTTCTTTCGGTTCGCTCTCGATTTTCTCCACAATAATATTGTTGCTTTCTGGGATGGTGTTGGCACTAATATCTGTCTTGGTGACTTTTGATGCATTCTAGGGTAAAAAAAAGAAGAAACATGTAAAATGTAGTTTACCTTTTTTTAGATAACTGAGCAGGGAAGTGAGTCCTCTTGCTTCTTCCCCTCCCTCCAAAGAGTTTTGCCTGAGGTTACAATGAGAAAGGCCCCTTTCACATGGGCACCTTTGTGAAGTGGAATCCGCTTGCTCAGCAAGAGATTTCTGCGCTGATTCCCGCTGAGCAGGCGGATGAGGGGTCCGGAGTGGACAAGGACACAGTCCTGCTCTCCTCTATGGGGTAATCGGATGGAAATAAATCGCCTGTCCGTTTCCATCCAATCCACCAGAAGGTTGGGGATTAGGTCCACCATCCGTCTGTTTTTGGCAGACAGGATCGGATTGGATGGCAGTGGGTGTCAGCGGACATGTGTCCGATCACATCTGCCTGAAAAACGGACAGGTGGACCTCATCAGATCACCGTATGAAAGGTGCCAAACAGACTGTGTGAAAGGAAACAGCACCTGCAGCTCCTCTAGGACATTATTCACTCATCTCCAATATTCCACTGATTTGAACTTAATCGGTTAGACTGGAGCTGCCCTTTAAACATGGTACCTATGGTTCATTACTTTGAAAAATATATTTCTAAATGTAGAGTGGAACTCCAGGCACTTAGACATTTGAAATACATAGGTTTACGGTTTTACATGATTAAGAATATTTCATTTTTTGTAGTCATTCTTCTTGTATGCAACACCTTTGCAAATCATTAGGCTCACTCTAAAACTTTTGGGTTTATCCCTACTGTTTACTGGGTCTTTTTTACTACTTCCAAGACCAGTGCCCTGCTCACTGGACAGAGGTAATGATTGATTGACTGTCCAATAAAAAGGCTGGAGGCAGGGAAATGACATAGGAAGCTGAATTGCTGAACCCGAAGGATGAACTATTTAATCAGAAATGAATGTCATCTGTCTGGCTGTGAAGTGTGGAAAAGGAGCGTTAATCAGGCTTAAGCTGGATACACACAATACAACTTTTGTTGCTCGATTTCCTTTAGATTTACCTTCAACTATGTGGTGCAAGGGCCTGTCTGATTGCATACAAATTGAACGTGTTTAGGTTTGACCTCATATTATATGGTTTTGGTAAAACTAAAGGAAAAAAATCTAAAGAAAAATGTATAGTGTCTATCCAACTTTACACAGTCAATGCGTAACTTTTACATTTTCTCCGCAACAAAAAATGTACACTTGAATTTAGAGCAGATTGGCAGTGGATTTGGGTAGTGGAGGAGCATGGCAAAGTACTTAAAGTGAAACTTAACCCATAAAAACATATTAGGCTATTCTTGTTCTTCCCCACGCCTGAAAAAGAATAAGGCGTTGTTCCCTTTTACACAAAAAATGAACTGCTTTTTTTGTGCTGCCCCACATCACTTCCTGCTTTCTGGTCTAGGCCAGAATGACATTATGCCTTGTTGCCTTCTGGGGTTCTCTACAATTTAACAAAGAAAGCAAGTGGGCTGTGACGTTTCGTGCATGCACAGACAAGTCGCAGATGTTTCTGACACCTATGGCATAGGTACAAGCCACAGAACCCCACAAAGTTTGATGTCAGAACTCAGCGGCTTAAAGTGGTAGCAAACACTTTAATTTCCCCCTGCAAGGCAATATCATAGTGTGCTAGTATGCACCGCATACTAGCACATTATGAAAAACTTACCTTAAAACGAAGCCTTCCAGCAGTACGCTGTCACCGCTGACAGGGCTTTCATCTTCACCAGGTCTTTCTTCCTTGTTCACGGGCTCCGGCCATCTGACTGCTGGAACCGCAATGATGTCACTTCCGCGTATGCAAGGGAGTCTCGGCCACAGCACACAGCCCTGAAGGAATGGCACGGGTATGCTGTTCCTGCAGAGCGCATGCACCGGTGATGTCACCAGCTGCTGCTCACTGGAATATCTCCTAAACTGTGCATGTTTAGGAGATATTCATTTTACCTATAGGTAAGATTCTAAGCTTACCTGTAGGTAAAAATAGAAAACGAGTTTACTCCCACTTTATTACACATGTGTAGAAATGTCTGGATGTGCACAAATATGCTGCAGGTCTGTGCCAAGTCCTAAAGACTTGGCACGGACCTGCTACACATCTGCAAATGCACCAGATAGGTAAAGATGGTGGAACCAGGGATGAGGCGGGAGGATAACAATATCTCCAGTGAAGTTTCGCTATAAGTACCTTATACTCCATATAATTCAATGAACTGGTTACTTTACCTAGTATATGTAAAGTACAAGTCCACTTTAAAAGCAACACAAAAAGCTCACCTCTGTTAACCGTATTTCTTTGGCGAGATCCTTGATGAGCTGTGATGGCTTGAAATGTTCAGGAAGTTCATCTTCATGTTCTAGGAGAGCCTAGGAATACCAAATGGAAACATTTTAGGTTTCTCAAAAAAACAGAAATTATACACCTTAAGGAGGAGCGCCAGTCTCTCCCAAAAAATGTAATGTCAGCAGCTACAAATACTGTAGCTGCTGGCTTTTAATATAAGGACATTTACCTGTCCAGGGATCCAGCGATGTCAGCACCTGAGCCGACTCTTTAATCGACTTTGGGTGCAGGCTCAGGCATCTTCACTAAAGGAAACCAGCAGTGAAGCCCTCAGGCTTCACAGCCAGTTTCCTACTGCGCATGCACGAGTTGCGCTGCGCTTTGTGAATAGTCCCACCGTCTTCTGTCAAAAACAGGTACCTTCTTTCTCCAAAAAAGTGCCAAATGTGGTAGTGGAGGGAGGGGGGGAGGGTACGAACAAGCGGAGCTTCCCCTTATGGGTGGAGCTCCTCTTTAAGAACACAGGTGAACAAAACTTACTTTTAAAGCTGGAGTTACACAGGAGATTTTTCAAAGCTAAATTACACTAAAACAATTGAGTACTGTCCGTGACACTTTTTTATATTTGTACTAACATATGTTTTTTCAGGACAAGCTTTTCGGGGTATGTCCCCTTCTCCAAGGTCGACCAGTACTCGGACCTAGAAGAGGACATACCCTGAAATCTTGTCCTGAAAAATGATGTTAGTGCAAATTAAAAAAAAAGTATCACGGACAGTACGCAATTGTTTCTGTCGCAAATGCACTAATACGGCTACAATCACCTCAAGCTAAATTGCACTAAAAAATCACTAGCAATTGATCTCTAAGCATCTGGATAAAATAGCTTCCCATGATGTAAACTACACAAGCACAGTGCAGTATAGCATAGCACCCAACCAGCAATACTATTTCATGGTTCTGACTATACTGGAGTGAAGAAACCTGAATTTAGGTTGCTATGGGTTACAGCACTTTGCCCAATATCATGGCTGTCTGCAGCTAAAATATTTCACACTTATGAAATGTGAAGTTGGCTTTTCGCCTAATGTTCTAAGTTAATAGCACACAAAAATGCTGAGTAAAAAAAAAAAAATTATACAAGTGAAGTGTTTTAGTAAAGTCCTTCCTATGTAATATTATTCAAATGTAGCATACAATACAACGGTCATTGAAAATACCAATAACTCAGATTCTTACATTTTTTTTTGTCCACGATCTAAAGGCTCCGTTCAGTATTTTGGCCCCTAGAACAAGATGCGGTACTGGCTGCTTCCCCGCCTTGTGTAATGCTAAAGTAAAAAAAAATACCCAGAATTAATACAGCAGCTGCCTCTTTACCAAAATGACAGTCGTTGAAGTCCATTTTATTATCTTTTTATTCTGAAGCAGTGGTCTCCAAACTGCATCCCGGGGGCCAGATGTGGCCCTTTGCTTGCCTTTTTATGACCCTTAGGGCACTACACCAACTGGCACCAATGATGGGCACCATTCCCCCTACTGACACCATCAATGGACCACTATTCCACCAAATGACACCAATGATGGGGCACCATTCTCCCTACTGACACCATCAATAGAGCACTATTCGAACAAATGACACCAATGATGGGGCACCATTCTCCCTACTGACACCATCAATGGAGCACTATTCGAACAAATGACACCAATGATGGGGCAACATTCCCTCTACTGACACCATCAATGGAACACTATTCCACCAACTGACACCAATGATGGGGCACCATTCACCCTACTGACACATTCAATGGGGCACTATTCTTCTGATTGATATCAACAATGGGGTACTATGCCACCATCAATGGAGCACTATTCCACCAACTTACACCAATGATGGGGCACCATACACCCTACTGACACATTCAATGGGGCACTATTCTTCTGATTGATATCAACAATGGGGCACTATGCCACCATCAATGAAGCACTATTCCACCAAATGACACCAATGATGGGGCACCATTCCCTCTACTGACACCATCAATGGAGCACTATGCCACCAACTGCCACCAATGATGGGGGACCATTCACCCTACTGACACATTCAATGGGGCACTATTCTTCTGATTGATATCAACAATGGGGCACTATGCCATTAAAACCAACGATGGGGCAATAATGCTGCGGCATTTTCTACTCCCACTGGCCACAGTCCGGCCCCCCCTAAAGCCTGAAGGACAGTAAAATGGCCAGTTGCTTGGAAAGTTTGGAAGGCATCAGGCCAGTCTCTCAGCATGGAATCCAGAAGCCAGTGGAGATAACTGGAGTAGCGGCGTCTATTTCACCAATTTCCAGATTCCAGGGGCATCGGCCAGGTATGATTTATGTGTAAATTACACCGTACTTGGAATTAATCTTAAGGCTTGGGTTGCATAATTACATTTACTTTCTGCTAAAATGACAATACAACCAGAACCTTGGGAAGACGGACCTCGATGTGTACAAGGACTCATAGTACATGGAAAATACACTATAAATCACAATATTTCAACATTTCAAAGGGTAACCAATATATTTATGTCACCTGTGCTGTCATGAAAAATAGATTCAACAACTTTCACAAATAAGGATTTTGATTAGGAAAAAATGTATGAATTGGCTGTTTTGCGATTGAGGAATACACAGAATGTTTAACTGTAATGGCTTGAAATTGCATTTTTTATTAATCTTTATTTTAAAATGTTCTTATATTTTATAAAATACAGTAAGAAATTTTACATAACTCCAAACAGCATATAAGCACTAACATGACATGGAGAACATTGTAAATCCAAGTTATGACAAACTCCATGAAATGTGCATTATATTATTTGTTCCCATTGTCGAAATTCTTCTTCTTGTCCCTGATACTAAACTTCATAGTGAGCATAGAAAAGAAAAAAAAACAAAGACATAGATAGAGATAGAAAAAATGTGCACAACTTAAAACAGCGTTTCATGCATAAACCATTCCAGGCAAACAAGTTGAAGGACAAAACAATAGTTTGACTTTGCTAGAAAAGGTAAAAAAAATTGTTTAGTTTGAGTTAAAAACTTTACGTTTAAAGCTTTTGCTTATAGCTGTTTTAGTTCACCTTTTTACCATTGTTTTTTTTTAAATGAGAGGCCACACACTGTTTGCTTTGGAAAATGCTTTGGCAGCTCTCAACTTGACAAATAGGGATTTTTTTTTTTTTTAAGAGGAAAAAATGCTTTTTGCTTATGGCCTACTTGCACTTCTGCTTTGTTATGAAAAACCCCACAGATGATTTCCTAGATAGCTATTTAAATACGATGTAAAAATGTGCCACAAAAGAAAAAAGAGAATGCATAAATTCCATGCCACCTGAGCATGGGTTGTTGGCACACAATAGATTTCATTTTTCCTCTAAAGAATATAATATTTTTAATTCATAACACATTTTTATAACTGTATCTGCACAAAGAATGTTAGCCAACAACATTTTTTTGTGTCATTGGTTTTGCTAATTTTGTTGTTTTTTTTGTATTTTGTTTGTTTTTGTGTTCTTGTTTTGGTTTTTAATTTGGTTTTTGTTATTTGTTTTTTCCAGCCGCTCTAGGATAATTTTTGAGTCCGGTGGTGGGTGGCTTCGGTGTGATAATTTGTCTGCCTCGTGGAGATCCTCTGCACCTGCGCCGGCCGCATGGCGCTTGGCGCTGCGGCTTTTCTGGTGGGGCTTCCTGGCACACATGCTGTTGCTTCCTCGCTTCTGAACAGGTGTCCCTCGTGACGTGATGTCGTCTGGCGCATATGCAGCTGATGATGCACCTCCGCCACTTTGTTTTGGCAGAGTTCTGTTGCCATTCTCTGCATGGCAGGGGTTTGTTTGAGGCGGCTAGACTATTTAAAGGACGCTGGGGGTGGGGTTAACAATTTTCGGTAGGGGACTATTTAGTGGGGTTCCCCTCGAGCAGGATCTGCAGTCCTCTTTTCTGGGTTGCCGGCACACCATGTCATCATTCTCTCCATGCTTTTAACATGACAGGTATGGTGAAGACCCCTCTGACTTCCCTATTTATTCATTCTAAATAGACGTTCTATCTGTGTCTTTTTTCACTGGTTTTTATTTTTATTTTCTTCATCTTTCACTCTCACTGTCATTTATTTTTTAATGATTTTTGCTAACTGATTATGTATATACACCGACTTTCTTATTTATGTCCATAGAATTTATAATCTTGTTATATATTTTTTCACTCTATGGCCATTCTAGAGTCAATCTTGACTTTTTGATTGGTTTACACTCCCTCTTTCTTGGTTTTCACATAGTGTATGGTCTTACCTTGTGGTGCTCCTGTTATGCCCCGGCCGGTGGAGTGTCCCACCCTCAGCTCCCGGACAGAACCTGTCTTTGGCTGGCGCTTGGTGTCAATGCCCTTCTATGCATTTTCTTTGGATATATTTTATTCAACATTTTTTTTCAATATAAATGCCAAAATTGCACAAGTTCCGCCAGGGTATGCTAACTTTTGAGCACAAATGTATGTACATATAATAAGATAATTGCAGATAATTTGCTTCCTTTTAAATCTTTTCCGTTCCTTGCAAGTCCCCAAACCTGGATGCAAGCCCAAACTCTGACAGGCTAGACAAACTCACATTGCCGGGTATGAAAGTGTCCTGGCAGAGCAGGATGTGATATCTCTTCCAGTTTTTGAAAGGTACCAGGGTTGAGGGTACCCTTTTTGCTGCTGCTGGGTTGCCAACACTAATCAATACAAATACAGTAAAACCAACTCTAGACACATTTTTTTTAAATCTTAGTTTTGAAAAGAGTGTGGGGGGGACTTTTAGTATTTCACAGAAATAAAAATTTTTCCCCATTCTACTAAAAACTAGGCATGCACTGATACCTGTTTTTCAAGCGTGAGTACGAGTAGCGATACTTGTACTCAAGTACTCATCGATACCAATTACCAATACCATGCGGTGAGATTTGAGCCCATAAAAAATGAATGGGCTTAAATTGCACTGCAAAGAAGCGCATGTGATTTGAACAAGAATGTGGTGCGATTCCTGTCCAAATCACATGTGGTTTACTGCACCACTTCTGTGTAAACCCAGGCTGAAGTCTCTATGACAAGCCTGGGTTCACACAAGAGCGTTGCGGGAAACGCTTCATGCAGTGCTTTTTAAGCCCACTTTGTATGGGCTCAAGTCGCACTGCAAAGGTATCGGTTTTAGATATCAGAGCATTTGCACAAGCACTCGTGCAAATGCTTAGCATTGGCACTGATACCAGTATCGGTGCAATCCTACTAAAAACAGTGTTACTGAGACAAGAAGAAATGAGAAATTTTACCAAATTTTACCAAATAGGAAAAAACAACAATAAAAATCTGGAGCTGGCAACAGATATACACAACATGCACGTAACAATAGGAGGATAATGGAACAAAAAAAGGGCTTAGGATGAGGACTTTGTGCACCCGAAAATAAAGCTCAAGGACCCTGGATGTGTAAAAAGGTGTAAAATTTAAAGTACCTTTGAACTTCTCAAGATAGTGTCTTCCCACATACCAACATGCCGTCTCATAATTTGGGAATTGGGTGAGGCTGACGATTTTTAATCTTTTTTCAACTTCATATGCTCTGTAGATTCAAGGATTAAGACACGGACAATTAATACACATTAGTGGCAAGATGGCAAAGCTCAACATGCGAATGATATTCCCCACTGCAATTACATGTTATAAGCAAATCTGCTTTAAAGTACACCTGTGTCCAGGCTATGCACATTAAAGCACTAAAATAATCTAAACAAACAGTAATAGTCCTTGAAAAAAAATACTTATTCACCTCTGTAGCTATAGGTAGTATGGAGAAATTAATTTTTAACGTTTAAAACGCAGGCACAGAATTCATTTCTTTCTCCTATTTTCTGTGGCAGCTTGCCCTCTATTGTAAACAAACACAGGACAATGTAAGCTGGCAGAAACTGACTGATATTATATTCAGAGTCTTTGTTATGACCCAGAAGTTGAGCTGTCCAGTTGACTGTCCAGCACCGAAACCCTCTCAGGACCAAGATGAGAGTCTGTAGGCAATGATGTTTGTATGAGGGGACCGGTCAGTACAGGTAAATGTGCTGTTCTGAATTACGGATCCCCTGCGCCTATAAACAGTGTCAGCCGGTCCATACGGGGAGCCGCCCCCCCCTAATCCACATGCAGGGCGCTGGACGCATGGATTCCAATGGGGTTTTTTTTTTTCGTAGCACATAATTAGAGCTCTAATTGTCTTCAAAAAAGGGTGGGCCCGGGGTGCAGAGCACTGGGGGGGGGGGGGGCTGCTGTGGCAATGGTTGGATTGTTTGCCCCTCCCAAAATATTATACCACCAGCCTCCACTGGTCGGCCTGGACACCAGGTTGGTATAGTTAGGTGAGTACATCTCACTGAATGGGTCAGTGGGAGACGGGTTAAGAGGAGGTATTTTGTCTGGGTTTTTTTGGAGGGGGGATTTGACCATAGAGCGATTAATTTAGATTTTTGTGATTGGGATCATATCTACTTAAAAACGTAAGTAAAAGAGATATATCAAAATGTATGTAAAAATAATGGTCATATATTTATTCATTTTATCAACCATAATTCAGAATATATTTAGTGTCTATATAGCAACCTTTTTTTCCCCATAGATTAATAGGGTAACAATATTTGAAAGGCATAATAGTGGTGCAAGGCTTCAACATATGTTTGCAAAAGTGTTCAACTCAGACCTCTGTTTTTATGATAATATGAGAAGGAAATTTAAATTCAGCTCCCTTTTAGCAGCTAGAAGGGGTGAGTCCTAAGGATTTGGTTTTGTGCACTTTCAATGAACTGTCTCTCCCACATGCACCTCCCTGGCCAGTTATGCATTAATGAGCTGCTCCCAATGATATACTATTGCTCTGCCATATGAAGGCTACAAGCTAAGTGCTTGTCTTTTTTTTCAGCTTTCTTTAGAGTACAGCTCATGTAATACTATGTCCAGCACATTGCTGTGCATTGTAATACCCTGCAGTAAAATGTATGCTTGCAAAGATTGATTGCAACTTACACCAACGCAGGCCCTATACAAAGCCAAATTATTTGCAATGTCTTTGTGTCAGGACTGTGTTGGTGTAAATGAGCCTTAATGTGACACTAAAGGTTCGGGTTTTTAAAAAAACAAAAAAAAACACAAAAAAACAATCATATTATACTTACCTCCACTGTGCAGCTCGTTTTGCACAGAGTGGCCCCGAACCTGCTCTTCTGGGGTCCCTCGGTGGCTCTCTCGGCTCGTCCCCACATCAGATAACCCCCTGGGGGAAGCGCTCTCCCGGGGGGTTACCTTGCGGGTGCGCTCCCGAGTCCAGCATTCGGCGTCCATAGACGCCGAACGCAGGACTCGGCCCTGCCCCCTGGCGGCCACATCACTGGATTTGATTGACAGCAGCGGGAGCCAATGGCTGCGCTGCTATCAATCTATCCAATCAAGAGCCGAGAACCCCGGGCAGAGAGAGAGCATGTCCCCGTTGGACAAGTTCGAGGGTTCAGGTAAGTAAAACGGGCGGGCTGGGGGGCCGGTCACTGACAGGTGTTTTTTCACCTTAATGCATAGGATGCATTAAGGTGAAAAAACACGAACCTTTACAACCCCTTTAACTTTAAAGTTAATTAATACAGCACAGTGGATAAGTGGTTAGCACTTCCTCCTGGCAGCACTGGGGTTGTTGGTTCGAATCCCAACCATGGCACTACCTGCCTGGAGTTTGCATGTTCTCCCTGTGCCTGCATGGGTTTCCTCCCACACTTCAAAGACATGCCAGTAGGTTAATGGGCTCCTGACTAAAGTGGCCCTGGTATGGGTATGGACCTTAGAGTGTAAGCTCTTTGAAGGCCGGGACTGATGTAAATGTACAATATATATATGTAAAGTGCTGCGTAAATTGACAGCGCTATGTAAGTAAAAGGTGATAAGTCCTGGTAACATTTTATAGTAAATTAGGCCTTAGATGATTCATTACCTAGTTTACTTGTAGTCACAAACAATAGCTCTTAGCACACCAGTACAGTTAAAGTGATACTAAAGCTAAAAATGTTTTTCACCTTAATAAAAAAAACATTTTCTATTTCTCTGCCCCCCAAGAGAGGGGAGAATAGATCCAGCGCTGTGCAAGGCTGCATCAATTCTCCCCTCTCTTCCTCTTCACATCGCACTCGAGCAGCAGCAGTGGCAATTGGCCCCTGCTGCTGTCAATCAAATGTAGTAAGGAGGAAGTAGTAGGCGGAGCTAAGTCCCACTGTGTAAGTCTAAGGAGCGTGGCGTCATAGACACACAGCTTGGAAGCGTGCAGACACTGTGTGCCTCCATAGCAAGTGGCTTGCTATGGGAACACACAAAGAAGAGGAGGAGCCAAGATCACCACCGGGGGACACAAGAAGAGGAGGATTGGGGTTGCTCTGTGCAATACTTATTTTAATTTTTAAAATTTTTTACTTTAGTAACACTTTAAGCTGGCCATAGACAGATACATTTCAAACAAAAATTCTTAGAAGTCTTAGGAAAATTTGTATGAAAATTCTCAGAACATTCAAATGTAATTCCAAAGATTTTGTTTCCTCTTAACATTTGATTTTGGAATGAATGGACTTTCCTGAATGAAAACCACATTCACTGTTAGAAACGCATTCAAACAAAAACATTTACATCTTGCAATTTTCTTGTCACTCTGGGTGAAAACAAACATTGATTTTACCCACTTTTGACTAGAAAAAAGAATTAACTTTCTTAGAACATTCTTCTAAATAGAATTTTTGTTCAAAATTCTATCCATCTATGGCCAGCTTTAGTATAGGTGCACGTCCAGGCAAAGTGTAATGAACAATTCAAGCAATCACCACCTCTATGACAAAATCTCAATCTCTCCCTCGTTCTGTCCTGATCTGGCCACCTCTGTCTACAAAAGTTCCTGCTCATCTTCACTAGATGCACTTGCTCCTCTAACCACGCGCAGAATCAGGCCTGACCGTTACAACCCTGGAAAACCGTCAACATCACAAATCTCAAGAGACATTGCCGTGCTCTTGAACGACTGTGGTGTAAAACCAAATCCCTGCAGGACTTCACCCTATATATAGCTGCCCTTCTAAAATACAATTCCTGCCTCCATGTTGCCAAACAAACCTACTTTGTTTCTCTTATTAATACCTTGTCATCCAGTCCCCATTCTTCTCTACCTTCAACTCTGCTTTGTCCCCCACCAAGATTGATGCAATACGTGAGGACACCACTGTACATACATCTTCCCCACTCAACATACCTTGTCTAACAGCAGTCAAAACTCTCCTCTTTTGAACTGGCTACTACTGAAGAGGTTACAAAACTTCTCAGATGCCCACCTAACCAAATGTCCCCTGGATCCTGTTTCCCCCGCAACTGCCTCACTAAAACTCAGTAACGATTTACTAACTGCTAAAACCAATGGCCACTACTCCATACTCCTTACTTGACCTTTCTGCAGCCTTTGATACTGTTGACCATCCACTCCTTCTCACTAATCTTGGTTCCCTTGGCCTCCAAGATTCTGCAATATCTTGGTTCTCCCCCTACCTATCACAGCGCTCCTTCAGTGTTACCTACAACTTTGTCTCCTTCTCTCCATTTGCTCTTTCTGTGGGGGTACCCCAAGGCGCTGTTCTTGGATCCCTTCTCTTCTCTATCTACACCTCCTCCCTTGGTCACTTGATAACCTCCCATGGTTTCCAATGCCATCGCTATGCCAATGACACCCAAATCTATCTCTCTACTCCTCACCTCACTCCCTTAGTGTCCTCTCGCGTTACTAACTTACTGACATATCAGCATGGATGTTGCACCACTCCCTTAACTAAATCTCTCTAAAACCGAGTTGATAATATTCCCTCCTGCTCATGGCCCCCTCCATGACTTTTCCATTAAAATCAATAATGCAACTATCAATCCCTCCCCTAACGCCAGGGTATTAGGTGTAATCCTAGACTCTGACCTGTCCTTTCAGCCCCAAAACCAATCATTGTCAAAAGCTTGTAGACTTCACCTTCGTAACATCTCTAAAATTCGCCTCTATTTAATGAATAAAACCACCAAGCTACTCATTGACTATCTTGTTATCTCTCGCCTTGACTTTTGCAATTCCCTCCTGATAGGCCTACCTCCCCATAGGCTATCCCCTCTTCAGTCTATAATGAATGCTACTGCCAGACTCATATACTTTACCAACTGCTCAGTGTCTGCCACCCCTATCTGCCAATCCCTACACTGGCTTCTGATTGTCAAGCAAATTCAATTCAAAATACTAACAACAACATACAATGCCATTCACAACTCTGCCCCGAGCTACATCACTAATCTTATTTCCAAATATCACCCAAACTGTCCCCTCTGCTCCTCTCAAGACCTCCTTGCTCTCAAGCTCCCTTGTCTCCTCCTCCCATGCTCTTCTCCAGGACTTCTCCAGAGCCTCTTCCATCCTCTGGAACTCTCTACTTCAATCTGTCTGGCTATCTCCTACTCTGGCTGCCTCCAGGTGATCCCTGAAAACTCATCTCTTCAGGGAAGCCTATCAGGCCTCCAACTAATCTCCTATCACTTCCATCAGCTCTACCCCATAGTTATAACCTTTTGTACCACTTGCCCCACCCTGTTAGATTGTAAGCTCTTCTGAGCAAGGCCCTCCTAACCCTCTTGTATTTTTATGTATTGTAACTCTATTGTCTCCCTTTTATATTGTAAAGTGCTGAGTAAACTGTTTGCACTATATAAACCCTATATGATATTAATAATAATAATCAAGGAGAGCTTTCTACATTACAAATGTATTTTTGGAAAACATTCTTAGATTCAGAAGAAAATCTCAAAAACTGTCAGGGTATAGAGAACAAATGGAAGACAATTACCTCATCTGCATTTCCACACTTAGACTGTGCAAGAAGTGCCCAGAAAATGCTAAGCAGTCCATTGGTGTGAGTGTTGCGTAGATCCAACCTGGAAAGACATGAGAGAGCTGATAAATATCACAGGAATATACACTCTGCATTTGTATTGGCTTAAATGACCCATTACTGGGGAAGATGGCAGTGTATGTGATTTCAGCTGCAGCCTTCCCGGCAAAGGTTTGAATGAAATATTACACCTTTACAAACACTTTTGCTTTGTTACAAGAGTATTAGCATGTGTATTAGATAACAACTTTGTAGGAACTGGCAAGATGCAAACAAGCAGGGGGTATAAAGTTTCACAAAGGTGACACCCTAAGCAAAGGCATACAGGTGTCAAGGAAGTACCACTATAACCCTCCTCTATAGAGAAGCCTATCCTACCCACAGCTAACAACTGTATTTTCATTTTGTTCATCTGATCATCCCCCACAGCTACTACCCTTTGTGCCACTTGACCCTCCCTTCTAGATTGTAAGCTCTAACGAGCAGGGCCCTCTGATCCCTCCTGCAATTGTATTGTAATTGTACTGTCTTCCCCGATGTTGTAAAGCACTGCGCAAACTGTTGGCGCTATATAAATCCTGTATAATAATAATAATAACCTTTATAAAGTAATCACAGTCTGTTTTTTTCTCCCCAGATTAAACTGTTTCCTGCTCATAAAATGTGCATCAACGTTCCTTGAAAGGATTCTGCTGCTAGCTCTCAATACCAGCTGTCACTGACAGTCTGGGTACCGCACCCACTCATAATCGGGAGCCAATCAGAGAGACTCCCAATCAAACGATCACAATGTCAGCTATGACACAGTGCTTACATTCAGACTAGAGGCCTCATTGATAAAATACAAGATTGCTGATGAACACTGCCATCTTCAGGCTGCAGTGGACTTTCCAGTTACATCTACTTAATAGTATAATTGTCATATACAGTTACCGTACATTATCAAGAATATTACTAAATCAATTAAAAGCAGAGGGGAAAAATAAACATATTTTTTTTTTTACATTTTGCGCAAGTTTTTTTTTTTTTTTAATCAAAACTATGCACCAAAGAAAAGCCGTTCATTTCCTTTAAAAGATTATAAAATGTTTTTGGATATGCAAAAAAATCATAGAGGCATGCCCCTGGTGCAGAGCCAGATCACCCAGAATGAATCCTAGGAAGAAGCCTAGGGTCCTGCAGGTTTTAAGAGGTTTCTAGTCACAACATCTATGAAGCATTGATAGACTATCTGTTTTGCCATTTTTAAAAATCAAGAGGTGTGTTAAACATGACCATGGCACACACAGCTATAATCATTAACAAGGAAACCCAAAGCCTGGCAGGTGTCTTCATAAGAAAGTATGAACTAGTAGGCTGATAACTGATGGTTAAGTACACGCCAGTACAGAAAATTCAAATTAGGTTATTCCCCAGCACCTATTGCATTCCTCATCAACCCTGGGGTGGGCCATGGCTGGACATTAAGGAATGGCAGACAATATCTAGCCATATGTACAGTACATGCACAACTTTTCACAAGGATGGCAAAGCAGTATAGAAAAAAGCTATGTACAGGACTGTCATTTGTCTGTCAGGTGAACACCATCTCCAGATGAAGTAAACCTCATTAATATAACATAAATGCAGTTATGGATTAATAGAACATGGCCATTATACTGCTGCACACAGCTTCTCTGCAGCACTGTTTCGGTGATCAGCTATATAGATTCCATCTTGGCTGTAAATTCCCCTCTAGACTAGAGCTGTCAGAAAAAAAGAGATAAGGACTGTCTTACCTGATGGAATGAACAGGGTCTGTCCTTGTTTGACTGTACATTTGTAACATTTGTCCACCTGATCTGCAAAGAACATCTCACAATGATTGGCAGCCGACTGCCAGCGCTCATAGAGGGAGATGTTGGCTGAAGTCGGTCTTATCAGATAAAAAATCTTTTCACCCTGAAAAAAAAAGTTCAAAGATATATCATTAACAAGGCACAATCTTTTAGCCTTTAATATTTAGTACATTTTCTTAAAAAGAGCTACACTTTTTTTTAAATCCTATGCTTCTTGGTAGTCAGCTAATATTATTTATACCCAAATGGCAGATAAAATCTAAGTTAAAAAAATGACCCTTTTCTTGCTGTTTTAGGGCAGCCCAGAAGTGAGATTGGGGCCTAGGCACAATAAAAAGGTATAACTGTTAGAGAAGACTGGGTAGATATTGTAACCTATCACAATTAGATCTACATGTTTTTTGGGTTTTTTTTGCAATAAAAGTTTTTATTGAGCAAAGAAAAGCATAGATTAAAGTGAATACAAAATTAGCAAACATGTCAATAACAGCAAAATTGTATACAATTTCAATTCAATCTACATAGAAAATGTAACCAGGAAATAGTAAAGAAATTCACCCAAGAAGGGGGTCACCGGTATAGGTCTGTTTATGCAACAAGGGATCATGGATAGTAAAGATCAAATTGGCAGGTTTTTACTCAATCTATTTTTGGCTCTGGGAGGTCAATTTTAGACCTACATGATAACTATAACTACACATTTTTATTCAATAATGCAAGTATAGTAAAGTGACTTTTTATAAACGGTATTTTACATATTTTCAAAATCTACTGATACAGGTACAGTATGGTCTGTCGGTATGGTCTGCATTTTCAGCTGCAATGTTTTTGCACGTGTTATACATTTATTACTGCCAACAAATTAGTTCATCAAACCTGTAAGGCCTCATGTACACTGCTGCTGGTCCTAAACGGATGTTTAGGAGCAGTTGGGCATTTTTTTCAACTGCTCCGGAACTCTCCTCTATGCTATCTTATCAGTACATGTACAAAGAGTCATTTATAGTCCTTTCTAGGCAGTTGAGTATAGAGGCCTTTTTTAGAAAGCAAAAAAAAATGGAGTTCAGATGCTGAGTTTAGAGGCATTTTAAGCGCCAAATGCTTCAAAACAAAGCTAAATGGATTTAGCCGCGTTTTGTTTACAGGCGTTTTTCATTTTTGGCTATTTTGGAAAAAGAATTAAATAATTTTTTAAAATTTTTTTCAAACACTTGCGGCATGTAAACATGGCAAAGCAGATGTTTTAAACGTGGGTTACTATCTGTCAAATTAAATTGTTCAGGAGAGGTTGTAAAAATGTCCCGTGTCCATTAAGCCTAAAGCCCCGTACACGCTATCGGACTTTCCGACAACAAAACTGGAATTTTGTTTGAAGGCTGTTGGCTCCAACTTGTCTTGCATACACACGGTCACACAAATGTTGGCCAACAATTGCGAACGTAGTGATGTACAAGACCTACGACGAGCCGATAAAAAGGAAGTTCAATAGTCAGGCGCCACCCTTTGGGCACCTTCTGCTAATGTTGTGTTTCGGTGAGCATTGATTCTGAGAGTGCGTGTTTGTACTTTGGTCCGGAGTTGCATAAACAGGATCGGAAAGTCCAACAACACACATTTGTTGGTGGAAAATTTGAGAACATGTTAGCCAACATTTGTTGGCGGAAAATCTGACAACAGTTGTCCGATGGAGCATACACACGGCCAGACTTACCGCCAACAAGCTCACATCCAACATTTCCTGTCGGAAAATCCGATTGTGTGTACGGGCCTTAAGAGTAAATCATTTACTAACCCTTAAAAGGCATTTTTTAGTATTGCCCCAGAGATGGGCTTTAATTTCTATATTTTTAGCAGCTTTCATTAAAATAACATCTGGTGATCCTGCCATGAAGGTTCCTGTTATAGGGTGACTGACAAGGCTCTGTCCCTGTCTCCTTATTGTTCTCCTGCGTTGTCACCCTGTCGCACACCTCTTACAATGAAGACTACAAAAAAGGCAGTTGTTAATCTACAAGTGTGAAAGGGGGGTACCCCTAATCCTCAGGTGAGGTTGATACTACAGTGTTAAATATCATAGTGAAACTAGTAACAAAAACACAGTCACATCAAAAATGCCATTCAATAAAAACTTTGGCACTTATTTAAATGCACCAATTACAGAAGCTGAGAAACCCTCGCCAAAATGTGTCCTAAAATGAATTAATCCAGACCTGAAATTGCAGAACATAATGTGCCGTGTTTATTTTACATTCCGGCCTTTATCACATATGGATGAAAGCAATTAGATATCTAAAGCCCTGTATCTTTATAATTACATGATGTGCAATACTGTGATATCTCACTGATGCAGGACAATATGCGTTGCTTTAACTGCTCCTTTAAAGAGACCCTGTCACATTAGGTAAAACGTTGAGGGCCCGTTTACACTGAACGGCAAATGCCAGAGAGTAAGGGCTCGTTCACACCATACGTGCATGAAAACTGATGAAAGAGTTTACATCTGTTTCATTTGTTTTTGTGCGCTAACCGAACGTGCGCAGAAAAACTGAGGTTTCTGCACAATGGTGAGAATGAGGCCTAAACCTCAGCGCTTTGGCTGTCCGGTAGGGGGTGGTGTGGTTTGCAATTCAGCTCAACACACTGCTCTATTTTTTTTTTAAAGAGGAGTTATTTTTTTTTAAGAATCATACTTACCTAGGTGGATGCAGCATCGGTCCCATGCTCTAATACTGAGAACTGAACGATCAAACACCACCAATCGCTCGGTTCTCAGAGATCCCTGAGCAGAAAGCTGGTGACTGTCAGTCACCGCTCTGTGTTCTCTGCTCACTGGAGCGCTGGGCTGAGCCGGGTGCTGGTCCAGGCGTGTGGGCAGATCCTGACTTCATTGTCGCGATCTTGCCAGAGCCTGGTCTGGCTTTGTGACAACAGCCACTGTTCTGCTGAAAATGGGTCACAGGAGCGCAGAACGAACTGCACTCCAGGTGATCCACAGGAGAAGTATAGCCGAACAAGCTTTGGCTGTACTTCTCCTTTAACACTGAAATTTATTTGAAGTGTACAAAAGTACACTTCATTCATGTCACTGTACAGCTGCACAATGCGCTGCTGTACTGTGCCATGCAATTCTGTACAGTGCACTGCGATATGCACTATGTCTGTATTTTAGCACTGCTAGCTGCTGCCCAGATCCTGGCTGCGTTGAAGTGTGAACAGGACACAAAGAAAACAATTGTTTTCTGTGTCCTTGCAATGACCAGCATTTTTCAATGCATTAAAACGCCAGTTACCACACATAGGAGGAGATTTACTAAAGCTGGAGAGTGCAAAATCTGGTGCAGCTCTGCATAGAAACCAATCGGCTGCCAGGTTTTAGGGCTCTTTCACACAGGACGGATCCATGATGATCCGGCCCGTAAACATCCGCTTGCTCAGAGGGGAACGCTCCGCCGATCCCCGCTGAGCAGGCAGATGACAGCGATGGACCTGTCAGAGCGCCGCTCTCCCTTATGGGGGATCGGATGACGTCAGACCGTAGAGTCCGTCGTCACCCGATCCGAAAACGGATGGAAAAGTAGGTTTTTCCTCTGTTACACATTTTCAGATCGGAGCGGGTTGGATGTCAGCGGACATGTCACCGCTGACATCCGACGCTCCATAGAGGTCTATGGAGTGTCCGTTCAGGTCCGCCTAAAAAACTGACAGGCGGACCTGAACGGATCGTTCTTCTGAAAGAGGCCTTATGGTCAAAGCTTAATTGAACGAACTGAAGTTAGAAGCTGATTGGCTACCATGCACAGCTGCACCAGATTCTGAGTGCTCCGGTTTTAGTAAATCTCCCCCATAGTGTGAAGTGGCCCTCAAACAAAAAATACTAGTTAAAGATAAAAAAAAAAAAAAAAAAGAATACTCACCTCTCCTGCTACTCGTACATGAACAATGCTCACTTTAGTAAAAATCCCCCCACCTTCTAAAGTCTGCTAGGACTAGCCCTGTAGTTATGAGGAAGTCAGGGGGAAGAACCATTGAGCACAATGGGGAACACAGGAAATTGACAATCCTGGAAGTGTTGGTTTTCAAAGAAACTTCAACTGAGGATTTTTCTATCACATAGAGTGGCGGAACGGTGTTCAGTGAAGCAGCCAGCAAGATAGTATTTTATTCTATTCTTTTACAAGAAACGCATTTTTAAGCAAATTTGTTTAAGAAACAAAGTAACTTTAAGATCTTAACTGTGTGTCCCTGCCAATCTCCTCCAACACATCGTGTGAAAAGAGGAGGAATGAGGGAGGTCACATAGGACGACAGGATTTAAATTTTTTATTTTTTTAATAAATTATACAAAACTGTTTAGTAACCAGCCCTGCAGCTATCCTTGAGATCGGGACTTTCATATGTCACTGACTGTTCAAGGAGGAATGGGGCAATCTCAGGTGAGATCTGTTCTCTACTTTTTCAATATAAGTCCCAGTATACTCTAATAGATCACAACATGACCACATTTACAGAGACACCCTGATACTGGCATCAGGATTCCACATATTTTTGCAAATCTATGAAACAAAGCCTGTATTTATATTCAAATCTTAAAAGTGGTTTTAATTATGTTGTCTTTTCTTTCTAGAAAGGGTTGAATGCTGGTAAATTTGCTAGTTTAATGTACTTGTAGTGTATTGATGAGCTGCTTTCTAATTATAAATAAATGAGCTGCTTGCAACTACGTTCATTTTATGAAGGTTTTGCCATATTTCTGAAATCATAATGGGGTTACAGTAAGTAGCCACTGAGTACAAAGAACACTAAGGCCTCTTTCACACTGCCACTACTTGAAAGTCGCGCGATTTTGCTGCAATTTCAGGGAATGCTTGTGTAAATGTGAGGTCTATGGACCTCAACTCGCATCAAAGTCGGACCAAAGTAGTACAGGGTCTACTTTGAAGTCGCACAGATATGAATGGTACTCATTGGAAATCAAGGGGTTGCAGTCCCAAGTCGCACAAGTGTGAAAGAGAAAAAAAGGAGTACCCCTAAACGGACTTTTAAGGCATTGCTATCTATACAAAAAGGTATTAGAGAGTATTTGAAGTATTACAAAATATTTACTTGACAAAGCATTAAAAAAAACATGATGGTTTATGATGAAAAATGGTTGGAATGTATACAAATCTGTATGTAGAACACCAATATAATCTGTCTTGCTCAATATAATTGTCTTGTTCACAGTTTCTGGATGTGGCATTATATCTATGAGAACACAATTACCGACCTCTCCATTCCACAAGTGTGAAAGGGGCCTTCCTGTAGTTCACACGTGTGCTTCTTTGTGGATATAATTGGATTCTGTGTAGCTGGAATTGGCTTTTATAAAATCGCTGCTCATTCATTTTCTATCGAGTGAATATGAAAACAAAATGAAAAGCTGAACTATGACTTACTTTAAGCACATGATACCAGGCCGAGGCTCCTCCGGAGTCTATGTGGAAGTCGGTGTAACTGTCCTTCACACATATCAAACAATACTTGGTCACTTTTGGTTTTGCTAGAAGAGCATCATCAGGCCAATGGTTTTCCACCCAAGAGAGCTTTTTAACTATCTCTGGAGCTTCCACAAAGTTGGACATTCTGTTGATAAAAAGTACAGCATATTTATGAACATTCTAAAAACATAATATACAGTAACAATTTCACAAAGTGTATGCAAGACATGCATTCTTTTAATGGTCATTACATGTTAAAGAGACACTGCTACCTTGCCTATTTAGATGAAAATTACAGTCGTAGTTAAGGGCACCCCAACCCATTGATATTTACCTTGCTAGTACTCCTCTGCTCTCCGTCACAACACTAAAATTCACAGATTTAATGCTCATGAGTTCAAGCCTAGTGATTGGCTGCTAGACCCAAGAACTGTCACATGGGAGGAGGTGACATACTCCACACACCCGGAAGGACTGCTCCATCTCGAAGCAAAGGGTATTGTTGCTGGTTCGTGCACTGACAAGGTAAATATCAGGGGGTCTGCAGGAAACTTTGCAAAGACACTGTTTTCTGCAAGGTGATCGAGTCTCTTTAAAGGAAACTGAACTGAGATAAATTTGGAAGGGACCATTGCTGACTTCTGTCTGAAGAACAATATACTTAAAGATGGGCTGGGATCTTTCAGACTTGCAATTGTTGTCAGATGAAAGAAAACTTAAAGCTAGCTCAATAGCTCTGGCAAGGCGGCTCCTCTTCCCTCGATGGCCACCTAACAATGGCTCAAACCGTAGCAACACAGAAAGGAGCGCAAGTCCAAAAGCGGATGAAAGAGTACAAGATCATTTTGGAAGGAAGGAAGTGAGCTATGATTAAGCGCCAAAAACGGCGTGAAATGCATTAGCTGTATCCTATATCCCTCATTTGTACACTGCGAATTGTTGTGAATTTTATATCGATAAGGCCCCTTTCGCACTGCCGCTACTTGAAAGTCGTACAATTTTGCAGACGTAATTTTGCCGCAATTTCAGGGAATGCCTGTGTATACTTGAGGTCTATGGACCTTAACTCGCATCAAAGTCAGAAGTCGCACAGATATGAATGGTTATCATGGGTACGGCTTATCGTGTGATGTCCAAAGTCGCACAAGTGTAAAAGGGGCCTAAAGCTGATTTTATGGAAGTACGACCAGCCAGACTTTCTTCACATTGGGATTCCTGTGACGTACAGGGCCAGCACCCATCAGTGTGCAATGGAGGTGGGAACAGTGGAGACTCACCTTTAGCAGTGTTTCACTCTCTTTATTGGAGTGAGGAAGGGTTTGAAGCTTTGGAAGGTTTTTACTACTCTGTGTGGCTTGGGGAACAAACAGGGGGAAAGGGAAATACCTCTAATAAGGGCACAGCAAAACAAAAAAAAAAGTTAGAGATTCTAAACCTTCCCCATATTATATTTTAAAAAAATGGCTGGAGCCTAAATCACAATGCATGGGATGTTCCTATATTAGGTCTATGAATCATCAAACTGTTCAACATGGCTATTGCTAATACAAGATCCCCTGGTCACTTCTCATGTCCTATCTACCATCGACAAATTTTCACTTATCAGATATTTTATCGGTAATAGGTTTGCTATTCACAGATGCAAACAACTAAAACACTGAAAGGGAGAAACCAAATGAATGAGGGAATAAGAGGACATATGACAAAAAAAAAAAATATATATATATATATATATATATATATATATATATATATATATATATATATATATATATATATATATATAATGTATTTTTAGATATCAATCTTTATTTATGTTTAGCAAATTTTTTATTTATTTTTATCCTATCTGCTCTTCTGTTCTGGAGGTAATCCTTATTGACATCAAAATGAGGGTTAAATGGAAGACTTTGCTAAAGGATTTGGGATTTGGTCACTGCAGAGCCTGTCAAGCAGTAAAGCAAAGCAGAAGCAGATATCTGCCTAACATAGGCAAATTGAAGAGATCAGGCGATAGATATGTTTGACAGCAGAAAAAATGTTAATACTGTTATTTAGCTTGCAGCATGAAAGCATTCCAGAAATAAGATATCAGTATATTTGGTGATCAACATGGCAGGTATAATTTTATTTTATTGTCTGTTCATAAGGTGGAGTCATGCTTTAAATTCCATGAAGAAGGAAGAACAGGAAAACACCCCTGTTTCTGGTTTAACTCAGGGAAGTCAACAGTGATTGGCTGAAAAAAAACAAAACAACTCTTCCTTAATCATTGACAATGATACAAAGAATCAAAGAATGTAATGAACAGGAAAGGGAGGACAATCTTCAAGATAAAATGAAACAATAAATGTAGTAGGAGGACAATAAAATGTTTAAGAAAGAGTGAGAAATATAAAAAAAAATAGATAAAACTAAAAATAAAGTAAAGGTAAATAAAAAGAGCAAAAGTTAAAAATTAATAAAAAAATAAATTAAAAGAACAAGAAAAAGGAGAGAGAAAAATAAAAACAGAGAAACAGGATGAAGATGATTCATTGGAAAATTGAAATACAAACCGCAGGACACAAAAAGTGTAGTGAGTTTAATGAGTTTGAACCACACAGGACATGGTTGAGCTAAGGTTAACGAGTCTGGGACTGGTGAAGTAAAACAGATTTTCGCAGGTCTACAAGCAAATTATCGGCAAATTCCCCCCTCAGTACTGTATCCCGTAATTAGTAATAGAAAAATCATTTCAAGACTCACCTTGTGTCTGAGAATTCTAGGTTGATGACATCGAGCACTCTTTTTCTGTTAGTACTATAATAATAGTCAACAAACTCCTTCAGCTTCATCTTGCAGTCTTTCTGCTTTGTGACATCGGTGACATCAACCACTCTCTCAGGACCTGGAAAGCAGAATAAAGAAATTGTTAAGGATATTATGTTGCTTTTTCTGCAAATTTTTTCTTACTGGTGGAAGTTCATGTGAAGAGCTGAGTGCCTCAAATGCATTTGCCAGTGGCTTGAAGTTCTGCGGACAAGTCAGCATTAAAGTGTGATGCTAATCAAAATATTTCTGAAGTTTATTTGAACATGCAATGCAAAGTAGGGTATATTGTATAGAATACAATGACACTGGTTGGGCAACCCTGGAGGTGCCTCGGGCAGAACCCAAGGACTTTTAGAAGAGAGAGAATTAAGAGTTCAAATGATAAAAAATCTCATCAATAAAATATCAACCAACACTTTTTGGGGCAGAATCTAGGTTTCCTACTTCATTCGGACTCAATGAATCGATCAATATACTAAAGTGATGGACTCAGAAAGAGTAATATGATTCTGGGCCAGTAACTGTATATATTGTAAAGCCTTCATATGTGCTATAAACCAATAGTTCTGAAAGTGTATGTAAACCCTAACAATTAACTTCTCTTATTTGCCCCCTTTTGGTCTGCTAAATATACTGATAAAAGTGTTTGTGATATTGGGCTCAATTCATGAAGCGGTATCAACAGCTTTAAGAAATGCAGTAAATGATGGCTTAGCATTTTCCCAATTTTTTTTTTACAATTCACTAAGAAACGCTGCTAAAATACCTCATGCGCTATTTTATTAAGCAATGCGGTATTTTAGTAGTGAAAGCTTGCGGTATTTAACGCTGGCGGTAACTGGCGTCTTTAGCAAACAAGTAACTGTTATGGTTGTTAAGGAGCGGACGGCCGCTGTGTCCTTAACAACTATGACGTATCTGCTTTCAGCAGGGCACCCCGCTGACAGCAGAAAGTAAACGTAAGAATTGCCGGCATTTAAAAATTTAGAAAAAAATGGTGTGGGTCCCCCCCCCCAAAATACATACCAGACGCTTATCCAAGCATGCAGCCCTGCAGGCCAGAAAAGGGGGGGAGGGGGTTGGGTAGCGAGCAAGCAGCAGTTTTTGAATTTAATGTAAATACCGCATAAAGCAATAGTGAATTGACATTTTCAGGATCGCATGCGGTATTTGGGAAAACACCTAAATACCACATGCAATCTGCTTTTGTGAATGGAGCCCATTGTTTTATTAAGTGCAAAAAAATACTACAAAATATTTTACAGCGCACACATACAAGAATGACATTTCCTGCAGGGCTAGTTAAAAACACCTGAACATATTCAAAAAATACGGGGGTTTGGTCATACTATATGGTCATATAGTGCTTTAAGTGGGCTTAGCACTATATGACCATATAGTGTGACCAAACCCCCGTATTTTCTGAATATGCTCAGGTGTTTTTAACTAGCCCTGCAGGAAATGTCATTCTTGTATGTGTGCGCTGTAAAATATTTTGTACTGTTTGTAGGTCTTATAGCAGCACCATCTTGAATTTAAATGCATTGTATGGTGTGCCCCCCAAATATGTTCTTGCAAAGTGCAAAAAAATACCTGTTGATGCTATGAGACATTGTGCTCAAAGAAGGGTTATGGAGATGAGGAAAAGTATTTGTTCTTTGTAATCCAACAGAAAAGAAGTAGGCAGGGCTGACACCACATGCTTAAAGTGCTTGCAAACTTCAGACATTCAATTTGAACAAAGCACATCCCTCTATAGTGTGTAATTGACTCAATTAAAGTCTGCTGCTTTGTTCCTCAGATATAAGCATGAATCACTTCTGACCAGTCCTCTTGACACAGAGAAAAAAGGTGACAGGGGAGAGACCTCCAGCATTGTGATTGACAGCCTCAGACTTCTGTTTCTGTGTGCTGTGTTCCTTCCCTCTAGTCAGCAACCAGAGCTCTCCTCACTGAGCTGTGCAGAGGGAAACTTCACCTCTCCATCCCTGTTTTCCTGACAGCTCAGGCAAGATTAATATATTCTGGACTTTGAATGAATGTAGAGAAAACTGCAGATAGGCAGGTACAACTTATGTAGGAGGATTTGTTTCATCTCTGTATCACCGGAGGCCAGTCACTTCACTGGGTATATGTAAAGGTTTACAATTACGTTAAGAATTCAGAGCTGGAAATACACTGGGGTTGATTTACTAAAACTGGGGAGTGCAAAATCTGGTGTCTCCGCTTAGAATCAATCAGCTTCCAGGTGTTTTTGTCAAAGCTTAAGGTCCCTTTCACACTGGGGCAGTGCGAGCACCGGCGGTAAAACGGCACTATTTTTAGCGCCACTTTACCGTTGTTTTAGCGGCGCTATTCGGCCGCTAGTGGGGCGGTTTTAACCCTCGCTAGTGCCTGAAAAAGGGTTTAAACCGCCCGCAAATCACCATTGTAGCGGCACTTTGCCGGCGGTATAGCCACACTGCCCCATTGATTTCAATGGGCAGGAGCAGTGTATACACTGCTCCTTCACCTCTCCAAAGATGCTGCTTGCAGGAGATTTTTTAACGTCCTGCAAGCGCACTGCTCCAGTGTGAAAGCCCACGGCTGTTTCAGGGTGCTTTGCAGGTGCTATTTTTAGCGCTGTAGCGCCTGCAAAGCACCCCAGTGTGCAAGGGGTCTAATTGAACAAGCTGCAGTTAGAAACTGATTGGCTACCATGCACAGCTGCATCAGATTTTTCACTCTCCAGTTTTAGTAAATCAAAACTTGTGATGCCATGTTAAAGAGAATAGTAGGAGCACACTATATGTATGGTACATCAACTGTTATATTCTGTAACTGCAACAAGTTTAAGTTTTACCTGAAATCGCACAATTTCAAAGCCGCATCTCAGTGCAACTTCGGGTGCGACTTTCAAGACATCTGTGCGGCTTCATGCACAGATGTCTATTGAAGTCACACCCGAAATCGGCAAAAGTAGTGTATGTACAACTTTTTCAAATCAATGTGACGCCGCAAAGTCGGCATCGCATCAATTAGAACACTGCCATTGCTGTCAATAGATAAAGATTGACCTGTCAAATCGCATGACAAATCGCTCCAATGTGAACGAAGGTTAAAAGGGACAAAGCATGGGGAAATGTGATTGTACATTCGGGAAAATAATTATTTGGTCCCCTGCAGATATTGTAAGTTTGCCCACTTACAAAGAAATGAAGGGTCTATAATTGTTATCATAGGTGTATTTTAAATGATAGAGACTGAATATCAACCAAAAATTCAGAAAAACACACGATACAAATGTTATAGATTGAGTTGCATTTCAGTGAGTAAAATAAGTATTTGATCCCCAAGCAAAACATAACTTAGTACTTGGTGGAGAAACCCTTGTTGGCAAGCACAGAGGTAAGATATTTCTTGTAGTTAGTGACCAGGTTTGCACACATCTCAGGAGGGATTTTGGTAAACTCTTCTTTACAGATATTCTCTAAATCCTTAAGGTTTCCTGGCTGTCACTTGAAAACTCCAAGTTTCAGCTCCCTCTATAAATTTTCTATAGGACTAAAGTCTGGAGACTGGCTAGGCCACTCCATGACCTTAATGTGCTTCTTCTTGAGCCACTCCTTTGTTGGCTTGGCTTTTGGGTCATTGTCATGATGGAAGATCCATCCCATATTCAGTATTCTGGTTCCCATCCAAGATTTTACAATACATGGCCCTGTCCACTTGCCCCTCAATGCGGGAAAGTCGGCCTGTACTTTTAGCAGAGAAATAGCCCCAAAGCATAATGTTTCCACCTTCGTACTTGACTGTAGGGATGGTGTTCTTAGGGTCATAGTCAGCATTTTTCTTCCTTCAAACACAGCGAGTCGAGTTAATGTCAAAGAGCTCAATTTTGGTCTCATCTGATCACAGCACTTTCTCCCAATCCTTCTCTGAATCATTTAGATGTTCATTGGCAAACTTCAGATGGGCCTGTATATGTGCCTTCTTGAGGAGGGGGACCTTGCGGGGAGCTGCAGGATTTCAATCCATGGCAGCGTAATGTGTTACCAATGGTTTGTTTGGTGACTGTGGTCCCAACTGCCTTGAGATCATTCACAAGCTCCTCCCGTGTAGTTCTGGGCTGATCCCTCACTTTTCTCATGATCATCCTTACCCCATGAGGCAAAATCTTGCACGGAGCTCCAGAACAAGGGCAATTGATGGTTATTTTGTATTTCTTCTATTCGTAAATAATCGGTCCAACAGTTGTCTCCTTCTCACCAAGCTTCTTGCTGATGGTCTTGTAGCCCATTCCAGCCTTGTGCAGGTCTACAATATTGTCCCTAATGTCCTTTGACAGCTCTCTGGTCTTGCCCATGATGGTGAGGTTTGAATGGAAGAAAGAGATTCTGTAGACAGATGTCTTTTATACACATAACAAATTGTTGTTAGGAGCACCTTCTTAAATTCACAGGATTAATCTGTGTACCACATGAGCACACACTGTAGCCAGTCTGTGGGAGCCAGAATTATTGTTGGTTGGTAGAGGATCAAATACTTATTTCACTCAGTGAACTGCAACTCAATTTATAACATTTGTATTGTGTGTTTTTTCTGGATTTTTAAAATTATAGACCCTTCATTTCTTTGTAAGTGGGCAAACTTAAAAAAATCAGCAGGGGATCAAATAATTATTTTCCCCACTGTATCCCAGAGATGTACTGAATATGTTTCTTTTTATAGGAACTTACCAACATAATTCTCCACGTCACTGACATAGAAGGTTGGAGCGGGTACAGAAAGTCCAAGACCATCTTTCTTTGGCACCAGAATTGGTTCTGTAAAACCAGTTTCTTCAAAATACTCCACTGTCAGCTGATTGCCATTCAGTTTAGTCACCACATCCTCAGCACTGTAAGAAAAATATCAACACTTATTATTATTCATGCCAATATCAAAAAAGTGGTAAAGTTCAGCTGTTAAATGTTTTTTTTAAAGAGGTGTTTAAACCATAAAGCAGAGCAATGCCTTCCTGGCAAATGAAAGGTAAATATGTGACCTGATCTACTGCAGATAACGGAAGAACATTTACTAAACCAAAACTGATATACTGTTAACATGGAGAGATGTTCCATGAAGCATACAAGTTCATTCCTAATTCTTCACACATTTTCTAGAACAGTGGTCTTCAAACTTTGGCGTTTGGGCCGAATGCGGACCTTTGCTTGCTTTTACCCGGCCCTTGGAGAATGATGAGGCACCATTCCTCCCACTGACACCAATGATGAGGCACAATTCCTTCCACTGGTACATACAACTGCCCATTGCCCCCACCCATAACTGGCCTTTGCTGCAAAGAGCACATGGAAGGGCGACGTATGTCAAACAAAACCAAAGAAAATTCCCAACTCAACTCACCGACCACTTACACCGCCCACTGCCCTACTGATACCATCCACTAACCCCCAAAAATGTAATTGTAAAAAAAATAAATAAAAAATAACTAAAGAACTAATGACACCACCCTGCACCTACTACCCACCTCCATACATGATGCACTCCTCTCCTGCACATACTACCCACCTGCACATACTACCCACTTCCATACACTCCATACTCCTCTCCTGCACATACTACCCACTTCCATACATTCCATACTCCTCTCCTGCACATACTACCCACTTCCATACACTCCATACTCCTCTCCTGCCCATACTACCCACTTCCATACACTCCATACTACTCTCCTGCACATACTACCCACCGTCGTACACTCCACACTGTACATTCACTATTTAACATTACCGCATTCTGCACTATGTAAGGCATCTCAGACTCTATTAAACCACACCCCATTAAAGCCACGTCCAATATTATGATACGCCCCTGTAACGAATAGACACATGAAAAAGGTATTCCCTAGCAACTAAACTGTAATATTGGAAATGGCTAGATTGGGGTCTGACTACAAAGAAGCAGTGTTATGTTGTAAGAAGTTTTCATATATAGATAAGAACAAAAGAGGGTTTTTGGGACTTTAGACGAGACATGTAGCCATGCATCTCCATCCCTATATCTGGTACATAGAGAAGGGTTTCGGGACTTTGAATGAGGTGTGTATGATGGGACTCAGCAAGTGATATGGATGTGTTTATTGTCTAAAACACACAGCAATAGCATGCAGCAGTGGATACATGGAGTATAGTAAATACATGAACAGCATATTGCAAACCATAAACATATAAATGTCAACTTGTACATATCATTGTTAAAAAGGTATTCCTCCATGAAACGAATCCTAAAACACAAGATATGGTCCTATGAGTAAACATGATGCATCAATGTAAGCCCAGCGCGTTTCATGGCAATAATGCCACTCTTCAGGGGGGGATGTGTGGTAAATTTAGATCTGCAAGGAGACAGACATAAGCATATCACATAAAAATTCTAAACGTGCAACCCAACTAAGGGAAGCAATGAAGTTGAGTAGAGAAGATAAAAATATCTATCTCCTGGACTACTTACATGTTATCAGCATGTGAAGGTATGTACACTGGAGCATGTGGGCTAGCACAATTGTCTGATATTTTTACCTTCTCTACTCAACGTCATTGCTTCCCTTAGTATGCATCATGTTTACTCATAGGACCATACCTTGTGTTTTAGGATTAGTTTCATGGAGGAATATTTTTTTAACAATGATATGTACAAGCTGACATTTATATGTTTATGGTTTGCAATATGCTGTTCATGTGGTTACTATACTCCATGTATCCAATGGTGCATGCTATTGCTGTGTGTTGTAGACAATAAATACATCCATATTACTTTGTTCCACTTGCTGAGTCCCATGATACACATCTCATTCAAAGTCCCAAAACCCCTCTCTATGTACCAGATATAGATAAGTGGTTTTTAATTATGGGGATCAACTACTTGTGTGTCTTGTCTGCAGTAACGGTAAAAGGAACTCCACCTTACATGAAACAATGTACTGATACCTCTCATACGGAGAGATTACACATTTTCTGAGAACTAGTTCTCTTCTAATTCTTAAGCCTTCATTGTTGGCTCTGTAGAAGACCTGTGCATGCACCCGAGAACCACTCCCAAACCTGACAACCTTTATAATTTGTTTTAAAGCCCCTCCTTAAGCCTTCTCTATGGGGAGTTGATTACAAAATACAAAGCAACAAGTTTATCTGCTTTGCAGAGCTAAGTAACAGGTTCATTTACAGTAGGCAAAAAAATGTTTCCCCATTTTTGATAGACCAAGGGAGGGTTATAACCCCTGTCAGATTTTTTTTTTGCCATTTGTGTCCCATTGGGGTGATTTACCTTCACTTCCTGTCCCATAGCCAAACAGGAAGTGAGAGAAAATCCCTGCAAATTAAGGGAACTCCTTGGGGACCCTCAGCTCACCAGAACCAGTGACCTGATTGGAAGATTTGCCCTCAATTACTTTTCTGAGGACAACCCAACATTTTCTTTTACTTTTCTACTTTAATTCTTCTGAGCTTACTGTGTGACTTTTAACAGAGGGTTGCAGATTTTCTGAAATTCATGTGGGCACGACTCTTCTTTAATTATACAAGTCATTTAAACTGCAGTCTTTTCATATTAAAAATCACTTTGTTTCATGAAGAACTCATGTATTTCTACATATGAATCTTAAAAGAAAATGTACAAACTACAAAAGAGTGTTTATGACAGGCTCTAGGGAATTCTGTTACACTTGTAATGAATTATTGATTTCATTTATGGATTATATACATAAAAAAATAGACATGCCTATTAAGCATTTATTGATTCATTTGAAAACATTTATTTAAACAAATTGCTTACATGACATAAGAAATGAGACATGACAGGAGATGGATGGTAAGGCCAACTTGCAAAGAATTATTAATACAGCGCACGGCGGTTTATTAACAATTCAAGTCATTTTCAAATGGGAAAAGCAGCAACAGAGAATAAAGCAGAATCTGTTGTTAATAAACAACTATGTATCATTGTCTTAATAAGGCCTTTAGAGTGTTCATGTGAAAGTCCAGAGATTTTTCCACAAGAGGGCGCTACAAATATTAAAGCCTATTCATCATTTCAGATTCAGTTCAGGTGATCCCCACCATCTGGATTTTGCAAAAGCATTTGATACAGTCCCCCACAAACGCTTAATTTCCAAACTGAGGTCTGTAGGCAAACACCATAGGGTATGTAGATGGATAGAAAGTTGGGTACAGGACATCCAAAGGGTGGTAATAAATGGCAAATACTCAGAATGGTCTCAAATAGTATGTGGAGTCCCCCAAGGATCTGTCCTGGGACAAATTCTAATTAATTTATTATAAATGATATCAAGGATGGGATAAATAGCTCAATCTCAGTGCTTGCTGACGGTACAAAGCTAAGTAGGGCAATAACTTCACAGCAGGATATAGGAACCCTACAAGAATACATCAATAAAATAATGGCTTGGGCAACTACATGGCAAATGCGGTTTAAAAATAGGTGGAGTCCAGAGAAGGGCGACCAAGCTAATAAGGGGACTTCAGTTTTGAGGAAAGACTAAAGACTACACACGTCCTAGGAGAAGAGACGCTTGAGAGGAGATATGATAGCGATATACAAATATCTCAATGGTAAGCCCAGCATAGGGAGGAAACTATTCAGTTTCAGGGAGTATAAAAAGACACAGGCCACTCAATGAGATTGGAGGAGAAGCGGTTTAACCTCAAACTGCGTAGGGGGTTTTTCACTATCAACACAGTAAGGACGTGGAACTCACTTCCACATTCGGTGGTGTCAGCAGGAAGTATCGATAGCTTCAAAAATCTCTTGGATGGACACCTTAGCGAGCACAGTATACAGGGATATGGGATATGATATTTTGACATGAGCACACACAACCACACAGATTGAACTAGATGGACTGGTGTCTTTATTCAACCTTGCCAACTATGTAACTACCCTGTTTCCCCGAAAATAAGACCTAGCGTGATTGTCGGTGATGGCTGCAATATAAGTCCTACCCCCCAAATAAGCCCTACCTTGTTTCCCCGAAAATAAGCCTACCCTGAAAATAAGACCTACAAGGACTTTAACTAGGGCTTATTTGGGGGGGTAGGGCTTATATTGCAGTCATCACCGACAATCATGCTAGGTCTTATTTTCGGGGAAACAGGGTATGAGAAACAACATGCCTTGGCCCTAGGCAGTTTCAGCTACTTCTTATGCCCTGTACACACGATCGGACATTCCGACATCAAAATCCATGGATTTTTTCCGACGGATGTTGGCTCAAACTTGTTTTGCATACACACGGTCGCACAAAGTTGTCGGAAAAACGCGGTGACACTAAAACACGTACGTCGGGACTATAAACGGGGCAGTAGCTAATAGCTTTCATCTCTTAATATATTCTGGGCATGTGTGGTACTTTGTGCGTCGAAATTGTCCACACACGGTCGGAAATTACGCAAATGCATTTTGTTGTCGGAAAATTTTATAGCCTGCTCCCAAACTTTGTGTGTCGGAAATTCCGATAGAAAAAGTCCGATGGAGCCCACACACGGTCGGAATTTCCGACAACACAATCCGATCGCACATATTCCGTCGGAAAGTCCGACCGTGTGTACAGGGCAATAGAATTTAAGATGGCAATCCAGTCTTTGAAAGTCTATCCTTTAACTTTATTGCAGAACTTGTAGAACAGAAGGATGCAGATGGGAAACCCAATGTTGCCTCATTTCTCTAAAGTGACCAGTCCTTTGAATGGATGCTCAGACTTCCCAAAAAAGAGGTTCCCACAAAGCAGAGGTTTAGCTCCAAGTATGTGACTGCGGCAAAAGCCCAGGTTCTAATGTGTCTCCCTTGTCCTTTGGTTCTTTATTCCAAGGCCTTCAACTTCAGCAATGTCATAGAACTTAGTACAGTTCTGGACCCAAGACAGGACACAAACTTTCACACATAAAACATGAATTCTCCAGACCCTCTCATATGGTAGCTCTAGATATTTAACTAATATGAAATCTATATAGTGCAGTGCTTACCCTTTAAAACGGGATGGACAATTCAATTTTCCCAAGGGGCCACATGACAAACTGGGACTGTTGTGGAGGGCTGAACTTAATTTTGCTCAATAATAATTTTGGACCTTGGAAGGTCTAAGTACGTTAACATACAGAAAACAAACACTGACCACCAATGCAGGGGAGCACCACACTGACAACCAATGCAAGGAAGCACCACAGTGACCATCAATGTAAGGGAGGACTACACTGACCAACAATGTAAGGGAGCACCACACTGACTGCCAGTGTAAAGGAGGACCACATTGACCACCAGTATAAACAAGCACCACACTAACCACCAATGCAGGGGAGTTCCACACTAACCACCAATGCAGGGGAGCACCACACTGACCACCAATGCAGGGGAGCACCACACTGACCACCAATGCAGGGGAGCACCACACTGACAACCAATGTAGGGGAGCACCACACTGACCACCAGTGTAGGGGAGGACCACACTGACCACCAGTGTAAGGGAGGACCACACTGACCACCAGTGTAGGGGAGGACCACACTGACTACTACTGTAAGGGAGCACCACATGGACCATCAATGTAAGGGATTACTGCAGTGACCACCAATGAAAAGGAGCGCCACACTGATCACTAACATAGCAGAGCACCACACTGACAACCAATGTAAGGGAGAACTACACTGACAACCAATGTAAAGGATCACCACACTAACAGCCAATGTAAAAGAGCACCACACTGACCACCAATGTAAGGAGACACCACACTGACCACCAATGTAAGGGAACACCACACTGACCACCAATGTAAGGAGACACCACACTGACCCACCAGATAAAGGGGACCAGAGTTTTTACTGTGTTTCTTTTGTAGCTATTGCAATTCATTTAACTTAATGATTATTACTGAAAGTCTAAAGTCAAATAGAGATGGAGAGTGTTAACAAAATGATCTACTCTGAGTGTCAAAACGGGTACGTACACTACATTTGTTCTTTTACTTATGATTATATCTGAAACTCACACTACTGTACCATGAGATGTCAATGTAATCATTTTTGACAATTATTTTAATGGTTCCTTCAGGGGAAAAATGTTGAGAAAGAGTACATTACAGTATACCTACCACAAAGTGATCAGGTCACTACAGTACTTGGGGAGACAACCTGCAATGGCACAGCATACCCCTGTGGAACAGCTATGTCAAGCTAATTTTTTTTTTGGTTTTTAAGGTGAAAAGGGGATGAAAGCCCTGTTTGGTTTTTACTACTATCCAGAACTGCAGAAACAGATTTTCGCTTACTTTTTCTCCCCAGTGGCAACAGTTTCACCAGACAAGAAATGAAGGAAAATCAGCAACAGGGACAAAAATATTATATAATAATTATTTTGAATGAGCTGCCTTTACACACGTTTGTTAAACACAATGGACTGTCCTGGTGTGAATGGGCCCTCAAACCATTTGCCTACCACCCTATAGCAGATATACCGCTACTGAGGGTACCGTGGACTCGATGTCCGCCAGCTTAGGCGATTATTCGGTACAGAGGCAGAATGGCAGTCTGTCTATGTAAACAGGGCAGACTGACGTTCTGTCAGTAGGGAAGGAATGGATCCTGTGTTCCTGCGAAGCCGGGGCAAGGATCCATGTCTTCCCCTGGTAAAAGCACCTCCCACACTGTACAGGCTAGGTATATAATTAACCCTTTGATCGCCCGTAGAAGTTAACCCCCTTTTTAGCACTGATCACTGTACTAGTGTCACTGGTTCCCAAAAAAGTATCAAGTGTCCAATTTGTCCACCGCAATATCGCAATCCCGCTATAAGGTCACAGTCGCTGATCGCCGCCATTAATAGTGGAAAAAAAAAAAACTACTTTTGTGCAAACCAATCAATATACGCTTATTGGCACTGTAAAAGTGTCCAATTTGTCTGCTGCAATATTGCAATCCCGCTAGAAGTCGCTGAATGCCACCATTAATAGTAAACAAAAATAAAAATCCATAAATATATCCCATAGTTTGTAGACACTATAACTTTTGCGCAAACCAATCAATATACGCTTTTCGGGATTTTTTTTTAACCAAAAATAAGTAGCAGAATACATATTGGCCTCAACTGATGAAGAAATTAGATATACTAACATATCCAAAAAAAAAATTACAATATCTATCTATATATATATAGTAGAAAGTAAAAAGTGTTTTATTTTGTTTTTTCCCAAAATTGTCAGACAGTTTTTGTTTATAGCGCAAAAAAGAAAAACCACAGAGGTGATCAAATACCACCAAAAAAAGCTCTATTTGTGGGAAAAAAGGGCATACATTTTTTTTTAGGGTAAAGCGTCGCACGACCGCCCAATTGTCAGTTAAAGTAACGCAGTGCCGTATCGCAAAAAATGGCCTGGTCATGAAGGGGGGTAAATCTTCCGGAGCCAAAGTGCTTAAAAAATAAATATTTGACCAATTTTTCTAATATCAGCCCATCTATGCCAAACCTAACTCACCCTGGGCAACGATAGCAAAGCAATTGCCTGAGAAAATCATATTCAGAAAACGTATGTAAACCCCAACAATCATAATCTCCCATTTGTTCCCTTTGGGTCTGTTAAATTGTGAAAGTTTTTTTAGGTTATATCTGCTCAATAATAATAAAAAATAAATAAATCCTGTTGCTTGTGGCAGAAATCTTGTGAGATGATAACTTCCTGTTCTCTCTGTCTGTGCTCTACTCTTATCAGTTAGCATTGTTCCGTTATCTCCGTGGACTTTGAAACATTGTTTGTAGTCCCAACACACTTCTTGTTTTAGGATGACAACTCCACTCCTCCACAGATACAGTACATTACATGATCCTTGTCACTCTAGTGCAGGCAATGTGTCTTGGGTTTAGATATTATAATTAATTTACAAGATTTATATAGCGCCAACAGTGTATGCAGCGCTTTACAACATGAGAGCAGACAGTACAGTTACAATACAATTCAATACAGCAGGTATAAAAAAAAAGCTCTGCATCTGTCCACCGCTGGCTCTGCAGAACTGAGCGATCAAACACAGCTGATCGCTCAGTTCTCCCCCTCCGCTCAGTCACCAGCTCTCTGCTGTCCCCTCCAGTGCTCACTGGTGTGCTGGGCTGTGCAAGGGTTGGGAGGGGCTGGCTCAGGCTCTTAGCAGATCACTGAGAGGCTGAGCCAGGTGCTGGTTCAGGCATCTGGGTGGATCCAAACCATGTAGCCCCCTGCCGGCTGAAAACGGGGTCACAGGAGTCACTCCTGTGACCTACAGGTAAAGTACAGCCCAAAAAAGCTTTGACTATACGTCTCCTTTAACCACTTCCCATCCCACGTATAGTAATATGACGGCAGCGAGGTAGCCGTCAAATGATGTCCTCGGCTTCCCAGCCGTCTAGGGGGCGCGCACACCGCCGCATCACTCGGGAGCCAATGCGCGTGCCTGGCGGCCGCAATGTCTGCCGGGCTCCCGCAATTGCTTGTCACAGAGCAGGGACGTGGATCTGTGGGTGTAAAACCCACAGATCCACGTCCTGTCATGGGGGAGGAGACAGATCATGTGTTCCTTGTATATGGGAACACCGATCGGTCACCTCCCACAGTCAGTCCCCTCCCCCCACAGTTAGAATCACTCCCTGGGTAACACTTTTAACCTCTTGATCGCCCCCTAGTGTTAACTCCTTCCCTGCCAGTGACATTAATACAGTAATCAGCGCAAATTTAAAGCATTGATCGCTGTATAATTGTCAATGGTCCCAAGATAGTGTCAAAAGTGTCTGATCTGTCCGTCGCAATATCAAAGTCCAGACAAAAATCGCAGATCGCCGCCATTACTATTAAAAAAAAATAAGAAGAAAAATGCCATAAATCTATCCACTATTTTGTAGGCGCTATAACTTTTGCGCAAACCAATTAATATACGCTTATTGCGATTTTTTTAACAAAAATATGTAGAAGAATACATATCGGCCTAAACGGAGGAAGAAATTTGTTTTTTTTATAAAAATTGGGATACTTATTACAGCAAATTTGTTTATAGCACAACAAATTAAAACCGCAGAGGTGATCAAATACCACCAGAAGAAAGCTCTATTTGTGGGGGGAAAAAATGATCAAAATGTCATATGGGTACAGTGTTGTATGACCGCCAAAAATATATATATATTTTTTAATATTTTCTTTACATTTCTAGTTGTTTCTATGGAGCAGGTTGATACATAGGACTGCAAGCTATTCTGTACGAACAGACGGGATTAAAAATATATTACCCTATAATTCCCCACCCAAGCTTTGAGCTCTTTATCCCCATGTTAGGACAGACAGTATGCAAATATGGTTTACAGCTGATAATGAGATCTGTCAGCACAATGCAGGCAGGGTTAATTATGATAAGTATATTTTCACAGTCCCTTTGTTGACTCTGCATAGAAGAGGAACGTCAAGTGGGATTTTTAAGCACAAAGGTAATTAGCAATTAAAAAAAAAAAAAAAAATCAAATTATTAAAAAATTAAACCCCAAACCAACAATGTATAAGATCCAGTGGCTGCATTGCATTCGGTTTCTTTTTTTAGCCTTTTTCCCCCTCTGTTTTCACCTGGTGGTCTGGCCAGTAACACACCTCCCGTATTAGAGTGCCCCCACTCTGGATGAAGGAGCACAGGAGTCAACTTTGGACAGTAGCATAGTTAGTCTCGGGGGGGGGAGGAGAGTGTTAGATGTAGTAGCAGATTTAAATACACTAACAAGCTGAAGCCAAGCTCCAGCCCACACTTTATAATCAGTTACAGCAAACAGTTTTTTAAGTTATGCTATTTAAAACGAAAGCCTGTGACAAATATAATGCACTGTAAGTGTTTTGACAAATTGCCTGAAAATGTGGAAATACATTTCAAAGTGGTATTAAAGTCGTTTTTTTCCTAAATCAGAAAAAAATATAATTCACATGCATTTGAAGTTTTTAAAAACGTCTGGCACAGAGAGAAGGAGAATACAGCGCTGGAATCATTGAAAAGCGAAGTTCCGAGGAGGAAATATAGAACAAAAAAATGAAGTGCATTTCAACGTTTTTTTGATTTTGGAAACATTATTTGACTTTATTACCGTATATACTCGAGTATAAGTCGTCCCGAGTATAAGTCGAGGCCCCTAATTTACCACAAAAAACTGGGAAAAATTTATTGACCCGAGTATAAGTCGAGGGTGAAAAATGCAGAGGGTCAATAATGCCCATCTGCAGCTGCATGCCTCTCTGTGTCCTGTGCAGCCTACCTGTACCCTGTGCATGTGTCCTGTACATGTGTGTCCTGTACATGTGTGTCCTGTACATGTGTGTCCTGTACATGTCCTGTGTCCTGTACATGTGTGTGTGTGTGTGTGTATGTCCTGTACATGTCCTGTACATGTGTGTGTGTGTGTGTGTGTGTGTGTCCTGTACATGTCCTGTGTCCTGTACATGTATGTGTGCATGTGTCCTACCTGTGTCCTGTGCAGCCTCCCTGTGGCGATCTCCATCCTCTCTGTGGCGATCTCCATCTTCAATCGGCGGCCGGCGTGTGATGATACTGTTCGGCGGCCATTCCACAGTTCAAAAGCCGCGCCTCCTCCTCGTCTGTGATAGGCTGACCGCTGACCGCCTATCACGGACATTCTCTCATTCTCATACCACGGACGAGGATGAGAGAATGTCCGTGATAGGCTGTACACTGACAGCTGTTCAGCCTATCACAGATGAGCAGGAGGCGCGGCTTTTGAAAGCTGCAATAGCCGGCGAAAACTACGCCGGCCGCCGTCTGCCTGCATGACACGCTGATCATGCAGACAGACGGCAGGGACTCGAGTATAAGTCGAAGGGACACTTTCAGCCCAAAAAAAAGGGCTGAAAAATTCGACTTATACTCGAGTATATACGGTATTATTTTAAAGTGTATTTCCACTTTTGCATCCAAACTGGTATAACACCTACTTTATATTTCACATAGCATAACAAAAAAATCTTAAAAACCGCAGCTTGCCTTTTTTTAGATTCTCTATTATGGATCCTAAAGTCACGAAAAATCCTACTTGTTCTCTTTGTTTATGAGGGGGTTGGGCAGTTTGCCATAATTAAAAAAAAAAAAAAAAAAGGAAGGACACGAGGGAGGGAAGGGAGTGCTGCTCACCCCTATTGTACAAGACAAAAAAGGAAAAGGTTCCCCAGTGGGGTTTTTAGGCAGCACAAAGGAAGGTGGTAGGCCAATGTATGTAAAAATAAATAAATTTTATTATACAAAAATAGCTTCAACACATTGGTTAAAAAAATGAGCTCCAATACAGAGTGTTTACAAATCTCATGACACTCAGCACATGCAATATGGGCACGTTTTCATAACAACTTTATGTATATATTGACAGTATTAGAGATGTGGACCTGACGCGTTTCGACCTATAAGTTCCAGGTCTTCTTCAAAGGTCAATCTGCCAATGATGAGTGTCCTATGCGAGAGGCTTTCTGTAAGAGAGGTCCCCTTAAAAACAAAAGATTGCCTGTTCGTTTTCCCCTAGAGATCCCATGACACCACCGCTACAACCTCCAGTCCCAGGGGAAGGTCCCAAAGATGTGGCTTACGAGAGATCACACAGTGAAGCGCCCCCTATCTGTAGCACGGACTTCGCGGCCAGTCAGGTGGGGAGGACACCTAATAAGATTCTTTCCGTCTGGTTGGTGGCTTCTCTTGCAGTCTCACTTTACTTGCTAAATGTCAACTTGGACGGGCGTTTACTGAGCCCAGTTCAATTCTGTGACCAATCCCGGGTCAGGTCACAAATGATTGCAAGCACATAGGGCAACACAGTGCGGTTTTTACGTGTTATCTTCACTTGTTTATTAGGTGTCCTCCCCACCTGACTGGCCGCGAAGTCCGTGCTACAGATAGGGGGCACTTCACTGTGTGATCTCTCGTAAGCCACATCTTTGGGACCTTCCCCTGGGATTGGAGGTTGTAGCGGTGGTGTCATGGGATCTCTAGGGGAAAACGAACAGGCAATCTTTTGTTTTTAAGGGGACCTCTCTTACAGAAAGCCTCTCGCATAGGACACTCATCATTGGCAGATTGACCTTTGAAGAAGACCTGGAACTTATAGGTCGAAACGCGTCAGGTCCACATCTCTAATACTGTCAATATATACATAACGTTGTTATGAAAACGTGCCCATATTGCATGTGCTGAGTGTCATGAGATTTGTAAACACTCTGTATTGGAGCTCATTTTTTTAACCAATGTGTTGAAGCTATTTTTGTATAATAAAATGTATTTATTTTTACATACATTGGCCTACCACCTTCCTTTGTGCTGCCTAAAAACCCCACTGGGGAACCTTTCCCTTTTTAGTTTGCCATAATTAACCCTGCCTGTACTTTTCTGGCAAACCTTCATTATCAGTTGTAACTAGATCTGAACACTGTCTGTCCTAACAAAGGGTTAAAGGTGTAGAGGCTGTTCTTCTAGCATTGTAAAGTTAATGAGGACAGACTTGGGACAGGCTCACTCTGACATTGACACTTCCCACTAAGAAACATAAAAGGTGAGAAATATTTAAAAAAAACTGTTTTAGGTATGATATGTGAATAAGAACAAATATACACTGGGGTTTTCTCAAATTTAACTTCAAAAGTGGAAAAGCACTATATCCACTTGCTGACCGCCCACCTGCAATGTACCGCAGACAGGCGCCCCCGTACAGGCACATCGGCGTGCTGGTACGTTGCTGCCCATTTTCAGGTTAAGGGCGCATACGCGCACCACCCCCACGACACCCGCTGTGATTGTATAAAGCGGGAGTCCGATAGCAGATCCCAGCCAGTGATTCATGGCCAGGACCTGCTGATCTGCTGTGTCCAATCACAGCCCAGAGCTCTGTGTTGACAATAAACACAGGGCTCTGTACAGAGGGAACATAGCAGAGATAAGAAACATAGTGATCTTTAGTAAAAATTAGCACACATTACACATTGTTAGGCACACATTTAACCCCTTGATTACCCGAGATGTTAATCCTTTCCCAGTCAGTGTCATTAGTACATTGACAGTGTATAGTAATAACACTGATCACTGTATTAGTGTCACTGGTGATGTCAGTGGCAGTTAGTCAGCTCCCACCCAGCGGCAGTTAGTGTCGGATTTCACACCGCACTATCGCAGTCCCATTATAAGTCGCCGAATGATGGCCACAGCGCGGACCTGAATTTCCGGGAGGCCATCATATGACGGCCTCCCCTGTGCATGCTCCCTGCGTGCACCCTGCAGGGCGCGCATGCAGGGCATGCTGTGATCACAGAGTCACTGAGACTGGGGTGATCACCGATCCGAGTAAGGGGCCGGTCCCTTACCATGTGATCAGCTGTCAGCCAATGACAGCTGATCACATGATGTAAACATAAGCTCAGTAATCGTTTTTTTTTTGTCAGCGTGAGGAGAAAAAAAAGCAGATCACCGGCTCATCTGCAAGGGACATCAGTCCAGAAGAGGAAAAGGCAATTATGCCTCATCTGTGCACACCAGTACCCCCTGCCAGTGCCACTTGCCATTGCCATAAACCAGTGCCACCTATCAATGCCCATGAGTGCCACCTATCAATGCCCACAAGTGCCACCTATCAATGCTCACCAGTGATGCCAGTCAGTGCCACCTAGCAGTGCTGCCTATCAGTGTAACTGATCAGTGCCCATTATTGCCACCCATCAGTGCCCATCACTGCCACCTATCGGTGCCCATCAGTGCCGCCTCATCAGCGTACATCAATGAAATAGAAAAATTACCTGTTTTAAAATTTTATAACAAAATATTTTTAAAAAAGTTCAGTCTTTACACATTTTTTTAACAAAAAATAAAAACCGCAAAGGTGATCAAATACCACCAAAAGAAAGCTCTATTTGTGGGGAAAAAATGATAAAAATTTCATTTGGGTACAGTGTAGCATGACCGCGCAATTGTCATTCAAAGTGCGTCAGCACTGAAAGCTGAAAATTGGTCTGAACAGGAGGGGGGTTTAAGTGCCCAGTAAGCAAGTGGTTAAAGTGGAGGTCTGGCCGTTTTTGTTTTTTTCTTAAAAGTCAGCAACTACAAACACTGTAGCTGCTGACTTTTAATAAGGGCACTTAACTGTCCAGCGAGCCCGCGATGTTGGCCAACCGACTCTGATCCGTCCACCGGATCGGGTGCTGGCGCCGCCATCCTAACGAAGAGAAACAGGGAGTGGAGCCTTGTGGCTTCACTGCCCGTTTCCTACTGCGCATGCGCGAGTCGCGCAGCGCTTTGTGCATGGACGCCTGTCTACTGGGATACACACATGTCCCAGAAGACATCGCACCCCATTTCCCAGGAGACAGTGCGAGGGAGGACAAGAACCGCGGAGTAGGAAGTGGCAGATTAGGACGATCTGCCTAGCAACAGCCATTTCTGGTAAGTAAAAATTTTTTTTTTCAAATTTTTTTTTTAATATATTTTAAGGAGCGTGCTTATGTATTTTTTTTTTTTTTTAGGGTGGACCTCCGCTTTAAAAAAAAAAAGATAAAATAAATTCCAGTATATATACACATAGTTTGTAGATGCTTTACCTTTCACGCAAAGCAATCAATATACACGTATTGGAATTTTTTTTTTTTTTAAAGGCATGTAGCAGAATAAATTTTGGCCAAAATTTATGAAGAAATTTGATTTTCTTTTTTTAATGAATTGTATTAGATATGTTTTATAGCAGAAAGTAAAAGATATTGGGATTTGTTTTTCGAATCTTTTGGTCTTTTTCATTTATATAATAAAAAAATAAAAAAAAAACAGTGGTGATCAAATACCAAAGCTCTATTTGTGTGAAAAAAAATGATATAAATTTCATTGGGTACAGTGTTGCATGAATGCGCAATTACCAGTCAAAATAACGCAGTGCTAAATGGCAAAAAAATGGCCTGGTCATGAAGGGGTAAAACCTTCCGGAGCTGAAGTGGTTAAGCTCAGGATCTTCACTTTCTTGCATAAGATATACAATTTATTCTAAATCAGATGTTCTACAATCTACTGCAGGTCCGCCTTTCAGAAATTTTCTTTCAGGCATACAATATGTGTATTTTTAAATGCTACAGTCAAGCATTTGTTTATCTTCTCATTCTTCAAAGTCCATTAACTTCTCATAAATCTACGGAAATGAGCGCCTCTCGCCAGCAGATGGGGCTGAAGAGTCCCCCGGCGGTGTGTTTGTTTACATTTCCTACGTATGCTCTGCAATTCGATGAGGAGGAGGTTGCGCTTCCTGTGAAAATCCAGTGATGATATTGTGGAAACCATTGTGAAGAAGACCGATCAGCCAAGAACAAGAATCGTCATTAAAGAAAGAGAAGAGAGTGCTTTCACAATACACACACTGTGCTTCCTATCAATATGAAAACCGATTGTATAATAACTGCACACATTATATGTCTGCATTGTTTGGTGGGTTCTTTTTGTGTTTAAAACAATGGCTCACCATACATGTTACAATCTCTGTATAATCAACCTTAGATCTACCAAAACTACATTGTTTTGTCAAAAGTATTGGGACGCCTGCCTTTACACGCACACAAATTTTAATGACATCCCAGTCTTAGTTCGTAGGGTTCAATATTGAGTTGGCCCACCCTTTGCAGCTATAACAGCTTCAACTCTTCTGGGAAGGCCGTCCACAAGGTTTAGGAGTGTGTCTATGGGAATGTTTGATCATTCTTCCAGAAGCGCATTTGTGAGGTCAGACACTGATGTTGGATGAGAAGGCCTGACTCACAGTCTCTGCTCTAATTCATCCCAAAGGTGTTCTATCGGGTTGAGGTCAGGACTCTGTACAGTCCAGTCAAGCTCCTCCACCCCAAACTTGCTCATCCATGTCTTTATCCACTTCCTGCCCGCCCTATAGTAGAATGACGGCCAGGAAATGGTTCAGTTATCCTGAATGGGCATCATATGACATCCAGCAGGATAATCTGCGATTGCATTGCCCGCGGGAGCACACAGCGCAGTGATCGGTGGTGTGGTGTATCCGTCTGACACACCGAATCTCTGATCTAAGTAAATCGCCTCGGATGGAGGTTCTTTACCACCTGATCAGCTGTGTCCAATCACAGCTGATCACAGTGTAAACAGGAAAAGCCATGTATCGGCTTTTCCTCCATTCACGTTGACAGATGCGAGTAGAGGAGAGCCGATCGGCTGCTCTCCTGACAGGGGGGACTGGGCTGATTGATTATTATTGCACCCCCCCCTCAAGGATGCCCACCCATGACCACCAGGTAAGCCCACTCGAGCCCACCAGGGATGGCAATCATTGCCCATTAGGGATGGCACTCTGTGCCCATCAGTGATGCCTGCCAGCGCCTCTGATCAGTGCTGCCTTTCAGTGCCATCTATCAGTGCCGCCCATCAGTGCCCACCATTGCCGCCTATACGTGCCCTCCATTGCCATCTATGAAAGTACATCAGTGCTGCCTACGAGTGCCCGTCAGTGCTGCTTATCAGTGGCGCCTATCAGTGCTGTATATCAATGCCACCTATCAGTGCCCATCAGCGCTGCTTATCAGTGGCGCCTATCAGTGCTGCATATAAGTGCCACCCCATTAGTGCCAATCAGTATTGCCTCATCAGTACCCATCAGTGTCCATCAGTGAAGGAGAAAACGTACTTATTTACAAAGTTTTTTAACAGAAACGAAGAAAAACTTATTTTTTTTCAAAACTTTTGTTCCTTTTTATTTGTAGCGCAAAATATTTAAAAACCTCAGAGGTGATCAAATACCACCAAAAGAAAGCTCTATTTTTAGGGGGGGGGGATGATAAAACTTTAGTTTGGGTACAGTGTTGGATGACCGCACAATTGTCATTCGAATTGTGACAGCGCTGAAAGCTGAAAATTGGTCGGGCAGGAAGGTCTATAAGTGCCCTGTATTGAAGTGGTTATGGACCTTGCTTTGTGCACTGGTCCAAATCATTTGGTGGAGGGGGGATTATGGTGCAGGTTTTTCTTTCAGGGGTTGGGCTTGGCCCTTTAGTTCCAGTGAAGGGAACTCTTAAGGTATCAGCATACCAAGACATTTTGGACAATTTCTTGCTCCCAACTTTGTGGGAACAGTTTGGGGATGGCCCCTTCCTGTTCCAACATGACTGCGCACCAGTGCACAAAGCAAGGTCCATAAAGTCATGGATGAGCGAGTTTGGGGTGGAGGAACTTGACTGGCCTGCACAGAGTCCTGACCTCAAGCTGATAGAAAACTTTTGGGATGAATTAGAACGCAGACTGCAAGCCAGGCCTTCTCATCCACATCAGTGCCTGACCTCACAAATGTGCTTCTGGAAGAATGGTCAAACTTTCCTATAGACACACTCCTAAACCTTGTGGACAGCCTTCCCAGAAGAGTTTAAGCTGTTATAGCTGCAAAGGGTGGGCCAACTCAATATTGAACCCTACTGACTAAGACTGGGATGCCATTAAAGTTCATGTGCGTGTAAAGGCAGGCGTCCCAATACTTTTGGTAGCGTAGTGTATGTAATATGAAGATTTACCTAAACTGGCAGGCACTTGCACTACAGTACATACTTGTTGGAAGATCTAAAGGAGATTGTACACTCAGATTGTAATGTGTGTGGTGAGCTTAAAGGGTAACTCCACTTTCATGAAAGACAAATATAGAGATTAAAAAAAAAAATTTAATATAGCATATACACTCACCGGCCACTTTATTAGGTACACCCGTTCCATTACTTGGTAACACAAATTGCTAATCAGCCAATCACATGGCAGCAACTCAAAGCATTTAGGCATCTAGACGTGGTGAAGACGACTTGCTGAAGTTCAAACTGAGCATCAGAATGGGGAAGAAAGGGGATTTAAGTGACTTTGAAGGTGGCGTGGTTGTTGGTACCAGACCGGCTGGTCTGAGTATTTCTGGGGTTTTCACACACAACCATCTCTCGGGTTTACAGAGAATGATCCAAAAAGCAGAAAATATCCAGTGAGCGGCAGTTGTGTGGAGGAAAATGCCTTGTTGCTGTCAGAGGTCAGAAGACAATGGGCAGACTGGTTCAAGATGATAAAAAGGCAACAGTAACTCAAATAACCACTCGTTACAACCAAGGTATGCAGAATACCATCTCTGAATGCACAACACATTGAACCTTGAAGCAGATGGGCTACAGCAGCAGAAGACCACACCGGGTACCACTCCTGTCAGCTAAGAACAGGAAACTGCGGCTACAATTGGCACAGGTTCACCAAAATTGGACAATAGAAGATTGGAAAAACTTTGTCTGGTCTGATGAGTCTGGATTTCATTTGCGACATTCAGATGGTAGGGTCAGAATTTGGCGTAAACAACATGAAAACATGGATCCATCCTGCCTTGTATCACCAGTTCAAGCGGGTGGTGGTGTAATGGTGTGGGGGATATTTTTTGGCACACTTTGGGCCCCTTAATACCAATTAAACACGTGGCCTCCCTGAGTATTGTGGCTGACCATGTCCATCCCTTTATGACTACAGTGTACTCATCTTCTGATGGGGACACTGTAGTCATGATTCACATCATGGATGTGCAGCCAACAAATCTGCAGCAACTGTGTGATGCTATCATGTCACTATGGACCAAGATATAATTGAGCCATATTGTAATTGAATGTTATTAAAACATTTCCTTTGTAATCTGTAATTTATGTAAAATTCAATGCAATATGGCAACTTTGAGATCTTCTCTACACTGTTGGTGTACAGAATGCCCCCCCCCCCAGAAATGGCATTGCCTGCTTGTGTGATTGGCTCAACGATTTTCCCAGAAGTCTGCACTAAGATACAAGTCCAATTTTAGGCACCACCCGCAAGAAAATTTCATTTTTAGATGCGCAAAGGTTAACCACTGCAACTTTTCTCATTAGAACACTGCAAGTGCCTTAGCTGATTAATAATCAGCAAGTCACTCCCATTCAGAATCAGTTCTGCACAAGACACAATCTAACAAAAAACTATTCCTTGCAACAAAAGTTAGGAATCTGTAATAAAGTTTGTTAAAGTGTTTGTTAACCCCCAAAAAAATAAATTTAAAAAATCAGATCCTGGTCCCTTAAAGCACATTTTACAGCACAGTGCTTGTGCTGTGTAATCTGCCCATCTCTAAACCTCCCTGAACCTGCCAATTCCTGTATCCCTCTCTGTGTACTGACCACGAAAACCGGGGCTGCTGAGCCCTGACCACCGTGGTCAGAGTGCGTTCCCTCCGCCATCTGGAGCCTGCTCTCAGCTCTCCTCTCTTCCCCCTCACCCCCTCCTCCTTGCCTGTCAGCTTCCTCTGTGTCTCTGTCTCCCCCCGCCACCATTATTAACCACTTAAAGAGGTTGTATACTTATTTTTTAAACTTTTACCTACAGGTAGGCCTATAATAAGGCTTACCTGTAGGTAAAAAAATATCTCCTAAACCTGTACAGTTTAGGAGGCATTCCCCTCGCAATGAGCCGTTGACTGCAGTGGCGCATGCGCACAGGGGATTCTTGGCTGAAAGCCCGGCAGACGCTGGACCTTGTCGGAAAGAAGTCTTCCGCGCGGGAGTGACGACATCGCGGCTCCGGCCACTCACAGCGCCAGAGCCACGATACCCGGAAGACACGCCGAGGGGAAATGTCAGCTCCCTCGGCGTGGACCAGGTGAGATGCCGGCGCCTCGTTCTAAGGTAAGTATCTCATAATGAGATAGTATGCGTTTGCATACTAGCTCATTATGCCTTTTCCCAGGTGTAGGGGAAAAAAAAAAGGACCGAGCCTCTTTCTGAGATTTGTTGTTTACAAGTTAAAAACATTTTTTTTTTGCTCGAAAATTACTTCGAACCCCCACACATTATACCATTTTTTTTCTAACACCCTAGAGAATAAAATTGCGGTCGTTGCAATACTTTCTGTCACACCGTATTTGAACAGCGGTCTAACAAGCACACTTTTTTTGGAAAAAAAAAACACGTTTTTGAATTAAAAAAATAACACAACAGTAAAGTTAGCCCATTTTTTTTTATATTGTAAAAGATAATGTTACGCCGAGTAAATTGATACCCAACATGTCACGCTTCAAAATTGTGCCTGTCGTAGAATGGCGACAAACTTTTACCCTTAAAAATCTCCATAGGCGACATTTGAAAAATTCTACTGGTTGCATGTTTTGAGTTACAGAGGAGGTCTAGGGCTAGAATTATTGCTCTCGCTCTACCAATCGCGGCGATACCTCACATGTGTGGTTTGAACACCGTTTTCATATGCAGGTGCTACTCACGTATGCGTTCGCTTCTGCACGTGAGCTCGTTGGGACAGGGAGCGTTTAAATATTTTTTTTTCTTATTTATTTTACCTTTTACTTTTTATTTTTACACTGTTCTTTTAAAAGAAAAATTGTGTCACTTTTATTCCTATTACAAGGAATGTAAACAGGAATGTAAACATCCCTTGTAATAGAAAAAAAGCATGACAGGACCTCTTAAATATGAGTCAAAAAGACCTCAGATTTCATACTTACACTAAAATGCAAAAAAAAAAAAAAAAAGAAAAATGGCCCTTTAAGAGCTATGGACAGAAGTAACGTTTTGACTGTCTGCAATGATATGGAGACGGGTGGGGGCCATCTTCCCCTCACTCGTCTCCATGTCACACAAGGGAGAACATCTGATCGCCTCTGCCGCCACTGATGGCTCGGTCAGTGGCGGACGGCACTGGAGCGTGGTGGGAGCCCCTCTCCCGATAAAAGTGATCTTGTGGCGAATCTGCCGCAGAGACCACTTTTATCTTGAAGCGGACTGCCCACTGAAGAAGAGGATACCGGGGTTATGGCAGCTAGCTGCTGCCATAACAATGATATTCCTCTTCAAATACCGACGTATAAAGACGGTGGGCGGTCCGGAAGTGGTTAAAAATAAAAAACCTACAATGGTCACTGCTAGCCTCTTTATTAGAACCTGGCATACCACACGATGTAAGTCATTTCTAAAAACAAGCGTTAAATAATGGCATTAAATAATGGCGTACCTTTTGCTCTCCTAGACAGAAGTTGTCTGAGGTTCCCAGGCCAAGAGCCTCTTGGCCTGGGAACCTCAGACAACTTCTGTCTAAGAGAGCAAAAGGTACGCCATTCAGTTGCAGCGCGGATTTATTTATCTTGACAGCAACAGCCCATACCCAGTACAGCCCATATCATCGAATCTGCGTTCCAGCCCTCCATTCGACTGCCCGGCAGAGGTGCAAGCCTCATCTTGGATCACAATCGTATCCCGGAAATCTGCGCCGAACACACAAGCCGGCAGCGCAGAGGAACAAGGCTTTTTCCCATCAGAGAGTGCAGAAACCACGTATGGCCTCTACTGGAACTTCCCGTGCCGGACTAACAAGTTTTTATATGTGAGTGCTTTTAATGGAATTGTATCATTAAATAATACTATGTTACTAAGAGGCGCCTTTGCTGTTTCTTCTTCTCTTACAAATTGGAGTGGCTTCACCTCCCTTCATAAGGCTGCCCTGCTAACAGACTGTTTACATCTCACAAAGAGCTTTCTATTGCTCAAAGGACTTTTTTTGATGTGCATTGAGGTTTATTGTTTACATTGAAACCTGCGCTGCTTTTTGTTGTTGTGTTTCCTTCACATGATCTCCCCGGCTGACGTCAGAGGGAGATCTGGGCCCCTCCCGCAGAAGCCATGTATCATGTATCATGAGTCATGTGACCGGCCTGAAGATAGCTCTGAATAGGTATTTACAACGCTCGTTTTTAGAAATGACTTACACAGTGTGTTATGCCAGGCTCTAATAAAGGGGCTGGCAGTGACCATTGTATTTTTTTTTATTTTTAATAATGGTGGCGGGGGAGACATAGTGTGGTATGCCAGGCTCTAACAGAGGGGCTGGCAGTGATTTATAAATTTGACTTAAACACTTTAATCCCTGCAATGTTTTGTGGGGACCACCCCCTGCTTCTACAGAAGAGTAAAGAGAAAAGAGCAGCACTATGCAGTATATACCTGACTGCAATGAAAGAGATATGTATATACTGCATAGTACTGCTCTTTTCTCCTCTTTATTCTCCGGAAAAAGAAGCGGGTGGTCCCTGCGAAGCACGTAAAAATATTCATCCATCTACAGTATCGAAAATGCCTATACTTAATGGGCCCCTGCTATCAGGGACAATCTGTACCCTAGTAGGAGGTTGATCTGTTATGTACAGGTATAAGAACCTGCATACTCAGTAAGTGATTCAATTAGCTGCTGAAAGTGAAAAACTGAGGGTTTAAAAACATTTTAAGGTCTCATTCATACGGCCAAAAAACCCCACATACAAGCATTTTTTAACCGCTTGCCGACCGCATAATATTAATGGCAGCTGAGCCAGATCACGTACCTAATACGTGATCCAGCACTTCCAGGTAGGAGGTGCGCACGCTGTGCCTAATCACAGCCAATGGATGTCCGCCGTCACCAGATGGTCGGCGAGGAGAGACACAGAACAGAGCTCTGCCTATGTAAACAAGGCAGAGCTCTGTTCTGTCAGCGGAGATGTGATGGATTTTCTTTAATCACATCCCTTAGTAAAAACTGTACACAAAAACACTGGTTAGGCACACGTTTAACCCTTTCCCAGCCAGTATCATTAGCACAGTGACAGTGCATATTTTTAGCACTGATCACTGTATTAGTGTCACTGATTCCCAAAAAAGTGTCAAAAGTGTCCAAATTGTCCACTGCAATATCGCAATCCCGCCTATAAGTCAAAGTCGCTGATCGCCGCCATTAATAGTGAAGAAAAAAAAAACAACTTTTGTGAAAACCAATCAATATACGCTTATTGGCACTGTATTAGTGTCACTGGTTCCCACATAGTCAAAAGTGTCTGTCAGTGTCAGATTTCCCACCGAAATATCGCAGTCCTGCCATAAGTCGCTGAATACTAGTAAAAAAAAAATAATTCCAGTATGTATCACATAGTTTGTAGACGCTATAACCTTATTGCAAATCAATATACGCTTATTGGGGTTATCAAAAACATGTAGCAGGATACATATTGGCCTACATTTGTAAATCATTTTTTATTGGATATGTTTTATAGCAGAAAGTAAAAACTTTTTTTTTTTTCTTCAAAATTTTTAAAATTTTGTGTTTCTAACGCAAAATATAAAAAATGCAGTGATGATCAAATACTACCCAAAAAAAGGCCTGGTCACGAAGGGGGGTAAATCTTCTGCAGGTCAAGTGGTTAATTACAGATCGGAATGCAGCTGCATTGTTTTCAATGGAACTATTCACGCGCATGCAGAAACATGAGCTCCTTTCAGATCCGTAACACAGAATCCAAAAATCTGCATCTAAAAACATGCGTTTTACACATAAACTAACGTATAGGCGTTTGAAAGCGCATAAATTAAGTCTAAACAAAGGGGAAAATGTATCATAAAAACAAATTATGTACACATACGTGTCTTAATCCATCTATAGACGAATATTTACTGATCATTGTGCAGGAACTTCTCTCCTAGAAAACATGTGTAAAACATCAGTTTTTACAGCCGTGTGAATGAAGCCTACAGGATAAGCTCACCTTTGGTAACATGTTACACCCGTGCTCAGGGTGTAACATGCAACAGTAGCAGCCCCGCTCAGCCCCGATCCCTTACTGTGACAGCAGACTAGGGATCCTCTCCCTGCACCCACTGTGACATTTTAAAAACAGCACAGCTGTGTGGTGCCCCGGCCACACAGCCACATCATTCATTCACAATGATCTTTGAATGAACCACAAGTCCCATCTGCCATTGCGGCAGATGGTTTGTAGTCCTCAATTAAGGACCAGAGCACTCATTGTCTCCCTTGTAGTTCACTGACATTTTCATTACAGCTGAATAGTTGTCTGCCTGTGTGTGGTATAGACAGACAGCTGTCAAGAGTGTCTGCAGGAGCCTGCCATTGCAACCGCAATCCACTGATCGTAAGTGCAAAAGTGCTTATGAACACACTTTTTTTTTTTACCTGCCAAATCATGTGCTTGTATTTATTTTTTTAGATTTTTTTTACAAAAGGTTAACTTAGCCTTTAAAGTCAGTGTACGCGCATGCTAAAAATGTTTAATATGTTGCCATAGACATTCATTATTCATTCAACATGTACTGACTAAAAAATAAAAAATAAAATAAAAAACATGCTACAGTATAAATAAAAAAAAAAAAAAAAAAAAAGGCGCAGCATGAATCAAACATGTGGAAAAACACCGGCATTTAAATCTTCACTGAGAATAGTCACCTATTTTTGGTACACTTGGTCCTATTCCAAAATAGTTGCAAACACAAAGAATAGGCTCCAGTGTGTACATAGTGAACGGCATTTTATTAATTACATACCAGCTACAGATTATCAAGGATTCTGTTCCTCTCTGATTTATTACAGGAGTCATACACAACACACTGATAACGTGATCACTGTACTCTGTCTGACACTGATCACAGGGTAGAAACTAAGTCATACACAAACCCTTCAGCCTGACTGTAGTCACTAACGGGCAGAATATAGCAGAGAAAGACCTCATTTACACTTGCAGTTGGTGGTCCGTGTTTCCCAAACGCTCCCCTTTAAGCTGCAAAGGCAGTGGACAGGGGTGTGTCGGCCATCGTGCTTTCCATCACAATGCAGAAAACTGTATCTCCACTGACGCGCAAGATAAAGCCTCCCCACTACCTGTAAAATGCCCTCTGAAGATCCACCTCCATGGTGGATCACTCTTCAGAGGGCACCATAAGTGTAAATGTGCCCTCTGAAGTGTGGATACCCTCCAAATCTGGAAGTACGGGGTATTTTCTTAGGCTTCCATAGCTGAACAGAGTGGTGGAAAAGCAAAATTAAAGAGATTGTAAAATCAAATTCCTTGCATTAAGGTAAAAAATGTTTAGGTGTCAGCACCGCCCCCTTTACTTACCTGAGCCCTCATTCGATCCAGCCGTGCACGTCAACAGCTCTCCTCTCCCCTCACCTCCAGGTCTCGCTGGCTTTGCTGGAGCAGCAGGAGCCATTGTCTCCCAGTCCTTTCAATCCAAGCCAGTGACGAGGGAGCATGGTCGAGTTTATGGACACAGCAGAGGGACTCGGGTGCGAGCACACACGAGTGCCCCCATGGGAAGCGGCTTCCCATGGGGGCACTGACCACAGAGGAGGGGCCAGGAGCACTGGCTGGGGAACCGAAATGAGGAGGTTCCCACCCGCTCTGCGCAATTCCATTGCACAGAGTAGGTAACTATAGACATTTTTGTTATTTTTTTTTTTTCATTTTTATTTTTAATTGACCTTTACATCCCCTTTAAAGTGATTGTAAAGGCTTTCTATGCATGAAGGTAAAAAAAAACTTCAGTGTGCAGCTCCTTCCTCAGCCTCCCCTAATATTTACCTAATGCCCCGTACACACGGTCGGATTTTCCAACGGAAAATGTGTGATAGGACCTTGTTGTCGGAAATTCCGACCGTGTGTAGGCTTCATCACACATTTTCCATCGGATTTTCCGACACACAAAGTTTGAGAGCAGGATATAAAATTTTCCAACAACAAAATCCGTTGTCGGAAATTCCGATCGTGTGTACACAAATCCGACGCACAAAGTGCCACGCATGCTCAGAATAAATAAAGAGATGAAAGCTATTGGCCACTGCCCCGTTTATAGTCCCGACGTACGTGTTTTACGTCACCCCGTTCAGAATGATCAAATTTTCCGACAACTTTGTGTGACCGTGTGTATGCAAGACAAGTTTGAGCCAACATCCGTCGGAATAAATCCATGGATTTTGTTGTCGGAATGTCCGAACAAAGTCCGACCGTGTGTACAGGGCATAAGCCCGATCTCCATCCAGCAATGTGCACAAGACCCGAGGGAGATGCAGCAGCAGGAGCCATTGGCTCCCACTGCTGTCAATTACAGCCAGTTAGGCGGGAGCAGGGGGCAGGGCTGAGCCATACTCTCTGTGACTTATGGACACAGAGACCCGGTTTGGGAGCGAGCATGCAAGAGTGCCCCCACAGCAACAGTTTGCTATGGAGGCACTCGGCAAGGGACCCAGAGAAGAGGAGGATCGGGGCTGCTCTATGCAAAACCATGGCACAGATCAGGTAAGTATAACATGTTTGTTATTTTTTTAAATAGAATTTTTTCCTTTAAAATCACGTGTTTTCCAAAAAAGTGAACACCCTACACCAGTGATGGCGAACCTTGGCACCCCAGATGTTTTGGAACTACATTTCCCATGATGCTCCACTACACTGCAGAGTGCATGAGCACCATGGGAAATGTAGTTCCAAAACATCTGGGGTGCCAAGGTTCACCATCACTGCCCTACACCCTCTCCCCACTGTACTTACCTCCATGGGTAATGAGCTGTCAGTGCCTACACAGCCAGGGTAGCAGTCCAGGGACTTGAAATCCCCCTCTTCCTCCCTTCTTTCCTTAGGACACTGCACGGATCAGAGCAATTCTGATTGCTCAGCACCGGCACATGACCACTTTGACCAATCTTCGGAACTTGAAAGATCCTTGCGGCAGATCTGCACTTGCACAGCACAATTAGGATGATACAGGAAATGATGTGCATCTGGTGTGTGTGCGGACTGAACACAAAGTCCCATACCTTCCTAATCACGTCATGTTCGGGCATGTGTGTGGGGACACGTACAGATGTGCCAAAGGTCTTTGACAGGTACTGGAGGTCAGCACATCTGAACATGCGTAGATCTGGGGAAACATAAAACCTGCCTAGGCTAGAAAGGAGTAAGTGCTGCCCTGTAGGACTGTGTTATGTGGCAGAACTGTGTAAATCTCAGGACTGGATGAGCAGAAATATAAATCCTATGATTTGCTCTCATATAAGTACTTGATTTAGCGGTTTGCCTGAAGTTCAGATATTTGAGGACATGGCCTATTAGTAATGTGTCTGCCAGGAAGCCCAGTGCTAATGCTCCAACCTTAACCGCCCTGGTGAGCATGTTAGAATTCATCAGTTCACACACATCACAGCAAAGTTTTCTCTGGTAGTTCACTGTCCAAAATCTTCCTCGCTGTCTGAGCCAAACATTGGAATCAATAGCTTTCCAGTTGGGCAGGCAGACAAGAGCAGAGCAACTTCACTTTTGTAAGAGCCTGCCAAAGCCTCCCTGCCAGGAAGACATCTGTGGTCAGATGGCGGCTCTTCACAATCCCCATGCAACACTCTGAAACCCGCACAGAGAAGCCACTGGTTGAATGAGGGTTTAATCTCATCAAGTAGACAGTTATTCACCGCCGACACGTTCCTGCAGAAATAAGGAGATTAATAAACGCAGGTGTCGGAACGAGGAACCAACAGGGTCATCTCCTCTATCAAAGATGCATGAAAGAGCTTATGAACATTATACCGGGAGCTATAAGAAATTAGACTCACAACAGAGCTCCTGTTCACTTTGTGAAAATGATTATGTGAAATCCTAAAAAAAAAATGAACATCAGAAATTTCAGTAACTATTCATTAAGAACTCTATTTTTATTAATTTTTTTTTTACTTACATTATTAAATGATTGAACAAATCAGGTAATACAATTAAAGCAGGACTAAAGGCTTTTTTTTTTCATTTTGGATAGAGTAAGGGAGGGTTATAACTAGGGTTGCACTGATACTAGTATCGGTGCCGATACCGAGTATTTGCACAAGTATCCGTACTCCTGCACCGATATCTGAAACTGATACTTTCAGGCTCGGTTCTTTGAGCTGTCAGTGGGTCTTCCCTGTTGACAGCTGAAGTGTTAAAGAAGTCCGGTAATTGAAGCTGTCAAAAAAAAAAAAAAGCAGCATTGCTCAGCCCTGAAACACTAAAATAAAAAGAAACATTGTTTCTTTTTGAATCTTTCTGTTTCTTCATCTGCAGATCAAAGGGATGAACAAATGTTCCTCTGTTTATTCCCTTAATAACCCCTAATTTACTCTAATCAGACTTAATTAACTCTCTATTCTCTTCCATTTAATTATTTTCCTGCTTTTTTTTTTGTTCACATCTATTTTTTAAACGATAAGCAATTAAAACTTTTTACACATATATATATTAACATATATTTACACATTTCACATTGAAAAAGCGCAAAATTTTAAAACAATCTATTTATTTCATTTGTAAATAACTTTTTAATGCTTTGTACCATTGCTGACAGCTGAAGTGAAAACAAAAAAGTTGCGGTAGGCATCGGTAATTGGTATCGGCGAGTACAAAAAAAAAAGTATTGGTACTTGTACTCATTGTAAAAAAAATAGTATCAGTGCATCCCTAGTTATAACCCCTGTCAGGTTTATTTTTGCCATCTGTGTCCCATTGGGGAGATTTCCCTTTACTTCCTGTCCCATAGCCAAACAGGAAGTGAGAGAAGATCTCTACAAAGTGAGAGAATTTCTGGTTGTCACCTGAACTGGTGTCCCCATTGGAAGATTTCCCCTGTACTCCTGTTCTGGTAACAACCCAAAATTTGGGATTGTTTTTCCTCTTACTCTCAGTGATAATGGTAAACAGGACAAATAGAGAGGGGGGGCTCTCCCTGGTGGGGTATAGACAGCAATAGAAAACCAACAGGTGGCCTAATCCCTCTCGACTCCACCCAAAACTTAAAAAAAAAAGTTTCCTCCCTCTTTCAAAAATGGGAAAAAGTTTAATATTTTTCGTGTTGCAACATAGCACTACCTGCTTTCTAGCCTAGACCAGGCCGCACTGCCTCCTGGGATTGCCATGTCACCCTTTCCCAAGAGGCAGCGAGTTACCATGGGTGGATCTGCACAAGTGAGTGTTATTTCTGCGCACCTAATCTGCGTATACCAGAATAGTGTGGTACTTGTGCGCATCTACAGAAATCCCCTATGCATGCTCAGGTCCGCCGCTGGACTCTTCCAGGTAAATATTCCTTAAATATCTGGCAGAGACTGGTGGCTAATCTGCACAGGCGCGGGGGGATTTCTGACAATGGCAGCACTGAAGAGGGGAGGGATTGATGCAGTGGTGAGATTCCGCTTTAAATACATCTAACGGAACTTTTTTGGATAGGGTAAAAAAGGGGATAGAACAGTCAGGTTTTTATTGCTGCCTATGTCTCCCACCGGGGAGATTTATGCTTTTTCCATTTATCCTGATGAACACCGTCACCAGGCCGGAAAGTGAGGGGAAACTTAAAGTGTTACTAAACCCAGGAGCCTGCATTCACTATATCTGGTCACCCACAGTACAAAGAACATGGAAAGGCAACTATTTTAGTAAATGTAAACTGCAAAATACCTTTTCTCATCAGCAGTATAAAGCAGTCTTGTGACTTCTATCAGTGTCCGTTTAAAGGTTGTAGGAGGAGTTTTCATTCTTCTGACTGTCCTATGAGGCTGCAGGAACCCCCACCCTCCATCTGGACAGTGCTGATCACATGTACCGTCAAAAGCAAAAAAAAAAAACTTTCTAGCAATACACAGCAAACTGAGCATGCACAGAGTGCCCCCAAGGCTCTGTTCTATCAGGAGATAGTTTGGGGACAGTGGAAGGGTAGGTTTAGAGACGACAGGATCAAACAGACTTTTTACACAATGACCAGGATTAACCCCTTAGGTTCCACAGTGGGTATAACAAACATGCTTTACTGCATATACAGACTGATTTTACTGTTGTGGGTTTAGTAACACTTTAACATATGAGTTGTCACTGGGTCAGGAATACAGAGGACAGCTAAGAAAGAATTTCCCTAATTAATCTTCTCTCGCTTTCTGTTGTGTTTCTGAGACAGGAATAAAAGAAAAATCTTCCTAATGGGACACAAAGAAAGAAAAAAAACTTTTAGGGATTTTATACATTTCTTCTGGATAGGTGGGGTCGTTAAAATGCGGGAAAATGGCTGCCGCGTCCTATACAACCGATGAGTCATCAGCTGTCAGCAGCGTTTCCTGTTGACAGCTGAATGTAAAAAAAAACAAAATTGCCTGCAATAAAAAAATCAGCATGGGGTCCCCTCCCAATCCATACCAGGCCCTGCCCTTTGGATCTGGCATGGATTTTGAGGGAAACCCCAGGCCAAAATGTAAAAAAAAAAATGGAGTGGGCCCCCCCCCCCCCAAAATCCATACCAGGTCCTTATCTGAGCATGCTGCCTGGAAGGTCAGGAAAGGGATAGGGACTAGTGAGCTCCCCCCCTCCATACCAGGCCACAGGCCCTCAACATGCCCCCGCCAAAGCATCGTGACCCCTTGTTGATGGGGACTAGGTCCTCTTCCCCACAACCCTGGCCCGATGCTTGTGGGGGTCTGCGGGCAGGGGGCTTATTGGAATATGAAAGCGCCCATTAACAAGGGGGCCTCCAAATCCCATGCCCCCCCATATGAATGAGTAGGGAGTACATAGTACCCCTACTCATTCACCAAAAAAAAAGGTGTAGTGTAAAAAATGACAATGGAAAAAAAACGCACCGGCTGAAGAACACATAGATGTGAACCTTTACCATAGGAAACCATGTAAACGGACTGTAGTGCTTTTGTAAAAACGGCAAAATGCACTAAAAAATGCATAAGTGTAAACCTAGTGTAATTGTTTATTAAAGTTTTTTTTTTTTTTGGGGGGCAGACTTAGAACCTCTGCCAATATAGGAGAAGGAACTTTGCTACACCTATATTACTCTGTGGTCCTGTAATCAATTTCTGAGGAATTATTTTAAAGGCAGTAAATACATATTCATATTTTTACGGTCAGGTTATTCTAGATTTGTATGTATTTTTTATGTCTTCCTGCAGTGAGCTCATCAGGTCCTAAGTCCCGAAACCAATCCTCTAATATATCTTTTGTAGCACCAGATCATTTATAATGGTGATATATTGCCAGCTGATATGACAACCAGTAATAGATGGCTATTCTGAGTGATAGATTGTTACAGACAGAAAATATAGAGAAAACATAATTAAACAAAAACGAAAATGATGCGCCCTTTGATGATCTCATTTAAAGTAGACTTGTCGCATGAAAGATTTTTAAATAATCAAGTAGACAAGTGTAAAATAAGTAATTCTCTACTGTATGTTTACTGAACGTGTGCTGTTTTATAGATCTATTAGATTGCTTTTCAGAGTTCACACTCTGTATGTAATTATTCCAACTCTACGTCGAATTGCTTCTTACCAAATTGTTAGCATTGCTGCTGGTGTAACGGCACACTGCTATTAATGGCTATGATCCCACAATTACATTTCATTACAGTAATGCACAGGAAAGTGTAATTTCAGCAGCAACCATTACATAGAAAGTTCTACAAACCAGAAAGCCAAAAAAAAAACAAGTAGGTCAGCAAAAGCGCACAGAGCTATGAATTAAAGTGAAAACTGTGGAGTTATTAGGCTAGGTTCACAGACCAAAAATCTGTGTGCTTAAAAGCCAACCATGGATTTTTACCTTCCTGCCCTTTAGGATGACTGTCTTGTGGAATCTCTCTCTTTTTTCAATCAACTGGTTAGCTTTAGCATCACATAACAAGATTGGCTGTCACGGGCACACAACGCACCCTTAGGCTGGTGGAAGAGAGGCTAAAAGAAACCGTTTGCCCACTCTGCATCTATAACTGATGACTAAATGAGTAGAGCAGTTGCTGTTGTCAACTAGTAGTCCAAATCTCGGTATATGTGGTCCCAAGGTGGACGAACTGTAAGTCCACAGTACGCTGTTCTTCCAATAAAAATCCAGGAACTGTGTAGGGATGGCAACAATGAAGACCTTGTTGGATTGGTCTAACAAAACGAGATGGAGGCGCTGGATGCTCAGCCTTCTTCAAATGCAGGTTGGTAGTGGTCAATATCAGATGGATCTAAGCCGCTCAAAAAATGAACATGAAGAGGAGAAGCAGAGGGGCTGATTTACTAAAGGCAAGTAGACTGTGCGCTTTGCAAAGTGCAGTTGCTCCAGAGCTTACTAAATGAGGTAAACCTTCACTTTGCAAAGAGTACCCAATCACGTGCAAGGAAAATAAAAAAATAAACATTTTTGCTTGCACATGATTGGATGATGGAAGTCAGCAGAGCTTTTGCTCATTTACTAATCTCTGGAGCAACTGCACTTGCAACAGCCTTTTTGCCTTTAGTAAATCAACCCCATATTGTCAAATTCTCAGTCCATAAAAGCTGTATTCTTGAACACAAGGTCACCACTGATAGAAAAAACTATAGTTAACGTGTTTCCAGGGGGCGGAAATGCCCTATATTAAGGTTGAGGTTTGATTGCTAAAATTTCTGATATGGACCACATCAAAATCTCCCAAAAGATCTTAGAATAGAAGCATGCAGGGCTCATTGGGTATATGATTGCTTTGCCGGGAAGCATGTCCTGCATGCTTTCAGTCTACCACAGTGGCTCTCAACTCCTGTCCTCAGGACTAAAGATGGGCTCGGGCGTGTTCCAAATCCCATGTGCCTGATCCCGCCAGGAAGCCGACACTGCACACGGCTAATCACAGGCAGTGAGACATTTCCTGATCTGTGCAGCTAAACCGGGAAATGTCTTACTGCCTGTGATTAGCCGTGTGCAGTGTCGGCTTCCTGGCGGGATCGGGTGCATGGGATTTTGAACACGCCCGAGCCCATCTCTACTCAGGACCCACTAACAGGCCAGGTTTGCAAGATAACTGAAATACATCACAGGTGACATAATTTGCTGCTTAGTGATTGCAGTATTCTAGTCTGCATCTCCCCAAGGTAATACCTAAAATCTGGCCTGTTAGTGGGTTCTGAGGACAGGAGTTGAGAACCACTGGTCTAAGATAATCTTTTGGAAGAATTTGTTTCTGGGTCTGAAAGCATGTACAGTGCTGAACAGGCTGGACGGCTTTGTATACACATATGTGTTTGTTGGGCATAGTATTCACGCTGTGTAAAGCCATTCACCCAGAGGAACATAGGGCGTACATATTAACTTAACACTGATGAACAAGTGCAGGCATTCATGATGGGCTAAGTACCCAGAAAACCTAGGTGTTCATGTAAAAAAACAGCAACCACCTGTCATGGTTGCCTGTTCTGGTCCACCCCCACCATCAACCATGCCTTACTACTGGTCAGTGATGGGCTAATAGCAAAGCATGGGAGTGGACAGGCATGACCCAGTGACCGTGGGCAATGGTCACTGGATATACCTGCAGCTGTCAGCAGTTCATGCAACTAGGGCTGAATCCTGGGTCTTTCTGACTGGCCAATGGCCCTGCGATCTCTGGTACTGTTGAAGCTTGCCCACGCCATCTTGAACAATCCCACCAGAATGGGAGGCAGGCCATTATAGTGATCGGCCGATAGGAATGCAAGGGAGGCAGAAGAGGTGACTCTAGATGTAATAAGGCTAACCAGTTCCTGGCTGCATTAGTTTTCTTTTTTCCAGCCAAGAACATTTTCAACAAGCATATAAAATACCCGTCCTTGTCACTTCCTGTGAGCTAAGCTGAAAACACAAACATTCTTTTCTTTTTTTTTAAACTATATATTGCAATATTATATACTCCAAAAATACTTTCAATTAGCATTAAAGCTGACGTCAATCCTTACTCTCTTGCGAAGCTAGAATCACCATTAGAATCTTCAGCATCTGACACTTCCAGGTGTATCACATCTCTGCGACTCGACGCACTCCTACAGTTTTGGAGAGACATACTAGTGATGTAGAGACTAAAGGGGGCATATGTAGAAGATGCAGACATAGGTAACAGGCAGAAGTGTTGAATGCTAAGGGTTTTACTGCCACTTCCAACTTATACCTTCATGATAATAGTAAGTATTTGTGTACTGTATATTACATTTCTCTATTCAAAGTCTTTGTAGGCATGAAGCATTTTTCATCATATGTTCAGTCTTAATTTTCCTGGTTTGTGATTAATTCGGTCACTCTGTAACATTACTTAATAACAAAATTCTTACCTGAAAAAAAAGTAATATTCCTTGTATTTTGGCATTTTGGAAATGTGCAATGTAGACCAGTAAATAATGAGTTACAGCGTAATTTGTTTCCTCTTTCTTCTGGCTTAGCATAATAGACGGAGCAATGTAAATCATGACATAACCCTGGAGAGCAATCAGTTTGCTTTCATTCTGTTTTACCAAGGTAATTATATTTATTGTGTATTCCAGTGTTAGGAGCTTGTTATGTGTAGCGATGGTGTAAAACATGTAGCTTGATACTATACCCACCAAACAATAATGATATAGTGCTTTTCAAATAGGATTGTATATACTATACAGGAAATGTGTGACAGAACCCAAGTAGTATTTTTTTTGCAATAATTCTTGAAGCTGAATGCCAGGCAAACCGCTAAATTCACAGGATAAATACATATATGGAAGCTCTTTTACCTGCCAAATGATTTGAATATCTGTCCATTCAGTTATAAAATGAACCCAGGTCTGCCACATAACACAGTCCTGTCTAGCAGAGAAGGAGACCTGATTTTTATTTCTACAGTTAAATAACACTTACAGCCAGAGATAGCTTGGTCCCCAACATCAACCAAACTGGAATGTCCAGAGACAGGACTTACTTGGCCCACAGAATGTTGCATTGCGGATGTCTAATGTAAAGATGGGTAATGGCAACTGCCTCAAAGGAGGCTACCATCGGCCACAAAACCTTTATGCAGAAGAAGAGAGTTGGAAAGTTTTTGGACTGAAGAATTTGAACATGAGACTAGAGAATCTGAAGTTTCTCATATGAGGCATATGAGACATGCCCAAGAACAGACCAGATACTCCAAACGATTTGTCAATTCCAGTTATGAATGCTCAGGATTCACCGAAACCTCTGTAACCTCTGGTCTGGACAGTTATAAATACATTGTCCGACGAATCTCTAGAAGACTGTTCCCTCAACAGGAGCTTGCCTAAGTATCTAACAATGGGGATGCCACAAGAAGGCAACAGGGCTAGTATTGAAGACAGCCCCTTGGTGAACAGAGGAGAGGCCAAATGGCAGGACCTCAGACTGGAAGTGTAGGGGACCTGCAGAAAAGCATAGAAATTGTTGATGCCCTGGAAAGACGGCACATATAAGCATCTTTGATGTCCACAGAAGCAAGAAAGTCTCCCCAGTGGAAGATGCGATGACAGATTTTGTGGATTCCATCCAGAATTGCTGGACTCGTATATAAACATTTAGAGTCTTGAGATTCTAGAAGACAGAATACCCTCTTTTGGTTTGGGAACAGTAATCAGGCTAGAGTAAAATCCCTGGAATAGTTCTATCACAGGGACTAAGGGAATAAAACCTTAATCCAGAAGACCCGAACAAAGAAAGAAAAATCATTTTAAGTCAATTATTTTAGTAAAGCTCTGTAATAACTACATTAAATAAACTTTTACAAATTATAATGTGTATCTGAGTCCAGCAAGATATTAACATTTTGCTCACAAGTGTGGCTCCAGTTTTATTCCTGGCATTCATCCTCTGAACCAATATTCTCCACTAAGTAGGGATGCACCGATACCTTTTTAAGAGCGAGTGCAGGTGCTGATACTTTTACTCAAGTACTCGCCGATACCGTGCAGTGCGGTGCGAGCCCATACAAAATAAATGGGCTCAAATCGCACTAAAAAGAATCGCATGTGATTTGAACAGGAATGCAGTGCAATTCCTGTCCAAATCACATGCCATTTCCTGCGCCGTTCCTGTAAGAACCCGGGCTCCACCTGGGTTCACACAGGAGTGGTACAGCAAAAGTAAAGAAGTCACATGGGGGCACGGCTCACTGATGGCAGACTGAGCTTTTCCTGAGTGCTGCTCTCTTCTGAACCAGCTCTCACAGCTTCTCAGCAGGCTCCACACACCTCCCCAAGCGGCATGATGGGGAAGAAAAAAATCAGCGAAGGCAGCTGGCACTCTTCCCTGTTCTTCCTCCAGTGGCATCAGTGCCCTTTTCGCTCCTAATCGCCACTCGGTCTCTGCAGACAGGGCTGACATGGAGGTCTACCTCTCATCGCACTGTACATTGCCCGGCAAATCCCTTTTGTGCCGAGCCCTCTACAATCTCCAGAACGCTACAAGACATTGTCTGTCCATCTGTTTCTTTTCAGCTTCCAGCTTTCTCAGCACAGAGATCTCAATCCTCCACAGTGCTTTCTATACCACCGCTCTCTCACAACCTGGATTCAAACAGGAGTGGTGTGGGACTCGCACTGCATTTCTGATGAAATCACATGTGATTATTTGCAGTGCAATTTGACCCAATTCATTTTGTATGGGCTCAAATCGCACCACACCCCAGGTATCGGTTTTGATATTGGAGCATTTTCACAAGTTCAAGTACTCCTGCAAATGCGTAGTATCAGTGCAAAGCTACCACTAAGCATAACTATCCTTACAATCAAGCCAGTAGTGGTGAAACACATCAAATAGGGGAAGTCTCTGGGCAGGGAGGACATGGATGCAATTGTATTATTGATTGCTAAATATAAAGCAATCATGGATGATGCAGATATTGGTGTGTGGCTTCTATTCATCAATGTCCATGGAGGTTTGGCAGAGATGGGCTTCAGCCAGCACCCTTGCATCCACAGTAAGTGAGAAAGGTGCAGGTCTGAAGTGGTGTTGCATGTTTGGGATTGATCTACAATAACTAAACCTTCATAGTTAAACCTATTATACTTTCTATAAATCTTGCAAAAATAAAGGGCATTGTGTGTTCCCTGGTTCCAAGCCTTCCTCTGAGCTCACTACAGTCCCCCCAAAAACAATTTTAGTCATTTGATAAGAGGATGCACAATTGCCAAGGTGCAATGTGGTAAAACCGGCACAGATTTTACTGACTCAACATAAAATTAGAAATAAACTGATTTGGCATTCTGACTTCACAACAGATACAGTATTGTCCTAGATAGCACTGGCCAAAGAAAGGCTATTTTTCCATACCAATACAAAAGTCAAAAAAGGAATAAAAAAAAGCAAGCAAGGGCAATAGACTAGCTTATTCACTCTAGTGATTAAATGTATCTGAAGCTTTACTCCCGTCAAATTTGTTTTATTATTTATTAGTGGGGAAGTGTTAAATTGATTGATCATTGATCATTTTTGTCCGTGACCACAGTGAGAAAATGTTCACCCACTTCTTTTCTCTGTGACACAAGAAAAGAAAAAAGTTGTCACCAAGAAAGCAATTCATAGACAGCAATAACAACTTTATCAAAGTTTTAACCTTTCCTCACACCATTAAAATGTGTTTTTTTTCTGTGCTCATCCTTGTTGGAGAGAATTTCCATCACTTGCCATCCAAACAGAAAGCTAACTCTCCACAATAGGGGTACACATGAAAAAACCTGACTAAGGCAATAACCCTTCCCCTACCTAAAATAGAAAAATAAGTTTTTGGTTGGAGTTGAACTTTAAATGGATAAGTTAAATATGAACTCAATCTTCTATTTGATCTTTTATTACTTGTGGACTATGGCAGGCAGATTCAGTTGAGTTCCATGATAACCTACAACCGTCCGTCACTATAAGGTGGTGAAGATTAGGGGTGGAAGGGGATGGGGCAGTTTCTCATAGCTGGAGTCCCTCAGAGATATAATATAAAAAGTAAGTAACCCACCACCATGAACTCAAAACAATTCTGGGTAGATTTATGATCACGTGTTGTTGTCTAGGCCAGCCTTTCTTGACCTTTTTAGCTTGGAGAAACCATTCAAATAATGTTCAAGTTTTGGTGTACACCTAATATAGCCCCTTATACTCGCAGTCAATAGGAAGAATGCCACCCTTACAGATAACTAAAAAAACTGTTATCATGCTGCTGGCTCTGCCAAGTGTTGTTGGCCCCGGAACTATGCAGCCATCATCAAACAGGAGGTCAATCAGCCACAGCTCAACGAAACTTCTAGCAACTTCTGGAGGAACCATAGGGTTCCACAGAACCCTGGTTAAAGAATTACTGGCCTAGACAATATTTTATGCATAAAGTCATATTAGTACGTTGGAAGATTTTCAGAACATTACCTTGGGAAAGTTCGACTCCGGAGTTCCTTAATAAAGACTTGACTGCCATTTTGAACTGGCTTGACTTCTGTTGTCTGTCCTGTGTCATGTTTGTGCCAATTTCTTTTCTTTTTCACTACAAAACACAAAGCACAAGAATTATTCTAACAAATTATTTTATTAAACAGGAAGGTTGTCACTTATATTGTAGGTAAGCACAAAGTTATTTTTTGAAAGTAACTATTGTACATTGTATCATTGAGATGGAAGTGAGGTTGAAAGCTGCTGCCTGCATTTGGACTGTTTACAAGGGGAACACAGTTAGGGCTGATACATTACTATTTCTGGGAAGTGGTAAAGATGTCAGGACCCAGCTAAGCTTTTTATTTCCTTGTATAACACTGTATAGAAAGTGCCAAAAAAGAACAAGCCTGTTACAACACAGCAACCAATCAGGTTACTTATTTTTCCCCAACATGCACTAGAACAACAAACGCTGGATTATGATAGGGTGCTATAGATAACATGACAATTTGGTTGAAGGATCTCAAAACCCAAGAATAAAAATTTAGTAAATGTAGCATGTTGCAGCTTACCAGTCCTTAGATGTGATGGCTACATTCAATTTCTTCTTCATGCTAAGTGCATTTTCTACAAGTAGAGAGCAATACCTGTTGACCTTGCATGAATTCTAGTGTACTTGTTTCCTGAGCTGATATTTCAATCAGCTCAAAAAAGGGACTGTTAACCTCCCCAGCAGTATGTAGTCACTCCTTCCTTGCCACACTGTTTGTCAGGACCAGGTATAGAAAGCCCTGTGTAAGCTTTAAACTGACTTGTCAGAGCTTACACAAAGTCATGAACTTCTTTTTCCTCACCATATAAATAAGCTTGGCCAATCACGAGGCATGTATGTCGTCACATGGAAGAGGAGGACTCAACTGCTCATCCATACCCAAAATTTTGGGTATTTCATTTTTTGGGGTTTACTCGCTATCTCTGCGAACTGCCAAACAACTCCAGAAGAGCAGCCTAAAGCCGTCACAACACTGCTCTTCCACTGATTAAGTACAACTAGTAGACATTGTCAATGCATGTGAAAGTAATAAAAGAACTGAAAGAAAAATAATGAATGCAGTCACCACATTCAAGGACTGGTAAGCTGCATTTTAATAGACAAGATATATACAAGTGTTCACTTAGAAATGACCAAAAATTTTCATTTGTTTAATGGCAACTGATAGATAGTGGCATTAAATTGTTCGGAAACAATAGTCTAATACATGACATAACATTATTTCATATAACTGTTTTATTCATTAAACTTTACATTTATCTGAGAATCCTAGAGAAACTACAGCTCTGCAAACCTTTGGCATTTAAGATGTCATTTTTGAAGATATTCATGGGAAATTTAAAAAAACACCCTTCGTAATTCTTCCCAGAGGTGCAACTGGCTTGTAGGATTTTTTCTTTGGCAGTAATTTGAGGCTCTTCCCCAAAAGATCTGAATAGTGTTGACATTCATGATTTCTCCAGCTAGTCCATCAACTGTACGCCAGTCTGCAGTTACTTCACAACAAAGGTTCTGCATAGCTTAGAAATATAATTTGGATTGCTGTCCTGCTGTATGATGAAAATGACATCAATCAAATGCTGACCACAGAGGATGAGAGTGGTAGTCCTTCTGCTTCATTATTTTTTGCGTTCTGTGTAAATTTCCCAAATTAACAGCACCAAAGTAGGCCCACACATTACGTACTGTATACTCCACCATGCTTCACAGAAAGCATCAAACACTCTCTAACATCTTTTTATTTGCTCTATGCCTTACAAACAGTCCCATTCTTGTTCTGAACACCTCAAACTTAGATTCATCCATTAATAATACTTTCAAATCATCTACCAACTTATGTCTGTGTTCTTTTGCCCATTTTACCTATATCTTTTCATTTTCAAGTTTTTAGATATGGCTTTTCCACTCTTGCAGATGACATTAGTACTGTACTTGGATTATGCCATTAAAGTGGAACTTCACTCTCCCAATTAACATTGATTCGTTTTAAATCTCATGCTGCTAGCATTAGTAAATAGGTAGGAAAGTATTATTATATTTACTTGTTTTTAACTTTTTATTTACATTTCTTCAGTTACTTCCTGGTTTCTTGCCTAGGCACATGATGTCATATATCCCAAGAGTCTTCAAGAGCAGAGGGGTTTTCTCAGCTAAGTACACTCTCCTGCATGCATGCATGCTTGAGCTAAGGGCAGATGGATTCCAGGAAGTAAATGCTGCACAAATCATTTCCCCTTACTCAAGATGGCCATGACCAGAAATGCTAGGGGGCTGTTTTTCAAAGTGATTACCTAACAAAATAAAGCATGGGAGCATGGATGGATGGGGGAGTTTGCTTTGAATATTAAAAATGAATGGTTTGTGGTGCTCAGATATAGTGAATATCCGCTGTAAAGTGACCCTTCATTTTGCCCAAAAAAGGGACTGTTGACCTCCCCAGCAGCATGTAGTCACTCCTTCCTTGCTTGCTTCCGTGCCACACTGTTTGCCAGGACCAGGTAAAGAAAGCCCTGTGTAAGCTTCAAACTGACTTGTCAGAGCTTACACAAAGTCATGAATTTCTTTTTCCTCACCATATAAATAAGTTTGGCCAATCACGAGACATGTATGTCGTCACATGGAAGAGGAGGACGACTGCTCATCCATACCCCAAATTTTGGGTATTTAATTTCCCTTCCAGCAGCTGCACAGAGTACATGCTGCAGGGGGAAGGGGAGGTAGTAAAGTGCTTTAAAAGGAGAGGGCCCCTTAAAGGAAGCAGTTGACAACCTGTAAGGCTTCTGTTTCTGCATATTTTGATGTACTTATTCTCTTATGTAGCTATGCACCTGAGCCTTCCACTTCTTCCTCCACCCTGATAGATTCTGTTTGCCCTCCTCACTTAAAGAGGAGTTTCACCCAAAAGGGTTTGTCAGCCTCCTCCACCCCTCCACTTTCACATTTGGCACCTTTTTTTGGAGGGGGGGAGCTGGTACCTGGTTTTGAGTTGACAGGTACCCGCTCCCACTTCTGACTCAGTTTGCTGCAGTGAACTGAGCCAGAAGTTCGCCCCCTTTCTTTCCCTCATATCCGGTCCATTCACAAAGCTCAGCGTACTTTGTTGGTTTCCCTTTGTCAAGATGGCGGTGCCAGCACCCGATAGCCGATTGAAAAATCAGTTCAAGTGAGGACACCGCTGGATTCCTGGACAGGTAAATGCCCTAATATTAATAGTCAGTAGCTACAGTATTTGCAGCTGCTGACTATTCATTTTTTTGGAGGGGGGCCTGGAGCTCCTCTTTAATAATAATCCCTTCCTGCCGTTTTATGTGATCAGTCCTTGTGATAAAATCAATAAAACAATCAATTCACAAAAAATAACACACAAGCTATCACTCCTTAAAATAACACCAGCTTCAGTCTGGTGAAAACTGGGAGCTCCAAAAGCTCTCAATGGAGGAGGCAGGATAAGAAGCAGTTTGAGTCGATGATAAAATAACATTGAAAGTCCACACTGTGAAAAGTGATTGTAAACGTTAAAATATAGTCCAAAAAATAAGTGAAAAAGTAACAAAAGTGTTGAAGTGTTGATCCCGCTGAGTAGATATCAACCTCCAGGTATAAAGACAATAGTGCGTGGAAATAAAGTAATGGGAGAAACCACCACCGATAAAACTGAGGCTTACCGGAACATATGGCCTCAACAAGGGCATGTGCCAAATGAGTCGTCAAAGCTTTGTGGTGACAATGCACCAATGATTGAGAACGCCAACGTTTGGAGATGTTTTAGCACCGGAAGTTGGCAGTCACACTTTCCTTCAGGGGACACACATCATAAGAGCAAAACTCAGAGGTAGAATCCGTTGCATGGGTTCACAGATATTAGCCATACATTAAATAAAAATTCCACATATCCATGATGTCTTCTTAGATGAAACGCGTTGGGTCGAGCCTACTGATTCTATTGCGTTATTATTCCAGTTATACAATCGCGTGTTGTTTCTACTCAAATGTAAGTGTTTTCTATTACGTTTTTTAATACATTTCCTGTTAAGCGGATTCACACTATGTGGAATTTTTATTTCATTTATGGCTAATATCTGTGAACCCATGCAACGGACTATATTTTAATGTTTCCAATCACTTTTCAGTGTAGACTTTCAATGTCATTAACTTGGCACTTTTTATTTCTGTGTACATTCAAGTATGTTTGCACATGCTTTGAATGTTTAAAGCGGGGGTTTTTTTTTAGTTCATTCACAAACTTTTCTTCTCAGCATTACATACTCACATATTGTGTGTAACATGTCCGCCTGTGTCAGATTTTGTCGGAAAGAATAACTTATATTATTCACTGCAGGCAGTTTCCATCTTCATTGTGGGCATTTGAAGCCCACAAGCATTTATTTCCTGGATGCGGTGAATGCTGTGCTCCCAGCATTCACCGCTCATTCCCGCACATGCTCAGTGACATCCTGGGAAGCCTGAGACTAGCTCCCAGGAGTCTGGGAGAGGCTAGAAACACGCCTACTCCCACGGGAGGAGAACCAGGAAGTGCAAAGAAGAATAGAAAAATAAAAGGTAATTACGGCGATTTCAATTTTTTTAAATGGCATGTCAGCATCTAGGCAAGGAAGAGAATACATACAGATATTGTTCAAAATTTGGGTGGAACCCCGCTTTAAATATTAGTAATTATTCTATGGCTTGATACCATTCCTATTTATCGCCGCACTTTTTTATATTTATTTTGTTATTTGCAATTGTCATTTGTTGTGCTGGCCGTTGTCTTTCGCTTCGCTGACAGCGCAGTATTTACAAAAGTTTCCACAATGATAAATAACACATGATGCTCGATTCACCAAGATAACTTCTAGATTGTAAGCTCTGACGCAGGGCCGTCTGATTGCTCCTGTATTGAATTGTATTGTAACTGTACTGTCTGCCCGCATGTTGTAAAGCACTGCGCAAACTGTTGGCGCTATATAAATCCTGCATAATAAAAATAATAAATAATAACTGAGTCGTTATCACACCACTTCTTATTTACTTTATGGTAATTTTCTCCTAAAAATGTTTCAATTCACAAACGCAAATGTCACCAAGATGCGTAATTTTTTTTTCAACAAGTCCACATGAAGTGAACATTTATCTGTTAAAAGATCTCTTTTTCTCAAAGATCATTATTTCTTCTCTTGAATTTGGCACTTTCACACTCACAGCGCCCGGGTGTCGGCAGTAAAACACAGCTATTTTTAGTGGCGCTTTTCAGCCACTAGTGTGGTGCATTTAACCCCCACTAGCGTCCGAAAAAGGGTTAAAAGCGCAGCTGCAGCGGCACTTTGCCGGTGCTGCTGCCCATTGATTTCAATGGGCAGTGGTGCTTTAGGAGCAGTGTATACATCGCTCCTAAAGCGCCTCAAAGAAGCTGCTAGCAGGACTTTTTTTGTTGTCCTGCCAGCGCACCGCTCCAGTGTGAAAGCCCTAATCATTGTGAATTGGCTTTTACATTGATTATTCTTATAGGAGGCCAATAAAATAACACTGTGTAATAGAGCTGCACGTTTAATCATTAAAAAATCGAGATCGTGATTCTACCCCACTCGCGATCTTAACAGAGCATTTCCCAATTCAGTGCAGAGTTCTCTGTTGACAGCTGTCAAAAAAAAATAAAATAACAGGCAGCCTGCCAAGTTTATCACAACATCGCTTAGGGCTCTTTCACACGGATGTGTCCGTGTACGGAGCCCGCTCTCCTCAGCGGGGGATCGCTCCGTCGATCCCTGCTGAGCAGGCATATGACAGGTCCGTCTCTGCACACTGTACAGGGAGGGACCTGTCAGAGCGCCGCTCTCCCCTATGGGGGATCAGATGAAGACAGACCGTAGAGTCCATCGACACCCGATGATTAGTAGGTTTTTCCTCCGTCACACTTCTTCGGATCGGAGCGGGTCGGATGTCAGTGGACATGTCACTGCTGACATCCGACGCTCCATAGAGGTCTATGGAGCGTCCATTCAGGTCCGCCTAAAAAACTGATAGGCGGATCTGAACGGATCGTCCGTGTGAAAGAGGCCTTAGGCGGAGATAAAACGAAACAAAGTAACATTTTTGGTTCTTTTATATCAAAGTAATGCACTTCGGTCTGTAAATGAGGTCAGTTTAACCACTTAAAGACTAAACCTTTTTCTGACACTTGTTGCTTACAAGTTAAAATCAGTATTTTTTGCTAAAAAATTATTTAGAACCCCCAAACATTATATATATATTTTTTTTTAGCAGAGACCCCAGAGAATAAAATGACAATATTTTTTGTCACGCTGTATTTGTTCAGCGGTCTTTCAAACGCAATTTTTTTTGGAAAAAAATACACATTAATGAATAATAAAAAAAAAAAAAAACTAAACAGCAAAGTCAGCTCGATTTTTTTGTATAATGTGAAAGATGATGTTACGCCACAAGAATCGTAAGAGAATTGTGATCTTTATTCTAAGCAAAAAAAATTGTGATTCTCATTTTGGCCAAAATCGTGCAGCTCTTCTGTGTAATAATAGTACTAGACTAGTAGTGGTAAAATATCCACTACATACACATCAGGCTAAATGAAGCCTGTTTTGCATCTTTGTGAGAGCATTAGTGCTACTCCCCATACGCTATATAATTAAAGTGCATCTACACCTCAAAATAAAATGTAATCTATTGCAGCTTACCAAGTCCTTAGATAAGGTACCTGCATTTTTTTTTCCTTTTATTTTTACCGGTATTCCTGACCCTGGGTGGTTATATGCTCACCGCCCCACTGCATAAAGGGAGCCATGGTTGTCACCCATGCAGCTCTCCTGATTCGGACTACAGATACATCTTCTTCTCTTCATCATTATTACATGGAGGAATAATAGATTACAGAATAAAGATAACATTTTTGTGATTTCAGTTTATCTTACAAGAAATGACAAGAACAATACATTTCTGGCAAGATCATCAGGTATTTTTCTGTACTTTCTGAAAATATTCTCAGTCTAAAAACGAATGCAGCCACCACATCTAAGGATAGGTAAGCTGCCACATATGACATTTTTGTTCTTGGGTTTAGTTATCCTTTAAGGGCTGGTTCACACTATCTGCAGTGACCTGTGTTTTTTTGTACTGGAAAAATACAAGTGACCACCATGGCACAACAATTAGTTAAAGTGGATGTAAACCCAATGTCATCCTTTCTAAACTACTGCCATAGGGGTTATCTATAAGGATATACATGTCTCCTGCATGTATCCTTACCTGTCAAATGTCTCCCCTCTGTCTGTTATGAGACCTGAAAAACTGCAGATTCTGTGGGTGGGTCTCTTGTCTGGAGCTTGGTGGGTGGAGTCGTGGTCTTGCTGACCACCCCATAGCAGTTTTACTGCTACAGGGGGGCAGCTGTGCACCGGATCACATATATAGACCTGATCCGGCTCTTCCGGGTATCGGACGCGAATGCGCTCCACCAGCGGCTCGATCAGTGGGTACCGCAGACTCAAAGTCCGCCGGCACCCACCGATCATTCAGTACAGAGGCAGAATGTCAACAAGGCAGATTGCCGTTCTGTTAGTAGGGAAGGCATGGATCTTGTGTTCCTTCAAAGCAGGGACAAGGATCCATGTCTTCCCCTAGTAAAAGTGCCTCCCACACTGTACAAAAACACCAGCTAGGCACACACAGTTAACCCTTTGATCTCCCCTTCCCAACCAGTGTCATTAGTACAGCGGCAGTGCATATTTATAGCACTGATCACTGTATTAGTGTCACTGGTCCCCAAAAAAGTTTCAAAAGTGTCAATGTCCGATTTGTCCTCCGCAATATCGCAGTCTCGATATAAGTCGCTGATCACCACCATTACTAGTAAAAAAAATGTAAAATACATAGATGCTATAACTTTTGCGCAAACCAATCAATAAACGCTTAATTTCTTTACCAAAGATATGTAGAAATATGTAGCAAGTAAACATATTGGCCTAAATTGATGAAGAAATTAGATTTTTTACATGTTTTAAACCCCCCAAAAAAATACATTTTGGGTTTAAAAGTACAAATATGATTTTTGATACACTAATGGAATTAAGTAACTGTTTTGTATGCTACACTTAAATATATATATTAGGTTATGTTATGATCTTTGTTTTTTTGTTTTTCCTTCTTTGTTTGATTGGATTTTTTATATATGTGAAAACTTCAATAAAAGAATAACTGAATTTAAAAAAAGAAAAATATTGGATGTGTTTTATAGTAGAAAGTAAAAAATGTGTTGTTTTTTTTTTTTTTTCAAAACTGTTGGTCTTTTTAAGTTTATAGCCAAAAAATAAAAAACACAATCAAATCCCACCAAAAGAAAACTCTATTTGTGGGGGGAAAAAAAGGACATTGATTTTATTTGGGTACAATGTCACACGACTGGGCAATTGTTAGTTAAAGTAATGCAGTGCAGTTTCGCAAAAGAAGGCCTGGTCAAGCAGGGGGGGTAAATCTCCCGGAGCTGAAGTGGTTAATTTAAAAAAAGCATTAAAACTATCCAAATTCCCTTTAAAAAATACAAAAAAATCAGGACACAGGAAGCTGCTTTCTTCTTGGGGCACTGTATAGTCTGTATAACCGCACAATTTTTTTTAAATACTGAAACCTACACAAGTGTTCCCAGACACTTCTCCTAGAATCATTAAATTAAACAACTTTGTGTAGACAATATATTTATTTTATGGATGAAGATACACAGGAAAATATTTAGAGGTTCCCACCGAGCCAAATTATATCATTTTCTATTGTGCTAAGCCTCTTCAAACATGCAGATCAATGCAGTGTCTTGCTGATTAATTATGACACATTTCACTTTGTACTTCATCTCAAACAATGGTTAGAACAGGAGGAAATACTCCATTTTCCAAATGTTATCACAACGCTGTAACTGTCACTTAATAAAAATCCAAGATAATGTGAGTTTGTAATACACTAAATCTACCTTCAAAAATACTTTCTATAAATATTCAGGAAATATAGATGTAGCCTGAAGGAGTGTTGATTACTGAAAAATATGAAAAAGATATAGGACTTCCATCCCACCTGCTCATTTAAAGATCCCACCTTGATAGCCTACTGTAATATTATCTAAATGTACTAACCTCATAAACCCCAGCATCTGCTCTACAGGCCTACAGGCCTCAATCCTCCCTTGTTGAAAAGCTCAATCCCCATAACTTTAGTATCCCTCCACTATTCTCCATATCTCATATAAGCTTATTTACACACTTTTATAATATTCTTTGCTAGGTCAGGATCAGCCAAACTGTGTAAAAGAGGTGTTTCAACAAGAGGGATTTGGCTTGGGCTCAAAGGCTGTATGCTACAGATGCCAGTGGTGGAAATTTGACAAAGCTAGCCCCTGTATTTCAAATTGTGTCTGTGGAAAAATTGAATAGAAAAAAAAACAGTACATCTCTGGAATACAGGCACATTACATTTATCTCCAAACCTTCCTCTATCTCTTTAGAACAGTTGTCTCCAAACTGCTGCCCAGGCCCACATGCGGCCATATGCTTGCCTTTATCTGGCCCTTGGGACACTATTCTTCCCATTGATACGAGACACTATTCCAACAGTGGGGCACTATTCCATCCATTGACATCAACAATGGGACGTCATTTCTGCCACTAACACCAACAAAGGAGCACTATTCCTCCCGTTAATACCAAAAATGCACTATTTACTCCCACTTACCAGGACATTTTATATTTAAAAATGCTTAAGTACAGAAAAATATCCGTTGACCTGCTAGAAATCCAGTGAGGTCCTAACTTCCAGTTTGGGCTGACTACACATTGCCTCTGCTGGTCTGTAATCCCGACCAGTGTTGTCAGTCCTGGCTATTGACCTACAGAATTCCACTTATCCCCTATTCTTTTTTTTTTTTCCCCTCTCCACATACATTCATTTCCTTTCCAGCAAAACAATGCACCTGCCTACACACTGTGTAGGAAAAAGGGCTCTCGAGAGATGTAATTCTGGGGTACATGCCTACGTAAGTAGGAAATGACCTCTAAGCAGATGTCCCTGCAAGAATTTAACAGACCTTGTGTGGTGATGATGTTTTTATTACGACAGGAACAAGGTAAAAGAAAACAACTATTACTGAGATATGCTCTAGAGCAGCAGTCTCCAAACTTTCCAAGCACAGGGCTAGTTTATTGTCTTTCAGACTTTAGGAGAGGCCAGACTATGGCCACTGGGAGTAGAGATTGTCCTGGTAAGTGGGAGTAAATAGTGCATCTTTGGTATTAACGGGAGGAATAGTGCTCCTTTGTTGGTGTTAGTGGCAGAAATGACGTCCCATTGTTGATGTCAATGGGTGGAATAGTGCCCCACTGTTGGAATAGTGTCTCGTATCAATGGGAAGAATAGAGTCCCAAGGGCCAGATAAAGGTAAGCAAATGGTCGCATGTGGGCCTGGGCAGCAGTTTGGAGATAACTGTTCTAAAGAGATAGAGGAAGGCTTGGAGATTAATGTAATGTCTGGCCATACATTTTAAAGGAATACATTGGCAACCATGCCCTTGACACTCCTAAAGTCATATCGAACACTCATCCATCTTAACCCACACTCCCACTAGACCTTAAATCACCAACCATCACTGTATGATGTTTATGAGCATAGAACTGTGTGATAATAGCCCTGAGTCATTTAACGGAACTAAAAGTAGGACTTTAGCAAAACTTTTTTCTATTAGTTTTATATAGAGTAGGGAAGGGATAAAAACCTCTATTACTGCACTTTGAAGCCCCGTTGGGAAGATTTACCTTCACTTCATTTCCAAATGACAGCGTTGCCACCAGAAAAAGTGAAGGGAAACCTTTAACTAAGACATAGAACGCATTCAAAAATATATATATTTATAAATATATATATATATTTATATATATAGCTACAGTAAGTTATGCTTATGCCGCGTACACACGGTCGGACTTTTCAGCTACAAAAGTCCGACAGCCTGTCCAACAGACTTCCGGAGGACTTTCGGCAGACTTGCGGCAGACTTGTGGCAGACTTTCTAACGAACGGACTTGCCTACACACGACCACACAAAAGTCCGATGGATTCGTACGTGATGACGTACACCAGACTAAAATAAGGAAGTTCATAGCCAGTAGCCAATAGCTGCCCTAGCGTGGGTTTTTGTCCGTCGGACTAGCACACAGACGAGCGGATTTCGGGGTCCGTCGTAGTTACGACGTAAAGATTTGAAGCATGTTTCAAATCTAAAGTACGTCGGATTTGAGGCTAAAAAAGTACGTTGAAAGTCCGGAGAAGCCCACACACGATCGGATTACCAGCCAGCTTTAGTCCGTCAGCGTCCGTTGGACTTTTGTAGACGAAAAGTCCGACCGTGTGTACGCGGCTTTAGAGTTGTTTTTACAGGTTTGATTAATTGGCCCTTGCAGCAACATTATCACATGCGATAACTCAATAGGCTAGTATTTCTTAAGTGCTATCACAGCTTGATGAAAGCTGCTAAACAGGTGATCGAAGTGTCCTTTAAAGTGGTTGTAAACCCACTTTGAAAAAACAAAACAAAACGTATGCCCTGTACACACGACCGGTTTTGCCGTCGGAATAAACTGAGAAGGTTTCTCAGACGGAAGTCCACTCAAGTGGTCTTGCCTACACACGATCACACCAAAGTCCGACCGTCCAGAACGCAGTGGCATACAGCACGTACGATGGGACTAGAAAAAGGAAGTTCAATAGCCAGTAGCCAATAGCTTCCGTCTCGTACTTGCTTCAGAGCATGCGTAGTTTTAGGCCAGTCGGAACAGCATACAGACAAGCAGTTTTCCCGATAGGAATTGATTCTGTCGGACATTCCGCTCGTGTGTATGTGGCATAACACCTGCAAGACAAAGGCATAATGAGCTAGTATGCATAGCATACTAGCTCATTATGTAATACTCACCTGAGATTGAAGCCCTCGCTGCGGTGCCCATACACAGCACCGGCTGGCGACATCACTCCCGGGGGTTACTTCCAGGTATCACGGCTCCGGCGCTGTGATTGGCCGGAGCTGCGATGATGTCATTCCCGATCACACGCACGGTAACGGCGCACTCACTGTAGCGACGGCACATACGTGCCATTGCTTCAGTTTGTGTCAGTGTGCATGTGCCGATGACGTATATGCGTATATTGATTGGTTTGTGCAAAAGTTATAGCGTCTACAAAATAGGGGATAGGTTTATAGCATTTTTATTATTTTTTTCTTTTTTACTAGTAATGGCGGTGATCTGAGATTTTTATGGGGACTGCGACATTATGGTGGACACATCGGACACTTTTGACACATTTTTGGGACCACTGGCATTAAGACAGTGATCAGTGCTATAAAAATGCATTGATTACTGTAAAAATGACAGGGAAGGGGTTAACACTAGGGGCGATCAAGGGGTTAAATGTGTTCCATAGTGTGCGTTTCTAACTGAAGGTGGAGGGGACTGCCTAGAGGAAGTGACGGATCGTGGTTCCTAGCTAATAGGAACACACGATCTGTCACTCCTCTCTGAACAGAACAGGGATTTGCATGTTTACACACACACTTCCATTTTCTGTCTCTCGTGCTCGCGATCGCTCGTGGCTGGCGGTCATTGCGACTGTCGGCCACGAGCATTGGCACCCCTGCAGTGCACCTGCTATCCCGATCCCATGAGCCAACGTATAGCTATGACGGTTTACGGGATCGTGCCAACCTGCCGCAGTAAAATGACGGCGGCTGGTTGGCAAGCGGTTAAGGCCTGGTACACACCTACACAGGTTGCAGTTTGCATATTCCAGGTGCGTTTTTCAATACATGTTTTTGACTCATTGAAGTCTAAGGAACTAAAAACCAGAAAAAAGTCCCTGGCCCTTTCTAAAAAATGCGCAGATATGAACTACATCCATAGGAAACCGTGTTAAACCGTGTTGGTCTGTAGTATGTTTCTGAAAAACTGAAAATGCACTAAAAAATGCATAGGTGTGAACCAGGCCTCAACCCGTACCTCCAAATACCAGACATATAGTCCAGCAAAAGCCCTTTTTCCAGTCTTCCATCAAAGCAAGCCCTGATAAAGGGGGACCACAGAGCCCATAAAACATGTTGGCTCCTTGTTTATTTGTACCACCTATACTACCAACAAACAATCGAATGGACTTTTCTGAAACCAGAGCAAGCTTCCATCCTTTCACCAATTTATCATAACTATATGAATCAGGACAGATGTCACAAATGATATCTTTGCACACATATAACACTGCAAGTATTTAAGCCATCGAGACGTACTAAAGGGGTATCACATGTTAATGGAGAACTCTGCTGTCTCAATACAACACACACAGAGATATTTGGAGGAAGAGAGAATACATAAGTGCTTGTAAGGGCACAGAGGTCACTCACAGCTCCACATCTGCCTTTCCTAACATTGCTAAACTGAAAACATCTGTTTGACGTCCTTAAAATAATAGACTTGGAGACGGGATTTAGCATAATCCTTTACAGACCTGTGCCCAGGACAGCGGGGGTAACATGCGCTCACCAAGCCTTTATAATCTTTGATATTGAACCTTTGTTATGTTATTGCATACACCCATTTGGAGCTTATAAAAAAACAAACATCTCTATGTGATATCAAGAGCATGTTGAATGCAAGAACTACGCTCACCGGCCACATTATTATGTGCACCTTGCTAGTACTGGGTTGGACCCCCTTTTGCCTTAATTCTTCCTGTCATAGATTCAACAAGGTGTTGGAAACATTCCTCAGAGATTTTGGTCCATATTGACATCATAGCATCACGTAGTTGCTGCAGATTTGTCGGCTGGTGCTCTATTGGATTGGGATCTGGTGACTGTGGAGGCCATTGGAGTACAGTAAACTCATTGTCATATTCAAGAAACCAGTGGTGAGATGATCTAAGCTTTGTGACATGGTGCATTATCCTGCTGCAGGTAGCCATCAGAAGATGGGTACACTGCAGTCATAAAAGGATGGACATGATCAGTAATGCCGCGTACACACAATCAGACTTTCCTCCAACAAAACCGTGGATTTTTGTTCGAAGGTTGTTGGCTCAAACTTGTCTTGCATACACACGGTCACACAAATGTTGGCCAACAATTACGAATATGGGAACACGGTGACAAGCCGAGAAAAAGGAAGTTCAATAGCCAGTGCGGCTCCTTCTGCTTGATTCCGAGCATGCGTGAACGTTTGTGCGAAGGACTTGTGTACACACAATCGGACTTTCCGACAACAAAGTTTTGTTGGTGGAAAATTGGAGAAACTGCTATCAAACATTTGTTGGCGGAAAGTCCAACAGCAAATGTTCGATGGAGCATACACACTTCGGACTTTCAGACAACAAGCTCACATCCAACATTTCCCGTGGAAAATCCAACTGTGTGTACGTGACATAACAGTACTCAGGTAGGCCGAGGCATTTAAACGATGCTCAATTGGTATTAAAGGGCCCAAAGTGTGCCAAGGAAGTTTCCCCCCACACCATTACACCACCACCACCAGCTTGACCCATTGATACAAGGCAGGATGGATCCATACTTTCATGTTGTTTACACCAAATTCTGACCCCACCATCTGAATTTCACAGCTGAAATCAAGACTCATCAGACCAGACAATGTTTTTAAAATCTTCTATTGTCCAATCTTGGTGAGCCTGTGCGAAATGTAGCCTCAGTTTCCTGTTCTTAGCTGACAGGAGTGGCACCTGGTGTGGTCTTCTGCTGCTGTAGCCCAACTGCCTCAAGGTTCGATGTGTTGTGTGTTCAGAGATGGTATTCTGCATACCTTGGTTGTACCAAGTGGTTATTTGAGTTACTATTGCCCTTCTATCATCTCAAACCAGTCTGCCCATTCCCCTTTGACGTCAACAAGGCATTTTCGTCCACGCAACTGCCGCTCACTGTATATTTTCTCTTTTTCAGACTATTCTCTGTAAACCCTAGAGATGGTTGCACATGGAAATCTAAGCAGATCAGCAGTTTTTTGAAATACTCAGACCAGCCGGTCTGGCACCAACAACCATGCCACTCTCAAAGTCACTTAAATCCTCTTTCTTCCCCATGATGCTCGCTTTGAGCTTCAGCAAGTCATCTTCTCCATTTCTAGATGCCTAAATGCACTGAGTTGCTGCCTCGTTATTGGCTGATTAGCAATTTGTGTTACCAAGCAAATGAACAGGTGTAACTAATAAAGTGGCCGGTGAGTGTATACTGGGCGGCCGGAAAGCCAAGGGTTGTGTGCCTACTGGTGTCAGCTATATTCCAGCCCTGGTGAGCACAACCAGTAAGCATAGCCATAGAAAATCTTTTCATATGTACAGACAAGAATAAAAATAATTGCTTTCAGCTTCAAGCATCTGTCTGATTAATGCACATCTCAACGATTTTCAGGTATTAAGCCAGTTAAGCCATTATTTTTACAGCATGATATGGAAAAAACAAGTGATAATATCCTCATTAGTTGTACAGCTCTACACAATAAAACTTACGATGTGACACAAGATGAACTTGAGACAACACAATACAGAGAAAAAAAACATACGGAGTAAAGCAGATCAAATAAGAACAAGACAGGTGAAAGCCAGAGCTGGAGATCAAACAGTACACTAAAGGAGAACATGACACAAGAGAAAAGTACACCGAGATCCCAACAGTCCTCAAAAGACAACAATACTTCAAGGATAACGTAGAGACGTAAACAGCCACTATAAAAGAATGTGCACAACAAAACAAATAAAAATGTGCCATACATGGAAAAGACCTACAGTATATACTGTATATCTATTTGTAGGGTTGAAGGTGTGCAAAGGGTCCAGCTGTGAGATTAAACAAAATCAGAGCATTCATATAATATAAATAACGTGTTGGGCTAGGGGTAAATATTTCGCTCTGTGAATTTTAGTGGTTCTAAAGCTTAAACATTTTTTACAATAAAGTGGTTGTAAACCCTTACATATACCCAGTGAAGTGACTGGCCTCAGGTGATACATTAAGATTAACCTTCTCCCGCCAGCGCTATAGCCGAATGATGGCTACAGCGCGGACCTTAATTGTCGGGAGGCCAACAGATGACGTCCTCCCGTGCATGAGCTGCCTGCGTGCCCCCTGTGAGGGTACAAAACTCGGCTAATCACAGATCGGAGTCCCGGCCCCTTACCATGCGATCAGCTGTCAGCCAATGACAGCTGACCACGTGATGTAAACAGAAGATCGCTAATCTTTTATCCCCTGTCAGTGTGAGGGGAAAAAAAAGCAGATCACCGGCTTCTATCAGAGGGATACTGGTCCCTCACACAAGGAGTCGTGGCTGCTTCATCTGTGCCACCTATCAGTACACATCAGTGCCACCTACCAGTGCCCAACAATGCCACCTATCAGTGCCCACCTGCCTTTGCCCAACAGTGCCACCCAGGGGTGTTGCTAGGTCTACAAAAGATCTCGGGCTAGAGCCCATAGCAGCGTAGTAAAGAAAGTCATACGCTTGGGCGGGCATACACATGTATATACAGTAATATACGTGTGTGTGTGTATATATATCCCCAGAGAGCCCCCCCGCTTACATCAGGGTTCCCAGAGATCCCACCTTACATTAGGGTCCCCAGAGAGCCTCCCCCTTAAATCTGGGTCCTTAGAGAGCCTCTGCCTTAAAATCAGGGTCCCCAGAGAGCCTCTCCCTTGCATCAGGGTCCCCAGAGAACCCCCCACTTACATAAGGGTCCCTAGAGAGCCTCCCCTCCCCTTTGGGGATCCCTGCAGACACTCGGGGCTATTGGCCCCAGATTCGGGGCTATAGCCCCAAAAGCCACCCCCTAGCGACACCCCTGGTGCCACCTATCAATGCCCACCAGTGCCTCATCATCAGTGCCACCGATCAGTACTGCCCATCAGTGTCACCTACCAGTGTCCATCAGTGCCACCCATCAGTAATAATCAGTGCCCATCAATGCCGCCTATCAGTGACCTTCAGTGCCACCCATCAGTGCCACCTCTCAGTGCTGCCTTATCAGTGCCCATCAGTGCAGCCTCATCAGCGCACATCAATGAAGGAGAAAAATTACCTGTTTTCATATTTTATAACAAACTATGAAAGGTTTTTTTTTTTGTGTTTTTTTTTTTTTTAATTTTCTGTCTTTATCGTTTTTTAACCCAGCAGTGATTAAATATCGCCAAAAGAAAGCTCTATTTGTGTGGAAAAAAATGATAAACATTTAATTTGGGTACAGCGTTGCATGACTGCACAATTGTCATTCAAAGAGTGACAACGCTGAAAGCTGAAAATTGGTCTGGGCAGAAAGGGGATTTAAGTGCCTGGTAAGCAAGTGGTTAAACAAATCTTCCTACAGGTTGTACCTGTTTATCTGCAGTCTTCTCTTCTCTACATCTGTTCTAATTCCAGAATTTATAAAGCTTTTCGGAGCTCTCAGAAAAAGGGGCAGAGAGCTGAAGTTACACACTGTAGAGCTCAGTGAGGAGAGCTCTGAGAGCTGATTGGTGGGAAGGGAAGAGAAGGGAAGGGACACCCCATCCCTCCTTCACCACGCAGCACACAGGAACAGAGCTGTGGCTGTCAATCGCAAGTTGTGTGATGGAGATCCCTCCACTGTCACCTTTTTTCGAAATACAGAGGGAAGGGACCTGTGTCCCTTAGTGATGGCAAAGAAAAGAATTTTATAGTATGCAAAAAAATCTCATCTTTTTTTTCTTCTCCATTGGGGAACACAGGAAATAAGATACAGCCAAACGCAGTCATACTGAGGGAGTGATCAACACAGCAACAACTGCCAACAGACCTAAAAGAAACCAGGGACTGCAATTTAGAACTTTTTTGAAATGTGTTTTTCTGTCTCTCGCTGTTAAAATAAACCTATCATTAAAATTACAGACTGATCATTTCTTTGTCAGTGGGCAAACGTACAAAATCAGCAGGGGATCAAATACTTTTTTCTCACCGTACCTCTGCCAATCGATATAGAACCATCAAAGAATCAGAGAATAGGAAAATAGAAGAAATGTAGAACTAACACATTACAGAGAAAAAAATGACTTGGTAAATAAAATAATTATAACAAAAGATGGGTTCTGAGTCTGGTCATCCATTTGAGCTATCAGGAAGGAAACTAAACAGGCTTTTAGTAATAATTTATATAAGAGTGAGCTATATGGTTGAAAGTTCTATTTGAATTATGATAGTGTTATGGAAGATAACATGCGGGCCTTTCACCACTTCCGGACTGCCCACCGCCGTTATACGTCGGTACTTTAAAGAGGGGTATAGTTGTTATGGCAGCATCTAGCTGCCATAACCCCGGTATCCTCTTCTTCAGTGAGCGGTCCGGTTTCAGATAAAAGTGGTCTCTGCGGCGGATTCCCCGCAAGATCACTTTTATTGTCGGCGGGAGAGAGGGCCCCCCTGCCACGCTCTGGTGCCCTCTGCAGCTTACCAGGGCCGTCGGCAGCGGCGGAGGCGATCGGATCTTCACTCTTGCTGGGCATTTAGACGAGTGAGGGGAAGATGGCCTCCACCCATCTCCATAACAATGCAGGGTGGAAGCCACGTCAAAACGTCACTTCCACCCAAAGCTCTTAAAGGGCCATTTTAAAAAAATAAATAAATAAAAATGACAATTTTTTTAAAACTTTTTTTTATTGCATTTTAGTGTAAATATGAGATCTGAGGTCTTTTTGACCACAGATCTCATATTTAAGAGGACCTGTCATGCTTTTTTACATTCCTTGTAATAGGAATAAATGTGATACAATTTTTTTTTTTTTAAAGAACAGTGTAAAAATAAAAAATAAAAAGGTAAAATAAATAAGAAAACATTTTTTTTAAACACGCCCCGTCCAGACAAGCTTGCGTGCAGAAGCGAACGCATATGTGAGTAGCGCCCGCATATGAAAACCGCGTTCAAACCACACGTGTGAGGTATCACCGCGATTGGGAGAGCAATAATTCTAGTCCTAGACCTAGACCTCCTCTGTAACTCAAAACATGCAACCTGTAGAATTTTTTAAAAATCCCCTATGGAGATTTTTAAGGGTAAAAGCTTGTCCCCATTTCACGAGCGGGCGCCATTTTGAAGCGTGACATATTGGGTATCAATTTACTCGGCATAACATTATCTTTAACAATATAAAAAAAAGATTGGTTTAATTTACTCTTGTCTTATTTTTTAATTCAATAATTTGTATTTTAAAAAAAAAGTGCGCTTGTAAGACCGCAGCGCAAATACGGTGTGACAGAAAGTATTGCAACGACCGCCATTTTATTCTCTAGGGTGTTAGAAAAATAATGTATAATGTTTGGGGTATCTAAGTAATTTTCTAGCAAAAAAAAATGTTTTTAACTTTGTGCCTACACCCAAAACTATCAAAGTCTTTGTGAAAAAAAGAATGTTCCCCTAGAAATATGCAAGTAAGTTTAGCCATAATGTATAGACATGGGAATATCAAAGGTCAATTGACTTAAAAGGGTCAGATACTTGGAGAACATCTAATGTTAAAGAAGATAACATGAAATAATGATATTTAGAAAACTGTTCTTGGGTAGTTGCCTAGTCAAAGATACAAGTACCTTTACAGGTTTAAGCAGTACACCTAAATGTCATATTTATTAAAAAATATACCTTTCATGGGAAATTGAGGCTATAGTTGTAAAGACAAAGACAAACCAAAGACACCAAAGAGTGATGGGCCTTCAAGTTGTATAGGTTTAAAAGATGACACAGTGGGGGAGATTTACTAAAAATGGAGCGTGCAAAATCTGGTGCAGCTCTGCATAGAAACCAATCAGATTCCAGGTTTTATTGTCGAAGCTTAACCACTTAAGCTCCAGAACGTTTACCCCCCTTCATGACCAGGCCATTTTTTGCGATACAGCACTGCGTTACTTTAACTGACAATTGCACGTTCATGGGACACTGTACCAAAAAAAAAAATGTATGTCCTTTTTTTTTCGCACAAATAGAGCTTTCATTTGATCCCCTCTGCGGTTTGTATTTTCTGCGCTAAAGACAATTTTAAAAAAAACAAAAAAAAACAATATTTTTTACTTTCTACTATAAAACATATCCAATAAAAAAATCTAGTAAAAAATCATATTTCTTAATACATTTAAGCAAATATGTATTCTGCTACATATTTTTGGTAAAAAAATTCCAATAAGTGTATGTTGATTAGTGTGCACAAAAGTTATACCGTCTAAAAACTATGGGATATATTTATGGAATTTTTATTTATTTAATTTGTTTACTAAAATTGGCAGCAACTTATAGCGGGACTGTGATATTATAACTTACAAATTGGACACAAAGGGGTTTATAATTGAACAAGCTGAGGTTAGAAGCTGATTGGTTTCTATGCAGAAATGTGATAGATGTTGCCCTCTCTAGCTTTAGTAAATAAACCCCTAAGTGACACTTTTTTGGGAACCAGTGACACTAATACAGTGATCGGTGCTTAAAATATGCACTGTCACTGTACTGACACTGTCTGGGAAGGGGTTAATATCAGGGGCAATCAAAGGGTTAACTGTGTGCCTAGCCAGTGTTTGTGTACTGTGTGGGAGGTGCTTTTACTAGGGGAAGGCATCCATGTCCCTGCTTTGCAGGAACACAGGATCCATGCCTTCCCTACTGACAGAACGGCAATTTGCCTGTGTAAAGACACGATCAGTGGGTCCCGGCGGACATCGAGTCTGCAGTACCCGCTGATCGGCTCCCACCAGAGGCGTGAATTCGTGCCCACTACCTGGAAGTGTGGGATCGCACATATATACGTGATCCTGCACACACCTGTCGCCCTATAGCAGTAAAACTGCTATAGGGCGGTCGGCAAGTGGATAATTGAACAAGCTGAAATTAGAAGCTGATTGGCTACCATGCATAGCTGCACCTGATTCTAAGTGCTCCAGTTTTAGTAAATCAACCCCATTGTGTGCATATTTGTGTGAAAAAATAATTGAAAATAAAGAATCGAGATATATAGAGGCATAGACAACATATGCAGTACTTCACAATTTCACCATTTTACAGAACTGCTATACTGCACTAATCCACCTAAGTCTTGTCCGAAATCTAGTAATCCTGGGACATGCCTGCTTTGGATGCAAGAACATCCACTGCAGCCTCCACCGTACAAAAGACAGAAGATATAAAATACAGTAAAACCTTGGATTGCGAGCATAATTCATTCCGGAAGCACTTGTATATCAAAGCAAATTTCCCCATAATAATGGAAACTCAGATGATTCGTTCCACAACTAGGCACCTCTCCTCTCTTTTATACTCAGTTGTGACATGACGCTACTTGTATATCAAGACATCACTTGTATATCAAGCCAAAATTTCTGAACAAATTTTGCTTGTCTTGCAAAACGCTCTCAAACCAAGTTACTCTCAAACCAAGGTTGTACTGTACTGTAGGACAGTAGTCAAAGCCACCAATCAGATTCAGACCTGTCTCGCAAGTTAGAAGTCCAACTGAAGTTTAAGAAGAAAGCAGCAAGACACATTCTAAAGTCTGTAAAAAGTTTTAGGGTTGTACTTTCAGGAGCCTATTTTCTGCTGTGTACCTGTTTCCTATATCACCAGTCACATTCAAAGCCCAAATAAAGCACAGAGAGGAAGCAGCAAGACATGCCGCGGTCAATAAAAGAGCAAATGTAAGGTTCCTACTCTGATTAATATTAAAATAGCTCCACAGCAGAAACCCAAAATCCGAGCAATAGGCAGCAGGCTGCAGAGATGGACTTGTGTGTTGTGTGTGACAAGCACCCAACATAAACCAGAATTCTGCAATCAAAAAAGCTAATGCTACCTATTGTTTGGAGAGCTCTAGCTATGACTCAACAGGTTGGTGTTTCTGTGGGGTATCGAACCCCTGCAGAAAGCCAACTCCTTCAGAACACAGCTGTCTTCTGCAGCCTGCTGCCTATGTCTTGAATGTTGACCTGCTGCTGGGGATCTACTAACTACACTACTAATTACAGATAGAACCCAACATTTAAGCTTTCATACGTTATAGAATGTATTTTGTCACTTTTTTCTTATGTATCAATTAATCTTTGAATGTATCTGGAGATACAGGAAGCAGTTAGAGAGGAAGATATACACCACAGGGTTCTGGAAGTACGTTCCTACTGCCATCATTGTTCTATGGTCTGAGAAAATCTATTTGTAGTTAATAACAGATTAGGGTAAACTGTGAAAACTTACATTAAAACACTTACAATGTATACATGCATACATAGATGATAACCAACCCATAGGGTAGCAGAGGCACCCATAGGTGGATGGTGTTTTCAAAGTGACAAGAATGTAGACATAATCCAAAATGGTGTAGGCTTCTTTTGAAGGGGAAATGCATTAAACACCTATAACGGGTTTTGTGATTATTGGTCACTTCTTCAGATGAGATGTGTTACATGATGCTTTGCTGCACGACTGCGACATAAATGAAATCTCTTCTTGTACTGGTCGCCAATTGTGACCCATTCAAGTGAACGAACTACCCTACATTTCAAAAAGAAGAGATGGCACTAAGAGAGAAAGAGATGATCTCAGGTCTTCACAGTACTTACTGATACAAGGCTGGGTCGGAAGGCACCCAGCAACGCATGTGATTGAGCAGGCATTTTATGGGAACAGTTACTTCCAGGTGAAATGCGTTCCAAATGAAATGTACATCAGTAGAAAAATATGGTGCAGAATTGTATTAGGCCTCATTCACAAGAGAGTACCTTTCTGGACACCTGTGCAAAGGGCAGTCTTTGCCTGAATGGGATGCACATGTGTGCCATGCATCCGCATACAAGCAGTCCCATTCATTTCGAATGGGACTCAATGGCTGCACAGTCACAGCTGATGTTTCCAATTTGACAGCCATGCAGGTGTGTGTCCCTGAACACAGACATTGTGTGTTTGGGAACATTCACACGCAGGTGCTGTGTTCCAATAGACATGAATGGGAATGCCTGCACACGGATGCATGGAACACCTATGCATCCCATGCGGGCAAAGATGGCCCTTTCAAAGGTGTACGGATATACTGTACAGATGAAATAACAGTGTAAGTAAGGTAAAAAAAAAAGGTAAAGCTAGCACATCTATTGAGTAATTTGTCATTCACATGGGAGTTGCCGACTATTCAGCTTAAAAAAAGCATCTGTCTATACAGCCTGGAGGCACACAGGAGGGGCAGGTGTTTGCAAACAGCCGCATGTACAAATCAATGACAGGCTGTGGTTGTATGAATGTCATTGCACAGTTAAGAGTTTTAATAAATACAGGGGTTAATGAGCAGACTGTCTGGGGTTCATTTACTAAAACTAGAGAGTGCAAAATCTGGGGAAGCTGTGCATAGTAGGCAATCGGCTTCTAACTTTAACTTGTTCAACTAAGCTTTAAAAAAAAAACTGGAAGCTGTTTCCATGCAGAGCTGCACTAAATTTTGCAACTTCCAGTCTTATTAAATCAACCCCTCTGTGTCAAGGGCTGCTCATCCATTCTTGTATGTGCGCAGATGTTCAATGGCACGCATAAACTGCAGCCTGTCATTGATTTCTACAGGTGACTGTTTGCACATGCCTGTCAACCCCGGAAGCCTCTTGGCCATATAAACAAATGCCCGCTTTAAACTTTACGGCCATATGCGCCCCTGTAAATGGGACCTGACAAAGTATAATGTTTGGATACACTGTGGTCTAAACATCCTATTGTGATGTTCCTTCGGTGTTCTTGATCTGAGTTTTTGTGTGGCCTGTCTCAGATATTGAAGACCACAGGGGCATTCTACTAGATACATAATCAGAATTGCATATTACGATAGGATAGGATATGTTTCTTTGGTTTTCAAGGATATAATGATTTTGGTTCTGTTACATATCACAGAACAAGTCACACACTCAGAATGCTGATACTAAAATACTAACTAGAGGTTCTTGATATAGATCCAATTGTTTGTTTGTGGTTTCCTTCTTTGAGGTCTTTAGTCTGCTAGGCACAAAGTATACAATGGTTTATTTGGTAGGATTTGTTAAGGATCGCACAAAATGTGCCAATTGACCCTGAACATCTTTTACATTTCCCTATGTTTTAAATTATATCTGACTTTACAGTTTGTATTGTGTACCTGGAGTATCTCCTTGGTCTTTTGGGAATGGTAGATATCCTCTGTTTAGTGCCCGCGCTATATAGACTTTTAGATTAGGGTTTTCTTTAAATTTCCTTGTTGAGTTGAATCTTAATATAGCGCGGTCTTAACCCGAAGGGTCCCGGATGTTAGTAACATAATCTGTCTTATCCAAATCCTTTAAGGTGGTGCAGTTTCTACATATTTTTTTTGGAACTGGCCACATGGTATATTCATTTTCTAACTTTTTTAATAGCTGCCTCTGACCTCAATGTAACTGTTTGTATCCACTTTCTTAAAGAACGTTCAGGACAAAATAGATAACTCTTCAGTGATACAGGGTTGGAGATGATGAAAACCAATATTGTATGTATAGCAAGATACTGGCTAAAACTAGAATGTTTGGGTCCTTCCCATATGAGTAGACTTTATATATATATATACAGTATGTCACAAAAGTGAGTGCACCCCTCACATTTTTGTAAATATTTTATTATATCTTTTCATGTGACAACACTGAAGAAATTACACTTTGCTACAATGTAAAGTAGTGAGTGTACAGCTTGTATAACAGTGTAAATTTGCTGTCCCCTCAAAATGACTCAACATACAGCCATTAATGTCTAAACCGTTGGCAACAAAAGTGAGTACACCCCTAAGTGAAAATGTCCAAATTGGGCCCAATTAGCCATTTTCCCTCCCTGGTGTCATGTGACTCGTTAGTGTTACAAGGTCTCAGAATGGGGAGAAGGTGTGTTAAAATTTGGTGTTATCGCTCTCACTCTCTCATACTGGTTACTGGAAGTTCAACATGGCACCTCATGGCAAAGAACTCTCTGAGGACCTGAAAAAAAGAACTGTTGCTTTACATAAAGATGGCCTAGGCTATAGGAAGATTGCCAAAACCCTAAAACTAAGCTGCAGCACGGTGGTCAAGAGTGCACGTGCTTAGCGTCAGAGGCTGTCTTTGGGAAATAGACATATGAGTGCTGCCAGAATTGCTGCAGAGGTTGAAGGGGTTGAAGGGGTGGGGGGGTAAGCCTGTCAGTGCTCAGACCATATGCCGCACACTGCATCAAATTGGTCTGCATGGCTGTCGTCCCAGAAGGAAGACCCTTCTAAAGACAATGCACAAGAAAGCCCACAAACAGTTTGTTGAAGCCAAGCAGACTAAGGTCACAGATTACTGGAACCATGTCCTGTGGTCTGATGAGACCAAGATAAACATATTTGGTTCAGATGGTGTCAAGCGTGTGTGGCGGCAACCATGTGAGGAGTACAAAGACAAGTGTGTCTTGCCGCAGGGCAAACACACCTCCAAGACAACTTCTGCCTTGCTAAAAAAGCTAAAGGTAAAGGTGATGGACTGGCCAAGCATTTCTCCAGACCTAAACCCTATTGAGCATCTGTGGGGCATCCTCAAACGGAAGGTAGAGGAGCGCAAGGTCTCCAACATCCACCAGATCCATGATGTCGTCACTGAGGAGTGGAAGAAGACACTCTGGTGAACTCCATGGTCAAGAGGGTTAAGGCAATGCTGGAAAATAATGGTGTCCACACAAAATATTGACACTTTGGGCCCAATTTGGACATTTTCACTTAGGGGTGTACTCACTTTTGTTGCCAGCGGTTTAGACATTAATGGCTGTGTGTTGAGTTATTTTGAGGGGACAGCAAAGTCACACTGTTATACAAGCTGTACAATCACTACTTTACATTGTAGCAAAGTATAATTTCTTCAGTGTTGTCACATGAAAAGATATAATAAAATATTTTCAAAAATGTGAGGGGTGTACTTACTTTTATGAGATACTGTATATATATATATATATACACACACACACACACTGTATATACAGTGTATATATATATATATAAATTAGGGGAGTACCTCGTTTCTCAACGGGATGCACATTTCATACCTGTTTTAGCTGTAATATTGTTGATGGAACAGGAATGTATTGTGCTTTCAAATACAATACCATCTACTATAAAAGTTGAATGGTTTCCTGGCAAGCTGCTTGCATCCAGAGGCAATCATATGTCCCTAAATGTAGGTAATCGCTCCATGTGCAATTAACACCTGTGGATAGCCGTAGCTGCTTTCAGTCTGCTATTGCTTTGTACAGGCTGAGTGCCCACAACTATCAGCATCCACCTTTGAATCCAGCGTTGGGAATACGCTGCATTCTTGCCCTAGCTATGAGTAAAATCCTGTGTAAATGAGGCCTAAGGTGAGATATTTTATTCAAAGTATACATTAAGAAATGTACTATGCGAATGATATTGGAATCATTTCTTAGAAGGTCTTCTAGGTTGCAAAAGTTTTTTTTTTTAGATCTAAATTCATGGGTCCATTATGGTTGTGGCTGTAATATTTGTAGTTTTTGTTAAACTTCTCATCTAAATTGAGTGAACAGTGTGTTGCAGTGTTTGTCCTCTATGTCTTACAGATTTCAATTTAAAAAAAGTTATTCTAAGTGGAGATTACCGTAGTTATTGTTAGTAAAACTTTTCAAGGGAAATGAAGGTATTTCAAAAAATAAGATTTAACATTAAAAAGCTTGTTCTGAATTTAGATAACTAGACATAATACTTATCCAAAAAGATGTTTTCATATACAAGATCTTTTGAAATTCAAGAGGAAGAAAGGCTTTGGTATATGTAAATGAGTAGTCTTTGATAATAGATTTTCTTAGATCTAAAGTACGAAGGTCCCAAATCACTGCTGTTTATGTAGCCCTCTTCTCTCCTGGAGGTCTGATTGGGCCTCTGATGCTCTCAAAAGAAACAAAGAGTACACAAAATAAAAAAAAAGAGGAGAGAGGGAAAAAGCAGGAGAAACCTTATGGTATAGTTTCTGAAAAATGTGAGGATATACTTCAAAAATAAAATGACTCACATCTGAAGAGGCTGCAGGCAACCATATAAATGGTAAGCACAGCCCGAGGTAAGAACTTGTTGAGAATACATTTGTCCCCACACAGGTCCTAGGGAAGGTTGCACATAATTCTCAATACTAGTTGTCCTTCGAGAACATCAGAATGGAAAGACATTGCAAATATCGGTACCAACAAAAACCTGTGGGATAGCAGAGGCGCCTGTAGATGGGTCTTCAAAGAGACAAGAAAGCAGAAATGATATATCCAAAACGGTGTAGGATTCTTTTGAAAGTAAAAATTGTTAAACACCAATAACATAGTTTATGATGAATGGTTACTTCTTCAGATGAAAGGCAGAAAAGGGAGAGGGGAATAAAATAAAAAGTGTGTTTTATTACAGATTAAAAAATATCAACTCTGCATATAGGGGAATAAAAAAAAAACTCTTTAGGAATATAATCTTTAATCCAATAAATATAGAAAAAAAAATTGTAAATCTAAAAAAATATCTTTGAGCATTCTTAACCGCTTCAATACCGGGCCAATTCTGACACTTTGCTCCTACATGTTAAAATCATCATTTTTTTGCTAGAAAATTACATAGAACCCCCAAACATTATATATGTTTTTTTTAGCAAAGACCCTAGAGAATACAATGGCGGTTGTTGCAACTTTTTATCTCCCACAGTATTTGCGCAGGAATTTTTCGAACGCGTTTTTTTTGGAGAAAAAAACAGTTTTGTGCTTAAAGATGAAGTTACGCCGAGTAAATAGATACCTAACATGTCACGCTTCAAAATTGCACACGCTCGTGGAATGGCGCCAATGTTCGGTACTTAAAAATCCCCATATGCGACGCTTGAAATTTTTTTACTGGTTACATGTTTTGAGTTACAGAGGAGGTCTAGGGCCAAAATTATTGCTCTCGCTCCAACGTTCGCGGCGATACCCCACATGTATGGTTTGAACACCGTTTTCATATGTGGGCGGGACTTAAGTATGCGTTCGCTTCTGCGTGCGAGCACACGGGGGCAGCGGCGCTTTAATTATCTAATGTTAATTATATTTTTTTTTTTATTTTGACACTTTTTTGAAAAAAAAAAAAAAATGATCACTTTTATTCCTATTACAAGGAATGTAAACATCCCTTGTAATAGCAATATGACATGTCAGGTGCTCTTAATAGTGAGATATGGGGTCAATAAGACCCCATATCTCACCACTAGGCTGGGAAGCCTGAAATAAAAATAAATAAATAAAACGATTGCCGCTTCCAAGCCGAAGCTTGAATGGAGAGACCAGGCGTGACGTCATAACATCGCGCCCGGCCTCCGACGATCATAGAGACTCCGGGGACCATCTGGTCCGCCGGAAATCTCTATGATCTACATCCGGCGGCGGCGGATCCACTCTCCGCCTCACCGATCATAACGGTGAGTCGGAGCAGGCACCGGAGGGTGGCGGGAGGGGGGGGGGACGTCCCCTCTCGCCTCCCATAGGAACGATCAAGCGGCGGAACGGCCGCTATGATTGTTCCTATGGTGTAGAGATTCGCCGGCTGAAACCGGCAATATCTGAATGATGTCTGTAACTATAGGCATCATTCAGATATACCTGCTCAAAGCCAAGGACGTCATATGACGTCCTTGGTATTGAAGTGGTTAATACATCATTCGGCCATACTATGCATACATTAAAGCAAATATAAAATTGCCCTATACAGTATAAAGCAGGGGTTTTGAATCACAATTTAAGGAGGTCCAATCAGTAAATTTTCTTTCCAGCAAAGGTGCTAATCACATTTGCACTATGATTCAAATACTACTATACATGTGGTCATTTTATTTCTATCAAAAAATAAACAATGTACAATTTTCCTAACATTTCTGTAATATTTATTGCAAGTTTTCAGGGTGCCTACTTAAATCAGGTGTCCACATCAGAGTGTCCATGTACCTTTCAGTGCCAGATGGGCAGAGAGCAAGGGCAGGAAAAAGCTGCAGGTCTGGACACAGGAAGTTTTACTGACATCCTCCTGTGATTTTCGGGGCAGGCCACGCATGTGAAATGAGGACTCCAGCAGTCCCAACAACCAATCACTGCAAAGAAGGACGGAACCTGAGCTGGAGACAGGCTGGCATCCTGAATAAAATGATCACTTGGTCCTGGTTCAGACCACAATCTGCCATTTAGTAATGCCTGTTTGACCCTTTCATTGCCACTTATGTCATAGCAGCAGCGGGGAGTTTTACAAACACCCCAGCCAGGAGTTCACGTAAATCTGACAACAAATACAAATTACGTAGGTTTGGGGGGCGCCTACGAAAGCATCAATTGCACTACACATTATATATCACCAGATTGACAGCAATAATTCTAGGGTCATTATTCGTGGTTAACATAAAATAGTGACCAGGAAGAGCTTTTGAAAGTGTTAACTTTGGAAAATGTTGGGTACCAAAGTCTGCTGCCATTTAATGGGTGCATGCAAATTTAAAGTGTTTGTTAACCCAAAAAAAAAAATAAATAAAAACTGATCCTGTTCCCTTAAAGCGTGTTATACAGCACAGTGCTTATGTTGTGTCATTTGGCCCCTTCTATCACCTAGAAAACCTGGCTGATCCTGCCTGGCTATGCCCTCCCCTCTGCAAACTGACCACGGTATATCATGACTGCTGAGCCCTGACACCATTCTCCGTTTACTTGATTCCATTCTCCACAGCCCTGCTATCTGTCTCCTGTGTCTCCTCTATTCTCCCCTCCCCCTGCTCTCAAAACTGCAACTATATTGTCTTATCTCCTCTGTACCATAATAATAAGTGTCCCTGTGCCTGTGTTATGTAAAAAATCTTCCGATCAGTACCTATATGAGCTCCACTCCCAGCGCTCAGCTGACTGTCAGCTCTCTCTCTCTCCTCTCTCCACGACTGACGTCAGCTGGAGGGCTCGGCCCCGCCCACTGGAGCTGTGAGGCCGAGAGTGAAGAGAGCCGAAGAAACAGCTGAGCGCTGGGAGCGGAGCTCATATAGGTACAGATACAAAGATTTTTTTTACATAACACAGGCACAGGGACACTTATTATTATGGTACAGTGGAGATAAGATGATTTACTTGCAATGGGTTAACAACCACTTTAAAGCGGGGTTCCACCCAAATTTTGAACATTATCTCTATGCATTCTCTTCCTTGCCTAGATGCTGACATGCTGTGTAAAAAAATTTAAATCGCCCTAATTACCTTTTTTTTCTAATCTTCTTAGCACTTCCTGGTTTTCCTCCCATGGGAGTAGGCGTGTTTCTAGCCTCTCCCAGACCTCCCACAGTCCCCTGGGAGCTAGTCTCAGGCTTCCCAGCATGCATTGTGCAACAGCGTCATCACAACACCCCGGTGAATGCTGGGAGCACAGCATTCACCGCATCCAGGAAATACATGCTTGTGGGCTTCAAATGCCCACAATGAAGATGGAAACCGCCTGCAGTGAATTTTATAAGTTATTCTTTCCCACGAAATCGGACACAGGCGGACTTATTACACAGAACATGTGAGTAGATAATCATGAGAAGAAAAGTTTGTGAATGAACTCCAAAAAAAAAAAACGATAGATAGGTGGACCCCCGCTTTAAAGTCCCTTTCACACATACGGACCGTTCGCCTGTTTTTCATCCATCTGTTGACGAATGAAAAACAGACATCAATGCATTCCTATGGAAAAACTGATGACAACAGATGATTATCTATTTTTCTCTGTTTTCATCCGCTTCCGTCAACATCCGTTTTTTTGAACAGATGACAGCCCTATTTTTCATCCGTTAAGAAAACAGATCAGACGAAAATGGATGTGAGCCCTGGTTCACATTGATGCTACTTAGAAATTGTGCTACTTCGCTTGAAGTAGTGCGATTTCAAAGTAGCAAAGTAGCAAGGTCAGCGCGATTTCAGCTGCTACTTGATAGACATCTGCGTGGCTTCATGCACAGATGTCTATTGAAGTCGCACCTAAATTCGTCAAAAGTAGTGCAGGATCTACTTTTGCAAATTGGTGCGGCGCCGCAAGATCAGTGTCGCACTGATTGGAACAGTGCCATTGCCTCCAATAAGCTGCGACTTGTCATGCGATTTGATCTCTCAAATCGCAAGACAAATTGCTCCGATGTGAACCTAGCCTAAACTGACAAATGATCAGTTTTTCATCTGTTTTTGCATTGGTTGTTAGGGGCAACCAGTCACTGTGGGGTTGTTTGTAGCAGAGAAAATCAGGAGAGCAGTATACATAGTGAGGGGGCAGTCTGTACAGACAGGCTCCCTCACTTGCATGCTGACTGTCCCTGTCAGCTTTTAAATGTAATTGTCTGCTTTTTTCTTATACTTAATAGCGCCGAGAAAGAGCTGTCATTCGAGCCTGACACTAAATTAAACAAAGGGGCGGGGTCATCAGAAGATATCAATGGGTGACCCCGCCCCTTTGTTTAATTTAGTGGCAGGCTCGAATGACAGCTCCTTCTCGGCACAATGAAGTATAGAAAAAAAAGGGCTGACAATTGCATTTGAAAGCTGACAGTGACGGTCAGCGTCGGCAAAGTGAGGGAGCCTGTCTGTACAGACTGCCCCCTCACTATGTATACTGCTCTTCTCCTCTTCTTGCACACACTGCCCCCCCCCCCCTTCCAAAGATGACCTGCTATGTATCTGCTATCACATAGGGGACTATTGGTCCCCTATGTGATAGCAATAAAATCATAATATAAAAAAAAAAAAACACATGAAAAGTAAAAGTAAAGAGCTGTCAAAAAAAGACATTCCTCAGCAGAGAAAAGAGAAGAGATACAATGTATCTCTTGGTTCTTTAGATCAAAGGAATGAACTTTGGTCTGTAGATGAGGGCAGTTTAATCGCTTAAAGACTAAACCTTTTGCTGACTTTTGTTGCTCACAAGTTAAAATCAGTATTTTTTACTAGAAATTTACTAAGAACCCCCCAAACATTATATATTTTTTTTTAGCAGAGACCCTAGAGAATAAGATGGCAGTTGTTGTAATATTTTATGTAAAAAAAAATCGTGATTCTCATTTTATCCCAAATCATGCAGCTGTAATATAAACCAAAAATTTGACTCAAGTGGTTAAGTGGATGTAAAGAACTGATGTAAAGCTGATGAAAAACTGATCCGTTTTTACTTTGAAAAAACGTGATTGAACTGATTAAATAAACTGAAGGCATGTGTGAAAGGGGCCTAAGGCTCAACATATTAGGTATCTATTTATTCTTTTATATTTTACTAAAATATTGAGTAATATACTATACTAATGCTGCCGAAACTTAAAGCGGAACTTCACCCTCTCAGGCTATTTTTAATCATTATGCTTTTTTTTACAATTCTTCAGTTACTTCCTTTTTTTTTCATGCCTAGGTGAAAGATGCCATACACCCTAGGATCTTCAGGACTGGAGGAGGGTTTTTTTAGGTAAGCACACCCTCCTGTCTACATGAATTCCAGGAAGTAAATGCTACATCATTCTTCTGCCCTTACTCAAAATGGCCTATGGCCAGAAATGTTAGGGTGTGTTTTTCAATGTGATTTCTCAGCAATATAAAGCATGGAGACATGGATAGATGGGGGAGTTTGCTTTGAATATTAAAAAAATTAAACCATGTTTTTGGATTGTGGCGCTCGGATGCAGTGAAGTCCCACTTTACCTTAAGTGTATTTCTTGTTTAAAATTTGTAGTTGATAAACCTTTGTGCTAATATTGGGTGACATAAAAATCTGGAACTATCGCCATTTGAAAATAGTATAAGGCAATTGCTAGCGGTATTGCTTAACCACTTCCCGCGTGACAGACACGAGTAGAGGAGCGCCGATCGGATGCTCTCCTGACAAGATGGCCACCACACAGGAACACCAGGTATGCCACCCTAGACCACCAGGGATATGCCAATCAGTGCCCAGGCAGCTGCCAATCAGTGCCTATTAAAAATGCCTGCCAGTGCCATCAGTGATGCCTATCAGTGCAATGTATCAGTGCCAGCCATCAGTGCTCATAAGTGCCGCCTTTCAGTGCCACCCATAAGTACCCATCAGTGCAGCCTTTCAGTGCCCATCAGTGTCGCCTATCAGTGTCCATCAGTGCCCACCAGTGCCACCTGAGTGCCCATCAGTGCTGCATATCAGTGCTGCCTATCAGTGCCCATCAGTACCACCTAATCAGTGCCATCTCATTACTGCCATCTCATCGGTGCTGCCTATCAGTGCCCATCAGTGAAGGCGAAAACTTACTTTTTTACCAAATTTGATAACAGAAATAAAGAAAAAGAAAAACATTTTCGGATTTTTTTTATTTGTTTAGGAAAGAAAAAAAAACGCAAAGGTGATCAAATACCACCAAAAAAAAGCTCTATTTGTGGGAAAAAAATGAAAAAAAATTTGGGTACAGTGTAGCATGACCGCGCAATTGTCATTCAAAGTGCGACAGCACTGAAAGCTGAGAATTGGCTTCGGCAGGAATGGGGGTAAGTGCTTGGTATTGAAGTGGTTTAAGAGGAGCTGCAGTCTTCTCATATAATTTATAATAAAAACATCTTTGCCATCCTGAAGCTTCCCTCCAACCGTTTTGCATATTATTTTATATATACTGTGATTCTGCACTTGCCAAATATGTTGCAGAAATCTCCCTCCGCTCAGTCTGGCTGCAACCATTTTAACTGTGGGCAGCTGAAGCTGCTGCCTGTTCACTTCCTGGATTTACACAGACACACAGAGGAACACCTCCAGCTCTGCAGCTTTAATTGGCCCTCTTGTGACTCATCCCCCTCCCTTTCTGGCAAACTCTCAGGAGAGTGTGAGAGAGAGAGCTGTGCATGATGTCATAAGCCTAGGCCAGTGATGGCGAACCTTGGCACCCCAGATGTTTTAGAACTTCATTTCCCATGATGCTCATGCACTCTGCAGTGTAGTGGAGCATTATGGGAAATGTAGTTCCAAAACATCTGGGGTGCCAAGGTCCGCCATCACTGGCCTAGGCTAATGACCAGACAAGAAACAAGAAGTGGGCTGTATAAGGTATTTACTAGCAGAAAAAAATATTTTACTATCCAAAGTTAAAACAACAAGGGCAGAAGATTTCATAGATGGAAAGATGAAAAAATGAATGAAGGTCCGCTTTAAGGCTTCATTCACACAAGCACATAGACCCATTCCTCTGTGCACCCCCTCGTGTTTATGGATCCGGGGAATTACATGTATTTCGTGCTGCCAGCCTGTCAAAATCAATAACAGGCTGTGCGATGCAGCGGCTGTACGGATCTTTCTGTACATACCAGTGTTTACATCTGTACAGGATGGATGCACAGCTCTGAACACAGGGGGGGTCTATGTGGCCATGTGAATGAACTCTGATCGCCCACGTTTAATGAGTTGGACTATTTTCTAGTGGTAAGAGAGCGGGGATCTGGAGCCTTCACAGTATTTATTGATAAGCGGTTAGGTCGGAAGGCACTTAGCAGTAAGAAAGTGTGTGATGAGGCAGGCTGAGCAGGTAATGGCTAAATGCTCAACAAGCGTATCAAAAGATTGGCTACTTCTTGATGAAATGCATTCCAAAGGAATTTCACATAAGAAGAAGATTTGGTGCAAAAGAGCTGCATTAAATGCTAAAATGTATCTAGTTTTATTAGTGCTTTGTTGATATATATATATATATATATATATATATATATATATATATATAGTAACAATAAAATACCAGAATACATATTGTAAAAAAAAAAAAAAGGGGAAAGCAAATATTTTTTATATTGCAGAGGTGATCGTAGCCGTATTCTGGCCAAAATGAGAATCACGATTTTTTTGCTTAGAATAAAGATCACGATTCTCGCACGTAACATCATCTTTCATATTATACAAAAATGTTGGGCTAACTTTACTGTTTAGTTTTTTTGTAATTCATTAAAGTGTATTTTTTTCCAAAAAAATTGTGCTTAAAAAGACCGCTGCGCAAATACAGCGTGGCATAAAATATTGCAACAACCACCATTTTATTCTCTAGGGTCTCTGCTAAAAAAAAGATACATATAATGTTTGGGTGTTCTAAGCAATTTTCTAGCAAAAAATGATTTTAACTCGAAACCAACAAATGTCAGAAAAAGGTTTAGTGTTTAAGTGGTTAAACTTTCCTCATTTACAAACACAAGTTTATTCCTTTGATCTAAAGGACAACATTTTGCAATGTTTATAGTTAGCTCAGAGCTGAGAAATGTTGTGATACTTGGCAGACTGCCCGTTTTTTCTTTTTTGTTGTTGTTTGACAGCTGTCGGCTTCAGCAGAGCATTCTCTGCATAGAAGGAATCGGGAAAATGCTTTGCCAAGATCGCGAGGGGGAAAAGATCGCAATCTCGATTCTTAACGATTAATCGTGTAGCTCTATGCACTTGCGACAGAAAAAATTGCAGGCTGCTCACATAATTTGTAATAAAAACATCCTTGCCATTCTGCAGCTTCCCTCCAACCATTTTGCATACTATTTTATATATATACTGTGATTCTGTACTTGCCAAATATGCTGCAAAAATCTCCCTCCACTGAGTCTGGCTGCAACCATTTTAACTGTGGGCAGCTGAAGCTGCTGCCTGCTCACTTCCTGGATTTACACAGACACACAGAGGCACACCTCCAGCTCTGCAGCCCTCATTGGCCCTCTTATGACTCATCCCCCTCCCCTCCTGGCAAACTCTCACCAGAGTTAGAGAGAGAGCTGTGCATGATGTCATAAGCCTAGGCTTTTTTCCAGACAAGAAACAGGAAGTGGGCTGTATAAGGTATTTACTGGCAGAAAAAAAAAAGTTTTACTATCCAAAGTTAAAACAACAAGGGCAGAAAATTTTATAGATGGAAAGTTGAAAAAATTACTGAAGGTCCGCTTTAAGTACTGTCCGTGATACTTTTTTTATTTGCACAAGCTTTTAAAAAAGTTTCCCCCACACCATTACATCACCACCAGCCTAAAACGTTGGTACAAGGCAGGATGGATCCATACTTTCATGTTGTTTACGCCAAATTCTGACCCTACCATCTGAATTTTGCAGCTGAAATTGAGACTCATCAGACCAGGCAATGTTTTTCCAATCTTCTTTGTCCAATTTTGGTGAGCCTGTGTGAATTGTAGCCTCAGTTTCCTGTTCTTAGCTGACAGGAGTGGCACCGGGTGTGGTCTTCTGCTGCTGTAGCCCATCTGCTTCAAGGTTCAATGTGTTGTGCGTTCAGAGATGGTATTCTGCATACTTTGGTTGTAACGAGTGGTTATTTGAGTTACTGTTGCCTTTCTATCATCTCGTCTGCCCATTCTCCTCTGACCTCTGACATCAACAAGGCATTTTCGCCCACAAAGCTGCCGCTCACTGGATATTTTCTCTTTTTCAGACTATTATCTGTAAACCCTAGAGATGGTTGTGCGTGAAAATCCCAGTAGATCAGAAGTTTTTGAAAAACACAGCCCAGCCCATTTGGCACCAAAAACCAAGCCATGTTCAAGTCACTTAAAGCATTTTTTCAACTTTCCATCTATTAAATCCTCTGCTCTTGTTGTTTTAACTTTGGATAGTAAAACATTTTTTTTCTGCCAGTAAATACCTTATACAGCCCACTTTCTGTTTCATGTCTGGTAAAAAGCCTAGGCTTATGACATCACAGCTATCTTTCCCACTCTTGTGAGAGTTTGCAAGGAAGGGAGAGGGGGGATGAGTCATAAAAGGGCCAGTGAGAGCTGCAGGGCTGCAGAGCTGGAGGTGTGCCTCTGTGTGTCTGTGTAAATCCAGGAAGTGAACAGGCAGCAGCTTCAGTTGCCCACAGTTAAAATGGTTGCAGCCAGACTCAGTGAAGCGGGATTTCTGCAGCATATTTGCTAAGTACAGAATCACAGTATATATAAAATCATATGCAAAGTGGTTGGAGTGAAGCGTCAGAATGGCAAAGATGTTTTTTATTAGAAATTATGTGAACAGACGGCAGTTCCTCTTTAAATACCCTTTTCTTGCCCATTCTGATCCTCGTTTTGAACTTCAGCAAGTCGCCTTCACCACATCTAGAAAATGCATTGAGTTGCTGCCATGTGATTGGCTGATTAGCAATTTGTGTTACCAAGCTATTGAACAGGTGTACCTAATAAAGTGGCCTCTGAGTGTGTGTGTGTGTGTGTGTGTGTGTGTGTGTGTGTGTGTGTGTGTGTGTGTGTGTGTGTGTGTGTATGTATATATATATATATATATATATATATATACACACACACTGTATATAAATATATACACACACAGTATGCCGTATATATATATAACTATATAACACAGGAGAGTAGATAAATAGATTATTTTATTCCTAGTAGGATTATAAAGACCTCCAACATGAAATAAGGCTATAAAAAAAAATATCTATTTCAAAATTTTCTTCTTGTCATCTTTCATTTATTATAATTACGTTTGTAATGAATTGTTTGCCATAAACTGAATGATCCCGGCGAGTGAACAGAATCGCATTTGAAGGCAACAACAATCTAGTCTGTGTACGCCGAGGAAACAGAGCCGTGTCCTTGGACTGTATGAAAGCTTGCTGGGTTTTCATTAAAAAAAAAAAAAAACAAAGGTATGCAGAAAAAAAAAAGAAGCAATCTAAAGTATTGTGACGGATTCTCATAATCCGTTGAAATATATGACATAATATTGCTAGTGACACACTCTCCAATGTGGCAGCTGGCCGGGCAGACAAAAGAAATGACAAGAATTGGATGAGTGGAACGAGAGACCCACCAAAGGTCTAGAAGGGAATTAAATTATTTTACTCCGACATTTCAAGTGATGGAAGCCGCTCTTTCCACTACTTCAATTTAAATATACCAACAGAGGTGCCAGACATGGCAAACCAAGATCAACCCACACAGCTATGGGCAGAGTATGAGACTAGGAGGTTGACTATACGTTTTTAAAGGGGAACGCAAGCACAAGTTTAAGTTTATATTTACAAACCTAAATAAAATAAAATGTACACATATATAGTTGCATCTCATAAAATTAGAATATCAGAAAGTTAATTTATTTCAGTAATTCAATTCAAAAAGTGAAACATATATTTTATATATATGTGTTACACACAGAGAGAAAGATATCAAAGCAACCTGGGCTTCCACAACACCTGAGCAGTGCCACAGGCTGATCGCCTCCATGCCACGCCGCATTGATGCAGTAATTCATGCACAAGATATTTCTGACACAGAGAGAAGATATTTCAAGCATGTCTTTCTTTTAATTTTGATGATTATGGCTTACAGCTAGTGAAAACCCAAAATTTAGTATCTCAGAAAACTAGAATATTACATAAGACGAAATTAAAAAGAAAGGATTTTTAATACAGAAATGTTGGCTTACTGATAAGTATGTCCATGTACAGTATAGTATGTACTCAATACTTGGTCGGGGCTCCTTTTGCATGAATTACTACATCAATGCCTCGTGGCATGGAGGCGATCAGCCTGTGGCACTGCTGAGGTGTTATAGAAGTCCAGGTTGGTTTGATAGTGGCCTTCAGCTCATCTGCATTGTTGGGTCTGGTGTTTCTCATCTTCCTCTTGATAATACGCGGCGAGTTTGCTGGCCAATCAAACACAGTGATACTATGATCATTAAACCAAGTATTGGTACTTTTGGTAGTGTGGGCAGGTGCCAAGTCCTGCTGCAAAATGAAATCGGCATCTCCATAAAGCTGGTCAACAGAGAGAAGCATGAAGTGCTCTAGAATTTCCTGGTAGAGGGCTGCGCTGACTTTGGACTTGATAAAACACCATGGACCAACACCAGCAGACATGGCTCCCCAAATTACCACGGACTGTGGAATTTTGCATTTCATTTGGAAAAAAGGTCCCCAGAGTCTAGAGGAAGAGTGAAGAGGCATAGAATCCTAATTGCAATAGGTACAGTGTGATGTTTTCAAAGTCAGTGACTTGGCACCTGCCAACACTGCCAAAAGTACCAATACCTGGTTTAATGATCATGGTATCACTGTGCTTGATTGGCCAGCAAACTCGCCTGACCTAAACACCCATAGAGAATCTCTGTGGTATTATCAAGATGAAGATGAGAGACACCAGACCCAACAATGCAGACGAGCTGAAGGCCACTATCAAAGAAACCTGAGCTTCCATAACACTTGAGCAGTGCCACAGGCTGATGGCCTCCATGCCACGCCACATTGATGCAGTAATTCATGCAAAAGAAGCCCCGACCAAGTATTGAGTGCATACTATACTGTACATAGATATACTTTTCAGTAAGCCAACATTTCTGTATTAAAAATCCTTTTTTTTATTGGTCTTATGTGATATTCAAATTTTCTGAGATACTGAATTTTGGGTTTTCACTATCTTTAAGCCATAATTAATCAAAATTAAAAGAAAGAAATGCTTGAAATATATCACCCTGTGTGTAATGCATCTATATAAAATATATGAGTTTCACTTTTTGAATTGAATTACTGAAATAAAATATTTTTTGGAGATATTTTATGATGATTTTATGAGATGCACCTGTATTACACACAATGTGGGGCAGCCACATCCCAGTTTTATGTTCAGCAGCCATTGCTAGAACAGGGATCTCTCAACTAGGGTTCCTCCAGAGGTTGCTGAGGGTTACCTGAGTAATGAGCAATTTCTTCCTCTCAGATAAGTTCCCACTGACACCAATGATCTTCTTAGCTATCTGTAAGGGGGTAAATCCTCCCGATGACCACAAGTGTAAGGAGCCTTCTTCTCACTACATTCTTCCCATCACACTAATGCATCATCAGTTGTAGCTATAGTAACTTTTAGCAGGGTTTCCCTAAGACCAGAAAGTTATTTCAAGGGTTCCTATTGTGTTGAAAAGGACGAGAAAGGCTCTTATTTCTTTTCATTTCAATCTAAAACGTTTACTTGAAAATATCCCTATTTATTTCTACCCAACTATACTATTGACCTTCTATATTACTATTTTATACATGCAATCTTTATATCAGGCCAACTAAGAGGGGGACTAAAAACTAAATTTCACTTCCCATAATTTCTTTTCAAATTATTATAGCATAGAAGAGATCGCTCCATGTGTAGAGAGGTTGTCCTCTTGACCCATGGAATTAACTCCCTTAAATTTTCTATTTCATTGGACACCAATGTCTATTGGATCAAATAAGAAAAGTAATACTCCACATCTATTAAATGCAGCCGAATTGTTAATACCCAGGCCAGTGTTTCTCAACTCCAGTCCTCAAGGCGCCCCAACAGGTCATGTTTTCAGGATTTCCCTCAGATAAAACAGCTGTGGTAATTACTAAGGCAAAGAAACTGATCAAATCACCTGTGCAAAATAATGGACAGCCTGAAAACATGACCTGTTGGGGCGCCTTGAGGACCGGAGTTGAGAAACACTGACCCAGGCTATGGAAACAGACTAGAAGTCCAACTCTGTTGGACTGGAAGAAAGAGGTCAATTCAATAATGGAGGCTGAAAGATGGGTACATGCAATTAAAGATAGAAAGGAAAAATTCTGAGTAATATGGGCAAGCTGGGAACAATGCTCTCTGGAGATCGTTTAGAGTAATAATATATAAGGCCGCATGGTATCTGGGCTCGGATGCGGTTGCCCCTGGGGGGGAGGAGGAGAGGGCTTTTTTGGGGGTTTTTTTATTCCTTTTCCCTTTCACCTCCCTTTCCCCCCTGTTTCTTCCATTTCTCTAGGGGATATAGGTAGGTAGGAAGGAGTGATGCACTTGATGTTGAGGAAGGTGGGATATAATAATGGGAAGAGGGGCAGAGCACATGGGGGAAGGGTAAAGGAAGATGGATAAATAGGATGGGGGTAGAAGGAGTAGATATGGTTAAAGGAAGATGAGGTGTATATTCACTATAGATAGGTAAGGGGTGGATTATGGCTTATAGAAGCCTCTTACATTTTTTTTTTGTTTTTGTTTTTGGGTGTTAAGAGTGACATGGACATGGCTCATAGAAGCCTCTTAATTTTTTTTTTTTCTCCTTGGCTTGGGTGAATTGGGAACACATTTAATATACGAAATTTGGAGGGGGAGGAGGGAGAGGGGAATGCTTCCCTTTTTCTTTTTTTTTGGGGGGGGGGATTGGGAAGTAGATAAAGATGTGTTGACTTTTTGTGATAAATATAAATATGTTATGAAGGTTGTTTTAATGGACATGTCAAATTTAATAAAAGTTTAAAAAAAACAAAAAAAACAATTATAGCGTTTTCTTTTATCACATTAACCGGTTCCCGACCGGCTCGTGTACTTTTACGTTGGCAGAATGGCACGGCTGCGCAAAGTAACGTACCCGTACGTGACTTTTAATTTGTCGCCGTGTGCGGACGCGCCGTACCTGCCGCGATCTCCGTGAGTCGGGTCGCGGGTCCCGCGGACTCGATCGCCGCGGGCATACCCGCGATCGCCTCACGGAGAGGACGAACGGGGAGATGCCGTTGTAAACAGCATCTCCCCGTTCTGCCTAGTGACAAGTGTCACTCGATCTCTGCTCCCTGTCATCGGAGCAGAGATCAGTGACGTCACACACCAGCCCATCCCCCTGACAGTTAGAAACCACTCCCCTAGGACACACTAAACTCCTCCCCACCCGCTAGTGGTTAACCCCTTCACTGCCAGTGTCATTTATACAGGTATAAAAAATAAATAAAGTGCGCTAATTATATGAAAATACACACATAGATGTGAATACATGTGGGTAATAGTAAAAACCACAATCTACTGAGAGCAAGTAAATGACTCCATGAGTGGTAAAAATATATAAGTGCAAAACATAAAAACTCAAATAAAAAGAAGAAACAAAAAATGTGTACATGTGAAATACAATGATATTAATAGCGTGAAAATCTGAAAATCAAACAAACTCAGTCCATGGGTTCAAATATAAAAGGTTCATCAGTGAAAAAAAGCTTCCATCCACTATACAGCTCAGCAGCAACTAATCCCCCTATGAGTGGATTGACAAAGGAGAGAGATGTGCAGGATGGTGCAAATCCACTGGCGATGACTCCAATAAGTGAGAAAGTGAGAAAGTGATAAAGTGTATATCTCCCAGTGTGGCAAAGGAAAAAACAAAAGAGCGGAGCTCCAATAGTGTAAAAAGTTTCGGAATTTATTAAATAAAAGTACAGACCGCAACGGAGAGTGCACGCTCCGTGAGGTGAAAATACAATTAAAAACAAGCCGGCATATAAAAATCGTAATAACCCGTGCATAACATGGGGCAATCGTGACGGCTTACAACGTAGCCACGCCCTACATGTTTCGTCATTAGTAGACGTCTTCAAAAGGGGCACGGGCTACGTGTTAAGCCATCTCCTATAACAGCTGCTGGGGAAATCTTCTCATTACATGGTCCCTGCAGAGGGCAAAAATCTGCATGCCTGATAGACTCTGCCAAGGAGGGGGTCCAACACGGAGGGTAAGAGTCCACCTTTATCACTTTCTCACTTATTGGAGTCAACGCCAGTGGATTTGCACCATCCTGCACATCTCTCTCCTTTGTCAATCCACTCATAGGGGGATTAGTTGCTGCTGAGCTGTATAGTGGATGGAAGCTTTTTTTCACTGATGAACCTTTTATATTTGAACCCATGGACTGAGTTTGTTTGATTTTCAGATTTTCACGCTATTAATATCATTGTATTTCACATGTACACATTTTTTGTTTCTTCTTTTTATTTGAGTTTTTATGTTTTGCACTTATATATTTTTACCACTCATGGAGTCATTTACTTGCTCTCAGTAGATTGTGGTTTTTACTATTACCCACATGTATTAACATCTATGTGTGTATTTTCATATAATTAGCGCACTTTATTTATTTTTTATTTTTCATGGTATACACAGATATTGGTGTATTTTGTGTGCAGCTTTTACCTTTGACCTTTTTTGCTCTGCAGCGCAGTTTTTCTTTTTATTTTTGAACCTATTTATACAGGTATCAATGCATTTTTATAGCACTGATTGATGTATAAATGACAATGGTCCCAAAAATGTGTAAAAAATATCCGACATGTCCGCCATAACGTCGCAGTCACAATAAAAATCGCTGATCGCCGCCAATACTAGTAAAAAAAAAATTATTAATAAAAATGCCATAAAACTATCCCCTATTTTGTAAACGCTATAACTTTTGCGCAACTTATTGCAATTTTTTTTTAACAAAAATATGTAGAAGAATATGTAGCGGCCTAAACTGAGGAAGAAAAATGTTTTTTTTATATATTTTTTGGGGATAATTATTAAACCAAATGTAAAAAATAATGCGTTTTTTTCAAAATTGTTGCTCTTATTTTGTTTATGGCGCAAAGAATAAAAATCGCAGAGATGATCAAATACCACCAAAAGAAAGCTCTATTTGTGGGAAAAAAAGGACGTCAATTTTGTTTTGGAGCCACATCGCACGACCGCGCAATTGTCAATTAAAGCGATGCAGTGCTGAATCGCAAAAAACGCTCTGGTTAGGAAGGGGGTAAATCCTCCAGGGGCTGAAGTGGTTAACCACTTGACCTCCGGAAGATTTACCCCCCTTTATGTAAAAGGACATTTTTTGCTTTTTCACACGGCGTTACTTTACAGTGTTTGTAACCCCCCCAAAAAAATCAGATCCTGGTCCCTTAAAGCAGATTGTACAGCACAGTGCTTGTGCTATGTAATCTGCTCCCCTCTAAACTGTAAAAAAAACTCCCTGAATCTGCCACTTCCTGTATGCCCTCTCTACGCTGACCACGAAAATCAGGGCTGCTAAGCCCTGACCACCGTGGTCAGAGTACGTCCCTCCGTCATACGTATCTGTCCCCTCTGCTCTCCTCTCCCCCCCCTCACCCCCTCCTTCATGCCTGTCAGTTCCCTCTGTATATCTGTGTCCACACCGCTATTCTTAAAAAAAATTAATTAAAAAAAACTAAAATTGGCACTGCCAGCCCCTCTATTAGAGGCTGGCATAGCACACTATGTAAGTAGTCTTAAAAAACGAGCGTTCTAAATACCGATTTTGAGCTATCTTCAGGCCGGTCACGGGGCTCATGGCCGCTTTAGAGCTACGAGACAGAGCTTCTGCGGGAGGAGACGAGCGGAGCGGCCACGTGATCTCCCCGGCTGATGTCAGAGGGAGATCATGGCCCCTTCCGCAAAAGCCATCCATCGGAGCTGTAAAGCAGCCGCGAGTCATGTGACCTGCCTGAAGACAGCTGAAAAATCGATATTTAGAACATTCCTTTTTTTAAAACCACTTACAGTACATAGCGTGCTATGCCAGCCTCTAAAAGAGGGGCTGGCATAGTCTTATATAAACGGCTTAACAAACACTTTAACTGACAATTGCACGGTTATGCAACGCTGTACACAAGTGAAATCGATATAATTTTTGTCCCACAAATAGAGCTTTCTTTTGGTGGCATTTGATCACAACTGGGTTATTTTTTGTGCAAACAAAAAAAGACTTTCTGCTACAAAACATATCCAATAAAATTTTTTAAAAAATCTAATTTCCTTAGAAATTTAGACCAATATGTATTCTGTTACTTTTTTGGGGAAAAAAAAATTCCAGTAAGCGTAAATTGATTGGTTTGCGTGAAAGTAATGGCGTCTACAAACTATGGTATATATACTTGAATTTTTGTCTTTTTTTTTTTTTATACTAGTAATGGCGGTGATCAGCAACTTATAGTGGAACTGTGATAGTATGGCCAGAAATCTGACACTAACTGACACCTTTGACACTTTGTGGGAACCACGACACCAATACAGTGATCAGTGCTAAAATTACGCACTGTCACTGTACTAATTCACTGGCCGGGAAGAGGTGAACATCTAGGACAATCAAGGGTTTAAATGTGTGCCCAACAGTTCTTGGTGCATTCATTTTGCACTGTTTTTACAAAGGGATGTGCCGGTTTTTATTCCCTGCTTTGCAGGGAAACAAAAACCAGCACATCCCCGCTGACAGGACAGAGCTCTGTATTGTTTATGGTCACAGAGCTCTGTTCTGTCATTCTCTTCGCCAACCAGCAGTGCTGGAGGTCAACCATTGGCCAGAACCCGCTGATTGGCTTGTGCTATGACCGATCACAGCGCCGGCGGCGTCCGCCCCCTACCCGGAAGTGCTGGATCACGTACTAGATATGTGATCCAGCGCAGGAGAGCCGTTCTGCCACTGTACTCCTACATGAGGTGGTCGTCAGGAAGAGCAGAACGTCTACTTTTTGGGTGAAGTTCCGATTTAACCATCTCCCTACCAGGGGAGTAAGTGTTAAGAGTAGATTTTTTTTTTTACTCCTACTGCACATGCCTGGCATGCACACAATGCTTATGGTCCTTCCGACACGAGACAGCGGAGATCACAGGGTAAAAACCATAGTGGCTCTCTGCCTTGTGATCACTGTGATGGCCAATCTCAGAGATCACAGATGTAAACAGTTTTCAAAAAATGGGTAATTATGGGGTGTTTGTACTGTCCTAGCTTTTGCATTTGATGTTTTATAAGTAAAAGTAAGGAAAAAGTTTTTTTCCTCAATATTTTTAGTTTTGTTTTTTTTTTCTTTATATAGTAAAATACATTTTAAAAAAGTGGTTATTAAATACAGTACCATTAAAAGAAAGATCTGCCGGTCTCAAAAAATTATTTTGGGTACAGTGTTGCATGCCCAGTAAATGTTGGTCAAACTATCACAGATATACATACATATACATAGAACTAAAAAAAAATGGCCTGAAAAAGAAGTGGGTGTATCATGCTAATATTGAAGTGATTAAAAACTGCTTAAATGTAAATGTACATTTTTTTTACCTGTAAAACAATGTACATTTATTACTTCAATCAGTTGCCGTCTGCCGCACGCTGATATACGTCGGCACAATGGCAGCGGTGGGCAAATAGGCCCCTGTACGTCCCCTTTAAGAGCCGGGGATAGCGTCCGCCGCATACAGCATGACCGTGCCCGCGGTACCGGCAGACTCGATGTCCACCAGTTTCCCGGCATCGTGTCACGGAGCCTCAGAACGGGGAAGTGCCTATGTAAACAGCAGTGATCGCTGTCTTGTGACTTGAAGCCCACCCCCCCCCCCCACAGTTAAAATCACTCCCCAGGACACACCTATTCCCTTCATCGCCCCCTCGCGGTTAACCCCTTCATTGCCAGTATCATTTACACAGTAATCAATGCATTTTTATAGCAAAATAGTGTCAAAAATGTCCAATGTGTCCGCCATAATGTCGCAGTCCTATTAAAAATCGCAGATCGCCGCCATTACTAATAAAAAAAAAATAATAATAAAAATGCCATAAAACTATCCCCTATTTTGTAGATGCTATAACTTTTGCGCAAACCAATCAATATACGCTTATTGCGCTTTTACCAAAAATATGTAGAAGAATATGTATCAGCCTAAAAAAAATTTTTTTTATATATTTTTGGGGATATCTATTATAGCGAAAAGGAAAAAATAATGTGGTTTTTTTTTTCAAAATGGTCGCTCTTTTTTGTGTATACCAAAAATATGTAGAAGAATACATATCGGCCTAAACTGAGAAAGAGATTTCTTTATATATATTTTTGGGGGATATTTATTATAGCAAAAAGTCAAAAATATTCCTTTTTTTTTTTTTCAAAATTGTCGCCCTTTTTTTGTTTATAGCGCAAAAAATAAAAACTGCAGAGGTGATCAAATACCACCAAAAGAAAGCTCTATTTGTGGGAAACAAAGGACGTCAATTTTGTTTGGGTGCAACGTCGCACAACCGCGCAATTGTCAGTTAAAGCAACGCAGTGCCGAATCGCTCAAAGTGCTCTGGTCAGGAAAGGGGTAAAATCTTCAGGGGCTGAAGCGGTTTAAAAAAAAAAAAAAAAGGTGAACTTATCCTTTAAAGCAAAAAATATTTACATAGTTCTTAAGTAATAGAAAAGCATCAGGCCAACCATACATGGCTGAATTTTAAAAGTGTAACATAGTGGCGAATTCAAACAGCACCATGATATTTCTTAGTGACAGGTCTGCTTTAAGAATCACAAAGACACAATGAGAGCTATTCTTGTTGTTTTTGTCTAAATGGATCTTTCCACAATGCCTCTGTCCAAAGCAAGAGCTGTAAAAGGAAAAAGTGAGAAAATGTGCCGACAAAGTGCAAACATATTCTACAGCAGCAAGAATGTCATTGACAATGTTTCATCACATTATCACACAAGACATAAATAAAGCAGACAGGTCTATTGCTAGCTTCCTTGCTAACTGGTACATTCAAGCTAAAATCAGGATAGTCATTATTTATCCCCTTCAAAGAATAAAACTTTAGGCTGTAATTCAGGAAGCACATACTTCAAGTCAGTGTTAATTTTGTCAACGAAAATGTTTTTGTCAAAATTTTCATCATTTTTACAGTGACGAAAGCGAAGCGAAAAGTACACCACATTTTCGTCCACTGACGAAAACTATGATGAAAATCAATTCTGTTTTCGTTAACGAATTAAAACGAAATGAAAATGTGAGGCAGTTACCGGTTTCCATGGAACTCCGCCTGCTTCCGCTGGCAGCAAGAAAGACAGCATTACAGGGCTCCAAGTCCTCGGACAACCGTCCAGAGCAGCACTGTGCATTACAGGCCTCCGAGTCCTGATGAGAGTCCCACTCCGGACGACGACTGTCCAGAGCAGAGAGCACTGTGAGTGTGTACATTACAATTACAAGCCTGAGGCCTCCCCTCAGACCACCGTCCATCCAGAGCACTGTGTGCATTACAGGCCTCCTCTCCTCTGACCACCGGCATCCAGGGCACTGTGCATTAGAGGCCATCCCTCAGACCTGAGACCATCATCCAGCACTGTGCAGCATTACAGGCCTCCTCTGACCATCAGCATCCAGGGCACTGTGTTTTATAGGCCTCTCAGACCACAGTCCAGAGTACTGTGCAGCTTTACAGGCCTCCTCAAACCACTGTCCAGAGCACTGAGTAGCATTACAGCAACTGTTGAGAGCACTGTGCAGCATTACAGGCCTCCTCTGACCACCGGCATCCAGAATACTGTGCAGCATCAGGCCTCTCAGACCACCGTCCAGATCACTATGCAGCTTTACAGGCCTCCTCAGACCACTGTCCAGAGCACTGTGTAGCATTACAACTACCGTTCAGAGCACTGTGCAGCATTACAGGCCTCCTCTGACCACCGGCATTCAGAGATCACCTTCACTGTGTGCATTACAGTCCTCCTCAGCCACCATGCAGAGCACTGTGTGCATTACAGGCCTCCTCAGACCACCATCCAGAGCACTGTGTGCATTAAAGGCCTCCTCAGACCACCATCCAGAGCACTCTGTGCATTACACGCCTTCTCAGACCATCAAGAGTGGCTAAATAGGTATCTGTGAATTTGCTCAAACCTTAATATCATAAATAATAACATATTGGAATTTTTTACTTCCGGAGTTTATAATAAGTTTGGAAATTCTAGAGAAATGCTTAAATAATGCATTACCATTTAACTAAACCCATTCGATTTTAGTCAAATAAAATTATTTTAGTCGAATAAATGTATTGCAGATTTAGTTGACTCAACTAAATACGACTAAAACAATTTCAGATGACTAAAATGGGACTAAAACTAAAATTTTAGTCAAAAGACTAAGACTAAAACTACATCGAAATTTGCTGCCAAAATTAACATTCAGAAATTTACAGCCCTTCATATACAGATCTATGGCTTCTCTCTCTAGTGGTTACCTGTATATATGGAGGACTGTGTATTTAGCATCCTTGCTGAGTGACTACTGAGATAACCGGATAGGCCACAAAGTCCTTACCAGACTGACCTAGTACTAAAAATGAAGGTAGCAACAGTGCTAGAGCACAGGAACATTGAGGTGTCTACAAGTATAGAAATTATCTTTCAGATTGATCCCTGTGCCCCTTCTGAACTTGATCCTAATTCCAAAAAAGTTGGAACACTGTGTAAAATCTACATAGAAACCGAATGCAATGATTTACAAATTCTATAACAGAAAATAGAAAACATGTCAAATGTTTAAACTGAAAAAATGCCGGTGTTACTGTCCTGTTGACAATTACCTTATTAGTTGCAAAATGTGCCTCCAGCACTACCTTGTTGGTACCACTTACTTTGCCAGCTTTTGTTGCCCTGTCCCAGCTTTATTGAGTTGTGTTGCTGCCATCAATTTCAAAATTACCTTATTTTTTTTCTTAAAATGGTACATTTTCTCAATTTAAACATTTTCTATTTTCTATTGTGAATAAAACATGGGTTTATGAGATTTGCAAATTGTTGCATTCTGTTTTTATGTAGATTTTACACAGTGTCCCAAATTTTGGGGAATTTGGGTTTTAGGTCTAGGCTATGCGCAAAGCCAAATCAAGATTAAAGTAGTTCTAAAGGTCGAAGGTTTTTTACCTGCATGCATACTTTGCATGCAGGTAAAAAAATCTTTCTGTGTGCAGCAGACCCCCTAATTCTCAGCTAAGCCTCCTCTTGATCCAGTGATGTGCACAAGAGCCTCGGCTATCCCAGGACTTTCTCTCCTAATTGGCCGAAACAGCCGTCAATCACAGCCAGTGAGCCAATGAGGAGAAAGCAGGAGGCGGGGCTAAGTCGCGGCTCTATGTGTCTTATGGACGCACCAAGCAGGATTCGGGAGCGAGCACGCACCAGTGCCCCCCATAGCAAGCAGCTTGCTATGGGGGGTACTGGTCAAGGGGGAGGAGCCAGGAGCGCCAGCGGGGGACCTGAGAAGAAGAGGATCGGGGCTGCTCTGTGCAAAACCCCTGCACAGAACAGGTATGACATCTTTGTCATTTGTTATTTTATTTTAAAGATGAACCTTTAATACCACTTTAAGCTCTATGCCCACTCCTGTCATTCAGCTATCAATGCCAGATTATTGCCCACTGTGGTTGCAGTATTTGACCACTGCAGAGCTAAGCATGGGACGGTGGGGTGTAATCTCCACTTGGCAAAAAATCCTGTACCGTGTACAGCCTGGGACTAAAGCATGCTGCACAAAATAAAACAAACAGGTTCCTCTATACACACTAAACAGCACTAAACCAGAATCTCTGGTTGTGGCTATTGTATTCAGCCAACACTGGTAGCTGTCAGAATACCCGAATAGAAACTGCAACCGATTGTTCAACTGACAATTTTACACCTTGGCTCCTTCAATTTTTCCAGCTGAAGAATGTTGTGTGAAGTGGTACCGACAATCAACACAGTACAGCCCATTTCACACAGCTTTCAGCTTTCATAAGAACAGTGTGAACAGCAAGCTATGACAAAGCATTTGCAGAGATTTCAGTAAGCTTTGTTGAAGTTTTTAGGATACCACTCAACTCCAGTTTGTAAATGTTGAACACAGATCCTAATAGGGTGCTGACTGTCACTTTAACCACTTCGGGACCGCCCACCGTCGTTATACGCCGGTATTTGAAGAGGAATATCGTTGTTATGGCAGCAGCTGGCTGCCATAACTCCGGTATCCTCTTCTTCAGCGGACGGTCCGCTTCAAGATAAAAGTGGTCTCTGCGGCGGATTCGCCGCAAGATCACTTTTATCGGTGCTCCAGAGCCCTCCGCCGCTTACCGGAGCCGTCGGCAGCGGCAGAGGCGATCAGATCCCTTCCCTAGCCTGACATGGAGATGAGAGAGGGGAAGATGGCCCCCACCCGTCTCCATATCATTGCACGGCGGAAGCGACATCAAAACGTCACTTCCGCCCATAGCTCTTAACCACTTCCCGCCCGGCCTATAGCAGAATGACAGCCAGGCGGTGGTTTAGTTATCCTGACTGGGCGTCATATGACGTCCTTCAGGATAGCAGCCGCCGCACGCTCGTGGGGACACGCATTGCGGCGATCGGTGGTGCGGCGTGTCAGTCTGACACACCGCTACACCGATCTCTGTAAAGAGCCTCCAACGGAGGCTCTTTACCATGTGATCAGCCGTGTCCAATCATGGCTGATCACAGTGTAAACAAGAAGAGCCGGTGATCGGCTTTTCCTTACTCACGTCTGCCAGACGCGAGTAGAGGAGAGCCGATCGTCAGCTCTCCTGACAGGGGGGTCTGCGCTGATTGTTTATCAGTGCAGTCCCCCCTCGGATGCCCACCCAGGACCACCATCATGCCGCCCAGGACCACCAGGGAAGGGGACAAAAGTGGATGGCCAGGTACATACCTGGCCATTCACATATAAAAAAATATGCACAATAGATGCCAATCAGTGCCCACAAATGGGCACTGACTGGCAACAATATGGTCCAGATAAAACAAGTGATGCCCAGCAATGCCACCCATCAGTGTCATCAGTGCCACCTATCAGTGTCATCAGTGCCACCCATCAGTGCCACCTTTCAGTGCCCATCCATGCCCATCAGTGCCCACCTAACAGTGACCATCAGTACTCATCTGTGCCACCTATCAGTGCCACCCATAAGTACCCATCAGTGCCGCCTATGAGTGCCCATCAGTGCCACCTATTAGTGCCCATCAGTGCCGCATATCAGTGCCCATCAGTGCAGCCATATCAATGCCCGTCATTAAAGAAGAAAACTTATTTACAAAAAAATTTAACAGGCACAAAAAAAAACTTTATTTTTTTCTAAATTTTCGGTCTTTTTTTATTTGTTGCGCAAAAAGTAAAAATCGCAGAGGTGATCAAATAACACCAAAAGAAAGCTCTATTTGTGGGAACAAAATGATACAAAATTTGTTTGGGTACAGTGTTGTATGATCGCGCAATTGTCATTCAAATTGCGACAGCGCTGAAAGCTGAAAATTGGCTTGGGCAGGAAGGTGTGTAAGTGCCTGGTATTGAAGTGGTTAAAGGGCCATTTTTTTTTTTTTTTTTTTTTTTAAATGACATTTTTTTTCTTATTGCATTTTAGTGTAAATATGAGATCTGAGGTCTTTTGGACCCCCGATCTCATATTTAAGAGGTCCTGTCATGCTTTTTTTCTATTGGGATGTCTATAAGGGATGTTTACATTCCTTCTAATAGGAATAAAAGTGACACTGAAACGCGCCCCGTCCCGACGAGCTCGCATGCAGAAGCGAACGCATACGTGAGTAGCGCCCGCATATGAAAATGGTGTTCAAACCACACATGTGAGGTTTCGCCGATCAAGAGAGCGAGAGCAATAATTCTAGCCCTAGACCTCCTCTGTAACTCAAAACATGCAACCTGTAGAATTTTTTAAACGTCGCCTATGGAGATTTTTAAGGGTAAAATTTGACGCCATTCCATGAGCGGACGCAATTTTGAAGCGTGACAGGTTGGGTAAGAATTTACTCGGCGTAACATTATCTTTCACAATATAAAAAAAATTGGGCTAACTTTACTGTTGTCTTTTATTATCTATTTTTTAATTCGAAAAAGTGTATTTTTTCCAAAAAAAAGTACGCTTGTAAGACCTTGTAATAGAAAAAAAGTATGACAGGACCTCTTTAATGTGAGATCTGGGGTCAAAAAGACCTCAGATCTCACATTTACACTTAAAAGCAATAATTTAAAAAAAAAAAAAGTTTTTTTTTTCAATAAAAAAAAAAAAATTCCCCTTTAAGACCAATGGGCGGAAGTGACGTTTGACGTCGCTCTTGTCATCCAATGGCATGGGGGCCATCTTTCCCTCACTCCACTCCATGTCTCTCATTGGATAGGACCCGATCGTCCCCGCCACTACCGGCGGCTCCGATAAGCAGCGGAGACACCTGGGGAGTAACGGGAGGGGCCATAAAAGTGATCTTGCAGCGAATCCGCCACAGAGACCACATTTTCTTCTGAAAGCGGACCGCCCACTGTTTAAAAAGATACCAGGGTTATGGCAGCTATCTGCTGCCATAACCCTGGTATTCAACGTCAAACAGCCGATGTATAACAACGACGGGCGGTCCGGAAGTAGTTAAATTTTGAAAAGTCCTGCATGCTGCATCTTTGGTGTGGTTTTTAAAATCCCACCAAAAACGCAGGTCCCCATTGAAATTTACCACTTGCCAACCGCAATACGTATATATACGGGAGCAGTTTGAAGTGTTATACCGGGATGATGCCTGCAGCTACAGGCTTTTAAAAGCATCCCCTTTGGAGATATGTAAGTATCGTAGTTTGTCACCATTCCTACAAGCGTGTGACATGTTAGTATCAATTTATTTGGTGTAACATCATATTTTATTTTTTTACCAAAATATTGAGTATTATATTGTGTTTTTGTGCAACAAAATTCGTTAAAATATATTATGTTTTCGAAAAAAATTGCATTTGAAAAAACGCTGTACAAATACCGTGTAACATAAAAAATTGCAACGCCCACTATTTTATTCTGTAGGGCCTCTGGATAAAAAAAATATATGTACAACATTTAGGGGTTCTAAGTCATTTTCTAACAAAAAAATACAGATTTTTAAAAGTAAACAAAATGTGTCAGAATTGGCCTGGTCTTAACCACTTGACCTCCGGAATGACCAGGCCATTTTTTGCGATACGCCACTGCGTTACTTTAACTGACAATTGGGCGGTCATGCGACGTTTTACCCAAATAAAATGTACGTCCTTTTTTTCCCACAAATAGAGCTTTCCTTTGGTGGTTTTTGATCACCACTTTGTTTTTTATTTTTTGCGCAATAAACAAAAAAAGACCAACAATTTTGGAAAAAAAAAAAAACAATATTTTTTACTTTCTGTAATAAAAAAAAATACAATAAAAAATAAATAAAAAAATCTAATTTCTTCAAAAATTTAGGCCAATATATATTCTGTTACATGTTTTTGGTAAAAGAAAATCCCAATAAGCGTATATTGATTGGTTTAAGCAAACGTTACAACATCTACAAACTATGGGATATATTTATGGAACTTTTATTCTTTTATACTAGTAATGGCGGCGATCAACGACTTATAGCGGACACTTTCTGACACTTTGTGGGAACCAGTAACACTTATGCCCCGTACACACGGTCGGATTTTCCGATGGAAAATGTACGATCGGAGCGTGTTGTCGGAAATTCCGACCATGTGTGGGCTCCATCAGACATTTTCCATCGGATTTTCCGACACACAAAGTTGGACAGCAGGAGATAAAATTTTCCGACAACGGATTCCGATCGTGTGTACACAAATCCGACGGACAAAGTGCCACGCATGCTCAGAATAAATAAAGAGATGAAAGCTATTGGCCACTGCCCCGTTTATAGTCCCGACGTACGTGTTTTACGTCACCGTGTTTAGAACGATCGGATTTTCCGACAACTTTGTGTGACCGTGTGTATGCAAGACAAGTTTGAGCCAACATCCGACGGAAAAAATCCTAGGATTTTGTTGTCGGAATGTCCGAACAAAGTCCGACCGTGTGTACGGGGCATAATACAGTGATCAGTGCTAAAAATATGCACTGAACTAATTGACAATGGCTTAAACATCCAGGGCAATCAAAAGGTTAACTGTGTGCCTAGCCACTGTTTTTGTGTACACTGTGTGTTGCTTTCACTATGGGTAGAGATCGATTCTAGTCCCTTCTTTGCAGGAAAACAGAATCGATCCCTTCCCCCCTGTCAGAATTGAGATATGCCTTGTTTACATAGGAATATGTCAGTTATCTGTGTATTGCGGATGATCGGCAAGTGCCGGAGGACACAGAGTGCCTGGCACCCGCAGATCGGCTTCTGCTGTGAGTTATCACAGCAGAAGAGGGCCAGCGGCGGCGGTGTGCACACGCCCCCTGCAGCAGGAAATCCATAATAACGTGTATGTATATATATATATATATATATATATATATATATATATATATATATATATATATATATATGTATATATATATATATATATATATATATATATATATATATATGTATATATATATATATATATATATGTACGTGATCTGGCACCCAGCTACCACCTTGTAGCAGTAAAAGTGCTATAGAGAGGTCAGCAAGTGATTAAAGTGGTTAAAAGAAAACATGTCAAAAACGCACCAGCATTGCACTTTTGGTGCATTTTTGAGTCACGTGTTCAAGTTTCACAAGTGCATGCTGGGTAATAGACACCCAGAAAACACACTGGACACACATAAAAAACGCAGCAAAAACACATATGCATTTTTACTGCATTTTTGCAACAGAGCAGTGTGAAAGCAGCCCTACTTCATACAGCATGTGCAAAGTAAACTACTGTTTCCATGCAAGGTCTGCTGTACCCAGTTGTTTTTTATGAACACTTGGGTAATCTCTGAATTGCTTGTACAAAGAACAATCAATAGACACTCACATGTAGACTTGCCATGAGTTTTTTCACAGTTCGGACAGTGATAAATGTCGATGTCCGGTGCTTCATCTTCCTCTACGCCAACACAGCTGTAAAACAAAAAAAAACACGGTGTTAGTCCTCTGATTAACTGTTGTTCATTTAACCGCTATACACAAACTGTGATTTACAGATCCCTGTCATGCAGGCCATACACATGATTAACGATTTATCATACACTCAATCGTTTCCAACAATCTCTCTTTCAGAAAACAAGTACGCAGCAGACCAAAGAGAAACAACAACTGGGCTGGACTGTCCAGCAGAACAGAACGTCCCTTTTCTTGGTGATTTGTTTGTTGCCATTTGATTGGTTTCTGCAAGAAATGGCGCTGTCATTTCATCAATTGTTACAGAATACAGAATTGAATTATTAGGTGTGTCCTATATAAGAATAAAGCTTGCCATAGATGGATCGATCGACTTCTGTCCAAAGGGCTTGTTGGAAAACGATTCTTGATCGGCGACTGCAGTGAATGAGCTGCAGCAGAGAGTCTCCGCTGTCAGAATACATTGGGGTTTATTGACTAAAACTGGAAAATGGTCATTCTGGTGCAGCTCTGTATAGAAACCAGGGTGTCTCACAGTGTATGGCAAGAATCCACACCGACAAGTGAATCAGGAAGAGAAAAATCTAACAGGACCTGCACTTTATAAACAGTATATAAAGCTGAAGACAGCAGATATACAAGTAAAACTTCTGTAGGGAGATTTGTTTCATCTCTGTGTATCATTTGAGGCTGTTCACTGGGTATTAGAGCTGCAAGATTCTGGCTAAAATGAGAACTTTACTGTTTTTTTAATTCATTAAAGTATATTTTTTCCAAAAATATTGCGATTGAAAAACCGCTGGGCAAATACAGTGTGAAATAAAATATTGCAACAACCGCCATTTTATTCTTTAGGGTCTCTGCTAAAAAAAAAAGATATATAATTTTTTTTACACATTTTTAGCTTGTAAGCAACAAGTGTCAGAAAAAGGCTTAGTATTTAAGTGGTTAAAATGATCTCATTTACAGACAGAAGTTCATTTCTTTGATCTCAATTCTAAAAGAACAAAATGTTACAGAGTTTCTCTTTATCGCCGCCTAAGCCCCGGTTGACACAGGGGCAGCCCGAATTGCAGTGCGACTCCGTAAGGCAAACTTGCACACGACTTAAGTGGCGGCTTGCAAAATGACTTCTGTACAGAAGTCAATGCAAGTCGCCCTGAAGTCGTCCCAAAGCAGTACAGGAACCTTTTTTCCAAGTCGGAGCGACTTGAGTTGTTCCTATTAGAACGGTTCCATAGTACTGAACGGAACACGACTTGTCATGGTGGTGACATTAAAGTGACATTAAAAGACAGTCAATATTTAAACAGTATAAACACAATATGGACAAATTAGTCCCTGATATATACAGACAGCTGTAAAAATCACAGCTGTCAATCAAATCCAGTGACACAGGAGCAGGGGGGCCGAGTCCCGCTGTCTGTGTCAATGAACGCAGCAGCCGGACCTGGGAGTGAGCCCGCACGGGTGCCCCCAGAGAAAGAGGAGGGGCCTAGAGCGCGGCACCCCAGGAGAAGAGCATTGGGGCTGATCTGAGCAAAACAATTGCACAGAGCAGGTAAGTATAGGCATGTTTGTTATTTTTGTTTTTTTTTAAACGAGGTTTTACAACCCCTTTAAATAGTGTTTTTGGTATGTGATGCTCAGATACCGTGTAGTTCCACTTTAAGAAGTGGTCAGGGTCAGGTTTCATTCTGTGGCAGTGCCGTGTTACTGCAGCCAAGAAATGAAGCTGTAACCTTAGTTAAAACTAGTAAAACTTTCCTACAATCTCACTGCTTCTGTTTACCAGTCTCCTGGTGGGAGCATAGTATCATAACCGGCTATGTTTTGGCTTTGGGGTCAGTTCTTAATTGGGTATTAGGGCCAGCCATGGACGATTCCTGCTGAACCAGCCCAGATTCGAACCATGTATAGGCAGGCTGAATGTACCCAAGTTGATTAATTGATCAACTGATTGAACACCACCCCAGTGTGAAAGCACTCAGGCTTTCACATTCGGGCAGCATGGGAGGCAGTTTTTAGGCGCTTTGCAGTCGCTATTTCCAGCGCTAAAAGGCCTGAAAACTGCCTCAGTGTGAAACGGGTCTAAGGAAGGTGTGCAGAATAGGGAGAACTATTCCTATTTTGGCAAATAGGAAAAAGGATGGGACTATAGCGGTGCAAGAAACAAACCAAAGAAAGATTTTTGAGATAATATTTTTTTAAATGTATTGTATATTTAAAACAACGTTATATTTTTAAAAGACATAAGCTTAAACCTAAGGATATGGCTCATAAACTTTTTTAAAGCGGCATTGTGTTGAATCCCGACATGTTTCGCCCTATGTATTGGGCTTCCTTAGGGGATGCTATCCGCATGGTTTATCAGCCTTCTGATAAAATAGAGTATACAAACTTGATACCCTAATTAGTACACAATACATTTTTCATATATAGTTATACAAACCATTTACATTTCAATGAACTAAATGATCTGTCAATGAATTGTAAATGATTTTTATAACTATATATGACAAATATATTGTGTACTAATTACAGTATCATGTTTGTATACTCTCTTTTATCAGAAGGCTGATACCCCATGTCGATAGCATCCCCTGAGGAAGCCCAATACATAGGACGAAACATGTCTGGATTCAACACTATGTCGCTTTAAACAAGTCTATGAGCCATTTTCTTAGGTTTAAGCTAATATCTTTTAAAAATATGACTTTGTATTAAATATATAATACATTTAGAAAATTTTATCTCAACGTATTTTTCTTTGGTTTGTTTTTTGCACCGCTATAGTCCCATCCTTTGTTCCATTTGCTCCAATAACCCCGGAATGAGGTGCTTTATATTGTGTGAATCTATCCACATTGGTCTACATTCTATTTGTATTTCAGTGAACGTCAAGCTTTGCCATTGTGAAAGGTCTTCCAACACGATCGTAGATACATTCAGATGAATATGTTGCACAAAGTCTTCATAGGTGATACCTACACTTCAGCTAACACTGAGAATTAAGGAAACATAGCAAGGACAGGCCATTGTTTTTCTCTTGTTAGAAACCTCCAGCATGTTTGTTTGTCTGGTCCCATGGTGCACCAAGGAGTGTGTTAATCAGAGATCAGAGCAGCAAATGAACTCAAAATGAGGTTTTAATAGACATGGTAACATAAAGCCAGGAGGCGCGCAAACTAAGGTGTTCCAGGAACCGTATACTGAAGATTGGTATCGTCATTAAATATATGGAAATGAGGCACTCGTATGAATGTATAATGAACTCATTAAATGCTAGAAGAACCCCAGGCTTTTTTTTTTTTTTGCAACAGTTTCCTAATTTTTGCAGTATGTATCACACAATAAAAGCAAAACGAATGATTCCCCAAGGATATTTTCTACATAATTACACGTATTATGGTAGAGTGTCATTTTCAATTTTGAGAAAATTGGCCCTTTTAGGTGAACCTTTCACACAGGTGTTGGAAATAAGTGGTTGGGGAACTCACAAATTGTTAAAATAGGAAGCAGATGGAGGTGTACACACTCCACCATTAGTGTTGCCTCGCAGTAAGGAAAAAATAACGCTGCCTGCAGAGTTCGGCAGGCATTGACACTTTACAACTGCCTCCATTGACTTCTACTGAAGCGCACTTTTAGGCTGGGTTCACACTGATACTATACGACTGTCATCCTACTTTGCTCTGTGACATCAGTCCTACATCCATCCGACTTTAAAGAACAGGATACTACTTTGATTGTGCTAGTATGACTTGTCCTTTGATCAATCAAAACGATCCCAGTGTGACATAAATTCCTTTTCCTGCTGCTGTAATCACCATGTCGGATGTCATAAGTCAGATAGTTAGGACAAGGATCTGACTTTGATCCGACTTCAATGATATTCAATGGGCTGAAGTAGGACCAAAGTCGGACCAAAAAAGTAGTGTAGGGAGCATTTTCAAAGTCGGACCAACTTGTGTCGAAGCAGTTAGAACGGCTCTCATAGGGAATCATTGATTTTCACACGTCATGCGACATGAGCTCCCAATGTCGGAGCATTTGTCGCACCCGTGTGAACCCAGCCTGAACGCACCTATGTCAAAGCATCAAAAGTGATCATTTCCCATCTTAGCCTTTTAAAAAATAAAAAAGCACATCTCACAGGGCCTTTGAGGAGAGTTGCCTGACATGACTTGAATGCTTCTGCAACATGTCCAAAACACTCAATAACACTGTGGGCTATAGTTTACACTTGCTTCAAAACAAGGCTTGATACACCATGTCTCTTTAGTGGTGCTTCAAAGCCCCCATAGAAGTCTATGGCAAAGCTCGTTTGAAGCACCTAAAGCTTTTGAGAGGCTTTAATTGAGCTTTAGCTTCGCTTTGTTTCGGAGAAATTGCAGGTATGAGATATCCACACACAGTGCACCTGCCAAGCTTCAACAAAGCTTCAAAAGAGCATCAGTGAAGCATTACTGAAGCTTTACCGAAGCATCATTGAAGCCTCACTGAAGCATCACTAAAGCTTCATCAAAGCTTTAAAAACACATCATAAAAGAATGTTAAAGTGGTAGGTGCTTTAACCACTTCCTGCCCGGCCTATACCAGAATGACGGCTGGGCAGTAGTTCAGTTATCCTGACTGGGCGTCATATGATGTCCAGCAGGATAACAGCCAACGCGTGCCCGCGGGGGCGCTCATCGCAACGATCGGTGGTGCGGTGTGTCAGTATGACACACCGCTACACCGATCTCGGTAAAGAGCCTCCAGCGGAGGCTCTTTACCACGTGATCAGCCGGGTCCAATCACGTCTGATCACAATGTAAACAGGAAGAGCCGTTGATTGGCTTTTCCTCACTCGTGTCTGACAGACACGAGGAGAGGAGATCCGATCGGCGGCTCTCCTGACAGGGGGGGTCTGCGCTGATTGTTTATCAGCACAGCCCCCCCTTGAATGCCCACACTGGATCACCAGGGAAGCCACCAGGACCACCAGGGAAGCCCCCAACATGTGGATGGCCAGGTACGTACCCCATGGCCATCCACATATACAAAAATATGCCAAATATATGCCAATCAGTGCCCACAAATGGGCACTGACTGGCAACATTATGCAGCAGATCAGACAAGTGATGCCCAGCAATGCCACCCATAAGTGTCATCAGTGCCATGCATCAGTGTCCATCAGTGCCACCTCTCAGTGCCCATCCATGCCCATCAGTGCCCACCTATCAGTGACCATCAGTGCCTATCTGTGCCACCCATCACTGCCACCCATAAATACCCATCAGTGCTACCCATAAGTACCCATCAGTGCCTATGAGTGTCCATTAGTGCCGCCTATGAGTGCCCATCAGTGCCACCTATGAGTGCCCATCAGTGCCGCATACCAGTGCCACCTATCAGTGCCCATCAGTGCCGCCTATCAGTGCCACCTCATTGATGCCACCTCATTGGTGCCGCCTTGTCAGTACAGCCATATCAGTGCCCGTCATTGAAGGAGAAAACTTACTTATTTACAAAATTTTTTAACAGAAATAAAGAAAAACTTTACCTACCAGGGCCCTCCACAAATAACTGGTTACAATTGCTTTGCTTTCGCAGTATGTTTTTATTTCTCACTGGAAATAACTCTGGTGCGGATCTTTCTGAAGATGTTTAGATAGTTTAGTTACTAAATGCCCCAGTATACCTTCATGATGATGAACTGTGGGTCTGCTATTACTGTGATGGTTTTATTATTTGAGTATCCTATACTATCCTTGAGTAATGTACACTGTTTGTTACTATTGTTTTTTCCTATTTTATTTTATGAAAAATGTAAATTAATACAATTGGTAATTATAAAAAAAAAAAGAAATTCTTGATAAATTTTTGCCACGTCTTTGATAAAAAAAAAAAAAGAAGATAACTACAATTTTGGATTTCCCATTGCCCAGTGGGTCGCATTTCACAGGTCAGTATAGCAAAGGCTGACAGGCGATCAGGAGGTGCTACAGCCGCCTCCTGAAAGCGTCTTGTTTTTTTTTTCATTATTGTTATTAAACTGTCAAAAGGCAATTTTGCATTGCAGGACTCCATCGCAACTGCGAGTGCCGCCTGTCAAACTGCATCCCCAAGTTAAAAATGTTTCAGCTGCATGTGTACATGTGTACAGCCCTCCCTGGCTGTACTATTACAAATAAACTGCCCATCTGAAAGTACACTTAAAGCAAAAATTAAAACCCAAAAGGGGAAGCTCCGCTTTAAAGTGTTTGTAATGGCAGAAAGTTTTATCTTAATACATTCTATGCATTAAGATAGAAAACCTTCTGTGTGCAGCAGAGTCGTCGCGTCCCCCCCCCCAACCCCAGCCCCCCTAATACTTACCTGATCCAGCGATGTTACACAAGAGACTCAGCTGTCCGAAACTCTCCCTCCTGGTTGGCCATTGGCTCCCGCTGCTGTCAATCAAAGTCAGTGAGCCAATGAGGAGAGAGAAGGGGCAGGGCCGAGTCATGGCTCGGTGTCTGAATGGACACACCGAGCAGCGGCTTGGTTGCCCCCATAGCAAGCTGCTTGCATTAAGTTTTGAAAGGTACCCGCTCCCAGTTTTTGAAGTTGTCATTAACCCCTCTCTCCCCGCAATCTTCTGGGACATGACTGTGGGGTCATTCACAAATCGCAGTAGGCGGCTGGCTGTAAAGCCGCAAACAGCACAGCCGGCTGTCCACAGTTATGCTGCTAATGTCGGGAACCCAAAGGCTAGTGAAGAACTATCCTGGGTGAGGACAGCGCTGGACCCCTGGACAGGAAAGTGGACATTTAATAAAAGTCAGCAGCTACATTATTTGTAGCTACTTACTTTCTAATTTTTTTTTTCCTGAGGTGAAAAATGGCCTTGATGCAATGGCGTTTACTTTAATACCGGGCTAATGGAGTAGAGCAATTTATGTTTTCTATGTGGTGTCCTACAAGCCAGAAGGCTGGAGAGGTGTCAGGATGCCGGATGGTCCTTCTGCCTCTATGGTTGTCCTCATGCTGCTTATGCTAATTATACAAGTAAACAAACAAATAGCGCAGGTTACATGGTTTATGTCATATGCAAATGTTGCTATAGGAATGTCCTTTAGAGCGTTCGCTCTTTGTGAGATGCAGACAGTCTATAGATAGGGCAGCCTTTTGATGGGAGGTGAAGCCACTCCAGATATGCAAAGGAAAAACAACAGGAAAGGCGCCTCTTAGTAAAACTGTATATTTAATGTTAGATAAGCATTAAAAACACTCACATTAAAAACTCAGATAGTCCGGTGTGGGAAGTTCAGTATAGCCAAACAGGATTGCGTCCTCCTAAGTCCACAGTCTTACTCCTCTATTGCTGACGGCTGGTCCGTGTGGTAAAAGCTTCCGGTATCAGTAAAGATCCAAAACGAGGCTTGGGCACCGCCGAGTAGTCAATTGGGAGGCTGGGACGCTGGAACGCACATCCAGGGTATGTGCTGTACTGCCTTACGGCAGTACAGCACATACCCTGGATGTGCGTTCCAGCGTCCCAGCCTCCCAATTGACTACTCGGCGGTGCCCAAGCCTCGTTTTGGATCTTTACTGATACCGGAAGCTTTTACCACACGGACCAGCCGTCAGCAATAGAGGAGTAAGACTGTGGACTTAGGAGGACGCAATCCTGTTTGGCTATACTGAACTTCCCACACCGGACTATCTGAGTTTTTAATGTGAGTGTTTTTAATGCTTATCTAACATTAAATATACAGTTTTACTAAGAGGCGCCTTTCCTGTTGTTTTTCCTCTGCTTATGCTAATTGCCAGGCTGTGAGGGTTTCTATACATCTGAATGCAATCCTTCTGGCTCTGGAAGAAGTCAGGAAACTCTTTATTTTGGATTTGTAAGCCAGAGAAGATATGTGAATACACTAGGCTTTAACCACTTCAGCCCTGGAAGAATTTAGCCCCTTCATGACCAGAGCACTTTTTGCGATTCGGCACTTTAACTGACAATTGCGCGGTCGTGCGACGTGGCTCCCAAACAAAATTAACGTCCTTTTTTTCCCACAAATAGAGCTTTCTTTTGGTGGTATTTGATCACCTCTGCGGTTTTTCTTTTTTGCGCTATAAACAAAAAAAAGCAACAATTTTGAAAAAAAAAACGCATTATTTTTTACATTTTGCTATAATAATTATCCCCCCAAAATATATAAAAAAAACATTTTTTTCATCAGTTTAGGCCGATATGTATTCTTCTACATATTTTTGGTAAAAAAAAAATCGCAATAAGCGTTTATTGATTGGTTTGCGCAAAAGTTATAACGTTTACAAAATAGGGCATAGTTTTATGGCATTTTTATTAATATTTCTTTTTTTTACTAGTAATGGCGACGATCGGCGATTTTTATCGTGACTGCGATATTATGGCGGACACATCGGACATTTTTGACACATTTTTGGGACCATTGTCATTTATACAGCAATCAGTGCTATACAAATGCACTGATTCCTGTGTAAATGACACTGACAGTGAAGGAGTTAACCACTAGGTGGCAGTGTAGGCGTTAAGTGTGTCCTGGGGCGTGTTTCTAACTGTGGGGGGAGGGGCTGTGTGTGGCACGTCACTGATCTCTGCTTCCGATCAGAGGGAGCAGAGATCAGTGTCCTGTCACTAGGCAGAACAAGGAGATGCTTGTTTAAATTAGCATCTCCCCGTTCTTCCTCTCCGTGAGACGATAGCGGGTATTCCCGCGGACATCGAGGCCTGCGGGACCCGCGACCCAACTCACGGAGCTTGCCGCGGGCGCGCCCACGCCCGCAGGCCGCCTTTTAATAGGCAACGTACAGGTACGTGATTCTGCCTGTACGTGCCCTTCTGCCGCAGTATATCTGCGTGAGGCGATCGGCAAGCGGTTAAAGTGGACCTATACTTAAAGGGTAACTCCACTTTCGTGGGGAAAAAAAATAGCAAATAAAGAAAAAATAATATAGCACATATAATTGCGACACAAATCATATTGTAATTGAATGTTATTAAAAATTACCATTCCTTTTCAATCTGCAGCCACTATCATTTTCTGAGAATGCATTGCAATATGGCTACCTGGAGTTGTTCTGTACACAGAGTGTGTACTGACCACTCCCCAGAAACATCATTTCCTGCTTGTGTGATTGGCTCACCAATTTTCCCAGAAGTCTGCCTAAGATACAAGTCAGATTTCAGGCATCCCCTGCAACAAAAATGTCATTTTTGGAGAGATACTTTCAATAAGAGCACGTCTAAAGGGCTGCAGGCCCAGTAGCGTTCCTTATTAGTGCTCTTCAGCTGCACACCTGATAGTTAATTATGAAAACACTTCCATTAGACCTACTCAGAACAGAGGCACAGACAAACACAGCATGATTTCTTCTGAACAAAACACAAGGAAGGAATCTGAAACAAAGGTTGTTATAATCTTTGCAATGTACATAGATCACCCAGGGGGGAATGTTTTTTTTTTTTTTTTCAAAAAAAGTGGAGTTACGCTTTAAAACAGAAGTTTGGAAATTTAAAAAAAAACATAGGTGGATGCAGCATCAGTCCAATGTTGCATCTGTCCCCTGCTGCCTCTAAGACCGATAACTGAGCGATCAAAGACTGCTGATTGCTCAGTTCTCAGTCTTCAGTGAACAGAGACACTTCTCAATGTTCTCTACAACGCAGCAAATATTTACTTGTGGAGTTCAGGTCAACTTTAAAGTGTATATAAACCATTGTAATAAATTTCTCTTTTCTTCTTTTTGGTCTGCTAAATATATCAACGTTACATCTGTTTGATAAGTGAAAAAATATCTGTTGATTTTGCCAGAAATTGTGTGAGGCAATACCTTCCTGTGCTCTCTGTCTGTGCACAATGTGCAGATACAGAGAAAAGGAAGGAGATGAGGAGAGGGTCATCGCCCCTCTCCAGTCACTTTTTGGTGGTTTTCGGGCTTACTTGGCAGGTTGGGAAACCACCCCAACTCACTCATCCATGTCTTTATGGACTTTGCTTTGTGCACTGGTTCAAATCATTTGGTGGAGGGGGGGTTATGGTGTGGGGGTTGTTTTTCAGGGGTTGGGCTTGGCTCCTTAGTTCCATCGAAGGGAACTCTTAAGGCATCACCATACTAAGACATTGTGGACAATTTCATGCTCCCAACTATGTGGGAATAGTTTGGGTATATTCCCTTCCTGTTCTAACATGACTACGCACCAGTGCACAAAGGAAGATCCATAAAGACATGGATGAGCGAGTTTGGGGTGGAGGAACTTGACTGGCCTGCACAGAGTCCTGACCTCAACCCAATAGAAAACCTTTGGGATAAATAAAAGCAGAGACTGTGAGCCAGGCCTTCTCGTCCACATCAGTGCCTGACCTCACAAATGCGTTTCTGGAAGAATGGTCAAACATTACCAAAGACATGCTCCTAAACCTTGTGGACAGTCTTCCCAGAAGAGCTGAAGCTGTTATAGCTGCAAAGGGTGGGCCAACTCAATATTGAACTATACAGACTAAAACTGGGATGCCATTTAAAGGCCGTAAAGGCAGGCGTCCCAATACTATTGGTAATATACTGTAAATACAATTCTGGTACAGGGGGAGGGCTGAAGCCCGATACATTCACATTGTCTTTCAGAGTGAAGGACCACTTAAGCACTGTGCTGACAAACATATGCGTCCATGGGGCTCCATTGTTCTCTGCAAGCAGCATGCTCCTAGCACACTGACCACTCCCAATCACCATCTACTGACAGCCAATCTCAGTGACCACATGATCAGAAACTCAGCCTCCCAGTGTTACAATTTAAAGGGCTGATGGGATGCAGGAGTGGCAATGGGCTAAGGACTTCAAATAAGCTGCTTCAAGCTTGATGAATGAATAACTAAAGGGTCTTGCGAGCTACCAGAACCGGTAAATATAAAAATATGAATTTGAAATATAAATCGCTGTAGGTCTGTATGTTCATTCACAGCTAGTCACCCTAACGCTGCTGCTTCTGCCTACACCATCCTGTCCCCTCTCCAACGCGTGGCAACACAGGGAATCACGTGTCTTCCTCAGGTTTTTCAGCACAATAGCACTTTTTTGCATGTATGTTACACGCATCCTTGTAACACATATTTGTACACTAATGCCCCGTACACACGGTCGGACATTGATCGGACATTCCAACAACAAAATCCATGGATTTTTTCCGACGGATGTTGGCTCAAACTTGTCTTGCATACACACGGTCACACAAAGTTGTCGGAAAATCCAATCATTCTGAACGCGGTGACGTAAAACACGTACGTCGGGACTATAAACGGAGCAGTAGCCAATAGCTTTCATCTCTTTATTTACTCTGAGCATGCGTGGCACTTTGTGCGTCGGATTTGTGTACACACGATCGGAATTTCCGACAACGGATTTTGTTGTCGGAAAATTTTATATCCTGCTCTCAAACTTTGTGTGTCGGAAAATCTGATGGAAAATGTGTGATGGAGCCTACACACGGTCGGAATTTCCGACAACAAGGTCCTATCACACATTTTCCGTCGGAAAATCCGACCGTGTGTACGGGGCATAAGAAATATTGGTTATGCATGTTCACTGATATATAACATGTTTTTTGTTTATAATTTTAGCGCGGCACTTTGGTCCAGTTTGATGAATGCTTTGTAAATAATTGCTGAGAGACTGTTCAAACTAAACTGTATAAGATAAGATTCTTAGGTTTAGGGCCAAAGTTAGCTTCTAGTGCCACCCTTGAAACATTTCAAGAGCAATCATACTCAATTTAAATCTATTCTTTGTGGACAATAGGCAGCAAATAAAGCTCCTTAGATCAGGGGTAGTCAACCTTTGCAAGGCCAAGATCCACCCGAACAACATGAAAGAGATCAAAGGTTACCGGGGTTAGGCAACCTTTTTTTTTTTAATATGTAAAGAATTAACTAGCAAGGCCTAACTAGGGGACAGTGTCAGTCAGTAGAGCAATAGACAATGTCAGCAGGGCAGTGGATGGCAATGGAGTAGGGCAGCATTTACTGTAACCCATCCCCTTTCCTCCTGCACCCGCTGAATGCCGGTGGGAAGGAGTGGAGGCTTTCCGCTGTTGTAAAGGGAAAGGGGATCAGTTACAGTAAATGCCGCCCCCGCCGCCCCTCCTGTCCAGGTTCTGGGGGTTGGCAAGGAAAGAATCGTTGTCTATTTGTCACCTACCCTCAGTCTACAACTTGCTGACCTCCACCTTACAGAAATTACAGACTGCTATCAATCATGCTGACAGCAGATCAAATAAAACCAACAGCAGAGGGCAATGGCTGGCATGTGGACGCGACCAAAAGCAAGACCTGGAAGAGCAGAGGAAGATTAAAGGTAACCGAGAGGAGGGCACCAGCACCAGGGTGAACAGAGGTCAGCAAAGGCGGGGACTGGGGGACGATGTAATGATGACACTTCCCAACCTTTGTGTTACAGCACAGTAGATTGGAAATAGGTTTGTCTACTGACCAGGACATTTTATAGATAGGCAACTCCTATCCTCATATTGATTATTGGTTCCAAATTAATAACTAATGCAGTAGGGAACAGACAAAAGATACGCTCAGCATCTTTCCAAATAACTGTTCTGCTTTATTATGACACAATTGAAGGTTTTTATACACATGATTACGTAGGTATCACATTAATATTACAATTCTACGTTTATGGTAACAAGGGGCGTTACATAGGCAGGCTAATTCTAAGTCTAAATTTTTAAGCGGAACTAAACCCTCCTATCCTTTAGGCTGGCTTCACACTGAGGCGGTTTTCAGGTGTTTTAGTGCTGGAAATAGCCTCTAAATAACGCCTGAAAATCGCCTCCGATTCATTTCAGTGTGACTTTTCACACTGGGGCGGTGCGCTTGCGGGACGTTCTGAAAAGTCCTGCAAGCAGCATCTTTGGAGCGGTTTGGCAGTGCTTCCAAAGCGCCGCAACAAAGGCGCTTTTATCCCTTCTTTGGCCGCTAGCGGGGGTTAAAAGCGCACCGTTAGCGGCCGAAAAGCGCCACTAAAACGAGCAGCGCTTTGGCGCAAACGCTCGGCGGTCCTAGTTTGAAGGTAGCCTTACAGCTAAGAAAGCTGTCATCCTAGCCTCGGCTTGATCTGCAGTTGCCATGGTGCTGCACATGTGATCAGTTATGACACCAGTCATCTGATTGACAGTTTGGCTGAGAGATGAAGCAACTGTGACAGTTATCATCACAGCATGCCTTGAATGTAACTCTTTTGACAAACAGTTAAATTGGTGGCTTTAAAGATCCAGTGTGTTCCAAACCTCTGAATGATGAAATATAATTTATGAAACTATTAATGTAAAGAACACCTGCAGATGTATGTAAACGTTTGGGCACTGCTGGCCAAATTACAGGTTAGCATAATCTCTGCAGGGATTTAAACAACTTGTATTTCTGCAAATGTTAATGTACAATCACAATTGATTTGACATATTACTGAAAATTGGAAAGTACACGGCAAACTAGTTCTGCATGAAAAAGCTGAAAAATTCTGCAGTGTAAGTATCTGAATTTGTCATGAAATCAGACTCACCCCCTGTACAGCAGCACTCATAATGAGAGAGGGAGGGGGCCATCACTAGGAGCCAATCAAGCTCTGCCGCATGTGCAGATAGGAAGAGAGTAATTTGTTGGATGATGTCATAGTAGTATAGCTGCTGCACTGTCCAATGATTAGGCTGGGGGTGTGGTCTTAATCAAGCTGTGCTGCTACAATAGAGATTGAGGATCTGGCTGTAGCTTCTGTTAGGGGTGTTGGAATAAAAAAACTAGCCCCTTGACAGGTACAACAGTCTATAAATATTTATATACAGTATATATATTTATTTCATGAAGTGGAACTAAATCCTATCCTTTACAGCCAAAGAAGCGGTCATCCTAACCTCTGTTTGATCTACAGTTGCTATGGTGCTGCATATGTGATCAGCTATGACACCAGCCATTTGGTTTGACAGTTCGGTTAAGAGCACAAGCATTTGGTAAACTGTCAAATTGATGGGTTTAGTTACGATTTAAAGATACTGTAGCTGCTGACTTTTAAATGTAAGGACACTCACACCTGTCCAGGAATCCAGCAATGTCAGTACCCTAGCTGATAGTTCAATCGGCTTTGGGAGCAGGCGCTGGCATCTTCGGTAAGGGAAACTGCAGGGAAAAGCCTTCCTACTGTGCATGCGCGAGTTGCGCTGCGTTTTGTGAATGGTCCCGCAGTCCTCTGGAACCTGTGTGTGTCCCAGAAGGTTGCAGGGGGGGGGGGGGGGGCAAACATTCTCATAGATTGCCGTGGCGATCTGACTCAGAACTGGAGGTGGGTACCTGTCAAAACCAGGTAACCGCTCCCCACAAAAAGTGCCAAATGTGGCAGTGGAGGGTGCAAACAACTTCCCCTTCTGGATGAAGCTCCACTTTAACAGATCATTAAGCTGCTTTCCTGAAGTTTCCCTTTAATTTTGTTTCACTTTATTGCAGATGACCGCAGGACCTCATTTAAACCTTTTGCAGTGCATTGCTATAGTGCAGGCATTACTGCAATGCATGTCAATGTACCATGCACACATTACTGCAATGAGGTCCCATTCTTTTTTTAAAAGCAGGTGACAGTGGCAAGTGACATGCTGCATCTGGGTGGCAGATGACAGTGGGAAATGACAGGCTGCATCTGGGTGGCAGATGACAGTGGGAAGTGACAGGCTGCATCTGGGTGGTAGGTGACAGTGGGAAGTGACAGGCTGCATCTGGGTGGCAGGTGACAGTGGCAAGTGACATGCTGCATCTGGGTGGCAGGTGACAGTGGGAAGTGACAGGCTGCATCTGGGTGGTAGGTGACAGTGGGAAGTGACATACTGCATCTAGGTGGCTGGTGACAGTGGGAAGTGACATGCTGCATCTGGGTGGCAGGTGACAGTGGGAAGTGACAGGCTGCATCTGGGTGGTAGGTGACAGTGGGAAGTGACATACTGCATCTAGGTGGCTGGTGACAGTGGCAAGTGACATGCTGCATCTAGGTGGCTGGTGACAGTGGCAAGTGACATGCTGCATCTGGGTGGCAGGTGACAGTGGCAAGTGACATGCTGCATCTGGGTGGCAGGTGACAGTGGCAAGTGACATATTGCATCTGGGTGGCAGGTGACAGTGGCAAGTGACATACTGCATCTGGGTGGCCGGTGACAGTGGCAAGTGACATATTGCATCTGGGTGGCCGGTGATGTACAGAATATCGGCACCTGATATCAACTATCGGCCTGAAAGGTGGCCGAAAAATCGGTACCGATCCTGAAAAAACAATATCGGTCGACTCCTACCAAAAGTTCACTAAAAAATGTGCCTGTACTTTTTTTCCCAACACACATTAGCACAGCACACAAGTGTAAGAGCTTACCGCAGAAAATACATTGCCCCACTTTTAGGGCTGAAACAACTAATCGATTAATCGACAACTAATCGATTATGAAATTAATCGATTACTATTTTCATAATCGATTAATCGGCCAATAACATAATGGGGTTAAAAATAATAAAATTAGCCCTTTATAGTACAAAAAGAGCAAATAATCGCTACTGTAAATATTACTTTCACAGTTCTGCAGTAAAAAAAATGAACCCCTTACAGTAGCAATTATTTGCTTTTTTTGTACTATAAAGGGCTAATTTTAGTTTTTTTAACCCCATTATGTTACTAAACGTCTTAGATCTGGTTCACATCTTTGTGTTTTTTGGTGCTTTTTGCAGAAACACACTACAGTTCATTTAACATTGTTTTCTATGGGACACATTCACATCTATGCTTTTTTTCAGCCGCTGCGTATTTGGAAAGGGACAAGGACTTTTTTTTTATGCAAAACAGTGCTTTTTTGGTTCATTATACTTCAATGGAGAAGCTGCAGAAAAGCATGTAATGCGTTTTTGCAGCAATTTGTATTTTTTAATCTGCCCAACAACAAATTGGCCAAAAAACTGTATTTCTGTGGTTAATAGTGTATACAGTATATCTCCTCTAATAGTATATACAGTATATCTCTTCTGTCTGTTATTCTCAGAGTGGATTCAATATTTTGCTCCCTAACCATATAGTTGGTTGTTTATATTTACCACTGCATAGATATATTAAAGAATAAATTGCTTTTTTTTTTAAACTTTACATATTAACGAAATTATACACCACACTTTTTTTTTAAAGTTATTAACCGATTACCGTATATACTCGAGTATAAGTCGAATTTTTCAGCACATTTTTTTGTGCTGAAAGTGCCCCCCTCGACTTATACTCGAGTCAAGCACTTTTCTGCAGCAAAAAATTTAATTTTCCGAACCGACTTTGGGGCCCCGTATCTCAGAGCCACTTGGTGCTAGAAACCCCAAATTTGGTATGCAAACCCAGTGGACCTAGTACTACAACATATCCAAAGCAGAAGTTGGTGCTAGGAACCCCAGCTTTGGATATGTTATGGTACCAGTTCCACTGGGTTTGCACACCAAATTTGGGGTTCCTAGCACCAAGTGGCCCCGAGATACGGGGCCCCAAAATCGGTTCGGAAAATGTCATTCTCTGCTGCAGAAAAGTGCTTGACATTTTCTGAACCGATTTTGGGGCCCCATATCTCAGGGCCACTTGGTGCTAGGAACCCCAAATTTGGTGTGCAAACCCAGTGGAACTGGTACCATAACATATCCAAAGCTGGGGTTCCTAGCACCAAGTGGCCCTGAGATACGGGGCCCCAAACCTGGTTCGGAAAATGTCATTTTCTGCTGCAGAAAAGTGCTTGACATTTTCTGAACTGATATTTGGGGCCCTGTATCTCGGGGCCACTTAGTGCTAGAAACCCCAGCTTTGGAAATTTTATGGTGCTAGTTCCACTGGGTTTGCACACCAAATTTGGGTTTCTTAGTACTAAGTGGCCCCAAGATACGGGGCCCCAAATTCGGTAAACTGTGTCTATCTGCAGCAATGTCATTTCGGGACCCTTTGGGTTCAGAGACCCCAAATTTTGGCTGCAGCTAGGGGGCATCTAGGAACCCTTAACTACTGAGTTTGAAGTTCAGGGGACCTATGGCTGCAAATGGGCACAGTGAGGCATGCAAATGGGCACAGTGATGCTGCAAATGGGCATTGTTGACCCTATTTTCCACTTAGGCCTCTTTCACACGGGGCAGATCAGTCATGATCCGCCCCGTGAACATCCGCTTGCTCAGCGGGGATAGCTCCGCCGATCCCCGCTGAGCAGGAAGATGACAGGTGCATCGCTGCACACTGTGCAGCGACGGACCTGTCAGAGCGCCGCTCTCCCCTATGGGGGATTGGATGATGACGGTCCGTAGTGTCCGTCGTCATCCGATCCGATCCGAAAACGGAGGAAAAAGTAGGTTTTTCCTCCGTTACACTTTTCGGATCGGAGCGGGTCGGATGTCAGCGGACATGTCACCGCTGACATCCGACGCTCCATAGGGATGACTGTATGTCCGTTTTTCATCCGAAAACGGATGGATGAAAAACGGACATACGGATCATCCGTGTGAAAGAGGCCTAACAGTAGCTGTGCATTTCTCAGCCTCGTCTCAATAAGTTTTTCCCATTTTTTTGTGGTAAATTAGGGCCTCGACTTATACTCGGAACGACTTATACTCGAGTATATACGGTAATCAAAACAATAATCGGCCAACTAATCGATTATGAAAATAATCGTTAGTTGCAGCCCCACCCACTTTGTGCAGTGTACATTTCTTCATGTCTGTGTGTATGGGGCTTAAGACTTGTCTCTCTAGCAGAGAGAAATCCCTTCTAATCACCCAAGTCCAAGTATGATCCTAACAAAACCTGGACAGAAAATGAACAAGCCCTACAGTCACGCTGCAATACATTGTGGACACAAGAGCTGGCAAATGGTCCAAGCCAATTAGTTGTTTTGTGTATTGTGTGTTGTATGAAGCCTCGAGATGTCGCTCGATATTCTACCTGAATTTATCTCCTTCTCAGGTTTTACCATAATCAGAATCACATTCGCACACGCATCGCCGTACTATGTGATTTTTGAGCCGGTTGGGACCACAGAGCTGTAAATTAATGAACATCACAAATCAAGTATTAGATACACAGCAAATGGAAATGTACAATTATCCACACAATCAATATTTTACCACAAACCCATCTGGCTGTGAAAAAGCTGAAGAAAGCACTAGACACGCGGCGGATATTGAAGATTGATCTACCACTGACACCGGTCCCTCCAGCTGCAGAGTCCTGCTGCGTCTTCAATAGAGAACGCTAAACGCATACGCTTCCCTTCTCCCGTACAGAATGAAATTCTTCCTTTCCTTATTGGGAAAGAATAACGGACGACTTACGATGAAGATCTTTGTGGCATGAATGCTGAAAGCCTTCTGTTTTAAAGGAAAAATCCACATTGCTTAAAGCAGACAGCTAAGGATATATATTTCTTATGTTAAGTACATGTCTGTCAGGTCATCTGTAAGTTTAAAGTTGGACTCCAGCTAAACAGTTAAAATACATATAGACACAGACATTCCAAGGACGGCTGAGGTTTCAGTGCTGACAGCGCCCCAACTTTACACTCCCGGCACAGTGACAGGACTGTCATGGACAGCTCTCAGTCCCCAGTTATGATCAGGAATGGCGGGACGGGCTCCCAATCATGTGATCATTGTGAGGGCCAATTGCAGTGGTCACGTGATCAGAACATCGTTTTTACCCCCCCATCCTAGGCACAAAGGGGTTAACAGACATCCCAACCTGCAAAAACTCATTTCAGGGAGGTGGCGCTTCGTGCCTGCAAACGCCCCCCCCCCCCCCCCCCCCCCCCGCCCTGTGAATGTTTTTTCGCAGTGCTTCTGGGGAAGGGGGTGGGGGATGGGTGGTATGTGGCAGTAGACGGTGTCAGTAGTTTTTTTATTTTTAATAATTGATTTTTTTTACAATTTAATTTGTTTTTATCTTTTTTTTCACAATGCTTTTTGGGGGGAGGGGGTTGGGGCAGTGGGCAGTGTTGGTAGGGCAGGGGAGAGTGGTGTCAGTAGTTTATTTTATTTTTTGACACTTTTTCATGTTTTAGAATTTTTTTACAATATTTTTTTTTGTATTTTTTTTGATGAGATGTCAGACCCCTGACATCTCCCCTTTGAGACAGACAAAAGGGATTGAGGACACACATTCCCCAGTCCCTTTTTCAGCACTAAAGATGAATGAACAGGAGAATGAGGCTCCTGTCCACACATAAACTGAGCAGAGTAAACACACAGGTTACTCTGCTCAGTAATCACAGGACACAGGAGCGATCCTGCTCACTGTGTCCAATTACTAGTTCCCCCTGCAACCGGCGGGAGAGGAGAGGTGGGGAGCCGACTGCAGGAAACGAGGGGGGCCAGAGGAGAACACGGGGGGCGGGGTGGAGAAGGACAGGGAGGGGGCTGGGGGAGGAGCACACAGAGCAGCTGGGGATGATCGGTGCAGGAGGGACAGCTGTGAACACCGATCTCCTTGTATAGCTTTTTAGCTGACAGCCGCGGGAGGGAGAGAAGGAGAAGCGGCTGTCATCTAAAAGTCGATACAAAGGAGATTGGTATTCACAGCTGTTCCCCGCCGCAGCGATCATTCCCGGGAGATCGGTAGGTGCTTGCGGGTGTGCTGGAGCCACAACAGAAATGCGGGAGTCTCCCGCACCTCGCGGGAGACTTGAGATGTCTGGGTTAATGTGCACATTTGCTGTAATATTTAGGCTCCATTCTGTTCCCATTATAGCATTGCAAGGCTGACCGTTACAAGCATGACTCCCATAAGCAGAGGCATGATGGGACTTGTAGTCTGCCAGTTTGACACCCCTGATCTACAGTGAATGTTTGGTGAACTGTTACAAATATACTCCGGAAGTAAAAAATTTTAAATTTACGTGCCATTGATTCATAGAGGAGATAGTGAATATCAGGCAAGGAGTACAGACATACATCAATCTCACTGACTGCAGAACGCCACAGTGATCACTGCTTCGCTATAATGTCTCTTTTATGGCTAATAGAATTATTATTGCATTAATAATGAGCTCTCTATCAGCACTAATAATGTAGACATCTTCAGCATAAGTCATGGTGCTGGAGAAATGACAGAGCACATTCTCTCAAACAAACTTCTTTATTCTATTCAGATTCGTATATTTCTTCTTAGGCCCCTTTCACACGGGCAGATAGAATTCAGCTTTTAGCTGCGGATAGATTAAGTTATCTACCACAGCTAAACTCAGTAAGGACGAGCTCCGGTGTGTTCGCAAACGGCACGGTCAGAGCCCGCTAGGAAGTCGTCACTGCACAGCGCTAATCACAGGCGGTGAGACATTTCCAGATCTCTGCAGCCGCACATAGGGAAATGTCTCACTGCTTGTGATTAGCGCAGCGCAGTGCCGACTTCCTGGCGGGCTGTGCACGTGCCGTTTGCGAACACGCCGGAGCTCGTTCTTAAAACTCACACAATGCTTTCCTATGGCCCTATTCACACACTGCATTTAACAACAGTTTGTTACATGGGGTTTTGTGCGGTTAGAAAAAAAATTATTTGACTGCGTCCAGGACTGATTTATTGCAGCTATCTGCACATAACCGCAGGTAATCGCAGTGTACTATTTCACCTGCGGATAGCAGCAGCAATGAGAAAAAGAAAACCAACAGGAAGCACATTAGAAATGGCAAGAATTTTCCACCGCAGCTAAACGCAGCCGCATGTAAACGCAGCCGCATGTAAACGCAGCCACATGTAAACGCAGCTAAACACAATGTACAACTGCAAGTGATCACTGTGCCTGGAGTCATGCCATTTCAAAATAACAAAACATGCTTTTAACAACGGCAGGACACCCGCCCGTGTGAAAGGGGCCTTATTCTGACAGTTTATTTATTAAAGAGGAGTTCCAGCCGGGGAAAAAAAATTAAAAATCAGCAGCTACAAACACTGTAGCTGATGACTTTTACTATAAGGACACTTACCTGTCCAGGGATCCAGCGATGTCGACACCACAAGCCGATCCGTCCATCGGCTTTGGAGTGTAAGCGCGGGCATTGCAAGTAAGAGAAACTGGCAGTGGACTTCACAGCTGGCTTCCTACTGCGAATGTGCGAGTCACGCGGCGCATTCTGAATGGTCCCGTCATCATCTGGGGGGGGGACACACAGGTCCCAGAAGGCAGCGAGGGGGGCAGATGCAACCGCGGAAGTGACGTACCTCGCCACGGTGACATTGGAAGTCCCTAAGAAAAAATACAATAAAGGTACCAAAAAAAAAAAAAAAATATATATATATATATATATATATATATATATATATATATATATATATCCAAGGACTTTAAGGATTTTTTTAGATACCCTCACCTATTGAGGGGGCTCCCCTACAGTGCCAAACTGAGAATTAGGCTGGCTTTGCACTGAGGCAGTTTTCAGGCATTTTAGCGCTAGAAATAGCTTCTAAATAACGTCTGAAAACCGCCTCCCATCCATTTCAGTGTGACTTTTCATACTGGGGCGGTGCACTTGTGGGACGTTAGGAAAAGTCCTGCAAGCAGCATCTTTGGGGCGGTTTGGTGGCGCTCCCAAAACGCCATGTCCATTGAAATGAATCATCTGAAAAGTATTTCGGAAGCGTCGCAACACGGGCGCTTTTAACCCCTTCTTCGGCCACTAGCGCGGATCAAAAGTGCCCCGCTAGCGGCCAAAAAACACCGCTAAAACGAGCGGCGCTTTAGCGCTAATGCTCTGTGGCCCCAGTGTGAGAGTAGCCTTAGGATGCCAGAAAGAATTTTCAACTAACATTTTTAGCCCTTAGCATTACATATACAGACTATGCTGTGTGACTGGTATCTTATCTCACTGCTAGGCAAAAGTTTTAGGCAGGTATGGAAAAATGCTGTAAATTAAGAAAGCTTTCAGAAATAGAAGTGTTAATAGTTTATATCTATCAATTAACACAATGGAAAGTAAATGAACAGAAGAGAAATCCAAATCAAATCAATATTTGGTGTGACCACTGTTTGTCTAATGACTGTGTTAAAACCTACACATGAAATTGATGATCATTTGCAGCTGCTTGATATAATTGGGTAATTCACCTGACTCATGTCGCATGACGTGTCAAAATCAATGTTTCCCTATGGGAGCCGTCTTAACTGGTCCGACTTTGAAAAAGCTCCCTGCACTACTTTGGTCCGACTTTGATCCTAATTCAGCCCATTGAATATCACAGAAGTCAGATCGCCATCTTAACTGATCCGACTTTGGCATGCGACTTGTGCTCTGATGATCTTGAAGGGGAACTCCACGCCAAATTTAAAAAAAAAAAACGGCAAGGGTTCCCCCTCCAAGAGCATACCAGGCCCTTCAGTCTGGTATGAATTTTAAATAGTCCCCTTCATACAGGCAGACTGAGCTTACCTTTACACGCACATGAGCTTTAATGACATCCCAGTCTTAGTCTGTAGGGTCCAATATGGAGTTGTCCCTCCCTTTGCAGCTATAACAACTTCAACTCTTCTGGGAAGGCTGTCCACAAGGTTTAGGAGTGTGTCTATGGGAATGTTTGACCATTCTTCCAGCAGTGCATTTGTGAGGTCAGGCACTGATGTGGACGAGAAGGCCTGGCTCGCAGTCTTAGCTCTAATTCATCCTGGCAGCTGCACGCATCACCCCGGTACTGTTTTTACAGCGGACGGACGGCTTTCTTGCAATAACAACCAATGTGCTTAAACAGTCACTCGGCTGTTATTACAAGCAGCAGGAGGGAAGCCCCCCGCTTCCCGCTGCTTTCCGCCGCTCGCCTGGGCTCTTCCGTCCCACCGGGAGGCCGGTGTGCCAGCAGGCGCATCCGTCAGCTGCCCGGAGACCCGAACAATGCTGGAAACGGATTTGATTGGGAATCGTGTCACAGATCTAGTAACCTGGAAGTGATGTCACGACATCACTTCCGGTTTACTGAAGATTTAAAGGCGCCAGATTTAAAATAATGACAACATTCAAATTAGCAAAACTTGGCGTTTTGAATGCTTTTAAGTGCAAAGGAGGAATTTGGGGTCTTATAGACCCCAAATTCCTCCATAAAGAGTGCCTGTCACTGCCTATTACTGTCACAAGGGATGTTTACATTCCTTGTGACAGCAATAAAAGTGATCAAAAATAAAAAAAATTAGAACAGTGTAAAAAAAATAAATAAATAAAATAAATACTAATAAAAACAAAACATTTAAAGCGCCCCGTCCCTCCAAGCTCACACGAAGTGAATGCATACGTAAGTCGCACTGACAAATGTAAACCATGTTCAAACCACACATGTGAGGTATCGCCACGACCTCCTCTGTAACTCTAAACAGGTAACCTGTAGAAATTTTTAAAGTGTCGCCTATGGAGATTTTTAAGTACCGTAATATGTCACCATTCCACGACAAACATGGCGTAACATCACCTTTCATAGTATACAAAAAAATCGGGCTAACTTTACTGTTTTTTTTTTTTTTTTAAGTAAGAAAGTGTATTTCTTTAAAAAAAAAAATGAATTTGAAAGGCCGCCGCGCAAATACAGTGTGACATAAAATATTGCAACAATCGCCATTTTATTCTTTAGGATCTCTGCTAAAAAAATTTAAAAAAATTATTATATATATATATATATATATATATATATATATATATAAAATATATGTAATTTTCTAGCAAAGCAACAAGTGAATTAAAGTGGGGTTCCACCCAAAAAAACAAACATATCTAAAAAATTCTAAAAAAAAAACCAAAAAAACATTTGGATATTTTTTTTTTTTTACTTACCTCTAAATGCCTGTTGCTAGGTGGTCCCTCGTAGTCTGCCCCTTCCTCTGCCTGGGCTGGTGACATCACTTCCCCCTGGCACAGGAAGGGCTCGGCTCTTCTCCCTCCCTCCTGTCAATCATCTGGGACCCATTACAGGTCCCAGGTGATTGAGCGGCCAATCACGGCGCGCGGCGCCGCTCGCGCATGCGCAGTGGGTGCCAGGCTGTGAAGCCACAGCCCGGCGCCCACAGTTGAAATGCCGGCGCCGACGAGCGGAGGGGGGGGACGATCGCTGGAGCCAGGGACAGGTAAGTGTCCAATTAAAAGTCAGCAGCTGCAGTATTTGTAGCTGCTGACTTTTATTTTTTTTTTTTTTTAATGGCCCGGGTGGGTGGAACTCCTCTTTAAGTTGTGTTTTTGTGTGTTGTGGTGCTCAGATACAGTGAAGATCTGCTTTAATAAGGATATTTTTGCATGCAATGCCTTATAGATTCCATTGTAAGCCATACCTACATAAAACAGAACAATAAAAGCCACTCTGGATTCTCTTTTCTCAGCCATAAAATTCTGGTCTGCTTCGCGACTTCTTTCATACTATAAGTAATGTGCGCTCATCTTCTCAACACTTAAGCTAAAAAATTTGATCAAATAATAAAACAGCACAAACAGTTGGAAGCGGGATACTAAGAATAACTCACAAAACATAGCAACATCGCGAGTGATATTGTGTTTAAACACCTGCTGGGACTGTTTGCTTGACAGTAACGTGCAGCGCTGCAGGACGAGCTGTTTCATGTGCGCACACACACACTATTCCATCACATGCAAGGAAAACGCAGAAAGTAAATACAGATGAATAAAAGGGATAGTCCATTCCACACTAGTGCAGTCATATCCTTGTGGTTCCCAAGCTGATGTCCTCCTGCAAGGATTATCTGTTCCTTCCAGCAGAAAGCTAAGGGCTCATTTCTGGGGGCAGTCGTCAGTAGGAGTGACCATACCTTGCTATAGATGGACTGACACATTTCTAGAATCAGTTTCAACATTTTGCATATCGGAGGTCTACAGAGTATATTACAAAAATTGCAAGAAGCGACAGTTAAAGGGTCACTCTACTCAAAATGTAAATTTCAGTTTTTTAGAAGATTTAGGAAGGACTCACAACTGTGTGTGTACATTACAACTCACATTGATGTGCATTTGAATACACACTGCTATGTTTTGTACAGCATTTGGGGGGGGATCATTCCATCCACTTTTAATGGGCGCTTATGTTCATCAACACAGTCAACAACGCACCTGACCCTTAGGGTACTTTCACACTGGGGCGTTGCTGGTATTAGTTTTAGCGGTGCTTTACCGCTGTTATAGCGGCGCTTTTAGGCCACTAGCGGGGCGCTTCTAACCCCCACTAGCAGCCAAAGAAAGGGTTAAAAACGCCCATGTTGTGGCGCTTTGGCAGCGCTTCCTATTCATTTCAATGGGCAGGGTGTATACACCACTCCTGCACCACCCCAAAGATGCTGCTTGCAGGATTTTTTTTTCCCGTCCTGCAAGAGCACCGCCCCAGTGTGAAAGCTATGAGTAAGCGCTCTGTATGAGCGTGAAACGCGTCAGCGACTAAGCTGTATCACTCCAGCGGTGTCATGTACTGTATTATTCCATGTTTTGAATAAAGAAGATTTTATCTGCCTATCCCGTTGTGCGGCCGTCCAGATCTTTCTACACGACTACCAGTGTGAAAGCACTCGGCCTTTCACACTGGGAGGTATGAGAGGCTCTTTACAGGCGCTATTTTTAGAGCTAAAATGCCTGAAAAGCGCCCCAGTGTGAAAGGGGTCTTAAAGTGATTGAAAAGCCTCAAGGTTTTTCACCTTAATACCTTCTATGTATTAACCCCTTCATGCCTAAGCGTTTTTCTGACACTTGTTGCTTACAAGTTATAATCAGTATTTTTTGGCTAGAAAATTACTTATGCCCTGTACACACGACCGTTTTTTCCGTCGAAATGAACTCTGAAAGTTTGTACGACGGAGTTGTACGACTGTGTGCATACACACAGTCACACCAAATTCCGACCGTCCAGAACGCGGTGACGTACAACATGTACGACGGGACTAGAACACAGAAGTTCAATAGCCAGTAGCCAATAGCTTCCGTCTCGTACTTGCTTCAAAGCATGCATCGTTTTTGGTACGTCGGAACAGCATACAGATGAGCAGTTTTTAGTAATTTGTTCAGTCGGAAAAATATAGAACATGTTCTCTATCTAAGTCCGTCAGAATTTTCGACACAAAAAGTCAGATGGGGCATACACACGGTTGGATTATACGATGAAAAGCTCCCATCGGACCCTTTCTGGCGGAAATTCCGCTCGTGTGTGCGCAGCACTAGAACCTCCAAAACTTATATATATTTTTTAACAGAGACCCTAGAGAATAAAATGGCGATCGTTGCAATACTTTATGTCACACTGTATTTGTGCAGCGGTCTTTTTAATTGCAATTTTTTTGGGAAGAAATACACTTTCATGTATTAAAAAAAAAAAAGTTAAGTTAGCCCAATTTTTTTGTATAATGTGAAAGATGATGTTACGTCGAGTAAATAGATACCTAACATGTCATGCTTTAAAATTGTGCACACTCGTGGAATGGCAACAAACTACAGTACTTGCTCTCACTCTAACGATCACGGTGATACCTCACATGTGTAGTTTGAACACTGTTTACATTTGCGGGCACGACTTACGTATGCATTCGCTTCTGCGCACGAGCACGGAGAGATGGGGATCGTTTACATTTTATTTTTTTTAATTTTTATTTTTTATATTGTCCCTTTAATTCATTTTTTTTTAATCACTTTTATTGCTGTCACAAGTTTGGCTGTTTTGAATACTATAATTTTTTGTTAAATTTGGCACCTTTAAGGCTTCTGTAAACCGGAAGTGATGTCATGATACAACTTCTGGGTTACTAGATCTGAGACCTGATCAATGCCAATTCGGTGGGACGGGAGAGCCCGGGTGAGCCGCAGAAGGTTGCAGGAAGGGGGGGGGGGGGGACATCCCCTCCCGCTGCTTGTAATAAAAGCTGAGCTTAGCCGCATCGGTTGTTGTTACAAGAAAGCTGACCGTCGGCTCTAAAAAAAACGGTACCGGGGTGATGCGTGCAGCTGCAGGTATTACCCCGGTACAACCCCTTAAAGCCGAGGCCGCATACTTGCGTTACATCGGCGTGAAGAGGTTAGGGTGAAAAACCTTCTGTGCTGCAGCTACCCCCCAGACCCCCCCTCCTTTTCTTACCTGGGCCCGATTCGATCCAGCGATGTGTACAACCGCAGAAGCTCCAGCCAATCTCTTCTCATTGGACAGATTGATAGGCTCCTGCTGCTGTCAATCAAATCCAGTGACACTGGAGCGTGGGGCGGAGCTGAGTTCTGCTGTCTTTGTCAATGGTCGCAGCAGCGGGACTGGGGAATGAGCCCACACGAGTGCCCCCAGGGAAAGAGGCTTTCTGTGGGGGCACCTGATGAAGAGCGCTGGCGGGGCACCCCAGAAAAAGAGGATCGGGGCTGCTCTGTGCAAAACAATTGCATAGAGCAGGTATGTATAGGCATGTTTGTTATTTTAATTTTTTTTTTAAATGAGGGTTTATAACCCCTTCAAACGCACAACAATCCAAGTACAGTATGTAAAAATACATGTTTGTTAAAAATTGGGTTAATTGGTTAAAATAAGTAATGAATAAAGAGGGTGTACCCCTTAAAACATTATGAGGGGTTCCCACTCTCCCTATTAGGACAATGCCAACTTCAGCTTCAGACATGAAGTCTACGAATTCCACAAGCCATAACAATACGTTGCTCGCGGTTTAGCCCACAGGCATCCCCCCCAGAACTAGAATATGAAATTGAGAAGACCATTTTCAAATCTTTCCTGTTTCCATCTCTCTTCCATCCCAAGTTGGCTCTCAGTACAGGTTCAATTTCTCCCTTGACAAATCCTCATAAGCTCCATTGAAAAGCATCACCCGCCTTATTACCTATCTGCCCGACACACACTGATTAGCTGACACTCATTAGGTAGCAGTCATTACAAAAAGAGTGAGAAGAAAGCAATTCCTGATGACAACACCTCAGGAAAAAAAGCTATCAAGGGATGACGTGTGTCTGGTTTTAAGAGCACATTTGCTGAAAGAGAAACCTGCAACTGTTATAAAGAAAGCCCTTAATGAATGAAAACGATCAAAAATTTTAGCAGCCTTCCTTTCTAAACCCTTTGAATTAGGCTCATTGACAAAGTGTTTTTTATCAGCCAATTCCATGCCGACAGCCAGCACACAAATGATGATTTATTCACAGAGATGATCAATATACTTTGATGCCAACAGACTACGCCTGGACAAAAGGAGAATATTGATGCCAATTTGCTCCTAAATTACTTGTTAGACATAAATACAATTTTGCTCTAAATTATTCTAATCTATGTATTGAGCCGTGGGCTGAAAGCCATGTACAGGTATTACCCAAATTTACTCCAAAACTACCCTGTCTAAGGGCCCTTCCACACCAGAAACTGCGCATTTCCGGAAAGTTTTTGCATTCGCAGTGATGTGCATTTGATGTGCATTATTTACGTGCATTTGTGGTGCATTTTTCCTTAGCTTGCATTTTTTTTTAGGTCACTTTTGTCTTCTTTCATCTTTGGGATTTTATATGCACTGTGTTGCAGGGTATTTTTGTGCATTTGCAGTGCAGGAAAATGCAGCATGCTGTACTTTTTTTCACTGCACTGCAATACTGTAAACTGTTCAATAGAATAACCTGGATTTTGGACTATTGTCTATGCCAGGGGTAGGCAACCTGGGGCCTTCCAGCTGTTGTGGAACTACATTTCCCAAGGCTGGCAGTTACAATTACTCCCAGAGGCATGATGGGACTTGTAGTTCTGCAACAGCTGGAGGGCCCCAGGTTGCCTACCCCTGGTCTATGCAGTTGGAGTGCAGTCAAAAATGCTTCTCACTGCATCTGCTGTGAATGGTCCCTAAAGCTTTTCTCTGAATTTTTTTTTTTTCGTTTACCTTATTCCTTTAGAACAGGGGTGTCCAAACTTTCTAAAGAAAGGGCCAGTTTACTGTCCTTCAGAGGGCCGGACTGTGACCAGTGGGAGTAAACAATGCCCAATTTCTGGTATTAGGGGGAGAAATAGTTGGTGTCACTGTGTGGAATAGTGCCCCATTTTTGTTGCCAGTGGAAGGAACTATGCCTCATCGTTGGTGTCAGTGGCAAGAATGGTGCCCCATTGTTGGTGTCAGTGACAGGAATAATGTCTCAAGGGCCAGATAAATACAAGCTAAGGGCCGCATCTCTGCCCAGGGGGGCAGTTTAGAGACCACTTCTATATTAATTTTTATATTTATAAATTGTGTTTAAAAATAAATATTAATTTTGATGACTTTTATTGCTTTCACAAGGAATGTAAACATCCCTTGTGACAGTAATAGGTGGTGACAGGTACTCTTTATGGAGGGATCGGGGGTCTAAAAGACCCCAAATCCCTCCTTTGCACTTTAAAGTATTCAGATCGTCGAAATACGGTATACTTTTTTAAAACCAGCGCCATTAGCAGCCGAGTAAACGGGAAGTGACGTCATGACGTCGCTTCCGTGTTTACGATTAGGAGGCTGGAACAAAGCCGCTCACAGTTTTGTTCCAGTCCGTCCCCAGCTGCTGGAGGCGGCCGATTGGTCATCGGGCCTCCCGATAGAATGGGAGGCCTGGTAAGAGCGGCGGGAGGGGGGGACGTCCCCTCCCGCTCCTCCGGTATAACAGCCGAGCGGCTTTTAGCCGCATCGGTTGTTATAACTGTATAGCCGATCGCCGGTTCTAAAAAACAGTACTGGGATAATGCCTGCAGCTACGTGCATTATCCCGGTATAACCCCGAAAAGCCGAGTACGCCCATCTGCATACGCTCGGCGGGAAGGGCTTAAACAAGCTGCTAGCGGGCTTCTGCAGGCTTTCAACAAGCTTCAAGAAGTGCTGAAGCCTGCTAGCAGCTTGTTTAAAGTGACCATCAACACTCCCATTATGATCTGTGTTCAACATTTACAAACTGGAGCTGAATGATACTTTAAAAGCTTCAACAAAGCTTGATGAAAGCTCTGAAAATGCATAGACAAAGCTTGCTGTTCACACTGCTCTTATACAAGCTGAAGCCCGTGTGAAACAGGCCTAACAGTCTAAAGTCTGTGAGGAATCCCTCGCCGTCATCAATATATTAAATGTTTGTTTTGGGGTTTAATATTGCTTTAAAGAGCATATAGATCCTGATGCCTAAAAGACCCTGTAGGCTGTCCAATGACTGCATTGCGCTGCGGCAGATTACACATGGCAATCTTTCTGCAAATGGCTGGCAGACGATCGCCCTCTTCCCGAGGAATTGCTACTAAAGAGAGCAAAGCACCATGAACATGTTAGATGAAGCTCGCCACTTCCTGCTGCTCTCCTCCATCTGTTCTTAATATACAAGCCGGGAAACATCAAACACTGTTTTCAATATTGTCATATGCTTTATGTATTGCTGTATATGTCACTATATAAAAAGGGAAGAGAAGCAAACAGATTTGTAAAAGATCCAATAAAATTTATATTTAAATCTAAAATGGGGAGATGTCACGTCTGTGAAAAAAAACACATAATAAAAGCATACTGATATTAATTCGACTAACGAGACATATACACCCATGTGTCACAAATTTCCGGTATTCTGAAAGTGTGTTTAATCAAAGACTAAGTGGGGTTAAAGAAAATAATAATGTCATGGTTGCTTGCCTTCCCGATTCCAGCTTCCTCCATCTCCCACAGCCTTCTTTTATTTTAAATGGAGCTGGACGACGAGTCACCACTCAGTAATAGTGTCTATAAGCTGCTTGAGCTACTGAAGTTGTTGCACTCGTCTAATCCTGGCCATACACTAGTAGATTTTTAACCACCGCTCCTGCCCAGACCAATTTTCAGCTTTTAACGCTGTCACTCTTTGAATGACAATTGCACGGTCATACAACATTTTTTATCATTTTTTCCCACAAATAGAGCTTTCTTTTGGTGGTATTTGATCAGCTCTGGGTTTTAAAAAAGACCGAATTTTTTTTAAAAAAAATTCAAAACCATTTTATATTTTATTAATAAATTTAGCAAACAGGTAATTTTTCTCCTTCATTAATGTACGCTGATGAGGATACACTGATGGGCACTTATTTACTGGTGGGCACTGTGGGTACTGATTTGTGGCACTGCCAGGTGGCACTGGCAGGTGGTACTGGTGGGCACATATGAGGCGGCTTCGCCTCTTCCTCTTCGGGGCCGATGTCCCTTCAACAGAAGCCGGTGGTCGGCTTCTTTTCTCTTCATGCTCTCAGCAATGAGAGCTACCGATCTTCTGTTTACATCACGTGATCAGCTGTCATTGGCTGACAGCTGATCACATGGTAAGGGGTCGGGATCAACCCCTTACTCTGATCTGTGATCACCCGAATCTCATTGACTCGGGTGATCACAGTGCGCTGCGGCGCACACGCCCTTCGAGGGGGCGGGTGGGGGAAGTGGCGAGCATGCAGAGGGGAGGTAATCTATTGACTGCCTCCCGCCAAAGCAGATCCACGCTGTAGCCGTCATTCGGCTATAGCACGGATCTGAAAGGGTTAAACAAGAATATTCGTGTGAACATTTATAATAAAAATTCTTTTGAACATTCGATGAGCGAACAAATGCCATTTGAAAATTCTAGAGATGCACCGAAATTTTGGCGGCAAAACATATCGGCCTGCCGATAAGAGAAAAAGGTGCTGATAAAGGTGCTGAAAACGCATGCAATTTTGACACAATTTACCGCCATTTTACCACGATTTGACTGTGCTTATGGTTTGTTTTTCATAGGTCATGTAATTCAAAAACTGCATGGAAAACACCCCAGCTTGATCTCCTCTGCACCTCAGCCTGGTTGCTGCACCCACAGGCCAGTCACAACTGCACCCGCGGCTAAAGCCTCCACTGCTCCAAAAGCCTCAGTTTCCAATGCCCCCACCCATTGCAATGGCAATGCGTTTGAACGTGAACTCCTTACCCCCATATACCTTCCATAACTACACTCCCCAGCACTTCCAGGTATGGAGGAGCATGTGACCTGCTCCCTTTGATGGTACCCGGGTCATGCAGGCAAACATCATATAACTGGAGGAGTGATGAGACTCCATGTCATTGGCCCATCTGATCTCAGTGCCAGCTGCAGAGGAGCAAGGAGCTGCAAGGCAGCGCAAGTAAGATACGTATATAGGGTCCGGGGATGCCCTTTCCATAGACATTTCACCTTTCCTTCTGAGGTCTCCTAAATATGTCAGTTGATTTGTATTAGATGTGTAAATTTGACATAAAGAAGGATCAAGTTTGATTTAAAAGATAAGTTCACCTTTAGTAACATGTTACATTACTCCCGTATTCAGGGTATAACATGTACCATGTTACAAAAGCAGCAGCCTCTGCCTGCACCCGCTGTCAAAATGTAAACAGTGCGGCTGTGCTGGGGCTCCACCCACATGGTTGCGTCATTCATTCACAGAGTTCTGTGAATAAATGAATGAAAGAACTACAAGTCCGGTCTTTTACCGTGGCAGATGGCTTGTAGTTTTCAATGAGCTGCGAGGGCCCTGGTGAGCGCCCCCGTAGTTCACTGATTCGTCTTGCTCCTTAGTAACTGTCTGCTCATGCAGGCGGTACTGATCCTTGCATTGCACCTGCAATCTGCTAATCACAGTTGCAATGCTCTGCAGGCTCTTAAGACCCCTTTCACACTGAGGCGCTTTACAGGCGTTTTTGAGCTAAAAATATTGCCTGTAAATTGCCTCTTCTGCAGCCCCAGTGTGAAATCCCGAGTGCTTTCACACTGGGGCGATGTGCTTGCGGGACAGGAAAAAAAGTCCTGTGAGCAGCATCTTTGGAGCGGTGCGGGAGCGCTGTATACACCGCTCCTCCACCACCCCTGCCCATTGAAATGAATGGGCGCCACTTGAAAGCAGTGCTAAGCAGGTGCTTTTAACACCTTCTGGGAGGTTAAAAGCGCCCCGATATCGGCGCCAAAGTGGCGCTATAACAGCGGTAAAGCTCTGCTAAAACTAGCAGCGCTTTACCGCTAATGCCCGCACTCCCCCAGTGTGAAAGGGACTAAGAAAAAATAAATAAATGCACATTCTTTTTACCTTTTTCATCTTAGAGCTGCACGATTCTGGCTAAAATGAGAATCACGATTTTTTTGCTTAGAGGATAGATAACGATTCTTGCGGCGTAACATCATCTTTCACAATAAAACAAAATTATTTATTTATTTATTTTTATTTTTCATTGAAGTGTATTTTTCCCCAAAAAATTGCATTTGAAAGACCGCTGGGCAAATACACTGTGACATAAAATATTGCAGCAATTGCCATTTTATTCCCTAGGGTCTCTGCTAAAATATATATATATATATATATATATATATATATATATATATATATAATGTTTGGGGGTTCCAAGTAATATTTTTAGCAAAAAATATTGATTTTAACTTAAAGTGGATGTAAACCCGATTTTTTTTTATCATACTGTAGAGCAGGGGTCTCAAACTCAAATTGCCTGAGGGCCACATGACAAGTTTTCATATCCCATGGGGGGCCGCATGCAAACTTTTAAAACTTCAAAAGCAATGAACTATACCAGCAATAATATACTATACTATACCCAGCACTGGTGTCAGCAAACGCATTATACCCAGTACTGGTGTCCGTAAGCGCATTATTAACCCAGCATTGGTGTCAGCAAACGCATTATTAACTACCCAGCATTACCCCTCCCACACTGCACAAATAGCCACACACTGCACAAATAGCCCCACACTCCATAAAATACCCCCCACACTCCATAAAATACCCCCCACACTCCATAAAATACCCCCACACTACACAATTACCCCCCACACTGCACAATCACCCTCCACACTGCATAAAATACCCCCCACACTGCACAAATTTCTACCCCAGTCACCCCACTAAGGACTTTGCCTCAGTGTGATGGCTCACTCACCTCTCCTGGCAGTCAGGATCATCTGCCTCCCAAATCCTCTCCTCCTGGCTTCCATATAGGCCTAGTGACAGGGGACCCAGAGAACACAATCTCCCGCCCTGAGGTGGCAGCAGGACCCTGGTTTGGAGCTCTGGTCGATCGTCAATGCCTAGGTGGGTGGATCGATGAGCGGATCCTTCCTCCGCTCCATTCTCAGCTCTGTTCTCTCTCTGGGCTGCAGCAGCGTGCAGCGGAGAGGACAGAAGAGATGGAGAGGTAAAGCCGATGGCCGATATATGATGACGATTTTTGTGGCCGATATTTTAGGCCGATTTGAAAAAAAAAAAACCTCACCCACTCCACTCCTCCCTGCTTGCTCCTGTCACTCTACCAAACACTTGATGTCCTCAGTACAGATGGCACTGGTTGGCTTAGGCAGGTGGCACTGGCAGGTGGCACTGTCTGTCACTGGCAGGTGGCACTGGCAGGTGGCACGTTGCACTGTTTGGAGGGTGCACTGATTGGCACTGACAGATGGCACTGGCAGGTGGCACTGATTGGCAATGGCACTGGCAGGTGGCACTTATTGGCAGTGGCACTGGTTGGCACTGGAAGGTGGCACTGGCAGGCATTGGCAAGTGGCACTGGTTTGAAACTGGCAGGTGGCACTGGTTTGGAACTGGCAGGTGGCACTATTGGCACTGACAGGTGGCACTGATTGGCGTGGCACTGGCAGGTGGCACTGATTGGCGTGGCACTGGCAGGTGGCACTGATTGGCGTGGCACTGGCAGGTGGTGGCAGGTGGCACTGGCAAGCACTGGTTGGCACTGGCAGGTGGCACTGATTGGCGTGGCACTTGCAGGTGGCGGAAGGTGGCACTGGCAGGTGGCTTTGATTGGCAGGGGCACTGGTTGGCGGTGGCACTGGCAGGCACTGGTTGGTGGTGGCACTGATTGGCGGTGGCAGGTGGCACTGGCAGGTGGTACTGGTTGGAGGTGGCAGGTGGCAATGGCAGACTGGTTGGCACTGGCAGGTGGCACTGATTGGCAGTGGCACTGGCAGCTGGCACTGACAGATGGCACTGACAGATGGCACTGATTGGCACAGGCAGGTGCCACTGGCAGGTTTCACACTGAGCGGAGTGTAACAGTGTGTGAAACTGACAAGGAGCTGTCCACACTCAGCGCTTGATGCTTGTGTGAAGCTGACACGTAGCACAGAGGAGAGAGACAGAGGGATCTGTCAGAATTGAGGTTGATGTCGGGGTGGGCGGGACCCGGCCGAGGTGGGCGGGGCCAGCAGCTGTCAAACACCAGCCAATGATTGGGCTGCTTAAGAAAAGGGGCGGGCCACATACACGTAGCTGCCCGCCCAGATCCCATTGGCTGGTGTTTGATATTGGCCGGGTCCCGCCCACCCCGGCCGGGTCCCGCCCACCCCCGACATCAACCTCAAATCTGACAGATCCCTCTGTCTCTCTCCTCCTGTTACGTGTCAGTTTCACACAAGCATCAAGCGCTGAGTGTGGAGAAGGAAGGAAGAGCAGCGGCCAGTGCTATATATCGACCTAATGGCCAAATATCGGTCGACCTCTAGTCCTTTATCAGCCCTGCCTGCGGGCCATTTTTAACCGGTCCGCGGGCCGCAAATGGCCCGCGGGCCGGTACTTTGAGACCCCTGCTGTAGAGTATAAGATTTCCTATCATTTGAGCCCAGTCTTGCCACACAGAGTTAATCCATCTCTGAGAAATCCTCTTTTATTGTTCAGTGAGAAAAATCTTGACAAACAGAGAAAAACTTTGTCAAATCCTCCCCCTTGCTGTGAGTGACAGGTGATTTACATATCTCGTGCACTAGCCTAAGACACATGCATTATTTTTTAATTCCCTCCCCCACTCCTTTCTTCAGCAGCTCTGCAAGGATTGGCTGTTCCACACCTCACCATGATTTGGCATGCTGAAGTCATGTGGTTACTTTCCTGTCTTTTCACTGGATGTTAGAGATCATAGCAGAAGTTAAGTGTAAAAAATACACAGGAGAAAATGCATATTGACAAGGGGAGTGTAGAGGTGGGCGGGGAGTCTACTGACATCATGACTCCACCCACTGAGCTCCAAACAACAGACCCACCCACAGAATCTGCAGTTTTTCGGGTCTCATAACAGACAGAGGGGAGACATTTGACAGGTAAAGATACATGCAGGAGGCATGTATATCCTTATAGATAACCCCTATGGCAGTAGTTTAGAAAGGATGACATTGGGTTTACATCCACTTTAAAGTGGGGTTCCACCCAAAAAAAAAAACTACATGAAAAATTAAAAAAAAAAATACAAAAAAAATTTGGATATATTTTTTTTTTACTTACCTCTAAATGCCTGTTGCTAGGTGGTCCCTCGTAGTCTGCCTCTTCCAGTGCCTGGGCTGGTGAAGCCACAGCCCGCCGCCCACAGTTGCAAAGCCGCCGCCGCTGAACAGAGGGGGAGGCAAGCGGGGCTTCGATCCCCCGCATCGCTGGACCCAGGGACAGGTAAGTGTCCAATTAAAAGTCAGCAGCTGCAGTATTTGTAGCTGCTGACTTTTATTTATTTTATTTTTTTAATGGACCCCCTGGGTGGAACTCCTCTTTAAGGAAGAAGTGTCAGAAAAAGATTTAGACTTTAAGTGGTTAAACTTCCTGCATTTACACGTTGTTTAAAACTTGGCAGATTGCCTGGGTTATTTGTTTACACAGAGAAGTTTATCCCTTTGATCTTAGAAGAAAGTTAGTTACAATGTTTCAAGTTCTAAACTTGGCAGACTGCCTGGATGTTTTCTTTTGACAGCTGAGTGAGCAGATAATCTCTCCACTTGTTTATATGAAAGAATCGGCAAACTCAGCAGGACAGATCACTCAGCAGGACAGATCGTCAGAGGGGGTGAATCGAGATCACGATTTTTTTTTAACGATTAATTGTGCAGCTCTAAATCATGTGCATTTATTTTTTTATTTTTTTTACAAAAGTGAACTTGGCCTTTAACACAGTTTCTAATAGGTTTGTCATTTCTAAAAACAAATTCCCTAAATTTTGTATTTCCCAGAGCTTGTTAAAAAGCCTTATTGTGTTAAACAAAGGCGATTTACGCTCATCCACATGGGGTAATTGGTATATTGATATTTTTTACATATTTGGTATTTTCTGGTTGCATTTTCAGGAAGAAGATGTACAACTGATTTTTTTCTAAGACAAGAAAACAAGCTGAGATCGGCAAGATGATCTCCTCAGGAAGTGACCGTTACATTCTCCAATAGTTATGAAACCAAAAGTAGGAAGTAGTGACAGTGAAAGCACCTCGGCAGTGTCAACATGCTGCCTGTCTGAGCAATTAGGTGTCAGATTCACAGTATCTTATCACCCCAGCATCAGTCTTCATAGAAAGAGTACAAAGTGACAGAGAAATACACAACCACAATGTTATTTTCACTGACAGAATACAGAATACCCACTGATATAGAGGGCTGTCATTGGCATTTAAAAAAAAGCATTTTGCGCATGTAAACATAACTCAAATGCATGTAAATCTAAAAATGATAAATAAATAACAGCTAAAAAATGCACTGCAAAGCCTCATGCAAGCAGGACGTTTTTTCCTTCACTGGAAGGCTTTGCTCCTGGCAGGAAAAGAGCATCTTAAGACCGGGTGCGAATTGGATGTGGGTTTTCCCCGCACCCAAATCGCATGACAGGAAATTGTGACCAGCTCTCTATGGAGCCGGTTCACATATCTCTATTGCGGCCCTGGAGCGGCTTGCACAGGAGTGCTGTGCGTCTTTGGCTCCGTTTTAGGGTCGAATTCAGGCAAAAATTCAGCCTTGATTCGTCCCTGAAATGGAGAACAATTGAGAACAGAGACGCACCAGACCCCTACTGCGAGCCGCATCCATCGGAGGTGTGAATCCAGCCTCAAAAGTGCAAGCTTTGCATACACGTTTAGGCGTGTCAAGTGCTTGGGCATTCACAGATTCCTTTGGCCCAAACATTAAAGTGGTTGTTTACCGCTGGACGTTTTTAGTTTTTGTTTTTTTCCCCCCTGCAAGGTAAAGTCCTAATGTGCTAGTATGCATCGCATACTGACACCAACAATGGGGTACTATTCCTCTCACTGACACCAACAATGGGGTACTAGTCCTCTCACTGACACCAACAATGGGGTACTATTCCTCTCACTGGCACCAACAATGGGGTACTAGTCCTCTCACTGACACCAACAATGGGGTACTATTCCTCTCACTGACACCAACAATGGGGTACTAGTCCTCTCACTGGCACCAACAATGGGGTACTATTCCTCTCACTGACACCAACAATGGGGTACTAGTGCTCTCACTGGCACCAACAATGGGGTACTATTCCTCTCACTGAAACCATTGATGCAATTCTTTTATTCCCACTGACCACCAAGTTTATGCCATTGTTTACTCCCACCGATGCCAGGGCATTTTCTTCTCTACACAGTCCGGCCCCCCTAAAGTTTAAAAAACAGTCAACTGGCCCCTGCTCTAGTGAGTATCTAAAAATCCCCTGGTGTATTACCACCTTTCCGCTACAGACTAATGCCCCGTACACACGGTCGGATTTTCCGATGGAAAATGTCCGATCGGAGCGTGCTGTCGGAAATTCCGACTGTGTGTAGGCTCCATCGGACATTTTCCATCGGATTTTCCGACACACAAAGTTTGAGAGCAGGATATAACATTTTCTGACAACAAAATCCGTTGTCGGAAATTCCGATCGTGTGTACACAAATCCGACGGACAAAGTGCCACGCATGCTCAGAATAGATAAAGAGATGAAAGCTATTGGCCACTGCCCCGTTTATAGTCCCGACGTACGTGTTTTACGTCACCGCGTTCAGAATGATCGGATTTTCCGACAACTTTGTGTGACCGTGTGTATGCAAGACAAGTTTGAGCCAACATCCGTCGGAAAAAATCCTAGGATTTTGTTGTCGGAATGTCCGAAGAAAGTCCGACCGTGTGTACGCCCTATTACATAAGAAAGCTCTTTTTTGAGTCAATTCAAGTTCTTAATTATAGCTCAAGTCATGATGAAGGGGGAGTGTTAGCAACCCCTGAAACATGTTTTTTTTTTTTTGTCTTTTATGTGTGGACCATGAACCACTTGAGCTCCAGAATATTTTACACCCTTCATGACCAGGCCTTTGTTTGCTATTCGCCCATCTATATCTGCTCTCTAAGGCCAGCCATACATGGAGCTAATTTCTTTCCCTCAACCTGCAAATTCGCTTGATAATGTTGATGTGGAAATCTCTTCCGCCGGGGCCATTGTCTTCTCCCGGCGGGAGGGGTGAGGGAGGGCAGGGGAATCCGTCCCTGCTGGGAGGAGACAGTGATTAGCTATAGCAGCTGCTTGCGATAATCGCAAGAGAATTTGGGCAGGCTGGTTGCACCCAAGTTGATCGATCTATCAACTTAGTGCATCTAGCCTGCCCATTAACGGTTGGAATCTCGGCCGGTTTCTGCTGAACCGGCCAAGATTTGAACTGTCTATGGCCAACCTAACACTACCTTTGGGGTGTCTTCGTTGCTCCTCCATCCAGAGCGGAGACACCCTAAGACAGGAAGTGTGTTACTGGCCAGATCTGCAAATGAAAACAAGGGGAAAAAAGCCTACAGAAGAAAATGTAGCCACCATATTAAAGGTTTGGTAAGCTGCAATATAATTTATTTTTGTTTTTGAGTTTAATACCACTTTAACAATGGAGGAAAAAAGTAACCAGTCAGATGGAAGCTTTTACAGTCCAATTTGCAGCAGAAAACTGTAAACGGAGATCTGACTGGCTGGTATATCACCATGTTCTTCTAAAGGATTCCCGCAGTCTGACGCAGTGCACTGTGATTTGGTTTCTGTCAGAACACAGCAGACTTCCAGTGTGCTGGTATATGATATGCTTCACATAGCAGATTATTTCCATCCTATGTAACACATTCTCAGCAGCAGAGTTAGCTGGCTTTAGCTGGTATTGCAATGGTACCCATTACGATGCAGTGCAGTCCTATCATTGTTTCCTGTGGAATATCCCTGCTTAGCAACCGATCGCTGAACGCTTATTCCCCACTGACTGTCATTACTTATTTACGTTATTTATACTGCTTTAAGAAATGCCGTGTCTTTTCAAAGATCAAAAAAAGGAAAATATAGATTTCTATATGCAGAATCAGAAGAAAGGTATTGTGTTTTTTTTCACATCCAAGAAACACTTTTAACATTTTTTAAAAGTATAACAGATTGACTTATTCAACTATGCCCAACATGTTATTATTATTGTTTTTGAAAGAATAAGGAAAGGATTACAACCTCTGTCAGGTTTTTATTGTCTGTATTTCCTCTAGGGTTACCCAAGTTTGACAGTTGCCACAGCAACAGGGTATGAGGGGAGATCTTCCAATGGGGATAACTCTTCCTATGACAGGGTATGAGGGGAGATCTTCCAATGGGGACATCTCTTGCTGTGACAGAGTATGAGGGGCGATCTTCCACTTCCAATGGGGAAACCTCTTCCTTTGACAGGGTATGAGGAGATCTTCCAATGGGGACATCTCTTCCCGTGACAGGGTATGAGGAGATCTTCCAATGGGGACATCTCTTCCCGTGACAGGGTATGATGGGAGATCTTCCAATGGGGACATTTCTTGCTGTGACTGGGTATGAGGGGAGATCTTCCAATGGGGACACCTCTTCCTATGACAGGGTATGAGTAGATCTTCCAAAGGGGACATCTCTTCCTATGACAGGGTATGAGGGGAGATCTTCCAATGGGGACATCTCTTCCTATGACAGGGTATGAGGGGAGATCTTCCGATGGGGACATCTCTTCCTATGACAGGGTATGAAGGGAGATCTTCCAACGGGGACATTTCTTGCTGTGACAGGGTATGAGGGGAGATCTTCAAATGGGGACACGTCTTCCTATGACAGGGTATGAGGAGATCTTCCAATGGGGACATCTCTTCCCATGACAGGGTATGATGGGAAATCTTCCAATGGGGACATCTCTTCCTGTGACAGGGTATGAAGGGAGATCTTCCAATGGGGACATCTCTTCCTATGACAGGGTATGAGGAGATCTTCCAAAGGGGACATCGCTTCCTATGACAGGGTATGAGGGGAGATCTTCTAATTGGGACATCTCTTCCCATGACAGGGTATGAGGAGATCTTCCAAAGGGGACATCTCTTCCTATAACAGGGTATGAGGGGAGATCTTCCAATGGGGACATCTCTTCCTTTGACAGGGTATGAGGGGAGATCTTCCAATGGGGACATCTCTTCCTATGACAGGGTATGTTGGGAGATCTTCCAATGGGGACATCTCTTCCTATGACAGGGTATGAAGGGAGATCTTCCAATGGGGACATTTCTTGCTGTGACAGGGTATGAGGGGAGATCTTCAAATGGGGACACATCTTCCTATGACAGGGTATGAGGAGATCTTCCAATGGGGACATCTCTTCCCATGACAGGGTATGATGGGAGATCTTCCAATGGGGACATCTCCTCCTGTGACAGGGTATGAAGGGAGATCTTCCAATGGGGACATCTCTTCCTATGACAGGGTATGAGGAGATCTTCCAAAGGGGACATCTCTTCCTATGACAGGGTATGAGGGGGGATCTTCTAATGGGGACATCTCTTCCCATGACAGGGTATGAGGAGATCTTCCAAAGGGGACATCTCTTCCTATGACAGGGTATGAGGAGATCTTCCAATGGGGACATCTCTTCCTATTACAGGGTATGAAGGGAGATCTTCCAATGGGGACATTTCTTGCTGTGACAGGGTATGAGGGGAGATCTTCAAATGGGGACACCTCTGTAGTGCATCACTACAAAAAAATGTAATACATGCACATTTTTAAATTTATTGATATAGGTATATTTATCAAAGGTATTTTTTTAAAATAACAAACATGTTATACTTACCTGCTCTGTGCAATAGTTTTGCACAGAGCAGACCCAAACCTTATCTTCTTGGATCTCCTGATGGTGCTCCTGGCTCCTCCCCCCTGCTGAGTTCCCCCCACTTGCTATGGGGCACTTGTGCGTGCTTGCTCCCGAGCTCGCTATATGGACACAAGAGAGTGGCTCAGCCCCGCCCCCTTCTCCATCTTTACTGGCTGTGATTGACTGTTTTCGAACCAAAGAAGAGGAAGAGAGAAACGTTAGTTACCTAGTTGTCTTAGGTTTCAATACTTTTTATGTCCACGGTATTGTGAGATGAAAAAAGACTCTAGGTACTATAAGCATTTTACAGTATTTTTCAACAAGCTGACTTAAAAAAAATGCTTTAAATTTGCCTTAGGCTCTCGTTTTAAAGTCTACAAATACCACAGACAATTCACTGTGCTGCAATCAGTAGTATACAAGCCGTGACTCGTGCGTTCCATCGTATATCAATACATCCATAATTCTAATTACCGCAAGGGCGAAACATTAAAAACTAACATTTACTGAGGATGTCATTTATGAACTGTTGGAGAGGACAGGGCGCACAGTAAAGGGAATCTCCCGTGTCAATTTAATCCCACTTTGTAACTAGTAATAATGAGTATTTCTATGACGTGATATGAAATATTAATACCATATTTTATTAATGAATATGAATCATTGTGAATCGGAGCGTGGAAACACTCCGGGAATACGTGGCTCTGGCTGGCTCTGATGTAAATTATAAGAACTGTGTCACGTTTTATGACCAGCTTTAAATAGTTACTACGTAGCCGTAAACACTGCACTGGATTTGCGATGAAGCTGCTATTTCTAGCAAATGAATACGTTACTTGGCAATAAATTTGTGACGTATCTGACACAAAAAAAAAAAGATTCTTAGAGAGTTTCTTTTTTCCTCTTTGGGCTTAGCTCCAAACTAAAGAGACTTTGTCATCAACAAAAAGAGTTTAGACTAAAATAAAGCAGCAGTCTGCAAAAGACAATGAGTGGAGATGAGCTCAGGGGCGTTCTAATCCTAGTCCAAACCCACCTAGGCAAGTCCACCTAGAAGCTGTCACCTGTACTGGGCCAATCATTGCGGCCAGGGCATTCCCCACCCCACAACCACATGTATACAAAGGTCATAATGACTCTTATGACTGGACACCTGGAGCTCCTTTCTACTGACCTTTCCAAGTCTATATGCAGAACGACTCTAAGGCCATACCCGAAGGAAACAGCCCAAGCCCTAAAAGGGATCATCACCACCATCTTTAAATTGGGCACAAACCAGTTGAAGAGATATCTTTCTACTCACCCATGTTTACACCCACTCACGACCAGTGACTGATCAAGTCAGTCCAGCATGGTCTCCAACCCTAACAAGGATCCAGTGCCATCCTCACCCAAGCCAGTTCTTCACTGGTCCTCAGTGCCCAATGCCGGAATGTTAACTGTGGGCAGCCAGCTGTGATCTCTTGCGGCTACACAGTCAGATGCCCACTGCACCTGTGTGAACCACGCTGCACTTTTGTGAAAGGTCCTGCAGGCTTCCAGAACCTGATCGATCCCAGGAGGCTGTGGGTGGAACGGGGGGGAGAACTTACAACTTACCTGTCAAAACCAGGTACCAGCCACCCCCCCAAAAAAAAAAAACAGTCCAATGGTAGTAGAGGAGGGGGTGAGGAGGTGAAAAGTGGAACTTGCTCTTTCAGGCGAAGTTCCACTTTAATGATGAGTAATAGCTGTCTGGCAGGCAATCACTAATCCTAACAGTTTTGAAGAACTATGGCTGCTGGACTCTAGCACTTCTAGGTGTGTCAGATGCATGGCCCCACTCTGCATGCTGTGTATCAACCTACCAATAATGTAGCGACCTATGGACATAACCACAACAAGCAGCAGAGAAAACACCCGACACACCCAGCTAAAGGCAAGAACCGCAGTTGTCGGAAAAGCCCAATATTTTTTGTATAATAGTTTTTTTCTGGTCCACAAACCTGGAGCCTCAAAGCATAACTTAAGACAACTTTGGATAGAGTGGAGAGGGATTAGAACTCCTGTCGGTGTTTATTGCTGTCTGTGCCCCCGTTAAGGAAATTCACCCTCTCTATTTGTCCTGTTTACCGTTTTTATTGAAAATCCAAAATTTTGAGTTGTCCCCAGAAAAGTATTGGAGAAGAAATCTTCCAATGGGGACATTAGTTGTGATGGCCTGGGGGTCCCCTTAATTTGCAGGGATTTTATCTCAATTCCTGTTTGGTTAAGGGACAAAAAAGAAAAAGAAAATCTCTGAACTGGGACACAGATGGCGAAAAAAAAAATCTGATGGGTTACACCCCCTGCCCCCCTCCCCCCCTCTATCCAAAATGAAAAAAAAAAAATTGCCTATAGTTTTACTTTAAGCCTGCCATAGATGGATCAAATCTCAGCCGGTTCAACAAGAACCAGTCGAGATGTGACCCATCTATGGGGAGGCTGGTTGTACTGAAGTTGATCTATCGACTAACTTCAGTACAACCAGCCTGTAGGATTTTAGGCATGTGATTACTGCCAGTGGCTATATCTGCCAGCAGTAATCATTGTGTTCTGCCAGGAGGGAAGGCTCCCCACCTGCAGAGGGATTCCCCCACCAACACTGACTGTGTTGATGGGGGAATCAGGTGATTTTCTTTCCTGCAACCCATCGCTTGCCTTAGTAAATTATTCCTCAGGGCCTATGTCAAAAAGTTTTTGTTCATGTTAGATGCAAGTCTATGGAAATATCAAACCTGCTTGAAGCAGGTCAAATATTGGTCAGAAGAAAGTCAACTGTAGGTCACATGTCAAAAAAAAGAAATCTGAATGATCTCAGAAGCTTGTCAAACTGATTCCATCACCTCAAACCTATCAACTCAAGCTCATAATAACGAAGAGCCTCGTGGTGACTATTTTTCGGCAAGGATCTTACTTCAAATGGCTGACAGGTTTAAGCCGGCCATAGACAATTCGAATCTCAAGCCGGTTCAGTAGGAAGTGGCTCACATTCGAACTATGTATGGGTAGGCTGAATGTACCCAAGTTAATCCATCAATCAACTTTAGATACGATAATTACATAGTTAAATAGTTAGTCTGGTTGAAAAAAGACACAAGTCCATCAGGTTCAACCAATAGGCCATCCAGTTCAACCAACAGAATAGAATAGAACTGTTATATCCACTAGCAATAATCACTGTGTTCTACTGGTGAGGACGGCTTCCCCAACCAAGAGAACACAATGGTTCCACGAAAGAGATCCCGCCATCAACACAGACCATGGTTACAGGCAAGAAAATTGCTCCATCTATGGCCGGCCTTAGCTTGGTGGTCACAAATAAAACCGGAACCTTGACTTAAAGGTAACATAAAACCACTTTCCCTAGTGTACACAAACATACTCATCTCTTGGAGCCAAGGTACAGTAATTGAATTGTGAATAAACACCATATTTGCAGACTTGCGGTGAGTCTTTAAGATGAAATATCTTTACTATGTCTCATAACCATCAGTGTGTGAGAATTTAGAGGAGGCCGCCGAACGTTTTTTTAACTAGGATTCATTTAATTGGGAATCAGGAGTAAACGTTTCAAACGACTTCCCTGAGAAATTGCTAAACAATAATCCTTGTTCAAACTGTAATGAAACATGCAAAGTGGGAAGCATTAGAAAACAAGTTCCACCGCTAAGTATACTCAAGAAAGCAAAATGTTTTTAAACAAGTCACTCCGAATAAGTACCTCCGAAGATGTTTTTTATCGTTTGTTAGCAATGGGGAATTCAACAATTTGTTTTTATTTATCGGGAAATTACACTTTTGTTATAGCTGAATGCCAGGCACAAAAACTTTCATTGAAATATATTCCTCAATAGCCACAAAGGATATAAATCAACTCTGTGTACATTAAATACCTTTGCAAACCCAGCTATTGCCTTGTAAAAAAAAACCTGTGACATCATCAGTGCCCTGCAAATAGTCCATGCAGAGGGCAGAGCTGTGGGAGGGCCTTACCAGGTCCACCCACTACAGGCTGCCTGCAAAAAACAGGAGGGGGGCGGATACCAGACCAGTCACTCTGCACAATGAGAGAGACCAGCGGTGACCGGTCTTTATTACAGGAAGGTCCAACACAGAGGGATAGAAAGTCTCACACTGGATTACTGCACAGATCTAGAAAAAATACACAAAGCAAACCACGATTCAAGTAAAAATACACAACTCTTGCATTTGCTGTCCAACAAAAGTACCATTTACAGAGGTTGGCAAAGACCACATAACCCTGCCAAGCATGGCTACAACTTTTAGTTTTTATTCATAAGATTTAAAGGCCGGTTCACACCATGAATCGCACAGGAACATGCTGCGAGTTTCTGTGCGATTCACATGATTCTGGGTGCAGTGCGATTTCATCTTATCCATTTGAATGGGCTGAAATTGCACCAGACCGAATAAAAAGTAGTGAAAGCACTACTTTACAAAATGTACAGCAATCGGATCACATGTTACTACAGTACCATGCAATCTAGTGCAGGCAAACTGCGTTTGGGGTGACTGACACCTGCTGCAGCTCACAAGTGCACTGCTTTTTGAATGCGGTGCGGGAAACGAGCATGAAACACGGGTTTCCCACACCCTGTTCATATGTGAATTGGCTCTAAATGTTTTGGTTTTTTTTAAAATAGAAAAAAAAAAACCTGTTAGGGCCCATTCAACACTGTGCAATTCCTGAGTAATTCACATGAGTTCTGTGCAGTTATATTTCACCCCCTTATTTTCAATGGGTTGAAATCGCACCACACCAATAATAGTGCATGCACTACTTTCGGAAACGCAGTGAGCCAGATCGTATGTTACTTTTGTACTATGTGATCTAGTGCGGGCAATCGCACTGCGTTTGCAGTGTCGTTAACTTTGCACTGACACTCACTGCAGATCGCAAGGTCAGCTCAAGGAAACTGGAATGGAACGGGGCACCCATGTGGGCTCACCCCCAAAACAACCTGTCTGCGTCCACTGACGGAGAACGGGCGGCTCGGCCCTGCTCCCCGCTCACTCGGCACAGCATTCGATTGACATTGGCTCCCGCTGCTATCAGTCTATCCAGGGGGGAGGGAACCGCTGCTCTCGTAAACATCGCTGGATCAGATATAGCTCAAGTAAGTATACAGTGGGGGCCTGGGGGGGGATTCTGCAGCACAGAAGGTTTTTCACCTTAAGGCATAGAATGCCTTAAGGTGAAAAACCTTAAAGTGTTACTAAACCCACAACAGTAAAATCAGTCTGTATTTGCAGTAAAGCATGCTTGTTATACTCACTGTGGAACCTAAGGGGTTAATCCTTTGCATTGTGTGTCAAGGCTGTTTGATCCTGTCTCTCTGATCCTCCTTTTTTTTCCCACTGTCTCCAAAAAATAACCTGGAATTTACAGAGCCAGGGGACAGGCTGCACGTGCTCAGTTTGGTGTGTATTGCTAGAGTTTTTTTTTTTTCTTGGGATCAGCAAAGGGCCAATCAGCACTGTCAAGACATGTCCAGACAGAGGATTAGGGGAGAATGAAAACTCCTCCTACAAGCTTTACTAGGAACTGATTGAAGTGGCAAGTCTGCTATATACTGCTGATGAGAAAAGGTATTTAGCAGTTTATATTTACTAAAATAATTGGATTTCCATGTTCTGTGTACTGTGGGAGACCAGATATAGTGACTGCAGGATCCTGGGTTTAGTAACACTTTAAGGCTTTTAGAACCACTTTAAAAAACAAAATGCAGCCTTCACATCTAAGGATTGGTAAGATGCAACATAAAATGTTTTTGGGTTTATTAGCACTTTAATCATGTATGTGACTTGATATTTTGCCCCTAGTTCCTCTTTAGGCAGCCAGACACAAAACAGCCACAATTGTTATATAACTGTAGACAGTTCTCATTTGTTTCAAGATAGAAAGGAAAAAAAGGATGCGGCTTTGTGGTAAAGCCCCCCAAGTCCTAAATAATCAAGATAACAGTCTCCATGGCAGTATATAAATAATAGCTTTTACAATCCAAGTACTCCCATTGTAGTTAAATATAACTATAGATATTTCAAGCTGCTGGGAAGGTCAAGAAATGTTAGGATTTGACAGAAAAACAAGAGAAAAAAAAAAAAGATTCCAGATCTCTAAAGCGTGCAGATAGTAGTAAAATACAGGATGCAGTGAGTATAGGATTCCTATAGTAAGTCATAGCGGTGATTACTGCGGTATTTGTAAAGAGAACCATTCACACTTGGACAACCTGTAGTTTCTTCGCAACAATAAAGGCCTGATATCCCACCCTTCTGCCGTTCTTATTCGCTTTACATCATCGGAGGCTGAATTTAAAGTTTAAGTTCCACCCCACCCAGGAAAAAAAAAATGACCCTTGCAGAGGGGCCCCCTTAAACTGCAAGGATGTAATAATTCTTGTTAAAGCGGAGCGCCGCCAAAATTTTTTTTTTTAAAGTCAGCAGCTACAAATACTGCAGCTGCTGACTTTTAAAACATGGACACTTACCTGTCCAGGGCGCCCGCGATGTCGGCACCCGAGGCCGAACCGTCTCTCCGTCCTCGGGTGCTGCCGCCTCCATCTTTGGTAAGCGAATCAGGAAGTGAAGCCGTGCGGCTTCACTTCCCAGTTCCCTACTGCGCATGCGCGAGTCGCGCAGCGCAATACGGATGGTCCCTGCTGCCTCTGGAACCCGTGTGTTTCCCAGCAGGCAGCGGGGAGGGAGCACGAAGTGGCGTAAATAACCGCAGATTCTGCGGCTATCTATGCCGGAAGTGAGTACAGATACCTGTAATATACAGGTATCTGTACCCCCCTCCCCCCTGAAAGGTGCCAACTGTGTCACCGGAGGGGGGGAGGAATCTGATGAGTGGAAGTTCCACTTTTGGGTGGAACTCCACTTTAAGTCTTATGCCCTGTACACACGATAGGATTTTCCGAAACAAAATCCATGTTTTTTTTCCGACGCATGTTGGCTTAATCTTGTCGGAAATTCCGACCATCAAGAACGCAGTGACGTACAACACGATGAGCCGAGAAAAATGAAGTTCAATAGCCAGTGCGGCTCTTCTGCTTGATTCCGAGCATGGAACTTTGTGCGTCGGAATTGTGTACACACGATCGGAATTTACGACAACGGATTTTGTTGTCGGAAAATTTGAGATCCAGATCTCAAATTTTGTGTGTAGGAAATTCCGATGGAAAATGTCCGATGGAGCCTACACACGGTCGGAATTTCCGACAACAAGCTCCCATCGAACATTTTCCGTCGTAAAATCCTATCGTGTGTACGGGGCATAAGCGTAGAGAAATAAGTTGAACTACTTTACCTTGATCCTTACTCTGGGTGACTCCCTCCATCTGTGCGCCCGCTCCTCTATCTAAGACACTCCAGCCAGTGGTCGCACACTGATGTAATCAAGTACAATGCAGAGCTAATAGTGCTGCCCTGTACATGAGGATACCTAGGGCCCACAGCTCAGTTTACCTTCCGGCACAGAGTGTGCATGGATGACTGCAGTTCTGTTCATGTGCAGGAGTGACGTCACCTCGCGCCAGCCAATGAAGGCATTTTGAATCAATAACATTTTTGGTATCAACAATTATTTCACTTATTTGTCTAAACTCCACCCTCTGACACCCAATTCTTAAAGGGGTTGTTACAGTAGTGCACACAGCCACTGCCAGCCCCTCTGCTAGGATTACATGTTGTATATAAGATATGCAATTTTCTAAAATTCTTCTTCTAAATACATACAACGGGTATAGAAAATAATCACCTCCCTTTAAAATAACCACATTTTGTTGTTGTGCAGTCTAAAATTAAGACAGACACAGTTTTTGTTTTATGCAGCTGTATTTACTCAGTGCAACTTATAAGTGAAAGATATAACACCAACATGTCAGAAAAAAAATAAAAAAGATTCAAAAACAGATTCATTGAGTTGGAAAAAGTATCACCCCCTCGTGTCCGTATTTTGTTACACCACTTTTTGCTTTAATTACATCTTGTTTGTAATTAAAGTGGGGTTCCACCCAAAAAACAAAAATACCTGGAAAAATTCTAAAAAAAAAAAACAAAAAAACATTTGGATATTTTTTTTTTTTGTTTACTTACCTCTAAATGCCTGTTGCTAGGTGGTCCCTCGTAGTCTGCCTGTTCCTTTGCCTGGGCTGGTGACATCACTTCCCCCCAGGCACAGGAAGGGCTCAGCTCTGCTCCCTCCCTCCTGTCAATCATCTGGGACCCATTACAGGTCCCAGGTGATTGAGCGGCCAATCACGGCGCCGCTCGCGCATGCGCAGTGGGTGCCAGGCTGTGAAGCCACAGCCCGGCGCCCACAGTTGAAATGCCGGCGCCGACGAGCGGAGGGGAAGGACGAGCGGGGCTTCGATCCCCCGCATCGCTGGACCCAGGGACAGGTAAGTGTCCAATTAAAAGTCAGCAGCTGCAGTATTTGTAGCTGCTGACTTTTAATTTTTTTTTTTTTTGACGGCCCCCCTGGGTGGAACTCCTCTTTAAGTCTGTTGGGATATTTCTCTTCTAACTTTGCACATCTAGACTTTGCAATATTTGCGCCACTCTTCTTTGCAGAACTGCTCAAGTTCAGTTAAATTTGATGGTGACCGTTTGTGGACTACAGTCTTCAAGCTATTCCACAGATTTTCAATGGGGTTTAAGTCTGGGCTATGACTAGGCAATGCAAGGGCATTAACCCTTTTCTCCTTCAACCACTGTGTGGTCATTTTTGCTGTGTGCTTTGGATCATTGTTGGAAGGTAAACCATCTTCCAATTCACAACTTTCTGGCAGAGGGCAGCAGATTTTCCTGAGGACGAAAAGGGGTTAAATCCACCCGCAAAACGCCATTGCGGTATCGCAACGCTGCCCCATTGATTTCAATAGGGAGCAGCGGTGAGTTCACCGCTCCTTCACCTCTCCAAAGAAGCTGCTGGCAGGACTTTTTCGGACGCCCTGCCAGCGCACCGCACCGCTTTTCACACTGGAGTGAATGGAGCAGCTGTTTTAGGGCGATTTGCAGGCCCTATTTTTAACGCTATAGCACCTGCAAAAAGCTCCAGTGTGAAAAGGGTCTCAATGATTCTGTTTTTGAATTGTTTTTATTTTTTTTCTGACATGTTGGTGTTCTATCTTTCACTTAGATGTTATAAATTGTACTGAGTAAATACAGCTGGTTAAAACAAAAACAGTGTCTGTCTTCATTTCAAGCTGTAAAAGCAACAAAATGGGATTATTTTAAAGGGGGTGATTCTTTTCTATACCCTGTATAATAAACAAGAGACCGAAAGTAAGAGAGACTACCCCAAAGTCTATAAATGTATCTGCAGCTGTTCTGTAATCACGCTACATCGGTTCTCCACACTAAGGAAGGTACATATGTTTTTGAAACCCGTTACAAAAGAACAATACAGAAATCAACCTCCCATAAAGTATCTTTCCGTTTATGATTTCTAATTTTAGAAGATCTTGTGTTCTCTGGACAGGGAATAATGATGTTTGTCAACCACGATAGCATGAAGCTTAGAGCAGGTGTCATTTGTCATACGGCTACAGGCCCCAGAACAATCAACAATGGGTTTTATGTCCTTCTGCTTTGCCCTATGTTTTTCACTCCACATCCACTCTCATCTGCTTAAAGCTTAAAGTGATTGTAAACGATCACCTTGTAAAATAACCCATTCAGTTTAAAATAGAAATGAAAGGAAAAACAAGTTTGTATTGATATATATAAAAAAAAAACATTATAAATACCTTTTTTCCCTTTTTTTATAAGTGATCACATTCCCTCTGTTCTCAGCTGCATAAGGTGGGGGAGGAGATACAGCAGCACACTGATCTTCACAGTGAATGGCTGTGCAGAGCAGGGGGGGCGTGTCAGGACAAGTCTGATCATTGGAGGAGAGTACACTGAGTTCCCAGCATAGCTAGAGAACTGACTATGGTGTGCTCTCCTGCTTAGTGTGGTCAGTTTTTAAAAAGGAAAGCAGAGGGACTAGCAGGAACACCAGGGATTTCACATAAAGGAAGCAATACAAAGAGAACAGGATAGTTTTTCATACAAGTACATGGTACAGCAGGCACATATCAGGAATATGAAGTGTTGGGGTAACAAACGCTTTGTTTAGGGAAACATATATTTATATATATATTTTTTTTTTCTTCTGCACTTATGTTGTTGTTGAAATCTTTTTTTCTTCCGTCCCCCAATACCCTGTACAGCTGTGATCTTTCGGTGCTGTCAGGTTAATACAACCTGCTGGACCTGTCACAGGCACTCCTCTTTTCGGCCTCCCAATTCCATTCATAGAAACTGTAATATCCATGATTTATAAATGGGGGAGGTGGACCTTTCCTTCATCTGCCGGTCCTCTATTCATAGAGTACTTTTCATTGGTATGACTAGAATGATTGGAGCGGGGGGGGGGCATAGTTGACACTTTTGATGAGTGCCTATGACAGGTCCTACGGCTCCTATTATAACCCCCTCAGCACTGGAAGATCACAGCCGCGGGGGTATCCGGGGGCAGCAGAGGAAAGAGAATTTCAAGGACACTTTTTCAGTAAATGTAATAATTAAATGTAGTAAATGTAGTAATTATATAACAGTTTTTTGCTTTTTTTTTTCCATTTATTTTTTTTTTTTTTTAAGAAACAGCAGAGCCCCGCCCCTCAATGCGCGTCATTTGCCTAAACTGTCCTAAAACAACACCAGGTGTATATGCAGTAAATTATGCTTGTTATACTCACTGTGGAACCTAAGGGGGTAATCCTCCACATTGTGTAAAAAGGCTGTTTGATCCTGTCTTCTCTTATCCTCCCCTCCTTCTACTGTCCCCTAATAATTTCCTGATAACACAGAGTCTATGGAGTCAGATTGCACATGCTCAGTTTGGTGTGTATTGATAGAGAGAGGTTTTTTTTTTTCTTAGGAGGGTGTATGTGATCAGCACAGGGCCAATCAACACTGTACAGACAGAGAGTCAGGAGTATTGCAGTCTCATGGGACAGTCAGAAAACTCCTCCTTCAAGCTTTAACCAGTGCTTGGCTGGAAACTGATAGAAGTCACAAGACTGCTACATACTGCTGATGAAAAAAAGTATTTAGTAGGGTTGGGGAAGAAATCGATTTGAATCTTGAATCGAGTTGAGAGGTCAAATCTGTTCAAATTTTCAGCAAATCGATTTGTATTTTTTTTTTCACCAGGACCGGCGCTGACACCACGCCGGTCCTGAGGAGCTGTGGGCAGAGTTTTTTTAGGCGAGGCGAACGCGAAGCCGGACGCCACGGCCTAGGTCAAAGCCGCGGCCTCGCCTAAAAAAACTCTGCCCACAGCTCCTCAGGACCGGCGCGGTGTCCATCAAAAAAAAAACAAAAAACCCTTGTTTCGAATCTTGAATGGAATTTTTTTTTTTTAAAAATCACAGATTTTTTTTTTTTTGGAGAAAATCGCCCAGCTCTAGTATTTAACCGTTTATATTTACTAAAATAATTGCATTTCCATGTTCTGTGTACTGTGGGAGACCAGATATAGTGAATGCAGGGTCCTGGGTTTAGTAACACTTTAGGCTTTATAGCTCATTAAGACTTAAAGTTGGGGGGGGGCTGTTAAAAACACATGGCTGAGCCGTGCTTTTAGCACCCCCAACCACACCACCCCTTATTATCTACAGCATGTGGCAAAAACTTTGTGACGCATTCAGAGGACATTCGGAATACAACCAATTCAAGTAAATATGGAAGTGTTGCAACTACATGCAATGAACGTCGTCATAGCATGTTGGTGTGGCAATTAGGGGGTTAAAACAGGAGTGTCCCATCGCGTCCTCGCCGCCTGTCAAATGTCTCTGAAAAACAATCTGAACATGGATTGCTTTTTAGAGGTGCAGAGGTTTACACGCAAGTCTAAACTTAGCATTAAAGAAGAACTCTACCTCTGCTAAGGCAGAACATTCTTCACGTTATTAAAAATCCCTTTCCCTTACATCCTGCAATCAGCTACGATTTTCTACAACCACGAATTCAGACGTTGCTTCCCAGCACCCATGACAATAGCGAGGTTGTTCTGTAAAATTTTATATAAGAAGTAAAACGATCGGTTTGTGTAACAGTTCAATAACAAACTTTTGAGACGGGGAAAATTTATAGAGAAGTTTAAAACGGGCTTCGCCATTAGGCAGTAAAAGTGTGAGCGCTCACCACCAAAACTGCTGAACAGCGTTCTCCTGATTGCGCAGAGCGTGAAGCGTGAAATTACACTTCATGAAATGAAGAACAATGAGAGATGAATGGTTGTGCCTCACCTGCTAGGAAATATTCCCAGTTTTTGGACAGTCTGAAAACTTAAGAGATTGTGACATCTCGCTATCACTATATAAAGTGGAGCTTGAAATTTTTATATTCCCTTCTGTGAGATTCTATAGATAAGCATCACCTGCCTCTCACTTCAACCTCAGAGAACTGGAGCAGTGCGCTATTAATGATCCATATAGTTCACTCAAATCAGCTTGGAGCGCATGGATGGGGCGACTAATACTCAAGATAAATTGTATCTGGAAATTCTACATTAACCAATCAGCACATCAGTCCTCTCCAATCAGACACAACAATATGAAGTAGCCAGAAGATCACAACCAATAAAAAAAGTTTATATATATATATATATATATATATATATATATATATATATATATATATATATATATATATATATATCATCCATGTCTTTAACCACTTCAGCCCCGGAAGATTTGGCTGCTCAATGACCAGGCCATTTTTTGCGATACGGCACTACGTCGCTTTAACTGACAATTGCGCGGTCGTGCGACGTTGTACCCAAACAAAATTGACGTCCTTTTTTTCCCACAAATAGAGCTTTCTTTTGGTGGTATTTGATCACCTCTGCGGTTTTAATTTTTTGCGCTATAAACAAAAGAGCAACATTTTTGAAAAAAACACAATATATTTTATTTTACCCCTGCTGTAGATAAACAGGTACAACTAATGTAGGAGGATGTGTTTAATCTCCGAGGCCAGTCACATCACTGGGTATATGGAAGGATTTACAATCACTTTAAGTAATTAATCAACTAAAAGAAATGTAAGCAGCCTCTTTCCCCAAATGCAGTAACTGAAACCCAGAATGAGCCTTGTGCAGTACAGCAAGAACAGCCCTCCATCTCTATCACAGGACAGGACAGGCAGAATTGTGAATCATCCTCTTTTTAAATAGTTTCTATTATGCTGCTCTTACTTGTAGCCACTTTTGAAGCACCAACGGTGACCAATGGGAAATATTAAAATAGAGTTCTTTGATATTTGGGGATAAAGAGACACACGGCTGATCGCAGTTATCTGCAGAAGGCTGGCATGGGCACAACCATTTGTCTGAATTCCCCAAAGCAGAAAGAAAATGTAACATTTGCGGCTGCATGCAATGGAAATGTAAAAGTTATACATCAGGCAAATATAGAATTGTATTATTTGATCCGGTTATATACTGTGCTTACTGAAAGTATGAGTACATAACATCTATCTTTATATTAGCTTCCATTATACCTATGCATTCCAGAGTGGCTGGGAAGACTTATACAGTATATGCATTTCAGCTGTGTTTTTAGTGGTTTGGCTCTAAAGCAGTGGTCTACAAACTGTGGCCCGGATGTGGCCCTTTGCTTGTCCTCGGGGCACTATTCTATCCACTGACACCAACAGTTGGGCATTTGTCCTCCCACTGACACCAATGAAGGGGTACAATTCCTTCTAATGGCACCAACAATGGGGCTCTATTCCTACCACTTCATATTCCCATCGCATGCGTTCCTGGAAAATCTCTCACGGGATTGGGTGCTGCAGCAACAACCAGCTAGGAACTGTTTCAGAATTCACAAGGAAAATCTTTGCCAGCACACCATGGATCAACAAGGAAGGGTCCAAGCGAATTATTTAATACATGATCGCATCATAGTGCTACTCTTCTGATGTGATCATACATTAAATAAGTCGCTTGGACGCTTCCTTGTTGATCCATGGTGTGCTGGCAAACATTTTCCCTATTCCTACCACTGACACCAACGATGGGGCACTATTCCTACCACTGACACCAACGATGGGACACTATTCCTCCCACTGACACCAACGATGGGGCACTATTCCTACCACTGACACCAACGATGGGGCACTATTCCTACCACTGATACCAACGATGGGGTACTATTCCTACCACTGACACCAACGATGGGGCACTTTTCCTACCGACGCCAACGGTGGGGCACTATTCCTACCACTGACACCAACAATGGGGCACTATTCCTACCACTGACACCAACGATGGGACACTATTCCTCCCACTGACACCAACGATGGGACACTATTCCTACCACTGACACCAATGATGGGGCACTATTCCTCCCACTGACTCCAACGATGGGACACTATGCCTCCCACTGACACCAACAATGGGGCACTATTCCTACCACTGACACCAACGATGGGGCACTATTCCTACCACTGACACCAATGATGGGGCACTATTCCTCCCACTGACTCCAACGATGGGACACTATGCCTCCCACTGACACCAACAATGGGGCACTATTCCTACCACTGACACCAACGATGGGGCACTATTCCTCCCACTGACACCAACGATGGGGCACTATTCCTACCACTGACACCAACGATGGGGCACTATTCCTACCACTGATACCAACGATGGGGTACTATTCCTACCACTGACACCAACGATGGGGCACTTTTCCTACCGACGCCAACGGTGGGGCACTATTCCTACCACTGACACCAACAATGGGGCACTATTCCTACCACTGACACCAACGATGGGACACTATTCCTCCCACTGACACCAACAATGGAGCACTATTTCTCCCACTGACACCAACGATGGAGCACTATTCCTACCACTGACACCAATGATGGGACACTATTCCTCCCACTGACACCAACGATGGGACACTATTCCTACCACTGACACCAATGATGGGGCACTATTCCTCCCACTGACTCCAACGATGGGACACTATGCCTCCCACTGACACCAACAATGGGGCACTATTCCTACCACTGACACCAACGATGGGGCACTATTCCTACCACTGACACCAATGATGGGGCACTATTCCTCCCACTGACTCCAACGATGGGACACTATGCCTCCCACTGACACCAACAATGGGGCACTATTCCTACCACTGACACCAACGATGGGGCACTATTCCTCCCACTGACACCAACGATGGGGCACTATTCCTACCACTGACACCAACGATGGGGCACTATTCCTACCACTGATACCAACGATGGGGTACTATTCCTACCACTGACACCAACGATGGGGCACTTTTCCTACCGACGCCAACGGTGGGGCACTATTCCTACCACTGACACCAACAATGGGGCACTATTCCTACCACTGACACCAACGATGGGACACTATTCCTCCCACTGACACCAACAATGGAGCACTATTTCTCCCACTGACACCAACGATGGAGCACTATTCCTACCACTGACACCAATGATGGGACACTATTCCTCCCACTGACACCAACGATGGGACACTATTCCTACCACTGACACCAACAATGGAGCACTATTTCTCCCACTGACACCAACGATGGAGCACTATTCCTACCACTGACACCAACGATGGGGTACTATTCCTACCACTGACACCAATGATGGGACACTATTCCTCCCACTGACACCAACGATGGGGCACTATTCCTACCACTGACACCAACGATGGGGTACTATTCCTACCACTGACACCAACGATGGGGCAATTTTCCTACCGACGCCAACGGTGGGGCACTATTCCTACCACTGACACCAACAATGGGGCACTATTCCTACCACTGACACCAACGATGGGACACTATTCCTCCCACTGACACCAACGATGGGACACTATTCCTACCACTGACACCAACAATGGAGCACTATTCCTACCACTGACACCAACAATGGGGCACTATTCCTACCACTGACACCAACGATGGGGCACTATTCCTACCACTGACACCAACGATGGGACACTATTCCTCCCACTGACACCAACGATGGGACACTATTCCTACCACTGACACCAACAATGGAGCACTATTCCTACCACTGACACCAATGATGGGGCACTATTCCTACCACTGACACCAACGATGGGGCACTTTTCCTACCGGCGCCAATGGTGGGGCACTATTCCTCCCACTGACACCAACGATGGGACACTATTCCTCCCACTGACACCAACGATGGGGTACTATTCCTACCACTGACACCAACGATGGGGCAATTTTCCTACCGACGCCAACGGTGGGGCACTATTCTTACCACTGACACCAACAATGGGGCACTATTCCTACCACTGACACCAAGGATGGGACACTATTCCTCCCACTGACACCAACGATGGGACACTATTCCTACCACTGACACCAACAATGGAGCACTATTCCTACCACTGACACCAATGATGGGGCACTATTCCTACCACTGACACCAACAATGGAGCACTATTCCTACCACTGACACCAATGATGGGGCACTATTCCTACCACTGACACCAATGATGGGGCACTATTCCTACCACTGACACCAATGATGGGGCACTATTCCTACCACTGACACCAACGACAGGGCACTATTTCTACCACTGACACCAACGATGGGGCATTGTTTACTCCCACTGAAACCAGGACATTTTCTACTCCCACTGACCACAGTGCGGCCCTCACAGAGTCTGAAGGACAGTATACTTGGCTACTTGCCCTTTGTTTAGAAAGTTTGGAGACCCCTGCTCTTAAGGACCCATGTCAGTAGAAGTAATATTAGCCAGAAAAACAGCATTGTATGGCTTCATGTACACCGGGACTCTTCTAAAAGCTTTTCTCCTGGCAGGAGAAAAAGCAGCTTCAAAAAAGCTCCTAAGCCACACTTTTTCAAATGCCTTTAGAAGCATCAAGCACTTGGGTGTTTATTCATTTAAGTGGCCAGAATACTAATTAATTCTAGCCATTGAAATGAAAAAATGCTCAAGCGCTGAAAGCGCCTAACGTTACTGCACAGTTAGATGCGTTTACCTGTGTCAGAGGCACAGGCTTTTTTTCTGCCAAAATGCTCCTCTCTTGAATGCACAAGTAATGGTTTGATAATTCTGCCACTAAACTCCTGTAAATGCCTGTAATGTGCATGGACACTGGCAGGGAAAAAAAAAAAAAAGCTCAAGTGTGCATGAGGCCTATAAGTAAATATTAGGGATTCACCGATACCATTTTCTGAAAATGAGTACAAGTACCGATACTTTTTTTTTAGAACTCGCCGATACCTACCGCAACTGTTTTCACTTCAGCTGTCAGCAATGGTACAAAGCATTGAAAAGTTTTTTTTTTATTTAGCACTTTTTCAATGTGAAATGTGTAAATATATGGTAATATATATGTGTAAAAATATTCACTAACAAACCAAACACAAAAAAAAGTTTTAATTTTTTATTGTTTATAAAATAGACGTGAACAAAAGAAAAAACGCAGGAAAATAATAATTAAATGGAGGAGAATAGGGAGTTAATTAAGGCTGAGGAACATTTGTTCATCCCTTTGATCTGCAGATGAACAAACAGAAATATACAAAAAGAAACAATGTTTCTTTTTATTTTAGTGTTTCAGGGCTGAGCAATGTTAATAAACATTGTCGGCTGCTTTTTTTTTTTTGACAGCTCCAATTACCGGACTTCTTTAACACTGGGGGGACCCACCGACAGCTCAAAGAACCGAGCCTGAAAGTATCGGTTTCAGGTATCGGTGTATTTGCACGAGTACCGATACTTGTGCAAATACTAGTATCGGTGCAACCCTAGTAAATATTTACCTTTCCTGATACCTGCGCCACTAAACGCTGCTACATTAATGAGGAATCGTCTGCGCTACAGACGCTTCGAGGAGTGTGACTCTCCTATGCCCCCTGCTGTACTCATTGGTTCCTTCCACTGATTACCACATTACTACAGGACATGGATGTTGGCAGGAGAGACCAGTGAGCGCTGCAGGGGGGACCAGGAAATGAACACTCAATGTTTCAATGGTGCTGGCAGCAGGAAAGGTATATCCTTTATACAATATCCTTGTAAACGGACAATATTGTATTTTGGGGGGATTTATTTGGGTCAAATAAACAGCTAGTTAAACCACCTTGAAAAAAATAAATAAATATGAGTGTTGATGATTTTGTAGTATTTACAGCATCAACTTATAAGTCATTTCCTGTCACTTTTCTTGCCTGTTGGAGCAAAGAAAAGAAGCCATGTGCAAGCTTCAAGTCATCCGGTTATAGTTTACAAATCTTAAGGACTCTCTTCCTGGCCCCATATGACAGCGCTGGTATCAAGCAACTGTTGCCTCTGGTATCCAACACTACACACTGGGAGGAGGGGGGTTGGGTCCATGCTTGTCTATGCTTGTCCGTACCTTGAAGTACTAGGTTTTTTCTTTGCACCCTGCAGCCAATTGGAAAACTGAAGAGAAGGTAAGTATATTGGAAGGGAGAAGGGAGGAGGTGGCAAAGCACATGGGTTTTTTTGTGATATTTTTATGGGTTTGCTTTTCCATGTTGCTTTTTTTTGTATAAAATATAACAATTCTTACAGTCATAAAAGAGGGCAAACACTTCATTTACTCTCACTTGGCCTGCTTAAAAACTGTTGAGATAATCAGCCAAAGAGTGCATTTTTTTTTTCAATGAGACTGATTTCTAGATTTGTATTGCCTGGAGAAGGGATGAAGCACAACCATTGTGTAGGACTCGCAAAGCATGAAGCAGAACCTGCATATGTGAGGCGCCAATATGGCTGCCTCCATGGACAAGTATAAATACAAATAACACAAGGTTTAAAAAAACACATATTGGGGGAGATTTACTAAAACTGGTACAGTGGGTCATAGTAACCAATCAGCTTCCAGGTTTTCCATGTCAAAGCGTAAAGTGATTGTAAGGGTTCGTGTTTTTTTTTGTTGTTTTTTTTTAAATATCATCTTTATATCATTTCAAATATAAATATCATACTTACCTCCACTGTGCAGCTCGTTTTGCACAGATTGGCCCCGAACATCCTCTTCTGGGGTCCCCCGTTGGCTCTCTCGGCTCCACCCCACATCAGATAACCCCCTAGGAGAAGCGCTTTCCTGAGGGGATTACCTTGGGGGTGCGCTCCCAAGTCCAGCATTCGTCGTCCATTGCCGTCAAATGTAAGACTCGGTCCCGCCCCCCCGGCGCCCGTGTCATTGGATTTGATTGACAGCAGTGGGAGCCAATGGCTGCGCTACTATCGATCTATCCAATCAAGACCCAAGAACCCCGGCCAGAGAGACAGCGTGTCCCCACCGGGTCAAATTCCAGGGACCAGGCAAGTAAAACGGGGGGGTTGGGGGGCGGTCACTGCCAAGTGTTTTTTCACCTTAATGCATAGGATGCGTTAAGGTGAAAAAACATGAAGGTTTACAACCCCATTATATGAACAAGCTAAAGGTTAGAAGCTGATTGGTTACTATGCACAGCTGCACCAGATTCTGTGTGCACCAGTTTTAATAAATCTCCCCCATTGAGGGTATACAACAAGCTGATGTAATTTACATGTTTATTGAAAAAGATAATATATTCCCTTTAAAGTTTAAGTGGGCCTTACAAAAATGGAGGCCTTTGATGGATCCTTTGTAGTAGCTCTAGTGCAAATAAAGAGTGATGTTAAAAAAAAAAGATGACTGCTATAATAATGCAGTAATCAGTTAACCTAAATTATCATATTTAACCAGCATAAAAAAAAGAACTGTGCAAATTCTACCTCTAGTGCTCTGAGCAAATATTTGCTTTTCTGGACAGTAAAAGGAGTACAAGTTAAAACAAGCAAATGTTCGGAGATAATTCCTAGAATAAATGTACACTTTCACTTCCTCCACAAGCCTTATCTTCCGCAGGTCTAGTGACATAAAGAACCAGCATAATTAGGATTACTACTATAAAATCTCCGGGGTAAAAACTAAATACAAAGTTGAAATATGTATACTGTTTCGTATACCTAAGGATCTGTAATTATGTTAAACTAATCTTGTGGTTCGCACATTTTTGCTACAGCCAAGAAGATGACTACTTGTTTTCCTGGCTCAGATTTCTAGATTCCGATGATAGCCGCTTGGTCATTTGACAGAAGTGGGTGTCCAAAAGGCAGACTGGAAATGGGGATGAGACATGGAAAGTGCTGCAGAAGTGTGTGAATCACAAGACTGGCTGAACACATTTTTTGGCAGGTAAAACAGTTCATGTATTTCATCTGTGACCATAACACCTGCTTACAGCTTTGTCATTGTTTTTAAACTCCGCCCTAACGTGTGTTGGCCAAAAAAGTGTCATGCACTATAGTCCTATTGATGGTAATGGTAGCACATGAAGATGCATGTAACATATGTTTTGATGCATTTTCAGCACATGGTGACAAGCCCCTCCCTAAGCAAACTCCATTATATGCAACATTTAACACAGAAGCCTACAAATTAGTGCAGAAAACTGCACATAAATGAGCTTGAAAATGCTTTTTTTTCAGTCTTCTACCCCTGGTGATCCTGTCAGTAGATACCTCCTGCCCTAGGGTGACCATACAGTATTGTACCTATGGAAACAGTTTTGTCACTCTAGGATAGGACTACAGAACCTCTCCCTCTCCTCTTCTGCATAACACGGAGGGGGGGCTGTAGTCCACTTAGATAGCTGGGAACAATACAAACTCATAGGAGTGCAGCACAGGAGTTTACCAACTCACAAGATTTCTGGAAGGATCAACAGGTATTTTCCAAACAGGTATGGCAGACCAAAAGGAAGCAAATAAGATTTCATTGTAGGGTTCATCAACAAGTATTTTCCAAACAGATATACAAAGCAAGGTTACCTTACAACAAACACTTATTGCTCCCTTTTGGTCTGTTTTGGTATATCTGTTTGTAAAATACTTGTTGATCAACCTTACAATGAAGTCTTATTTGCTTCCTTTTGGTCTGTTATATCTGTTTGGAAAATACCTGTTGCTCTACCAGAAATCTTGTGAGTTGGTAAACTCCTGTGCTGCACTCTTATCAGTTATGCATTTCAAAGAGGAACTCCACTTGTCAATCAGAAAATAAAAGTCAGCAGCTAAAGTAGAACTACAGGTAAAACTTTTTTTCATTTTGGATAGCGTAAGGGAGGGTTTTAACCCATCAGATTTTTTTTTTTTTTTGCCATCTGTGTCCCATTATGGGATATACCTTCACTTCCTGTCCATTAGCCAAAACAGGAAGTGAGAGGAATTCCCTGCAAATTAAGGGAATCCATTGGGGTCACCAGAACTAGTCTCCCCATAGGAAGTTTTCCCCTCTATTACTTTTCTGGGGGAGACCCAAAATTTGGGATTTACTTTTACTTTCATTGATAATGGTAAACTGGAGAAACAGAGAGGGTGACACAGACAGCAATAAAAAAAAACTAATATGTGTTCTAATCCATCTCTACTCTACCCAAAACTAGAAAAAAAGTTTTGCCATTTGTTATACTTTAAGAGCCACTTTGCTCTGCACTGTCCTGAACCTTGTGTTTTCCAGGAGAATGCAGGTGGGATGGCCGAGACAAGGGCTATGTCATCCGCATCTAGGCAAGGAAAGAGGAAGTGGGGATGGGAGTGAGCACCATCAAAAAAAGGCACTTGCTTCCTAGTTAGAATTTCATTTGAAAAATGTTCCATCCTGCTCCTTCAATCTTCCTCGTCACTGTGGTAAAAAGTGATCGTCGATTTGACTCCACTAACCCAATGGTTCTCAACTTTTTTGAGATCAAGGCCCAAAAGATTCATCTAAAACCTTCTATGCCCAAAAAGTAAAGGATAAAATGTATACTCACACAATAAAAGTACTAGAATGCTAAATATGTAATGAAATACTGGAAGGCACTGGATGGGTCTGGGTGTGACTGGGAGGAAGATGGGGGTTGTAGAGCAGATTATGGGACTCTGCAGCAGACTTGGTAACCCTATAAGGGATGAGGTTTCTGGAGGGAGCTTGGGGGCACTGTTGGAATTTGGGGGCATTATAAAAGGGATTGAGGCTCTGCAGTAGGCTAGGGAGGCATTGTGGAGGCTAAAGGATCTCAGTATGTTTGAAAGGGAGGGTGGGTTGCTTAGGGTGGGTTGGAAGGGGGAGTGGGTTACTTTGGGTGGGTTGGAAGGGAGGGTGGGTTGCTTAGGGTGGGTTGGAAGGGAGGGTGGGTTGGAAGGGAAGGTGGGTTGCTTAGGGTGGGTTGGAAGGGGGAGTGGGTTGCTTAGGGGGGTTGGAAGGGGGGGCGGGTTGCTTAGGGTGGATTTTAATGGGAGCTGAAAGGCACTGTGGCAAGTCATTATAAACCTTCAAATGTTTTCCTCTTAAAATAATGCTTACCTGCTCTGTCTAATGGTTTTGCACCCGAAACTTGCTATGGGGGCACTCGTGCAAGCTCGCTTCAGAGCTTCGCTCTGTGTATCCCCCTGCTTCCTCCTCACTGGCTCTGATTGACAGCAGTAGGAGCCAATGGATTCTGCTGCTGTGTCTGAGCAAAAGAGGAGGGAGAGAGTCAAGAGAGCCTCTGCTCTCATGCTGAATCGAGATTGAGCTCAGGTAAGTATAAGGGGGGTCTTTGGGGGAGCTGCATGCAGAAGGTTTGCCCCTCATCTATCCATTAGAATGCATGTGATCCCACTGTGGAAACACTCATAAATTTAGTAGTGGTAAGACTGCAAGCTATACACATATACACAGGGTGCCTTGCCGAGGCCTTGCAACTTACGTATGCGCTTGCAACTGCGTGCTAACTAAATCCCTGTTTTTTATGTAGACTGCTGGACAGGTTAATTTGGCTGGTTAGTAGACTGGTTGGTAAGTTGAGCTTGGAATTTTCTCTGGTTTTATCTATCATGCAGAAGGTTTCTGTCTTTAGAACCACTTTAAGGGATCTGTTGCTTCTCAACCTTTTTCCGTTAAGGCACCCTTTAAAATTATAGACAATCTCAAGGCACCCTTTAAAATTATAGACAGTCTCGAGGCACCCCATTCTAAATTGTAAAAAACTATTCTAGTTTTGCACAATGCAGCAACATCCACACGTAAGACACCCAACGTTAGAGGTGATTTATTCTTCCAAAGCAAATACATTTTTGCACACTGATACTGACTAGTATTCCAATGTTTCTCTTCTCCCTCAATTTCTCTACATCAGTCAGCTAATGTGACCCAAGTGCTGAGGGAGTGAGGCAGAGGAGGGACAATTAAGGATGCTGTGGTGGCAACATTATCCTTATCAACTGCTGACATCATTGGTTGTTAGGATGCCAGTGTCTAGAAAGTCATAATGGTTCACAATGAAAACCTGTGGCTTTGTGTAACTAAAAGGCAGGCTTAATCCCCCTGCTGGCTTGTATACAATTGTTGATACATTTTAAGGCATTTTGCCAAGGCACCCCAGGGTTCCTGGGCACCCTGGTTGAAAAAAGGCTGGTTTAGAACCACTGCACTAAGCATTAGAAAATCAAACCAATAATCAGAAAATTTACATTTTAGTTCATGGGCAGCTGTGTATGTAAAATAACAAATAACACCTGAGTCGCTCCAATTAGAACGGTTCAATTGTACAGAATGGAGCGCGACTTGTGAGGTGGCTAAGTCACCTGATAGGTCGCCCCTGTGTGAACCGGGTCTTATGCTGTGTACACACGGGAGGACTTTTCGGCATCAAAGGTCTGACGGTCTTTCCGGCAGACTTTCAACGGACTTTTGATGGACTTCCGACAGACTTTCGAACGAACGGACTTGCCTACACACGATCACACCAAAGTCCGACGGATTCGTACGTGATGACGTACGACTGGACTAAAATAAGGAAGTTGATAGCCATTAGTCAGTTTTCGTCCGTCGGACTAGCATACAAGCGAGCGGATTTTTCGACTCGAGTCCGTCAGAAAGATTTAAAACATGTTCCAAATCTAAAGTCCGTCTGATTTTTGACCGAAAAAGTCAGCTGCAGGTCCGATGAAGCCCACACACGGTCGGATTGTCTGACAGATTCGTCCCGACGGACCAGTCCGGTTGAAAAGTCTGCCCGTGTGTACACGGCATTAGGTGTTACATATTGAAACAATTACAGCAAATGTTTTTTTTTTTTTTTTTTTGCTTTTTTTTTTTCAACTGCAGAATAAAAGATGGACTTCTTCCCCGTCATACCCCAAAAATCTTAAAGACAGTTGAGATTTCCACCTGAATATAAATAAGGTAATATGCTGTACTGTACAGGAGGCCTGTGAAATATTCTTTTTACTGCACGCTTACCGATAAGAGAACCTTGTGTGACATTCACAGCGCTAATAACGCAGGTGAGCCGCACGCCGTTCTCACTCCCCCACTGAACAAGTTAATAGTCTGTCAATTCAATCAGAACGGGGTCAGTTGTGGCAGATGAGATTGTAAAAACTGTAATACACACAAAGGACGAATCCCATACATTCATTTACATGTCCCTAACCATGCTCTTAATAAGACTTATTTGTGTACAAATAGATCCGCTCGGCAAGAAGAAATAAAACCCACTGTAATAATCGTCGTGGTCCTGAGCAAATGTGTAGTCATCTCATTATCATCGACATCTCCGAGCCGCCAGTGAAAATCTATAAGATTGGGAGGCCTCGCATTATGCTAATGGAGCTTGCTTTGGTAGAACCTCTCTGGAAATAGGAAGAAATGGAAGATTTGCAGCTGCTGCCTTCGCGGAGATGCGGTTCACAAGGTGACGGATTTCTCCTCTACCTGGAATTGAACATGCATCATAATTACATCCGTCAGCATCTCTCGGTGACTTGAGAGCCGCAAAACATGCGTGTTCACCAGGACAACCGCCAAATCAAAAGCACAGCAATGGTTATTTTTAAATCGATACAAATATGTTTAAAGTAAACCTGTCACAAGAGAGATACAGGACGCTGCCATTGCTGACCTCCCTATGACAATTCTACCTTTCCTGACCGGTCAGCCAATCCAATGGCTTCCGTGCCTTAACCACTTCAGCCCCGGAGGATTTTACCCCCTTCCTGACCAGAGCACTTTTTGCGATTAATCACTGCATCGCTTTAACTGACAATTGCATGGTCGCGCGACGTTGTACCCAAACAAAATTGACGTCCTTTTTTCCCCACAAATAGAGCTTTATTTTGGTGGTATTAGATCGCCTCTGCGGTTTTTATTTTTTGCGCTATAAACAAAAAAAGAGCGTCAATTTTGAAAAAAACGCTTTATTTCTTACTTTTTGCTATAATAAATATCCCCCAAAAATATATAAGAAAACTATTTTTTTCCTCAGTTTAAGCTGATACGTATTCTTCTACATACTTTTGGGGAAAAAAAACGCAATAAGCGTATAATCCCCTGATGAAGTCACGTGAGGTGTGACGTCACGCGTAGGGACGAGACAGCCTGCAGACGCTGTTAGAGGCTTACGAGCTTGCCGCTCGTCGGATGCAATCCACTGTTTTTACTTCTTTTATGTGAGTACCTTGATTTCTAATAAAAACGATCTGATTAAATGGTATTACACTATTGGGATCCTCCTTGCTCTTTACATATCCCCCTGCACCACATCCGAGGGAACTAGATCACGGATTTAGGACCTGGAGGGACGCGTTGGAGCCCCTAGGTGGACACCCCAAAGATTTGCTGACTACATGCGCTTGCCCTATTGCCTTGAGGTAAGGGGCCAATACCCACTTGTGTATTTGCACACGAAGACACATGCAAAGTGATCCACATTAAGCACTTTAATTGCAACGGCCGCATGCTGAACCGTTGCTGTCACATATTTTGGTTTTACCAAGGGACGTTTGTTTATAGCACCTTTGCATCTAATTGTCTGGGACAAATTATGCTATTTTCTGGATGAACGTTTTTTGCACATCTGTCACTTTGGATCCAGTATTGGGCACGTATTCATTTGATTTTGAATACCCCATTGCACATGTCACTTTGTTTGAGCTAGTTTTTTGCACACAGTCTTTATCATTTATATTTATGTATTGCACTATATGATAGAATGTTTTTTAATTGCAAGGTCTACTAATTTGCTAACAGGCCAATTTTAGGTGTCACTATTTATATTTTATTACCTATATCCATCTCACTTTTTAGATATTATTTCCACTAGATAGTGTTGACGCACTGATGAGTGCTTTTTACCACGTTTATATTCTTTTCATATTTTTTTGGTCTATGGATTAAGATCTTATTTTATGTACTTATACTCACCTTTATGACACAAGTCTGTTCAATGAGGATTAGCGCAGCACCACCCATTTACACTTATTTTTTGTGAAGGTCAGGTGTGTACCCGAATCGGTGCAAGCTGCTTTTCCAACTCCAGCCGCCTTCCATATTTTGATAGCGTGGGGATAACCATATCTACTATAATAAGCGTATATTGATTGGTTTGCGCAAAATTTATAGCGTCTACAAAATAGGGGATAGTTTTATGGCATTTTTATTTAATTTTTTTTTTATTAGTAATGGCGGCGATCTGCGGTTTTTATCGGGACTGGGGCTACTTTATTACACATTGGACATTTTTGACACATTTTTGGGACCATTGTCATTGATACAGCGATCAGTGCACTTAAAAATGCATTGATTACTGTGTAAATGACACTGGCAGTGAAGGGGTTAACCACTAGGGGGCAGTGAAGGGGTTAAGTGTGTCCTAGGGAGTGATTCTAACTGTTAGGGGGCTGGGCTTTAACACACAGGACAGTGATCACTGTTCTCGATGACAGAGAGCTGTGATCTCTGTCCTGTCACTAGGCAGAATGGGGAAATGCTTTGTTTACAAAAGCCTCTCTCCGTTCTTCCTCCCCGTGACACGATCGCAGGCACCCGGCGGACATTGAGTCCGCGGGACCCTTGGTCGCGGTCACCGTGGTGGGCGCGTCTCCACTAAGACAACAAGCAACTAGATCTTGTATAGCCCCCACAGCTGGTGAATCCACAGGTTCATACAGTTAAAAGAGAGAAAACGACATCTCATGGTGTAGTATATCAAGCCAGTGTATAATTTATTTCACAAAGATTTCCACAGTACTTACATTTAAAACAATAAAAATTAGCATGTCATAAGGTATAAAACGAGCAGATGTTTCCAAACAACAAGATGGCCGCGGTCAGCACGTGTAGGGTAGCGACATCAGATCCCAGGCTCCACCCTATGTGTTTCGTCCAATGAGGAATGTCGTCAGAAAGAGCAATTTGAGAAAGTACTTCAGCCCGCTCTCTGCTAAAAACAGGTCACAGGAGTGCAAAACGAACGGCACTCCTGTGACCCACAGGAGAAGTACAGCAAAACGAGCTTTGGTTATACTTCTCCTTTAAGTAACCTCTTCCAATACCCCTTAGACAAACAGGCATTTAACCCATATACCTTACAAAAGTATAAGCTACAGTTTTAATTTATGGTTTACATTAGGGATAACTCCACTTCTGTGAAAAAAATATGGCATTTACAAATGTTACACAAGTTATATTGTAAGTTAATGTTATTATAAATTACCTTTCCTTTTCAATCTGCAGGCTCTGTCGTTTATTGCAATTCAATGCAATATGGCAACCTGGAGGAGTTCAATACACAGTCGGTGTACGGTACACCCCCAGAAATGACATTTCCTGCTTGTGTGATTGGCTAGCTGATTTTCCCAGAAGTCTGCACTAAGATACAAGTCAGATTTTAGGCACTCCCTGTAAAAGAAATTTTAGTTTTGGTGAAATACTTCCCAAGGGTTAATTATTTCCAAAGGGATGCAAATTCTGCAGCTTTTCTCATTAGAATACCAAAGGGTGTACCTGGTGATTATAATAAACCAGTCTCTTTGTAGAACCAGTCTACACTAAGGACATGGTAAATCCAAATGCAAAAAAAGGCAGGAGTCTGCTACAAAGTTTATTAAAATCCCTGGAATGTACATTGATCACCCAGAGGGGATTATTTTTTTGTCACCAAAGTGGAGTTACACTTTAAAGTCGTTTCTAAAACTACACTTCCATCTAAGACCAACCTGTTCACAGGGTGACAGCGCTGCTGTGCGATTTAAAGTTTGCCTTTTGAATTCAATGGACCATGCAGTCAAGGGGCACTAGTAGGCTAAAAACACTCTGCAGCTTAGAAAAAAAGTGCTTAGTTTTAATGCCATACTTATAAACCATAAGCGGCACCCCAAAGCCTGGTTGAATAACTCCCAATGTTAATGATCAGCCCCACCTTGCCTAGAAGCTAGAACATACCATTTGTTTAGTGCTCTCCCCCGCTCAAATCCCGCACACGCTCAATGTGCTCTTCCCTTAGCTCATCGTTGCCCCCACAAGGGGAGGGGGAGCGCACTGCACATGTGCAGGTTTTAACATGTGTGGGTTTTATCATTGCATTACCTTTGCCATTATCTCCTTGATGAGGAACTTGACCGGAACATACGTTCCGACAGCTTCACCTGTCTTTCTGCTCCAGGAGTTCTTTACCACCGACCGTGTGGTGACAAAGACATTGCCAATGACCATGTCAAGGCAAAGTTCCCTCACAGCCCTCCCTGGGCCTCCTCCTGCGATAGGTACACCAGATGTGGGTGCCCTCCTGCTGCTGCCTAGTATTCCATTCCTCACTTCACTCAGCCAACATCTCCCCCCAGTGGCATGTTACCTCAGCTTATATAGGAGGCCCGCCCCCTGCCAATACCAGATGGGGATTGGTCAGGGCTCCCACACAAGCTGCCTGCCACTCCAGTCCTAGGCCCTGCCCCTCTTCCAGAATATTCTTCCTGGAAGCAGGGGAGGCGCCTCAGAACTGGAGCACAGGTGGCCACACCCACTGCTACTCTGACCACTCCCAGCCCCCAGATCAAAACAGACAGGCCTAGCTTGCAGCATAGGCCTGCCTAAATTTGCCTGTGCTGACAGTTCCTAGTGAAAAAAAAACATTACTAGCACCTACCTATTGGTAGAGGGAGCTACATTATTAATAAGCAATATGGACAATTTAAGGTCAAGTAATCTTTATAACAACCCATTTAATTACCTGCTATAAAAAAGATATACTACTCGGTACAACAACCTCTCTTTGGTTAATTACAAGGCTTTACAAAGGATGCACTGACATCCCTTGATGTCAGACAAGAATGCTTGTGTCTTCAGGTATATAAAGGAGCCTTTGAAATAACAGTAATTAGTATGTGATGCAGTCTAGCAGAATCTTAGGTACAGCAGGCTACCGCTCTGTGAAATGTAAACCCAATCCGGGAAGAACAACTGTAAAAAGACAGAGAACATACAAATAGTATCAAAGGCATATGCCCTTGTACATACAGTATACATGTGAAGCCTTTACCTGTGATGCCCATAAATTCAATAGATTTGCTGTAAAGACACTGATGTATACCTATACACTTTTTTAAAGGGAATATCCAGTATTTTTAAAAAAGAATATTTTTTTTTATTATTGTTTGTACTAAGCCATAAAATGCAAAAAAAGAGTATTCAGGGTGGGAATTTTTTGTGCTGCAGCAGTGGATGCAAGTGGTGAGGGATCGCGAGAGGCATAAATGTAAACTTTTTGTTCTGCTATCGCGATAACTTGACACTTCGCCAAGTGCAAAGAAAATACTGGTTCACTTTGAGGGCCCATTCACATCTGTGCATTGTGGCAAGGTACGCTAATATGCATGTGTGAATGTATGGTAATTGACCTGCTCTATGTGTGGTACTATTCATTATAAAAGGCACCCCAACGCACTGCGCAGGGCGCATTGCAGCACACCACAACACATGGTAGGTATATGCATTTTTTAAAAACGGACCACATATTTTTTCATCCATTGTGGTATGTCAGCAGCCTTATCATAATAAATGGTCTGCCCTAATGTAATGCATGTCAAAGTTTGCCATAACTGAACACTTTAGTGTGAATGGGCCATAACAGCCCATTCAAACTTTTTTTTTTTTCGGTGTGCACAACGCAAAGTATGCCCACCTGTGCATTGTAGGGTGCTTTAGCACTGGTACATTTTTATATACTGTACAAATGAGAGAAACCAATTCATTCCCCCATCCAAGCTAAACAGCATAGATGAAGGAATCTCCCTTACCAGCCGCTGCTCCAGTGGCTTTCAGAATACACAAAAATTTATTGCATCTGAATAAATGCAGCCATTGTTCGGCCGATAATTGTCCACCTGACTCCCTCAACTTTTTGTCAAGCCAGATGGTGCCAACAGGGGTTTGAAATTCAAGCTGTATACAGCCAGCATAACTCTCCAGCACTTACCAAACTATAAGGCCCCCCGTTCACACCTGGGCATCTGCAATCATGGGCAGAATTGCAGTGATTCTGCTGGCAATCCCAAAACACCACGCTTGTTGAGGTGCCCTGGCTGAATGACCCTAAAGTTTTAGGCCCCGCTCACACCTTGGCATTTGCAATCACCATGATTCTGCCTACGATCCCAAAACGCTCTGCAAAACTGACAAATCACGCTTGTTCAGGTGCCATTCATTTTCAATGGCACCTAAACTCTTGCACAGTTCTGCCACGATTGTTGCGTAATAAATCGCAGCAAAACATATCCCGCAAAGCTTGTCGCCCAAAAAAAGCTCCTGCTCCTTTTTGAGCGACAAGCTTCGCTCGATGCAGTTTGCTCAAAATTATCAACTGTGGCAGAACCCCACCCCCGATTAGGTGCCATTGAAAAGGAATGGCACCTGAACAAACCTGGGGTGATTTGTCATTTTTGCAGAGCGTTTTGGGATCGTAGGCAGAGTCACGGTAATTGCAAATGCCTAGGTGTTAGCAGGGCCTAAAACTTTAGGGTCATTCAGCCAGGGCAGTGCACTGAACTGCGTTTAGGTCTCATTCACACGGGGTGCCCTATAGTGTACACACATGCAAAGGCCATGTTTACCCCCATAGCGATGCACAGGTGTTCCGTGCATGCCCCTGAAGGTAGTCCCATTGATGTCAATCGGCCCCACGGACACAGCCCTTGTTCCAAATTTGATATCCCTGTAGGTGCGTGTCCCTGAACACACACAGTATGAGTTCGGGGACACACAACTGCAACCACATGGATGTTAAATGGAAAATAGCGGCTGTGTCCGTGCTTCCACTGGCATAATGCATAGAACACCTGTGCATCCCTGTGAGGGGGAGCCTTGCACAGACATATGCTATAGCAGTGATGGCGAACCTTGGCACCCCAGATGTTTTGGAACTACATTTCCCATGATGCTCATGCACTCTGCAGTGTAGTTGAGCCTCATGGCAAATGTAGTTCCAAAACATCTGGAGTGCCAAGGTACGCCATCACTGTGCTATAGTATGCCCTGTGTGAATGAGGCCTAACACATATGCGTCAAGTGAGTTGCGTTAAGGCAGTCCATGCATTTTGAATGTGCCACCAATACACCGGAACACTTTTTTTTTTTTTACAATAGACATGCAGCATTTTCCCCAGCCCAACACAGCACACCATAACGCACACCACAACGCATACATGAGTTACATCAGTGGGTTGCGATGTGCTAAAGCTGCACTGCCTAGGTGCGCTGGGTACCTTTCAAAATAAATGATGACTTGATGCACCACACTACGTTTTGTGCATTACATGAAGTAATTGTGTGAATGGGACGGTCATAAAATAAGCGGTATTATCTCCCTAGCAGCACATATTGGTTTTAGATGTTATTGCTCTGATGTGAGGGAGGAAGAAATGGAGTCTATGAAAGTCCAGCATTGTTCCTGAATGCTGAGCTCAGGAGGAAATACGGCCCTGATAAATCCTGTGAGAACCTGTCAGTCACAGCAGCTGGATGGCTATATCTTATGTCTATGGGTACCTTTGGGGTATTATGTGAGAAATCTCTGGTAGAGGAATGTTGTGTTCGACAACCCAGTGTACAATACAACAATGGGGCTCTATAAATCAGCCCTGTATATACACAACACCAGAAGGGAAGCTTTAGCGTCTACTGCACACCTCAGCCGTAGATCACCAATTGAGCTTACTAAATCTGCCAGAGCCCCTCATTGCCTTGTTTCCTCTGAGGAAACTGTTTAAATGGCCTATGCCGGATATGTTTTCCTTCTGTCAGACAAAGCAAAGACTATCAGGGCCCACAAGAACTTAAGAATAAATGTTGTTTTTGGAAAGATGTATATAACAAATAGGACTGGTACATAGGCTGTTTTGTAAAATGTTGGTGTACAGAACTGCCTCAGCAAAGACATTTCCTACTCACTGCTTTTCATACCAGTTATTTACAAATTACAGTTAGTCGCGGTTCACACTCCCGCGACTTGGGATCCAACTTGTGAGACCTCAAGTCGCGTGACATGTGAAATCCCATGTTAGTCAATGACAGCGGTCTTAATTAGCACTACTGAAGTCGCTCAGACTTTAGAAAAGGTTCCTGTACTACTTCAAGGCGATTTCTATCAAACTTGCGCCCATAGCCTTTATGGAAGTCGCCTCCAAGTCGGATCCTCATCTATATTGTTGCGATTTGGATCTGACATTACAGGAAGATTACCCAGACGTTCCCTGAAAGTTGCTTCAAAGTCGCTTCAAAGTCTCTTTAATCCTTTAGCTGCCAGGGCTGTTTTTTGCGTTTCTTTGCACACGTTTAACCACTTAAGGACCGAGCCTCTTTTTTAAACTTCAGGGGTTTTTTTTGCTAGAAAATTACTTAAAACCCCCAAAAATTATAAAAAAAATTCAGACACCCTAGAGAATAAGATGGCGGTCGTTGCAATACTTTATGTCACACTGTATTTGCGCAGCGGTCTTACAAGCGCAACTGTTTCGGAAAAAATACACTAACAGTAAAGGTAGCCCAATTTTTTCTTACATTGTGAAAGATAATGTTATGCCGAGTAAATTGATACCCAACATGTCATGCTTCAAAACTGTGCCCGCTCATGAAATTGCAACCAACTTTGACCCTTAAAAATCTCCATAGGCAACGTTTAAAAATGTCTACAGGTTACATATTTAGAGTTACAGAGGAGGTCTAGTGCTAGAATTATTGCTCTCACTCTAATGCCCTGTACACACGGCCAGATTTTCCGATCGGATTGTGTTGTCGGAAATTCCGAATCGTGTGTGGGCTCCATCGGACTTTTTCTGTCGGAATTTTTGACACACAAAGTTTGAGAGCAGGCAACAACAAAATCCGATCGGTTAAATTCCGATTGTGTGTACACAAATCCGACGCACAAAGTGCCACGCATGCTCAGAATAAATTAAGAAACGAAAGCTATTGACTACTGCCCCGTGTATAGTCCCGACATACGTGTTTTACGTCACTGCGTTCAGAACGATCGGATTTTCCAACAACTTCGTGCGATCATGTGTATGCAAGACAAGTTTGAGCCAACATCTGTTGGAAAAAATCCATGGATTTTGTTGTCGGAATGTCCGATCGTGTGTACAGGGCATAACGATCATGGCGATATCTCACATGGGTAGTTTGAACACAGTCTTCATCTGTGGGCACGACTTATATATGCGTTCGCTTCTGCACACGAGCTTGGCGGGACGGGTCGCTTTACATTTTTTTAATTATTTATTTTACTTTTTGTTTTTTATTTTTACACTGTCCTTTTAAAAAAAACAAAAACATTTTGAGTCACTTTTATTCCTTTTACAAGGAATGTAAACATTCGGTGTAATAGAAAAAAAGCATTACAGGACCTCTCAAATATGAGATTTGGGGTCAAAAAGACCTCAGATCTAACATTTACACTAAAATGCAATAAAAAAAATAAATGTAATTTAAAAAAAAAAAAAAAAAAAAAATCTCCCCTTTAAGACCATTTAGCGGAATTGACGTTTGACATCGCTTCCGCCACTCAATGTTATAGAGCCTAGCGGGGGCCAATAAAATTGATCTCATGGAGAATCCGCCATGGAGACCACTTTTATCTGAAAGCCAGCCTATCGCCGTTGTTGAAAATACCGGGGTTGTGGCAGCTAGCTGCTGCCATAACAACGGTAATTAGCATCAAATACCGACGTACAATGACGGCAATTTGCACTAAGTGGTGAAAAAATCATTTTAGGCCTGAAGATTTACACAAAACCCACAAATATTATATTTCTTCTGAAAGCAGATACCCCTAGAGAATAAAATAGTGGTAGTTCCAATTTTTTAAGTCACACAATATTACTGTAAAGGTCTAGGAAATGCAAAATTTCAGTAAAAACACACCAACGTGAATTTTAGGGCAAACAAACCGAAATTGGTAAATTTGGTAAAGTATAAAAGACAAGGTTGCACTGAGTAAATAGATACCCAATATGTCCAACCATAAACTTATGTGCGCCTGTGAAATGGCGTCAAACTTCAGTACCCTATATTTTCTATAGGTGACACTTTAAAAGCCCCCTATAGGTATCAGTTTAGTGTTAAGGAGGAGGTCTTGTGTTAGAATTATTGCTCTCACTCCAACGTGCGTGGCAAAATGTAACATGTGTATCGCAATCACTGTTTTCACGCGTAGGCACCCCGACGCATGCGTTTATGTTTGTGTGTGTGTATATGTGGAGGGGCCTCAAAGAAAATTGGGGGGGGGGGTCATATGATGGCCCTCCAAAACGACCGCTCTCGCTGATTGTGGCGATCGGTGGTGCGGTGTGTCAGTCTGACACACCGCTACACCGATCTCGGTAAAGAGCCTCTGACGGAGACTCTTTACCATGTGATCAGCCATGTCCAATCACGGCTGATCACAATGTAAACAGGAAGAGCCGTTGATCGGCTTGTCAGACGCGAGTAGAGGAGAGCCGATCGGCTGCTCTCCAGACAGGGGGGCTCTGTGCTGATTGTTTATCAGCGTGCCCCCCCACCTCAGATGCCCACCAGGATGCCGCCAGGACCACCAGGGATGGCCACTATACTGGACCACCAGGTAGGCCACCCTAGACCACCAGGGAAATGCCAATCAGTGCCCAGGCAGCTGCCAATCAGTGCCCACCCCCAATGCCTGCCAGTGTCAGTGCCATCAGTGATGCCTATCAATGCCATCTATCAGTGCCGCGTATCAGTGCCCATCAGTGCCACATATCAGTGTCCATCAGTGCTCAGCAGTGCAGCCTATCAGTGCCCATCAGTGCAGCCTTTCAGTGCCCAACAGTGTCGCCTATCAGTCCCCACCAGTGCCACCCATGAGTGCCCATCAGTGCCGCCTATTAATGCCACCCATCAGTGCCACTTACCAGTGCCCATCAGTGCCACCTCATTGGTGCCGCCTTATCAATGCCCATCAGTGCCGCCTTATCAGTGCCCATTAGTTAAGGAGAAAACATACTTATTTACAAAATGTTATAACAGAAAGAATAGAAAAACTTTTTTTTTTCCAAAATTTTTTTCCAAAATTTTAGGTTTAGCAAAAAAATTAAAAAAAAGCAGAGGTGATCAAATACCACCAAAAGAAAGCTCTATTTGTGGGAACAAAATTAGAAAAATTCTGTTTGGGTACAGTGTAGCATGACCGCGCAATTGTCATTTAAACAGCGATAGCGCCGAAAGCTGAAAATTGGCTTGGGAAGGAAGGGGGTTTAAGTGCCCTGTATTGAAGTAGTTAACACGGATGGACCGATCGGGTCCGCCTGTGAGTTTTTCACTGTGTCCGTTGACACCTGCCAACATCTGATCGGATGACAGTCGGGTGTAAATGGACAGGCTGTCTGTTTCCATCCAACTACCCATAGAGCAGATTCCTTGCTGTGCAGGTGGACTCTAATGCCCCGTACACATGGTCGGACTTTGTTCGGACATTCCGACAACAAAATCCATGGATTTTTTCCGACGGATGTTGGCTCAAACTTGTCTTGCATACACACGGTCACACAAAGTTGTCGGAAAATCCGATCGTTCTAAACGCGGTGACGTAAAACACGTATGTCGGGACTATAAACGGGGCAGTGGCCAATAGCTTTCATCTCTTTATTTATTCTGAGCATGCGTGGCACTTTGTGCGTCGGATTTGTGTACACACGATCGGAATTTCCGACAACGGATTTTGTTGTCGGAAAATTTTATATCCTGCTCTCCAACTTTGTGTGATGGAAAATCTGTGATGGAGCCTACACACGGTAGGAATTTCCGACAACACCGATCGGACATTTTCCATCGAAAAATCCGACCGTGTGTATGGGGCATAATGAAGTCCACCCCTTGTGTAAGACCCCAAAATGCAACAGCACAAATTCTACCATCATGCTAAGTCCATATAACTATCCTGACAAAAATATCACACATAAAAAAAACTAATTTATGAAGAAACATACCAACAATGAAAATTTTGAAGCCAACACGCAATACACCAAAGTGCCAGTGCCGATATGTCAGTGATTAATGCAAATGATCCGTAAAGTAATACTGTCGGGTGTTTAACGGACTTAACAGCGTAAAGACAGCTTCTCGTATGTCTCTGCTATTAAGAAATATTATTATAATTACACAGCAGCTATTCCTACGTGGCACAGAGCGATCTCTTTTCCGAAAGAGTTAGATTTTTTCCTATAATGAGTTATGCAGCATGGCCTTATAATTATTCTAACCATATGTATGAAAGTCCAAGCCATGAATGTTACATTTGCAGCTAGTGAAGTGGTCATATGAGGAATGATGAACAGAGGAAGGAAAAACATCATTTTAAATGCACAAAACTAGAGTTTACTCAAAAGCAGCCAAAATCTTTTAACTGCTTTTCCCCAATTTCCCATAACATTTCATGAAAAGGAAGTGAATTTAAATAAATTTATATGGATATGTGAGACGGTTCATCTAACAAACTACAGGAAAAAACGGCTCTGTATTTCAGGGGAATCTGCATTCTCTTACCATTTTCACAAATGAATGTGATCGCCTTGCCACAAATAATCCTAACAGGTGTTAATAGGATATGGCAAGAGAAAGATGAGAGTTCTAATGGGATAACCCAGAGATCGTTGTCAGGTAAGTGGAGTTGGTTACACCATTATCTGCGTAATATCTTGCTTAAAAGGCCTGGCCTTGACCGTTTCATCCTTGACTGCAATATAGCACTAAAACAACAATATAGTAAAAAGATGGATCAGACTTCCTGATACAACATACAATTTATTGGTCAGGCTTTGGTATTCGTCCTATATAGTATGAGCTCTAGGAGTTAAAATTAATTACAAAGAAAGCAGACCGTGTATGGCCTGATAGTGCTACAGAAGGTATTTTAGCTCTCATTTCCAGGAGCACAGCAGAGTAGTTCCCAGAGTGGGGAATTTTGCCACTGATAACAAGCGGAAATCCTAATGTTCCCCTAAATGTACTTAAAATGTATACACTATATTGTCAAAATTATTGGGAAGCCTGCCAATAGATACACATGAACTTTAATGGCATCCCAGTCTTAGTCCGTATGGTTTAATATTGAGTTGGCCCACCCTTTGCAGCTATAACAGCTTCAACTCTTCTGGGAAGGCTGTCCGCAAAGTTTTAGGAGTGTGTCTATGGGAATGTTTGACCATTCTTCCAGAAGCGTATTTGTGAGGTCAGGCACTGATGTTGGACGACATGGCCTGGCTCACAGTCTCTGCTCTTATTCATCTCAAAGGTGTTCTATCAGGTTGAGGTCAGGACCTCAAGTTCCTCCACCCCAAACTCGCTCATCCACACTGTATTGGGCCACTTCTCCAAATCATTTGGTGGAGGGGGGATTATGGTGTGGGGTTAGGGTTGCCACCTCATCCCTTTAAAGCCGATCACATATTAATTACTCAGGTTCTGTGGCTGATTAAGGTGGTAATTAAACTCACTTGGTGCCTTATCTGCAATAAATTAGCCTCAGAACCTGTGTGATTCATATGTGTTTGGCTTTAAAGGGATGAGGTGGCAATCCTATGTGCGGTTGTTTTTCAGAGGTTGGGCTTGGCCCCTTCGTTCCAGTGAAGGGAACTCTTAAGGCGTCAGCATACCAAGACATTTTGTCCAATTTCTTGTTACCAACTTTGTGGGACCAGTTTGAAGATGGCCCCTTTCCTGTTCCAACATGACTGTGCACCTGTGCACAAACAAGGTCCATAAAGACATGGATGAGTGAGATCCTTTGGAATTAATTAGAGCGTAGACTGAGAGCCAGGCCTTCTCATCAAATATCAGTGCCTGACCTCACAAATGCACTTCTGGAAGAATGGTCAAACATTCCCATAGACACACTCCTAAACCTTGTGGACAGCCTTCCCAGAAGAGTTGCTGTTATAGCCGCAAAGGGAGGGCCAACTCAATATTGAACCCTAAGGACTAAGACTGGGATGTCATTAAAGTTCAAGTGTGTGTAAAGGCAGGCACCCTAATATGTTTGACAATATAGTGACAATATAGTGTAGTTTCTAATAACAAAATATATATCAATACTTTACCCTCTGTCCTAATACAGAACACTTAATCTATAAACTAGTCTTTGGCCCAAACCCTAACACGCATCCTTACAGTCAACGTAACCCTTAAGATCAACCATTAACACAACTTCCTCCCTAACACCTAACTAAAGCTTGACCCCGGTTCATTTTAAATAGAACTATTAGGCAAAACATTTTTGTTTGTTTTTTTGGATAGAGTATAATAACCCCCATCAGATTTTTTTTTTGTGTCCCATCGGGGAAATCCACCTTCACTTTACCTGTCTCATAGCCAAAACAGGAAGTGACAGGAAATCTCACAAATTAGGGGAATCCCTTGGGGCCTCCCAGGTCACCAGAACTAATGTCCCCCCCCCCCCCGCTGGAAGATTTCTTTTCTGGGGACAACCCAAACTTTGCGATTTTCTTTTACTTTCAATGATAACGGTAAACAGGACAAACAGAGAGGGACACAGACAGCAATAAAAAACTGGCAGATGTTCTATTCCCTTCCCACTCTATCTAAACTAAAAATAAAAAGTTTTGCTTTTAGTTATTGTTTAACTGCCGCTGTTCTACATATAGAACACGAGCATGAAAATATACCATACAGCAAGCACGTAAAAGGTTGAAGCTAATTTAAAAGTTGCTTTCAAGAAAAAACAGTAACAGATGCATACACTGGATCTTACCAAGCACACTATATCGCAGAGGAATAAGAGGAGCCTATAGAAACAGGCTTAACGTACTTATACCTGCAGTATTTAAATACGTATTTCTTTTTTTAGGCCACCCATGTGAGGACTGTGTTTGCCCTCATGGGGATGCATGGGTGATTTGTGTTTCCCTGTGCAGGCAGCCCCATTTATGTCAATTGGGATGCAATGGCTGCTGCTCCCAATTTCACAGCCATGCAGGTGCACAGCCCCAGATACACATTGTCTGCGCTTTGGAGCCATGCACCCGCATGGCTGTCTAAAGCCTCGTTTACACAGGCATAAGCTTACAGTGTGTGTGTGTATACTTATGGGCAAATGGGTATCAAATTGGAAGCAGTGGCTGCATCCGTGTATGAGACTGCCTGCATGGGGATGCACAAAACACCTGTGCATCCCCATGCAGCCAATGGCCTGTGTACACGGGTGTAAGCTGTAGAATGCCAGTATGAATACGGCCTTATGATCGCATACCTTGATTAAGGCTGGAGTTTTATTTTTACCTTTAACTCAAGGAGAGGTTGCATTTTAACCCATTTAGACACACTACACCAGGGGTCTCCAAACTTTCCAAACAAAGGGTCAGTTTACTGTTCTTCAGACTTTTGAGGGGGAGCACTGTGGTGGCATCAGTGGGAGTGAATAAAATCTCGGGCTTGGTGGTCAGTGAGAGTAAAAAAATCACACAGTGACTGTGGTCAGTGAGAGAAGCAATAGTGCCCCATCACTGGTGTCAGTGGGAGGAATAGTGCCCCATCACTATTAAGTGGTAGAACCTCTGCGCTACTAAATAAACGTGCTAAAAAATCAAAAGAGTGCAAGATCATGAAAGTGGTGCTGCAAAATCAATAGTGCTCACTGAATCACCATAAGAATAAATGTTGTAAATAAGATTTCGCGCAAACACATATAGTGAATAATAGTTAATAAGTGTTGGCTGATAAGCCACGTGAATAATGTACAACCAATAAAAACAATATTAAAAGTGTCCAATAGTGATACAATAAAGAGTGAAGGCTTCTAATTTCCAGTTAGACAATGCAGTGATAAATCAGCTGGATGATAGGCTTCCACATATACTCAGTAGTCAAATAAATTCCTTCCCTCCATCACGAAGTCACGAGGTCACGTGACGCAACGCGTAGGATCCCGCTAGCCATCGCATACAACACTACACACTGCTTTGACCCAGAAGTGTTGTTAGTGTGAACCGGAAGCTTTGCACCAGGTGACGGCGTTCCGCCGCCATCTTTGTTTGTCACCGCCCCACACTGTATCCACAGTGTGGATGTTTTTATTCACCGTTTGGAAAGTGTTTTCCTTTCTGATTTAATAAAAAATTTTATAAACGAACTACACCATTGGGAGCCCCCTTGTTCTTTTTTCGCTACTCGGTTGGTCTGGAGCCCATGATCCTGAATTGCCCTTAACCAGAAGCGGCTAAAGCATCTACTCACCAGGAACCACAACCAGTGGATACCTCCCAACTACTCCTAGACCATCACCTTCTATCTACACTAAGGCTTTATCTTAAGCCCTTTAAGGTAAGGGCAATGGGAGACCTTTTATAAAGGGAAGGAATTTATTTGACCACTGAGTATATGTGGAAGCCTATCATCCAGCTGATTTATCACTGCATTGTCTAACTGAAAATTAGAAGCCTTCACTCTTTATTGTATCACTATTGGACACTTTTAATATTGTTTTTATTGGTTGTACATTATTCACGTGGCTTATCAGCCAACACTTATTAACTATTATTCACTATATGTGTTTGCGCGAAATCTTATTTACAACATTTAGTGCCCCATCACTGGTGTCAGTGGGAGGAATAGTGCCCCATCACTGGTGTCAGTGGGAGGAATAGTGCCCCATCACTGGTGTCAGTGGGAGGAATAGTGCCCCATCACTGGTGTCAGTGGGAGGAATAGTGCCCCATCACTGGTGTCAGTGGGAAGAATAATGCCCCATCATCAGTGGGAGAAATGATATCCCACTTATATCCCACTGTTGGTGTCAGTGGGAGGAATTGTGCTCCACTGTTGGTGTCAGTAGGACAAATTATGATACTGTTGGTGTCAGTGGGAGGAATAATGCCCCATCACTGGTGTCAGTGGGACAAATTATGATACTGTTGGTGTCAGTGGAAGAAATGGTGCCTCATCCTGGGTGTCAGTGGGGGGAATAATGTCTCATATCAGTAGCAGGAATAGTGCTCCAAGGACCAGATATAGGCAAGCAAAGGGCTGCATGCAGGACGCAGAATGGAGACCACTGCAGTACATCACAACATGCTGTTGTGCATAGTGTTGATTAAAAAAAAATTTTGACATTACAAAGAAAAAATTACAACACATCGTGCCCTCCCTACTCAAGGCCTACCAACGGGCATGCATTACACATAACAATGCAGCCCGCTGATGTAAATGGACCCTAAGGAAAAATCGATTTCCCCTTCTCCTACAGACCAAATATTAAATCAGGTAGGTCTGAATGACAGGTAAATACACAAGGCTCTCAGGACCATACTCATGAACTGTGCAATAAATCAGTTCTAATGAACAGGACTGGGTGCAGAAATCTAGAATATCAGGAACTGGACAGAAGATCATAACTCCTATTACATCAACCTACAGACATGATTGTGTTTCACTGATCCTCATTTTACAATATACTCCTTTTTATCTATGTAAAGTTTCAGCTATGGCAGGATCCTGCTTTCTCTATTGTTTCAGCTATGGCAGTATCCTGCTTTTCAGCTTCTGACTTTCGGTTTTAGTGATTGTTTAACAACATAGGTGTATACTACTATTGCCTGTTAGTATTTTTGCAGATTCCCGCCCCTTTCAGCTTAAAATACCAAAAACGTCCGTCTCTCTGTGTATTTCAAACACTCATAAGGCAACACCCCTCGCCCCGAGCGCAGGGTGTGAGTCACGGCATCAGTTTACTATTGATATGACCCATGGCTGTCAGTGCAGCCCGCACTCTTCTCCCAGATACGTTTCCTCTTCCACTCTGAATATGCAGTTCTGTAATGTTCTTCTATAACACAAGAGGACTCCATTCTACGAATCCACAAGTCTGTTGCATAACACTAATATACTACAGAGCAGAGCAGACTCCCTCCCGGGTGTAATTGGAATTAAATTTCATTTCAGTGTTTCCTAATGCAGAAAACATCCTGGTGTCTCTATAACATGTGAAAAGAGCATTGCACTTCGACTCAAAATTAAAAGTCATAATAGTAAACTTATCTTTGCTTTGACATTAACATTTGAAAAAAAAAAAAAAAAGACAAAACAGATCTTTTACAGTCCAGGGCGTTTTTTTTCTGCATCAAAAACGCATGGAAAGTAGGTTATATGGTTTTCAATGGCATAGATCACGCCAGTGCTTGCAGTTCCAGTGTGTTCCAGTTCCAGAAAAAAAAGTAGAACATGCTGCATTTTATCTGCACTGGAACGCCATAAAATGTATCAAAAACGCACCGGAACGCACCTAAATGCACCAAAAACGCACTGCAACACACTTGTCCTTATTTAAGGTTAAGAAAAAAAGGGGGGGGGAAGCACTAGACTGCATCAAAAATGCACCAAAAATGCACTGAAATGCATCAAAAACGTGCATGCAGAAAAGCACCTGATACGCATCCAGACTATGGTGTGAACTGGCACTTAACATAGAAACATGAAAAAAAACACAGTCCATTAATCTAAGCGCTCATCCACATCAGCACACAATATTCTGCATTCAGATCCATAGTATATAGGGATGTAAACGCTGCAGGTTCATGCACATTCATAACACTAAACTACATTAATCAAAACTTATATACCAGAACCAGCTGCCTTTAATAATTCTGTTATTTGTTTGGAAATTTCTGAAAAATGTATTTAATGATTAAAAAAAACCCAAAAAACTAGAAAATCTGCGTTCACAGTCCTGCTTTTGGCTGTATTCTTACACCAGGGATCCTCAAACTACGGCCCTCCAGCTGTTGTAGAACTACAAATTCCATTAGGCATTGTAAAACTCTGACATTCACAGACATGACTAGGCATGATGGGAATTGTAGTTCCTGAACACCTGGAGGGCCACAGTTTGAAGACCCCTGTCTTACACGGTATACATGTAAATGTTTGTGCTAATGCATGGTTGTTCAACCTTTTGCCTTCCAGCTGTTGTGGAACTACAAGTAGGGTTGCCACCCATCCAAGATTCACCCGGACTCTCCGGGTTTTGAATCATGTGTCCAGGTTTCAGACTACCTGAAACCCGGACACATTATTGAAACCAGACTGTGGCCCCCCCAACTTAGGCATGCCTGGGCATACCCTAATCACCCAGTATGACGCAGAACCCCCCTGCTGCCTGGGTTGCACACACCTATGCTCCCCAACTAACCAATTACCACAACTGCCAAGTGCATAGGCACCCTCCCTCCCCTCTTTCACTCCTGCCTCCGAGCAAGTGAGTACAATTAGGTAAGGGGGACTCAGATGTAAGGAGTGCTCTGCGGACTCTGATATAAGGGTGGCTTTGAGAACCATGATTAAAGGGGGAATGCTGGGAATTCTGATGTAATTGAGGGCTTTGGTGAACAGAAACCCCCTTACATCAAAGTTCCCTTTTACGCTAGAGTCCACAGCGTTCCCCTTAAAAAAAAAAAAATTTCAGTGTGCCGCTAAAGTGTTCGGGTTTGGCTTGAAGAAAAGGTGGCAACCCTAAGGCCTAATGTACATGGCAACCACTTCTGAACGATTTTTTTGACAGCTTGAAACCTGCGTTTAAAAACGCCTGTTTAGCGCCATTTTGCTGCATCCGTGTCTAGGTGCATTTATTTAGCATAACATCATAAGACCCTCCCAAAGCACAAAAAACTGTATTATTTAACTATTTCAGCCATTCTGTGAGACCAGAGTGAGTAGCAGCATCTGAGAGAGTAGCAGTGTACTTGTATCTACCTCAATTTCAGGAGTTTTACTATGGATCCCATAATGAGCAAATGTGAGGAAATTAAAAAAGCCAGATAATAAATTTCATGCAACTATGTTTGATCAAGTCGGGGGTCAAGCTCAATGGTGGGGTCATCTGGTTCAAATCTAACAACATATAGGTCAAATTCCAATTCTACTTTGGCTAACAGCAATGCTAGTGGTGTACTGGATTCGATCATGGGCTCCTTAGATGTATATAAATGGTCTATGAAGCATTGCAAGCAATTACAAGTTTTTAAAATATTTTTTAGTGGTTTTTCATCATTTGCTATCATTTTTAAGTTTTGTAATGTAAAAAAAATAGGGCACCTTTAGAAACGCTTTTAAACGCCGGTACCGCGCTTAGACACATTTGGCGTCTAAAACTACCGGAACTTCGGCATTTGAACTCATTTTTTTGCCTTCAAAGAAAAGCCTCTAAACGCAACCGCCTAAAAAATACAATAAAACGAACCCGTGTACATAACTAGATAACATTGGATGAGTTCAAGGGCAGCTGAAAAAAGCATCCAACTGCCTCTGATCGTCCGTTTACCAGCAGCAGTGTACATGAGGCCTTACTACAAGTCCCATCATGTTTCTGCCTTTGGGTGTCATGCTTGTAACTGTCAGCCTTGCAATGCCTCATGGGACTTGTAGTTTCACAACAGCTGAAGAGCCAAAGGTTGAGCAACCATGTCCTAATGTTTACATGCATACAGCATCAATGGACTGTTCAAGTTCAACATCAATATCAACAATGTTTAGTCAGCAGTGTCGCAGTCACTATAAGGTTTACATCTTCCCCTGAACAAGTCATGTATATGGTGGTGGCACATGCGCAAAATAACCTGGGCCTTCATCTTTGGGTTGCTTTAGTCTCCACAGACTGTTAAAAGAGTACAATAACATGTTGAAGGGCTCACTACAAACTTCTATGTTTGTCAACCTTTGTGTTGCCTCACGAAGGCCCACATGCTGCATACAGCATTGGGCTTAGGCCACCATATTTACATTCATTTTTCAAACTGAAAGCACCCTGAGCATGGCCTATGACAGGAGCAACAAGCACCAAGCACCTATGGAGACTGAGCCTGAAGAACCAAATGAAATGAAAAGTCCCATATACACTGCAGGCCTTCTGAAAGATGGAAATCCCCTGAACTGTGACCTCTTGATTTAGTACAACAAAGAATTAACCACTTCATCAGCCCCATTGCAAACAACAATGGCGTGTGTCTGTTTACATTACTTGACTGTCCATTGAATGCCATGGTTTTCGTAGTGAACTATTCTATTCTCTGGTTACGCATCAATGTCACCTTTTATCAAGAGAAGGCACGGGAGGAGAAAATCTCCAACTGCACCTCACCCAGGAAAAGTCCCTATAGTTTACTAAAAAAAGAATTCATCTATCATATTCTGCATGCAATTGCATAGTGTAGCCTGAAAAACAGTTAAAATGCCTACATTGGTTCCTTAGAATGACAGTGGAAAGAAACAAAGTCAAATCTGCAGTCATTTTGGGTGTACCCATACACAGCACTATTTACAATCTTGTGTTTCAGGGTCTGGATTGCATAAGAGAGGTGCTTGGCCAAAAGACAGAGTTCAAAACACCAATGGAGTATAGTGTGAAAATAATTAAGGGATAAACTGTACTTTTATAAACAAAAACAACAAAAAAGTATCCTAGTGCCCTCCAACCCCTCACCTAAAATAAATCCCCACCACAGATGTATAAATACCTAAATCAACTACAACCAGCAGGAATTTTTAGCACCTCTGACCAAAATCTTCTTTTCCTGGCCTCTCCTGTGCAATATAAATGGCTGTCTCCCGAGAGGCTCCTAAACAGGATGACAGCCTGATGGGGTTCAGGGAAAAAAAATTCCTGTGGATCGTAGTCATCTGATTCAGGAAGGTATTCATCTGGGGCAATGGGAAAGAGGTTAGCCTGTGTCATGGAGAAAAAAAGAATAGATTTATGTTTGTGAAAGCTCAGCTATCCTTTAAAGCCCAACTTCTGCCAGGTTGTTATTGCTGTCTGTGCATTCATTGGGGAGAATACCCCTCATATCCTGTTCAAGTGACACCAGTACGAGAGAAGGAGCAAGGACTACCAGGACATTGAGACCCAATAAGCAAAAAATCTGACACACCCCATTCTCACCTACCCACTCTACAAAATAAGAATGCCGAGTGCTCCCATAGCACAGTGCAGAGTGCTCCCATAGCAAACTGCTTGCTATGGGGGCACTCATATGTGCTCACTCCCAAGTCAGCTGCGTGTGTCCAGAGATGCACAGAGTGCAGCTCTGCTCCGCCCCCGCTTCCCCCTCATTTGCTGTGATTGACAGCAGCAGGAGCCAATGGCTATCTGTCCATTGAGGAGAGAGACAGCCGAGAGAGACAATGCTTTGGTGCACATCGGTGGATCGAGTTAGGGCTCAAAGTAAAATATAAGGGCGGGGGGGCAGCACACTGAAGGTTTTTTAGCCTAATGCAAAGAATGCAACCTATAAGCTTAAGAAACACTTTAAGTGGGGTTGCATTTACTGTATTTAATGGGGATACAGACAGCAAAAAAGGCCTGATAGATATTCTAACTCTTCCTCCCTCCCCAAAGGGGTTTTGGCTGGAATTGGGCCTTAATGGTTAACCTGAGATCTTCAGGCTAATTCTGTTTCAAATGGACTGTTCAAAGGCACAGAAAACACATTCCTCAAGGTAACTCTCCAGTGACCACATGGACACAGACCAAACTGTAACATTATTCCTTAAGCAAGTTTATTTAAAGGTTATACCAAAGGCTTCTGTGGCCTTATATTCCATTGGGTATTCACATGTTAGAAGGTCACATTATTGATCTGCCTCTGTGCCGTGACCCCATTTCCACACATTCTCATGTATTATAAAAGCAGAACTTTTCTATCTTTCCAATCTGAATTATAACAGAGACGGAGCTTTTCATATTTGCATTATTATAATTAATCCCATATTTCACTTACTATATTTGTTTAAACCAAACCTGTTGGGGTTTGCTGCATTTTTAAATTACACTACTTCGTGAAGCTGGACTTCAGGCAAAAAAAGCCAAAATACACATTTAAAATACAGACTGTATATAGAAGAAGTGGTTTACCTGCCATAAAATCCTGTAATTTGCGTAATTCTGTAGGGACAGACATCCCTACCACCCCTGCATAGATCAGTGACCTCACTTTTCTGCAGTTAAAGCGGGGGTTCACCCACACCGCCAAAAAAAAAAAATATTAAAAGCCAGCAGCTACAAATACTGCAGCTGCTGACTTTTAATACGTGGCCACTTACCTGTCCCAGGGTGCAGCGATGTCGACAGGGGCCGCCGAGAACCCGCTCGGTTCTCGGCAGCTGCCGCCGCCATCCTAGGTGAGGGAATCAGGAAGTGAAGCGTTGCGGCTTCACTTCCAGGTTCCCTACTGCGCACGCACGAGGCCCGCTGCGCGTCCCAAATGGTCCCCGCTCTCCTGGGAGCTGTGTGTTCCCAGCGCGGTGGGGACGGGAAGAGGCATAGACTCCCATGGGAGTCTATGCCGGAAGTGGGTGCAAATACCTGTCTTAGATAGGTATCTGCACCCCCCTCCCCCCTGAAAGGTGCCAAATGTGACACCGGAGGTGGGGAGGGTTCCGAAAAGCGAAAGTTCCATTTTTGTGTGGAACTCCGCTTTAAACAACCTGCATTGGGACTGGACCAATAATGTCCATCAGTACAGAGCTGAGGTTATCACATTGCCCGTTCCCTTTGAAATGGATGCGAACAAAGAAAAGGGTTAGACCCCTTTCACACTGAGACGGTTTTCAGGAGTTTTAGCGCTAGAAATAGCGCCTGTAAAGCGCCTGAAAACCGCCTCCCAGTCATTTCAGTGTAACTTTTCACACTGGGGCGTTGCGTTTGCAAGACGTTAGGAAAAGTCCTGCAAGCAGCATCTTTGGGGCGGTTTGGGAGCGCTGTCTTTAGCGCTCCCAAAACGCCCTGCCCATTGAAATGAATGGGCAGCGCCTGAAAAGTGCTTCGGAAGCGCTGCAACATGGGTACTTTTAACCCCTTCTTTGGGGTTAAAAGCGCCCCGCTAGCGGCCGAAAAGCGCCGCTAAAACGAGAGGCGCTTTAACGCTAACGCGGCCTCTGCCCCAGTGTGAAAGAGGTCTTAAAGTGGATGCAAACTCTAACAATAAACTTTTCTTATCTGCTCCCTTTTGATCTGTTGAATGCATCATTGAAAGACTTTTTCTATATCTAATTTATAAGTTTAAAAAAATACCTGTTGATCTTGCCAGAAATGTGAGCTGATAACTTCCTTTGTTCATGGCCTATGCTGTTATCAATTACATTGTGCTTTGAGCACTAAAGAAACATGGCCCTCGATTTTATGGAAAATAGCAGAGGGGAGGGGCTCCATAAACCTATCTTGTTTCTGTTGTCCCGATACCCAAAGGGTCACCCTAGGACAGGAAGTGTGCAATGGCAGAAACAGCAGATGAAAATAAAGGAGAATAAGCTTGAAAAAAAAAGGGAAATGAATGCAGCCACCGCATCCAAGAACTGGTAAGTTGCAAAATCTTACATTTTTATTTTTGGGTTTAGATACACTTTAACCACTTCAGCTCTGGAAGATCTACCCCCCCCCTTCCTGACCAGGCCATTTTTAGCTATAGGGCACTGCGTTACTGAAAATTTTGCGGTTGTGCGACGCTGTAGCCAAATAACATTTGGCAGAGCTTTCTTTTGGTGGTAGTTGATCACCTATGCGTTTTTTATTTTTTGCGATATAAACAAAAAAAAAACAACAATTTAAAAATTATATATATTTATATATCTACGGTATATATATATATAGATATATATATATATATCTATATATATAATTTATTTATTTATTTTTATTTTTTTTTTACTTCCTGTTATAAGACATAACAAATAAAAAAAATAAAAAAAATAGAATTTCTTCATAAATTTAGGCCAATATGTATTCTGCTACATATTTTTGGTAAAAAAAAATCCCAATAAGCGTATATTGATTGGTTTGCGCAAAAGTTATAGCGCCTACAAACTTTCTGTGTGCAGCAGCCCCCCACCCCACCCCCCTAATACTTACCTGAGCCCCATCTCGGTCCAGCCATATTGCATTTTACAGAAAATTGCAGAGCTACAGATTGAAAAGGAAAGGTAATTTTTAATAACATTCCATTTCAATATGACTTGGGTAGCAATTGTATATGCTATATTATAAAAAAAAACGATTTGCCATTTTTCTTCCCACGAAAGGGGAGTTACCCTTTAAATTTCAATATGGCTTGTGCTACATAGTTACATACTTGGTAAGGTTGAATAAAGACACTAGTCCATCCAGTTCAACCTGTGTGGGTGTGTTCAACGATAATCATTTCCCATATCCCTGTATATTGTGTTCACTAAGATGTGTATAAATTGCATATGCACGCTCGATTCAAACTGCTGAGACCTAAAAGTAGCGTGACTTACAGTGCAACTTTGATGGGCAAATTTGAAACAAGTTAAGGGAATGCCTGTGTAATCTTCCTGTAATGTCAGATCCAAATCACATCCATTAAGATGAGGACCTGACGTGGAGGCAACTTCTATTAAAGTCTATGTGCACAAGTTGGATAGAAGTCGCCTTGAAGTAGTACAGGAACCTTTTCTAAAGTCGGAGTGACTTCAGTAGTGCTAATTAAGACCGCTGTCATTGACTAACATGGGATTTCACATGTCACGCGACTTGGGGTCTCACAAGTCGGATCCCAAGTCGCGGGAGTGTAAACCAAGCCTAACCTCTCCTCGCAAATGTTCAATGTGAGCCCTGCTGGTGACACAACAGATGATTTCTGTTTACCATTGTTTTCACTCTCGCTAAGTTTTTGGACATGTCTACAGAATGGCTTAAGCCACAGATGGAGGAAGATCTTCCCAACCTAATCTTTCAGCAGAACGGAGCTCCTCATCAATTCCACTTGGGTTTTCACCGATACCTGAATGATACCCTACCAGAAAATTGAATCCATCGGATCCATGCAGAAAAGAATGATTCACCAATGTTGCTCTGGCCTTCACAATCGCCAGCCTTAACACCCTGTGACTTCTTGGTCTTGGTGTTGGTGTATGTCCCCCAATGCCACAGGACCTGAACGACCTGAGACGACGCATCACAGAAGCAGTGAAGTCAATATCCGAGGACATGCTGGCACGAGTCTGGATAAAACTAGAATACCCTCTTGACATCTGTCTTGTCACCATCGGGGCTCACATCCAACATTAGTAGTGCAGAGGTAAAACTGTATATTAAAACACAGGTTATTTCAAACCAAGACATCCAATAGTGTGCCTTCTTTCCAGGGTACATGTTTTTAGATGCCCTACATATATTCTCCCGGGACTGACGCTAAACTGAACCTTATGAGAAACCCAAAAATAAGTAACATCTGTTTGAGTCATAAGTGAAGAGTTGGCTCTGAACATGCAGTGAAAAAAGTTTGTAACGGGCTCCATCCGACCACAGAATGCAAAATGTTACAAAGAGCAGCGGATCCCATCCAAAATAAACACACACAAAATCCATTTTTCTTCTTAAGTACACACATGTGGTACCACCCAGCTGGAGCTGAAAACATCACCCTATGTGTTAAAATCAAATTCATCACCACTAAGCAGCCTTTAGCAGTCTCAACAACTGGTTCTGCTTTGTTTTCCTAGAGATGAGCCATGCCAACCGGCCTTTACAAAACAATTCTGCTGCACAGCTCCCTTCCCGAAATAAAGGCAAACAATGAAGTAAGAGGCCGTATTATCCCAGGTTACAATGTCTGGCTCTGGTAGCAGAAAAAAAATTAACAAGTCCATAAATAACTACTGAAAACATTACACGTTTTACCCCGAAGCATAAAAAGGCATGTTACATGTTGGATTATTCGGACCTATGATATCAAGGCCACATGCACACTGGGCGTTAAGCCCCTGTATGTCCAATTCCGGCATTTCCGTGCACCCAAGATGTAAGGGTGCAACATTCAGAAACGCTGTCAAAGTCTATGACAGGCTAATGCATGCTATACTGAGTGGTACTCTCATACCTTCGCCTATTGGGAGCACCAAAATACCAGAATGGAATGCACAGGCGCTAAAATCCTAGTGTGCATGTGGTCTAAATGGTCCAATGGACTTCAGAAACATATGTACATTATCCCACAAAAGTGAGTACACCCCTCACATTTTTGTAAATATTTTATTATATCTTTTCATATAACAACACTGAAGAAATAACACAAATGTAAAGTAGTGAGTGTACAGCTTGTATAACAGTGTACATTTGTTGTCCCCTCAAAATGACTCAACACACAGCCATTAATGTCTAAACCGCTGGCAACAAAAGTGAGTACACCCCTAAGTAAAAATGTCCCAACTGGGCCAAAAGTGTCAATATTTTGTGTGGCCACCATTATTTTCCAGCACTGCCTTAACTCTCTTGGGCATGGACTGGTGGACCTTGTACTCCTCCACCTTCCGTTTGAGGATGCTCAATAGAGTTTAGGTCTGGAGACATGCTTGGCCAGTCCATCACCTTTATCCTCAGATTCTTTAGCAAGGCAGTGGTCATCTTGGAGGTGTGTTTGGGGTCGTTATCATGTTGGAATACTGCCCTGCGGCCCAGTCTCCGAAGGGAGGGGATCATGCTCTGATTCAGTATGCCACAGTACATGTTGGCATTCATGGTTCCCTCAATGAACTGTAGCTCCCCAGTGCCGGCAGCACTCATGCAGCCCCAGACCATGACACTCCCACCACCATGCTTGACTATAGGCAAGACACACTTGTCTTTGTACTCCTCATCTGGTTGCTGCGACACACGCTTGACACCATCTGAACCAAATAAGTTTATCTTAGTCTCATCAGACCACAGGACATGGTTCCAGTAATCCATGTCCTTAGTCTGCTTGTGTTCAGCAAACTGTTTACGGGCTTTCTTGTGCATCATCTTTAGAAGAGGCTTCCTTCTGCGATGACAGCCATGCAGACCAATTTGATGCAGTGTGCGGCGTATGGTCTGAGCACTGACAGGCTGACCCCCACCCCTTCAACCTCTACAGCAATGCTGGCAGCACTCATACGTTTATTTCCCAAAGACAACCTCTAGATATAACGCTCAGCATGTGCGCTCAACTTCTTTTTTTTTTTTTTTAATTCTTTTTTTGTTCATTTTTTAAGCTTACAAATAACAACAGGCCACATTTGCGGCTGCTCTCAACTTCTTTGGTCGACCATGGCGAGGTCTGTTCTGAGTGGAACCTGTCCTGTTAAACCGTTGTATGGTCTTGGCCACCGTGCTGCAGCTCAGTTTCAGGGTCTTGGCAATCTTCTTATAGTCTAAGCCATCTTTATGTAGAGGAACAATTATTTTTTTCAGATCCTCAGAGAGTTCTTTGCCATGAGGTGCCATGTTGAACTTCCAGTGACCAGTATGAGAGAGTGAGACTATAGGGCAGGGCATTGAAAATGGGTCGTGGATGGGTATTCCAGCATGACAATGACCCAAAACACATGGCCAAGGCAACAAAGGAGTGGCTCAAGAAGAAGCACATTAGGGTCCTGGAGTGGCCTAGCCAGTCTCCAGACCTTAATCCCATAGAAAATATGTGGAGGGAGCTGAAGGTTAGAGTTACCAAACGTCAGCTTTGAAACCTTAATGACTTGAAGAGGATCTGCAAAAGAGGAGTGGGACAAAATCCCTCCTGAGATGTGTGCCAACCTGGTGGCCAACTACAAGAAACATCTGACCTCTGTGATTGCCAACCAGGGTTTCTTCACCAAGTCATGTTTTGCAAAAGGGTCAAATACATATTTCACTCATTAAAATGCAAATCAATTGATAATTTTTTTAAATGCGTTTTTCTGGATATTTTTGTTGTTATTCTGCCTCTCACTGTTAAAATAAATCTACTGTACCATTATAATTATAAACTGATCATTTCTTTGTCAGTGGGCAAAGATACAAAATCAACAGGGGATCAAATACTTTTTTCCCTCACTGTATGTATATATAGATATATTGTTTTTTTTTTTTTAAACTGCGACCAATCACATAAATTTATAATTTTTCCAGTGTAAGTGCAAAGAGCAGGGTTTCTCAACCAGGGTTTCATGGAACCCTAAGGTTCCTTCAGAAGTTGCTAGGGATTCCCTTAGCAATTTTTTGCCTCTCAGATAAGTTCCCACTCACACTATTGATCTTTTTCGCTATGCGTAAGAAGAATTCTTCCCACTGACCATCACATCACACTAATGTATCATGAGTTGTAGATACATTCGATCAACCAACCTTTCATTGGCTAAAAATAGGAGAAAAGATAACTAGCTCTCAATTTCCTTAAAATAAAATAAATCACACAAGCCTGAAAAAGCCCAAAAATTCCTGCACAAATGCCCCAAAAAAACACCAAGGAAACTCAGCTCCAGTTTAAATGCTTAATAAACATGAGATTCTTCAGATTATCTAAAATAAATTAATATGTGCTATAGCATGAAAGGAAAGGCATGACTGCAGGACTAGCAGCAATAATACTACCTTCATAATCCAAATGCTCAAGGAATGCTCTACAAATAATACTCCATTTAAGACTGAAAATTAAGCCCTGGAATGCACAAGAGAACATAATGGAATGACCTGCTTGGTAATTTAGTTTTTCATTGCAATTCACTGGCCCATCCCTTTTGTTAGTAACCCAGTGATCCAGAAATCTGTCTTTAATGTAGTAGACCTATCCCCGGACACACCCATCACAGGCTTCTTCCTGTCTCTCACATACAAAAAGCTTCATGTATAAAGTGCCAGGACTAAGAGGTCTTTCCCTGCAACAACCGCATTCACATTTTGAATCTGATCTGGTCATAAAACAAACAGAGCGGGAGAAAATTACACAGCAGCCTTTCATGAAGCAAAGATACCCATCCACATGTGAGAAGCTTTGTGAAATGTGGCTGCAGTGGATTACGTACAACACATATTTACGTAACCTGAGTACATTTTTGGACTTTTGCACAGAATCAGTGTTTGCTAGATATTGTTAACTGCTTCCAGACCACATTCACTTGTTACCTGGAAACTAAAAACAAAAAAACATTGTGCGCTGATCTCAACTGCAAAACTAAAATCATTCTAACCAATGGGAGCTTTCTTCTCTTTTCCTATAGCTGATACAAAACGATATGGAATTCAGAGCAGACCTTCACTCAAAAGTGAAAGTGCCACTTGTCCTCTACTTCCCTCCACGTCTAACAAACTTTGATTTTTTTTTTTTTTCCCTTGACCCGTGCCTCCTTTTTCCCCCAACCGTCCTGGAAAAATATCGCACCAAGGCCCAGTTTTCTTGCACCACGTGATTTCGCACATGCGTAGTGAGAAGCCAGCTATGAATTATACAAAAGTAATGTGTAGCTGCTGACTTTAATTTTCTTTAAGACTGAGTGTAGGAAAAGCCCACAGCAGAGTGAGAAAATAAAATGGGATTTAGGCTCGGTTCACATATGTCTGGCCTCGGTTTCCTTATGATTTTTGATTAGGATTTCTGTGCGGTTTCATTCATAGGTTCAGGTGCGAATTTTTAAAAGTGTATGATACTTGAATTCGCACCTGACCTGGACTTAAAATTGTATAGGACTCTTTTTAAAAATGGACTGTGGCCCTTCTGGACATATGTAAACAGGCTCCATAGATAGCCAGTTCGTTTAACATGTCATGCAAATCGTATGCGGTTCAAAATGCATCCATATTGCACATATGTGAACTGAGCCTTAACCACTTCCCGCCCGCCCTATGGCGGATTGACGTCCGGGAAGTGGTTCTGTTATCCTGACTGGGCATCATATGACGTCCAGCAGGATAACATGCCGCAGCGCGCCCCCGGGGGCGCGCATCGCGGCGACCTGTGGAGCGGTGTGTCAGTCTGACACACCGCTACACCGATCTTGGTAAAGAGCCTCCGGCGGAGGCTCTTTACCACGTGATCAGCCGTGTCCAATCACGGCTGATCACGCTGTCAATAGGAAGAGCCGTTGATCGGCTCTTCCTCACTCGTGTCTGACAGACACGAGTAGAGGAGAGCTGATCGGCGGCTCTCCTGGCAGGGGGGGTCTGCGCTGATTGTTTATCAGCGCAGCCCCCCCCGCAGATCACCACACTGGACCACCAGGGATCGCCACTAGGACCACCAGGGAAGGGGCAACATGTGGATGGCCAGGTATGTACCCCATGGCCATCCACATGTGCCCAGTGTGCCAAATCTGTGCCAATCAGTGCCCACAAATCGGCACTGATTGGCACCATCATGTTGCAGTGATGCCCAGCAATGCCACCCTTAGGGGCATCACTGCAAACAAGCAGTGCCATCAATGCCACCCATCACTGTCCATTCATGCCACCTGTCAGTGCCCATCCGTGCCCATCAGTGCCCATATATCAGTGCCCATCCGTGCCCATCTGTGCCAACTATCAGTGCCAGCCATAAGTAACCATCAATGCCACCTACGAGTGCCCATCAATGCCACCTATGAGTGCCCATCAGTGCCGCCTATAAGTGCCCATCCGTGCCACCTATGAGTGCCCATCCGTGCCGCATACCAGTGCCACCTATCAGTGCCCATCAGTGCCACCTATCAGTGCCCATCAGTGCCGCCTATCAGTGCCCATCATCAGTGCCCGTCAGTGCCACCTCATTGGTGCCCATCAGTGCCGCTGTATCCGTGTCCGTCAGTTCAGCCATATCAGTGCCCGTCATTGAAGAAGAAAACGTACTTATTTACAAAAAGTTTTAACAGAAACAAAGAAAAACTTGTTTTTTTTCAAAATTTTCGGTCTTTTTTTATTTGTTGCGCAAAAAATAAAAACCGCAGAGGTGATCAAATACCACCAAAAGAAAGCTCTATTTGTGGGAACAAAATGATAAAAAATTTGTTTGGGTACAGTGTAGCATGACCGCGCAATTGTCATTCAAATTGCAACAGCGCTGAAAGGTGAAAATTGGGCTGGGCGGGAAGGTGTCTAAGTGCCTGGTATTGAAGTGGTTAAATGTATGCTTGTTTTTGCTTAAAATGTAATGGGATTGTTGTATGGTCAGTTTAGATCAGCCTTTCTCAACCATTTTATCCTACAGGAAACCTTGCAAATAAATGTCAGGTCTTAGGGAGCCCCAGCTAAAACTAATTTATTTGGGGTCAGTGGGAAAATGCCCCTTACATTGGTGGTCAATGGGAAGAACTGGCTATTATAATTGATGAAGGCCCTGGAACTCCAGACACCATCAAATGGGAGGTCAATCAACCACAGCGCAAAGAACCCCTGACAACGTCTGGAGGAACCCTAGTTGAGAATGGCCGATTTAGATGTTAAAAGTAATGACTGGAGTTTTTCTTTGACTTCTAATATGCATAACTTACCATAGCAACTGGATACTTTTTGTAAATTATGTGCATAAATTTGCAAACTGAGCATATCTTACAACAATGCCCTCTGCGTGTTTTCAAAAATGACGCTGAGCTATCACCAATCTTCAGAGTGCGTTTTGGGAGCACCAAAGGCCAAACTCACACAAAGGCTCTCAGCATCTAAAACCTGCTCTCATTTTCTGCCTCAAATCTAATTGTTTTAGTCTGATCTAATTACTGCAGTGGTTTAACGACTCCTAAGTAATGTCTTCCCATCCCAATACATTAGAATGACGTAAGGAGCGCACCAGGAACATGTCACTTAGTGCTCTCTGAGACTGCTGTAGGAAACATGGACCTCCAGATATCATTAATGTGAGGCTTAATGACACAAATTTCACTTCACATTAGCCAGTGGATGAGTCTCGACTAGCAATATAACACAGAGCATAGGATACACAAGGTTTTTCAGCACTGTAGTGAACCTGTGAACCACACCATGGAATTTATAAATACTGTTTGAGATGCTCTTCAGAATTCTGTCTCACGGCAGTGTGACAAATGACAGATTCATGTACGTGTCAGTGGTCCAAATCGGAGCAATGTAAGTATGCATATCTCATAGCTACCTGGCTGATCTCTGATGTCACGTCACTGCTCAGGCTCCCCATTTTGTCCAATCAGAGAATGCCTTGTATTCACTGAAATACAAGGCTGTCTCTGAATGGTGGCAATGTGAGCGCCTCCCTGTTTACCATGCAGAAGGGCAGGCGCTCAGCATGGGACCTGCAGCTATCACCATAGTACTGGCGACTACTACACTCATTTTCAGCTTACAGACATTGGTAAGGAATGACATATTTCTATTGCTGGAGAAAATTCTGCTCCAGGTTCACTTCAGTGCTGGCCATAGCCAATCAGTCATATCACCTCTACTGGGAGGGTCAGAATTCAAATTGGCTGATCCTCCACTTCAGCAAAGACCATTAAACAAGGCCCAAGGCTTCCAGAGATGCGGTCAGCACTCAAGAGATCCTATTCAGCACTGGACCTATCAGTAAGTTTAAGGATAACTGTACTTTGAGTATAGTTATACTTTAAATAGCCCTGCTCCGTCCCGTCTAGCATTCCCCCAAATGTTACACTTACCTGTCCTTGCAGGCCTTGACAGAGCAGCCTTCTGAGAGTCATACAGTCCTCTCACAATTGATTGAACTCAATGGCCTTGTATTTTTAAATTTCAATCTATAACTGTGTAACAATGAATCCTAGCCGGGCTACAAAAATTCAGTCAAATCCCCATTAATTTTAAAGAGCATCTTCAGGCTGTATAAAAAAAATGAAACATCAGCAAGTACAAATACTGTAGCTGCTGACTCTTAATACAAAGATTTCAACGATCTTTGGGGTCCTCGGTATGTTTATCAAGGGAAGCCTGCTGTAACTCCTTCTGGCTTCCCACTGCACGTGTGTGAGCTGTGCTGTGCTTTGTGAATGGTCCCGCAGCCTTCTTGGACCTGTGACATGTCCCAGAAGGCTGCAGGCAAAGGAGTGGGGGGATTGGGAGATGGGGGGGGGGTTGAATTTTCGCTGGGATCACCTAGAGAGCAGAGGGAAATAAAAAAATTCAAAAAGTGATAGGGGGGGGGGGGGGGGAGAGAGAGGTGGAAAGCAGAACTTCCCCTTTGGGTGAAGTTTCCATTTTAATGAAGAAGCCATCATAATAAGCTCAAAATGGTGGACAACCTTTTCACATAAATGAAAGTAAGTCTATTGTGCAAACACAGTCAGCCAGCAGCTATAAGCCAGAGCCCCATGAGCCGGTGCTAAAAGGCCAATGTGCTTGAGACCTTATTGTGAGACAACTATGCACATCCCAGTTGGCTGCACAGTCAACATCTACAATGATGGGAACAGGTACTGTAGGATTTGGTTAGGGGAGGAAAGGAGGTATAAATGTATTAAAGGCACAGCTATCCCTCAAAAGTCTACATGAATACATATATAACTTGTCAAAATATACAACATGGCAATCTTATCCTAAGAAAACTATGTTTTATAATTAAACGTGATCATTGGCTGATCCTGAGCTGCTTTTTAATTGGTGCTCATATGGTGATGTTATTTAGCCTCAGGAAGACCATCCTTTACCAGAAAAAATTGCTTCAGATAGCACCCTTCAGAACTTGGAGCTCATCTCCTGGTCTTCAAATATCAATATCTTCATTACCAACTATGATGTTTCCTCACAGTGGGTTAAGCCAGTTGGCAAAGGAGCAGGGCTTACCATGGAGGTTAGGTATTATAACAAGCTGGTAGGTGGGGTGAATAGCTCTTTATGGAAAACGAATGAAGTGTCAAGATGGAACCGTCTGCATCACCATCAATAGAAAAATTAAATAGTACTTATTAAGCTATACAATTGCCCTATTAAGCGAGCTCATGAGTGGACAAACACAAAACCAATTTTAATGAAAGCATCTACTCCATCAATCTCATTGCAATTTACCAGATTTCTCAATGAGAATTTGCTAAGAAACCATTCAATCATCATCCCTGCATATATATCCCTTTTTGTTGATGCTATTATAGAGAAGAAAACAATACACTAATATACTTCAAAGGCCAGTCACACAATGAATTCATGAGTGCCACCGTTAAAGCTAAATATCCAGTAGCTTTAAATTCAGGAATATGAATATGTGTGCAATCCTGTGTGTATAATACAATCTAGAAAGAACATGTGCAGAACAAAGGATTCTGTATAATTTAGCACGAAGAGGGATTTATCTCTTAGTTTGTTAACGAATATTCAATCAATTATTCAACCAATTTAACCAGCTGGAACATCACCAGCATGACACATGAGGGTGATGGACAACAGACTTTTCATCAGAATTTTTCCAGGTTAGACAAAGGGAAAAAGGACTTAAGAGGAGGAGACGATCTTTATATTAGTGTTGTACCTGGTAAGAAAAGAACTGCGGCCTAATAGAAAAGCAGGATATTTTAAATGAGGAGCAGTTGAAATCACTAAACATGATCTTTTAACACTTTGATGCCCCGTACACATGGTCGGACATTGATCGGACATTCCGACAACAAAATCCTAGGATTTTTTCCGACGGATGTTGGCTCAAACTTGTCTTGCATACACACGGTCACACAAAGTTGTCGGAAAATCCAATCATTCTGAACGCGGTGACGTTAAACACGTACGTCGGGACTATAAACGGGGCAGTAGCCAATAGCTTTCATCTCTTTATTTATTCTGAGCATGCGTGGCACTTTGTGCGTCGGATTTGTGTACACACGATCGGAAATTCCGACAACGGATTTTGTTGTCAGGAAAATTTTATAGCCTGCTCTCAAACTTTGTGTGTCAGAAAATCCGATTGAAAATGTGTGATGGAGCCTACACGCGGTCGGAATTTCCAACAACAAGGTCCTATCACACATTTTCCGTTGGAAAATCCGACCGTGTGTACGGGGCATAAGACTTAATTTGTGTGGCATTAGACATTGAAGACTTCCCATTGTAAAGCAAGACTTCACATTGTGGTCCAGGTAATGCTGCAGACTTGAAGACTTCCCATTGAAGACTTCCCATTGTGGTCCAGGTAATGCTGCTTGTTTTACAAGCAGCATTACCTGGACCACAATGCCGGAAGGCTTCCCACGAAAAACAATTGACAGCAACAGGCCGATTGGATGGGGTTTGCATCCCCAGCCATAAAGTGTGAACTGGGACATCCAACATTTACTGCGGACAATTGCAGGTGAGACAGTGTTACTTTATTGCAAAAATTACTTATAAATGCGGAAGTGCCCCATACCAGCTAACAGGGACAGCATAACAATCAATTGGCCTTCAGGATCGAAATTGAACACCAATGGGTCAGCCATTACACCCACCCTGAGAAATGGCGTGCAGCTATTGCAGAGATTGGCAGCACCGAGATTAAAGCGGCGTTCCACCCAAAAAAAAAAAAAAATTAAAAGCCAGCAGTTACACATACTGCAGCTGCTGGCTTTTAACAATAGGACACTTACCTATCCTGGAGTCCAGCGATGTCGGCACCGCAGCTGATGTTTCCATTAGCTGTCAGGTGCTGCCGCCACCATTGCGGGTAAGGGTACCTGGCAGTGTAGCCTTAAGCTTCACGCCGGGAACCCTATTGCGCATGCGCGAGGCCCCGCTCCTTTCTCCTACTGGCCCGGCGACAGAGAGAGGAGGAGGGAGCCCCGCGGTGATGTCATGAGCCGCAGCCTGGACTCCCGGAAGTGGGAACAGAATACTTCTCAAAGACAGGTATCCTGTCCCCCCTCCCCCTGAAAGGTGCAAATTGTGGCACCGGAGGGGGAGAGGAGACAAATGAGCGGAAGTTCCACTTTTGGGTGAAACTCCGCTTTAAACAAAGGATGACAAACCGGGAAAAACAAAGTGTTTTATAAAAAAAAAAAAAGAAAAGAAAAAAGTCGATTAAAAAGCCAAATGTCATCCAGTTAGAGCAGGGTTTCTTAACCAGGGTTCCTCCAATGGTTGTAAAAAAGGAGACCCAAATTGGGTAAAAGCTGCGCTTAGGTTAATAAAAGGAAAAAGAAAAAAGCTGCCAGCACCCTGAAAAAATCCTGTATCTGACTTCCAAAAGTATAATAAACAATAAAGTGCAGCGCTAATATGTGAAAAAATACAATTGAGTTCCACCAAGTGACATATAAAACAATTAGTGACAAAACATATTGCAAATACAAGTACAAAGCAAAACTAAAATCACAAGTGTATGTGAAAAAATCCAAAAGTTCTTGGTAAGTCCACAAATAAATATAAAGAACACCCGTCCAAGAGAGGTAGTGATGAAAGGTGCCTAGATATGATCCACCAAAACGTGTATGAGTAGAGTCTGCTTACCAGACGGCGATGACTGCTATGATGGCAGTCTCGCCCAGCATAGGGATTATGGTCTCCCAAAACCCAAGGTGCAATGCGGGATCGGTGGTTCTAATACTCCATTCAGTCCCTTTTTAGTGAATCCTGAGGTCCAAAAGGCTGCTGCACAGGCTTTCTGTTATACAGGTCCAGATCTTGAGTGTCAGGATGGCTTCAGCTACGCCTAGCTGAGGCTGGAACTGGTATGAGATTTTAGCTGCTCCTACTCTCATCCACTGGCTCTCTCCTGTCCTTCCTTCTGCCCAGGAGCAAAGCCCCCCAGCACAGGGATCCCCTCCAGGCAACAGGACCCTGGACTCTGCTCTCTCACTGCCAGGCTCCTGAAAATTTATGGCCTATTTCCCCACCTTCTGGGCCTTGCCTCCAATGGTTGCTAGGGGTTCCTTGAGCAATGACCAATTTTTGCCTCTCAGGTAAGTTCCCAGTGACACCAATGATCTTTTTAGCTATCTGTAGAGGGGAAATTCTCCCCCAAGACCACAGATGTAAGAAGCACTCTTCCACTGACCATCACACCAATGTATTATGAGTTGTAGATATAGCCATTTTTAACAGGGGTTCCCTAACCCCAAAAGGTTATTTCAAGGGTTCCTCCGTGTTTAAAAGGTTGAGAGAGTCTGAGTTAGAGTATATATATATAGAATACAGAATCAGCCTAAACTGAGAAAGAATTTTTTTTATATATATATTTTTGGGGGATATTTATTATAGCAAAAAGTAAAAAACATTGCGTTTTTTTTTTTTTTCAAAATTGTTGCTCTTTTTTTGTTTATAGCGCAAAAAATAAAACCCGCAGAGGTGATCAAATACCCCCAAAAGAAAGGTCTATTTGTGGGGAAAAAAGGACGTCAATTTTGTTTGGGTACAACGTTGCACGACCGCGCAATTGTCAGTTAAAGCGACGCAGTGCCGAATCGCAAAAAGTGCTCTGGTCAGGAAGGGGGTAAATTCTTCCGGGGCTGAAGCGGTTAAAACGAAGAGGTCGTTTGTCATTTGAATATATTAAATTACAACAATGTGTATATTGTTATGTGCTGGTTGTAAATCACTGCTCATAGCCGTTCACATTCTGTTCCAATTACATTTCCTCTCATCTCTTCAAGCGTGAAATCATTTCACTTTATGGATCATAGTGCAAGTGCTTTTCAAACATTTAGAAAACAAATCAGGTTTATATAACAAAAATGAAGCTAGCAGCGGGGCGATGAGCAGAGTACAGAGCTACGATCTTCTCTTCTAACATTCAGTGCTTTCAAAAAGCCTCACCGGCTAGCAGGACGCCTCAAATCAATTATCTTACAAATGCACAGATAAGATGTGGACTAGAAGCTTCCATTCTGCTTATCCAGAAGTCGCACTCAAAATCATTTCGATTTTCGAAGTTTCAGCAATGATTTGTGAAAAGTGTAGTGTAAGGTATTTCGTTTACACACAAGTATAGACATTTTATAGTAGCCATACACAAAAGATCGACAAAAGATCGACTTCTTTTCTGCTCGATCTCCCACAATCGATTCAAAGTTGATTAATAGGCGATGGTGGATTTTCATCAGTGGCGGCCGGTCCATACGGGGCGCAGGGGCCACCCCCCTAGTTTGCATAATCAAATATTAAAACAATCTATTAACATTTTTTAACATCCTAAAGTTAACCACTTCAATACAGGGCACTTATACACCCTGCTGCCCAGGCCAATTTTCAGCTTTCAGTGCTGTCGCACTTTGAATGACAATTGCGCGGTCATCCATCACTGTACCCAAACTAAATTTTTATCATTTTGTTCTCACAAATAGAGCTTTCTTTTGGTGGTATTTGATCACCTCTGCGGTTTTTATTTTCTGCTAAACAAATAAAAAAAAGACCGAAAATTTGGGGGAAAAAAACGTTTTTTTTTTTTGTCTCTGTTACAAAAATTTGTAAATAATTAAGTTTTCTCCTTCACTGATGGGCACTGATAAGGCAGCACTGATGGGCACCGATGAGGTGGCACTGATGGGTACACTTAGGTGGCACTGATGGGCATTGATAGGCGGCACAGATGGGCATTGATAGGCGGCACGTACGGTGGTATTTGATCAACTTTTTGCGTTATTAACAAAAGAAGAGCGACAATTTTGAAGGCAAAAAAAAAATTTTTTTTCTTTCTGCTACATATTTCCAAAAAAAAATAAAAAATCATTCATCAGTTTAGGCTGATACCGTATGTATTCTGCTACATATTTTTGGTAAAAAAAAATCACAATAAGCGTATATTGATTAGTTTGCGCAAAAGTTATCGCGTCTACAAAACAGGGGATAGATCTATGGCATTTTTATAATTTTTTTTTACTAGTAATGTCAGCGATCAGTGATTTTTAGCAGGACTGGGACATTGCAGCGGACAGATCGCACACCTAACTGCCATTTTTTAGACTGTTTTGGGATGCAGTGACATTATTACAGTAATCAGTGCTAAAAATATGCACTGTTATTGTACTAATGTCACTGGCAGGGAAGGGTTTAACATCAGGGGCGATCAAGGAGTTAAATGTGTGACTGGGGAAACACACAAATCCATCTTCCTGCATAGCAGAAAGACAGGATCTGTGTGATCTCCCTGTCAGAACGGAGATCTGCCTTGTTTACACAGGCTCCCCCGCTGGCCAATGGGATTACGCGCCCACAAAAGCGAGTTCCCGTGCCGACGTACAGCTACGGCGATCTGCGGGAACGAGCCACCTTGCCACAGAATAATGACGGCTGGCTGGTCGGGAAGCGGTTAAAGCGGTAGTAAACACTGTTCCACCACTTGTACCTACAGGTAAGTCTAAAATAAGTATTACCTCTAGGTGTTGTGAAAATCTCCTAAACGTGCGCTGTTTAGGATATATTCAGAGTGAATGACATCACCAGCGCATGCGCTCTGAAGGTCTGCCATACAGTGCCGGACCTTCAGAGCCTGAGCTGTAAACGACAGCTCCTGTGCGCATGTAGCCGGAGGTCGCAAACCCAGAAAGGAAGACCGGGGGAAGATGGAAGCCCTCTTAGCGGTAACAGCGCAGCGCTGGAGGGCTTCATTTTCAGGTAAGTCTCTCATAATATGCTAGTATGTGGTGCATACTAACTTATTATGAAATTGCCTTGCAGGCCATTTTTTTTGTCAACTGCAGTCTACTATCGCTTTAATGAGTCCCCACACTGGTCCCCCACTGTGGGTCTCTATTTGCACAGTTCCTGCTCCCCAGTGCTGGCCCTCCCTCTCACAGTTTGAGTGGTGCTGTACAACGGATTACAGATTGCTGAACACAAAGACAAATTGAAAAACACCAATTGCATTTTAATGAGCAAACGCTTGCTTTTTTATATATATATATACAGTACACAACATATACACACATTTGCTTGGGGCTCACTACACACCATGCCCATAGTTTAGCCATGCCAGTATCATCAAATGTTCTGTATATGTCATATGTGACATTTACAAGGAAGTAGGGTTGCACTGATACTAGTATTGGTATCGGTTCCGATGCCGAGTATTTGCACAAGTATCGGTACTTGTGCAAATGCACCGATACCTGAAACCGATACTTTCAGGCTCGGCTCTTTGAGCTGTCGGTGGGTCTCCCCAGTGTTATAGAAGTCCGGTAATTGGAGCTGTCAAAAAAAAAAAGCAGCCGGCAATGTTTATTACCAACATTGCTCAGCCCTGAAACACTAAAATAAAAAGAAACATTGTTTCTTTTTTTGTATCTTTCTGTTTCTTCATCTGCAGATCAAAGGGATGAATAAATGTTCTTCTGCTTAACCCCTTATTAATCCTTAATTTACTCCAATCAGCCTTAATTAACTCCCTATTCTCCTCCATTTAATTATTATTTTCCTGCTTTTTTTCTTTTGTTCACGTCTATTTTATAAACGATAAACAATTAAAACTTTTTTTTTGTTTGCTTTGTTAGTGAATACTTTTACACATATATATTAACATATATTTACACATTTCACATTGAAAAAGCGCTAAATTAAAAAAAAAATCTATTTATTTCATTTGTAAATAACTTTTCAATGCTTTGTACCATTGCTGACAGCTGAAGTTAAAACAAAATATTTGCGGTAGGTATCGGTAATTGGTATCGGCAAGTACTAAAAAAAAAGTATCGGTACTTGTACTCATTGTAAAAAAAAATGGTATCGGTGCATCCCTACAAGGAGGAATATCCCACGCCACATCTAAGTCAAAGTACCTTGTTGAATGAAGCAGCAATAGCAAAGTAGCTATAAAATAGTTAGTAACCATGTCACAAGCAATGACACAAGTAATCTAGAACATTTATCTTAGAAGTCACTTTTTTCTTTTTTTTTTTTACAGTAAAAAGGTCTTTTCTGATGTGTTTAGCACGAGGAAACACACCATTTATCTCCAAAGCCGACTAAGTAATGAAATGCTGTGAATTGATTTTCTCCCCAGATTTTGCTGTCTGTGCAGGATATTTCCTTTTATTTACAGACAATCCAATTTAAATTCATCTGTTTGGAAAGATATTTTTTTTTTCTTGAAGCATCAAAGTGAAAAACTCCTAAACATCGCAGAGGGAGAGAATGTGGATTATGACCCGGACCTTTTAAAAGCATGCAGTCCAAAACAACCCATTTCGCATTCCTATTGGCTCCCTATTACTAGTCTACCAGCTGAATGGTTGTATTTTTATCTTGACAGTCATTTTTTTTACAGATGTCTCCCTTAGTAACTGAATTCCTATGTCTGCTGGTATTCTGCTCTAAATAAACAGGTGTGGATTGGAGCCTGGATGATCGTCCTCTTCCTGAGCCCTCTGCAGCTTGAACCATATTCAAGCATTAATAGGTGGCTGCACAGCAAAGAATGGCAAAAGAACGTTAAATCTGGCTGCAGAAAATGATATGAATTAAATCAAAACTCTGGTTTCAATTTTTTTTTTTAAATAGTGACTTACCAAAAGAAGAGCTGCTCCAACTGCAATACTTACCTCCTCTCCATTGCCCATTCTGCAGACTTACCATTCTAAAGGTCTAGTACCAGGGTTTAATGATGCTGATGGGAGTGTAGAACATCTTCAACCCACCCCATTGAGATCTGTCAACATGGCCCCTGCAGTAAAGCCAGCCATAGATGCAAAGAAATTCAACTGGTTCAACAATGACCGGCCAAATTTCATTCCATCTATGGGCAGGCTAGTAATATCTCTTGATTGACTTCTGTAAAACCATCTCATTGGTGTTTTTTTCGCCCGACCAGTGCTGCTGGCTATAGCCAGCAACATTGATCATTGTATTCTGCAGGCAGGGAAGTCTCCCCGCCAGTAGAACACAACAGTGCTGTGGTAAGTAGTTACATAGTTACATAGTAGGTGAGGTTGAAAAAAGACACAAGTCCATCAAGTCCAACCTATGTGTGTGATTATATGTCAGTATTACATTGTATATCCCTGTATGTTGTGGTCGTTCAGGTGCTTATCTAATAGTTTTTTGAAAATATCGATGCCCCCCTGCTGAAACCACCGCCTGTGGAAGGGAATTCCACATCCTTGCCGCTCTTACAGTAAAGAACCCTCTACGCCATTTAAGGTTAAACCTCTTTTCTTCTAATTTTAATGAGTGGCCCCGTGTCTTATTAAAATCCCTTCCGCGAAAAAGTTTTATCCCTATTATGGGGTCCCAGTATGGTATTTGTAAATTGAAATCATATTCCCTCTCAAGTGTATCTTCTCCAGAGAGAATAAGTTCAGTGCTCGCAACCTTTCTTCATAACTAATATCCTCCAGACCCTTTATTAGCTTTGTTGCCCTTCTTTGTACTCCATTTCCAGTACATCCTTCCTGAGGACTGGTGCCCAGAACTGGACAGCATACTCCAGGTGAGGCCGGACCAGAGTCTTGTAGAGTGGGAGAATTATCGCTTTATCCCTGGAGTTAATCCCCTTTTTAATGCATGCCAATATTCTGCTTTGTTAGCAGCAGTTTGGCATTGCATGCCATTGCTGAGCCTATCTACTAGGACCTCCAGGTCCTTTTCCATCCTCGATTCCACCAGAGGTTTACACCCTAGTAAGTAGATCTTGGACTGTGTTGATTGTACAGTACTTGTCGTCTCGGATCTTTGAGTGTGTTGATTGTACAGTACTTGTCTTGGATCCTGGAGTGTATCGATAGTACTTATTACCTTAGATCAGTGGTCTCCAAACTGCGACCCTTTGTTTGCCATTATCCAGCCCTTGAGGCACTATTCTCCCACTGATACGAGACACTATTCTGCCAACTGGCATTAACAATGGGGCACCATTTCTCTCATTGACATCAACAATGCGTCTCCCAATAAAACCAATGATGGGGCACTGTTCCTCCACCTTATATTAAATGTGATAATGTTTACTCCCACTGATGCCAGGAAAATTTCCACTCCTGCAGGCCACCCCCTAAAGTTTGAAGGACAATAAACTGAGACCTTGTTTAGAAAGTTTGGAGACCCCTGCCTTAGATCTTGGACTGTATTGATTGTACGGTACTTGTTGCCTTGGATCTTAGACTGTGTTGATTGTACAGTGCTTTTTGCCTTGGCTTTTGGACTGTGTTGATTATACAGTACTTGTTGCCTTGGATCTTGGACTGTGTTGATTATACAGTACTTGTTGCCTTGGATCTTGGACTGTGTTGATTGTACAGTACTTGTTGCCTTGGATCTTGGACTGTGTTGATTGTAAAGTACTTGTTGCCTTGGATGTTGGGAGTGTGTTGATAGTGCTTCTGGCCTTGGATCTTGGAGTATGTTGATCTTGGATTGTGTTTCTAATCTATCACCTAATTGTACACAGAGGGAAATAATATTGCTTATGGCCTTGGATCTTGGGTTGTGTTGGTCATACAGTACTCGTTGCCTTGGATCTTGGACTGTGTTGACTGCACTTGTTGCCTTGGATCTTCGACTGTCTTGGTAAAGACAGTCGAATTGGTAGATGGTCACATTAAACTGCCTACTAACTATGAACATTAGACCAGAAAAGCTGAAAAATGGCATTCATATCTAATGTATTGCCTAATTGTACACAGAGGGAAATAATTTTACTAATGGCCTTGAATCTTGGATTGTGTTGATTGTATAGTGCTTGTTGCCTTGGATCTTGGACTGTGTTGATTTCACTTGGTGCCTTGGATCTTCGACTGCCTTGATTGTACTTGTTGCTCTGAATCCAGCTCATGAGGAAAAAAGCAAATGGCTAATCATAGCTACCAAATTACTGATGTATTTTTTTGTTGTGCTGTTCAGAAGTCATAAAAAGCCCAACTCTCGCTAATTCTTTTAGCTTTTTGTAGACTTGAGAAGGATTAGAACCTCTTTCCGGGATGTACTGCTGTCTGTGCCCTCATGGGGGAAATTTCTTTACACTTCCTGTTACTGCCACCTTGTCAATATAGGCATCAGCAGCATAGAGGGTTACCATCTCTACCAGGTTATTTTTTTGCTGTCCACTCACCCATTGAGAGACTTCCCCTTGCTTACTGTCCTTGTAACACTGATGTTGAACCATGGCTGAAAATTAGGTCATCTGTCTCCATGGGAACAAAGACAACACCAAAAATCTGAAGAAGGTTCTAACCACTCTCCACGCAATCCAAAATTAAAACAAAAGGTTCTGGCTGGAGTTGTGCTTCAAAATAAACAGGTTCTCTTTGCAGCAGGGAGGGTAAGTAGCACAAACTTACTTTCTATGTGTCGTCCCCCCCCCCCCCCCCCCCCCGCTCATCCAACAGAGCCGCTCACATAATCAACACTGGATTAGACCCTCCTTGCTCTAACACAAACCTGAATTGGTACATTAAATTGCCTAGTAACATTGGACCTGAACAGCTGGAAAATGGCATTTATTTCTAATGTATCACCTAATTTTACACAGAGGGAAATGATGTTATCATTTGATTTTTCAGGGATGTCTGAAAATGTAAATCCCAGGAACACCTGCACATCATGTCACTGTAAAATCCCTAAACAAGCACAGATGTTGATTACTGATAGTCATTTAATAAAAGCTGATCTCAACGTAAAATGCAAAAATGCATTTTACATTTTCTATATTTACTGTAAGGTGTCATCTGACGTGCGTTAATGTTACATATAGGCCACTAGCGATTATACTGTACGAGAACCCAAATGCTTCCAATCAGATTCGAGCTGTCCTATTCCATTGTTGTTCAACCAATAAAACATCTGCCTGTTTGCTTGTCCAGGTGCGTAAACATTTTGAGCAATGGCTATTGCAATCCACAGCAATAGAAAATTGACTGAGTGCCTTACAATATGGTCAACCTCTCCGAGACTAAGAACTGAAACTGGAGCTGATAAAGGTTTTAGTAATAAATGGAAATGCTTCTCCAAAAAGGTCATAGGGCAAGCACAATAACTGCAGTACTGAAGAACTGAGAATATCTCAGGGTCACTAGAAACCACAACACATAAGTCACACACTCTGTCATTAAGCACAAAGACTACTATCAAAATTTTCCATCATAGCTATGAAACCGCCCATGTAACTGTGCGCTGACTACACTTTTATATTCTGCAACTGGCACTGCAAATAACGGAACTTCTAACTCCATTCTGAATGGCGACTGCTCAGAAAATTGGTTCAGAAGTCAGTTTCCTAAATTTAAACACATCATTAGTCCCTGTCAATCACAGCAACCTTGCGTATTTCCCAAGCACGGAAGTGCCAGTGACAGACCAAATGGGAGTGTAGGCATTCAAATGGATGGATCGACTTCAGTGAAAACAGCCTGCCTATAAACGGTTTGAAATCAGACTGGTTCCTGCTGGCAGAACTGAAGATTTTTTTTTTATTATTAACTAGTTGCAGACTTCTGACGTGCTACACACGCCCAAAGAAAGGTCATCATTGCACACAGGCCATATGTAGCATGTCCAGTCTCTCTGCCCTGCTTCTGGGACCTCCGCTCCCAGTATTCCATGATTGTCAGCTGAGATTAATTAAAGCGGACATCACAGTACAGTAATACCTTGGATTGCAAGCATAATTAGTTCCAGAAACATGCTTGTAATCCAAAGCACTCGTATATCAAAGCAAATTTCCCCATAGGAAATAACGAAAACTCAAATGATTAGTTCCACAACCATTTGTTCATAAGTCCTTCAGTTTATAGTCCATATAAAAAGATTATTAAATGTGACAGATTGTGTAACCATAAAATGTCCATCCACAAATGGCAGCCTCCACAAGGGGATTAGAAGAAAAATCCAGCAGGAACTACAGAGTATAAAAGAGAAGAGAGGCGCCTTTAAGTGTAGCAATATGGTTACATTTAATGAAGGTACAACATTTAACAACTCACATGGCTGATGATTAAAACAGGCACATCTATTTATGCAGGCATCCGGGGTAAAGCTGTCCACATAGATCATCCTCCGCATCGCCGGCTCTCACCACCATCAGTCTGCAATTGTGACCGGGAAGATTACCCTGCAGTAGAGCGATCTCAAAGTGAGGCTTGAAGCGCTCGTGGAGCACAGCATGGAAGGGATGACATCGATGGCGGTGCAGAGGATGGTGTATGTGGACAGCTTTACCCCGGATGCCTGCATATGTAGATGTGCCTTTTTTAATCATCAACCATGTGAGTTGCTAAATGTTGTACCTTCATGTAACCATATTGCTACACTTCGAGGCGCCTCTCTTCTCTTTTTACTCAGTTGTGACATGATTCTACTTGTATATCAAGACATCACTTGTTTATCAAGTCAAAATTTATATAAAAAATTGGCTTGTCTTGCAAAACGCTCTTAAACCATGTTACTCTCAAACCAAGGTTTTACAGTATACTCAGAGAGGAAGTCGGCAGCTCTAGCTGTCAAAAAAGCAGTCTGAATCAGTGTTTATAAACAACACTCCACCAGGTTTATTCAAAGATGCAATGTAACATTTTGTTACATTTGTATCTTTCTGTTCATTTATCTACAGATCAAAGGGAGGAACTTAAATATGCAGATGATATCAGTTAAAATAGAGCTAGGGAATCTCTTGGGGACCCCCAAGTCACCAGAACTAGTGTCCCCATTGGAAGATTTTCCCTCTATTATTTTTCCGGGGACAAATTTTCTAGGGACAAAAAGCCTAGGCTTTTTACCAGACAAGAAACAGGAAGTGGGCTGTATAAGGTATTTACTGGCAGAAAAAAGTTTTACTATCCAAAGTTAAAACAACAAGGGCAGAAGATTTAATAGATGGAAAAATGAAAAAAATGACTGAAGGTTCGCTTTAATAAGCAGCGTACGTGTAGCATATGACATAACCTGTGCTGTGATATACAGCGCACAGTATAGAGACCGCAAGTGTCACTATATCTAGTATACCTTATAGCTGCAGTGTAGCGTATCATCAGAAAAAGATCCATCTACTCTTTATACATACATAGTAGCTGCACTCACATACAGACTCCACCTAAGGTTTCCTCTGTTGAGAATTCATATTAGCATTACCATCTTGTTCTGATAATACTCTGCATGAATCTGCATAATAGGAGCAATGTCATCTCTGATATAGTAACCTTTACAAGAGCGGCCGCTGCATCTTGTGAGATTGGAAGGTAAAACACAGAGATGGACACAACAAATATAGATTATCTTTTCTAGATCATTTCAGAATACAAAAAATAAAGATCAACTAGCAGTCGCTAAATATTTGATCAGGAAAATCTTTTTTTTCCTTGCTTTTACAGCTTTAAAAGGCTTCACCATCTGATGCGTTTGATTACTGTGTAAACCTCTTGACAGTTCAATGATAAGAGTGTAAATGCCTACAGCAATCAGGTTTTCATGTTATCACTCCCCTAAGTAAAGCATGGTACATTTGTTTCTTCTGCCAGAGGGCAGGCAGAAGGAGATATATTGTTCTGTCTGATCTTCTTCCACTCTTTGCTTCACATATATAACTGAAGATTATGTGATGCCTTCATCCTGGTTATAAAACTTCCTTAATAAAATCATACCTAAGGAACTGCTTGCTCTACAGTAAAACCTTGGATTGCGACCATAATTCGTTCCGGAAACATGCTTGTAATCCAAAGCACTCTTATATCAAAGCAAATTTCCCCATAGGAAATAATGGAATCTCAGATGACTCGTTCCACAACCATTTATTCATAAGTCCTTCAGTTTATAGAACATATAAAAAGATTATAGCAATGTGATAGGTTGTGTAACCATAAAATGTCCCAAGCACGGAAGTACCAGTGACAGACCAAATGGGAGTGTAGGCATTCAAATGGATGGATCGACTTCAGTGAAAACAGCCTGCCTATAAACGGTTTGAAATTGGACTGGTTCCTGCTGGCATAACTGAAGATTTATTTTTTTTATTAACTAGTTGCAGACTTCTGACGTGCTACACACGCCCAAAACAAGTTCATCATTGCACACAGGCCATATGTAGCATGTCCAGTCTCTCTGCCCTGCTTCTGGGACCTCCGCTCCCAGTATACCATGATTGTCAGCTGAGATTAATCAAAGCACACATCACAGTACAGTAATACCTTGGATTGCGAGCATAATTAGTTCCGGAAACATGCTTGTAATCCAAAGCACTCTTATATCAAAGCGAACTTCGCCATAGGAAATAAAGAAAACTCAAATGATTAGTTCCACAACCATTTATTCATAAGTCCTTCAGTTTATAGTCCATATAAAAAGATTATTAAATGTGATAGATTGTGTAACCATAAAATGTCCATCCATAAATGACAGCCTCCACAAGGGGATTAGAAGCAAAATCCAGCAGGAACTACAGAGTATAAAAAGAGAAGAGAGGCACCTCTAAGTGTAGCAATATGGTTACATTTAATGAAGGTACAACATTTAACAACTCATATGGTTGATGATTAAAAGAGGCACATCTAATCATGACGGGGAAGACTACCCTGCAGTAGAGCAATCTGAAAGCGAGGCTTGGAGCGCAACGTGGAAGGGATGACATAGATGGTGGTGCAGAGGATAGTTTATGTGGGCAACTTTACCCATATGCCTGCATAATTTGATGTGCCTGTTTTAATCATCAGCCATGTGAGTTGCTAAATGTTGTACCTTCATTAAATGTAACCATATTGCTACACTTAGAGGCACCTCTCTTCTCTTTTATACTCAGTTGTGACATGACGCTACTTATATATCAAGACATCGCTTGTTTATCAAGTCAAAATTTATTAGAACATTTTGCTTGTGTTGCAAAACGCTCTCAAACCAAGTTACTCTCAATCCAAGGTTTTACTGTATTAATAATAACCACACACACACACACACACACACACACACACACACACACACACACACACACACACACACACACACACACACACACTCTCCCAACTTTTAGGGTCTGTTCACAGCTATGTGTCGGAACGCATTACTTGGCATGACATTTTTTTCAGTGGGACTGGTTCACGTATATTTGTTGCGAGACTTCATAGAAAATAGTTCAGGTACTTTTTTTTATCCATTAATGTGCATCAAGGGGCCCATAGATGTCAATGGGAGTCCAAGAAAATTCATGATACTGAGACCCGCCCTTAGCAACCAGACATGCACTCTTGGCAGGTTCTTCTCACGCCCCCTTAATGCTGAGCACATAATTCGAGAAAACGTACAATAAAAACATGTCTTAAATGCATGAAAATGGAAGGGCATAGGTGTGAAGCTTATGATTTTGAGCTCTCAGCACTGCAGGAAGGCAAGGTGATGCAACCCAAGCCTCCTGGAAGCATTGAAGGGTAGATCATGGTAAAGTTTTTATTTTTTTAAGGGTGACCAGTTTGTTTACAAATGGGCTTTTAACCCCTTACCGCCGCCACCTCCCGGCCCTTTAAGTGGATCTAAATGCTGAGAGGCAGAGGCGGGCATTCTGACCATGTGCCTGCTGTGATTGGCAGTCACAGCAGTCACATGATTGGAAAGCTCTCAATCGCAGCACAGTGGCTAAGTGGCTAGCACTTCTGCCTAGCAGCATTAGGGTCGCTGGTTCCCTAGTTTCCAACCACAACACTACCTGCCTGGAGTATTCTCCTGCGTGGGTTTTCTCCGGGTACTCTGGTTTCCTCCCACACTCTAAAGACATGCTGGTAGGGTAATTGGATCCTGTCTAAACTGGCCTTAGTGTGTGTATGTATGAATGTGAGTAAAGTCTAGTACACACAGGCCGAATGTCAGAAGGCAATGGTCAGTTCAAAAGAAACTGGGCAACATTTGGCCTGTGTGTACTGTAGCCAGTGGGACAGAAGGTCCTTCTGTTAATGAGGCATGACCGAAAAAAGGAGCTGTCAGTTATTTTTTCATTCATCCCTACTGGGTTGAATAAAAAAAAAAAAAAAAAAAAAAACTTCTAGTGTGTACTAGGCTTTAGGGACCTTAGATTGCAAGTTCCTTGGGGGCAGGAACTGATGTGAATGTACAATATATATGTGAAGTGTTGCATAAATTGACAGAGCTATATAAGTACCTGTAACTGCTCTCAGCACAGCAAAGTGTTTACCTAGGGCGGTTAAAGCCCGCCTGCTGAGAGGCAGCATATATGCGCCAGGTCGTCGGAAAGCAGTTAAAGCAGAGTTCCACCCACTTTTACAAGGTGGTCTTAAACTAAAGACTTTGGGTAAACTCCTGGATGCCGCTGCCACCATTCCTGGTAAGAGAACCCAGCAGTGAAGCCTTTCGGCACAAAGCGCGCTGCTCGTTCTAATTGGCCCGGCGGCAGGGGAAGGAGTAGGGGGGCCAAACTTATGGGAGATTGGGCTGCGACCCATCTACCGGAAGTAGGGAAGGGGACCTGTCAAAAACAGGTCCCCATTCCCCCCTCCCCCCTGAAAGGTGCCAAATGTGACACCAAAAGGGGGGAAGGAAGCGTATACGTGGAAGTTCCACTTTTGGGTGGAACTCCGCTTTAAGAGGTCTATTCATATAGGATTAACACAGCTTTCACTCAAGATTCACCCATTCAAATTGGATTTAACTGGAAAAGGCATGAATCCTGGGTACAATTTGTATGAATCTTTTGTGAAAACAGTTATACATAGACCCTAAGTGTGAAATTCAGGTAAACCAAGAAAAGATGGATTATGGCTGCTGTAAATATTACAATTTACAATTAAAGTCTGCTCTGAAAAGCCCACGCCAAAAACTACTGAGCTGAAAACTAATGCACTGCATGTAGTAAATACTGCAATACTGATATGCAAGTATAGACAAGTCTGAAAATCCCAAAATTACAGCTTCACATTATTAGTCCTAGCATGGTGTGTCTTGTACATCCCCTATATATTAGCCTTTGTCATGCTCAGAGCTGTCGCTCTTTTCAGTTCTACTCAATGCTTTTCAATGGGCAGTCCCAGGAACCTTTGCTCATGCACCATACAGCTCTGTAAGTAATAGACGGCTCCTGAAAAAGACTGATAACGAGCTGAAAATTCATCACAAAGAGAATGGGCAGTGTGCTCCGAGCAAACAAAAAAAATATATTCGGTGCATTAAAGAGGACCTGTCAGGATAGATATGCAGCCATGGCCAACTTGTTTTTGAAGGAGCTAGCTCAAACATTGCCACCATTATTTTTCTTACTAAGCTGCTTACCTGGAACAGGTTGACATGAAATGCCCAATATTTTTATGATGGCTTTCTTTTTATTGAAGGAACAGATGTTTGATGGTAACAGATTAGCAGAAAAAATTAACAAATACATTTTGTATCAGATGTATTTCAAGAGTTTCTTAAAACATTCTGGATCAGCGAATCAAACTTTGCTAACAGCCTCTCACGGCTTCCAATACCACTTATGTGCTGACAACACACAAATCTACTGTATCTCTCTACTCCATTGCTCTCCCCATCACTCCCTTTGCTCATTGCCAATTTACTAACTTACAACGTATGAATGTCGTACCACTATCTCAACTTAATCTATCCAAAACTGAACTCATAATATTTCCCCACCCCTTTTCCTCTTCCCCAGAGTGGGGGAGATCAATGGAAGAACGATCATTTCCTCCCCTCATGCCCCCCTAGGTGTAATCCTGAATTCTGACCTCTTCAGCCCCACATCCAATCGCTGTCCAAATCTTGCCATCTTAAAGTTCGCAAGATCTCCAAAACACTCCCCTTCCTAACCAACAACACCACAAAGCTATTAATTCACTCCATGTTTATCACTCACCTTGACTAGTGCAACTCCCTTCTCGTTGGCCTACTTTTACATAGACTACCCCACCTTTTGTTAATCCCACCCAACTTGCAAACCACTCAATGTCCGCCACCCCTTTCTTCTAAACCCTCCACTAGTTTCAACTTGCCCAATAAATCAAGTCAAAATACTAGCAGCAACATACAAAGCCATCCACAACTCTGTACAGGACTACTTCACCAACCTAATCTCAAAACATGAACCAAACCATCCTCTTTGCTCTTCCCAAGACTTCCTGCTCTTTAGCCCCTTCAGCACCTCTTCCCTTCATCTTCAGTACTTCTCCAGAACCTCTTCCATGCTCTGGAACTGCCTACCCCAATTTGTCCGGCTATCTCCCACTCTATCCACCTTTAGGCGTTCCCTGAAAAATCATCTTTTTAGGGTAACCCTTTTGTGCCTCCAAAAAAACAAACTCTACTTTTACTTTCTCCATCAGCTCATCCCCCACAGTTAATACCTTTTGTATCACTTACCCTTCCTTTCAGATTGTAAACTCCCGCAAGCAGGGCCCTTCTAACCCTCTTGAGTTGTATTGTAACTATACCTTTATTTTGTAAAGTGCTGCGCAAGCTGTTGGCATTATATAAATCCTGTATAATAATAATATAAATTATGATAATAATAAATGAAACCAGCATTGTTAGCATAAGAAAGTCTAATGCCGCATACAGACGATTGGAATTTCCGACAACAAATGTTCGATGTGAGCTTGTTGTCGAAAATTCTGACCGTGTGTAGGCTCCATCGGACATTTGTTGTCAGAATTTCCAACAATACAAATCTGAGAGCTGGTTCTCAAATTTTCCGACAACAAAATCTGTTGTCGGAAATTACGATTGTGTGTACACAATTCCGACGTACAAAGTTCCACACATGCTTGGAATCAAACAGAAGAGCCGCACTGGCTATTGAACTAAATTTTTCTCGGCTCGTTGTAGATGTTGTACGTCACCGCATTCTTGACGTTCAGAATTTCCGACAACATTTGTGCAACCGTGTGTATGCAAGACAAGTTTCAGCCAACATCCGTCAGAAATAAATCCACGGTTTTGTTGTCAGAAATTCCTATAGTGTGTACATTACTGTAGTGGCATAGTGGTGTGAGAGAAGGGAACAAAGCCAGATTAGCCTTGTACGTATATTAATACAACATAAAAAGAGCACCAACGGTAAAAAGGAAAAGAACTGAAAGTTTAATTGAGAGCATGAAGTTTCTCTTAATGTCCCTATATTTTTGGATTAATAATAACACTTAATAACACTTCATTTTTTTTTTTTATATATTTTTTTTTTTATAAAAGTAATAGAGGGCAACATAAAACTAGTGCGATATTTGACACTGTTTTTGATAAACAAATGCATTAATATCTGGTTGGATGGATGTAGTAGCAATTCTCAATGAGTTCTCAACATACCCATCAGATATTTTGGTTCTAACTTTGCCCTTTCATGTGCAGTGCTTTATCCTTAAAATGAGTTGCTCACAAATATAGATGCTGCAGAAAACTGGCATGAATAAGGCATAATTGTGAAGAGCGGGAAATTTTTCTTTGGGAAGATAAAACTTATAAAAGTCCAGTAAAGAGACAATATCATTTTTTTCTTTAGTCGCATGTTTTTCGCTAAGTGTAAACACATTTTTTACAAAAAAATGGCCCAAAAAAAAAAATCTAACTTTTTAAGTAAGTTTAAGATATTGTGTTGGGCTGCATTCATTGCCGTCACGTGGGCCACAAGTAGGACACAGACAAGTACAGTAAAGGCGCAAACACTTGAAGTTCTACTGTAACCCAATACACTGATAAAACGTCCATAGGAAGTCCATGAGACATGTAATGATAAAAGTCCATACACTAAGGGCTGCCACCACGTAGAAATAGAAGCCAGATTCCAGCAGGGCTGAGAAGTAAACAAAGGGACAGGCGCCTCTAAGTGTAGGATTAAAAACGATTTATTAGATCATCCGATTGGCAACTCACATATGTACAGAGGCACATCTGTGTCAGAAGAGTCCCGAGGGATATCATCGGTGAGAAGGCAGGTATCCTCCGCTCCTCTCTCTGCAAGGCACCAGGATCCCTGTGAAACACCACTGTGATGGAGAAAGGGCCGTGCGGAGGAGGCCAAAGCAAGGCTTGGTGCTCAGGTGGCGTGGATGGATGACATCACCAGAGTGTGACGCATTTCCGAGCATGCGTGCTGCATGTGGTACGGCAGCCATGCTCCTTTCTCAAGCATGATCGATTATGTGGAGACAGGAGCGGAGGATACCTGACCTCTCACCGATGGTATCCCTCAGGACTCTTCTGACACAGATGTGCCCTTTATCTTTGTACACATGTGAGTTGCCAATCGGATGATCTAATAAATTGTTTTTATTCTACACTTATGCCCCATACACACGAGTGGAATTTCCGTCGGAAAAAATCTTGGATGGTTTTTCCGTTGGAATTCCGCTCAAGCTTGGCTTGCATACACACGGTCACACAAAAAGTTCTCTGATCCTTCAACCATCAAGAACGCCATGACGTACAACACTACGACAAGCAAAGCAAATGAAGTTCAATGCTTCCGAGCATGCGTCGAATTGTTTCCGAGCATGCGTAGTTATTTTCGCGTCAGAATTGCATACAGATGAACGGAATTTCCGTCAAGAACTTTTTCTGTCTGAAAAATAGAGAACCAGCTCTCAATCTTTTGCTGGCGGAAATTCAGACAGAAAAAGTTGGATGGAGCATACACACAGTCGGAATATCCGACCAAAAGCTCCCATCACATTTTTTTTTTTACGGAAATTACGCTTGTGTGTACGGGGCATTAGAGGCGCCTCTCCCTTTGCTTACTTCACATGTAGGACACCCCTGTTCTAAATACTTTGACATTTTTGTCCAGTAAGCCCAGTTTGAATTCGCTAAGATTGTAATAATTTTACTTTAAATTGGACATGAACTTTAAAGATTGGTCCACTCATTGATACATTTTTCCTGATTTTACTATCCCTATTCCCTGCACGTTAAGCAGCTCTTCTTATCTACGCTATAGCCAACTGCCAGATTGAACTGGCAAAGCTCCATGACTTCCTGGTAATAATGGAGCTTTCCCATCTCTTCCTGCCTCTCCCACATTCCTATTGACCAGTGAGGCATCCCATGACAGTGATGGAGCAATGGGAACGTATTTGAGAGGAAGGCAGCAGGCAAGCTCCGACACTTCCAGAAATGTTGAAGCTTTGCCCTTTGGGTGCTTGGACATGCTAGCAGCTTCGTTTCTGTTTCTGGTCACTATAAATTCAAGACTTAGGTCCCAGAAACACACTACAATGTATTATTATTTTTTGTATTATTTTACAAAATGGCATAAGCTGGAATGCACCTTTTTTTAGAGGAAACACTTTAAGAGACATATATAATATTATAAAATTCAAAACATGCTGCAAAAACGTACTGCATAAAAATATGCATTGTTTTAAAATAAAACTTAGCAAGTATTCTATTTCTATGTTAACCCCATACATACTATAGGTCAGATAGTATTGCACAGCCCATCAGATGCAGTAACCCACACTTGTGAAAACATTATTGTAAGCTGTCTGGACATCCAATATCACAATGCCTTCAAGCTATGACAGGAGGTCAGATGTCTTCAACTGGATACCAGGAACACTGGTCTGTGGTATGACTGTGCTGGAGTAGTGGTAGACATATATATCAAGCATTCTTTGGTACCATGTAACCCTAGGGCAATTTTCAGAAGTTGCTAGGGGTTCCTTGTGTAGGGGTGGATTGATCTCCTGCTTGATTGTGCTTGCATAGTTCCACAGCAATGTCACTTGGCGTTTTTGTACTGACCACCACTGTAAAAAGACACCACAATTTTCAATGTCTGCATTTTTTTTCTGGTCATTATTAACACTTTTATGACAGCATTAACCATATATGTGGTGGCACTGGCGGGGTGGACTATAATGCATACCTGGTGCATATATACTGTATGCATCACTGTCTTGTTATGGGGAGCTCCCAGAATCGTGGCCAAGCTGACACTGACTGCTCGCAGTCAACTACTGACAATCCGTAGACCTACCCTGTTTCCCCGAAAATAAGACCTAGCGTGATTGTCGGTGATGGCTGCAATATAAGCCCTACCCCCCAAATAAGCCCTTGTTAAAGTCCTTGAAGGTCTTATTTTTAGGGTAGGGCTTATTTTCAGGGAAACAGGGTAGGGCTTATTTGGGGGGGTAGGGCTTATATTGCAGCCATCACCGACAATCACGCTAGGTCTTATTTTCGGGGAAACAGGGTAGCTACTAATGACATTACTGTGCCGTCAATCAGAAGATCAGGGGTCTCTGTTGACCAGCCCCGGTCGTCACAGCCCATTTAAAGCGCAGACTCTTGCTTATTTCATGATTATTACTGAAAATAATTTTTAGCATGCAAGGGACTGTTAGAAAATGATCTGCACTAGGTGCCATGTGTACTACATGTGTTAATTCTTCATTCTTCTGTTTAATTTTATATGTACAACTTACTGATCATACTAACAAACCATTAGCTGTAGTTTTTAGCAGGAGTTTCCCAAGACCGGAAAATTATTTCTAGGATACCTTGGGGGTATAAAGTTTGAGAAACGACCTAATGCCACACAGCTTTCTTCACATATGGAAGTCCTCAAATAACACAAATGAACTGTGTGACTCAGACTCATGCAAATCTGGCCTACTAGAAATACTAATTTGAGGTCAAAAACTCAAAGTATTTCAGTGGCCACCATATCAGCCAGGCCACCAGCATTTTTTCTGCAAAGACAGGTCAGCAGCAGCCACATCTAATGGCAGGTTTCCTTTAATCAATGGCTTTTATAAGGAATACGTAGGGGGAGATTTACTAAAACTGGCGCACACAGAATCTGGTACAGCTGTGCATAGTAGCCAATCAGTTTCTAGGTTTTATTAATTGAACAAGCTGAAGTTACTATGCACAGCAGCACCAGATTCTGTGTGCACCAATTTTGGTACATCTCCCCCATAGTTTTCAAGTGGAACTTTAAAGCGGGGTTCCACCCAAATTTTGAACAATATCTTTATGTATTCTCTTCCTTGCCTAGATGCTGACATGCCGTTTAAAAAAATTTAAATCGCCGTAATTACCTTTTATTTTTCTATTCTTCTTTGCACTTCCTGGTTCTCCTCCCATGGGAGTAGGCGTGTTTCTAGCCTCTCCCAGACTCCGCACAGTCTCCTGGGAGCTAGTCTCAGGCTTCCCAGGATGCCACTGAGCATGTGCGGGAACGAGCAGTGAATGCTGGGAGCACAGCATTAACCGCATCCAGGAAATAAATGCTTGTGGGCTTCAAATGCCCACAATGAAGATGGAAACCGCCTGCAGTGAATAATATAAGTTATTCTTTTCGACAAAATCTGACACAGGCGGACATATTACACATAATATGTGAGTATGTAATGCTGAGAAGAAAAGTTTGTGAAAGAACTCAAAAAAAAAAAAAACGATAGATAGGTGGACCCTGCTTTAACACAAAAATTAAAAAAGAGCAAAGAGGCAGGATTTTTAATGCAGAAGAGACATCTACAAACTCGGCAATGCTGAGCTGGCTGACCTTGACGCGCATGCATGGGAAAGATGTCATCTCAGCCCAGCCAATAAAAGCAGCCAGCAATCGATACCCTTTAGCTGGCCACCCAAAGATGTCAGTGGGCTGAAGGTGAGTTTAGTTCTACTTTAACAACTTTAAAGGGGAACTAAAGTTAAATTTAACTGGCAGGTAGGTTTTTGTTGCGGAAAAGGCTGTTTTTCTCTCTTCTGCCATAAATGTATTTCTAACTATACACTTACTGCCACTCATGCACAGTTCAGTGTACAATATGTAAAATGCCAGGAGTAAGAGCAGAGTGTCAGGATAAAGGAGATCTCATGCTAAATGGCTTCAGGAGTTATGTCATCTATGGCGGACCGCTGGCTGAGGACAGAGGGCTCTAGACCCTACAAGAACATGAGACAAGAACAGCAATAGTAGCAGAAACAGGGCATGATCGTGAGGGTGATCATAGACCTTGTCCCACTGGTAGGAACAGTAAAAGAAAAGTTTGCCATAATGTGCAAGTATGTTGTGTAGAGCTCCGAGGCCAATAGAAATTCGGTTTTGCTAAAGGAACACCGAAGTTAACTACAGATGGCCAAAGAAACCCATTCAGAAGCTGATAAAACACAAAATATGACTTCTCTCTTGTACGAGGCTTCTATGGCTGACCGTTCTTCGGAAAATGCTATTTCGACAGTTGTCTCCGGCCTCAATACTGTGTGAATCAGCGATTCCAAAAATTACTGAAGCCCTAGGATCAGCATAAAAACCAGACAACCAACTTTTCAAAACAAGAGTTCAGCAATGGTAGTCAATGTAACTTTTTAAAATCTCTGGTTTTCCTTTAGAGCCATTCCAAAAAAATACCCTTTTAGAAGGTCCCATTCCTCCACTCTGCAAGAGATAAATGCTTATTAACTCCAGGGGATGAGAAATAAAGTGTAGAATTACTTACCTTACTCCTCACTGTGGTGCTCTCCTCTACTCCAGCTTGTGGATGGTCCCTTGTCATCTTCAAATACAATGCAGGGCTACTGGCCCTACTATGTACTTGATGATGTCAATGCATTGCAGAACGCTTTATAAAAGATAGGTCACACAGATGAAGTGAGCCTGCCAGAGCCTGGCAAAGTTTTGCCTATAGTTCTACTTTAACTGCTGTGTGTCTCCTCAATTAGGCAATTTTCGTCTCATTTACTGACTTGAGTAACTAGGATAGGAAGATTTCTTTTCTTATATTTGTGTCCCTGGTGGAGGATTTCCCTTAGTTCCTATCCTGTTGACCACTTGAGGTGTCAGGGCTACCACAAGGTATCACCAAAACAGGAAGTAGTTGGAAATGTTCCGAATGTAGATGCTGAGAGCAAAACCAAAAAAAAAGGGAGGTAGAAACGGGTGAAAGCATCAAACAATTGATCAAATCTAGATTAAAATTATTGTTAACAAAATCTGTTAAACAGGGATTTTGTTAAAACTTCAAGAGACTGTTCAAGTGACTTTAAGAGACTTCAAGAGACTGTCAGTCGCCCTGAGAGCTGCCTCCTTGGAATTTTTTTGCATCTGTTGATACTGAATTGACCTACCATCCATAGGGTGTTCATGAACCTCCAAGGGTCCATGCACATTGGACACTCCCTACACGTCGTGTACTGCGTTTAGCCACCTTTACCAGCATCAAGCACTTAGGCATTCATTTATTCTGGCCAATGAAATTAACTCTCAAGAGTTAAATGCACTTATTTCACGCGTTTACAAAGTCAAGCTTTTTTTCTGCCAAAACACTGCTGCTCTTTTATGCGCTGGCAGCGGGCTTTTTCTTTACTGCCTCTAAACGCCCATGTGGGCATGGACACATAGGTTAACATGCAGGGCCGTTTAGAGGCAGGAAAAAAAAAACGCCAGACACCCCTAAGAGCATCATGAAGACCATCCAGTGTGCACGAAACCTAAGGATTGAACACGGGTAGCACAGTGCCTAGCAGAACTAGGGTCGCCAGTTCGAATCCCAACCATGACACTACCTGCCTGGAGTCTGCATGTTCTCCCAGTGCCTTGTGTGGGTTTCCTCCGGGTACTCCAGCTTCCTCTGACACTCCAAAGACATGCTGGTAGATTAATTGGATTCTGTCTAAATTGGCCCCAGTATATGTAGGTATAAATGGGAGATAAGGACCTTAGGTTGTAAGCTCCTTAAGGGCAGGGACTGAAGTGAATGTGCAATATACACTCATCGGACACTTTATTAGGTACACCTGTTCAATCACATGGCAGCAACTCAATGCATTTAGACATATTGAAGATGACTTGCTGAAGTTCAAACTGAGCATCAGAATGGGGAAGAAAGGGGATTTAAGTGACTTTGAACGTGGCATGCTTGTTGGTGCCAGATAGGTATTTCAAATACTGCTGATCTACTGGGATATTCATGCACTACCATCTCTAGGGTTTACAGAGAATGGTCCAAAAAAGAGAAAATATCCAGTGAGCAGCAGTTGTGTGTATGAAAATGCCTTGTTGATGTCAGAATAGAATGGGCAGACTGATTTGAGATAATAAAAAGATAACAGTAACTCATATAAACACTCATTACAACCAAGGTATGCAGAATACAATCTCTGAATGCACAACGCACTGAACCTTGAAGCAGGTGGGCTACAGCAGCGGAAGACCACATACAGGGATATACAATGTAATACTGACATGTAATCACACACATAGGTTGGACTTGATGGACTTGTGTCTTTTTTCAACCTCACCTACTATGTAACTATGGTTGCCAGTCCTGTCAGCTAAGAACAGGAAACTGAGGCTACAATTCGCACAGGCTCACCAAAATTGGATAATAGAAGATTGGAAAAACGTTGCCTGGTCTGATGAGTCTCGATTTCAGGTGTTACATTTAGATGGTAGGGTCAGAATTTGGCATAAACAACATGAAAGTATGGATCCATCCGGCCTTGTATCAACGGTTCAGACTGGTGGTAATGGTGTGGGGGGATATTTTCTTGGCACACTTTGGGCCCCTTAGTACCAATTAAGCATCGTTGAAATGCCTACCTGAGTATTGTTGCTGACCATTTCCATCCCTTTAGGACTACAGTGAACCATCTTCTGATGGCTACTTCCAGCAGGATAATGCACCATGTCACAAAGCTCAAATTATCTCAAACTGGTTTCTTAAAAATGACAATGAGGTGACTGTACTCCAATGGCCTCCACAGTCACCACATCTCATTCCAATAGAACACCTTTGGGATGTGGTGGAACGGAGAATTGCATCATGGATGTGCAGCCGACAAATCTGCAGCAACTACATGACCAAAATCTCTGAGGAATGTTTCCAACACCTTGTTGAATCTTAAGGCAGCTCTGAAGGCAAAAGGGGGTCCAACCCAGTACTGGCAAGGTGTACCTAATAAAGTGGCCAGTGAGTCTATATGTGAAGCGCTGCGTAAATTGACGGCACTATATAAATACCTGCAATAATAATAATAATACCTACCTTAAGAAAAAAACCATGACAGAGGTCCAAACTCAATAAATCTTATCCAAAGTGACCAACTCATGTCGACTGGTGCAACATATTTTACCACTGGTATCAATAACAACCTGTTTTTTCAAAGAAAGGTGTGCCAGTTAAACTGGGCATTAAACAATCATGAAAGCATTGTGAAAAATATTTAAAAAAAATCTATTTCAGGACGTTTCCTGGCAGCACAGATTTCTGAGCATCTCAGGCTGCAGACGCGGCTGAGCAGGAATTATGGCCTTCGCTCAGGGGACACATGATGTAGACAGAAGTTCACTGCTCTATGTGACATTTGGGAGGAAGAATTTGCTCCTGCAAAGGAAAACTTGTCAAGATGGAACCGTAATTTATATGTCACAATGAATGTGTGTCCAGGGGTGAAAGGGGTGAAATGTACCTGGTATTAATAAAGTGGATTTTCCAATCTGAAGACTGATATATTATTTATCCACCTTTAGACGGGAGTGTTATGACCTCAGTGTGAGATAATGGTACAGGCCTGACCTCTCTTTGGGCAGAATTAGGAAGGTGCCCAATTGATATAAAAGGGAAGGGAAATTCTGCAATTCATGTGAATTACAAAACACAACACATGAAGAGAAAGGGTCAGGGTGGATATAAATCAATGATTTAAAAAAAAAAAAAAAAAAAAAATTTTTTTTTTTTAATTTAAATCAGATTTTTTTTTTATTTAAAGCGGAGTTCCGACATGTTAGAATTTTTTTTTTATGCTTATTTTAGGATTAGAACATAGACATATACCACTCATGTGTTTTGAAAATTTTGCTGCTCGATGTCTGCTTTAATATAAAAAAGTAACTTGTAACTTATATGATCCTGTCCTAGCAGTTCCCCCATTGCTTGTGGGGAAGCAAAATGATACCCCAGCTCCACTGCCAATATGATGATCTATGAACTGTAAAAATGCAGTACTTGAATCAAAAAAGGGCTGGCGACTCGGATGCTCTTGAATACAAGTCCTTTATTGGGTTACATGGCTACATGCATTTGCTTTGATGAAGGCTTCTTAGCCGAAACGCGCCAGCGTAGCCTGTACCCGTGTACCCATGTAACCCAATAAAGGACTTTTATTCAAGAGCATCCGAGTCGCCAGTCCTTTTTTGATTCAACTATGTGAAGCATGTGAAGCCCACAAGCATAATGTTCCAGGATACGGTGCAGCTGAGTGACCAGCATGTACCGCCCATTCTCGCACACACGCAGTATGACAAGCTCACAGCGCCGTACACTTCTCACGTTGCCAGGACAATGCTGAGAGACAATCTACAGGAAGTGAATGCCGAGAAAGTGATGAAATCTGAAAATCCTTTTAAAGCAGAGTTCCACCCAAAAATGGAACTTCCGCTTTTCCTCCCCCCCCTCCGGTGTCACATTTGGCATCTTTCAGGGGGAGCAGATACCTGTCTAATACAGGTATTTTGCTCCCCATTCCGGGCCTAGATAACCGATACATTTGCAGGTATGTAGGCCACTTCCGGCGCCTTCTCCGTTCCCCCCGCTGTCTTCTGGAAGACACACAGGTCCCAGAAGACAGCAGGGACCAGTGGGATAGCGCAGCGCGTGTCGGCCATGCGCAGTAGGGAACCAGGAAGTGATTCCCTTTCCGAAGATGGTGGTGGCAGCACCCGAGAGCTGAGGGAAAGATCGGCTTCGGGTGCCGACATCGTGGGTGCCCTAGACACGTAAGTGTCCTTATTTTAAGACCCCTTTCACACTAAGCCGCCCCGGGCGTCAGCAGTAAAGCGGCGTTATTTTTAGCGGCGCTATTCAACCACTAGCGGGGCGGTTTTAACGGCGGTATAGCAGTGCTGCCCTATTGTTTAGAATGGGCAGGGGCGCTTTAGGAGCAGTGAGTTCACCGCTTCTAATGCACTCCAAAGAAGCTGCTGGCAGGACTTTTTGTGAAGCCCTGCCCAGCCCTCGGGCTTTCACACTGGAGTAAATGGAGCCGCTGTTTCAGGGCGCTTTGCAGGCGCTATTTTTAACGCTATAGCGCCTGCAAAGCGCTTAAGTGAAAAAGGGGTCTAAAAGTCAGCAGCTGCAGTATTTGTAGCTGCGGACTTTAAAAATCGGCGGACCTCCGCTTTAAGAATACAAATAAACTGACACAATTTTAAACCTCCTGTGGATAAGGTAAGTGAGAGAAAAGCACACTGGGGTGGCTGGGACGAGAAATGGCATTGGAAAATGCTTCTATTTATTCTGAAAACTGAAAATCTGTCCGAAAAGGTGAAAATATCCCTTAAATATTTCTTCTGCAATATAAAGCCTGCCTACTCGGAACGTTAGTGCTGCTTTAAGCAAGAAAGTGACCCTGACCGTTCATCTATACATTATGTGGCGCATCTGCACACTGAACGCAATTCAAGCACAGCTACCGAAGTCTCCAATGCCTTGTGTACAAAGTATCAAAACTGAGTATTCACTGACTACAAAGAATATATCGAGCCGACTGGCTCAATGACTTACTGAAGCACCACCTGGACTGTGGCATATGCCCACATTGGATACTACAGTCCGGTGTATCTCAAGTATCTAATTCTGCAATTCAACAACACAAAGATTTATTCAAACGGCAGAAAGATGCACAAGACGTTTGTTTTCCCTTTTTTTACGAAAACTAATTTGCGCTTGCTGAAGACGACATAAAACACACACCTGTGAGCACAGATTACAGCTAGGCAGGCAATGACAATACAGCTGCAACTGCCAGTAAACCACAGGAAATTCTCACAAGCAGGTGCCTGACAAAGACGTGCTAACACCCTCCAGAATAATCACATTTTCTTATTTTTCACAGTAATTCAATTTAAGCACTCGGCGGTGAGATAAGCTACTGAAGAGAAGACGCAAGAAAAGCAAACGACCTTCCATATAATGAGGGCGATTTGTATAAACTGGCAGAAAGTTGTTTCTAATGGCAACCAATCTAATTTTCATTTTCACCTTCTGGCCTCTCTCAAATTTCACGAGTGAACTCGGGTTCATTTAGGTATGTGGCATATTTTTCTTTAGCAGAAAGTGACATTTGATTAGTAAAATAAAACTGTGCAGACAAAGAAATAAAAGTCAAAATCATACCTTTTTGTGGCTAGCTAAAAAATGTTAAAAAATTCAAGCTTTCAGACCGGGGGGAATTTAGGAAGCCTTTTATGACCCTTTTTTGACGGTGGTTTCCTCGTAGAACTACCTGTTCCTAATTCAGGCAAGTATTTGCACCAATTTTGGTAAGAATACCGACAGGGGTGACGATTTCAGAAAGTTCTAACTACCACCATTTTAGGAACTTGTCACTATGGCAGATTCTTAAAGAACTGCAGAAAGGAAAGTGCCGGTAATTAAGACCAATTAGGAACTTGCGGAGGTAAGCAGTGCTCAAAGTGGAAAAATCTTGGATGTTTTTTCCAACGGAATTCCGCTCAATCTTGGCTTGCATACACACGGTCACACAAACGTTCGCTGAACTTTCGACCGTCAAGAACGCGGTGACGTACAACACTACGACGAGCCGAGAAAATGAAGTTCAATGCTTCCGAGCATGCGTCAAATTGTTTCCGAGCATGCGTAGGAATTTTGCGCGTCGGAATTGGTACAGACGATCGGAATTCTTTCCGACCGAAAAATTGAGAACATGCTCTCAATCTTTTGCTGGCTGGAATTCCGCCAGCAAAAGCCCGATGGAGCATACACACGGTCACATTTTCGGACCAAAAGCTCTCATCGGACTTTTGCTGGCGGAATTTCCGCTCGTGTGTACGCGGCATTAGTGTATCCAGGTGGATTATACCTTGTTTTTTTCAAGACAAATTGGGCATTTTGTGGTAAATGGTAATGAAAATCTCCTAATTTTTTATTATTATCAAAAGGAAAACTGGCCTAAAATAGTAAAAATAAAAAATATATATTTTTTTTATTTTAGCTGTATATTCCTTGCTATAATCTTAATTTACCATGAGATAACAACCCAAATTAAATTCTCCTGCTCCTGACGATTGCAGCAATAATACATATGTGTATGTTAGTTGTTGTTTGTATCCGTAGTACAGCCCAGAATGGATGGTGCGCATTTCGCATTTTTTTTATCCGGCCTAAAACACACTGATAGCAATTTAAAATTTACTGTATATACTCGAGTATAAGTCGAGTTTTTCAGCACATTTTTTTGTGCTGAAAGTGCCCCCCTCGACTTGTACTCGAGTCAAGCACTTTTCTGCAGCAAAAAATTTCATTTTCCGAACCGATTTTGGGGCCCCATATCTCAGGGCCACTTTGTGCTAGGAACCCCAAATTTGGCGTGCAAACCCAGTTGAGCTGGTACCATAACATATCCAAAGCTGGGGTTCCTAGCACCAAGTAACTCCAAAATACAGGGCCCCAAATCCAGTTCAGAAAATGTCATTCTCTGCTGCAGAAAAGTGCTTGACATTTTCTGAACAGATTTTTGGGGCCCTGTATCTGGGGGCCACTTGGTGCTAGAAACCCCATTTTATGGTGCTAGTTCCACTGGGTTTGCACACCAAATTTGGGGTTCCTTGCACTAAGTGGCCCCGAGATACGGGGCCCCAAAGTCAGTCAACTGTGTCCATCTGCAGCAATGTAATTTCAGGACCCTTTGGGTTCAGAGACCCCAAATTTTGGCTACGGCTAGAGGGCATCTAGGAACCCTTAACTACCGAGTTTGACATTCAGGGGACCTATGGCTGCAAATGGGCATAGTGAGGCATGCAAATGGGCACAGTGAGGCATGCAAATGGGCACAGTGAGGCTGCAGATGGGCATTGTTGACCCTCTTTTCCACTTACAGTAGCTGTGCATTTCTCACCCTCGTCTTATACTCGGGTCACTAAGTTTTTCCCATTTTTTTGTGGTAAATTAGGGCCTCGACTTATACTCGGATCGACTTATACTTGAGTATATACGGTAACATTTTTTCTTAATTCTACCCAAAATATCCTGACTGTGACCTTTGATCCTAAGACTAAACCTGGCAACCTTGACCTTGTTATTTTTTTATTTCTTTTTTACTGTTTATTTTACTAATTTTTTTTTTATTAATTTTTTTAATTAATTTTAATTTTATTTTTTACATACTTTGGTTTGATTACAATTCCTCTCCTGCAAAAAGAGGAAGATACAACGTATCCTTCTCTTCATTCAGAAGAGGAAGGAAACCCAGGGGTGGGTTTCCATCAGTTTTCATGCATGTCAGTTATGTGCCCTATTCATGTTGATGTCATGTCAGTTTTTTTTTTTCCCGTGCAGAAAAAATCTGCATGTGATACCAGTGTTGTGGTTGAACAGGGCACATAGAGAACAATTGTTTTTTATTGTGCCCTTGCAGAATGCGTACAGAAAAACTGACGTCTCTTCACCATGGTGTAAACGAGGCCTTAATGTATTTTATTAAATGCAAGCAGTGTAAGAACCTGAATTGGACCTGGTATCAGTATTTTGCAATCCCTTGTACATCAGAACAGACTGGAAGAGGGGGAGCCAGTCAGCTGCACTGCAGTGCTCATGTGCAGTGGTGTATTTAGGTTTTGTGCTGTCCTAGGTCTGACTAAACTTGTGCTCCCCTAATTTAAATATGACCCACCCCTTCCTGTCAAGGCCACACCTCTTCCTGTTTAAGACCCGCCCTGTCAACAAATACATTTTCCATAGCATATATTTTTTTTTCCCTTGATTGTAGCTTAAATAAACTAAAAAACAATCAGGAATATATATATATATATGCTATAAAAATATGCATATTATAAAACATTTAATAATTTAAAGACTACAAGAATTAAAGTGGATGTAAACCCAATGTCATTCTTTTCAAACTACTGCCATAGGGGTTATCTATAAGGATATACACGCCTCCTGCATGTATCTTTACCTGTCAAATGTCTCCCCTCTGTCTGTTATTAGACCCGAAAAACGGCATATTCTGTGGGCGGGTCTGTTGTCTGGAGCTCGGTGGGTGGAGTCATGATGTCAGTAGACTCCCCGCCCACCTCTACACTCCCCTTGTCAATATGCATTTCTCCTGTGTATTTCTAACACTGAACTTCTGCTATGATCTCTAACATCCAGTGAAAAGACAGGAAAGTAACCACATGACTTCAGCATGCCCAATTATGCTGAGGTGTGGAACAGCCAATCCTTGCAGAGCTGCTGAAGATAGGAGTGGGGGAGGGAATTAAAAAATACTGCATGTGTCTTAGCCTAGTGCACCAGATGTAAATCACCTGTCACTCACAGCAAGGGGGAGGATTTGACAAAGTTTTTCTCTGTTTGTCAAGTTTTATCTCACGGAACAATAAAAGAGGATTTCTCAGAGCTGCATTAACTCTTTATGGCAAGACTGGGCTCAAATGATAGGAAATCTTATGCCGCGTACACACGATCGGACTTTACGGCAGACTTTGTCCGGCGTACTTTGATGGAATTTCCGAATGAACGGACTTGCCTACACACAATCAACCAAAGTCCGATGGATTCGTACGCGATGACGTACAACCGGACTAAAACAAGGAAGTTCATAGCCAATAGCTGCCCTAGCGTCAGTTTTTGTCCGTCGGACTAGCATACAGACGAGCGGACTTTTCGACCGGACTCGAGTCCGTCGGACAGATTTGAAACATGTTTCAAATCTAAGTCCCTCAAACTTTTGAGAAAACAAAGTCCGCTGGAGCCCACACACGATCGAATTGTCAGACGAAATCCTGTACGCCGGACCAAGTGTGCCGCAAAGTCCAATCGTGTGTACGCGGCATAAAACTCTACATTATGACATCAAATAAAAAAAATTCGGGTTTACATCCACTTTAACAATGAGAAATTCAGTTTTATATAATACCGAGTTTTGACATGGATAATATAATATACATTGCACATTGTACAGTATGTTGTAGAGAAGAAATATTTATACTACTGATCTTAGCTAATACATAAGATATTATCTGGGACTTTGTTTTAGTTAAACTGGGACCTGCTCGCCAATATGTGCCATCACAATATGTCACTGGATTAGTAGGATTACTCCTATCTTGTAAGATTTTTGGACTTGTGTTTGCTGCCACTGATTGTAATCCTAGGATTATTTCACTTACTTGTATAATGACTAGGAATTCCCTAGTCATTATACAAATAAGTGAAATAATCAGCCCCCCTGGCCCAGTCCACCCCATAAGACTGGCGCTACACTAAAAATGTAGCATAAGCCGGCAGGGACTCTTTTCATGTGGGAGCCGGGAGGAGGCTGTTTTTTTTATGTGCGGGGGGGAGGGGCTGCTTTCTTGCTGCCCCCCTCCAAAGTGCCGCCCTAGGCCTGGGCCTTGTTGGCCTAGGCCAAGATACAACGTTGCTCAAGTGTTAACAAATGATATGCTGATAGGAGGGAGCAGTGTGCCAGACAGATGAGATCATCAGTCTTCTGCTTCTCCTTTTACTATCCAGAAGGTACAAAGCATGCAAGTGTTACTTAACTGCAGCTGAAAAGATCAGGTCCTCTTCCCTGCCAGGCAGGGTTGTGCTGTGTGGCAGAGCTGTGTAACTTTCTAAACTGGATGGACCAACATCCAGATCATTTGACGGATAAATCTGCTCCGTATATAAATTCCTTCAGTGTATTTAAGGAAAAAGTACTAGCTTTAAAATCCTCAAAGTTCCAACATCCAGCAAATGCTGTGCCATCTCAGTCATTTCTACATATTGCAGCTGGTGAGAATTTTATAAATATTTCCTGAAAATATCAAAAAGGCCCTGCCAAGCGCTCCTTCGAAATGTAATTCTGTGTGCTAAATTGCTGGTGCACGGGGTGGCTCCGATCCTTTTGTATCCTAGTAAATTTCATACTTGCTTCAATAAGCAAGTGACTGGGCAGCTGGGATATAAATTATGCCCTACTGCAAACAAGCACAGTGCCATCCAAGTGTCGAGGATGCTCAAGTTGGGCGTAGATTGTTCTGTTACCAGTTACAAATTCTGACGCTAATTACTGATCGGAACTACGTTGTATAAAGGAGAATGTACAGTAGTAAGGCAATTAGTTTCATCTATCACTGTATGAAAAAAATGTCCTAGCTGCTCAACATGTTCAACAGCCAATAGCCCTGGCAGAATGAATGTCCCTTACCACCTTCTTCTCTATTGCACTCAATATTTTTCTTTTAAATACGATTGGCTGTATTCATTTATTTTGAACTGAATGTGTTTGGAACTGGTTTACAGACAGACAGGAGGATTTTACATTGAAATACCATGCTGCAACTGCCTTGGCGGTGTTTTGCATGCGATTGTGGTGCAGACCCCTTGCCTTTACTTACATTTTTTAGCTGGTAGAAATCTACTGACCGCAACATGCCAAGTCAAAACAAGTGCATAACACCGCAAAGCAATGCTAACGCCCTGGTCTGATCTGCCCCTTTGGCAATAGGGCAAAAACAGACATGGGTGTCTCTACTACTACCCAAATATCAGCCCTCTGCCCCTCCGATCCCAGTCCATCTTCAATGGATGGCTGTCTTTTTGGCAGTGGAGCATTGAACAGCTTTGATTATGCCATGGTGTCATGAAAGCACTAGGGCAGGGATGGCGACCATTGGCACCCCAGATGTTTTGGAACTACATTTCCCATGATACTTATGCACTCTGCAGTGTAGTTGAGCATCGTGGGAAATGTAGTTCCAAAACATCTGGGGTGCCAATGGTCGCCATCACTGTACTAGGGAGTACTGGGGACATAGACATTCCATGGCAAGATACAAGTGACCTTAGAGGAAGCAGAAACTATTTACATTTAACAGCTTATTATATTTTTTTTTTCACTTTTTTTTGGTGGTTTCAGCTGTCAATGTGACTCTGTGCAAGGCGAGTCCACATTGACAGCTGAGCCAACATGTCCCTCAGCAAGAGGCATTCTACTGAGGAATACAAATGGAGGGACTGTGGGCAGGAACCCGTTAAAGAAATGATGTGGGAATTTTTTGTTTTATTTCCTACCTGTATTGAATAGTAGACATCTTCAGGTTCTAGGACATCACATTTGAGCCCCATAGAGTACCCCTGATTATGGAACTCAGGGGTTAAAGTAACAACCAGATTCCTGCTCATTGTCCCATACCATGCCCTCTCCATCTTACTATAGATTAGACCAGTGTTTCTCAACTCCAGTCCTCAAGACACCCCAACAGGTCATGTTTTCAGGACTTCCCTCAGATGAAATGACTGTGGTAATTACTAAGGCAGTGAAACTGATCAAATCACCTGTGCAAAATAATGGACAGCCTGAAAACATGACCTGTTGGGGTGCCTTGAGGACTGGAGCTGAGAAACACTGGATTAGACGGGGCCTCCTCAAAGTGATGAGCCAGGAGAAAGTGTTGTAGCAGTTGTAGTAACAGTTTTTGTAAAGTCCAAAAGACAATGTGCAAATAAATAATATCAAATGCTGAAACTAATATTTCAATAGCAACATCATGGTGCAATATATAAAAAACTAATATAAAGAAACGAATAATAAAAAGACAGTTAACCCATTGACACCAACCGCATGCAAATATGCTGCCTCTCGGTGGGTGGGCCTTGGCGCCGAGCAGCCGCAATATTTGTGTTAATTAGTGGTAGTCAGCTGTGCCAAGAGTGTGCGCCCTGTGCACTCCTGGCACTGTTACCAGTGGCTAACGGAAAGTTCACAATCACTGCAATTGTGAGCTTTCTGATCATGTGATCGCCATGACAGCCAATCACAGCGGTCACATGATCATAAACCCCGCCCCACCTCCTGACAACCTAAACCCCTTAAAGGGTCGTGAGGTGCTGGCTCAAAGGGGTTAAACAAAGTCCCAAATTTCCATGTGTTTTTTTGATCCTATACTGTATGTTCATCATATTATATTCATTCAATAACAAAAATGCCAGAAATTTCGAACTCCCTGGTGCATTTATATTCTTCCAATTATGTTCTTATCACCATGTGCCTATATACTCTCACCTTAAATTTTGACCCAATATTAGGTCTCATGCACCTGCCCATTAAAGTGGGGTCTCCTATGCCACGATTGTTCTGTCTTTCTCCTCTCTGCTGGTGTTCTCATTCCATCCTCCGCAATCACACGATAAATGTAGAAGATTCACTCAAAAAACAATTAAATATATAGTGCTCTCCTTATACTGTAAAACTGTAATACTGCATAAACTGTATTTTTATTAAAAATGTAATTATAATTATATTGTGCACTAGTAATGTTGCACATCAGTATCTAGGCATATGCTATGGATACCCTCCAACAAAATGGTCGCCCACACACTCCCGTATTTGCAGTGTGACATCACCGACTCCTCCCAACGTGTTGCGTCATCAAATCACGTGACTTCATCAGAGAACTTTTTTTTTATTCTGCACCATGATGTTACTATTAGAATATTAGTTTCAGGATTTGATATTATTTATTTTCACGTCTTTGTACTGCAGGGTACTGTTTGAGATATTTTTTTTGTGTATTAAATACACTTGTGGGAACACAAGAAGTGTGAGCAGCAGTAGTGACACTAGTCCATTTTTTTATAATAATCACAGACATTTGTAGTTGATTTACTAATATGTTTATTTTGAGTGCATTTACCATTTATCAATCCTAACCTACAGTGGCAGCACCATACTCTCCCCTAGAGTGACTGCGCTAAAGTTTTTTGGGTTTCATTGTCAGTTTTTGTAAAGTAAACAAATAAAAGATAAAACCTCTGCAATAAAAGGAGGCATTCATATACTGAATACTATTACTGCTAGTAATAATCAAATGCAGAATACATGGTTTGTGATATTGGTCCTCTTGCACATGATACTCCTGTTTGAGCATCTACTTTCTCGTTTTGCAAAATATGTAAAAAGCAGTTGTATGCATGTATATGCATACACGCGTATTTGCACGCACAAGACGCAAATTACTGACCAAAAGATTTGGTTAGCTTGGTAATGGGCTGTATTTTAGCTCAGTAAAAAAAAAAAAAAGCTGTACTGAGCTTTTTCAAGCTGCAGTGTGCAAGAGGCCTAAGACACTAATAAATGTAGCCTGGAGGTCTTGCTGCTCAGGACAACCAATTAGATTCTTCCTTATTGCTACGATGGCTGCACTGTAGAATAAAAGAAAGGTACTGATTTGCTATTATCAGCAACAAAAACTACAGTTCCTACAATTTTATGCTTGAGGGAAACTTCTTCCCTACTCAGTATTAGCGATTTAGAAAATGGTCCAATTTCAACATTTCCATTCCATTACACCCCCCCCCCCCCCCCCCGACCCCCGACCTGACGTCATCCAATAAGGCGCCATTAGGAAGTCACAGAGGAGTGACAGAATTCCTTTAATACAAACATTTCCAAATCCTCTTGTGTTTCCTCTCGTCCTTACCAGGAGACGCGTTCACTATTTTCTGGGCATGAAAGTCTCGTTGGCCTGCCAAGCTTTACTTGCCAGTGTCCCAAGCCAAAATACTGCAGGAATAAAGCAAGTTTAAAGGATAACACCTGTCTTTTCTTCACTATTACCTCAGCAATGCATCAATATTAAATATATGATGATAAATATGTCTGGAGGTAAAACCACCTTTATCTAGTTCATTTATCTAGTTGTTAAATTATATGCGCTCGAAAAGGGCATGAAAAAATCGTATTGTAAATCTGAACCCTTTCACCTTTCTGAATAATGGCTTTTCATGGTCGGTCAAGACGAGTTCATAGTGGGGTCTGTGTATTAGGGTCCATGTACACTAAGAGCAGAAAAAGTGCCAGAACCTCTTGCAGAAGAGGCAGCAGAAAAAATGCTCATAGTAGTTCATATTGCATAAGGGATTAGGAGATTTTATGGGCATTTCCTTTATAAGTGTTTTTTTTCCAAATCATTCCCACCTGCTTATTTTTTACTGTATTCAATGTACACCTGAAAACCCTGAACGCCCCTAAACGCCACGTTTATAAGTGTTTAGCGTTTTTTGAAAACCAGTGGTGGCTGGTGGTTTTCTTTTGGGGTGGCCCGGCGGCGCGGCACTACCACCCCCCTCCCCCAGGGGCGCGGCACTAGTGAACCCCCCCTTCCCCAGCTGCTACTCTGTCCCCTCCAGCATGGCGGGCAGGCTCCATCTAGGTGGTGAGGTACGGGCAGCAGATCCGGTGTCCCCTCCAGCACGGCGGGAGGGCCCCATCTAGGTGGCGGGTGGCGAGGTGCAAGCAGCGGCTTTGATGTCCACTCCTCCAGCGGCTTCTGCTGTGCGTCTCCACTCTACCTCCAAAGCGCTAGGCGTCCAATAGGATCACTTGACATTTTGGCCAATTGGAAAACAGGTCTCATGACCCGCTTCCTGATTGGCGGGGAAGAGATTTAGTGTGAAAATAGCAAATATTCTCTCTGAGCCTGGAGCCCACCCTTTTTTAAAGCTTATTAGAGCCTCTAGCTCTAATCACGTGCTTCAAACCCCCCTCCATTGGAATCCATGGTCCGGCACCCCGTATGTAGATTAGGGGGCCAGATGCATGGAGAGGGGGGGCGGCACGCGTGCGTCCCTAATGGATGGGCCGCCACTGCTGAAAACTCAAAAATGCATCTGTGATGATTTTTTTTCTGCCTCTAAACTCTCCTCCTGAATTATGCCTCTTATGGGGCGTACACACAGTCGGACTTTTCGACCAGGCTGGTCTGACAGACGCCGACGGACCAAATCCGGCGGACAATCCGGTCGTGTGTGGGCTTCACCGGACCTTCAGCGGACTTTTCCAGTCGCAAATCTGATGGACTTTAGATTTGGAACATGCTTCAAATCTTTACGTCGTAACTCCGCTGGACCCAGAAATCCGCTCGTGTGTATGCTAGTCCGACGGACAAAAACCCACGCTAGGGCAGCTATTGGCTACTGGCTATGAACTTCCTTATTTTAGTCCGGTGTACGTCATCACGTACGAATCCGTCAGACTTTGGTGTGCTCGTGTGTAGGCAAGTCCGTTTGTTAGAAAGTCCGTCGAAAGTCCGCTGGAAAGTCTGTCGGACCAGTCCGGTCGAAAAAGTCCACCCGTGTGTACGCGGCATTAGGCTGTGTTCACACTTGTGTGAACACAGACACTGCATGTGATCCACACCGCATTGCTGTGAATATCACATGCGATATCTGTGCGATGCAAATTCAGCCATTCCATCTGTATGAATGAAATCATATTGTATTTGCACCAAAATGGTGCAGGACCCTTTTTTTGGTCCGCACTGAAATTGGATCGCATGGGTGTTTGCACCCATGCGATCCAATTCCTGTACAATTCGACAGTTCGCACTGCGATCTGCGAACCGATCTGGGGGTGACATTAACTTTCTATTGACATCCGCAGCGGTTCGCAGAGGACAGTGTGAACTGTCTGTGAGTGACATGCGATGCGGTAACCCGCACTGGAATCGTGCTGGTTCCCGCATTGCATATGTGTAAACCCAGCCTAAACGCCCTAATGTGCATGAACACAGAGGAATAGGATAACACTGAGCTGCCTCTACAGGCAGGAGAAAAAAAAATGCAAAACTCCTGTAGAAACAATGTTTTTAAGCCCCGTGTGCATGAACCCTAAATGATTTTCCAAATGGTTCATACAACTTTTTCCAGATTTACAAATTTCTCCAGTTAAAGTGTTACTAAACCCACAACAGTAAAATCAGTCTGTATATGCAGTAAAGCATGCTTGTTATACACACTGTGGAACCTAAAGGGTTAATCCTCTGCATTGTGTAAAAAGGTTGTTTGATCTTGTCTTCTCTGATCTTCCCCTTCTTCCATTGTTCCCAATCCATCTGCTGATAGTACAGAGCCTCGGAGACAAGCTACACATGCTCAGTTTGGTTTGTATTTCTAAGGAGTTTTTTTTTTCATGGGAGAGTTCATGTGATCAGCACAGGGCCAATCAGCACTGTCCAGACAGAAGGTCAGGGGTCCTGCAGACTCATAGGACAATCAGTGGAGAATGAACTCCTACAAAGTTTAATCAAACACCGATTGAAGTCAGAAGACTGCACTAACTGATGAGAAAAGGTATTTAGCAGTTTATATTTACTAAAATAATTGCATTTTCATGTTCTGTGTACTGTGGGAGACCAGATATAGTGAATGCAGGCTCCTGGGTTTAGTAACACTTTAAATCCAATTGGCTGTAGTTCACACCTGAGAGTTGTTCTGCTTGTTTCTCTACGCCTGCTTATGAAAATTACATTTTTTCTAATTGTCCCCCTGTGCACTGAGTCGCATTACGCTCAAAAACATGAGCTTCTTTATTTAGTGTAACCAGGTGGTTTTGGCCACATAGACTTTAATGAGAACGCCTGTAAATGTGCGATACTAACGCTTTCGCACATTTTTACTCCTGAAGAATTTCTATTCTTCTATAGAACTGCTCAGCCCAGGAAACAAACTCCTGAAGCTTGATATATGTGCAAAAACACCTGTAATGCTCCTGTAATTTACCTGTATAATGCCCGAAAAACGTTTGAAAAAAAAAAATCAGCAATACGCTCTGCTCGGGTGTGATTGCAGCCTCAGAAAAAATGTGTAAATTTTGGGTGAACGTCATACGAATCTTGGGTGAAATTATTACGGACTCCTAAGTAAAAATGTGTCCAGAAGAGCTCTTGCACATCAGTAGCTAAAGCCTAGTACACATGGGCCGAATGTCGTCCGATTCAATAGAAACAACCCAACATTCAACCCATGTATATGGCAGCCGAGTCAGCTTCTGTCCAAGGCTCAGGACCGAAAAAGGTCTGACAACTGGCTCCCGATCAGTGCTCTCAGCCAATCGCTGACCGGAGTGTTCTGGTGAGGGGGGGGCATCCCCCTATAAGAACACAATAGAACAGCAGGGGAGATCGCTGTACTAACAGTGTATTGGTAGTACAGCGGCCCCAACATGAGCTGTCAGGTTGTTTTCAACGCACTGGGTTGAACGGAAAAAAAAACTAGTGGTGTTTACAAGGCTTTAGCTTGTTCGATGTACTTGCCGGCGTATTTCCTTTGTCCAGGCAACCCAGGCGCAGCATACAAGTCCCCCAATGACATGAATGGATGTGCGCTGCTGTACTCGAGTAAATGGTGGTGCCATTGAAGTACATAGTACAGCATATGAAATTTAAAAAAAGCTGTGTGCTGCACCTGGACTACCCGAGCAAAGGGAATTTGCCAGCAATTACACCGAACATGATCTGCCGCCTGTGTGCAAGAGCCCGAAAATGACTAAACACAACCGTTTAGCATCATAACCTACTTACTTCTTTGCAATGTGAGAGCGTTTTTTTTTTCAGTCTGACTTCTTTTCATATTTTGTCAGTGCCCACCTCCTTCTTTAACCCATGATGAATATGTTATTCAGGATGAGGAGGTAACTTGCTGCATCATGGGAGTTGTAATTTTTGCCCCGGTTCAGTCCTCCTTTTCCACGACATGTGAGGAGGAGATCCGGCAATAGGCGCAGAAGAAAAAAATTCAAAAACCTTGTATGTGCCAATGGAAGATGTAAGGATTGTGTTCTTAGACTTCATGTACACGGGACCTTTTTACAACCTCTCCTGAGCGATTTAACTTGACAGATAGTAACCGAAGTTTAAAACGTTCGTTATGCCGCGTTTACATGCCGCGTTTTTTTTAAGTAGCCAAAAATGAAAAACGCCTGTAAACGAAACGCGGCTAAACGTGAGTTACCGCGTTTAGCCGTGTTTGGCGTTTGAAATGCCTGTAAACTCAGCTTCTGAACGCATTTTTTTGCGTTTTAAAAAAATGCCTCTAAACTCAACTGCCTAGAAACGACTATAAATGACCCTGTGTACATGGACAGATGAGATAACATAGGGGAGAGTTCAGGGGCAGTTAAAAAAAAATGGCCAACTGCTCCTAAGGCCTCATGCACATGAGACGCCGGTGCAAACTCTGCTGAACACATGTTTTTAAAAGCTGAAACCGGCCTTTAGAAACGCCCGTTTTGCCGTGTTTGCATGGCGCGTTTAGCCGCGTTTTACAGCGTTTACGTCTAGAAGCGTCTGCAGAGCAGACAATGACATTTTGCAACCCAACTTTGAAGCCCCGTATCTCAGGGCCACTTGGTGCTAGGAACCCCAAATTTGGACTAACAATATAACATATCCAAATTTGGAATGCCTAGCACCAAGTGGCCCCGAGATACGGGGCCCCAAAGTCGGGTCGCAAAATGTCAAGCACTTCTGCAGCAGAGAATGACATTTTCCGACCTGACTTTGGGGCCCCATATCTAGAGCCACTTGGTGCTAGGAACCCCAAATTTGGATATGTTATATTGTTAGTCCAACAGTGTTAGCACACCAAATTTGGGGTTCCTAGCACCAAGGGGCCCCGAGATATGGGGCCCCAAAGTCGGGTCACAAAATGTCAAGCACTTTTCTGCAGCAGAGAATGACATTTTCCAACCTGACTTTGGGGCCCCATATCTCGGAGCCACTTGGTCCCAGGAACCCCATATTAGGATATGTTATAGTGTCCAACTGTGTTAGCATACCAAATTTGGGGTTCCTAGCACCAAGTGGCCCCGAGATATGGGGCCCCAAAGTCGGGTTGTAAAAAACACTTATAAACACAAACGCGGTACCGGCGTTTTTTTGCTTCTGGAAAAACGAGGTTAAACGCAACTGCCTAAAAACGCCAAAAAACAAGACTGTGTACATGGACACATAGGATAACATTGAATGGGTCCGTTGAAAAAATGTCCAACTGCCTCTGAACGCGAGTTTAACAGCGTCTCGTGTGCATGAGGCCTTAATGTCGGTTTAGCAGCAGCAGTGTACATGAGGCCTTATTTTTTCACAGCTGCAATCTGCTTAGTTACTACAGCTTCAATTACTTTTACTTTACTTCTGTAAATCAGAAACAGCTGGGTCTATTGGAAATAAACTAACCTGACGGTAATAAGGTCAAATTTGATTAGCTAGAGACTTTTATACTTCACATAATCATAAGTGCACTTTGCTGTATGGAATACCACCAGTGGCGTCTATGGACTGTACAACACTTAGGGGTCTACTTATAAATGTGTTCACGGAACTTTCTTGCAGGAATCTCACATTTTTCCAATTAAATCAAATTAGAAAATGTGTGAGTCTCGGGAGAAAGCTGTGGGAATCTTGCATGAAAACTTTTATAAGAAGACTCCTTATTGTACAACAAATGTTCAAAATATAATGTAAAATAAATCTTCCTTCTATGTTACTGTGATATAAAATGTTTACGCTGTGCATTAAACATCACCAATTAATGAAGCTTCAAAGGTGGTCACTTTTTGTGGAATACACAGAAATTTTGGATCTTCCTGTCCTCATCCACCAGGAAGAGAGGGGGTCAAAAATTGCTGCACACTCCACAGGTTCCTAAAGAACTAAGAGATTCTTAATGGGACTGACACGGACCACCTTCAAGTGAACCTGTGGCCAGGCTATGAACACTAAAGTGCTGATAGACTTTTAACAAACAGTGGGGGGCCAGTTTACACCAGAATGAAATGGGGGGAAAGGCACGTTCTGTGTGTATTTCCCACACTGTGTTCCAAACGCACTGCCTGTACGATCTGCAGCAGGTGCCAATACATTGTTAACAGCACCCCAAACACAGAACGCAAACGCATCGTATTTGTGGATGCCAGAACGCATGGTACCGCAATACTATGCAATATCGCGCCGCGCATTCTTCCAAAGTAGTGAACGCGCAGGAATCTCACAGCGCCGTGGATCGAGTTTCTGTGCAGTTCTTTTGTGAACCAGCCCAAAATAAAGTTTGCAACAAGCCTCCACTGACCTGTGTAGCTGTAAACACTGTGGAGCAATTCATCTTCAATATTTACAGGAAAAGCACTGAATTCCTTCAGGAGGTGCAATTAGGAGCTCAGCTCACCTGCTTCTCCGCTATCAGAGCAACTGCTCGTGATGAGGGAATGGCAGTTAATCGATCCACAATTATGACAGCCCCTATATCAAGCCCTCTGAAAGAAAGACACCTACTAATGCATCCAATGGGCAATGACTAACCTTGGCACCACTACAGGTACACGTCAAGTATGAATGGACTAAAAGTTTCATATAATGTCTAGGGTTCTAATGGAATTTATTTACTTTCAATATAATATTAATCCTGAAGATACATTTTCCACATTGGGTATTAGGTTTTGTCTTTATTATAAAATTTAGGAAAGTGGAAAGATAGCGCAGAACTTGTGAGGGTACCCTATTGGTACTGACATCGAAAAGTACTGCAATGATGTTGGTGTATGTGATCTGGTTACCAGGTAGGCAGCTTCTACACCCCAAAGGATCTCTGTGGTTTGTACTGTACTAAAGTGCCACACCAGTGCTCAATAGTCCAGATACAGTTTTATTCCAGTAAAGGACAATCAAAAGGGAAGCCAATGCGTTTAAAGGGTCCAAAAAATTCCAACCATCAGAGCTAAGGAAAACATAGAGAAATGTCTATATAAATCTCCAGTTTTTGGACCCCCCGAAACGCGTTGGCCACCCTTTTGACTATTTATTTGGCCTTTGCTGGAACAAAACTGGATCTGGATTATAGAGCAGTGGTGCAGAACACATTTTTATTTAAAATACAGTTCAATATAAGACTGATATTGCACAGACATGATCCACAGTGCATATGAAATTCTTTTTACAGTTAACATCCATCAAGTGTAATTCCGGTATTTTATGGCCCACTCTGAAATCCCATTGTCTCACTTTTTTCTGGCGTGTAAAATCAGATGGCTGCACTTTTACACAGATAGAAGGATCAATATTAGCAAATGGCCAGCTAAAAATGTGTTGATAAAGATTTTATAGTAAACTAGATCAATAATCCAACCCAATTACAGTAAATTTTGATTTTCCAATAAGGGCAAGTAAAGAAATTCATTTTATGTGTGTTTAGTGTTCCTCCAATTTAAATATCTGCTTACAATTGCCAACATGGACAAAATCTGTACTACAAATTAACAGACCAGCAAATCATTTTCTCCCAGCAGTTATAATAGACAATCGCCTACCTGTGTAATCGTTTTACTTTATTTGTGGTTAGGCCTTGGTTCTCCTTCCTATATGGTTTAAGAGGAGAATTACTCTATTTGCTGGGCCTGCAGTCAGTGTGCCCGTGTGTGACTAAGTCAGAAGAAATCAGGAAGGTCAGGCGGTGGAGAATGTAAACGAATTTGAGAATGGAGTTCTCAGCCTCCCACTCGTATAAGTGCACTGAAAATAAAGTAAACTCAAAAAGTAAAGATTTGCTATCTCCTAGGAAATGTTCAGAAATGTTAAATGTACCTAAGCAGAACCCTTAAAAATGTACTCTTTGTCCTGAATTCCTCTTTTAAAAAAAACAGCAGTAAACTTTGTGTGCCTAGGCATTCCTATTCTGTAACGTCATAGCCGTATATCTGCAGGGTCACACTATTTGGAGTGAATTTTTGGTGCTGCTAAGTGTACTTGCTGGAGAGAAATCTGTACCTGTGGTGAAGGATCTCCCTGCTCCTATTTTATTTATTCTGTGGATCTCTGATTTCTACACCTGCTTCTTAAACTTTACCACCACCACCCACCATCAGAGCAGCAGTCATCAGAGGGGAGGCTCTGACAGGAGGAAGCAAAGCCCTGATCCTTTACCAAGATGGCCACAACCACACAAGAACACAGCGTGGAACAAGGAATGGTAAGTCAGTAAGTGGAAAAAGATCAGCTGCAGGGATGTCTACTTTATGGGCACGACAATTTAGTCCCACTATAAGACTTAAAAGATAAGTTTACCTTTGGAACATGTTACATGTTCCATCCGTTTTTAGGGTGGAACATGTTCCAGTATCTGCACCTTCTCCCCCAATGTCCCCCCTCCTTTGGACAGCGGGCAGGGGATCTACTCTCCACGCCCGCTGTCACATTTTGAAAACAGTGTGGCCGTGTAGGGCTCTACCCACACAGCCGTGCTATTCATTAACAGGTGAATGAATAGACTACAAGTACCGTCGGCCATTGTGGCTGACAGCTTGTAGTTCTCAATGAACTACGAGGGCCCTGGTGAGCATCCTTTTAGTTCATTGGTCTTCCTGCTCTCAAATAACTGCCTGCCTGTATCTGAGGTATGGGCAGACAGCTATCCTAAGTGCCGGTTCACACAGGGGCGACTTGTCAGGCGACCTACCTGCCTGACAAGTCGCCTCCCGTTCTGTACAATGGAACCGTTCTAATAGGAGCGACGCAAGTCGCTCCGACTTAGAAAAAGGTTCCTGTACTACTTTGGGGGCGACTTGAGGCGACTTGCATAGACTTCTATACAGAAGTCGTTTTGCAAGTCGCCGTGGAAGTCGTGTGCAGGTTGCCTCGGTGAGGCGACCTGCAAGTCGTGCCGCCCCTGTGTGAACCGGGGCTAAGAGTTTGCAGGAGCCGGACATTATGCTCACGATCTGCTGAAAAATGTGCATTTATTCTTTTTTTTGAAAAGATTAACTTAGCCTTTAGAATGTATACGGGAAGCAAATCCTAGCCTCTTATGCCGCGTACACACGACCGGACTTTCCGTCAGAATAGACTCCGACGATCATTCCGACGGAGTTCTGCTGAAACGGACTTACCTACACACGATCACACCAAAGTCCAATCGTTTAGAACGCGATGACGTACGATGGGAGTAGAAAAAGGAAGTTCAATAGCCAGTAGCCAATAGCTGCCCTTGCGTTGTTTTTGGTTAGTCAGAATAGCATACAGACGAACGGTTTTCCCGATAGGGACTGATTCCATCGGAAAGATTTGAAACATTCTATCTACTATATCCTAGGTCCGTCAGAATTTTAGAAAGAAAAAGTCAGATGAAGCCCACACACGATCGGAATGTCCGACGGAATGATTCAGTCAGACCTTTTCTGCCGGAAAGTCCGGTCGTGTGTACGCGGCATTAGTATGTCATCTTGTCATTCAGACATTGAAGTAGTACACCAGTCCACCATTTTGTTACTAATCAGGTGGTCTGAGAATTCCTTGCTGGCCGCTCCCACCAGCCATAGTCTGCCTGAATTTCATGAAGATTCATTGGGTCTAAAATAAGGTATGTGATAAAAAATGAAAAGGTTTTAATTCAAGAATGAGTTCACCTTTTCACGAAAAAAAGAAAAGGTGAACTAACTCCAAATATCTTGGCCACCCCTCTGAACCTTACTGCACATAGCGGCCACGATGGCTCGTGCTTCCGGTATAGCAGTCTGCACTCCGCAATATGAAGCCCCTGAGTGAGCATCTATCAAAATTTTCGCAATGGCAAGCGATCATTGATCAGCGTGACCCCATGACTGTGCTGATCAATAAGGAATGTTTTTTTTATGGCACAGCCTACCAAAGAAGTAGCCTCAGATGCACTTCTCATTGGTCAGCACTCTCACATGCCTGTGCTGACCAATCAGCGCTTGCGTTTGCAAACTTTATGATGGATATTTACTCCGGGGCTGCATTGGTGTGTATGGTCCACTACACTGGCAGTGCGGGCCAACATAACCGCTATGAGCAGAAAGGTCTACAGGGGTGGCCAGGATATTTATAGTTATGCCGCGTACACAAAGCGGACTTTACGGCAGACTTTGTCCTGCAGACTTTTCGACGGACTTTACGACGGACTTTCCAAATGAACGGACGATCAACCAAAGTCCGACAGATTTGTACGTGATGACGTACGACCGGACTAAAACAAGGAAGTTCATAGCCAGTAGCCATTAGCTGCCCTAGCGTTGGATTTTGGCCGTCGGACTAGCATACAGACGAGCGGACTTTTCGACCGGACTCGAGTCTGTCGAAAAGATTTGAAACATGTTTCATTTCTAGGTCCGTCGAACTTTTGGGGAAAAAAGTCCGCTGGAGCCCACACACGATCGAATTGTCCGACGAACTCCGGTCCGCCGAACCAAGTATGCCATAAAGTCCGGTCGTGTGTACGCGGCATTAGAAGCACAAAGACAGTACTGAAGACATATTGGTTAGCATTAGCTAGGCAGAGACAGGTACTCATAGTCCTCTGTATCTATAAGGATACAGTGTCCCAGATTTCCATCTTTTATGAAGGGGAGGCTACAATGGGTGTTTTATTTTTATAAAAATAGAGAAAACCATAAAAGTCGTGCAACTGACATTCCTCATAACTCCATTAAACATGATGGACAATGCTGGTTAAAAACTTCCATGGTTTTCCTCTGTTTTTTACAATTAGTTTTTTATACCAGCACTGTATACAAAAGTATAAACACAGGCAGCAATATGCTACAAATTACCCACGGCGTTCACCGCAACGAAATACTATTTTTCAGCTTAAATAAATAAGGCCCTTAGAGCTTTACATCTTTCTAAATTACCGTTTCCTGACATGAACTTCCACAGGTGGAATGACACAGGCGCCCTAAGAGCATTGTAACACAGATAGTTATTAATAAAGTGCTTGTACGGCTTCTGTGTAGGTACATGGCACTGTTCACTTGAGACGGTGTCTTTCTCAATGATTTCTGTGGTTGCATAATTAATACAAACACGTTTTTTCCACTAGCCTTAGCTGTGAAACAGCTGCTTAGTTTTCCCACAAACCCCTTTGAACGCTTAGGCTTTTCTACAGCAAAACTTGCCAGACGCAAACTTCAAAGTGTCAAGGATGAAGAGGTACCTCAGAGAAGAGCAGAGGAGGAAATGATTCCTCAAAGCAAAGGTACTATCAAGGTTATCGCTGAGAACGATCCTGATTGTTCCATGTCTATAGAGTAAAGGTTTATTTCCTCATTCTATTAGTATAAACAGAATTTATTATCGTCACAATATTTAGAAAATGTTCCTGTAATAGGCAGCCTCTATACTATCAATATTCAAGTACAGGACTGTACTTTGTAATGTAGAAAGAGTTGTTCCAGATTCAGCCCATGCAGCCTTAAAGTGTTTCTAAAGACATAGTTGTTCTATAAGTGCAACTTATATAGTAATATAGGGATGTCAAACTCAATTTCATAGTGAGTCGCATCAGCAGTATGGTTGCCTTCAAAGGGCTGGTTGTATCTGGGGATATACTACTTACAGAGTGCAGGGTTCAGGAGTGCACTATGTACAGAGTTCAGGGTTCAGGAGTGCACTACTTACAGAGTGCGGGTTCAGGAGTGCAGTATTCACAGAGTGCAGGGTTCAGGAGTGCACTATGTACAGAGTGCTGGGTTCAGGAGTGCACTACTTACAGAGTGCGGGTTCAGGAGTGCACTATGTACAGAGTGCTGGGTTCAGGAGTGCACTACTTACAGAGTGCAGGGTTCAGGAGTGCACTATGTATAGAGTGCTGGGTTCAGGAGTGCACTACTTACAGAGTGCAGGGTTCAGGAGTGCACTACCCAGAGTGCAGGGTTCAGGAGTGCACTATGTACAGAGTGCAGGGTTCAGGAGTGCACTACGCACAGAGTGCAGGGTTCAGGAGTGCACTACGCACAGAGTGCAGGGTTCAGGAGTGCACTACGCACAGAGTGCAGGGTTCAGGAGTGCACTATGCACAGAGTGCAGGGTTCAGGAGTGCACTATGCACAGAGTGCAGGGTTCAGGAGTGCACTACGCACAGAGTGCAGGGTTCAGGAGTGCACTACGCACAGAGTGCAGGGTTCAGGAGTGCACTACGCACAGAGTGCAGGGTTCAGGAGTGCACTACGCACAGAGTGCAGGGTTCAGGAGTGCACTACGCACAGAGTGCAGGGTTCAGGAGTGCACTACACATAGTGTACAGGGTTCAGGAGTGCACTATGTATAGTGTGCAGGGTTCAGGAGTGCACTACGCACAGAGTGCAGGGTTCAGGAGTGCACTACGCGCAGAGTTCAGGAGTGCACTACGCACAGGGTTCAGGAGTGCACTACGTACAGAGTACAGGGTTCAGGAGTGCACTACAGTTAGTGGTGCGCTACGTACAGAGTTTAAGAGTGAGTTACGTATAGAGTGTAGTGTTCAGGGGTACACAGGAATACAGAGTGAAGGGTTTAGGAGTGCACTATACAAAGCTTCCTCTCATCTCTACTCTCTCCTACTTGGCCTGGCTCTAGTACCTCCCTGTGTAGGTGGCTCTACTAACCATGTATTCAGCTCTAGTACCCCCCCTGTGTAGGCTTCTCCACTACTCGTGTATTTGGCTGAGAGCAAAGGCACAGTGGTGTAGTGGGTAGCACTCTTGCCTAGCAGTAAGTAGGGTTGCTGGTTCAAATCCCAACCACAACACTACCTGCCTGGAGTTTGCATGTTCTCCCTGTGCCTGCGTGGGTTTCCTCCGGGTACTCCGGTTTCCTCCCACACTCCAAAGACATGCTGGAAGGTTAATTGAATCCTGTCTAAATTGTCCCTAGTATGTATGAATGTGTGTTAGGGACCTTAGATTGTAAGCTCCTTGAGGGTAGGGACTGATGTGAATGTACAATGCATATGTAAAGCGCTGTGTAAATTGATGGCGCTATATAAGTACCTGAAATAAATAAAAATAAAATAAATAAATACAGACAGCTTCTGTGTTTACAAATGGCAGCGGGGGGCAGGAGCAGAGGGTGACAGATGCCTGCAAAACTAAGCGCGGGCCTTGTGTTTGACATATATGCAATAAACTATATGTAGAAGAAAAGAAGCCCGAAGGCCAACGTTGAGCTTGAAATGAGAAAAGGTTATATATGAATAAATATACACAGCTGCCAGAACCTTAAAGTCTAATACCAAAACTCAAACAGATAAAATATGCAAAATAGATGCAGCGCATATGATGATGCTCTCCATGTGTTCAGATTAAGAGCTTAATCTGAACACATGGAGAGCGTCATCATATGACTGGTGTGGCAGTGATCAGGGATACCGACTGGTGACACATTACCAGCTAAGGCTGCAATTCCAGACAACTTTAAAGGTCCTGGGAGTCCGTTTTTCCTTGAGCTTGGTGAGATTACTGTTTAGTGGTCACGGAGATCTGGTAAGCAGGTTATCTACTCACTTGGGTGTGGAGCTGGACGCACTTTATATGAAGGATTTGTTCACGATTTCCTCCTCTGTAGCTTATCATCTCTATTCACACGGATGGGCGTTACCTCCTTGTCAGTTATGGACTTGAATCTCAATGGGACTCTGCTTTAGTTTTCTTTCACTTTATAAATTGACTAATATTTTCACTAGCGCTGCATCTATTTTGCATATAATATACCACATGTAGCATATAACTGATAGACGAACCCAACCTCTTTCACCCCTCACAGGCCAGCTTGTATCCTGCTCGATTTCCTGCAATCACCCGGGTGCCGAGGCCTTGGATTCTGCTCTTTCTCCGCTGCAAGCCACCATCTAAATGAAGGGCCACACACTTAAGATGCTTAAAGCGGAAGTAAACCCTTTCATAAAACCAGTTTCATTTATGGCACGTGCCGAAAATGTAACACTCCCATTGGTTGTGCTCTCGACCAAACTGTCAAACCATCCAATGGCTGGTGTTATAACTGATCACATGTGCAGCATCACGGCAGTTGTAGATTAAACAGAGGCCAAGATGGCAGCTTCCTTGGCTGAAAAAAATAGGAGGGTTTACTTACACTTTAACTCCACCAAGAGATTATTGCAATGACAACTCAAAGCCCCCAACATGTTTCACCCATAGAAGGCCTTTATCATGGGGATCCTCATCATTACAATAAACCTTGGCTGGAGTTGACCGTCTTCGGTGTGCAGCCTGTTATTTGGATGGTGGATAGCATAAAACTGAGAATATGGTTTTTGCCTGGACATCTTCAATGAAGTTTTTTTTACTTAGCCATCAAAGTTAAACATCATGCACCAGAATGATCTATTTACCTCCAGCAGCTACTATATGCCCACGTTTATTGAAATAACACACACTGTCATTCCTATTTTTTTATGAAGCAGTGTAAGAAAGGTATACAATTGCTCAAAGCTGTCACTCATCTCCCACGCGACATCACAGTGTTGTGGCACATAAATAGCATTGTGCAAACAATCCTCTGTCATTATCAAAATTGCACTACCATAGATGAAACTTAAAAAAATACTAATAACAGCGAGCAATAATGCAGACTGTTACAGAAAGGAAAGCAATGAAATGGTGTCACTGAGGGGAGACTAGCCCCAAACTGTAAGCTAAGCATTAATCAATCAATATCAGGGCTCATCTATCTAGGTACAACAGGGAAGATCTGTCTGACACTATTTATTTTGCTCCTAGTTCATCAAATTTCCCCTTATGCTGACCATGCACATAGATATAACAAATAAATAGATCACAGATTCAGTTGTTTAAGGCCAAACTCCGAGAAACTCACTTTACTTTTCACAAAGATGCTAAAGGGCACTTAAAGCATATCATTGAGATCCCTTAGGGTTCAACCCAATGTTGGACAGTCCACTGCTTTCCGGTAGTGTTTACATTTTTCTGCCCCTTCCTGCCTACTGCATATTCATATTGGCCGTTGAGGCATCTCATCATAATTATGGGTCAAGAAGAATGTATGGAAGTCAGGAGAGAGGGGGAAACCTGTAGTCTAGACCAGCTTTCTTCAACCATGGTGCTCAGGCATCCTGGAGTGCCTTCAGCTTTCTTTAGGAGTGCCTTGGCAAAAAGCCTAAAAATTGCATAAAAAATTGTATACAAGCTTAATGGGTGGATCAAGCCTGCCTTTTAGTTACACAAAGCCACGGGGTTTCATTGTGCACCATTACAACCTTCCAGCTACCAATGACGTCAACGATTGATAGGGAGGACGTTGGGCGCCCGCAAAGCATCCCTGTTTGCCCCCCCTTCCCCTCTCTATCAGCACTGGGGTCACATTAGCTGAGTGAGGAAGAGAAACTGAGGAAGAAGAGAAACATTGGAAAACTAGTCAGTACCAGTGTGGAAAAGTTGTATTTGCTTTGGAAGAATAAATCACCTCTAACTTTGGGTGTCCTGTGTATGTGGATGTTGCTGCATTACGTAAATTTTTTTTATATTTTAGAATGGAGTGCCTGGAGATTGTGCAGAATTTTATTGGTGTCCCTTGACTGAAAAAAAGTTGAGAAACACTGGTTTAGGAAACCGCTAATGCTTCTTGTGCAACTGGTCTGGTGAACTTATGTATCTTTCTCTAGAATTCCTCCTGAGAATTAGCAGTGCACTTTCTGGTATGTAAAGGAGAAGGAGGGCCAAAGCTCTTTTGGCCTTACTTCTCCTGCAGGTCACAGGAGTGCACTTAGTTCTGCACTCCTGTGACCCGTATTCAGCCAACAGGTTAAAGTCTGCTTTCGGCTGACGTCATTAAGCTGGTCCAGACTCTGGATGGAGGCTGACTTTAAAGGAGAAGTACAGTCAAAGCTCGTTTGGCTGTACTTATCCTATGGATCACAGGGGTGCAGTCCGTTCTGCACTTCTGTGACCTGTTTTGGGCTGAAGCCTGCTGTCAGCGGACATCACAGAAACTGTCCAGGCTGGGAAAAGATTGTGACCATATGGTCAGGATTCACCCGGGAGCCTAGACTGGCACCTGGTTCAATCTCTCAGCAAGCCACTGAGAGTCTGAGCCTGACAGTCACCAGCTCTCTGCTCAGGGAGTACTGAGAACCAAGCGATCAGCTGTGTTTGATCGCTCAGTTCTCAGCCTTAGAGCCTGCAGGGGACAGATGCAGCAATGGACCAATGCTGCATACACCTAGGTAAGTAAGATACTAATATATATATATATATATATATATATATATATATATATATATATATATATATATCCATACTTTTTTTTAAAGTGATTGTGGACAAACATAGATCTATACTTAAAAAATAGTTCTTTTTTTTGTCATCACTCTTCTATGTTTCTATCTAATGTGATTTCAAGGCTGGGGTTACTGGTGAAGGTGTTTAGGCAGTTTACAAGTGTAAAGGTGGTTCAGCAAGGGGGCGTAAAATCACAATTGAATTGTTGAACAGCATTAAAAATATATTGATAAAAAATATATTGATAGGTAAATCGGTTCACAGATATGTGCATTTTTCAGCTTGTCTAGAGTTCCAACTATTTGTTGTCGCTCCCAAAAACAAGTATTACTAACCAAACAGTAACACAATATATTAGGCAAGGGGTAGGCAACCTTTTGAGCACAGTGTGTGGAAAAATGTTTTCAAAGAAATTAAGCGTGCCAAAGTAAATGCTGTAAACGACTTGTGTAGTAGTGAGAAATTAACATCCTGCACTCTCCACACCTCAGATCAGCCCCAATTCATGCACCTTCACACCTCAGATCACTGTCCTCCCTGCAAATCTGTTTCACCACTGTACCTCCCTGCACATCTGCACCACCACTGTACATCTGCCCCACCACTGTACTACCCCCTACTCATCTGCTCCACCACTGTAACCCCCCCCCTGCGTATCTGCCCCACCACTGTAACCGCCTGTACATCTGCCTCATCACTGTACCACCTTGCTCATCTGCCCCACCAATGTACCCCCTTTCTCATCTGCCCCACCACTATAACCCCCTGCACATATGCCCCACCACTGTAACCCCCTGAACATCTGCCCCACCACTGTAACCCCCTGCACATCTGCCCCACCACTGTAACCCCCTGCACATCTGCCCCACCACTGTAACCCCCTGCACATCTGCCCCACCTCTGTACCCCCCTGCTCATCTGCCCCCCCCAATGTTCCCCCTTTCTCATCTGCCCCACCACTGTACCTCCACACACATCTGCTCCACCACTGAACCATCTTCTCATCCGTCCTAACACTGAACTTATCTGCTCATCTTCTCCACCACTGTAACCCCCTTTCTCATTTGCCCCATGACTGTACCTCCTGCACATCTGTCCCACCTCTGTTCCCCCTGCTCTTCTGCCCCACCAATGTACCTCCTTTCTCTTCTGCCCCAACACTGAACCCCCCTGCTCATCTTTCCCACCACTGTAACCCCCTTCTCATCTGCCCCATCACCATACCCCCCTGATTTTCTGTCCCACCACTGAACCCCCATTCTCATCCCACCCACCATTGTACCTCCTGCACATCTGCCCCCACTGTACCCCTTTTCTCATCTGCCCCACCACTGTACCTCCCTGCACATCTGCTCCACCACCGTATCCTCATGCTCTTCTGTCTCACTACTGAATCACCTTCTCATCTATCCTAACACTGAACCCATCTGCTCATCTTCTCCACCACTGTAACCCACTTTCTCATCTGCCCCACCAATGTACTTCCTGCACATCTGTCTCACCTCTGTACCCCCTGATCTTCTGCCCCACCTGTTTTCCCCCTGCTCTCCTGCCCCACCACTATAACTCCTTGCTCATCGTCCCCACCAATACACTTCCTTTCACATCTGCCTAACTGCTCTATCCCCTTGCTTTTCTGCCCCAACACTGAACCCCCCTGCTCTTCTGTCCCACTGCTGAACCTCCTTCTCATCTCTTCCACCATTGTACCCTCCTGCTCTTCTGTCCCACCTCTAAACCCCTCCTGCTCATTTTCCCCACCGCTGTACCCTCCTGCTCATCTGCTCCACCGTTGTACCCTCTTCTCATCTATGATGTGTGTAATATGCAGAGTGGTGAAGGGAAGCAGAGATGAGACACATCTACCTGTCCTGGCACACTCATCCTTGTGATCCGCCTCTCGCATCCAGCCCACGTGCCTGTATGGGATGTATGGGATGTATGTGACGTCACATACAAGCATCTGAAATAGATGTGCAATGATAAGCTCAGGTCAGGGGCATTTTCTGAAAGCAGTGGGCCTGTGTGCAGGATCATAAGTTGGACCCCCACAGCTGAGAACAAGTGGTTGGGTGTGATTTTCATTGTGCTAAATACTGGCTGTGGCTTAAAGGGACACAGAATGCAGAGGGGTTCAGTAATAAGTGACGCAATGTTTCAGGAATAATTTCAACAAAGTTCCCAGAAGCTCAACAGTAATTCCACAAACTGCCACCTGATTGTGATGCGATTGTGAAATCCCTTCTTTCTGAGATTGGTAGTGGCAACCAAGCGAGTCCTCTTCCTCCAGATGGTGGACAGGGCTAGCAGGGCTGTGAGTGGCTTTAGCAGTGGCCAATGACAGTCTTCCTCCTTCTGGAAACAGGGACCGCCCCACCAACCCCAGTAGAACTGCACCCAATCTTTTCCCCATCACAAAAGCTGATGATCGCAGCTACAGCAAAGTTAGAGAACCAAACAATATTTGCCCTCTTTTAAAACGTGGAGGCACAGTGCCTCCCCCTCAGTGCAGGTTCAGTGTGGGGAATTCTGAAATTGGAATGCATTAGTGTCTCACTGACATTCCCCTGCGCTGCTCTGCTGATGGGGGAGGGAGTCAAGTTCCGGCAAAAGAGGCTTTGCGTGCCACTTGCGGCACCAGTGCCAGGGGTTGCCTACCCCTGTATTAAGCAATACAAGAATGATTACCTAGCTGTGAAATATTTTATTGCCAATCAGCGAGCAGAAAAAATGATGAAACACTGCAAGCCTTGACTGCAGGACTGCACAGCAGCACTGGGAAAAACATTATGACATTCTGGATGTAATTATAAGCGCTGAACTCCACACAAACAAAGGGCACGCTGACAATCTACTGATATATAATGTGGGATTGTTCACAGCAGGAATGCTGAGGTCGGATTGCAGAAGTTAGAATTCCTTGCATTGTAGGCTGTCCTCTTCGTGGATCAGCTACAAGTTTACTAAAGGAAGGAGAGTTCTCTTTTTGCTACATCCTGCCAACAGACCTCCTGCCAATACTTTGTGGCACTTCCAACATTTGACAGACATTTGTTACTTTGGACACCACCTCTCTGCTTTTCAGGTTTTCAGGAATGACTGCAACAAAAATATACAGTTTTGGGTGGGCAGCAGTGATTGAATCACCCGCCAGAATCTTATATCTCTCCAAAACATCACTGGCAAGAATTGACCATCTCCATCATGGCAGTTGGTGGGAACTGGGAATGCTGGTGGCTATATTCAAGCACTGCAGTCAGAAGCCAGTATGTGATTTCACAGGGCAGACCATAGATGATATGATCATGGGTTGCAGGAAAGAATATTGCTCGATTACCCCCATCAACAGAGTCAGTGTTAATGGGGGAATCCCACTCGTGGAGCTATTGTGTTCTCCTGGAGGATGGTAGGGGCTCGGGGAACGCAGTGGCAATGATCGCATGTAAAAATGGCAATAATCGCAATAGGGTCCACCCTCTTTTGTGCCAGGTCACTCCGTTTATAGCGGATACATTTGACCTCCAGAACATATGCAGTCCTATGGTCGGACTTTTGGGAATAATAATTATGGACAAAATAAGAACTCTTCTAAGGTTATTATACTTTTATGTCCATAAATTGATTGTAATACATTGGATCCGGATGGACTACCTTATATTATCAGCCTGGAAGTCTCTGGTCAATTCTAATGTTACCCTATACAGAATGACATTTGATGCTGGGGGTGTCTTAAAAAATTTACCAGAATCTGGGCCAGATGGGTAGAATCAATGGAACCAGTGGAGAAAGGCCCTTAAACACAAGAAAAGATATATTTTAAGGGTTTCTCTATTGTGGTCCATAGGTTAATGCATGTCCTCATTTGACCTGACACAATGACTCAGCAGAAACCACCACAAATTGTATAATATAAGGTGAGGAGTAGTAGCTCACTCCGAAAAGTTTGGGGAGTTTACCCTTTTGAGTTCTGTTTCTTTCTGTTTCGAAATGATTTAAAGAAAATAAAATGCTGTATGTACATATCCATATATTTGTAAAGAATGTATGGAATACCTGTCCTGTATTGAAAAAGTATTGATTTACTTACAGTAATTTCCCTTATCCGAGGTTTGTAACTTGCATTTTTTGTGTGTGTGGCAACAAAAACTCTTTAAAAAAATGGCAATAATTGCATGTAAAAATCTGACATTCTGGTTGTACCCAAGTCCATCAATGGATCGACTTGGGTACAATCAGCCTGCCCATAGATAGTTTGCTCCATTGCAATGGTGGTCAATGGGAAGAATGTCTCTTACATTGGAGGTCAGTGAAAAGAATACTCCAATACACTGGGGTTCTTTAGGCCTCTTTCACACGGGGCAGATCAGTCATGATCCGCCCCGTGAACATCCGCTTGCTCAGCGGGGATAGCTCCGCCGATCCCCGCTGAGCAGGAAGATGACAGGTGCATCGCTGCACACTGTGCAGCGACGGACCTGTCAGAGCACCGCTCTCCCCTATGGGGGGATCGGATGATGACGGTCCGTAGTGTCCGTCGTCATCCGATCCGATCCGAAAATGGAGGGAAAAGTAGGTTTTTCCTCCGTTACACTTTTCGGATCGGAGCGGGTCGGATGTCAGCGGACATGTCATTGGGATTTTATGTGATAGACCAACACAAAGTGCCACATAATTGTTAAGTAAAAGAAAAATTATAAATGGTTTTCAAAATGTATTACAAATAAATATATGAAAAGTGTGGTGTGCATTTGTATTCAGCCCCCCTGGAGTCAATACTTTTTAGAACCACCTTTCACTGCAATTACAGCTGCAAGTCTTTTTGTGGATGTCTCAATCAGCTTTGCACATTTAGAGAGTGAACATGTTGCCCATTCTTCTTTGCAAAATAGCTCAGGCTCTGTCAGATTGGATGGAGAGTGAACAGAAATTTTCAAGTCTTACCACAGAATCTCAATTGGAATTAGGTCTGGATTTTGACTGGGCCATTCTAACACATGAATATGCTTTGATCTAAATCATTCCATTGTAGCTCTGGCTGTATGTTTAGGATCATTGTCATCATTGGGTGATGTGCAGTGTTAGTTTTCTGCCACACATAGCGTTTTTCTTTTAGGCCAAAAAGTTTGATTTTGGTCTTATTTGATCAGAGCACCTTCGTCCACATGTTTGCTGTGTCCCCCACAAGGCTTCTTGCAAACTGCAAACAGGACTTCTTATGGCTTTCTTTTTGCCACTCTTCCATAAAGGCCAGATTTTTTGGAGTGCACGACTAATAGTTGATTCTCCTGCCTGAGCTGTGGATCTCTGCAGCTCCTCCAGAGTTACCATGGGCCTCTTGGCTGCTTCTCTGATTACTGCTCTCCTTGCCCAGACTGTCAGTTTAGGTGGACGGCCATGTCTTGGTAGGTTTGCAGTTGAGCCATACTCTTTCCATTTTCAGATGATGGATTGTACAGTGCTCTGTGATATGTTCAAAGTTTGGGATCATTTTTTATAACCTAATCCTGCTTTAAACTTCTCCACAACTTTATCCCTGACCTGTTTGGTGTGTTTCTTGGCCTTGTTCACTAAGTTTCTCTAACAAACCTCTGAGGGCTTCACAGAACAGTTGTATTTATACTGAGATTAAATTACACACAGGTGTACTCTATTTACTAATTAGGCGACTTCTGAAGGCAATTGGTTCCACTAGATTTTAGTTAGGGGTATCAGAGTAAAGGGTGCTGAATACAAAGTCACATCAACTTTTTGGATATTTATTTGTAAAAAATAATTGAAAACAATTTATAATTTTCCTTCCACTTCACAATTAGTTGACACTTTGTGTTGGTCTATCACATAAAAATCCCACTAAAATACATTTACGTCTTTGGTTAAAACATGACAAGATGTGGAAAATTCCAAGGGGTGTGAATGTTTTTTTCAAGGCACTGTAATTGTAATAAAGAAGTTCAACTTTAATAGGCTGTTATGCTTTTTACGTTACCAAAAAAATCATCTTACCCCTCCCCTTTTTTTGTCGGCCCTTTTGGGCTAAAGTACATACAAATTAGGATGTAGGTACCTTATGGTTACCATTACAATACAAAAGAGAACCTTCAACATGTCTACATTTGAATGTTAGTGCATTCTAATGGCCAGAATGAATTAATATTAGAACATATTAACGCATATAAGATGTATTACCGTGCGTGTGCGCAAATGCACATAAACGTGTGCAATACGTGGCTTTTGCCAGCTTTTTAAAGCAGATTTTCTCCTGCCAGGAGAAAAGGCGTCCAGTAGAGCTGAGCAAACACTCAGCGTGCATGTGGCCTTAGGCAGACCGGTTTCCTATAAGCCCCTTTCTGATTTGGCTTTACATTGTTATTGGGACCCGACTTTACTGAGTTGATGGCTAAGCTTCAGCAATTGTCATTTCCCTGTGCAATGAAATTCTGAAGATTTATTTTATATCTCTCTCTCCAGCGTTCACTTAATGTATAACTAAAGGCAAAGCTGGGCAGCTGTCACTTAGGTATGACATTTGGGTACAAAGATGTCACTATCCAGGTTAAAGAAAATGGAAAAGATCTGAACAAACATGCAGAAAGTGACTTACTGGCCTAATAATGCAGCTCATCAATCCAGTGTTTTCCTATCTACCAAAAAGGTGCTGCATAGAAATCTTGGGAGGAGGCCGAGAAACAGGTTTTTCCTGATAAGCTTGTCTAGATCCGGAAAAGACAAGAGAGTTTTGTTTTCAATCAATGCTACTGAGTAGTGTCATGTTTGCGATCTCCGACAAGTATGATAATGCCGTACTTAAATAACCTTAAGGGAATGTTCACACCACATGTGGTGGGACTGAGTTTGGTGGCTATTCCAGCACATGGACAAAGCAAAATGCCTTGTGTCTGCTTTGCAATGTGGTGTGCGGACATGGTGCTCTGTATTGCATGCAGTACTTTTTTTTGAGCACAACGCAGTGCAAGGCAATCCACTGCCTCGCCTTGTGGAACTGGCAATTAGGCTTTATGAGATGTCTGTGTGACATCTCAGTAAACTTTGTTAAAAAAAATAAAAATGTTCAATGCGCTGAGCTCAGCATTAACTGCGGTGATCTCAGCCCTCCTGCACCACACACCTGCCGTTGTGTTGCAATGCACTGGATGCTGTGATTGAGCCCTAAAGGGAGCCAAACTTTCAGTCAACAGTCAATGGACCAATGGTCCGCTCACCCGACTGTTTGTGCATCTGCATAAAGGTTCGGGGTGAGCGGACCATTGGTCCATTGACTGTCTAAATCACTGTATAAATAATCCTGCCCTGACCCGTAGATAACCTCAACCCACTGCTCTATTTCTAAACCTCTCGCTATCTCTACTAGGGTTGTCCCGATACCACTTTTTTAGGACCGAGTACAAGTACCGATACTTTTTTCGAGTACTCGCCGATACCGATTACCGATCCTTTTTTTTTAATGTCACGTGAGTTTTTTTTTTTTTTTTTTTTTTTTTAACAGTGCTTTCTTTTTTTTTGGGGGGGGGGGGGGTGGAGGGGGTGAACGGTGTATGTGTGTGTGTGTTTTATTTATTTATCTACAGTTTTTATTTTTTACAATAATATTTTTTTTATTCTTTATTGCAATATGTTTTTTTTTGTTTTTTTTTTAATCAGCCCTGTTGGGGGGCTTTGGTGAGATATCAGGGGTCTTAACAGACCTTTGATATCTCCCCCTTGAGGCAGAGAAAGAGACCGAGGATAGAGATTCCCCAGTCCCTTTCTCTGCAGCCTCAGCTGCACTGAGAATGAATGGAGAGAAGACAGCGGCTCCTCTCCATTCATAAACTGACACATCGTAATCACAGGAGATTACAATGTTTCAGTTATGTGAATGGACAGAGTCAGCTGACTCTATCCACTCACAAAGGAAGGAGGAGGAGGACGGCGGAAGGGAGGGGGAGAACAGAGGGGGAGAACGGAGGGGGACAGAAAAGGAGAGAGGAACGGAGGGGGACAGAAAAGGAGAGAGGAACGGAGGGGGACAGTGGAGAGACACAGAGAAGGAGAGAGGAACAGAGGGGGACAGAAAAGGAGAGAGGAATGGAGGGGGACAGAAAAGGAGAGAGGAACGAAGGGGGACAGCGGAGAGACACAGAGAAGGAGAGAGGAACGGAGGGGGACAGCGGAGAGGCACAGAGGAACGGAGGGGGACAGCGTAGAGGCACAGAGAAGGAGAGAGGAACGGAGGGGGACAGCGGAGAGGCACAGAGAAGGAGAGAGGAACGGAGGGGGACAGCGGAGAGGCACAGAGGAACGGAGGGGGACAGCGGAGAGACACAGAGAAGGAGAGAGGAACAGAGGGGGACAGCGGAGAGGCACAGAGGAACAGAGGGGGACAGCGGAGAGACACAGAAGGAGAGAGGAACGGAGGGGGACAGCGGAGAGGCACAGAAAAGGAGAGAGGAACGGAGGGGGACAGCGGAGAGGCACAGAGGAATGGAGGGGGACAGCGTAGAGGCACAGAGGAACAGAGGGGGACAGCGGAGAGACACAGAAGGAGCGAGGAACGGAGGGGGACAGCGGAGAGGCACAGAGAAGGAGAGAGGAACGGAGGGGGACAGCGGAGAGGCACAGAGGAATGGAGGGGGACAGCGTAGAGGCACAGAGGAACAGAGGGGGACAGCGGAGAGACACAGAGAAGGAGAGAGGAACGGAGGGGGACAGGGGAGAGGCACAGAGGAACGGAGGGGGACAGCGTAGAGGCACAGAGGAACAGAGGGGGACAGCGGAGAGACACAGAAGGAGAGAGGAACAGAGGGGGACAGCGGAGAGGCACGGAGAAGGAGAGAGGAACGGAGGGGGACAGCGGAGAGGCACAGAGGAACGGAGGGGGCACGGAGGAGGATGCAGTGACAGTCAGCGGTGACCGATCACTGCTGTATGTCACTAAAGCCGCTGAAAGCCACTGGGGGAGAATCTTGTAACTCCCCCGCGCGCCGATCACAGCTGTCTTCCAGGTATCGGGGGAAGCATCGGGAGCATTTGCCCGAGTACAAGTACTTGGGCAAATGCTCGGTATCGGTGCCGATACCGATACTAGTGTTGGTATCGGGACAACCCTAATCTCTACCAATATGGCTTGGCTTGAAGTTGAAGATAAATACTACTGAATGGTAGTGGCTACATGCCATCCTCTTCAGTGCACCTGTCTGCTGGACAATAGTCAATTCTAGCCAAACTTAGTGGTAATGGCTGCATAGGGGCAACTATCCAGTGTGTGGGACCTGCCATATTTACACCCCCATATCCCCCAGCTGGGGGCCCGGCGGTCATTAGGGGTGATACACGCACGTTTCCTGATGGTGCTCGTCACCAGTATCTATGTGCTTATCTAATTGCTACCTTTTGTACCTTGTATTAATACCTATTTGGGAGTATATGGTGTGTGCTCGATGTAACGCGGTTGCTTTTAATTAGACAATGTTGTCCTATTTTATATTAGTCTAGGTTAGGGCTGCACAATTCTGGCCGAAATGAGAATCACGATTTTTTTTGCTTAGAATAAAAAGATCACGATTCTCGTGACGTAAAATCTTTCACATTATACAAAAAAATGGGCTAACTTTGCTGGTTAGTTGTTGTTTTTTTTTTAATTCATTAAAGTAATGAATAATAATGTAATAGTAATGAATGAGTAATTAAAATCCAGAAAAATTGCATTTGAAAGACCGCTGCGCAAAATATTGCAACAACCACCATTTAATTCTCTAGGGTGTCTACTAAAAAAATATATATAATGTTTGGGGGTAATTTTCTAGCACAAAAAAAATGATTTTAACTTGAAACCAACAAATGTCAGAAAAAGGTTTAGTGTTTAAGTGGTTAAACTTTTTTCACTTACACAGGAAGTCTATTCCATTGACAAATTGTTACAATGTTTATAATTAAGTTCAACTGATAAAGAATGTTTTGATTCTTGCCCAGTTTTTCTCTTCCTTTCTTTTGAGGGCTGGGGCTTCAGAAGAGCAGAGAGAATTCTTTGCATAGAAAGAATCGGGAAACACTTTAGTCAAGATCTCGATAACGATTCATGACGATTAATATCTAGTCTAGTCATATTCCTGATACGTGCCTGCTGTACCATGTACTTGTATGAAAAAGTATCCTATTCTCTTTGTATTTCTTAGTTTGCAAGAAAATCGCTGGTGTCCCCATGCTGTCCTATTTCAAACCGACCACTCTAGGCATGAGAACACACCCATCCTAGTGTGGCCAGTTTTCTGGCTGTGCTGGGAGAACAGCCTGTCTGTCCTCCAATGATCAGACCCTGCCCCCCACACAACTACTGGATGCAGTCTCCACCCCACCTTTCCAAGCTCTTTATGAAGCTGAGAACAGAGGATTGCATGGGTTGTTACTGATGTGCTGACAATTAATTGTCAATAGCACCTTTAGAAATATATTTACCTAGAAAAATGGTGACATGTTCAAACATTTTTTTTACCTGCTGTACAGTGGAACCTCGGTTTGCGAGTAACGCAGTTTACGAGCGTTTCGTAATACGAGCTGTTTTTTTTTCTTTTTATCCTGACTCAGTTTGCGAGAGCTGTCTCGCAAGACGAGGAGGATTCAAGCCTCTGGGGTGTGCAGTACCGCATTTGGCCAGAGGTGCGGGGCGCTGGTGACACTTGGAGACGCTCGGAGACACTCAGAGAAGGAGTGTTTCTGAGCGTCTCTGGCGCCCCCGCACCTCTGGCCACATGTGGTACTGCAAAGACAAGCAGCGGCTGAGGTACAGATTACCTGAGTTTCCATTATTTCCTATGGGGAAACTCGCTTTGATATACGAGTGCTTTGGATTACAAGCATTCTTCTGGAATGAATTATGCTCGTAATCCAAGGTATTACTGTATACTTTAACCGGTTAGCACCCGCCCACCGTAGATATACAGGACGGACGCTCTGTGCCAGATCACATACCTAGTACGTGATCTGACACTTCCAGGTCTGGGGCACACACGCGCGCGCCGCCAGCGACCCTCTCCTACAGTGATTGAACACAGCGGGAGCCAATCAACGGGTCCAGCAAAAGCAATGCCTGCCGGGAGCCGCCGATCGTTAGTGAGAAAGGCAGAATTGTGCTCTGCCTATGTAAACAAGGCAGACCTCCGTTCTGTGAGAGAGGAATGTGCTGATCCTGTGTTCCTGCTAAGCAGAAACATGGATCTTTACATTCCCCCAAAAGTAAAAGCACATCCCTCACACAGTTAACAAACACTCCCAGGGAACACATTAAACCCTTTGATCACCCATGATGTTAACACCTTCCCTGCCAGTGTCATTAGTACGGTAACAGTGCATGTTTTTTAGCACTAATCACTGTATTAGTGTCACTGGTCCACAAAAAGTGTCAAAAGTGTCAGCTAGGTGTCCGATTTGTCCGCCGCAATATCGCAGTCCCACTAGAAGTCACTGATTGGCGCCATTACTAGTACAAAAAATAAAGAAGTAAAAATATCCCATAGTTTGTAGACACTATAACTTTTGCGAAAAACAATCAACATACACTTATTCGGGTGTTGTTTACTAAAAATATGTAGCAGGATACATATTGGCTTAAATTGATGAAGAAATTAGATTTTTTTTTTAAAAATTATTGGGTATATTTTATAGCAGAAAGTAAAAAATATAGTTTTTTTTTCAAAATTGACGGTCTTTTTTTGTATATCAAGGTGATCAAATACCTCCAAAAGAAAGCTATATTTGTGGGGGAAAAAGGACATCAATTTTATTTGGGTACAGCGTTGCAAAAGTAACGTGGTGTCGCAAAAAATGGCCTGGTCATGAAGAGGGTGTAGGCATTAAGCTGCAACTGCTTCTACTACCAAAAAAAAAAAAAAAAAACAGACTAATTTCTTTGTTTTACATATATTTTGCTTTACAAATTTGGTTGTGCCCCTTTAAAACCTAATTATGTTCCACAATATGCATTGTCTGAAGAATAATTACATTTTAGCACTTTGTAAATCCAGCAGAATTTCATAAAACAGATATCAAAATAAGAATGTGGAAACCGTTTGTGAATTTATTTCAGGTGTGAGTGCTGATAATTTATTCCCCTGGAAATTATATACCGTATTTATATGGAATTTGCTTATGGGAATTAAAAGTAATGTGTTCCCTAACAGTTATTGTGAGGTGTATTCTCCACAAGGAGAGCATTTCATGAACTCCAGTCCAACCAGTAAAGTATATTTCGGGATTCCTTGCCCATTTTTTTTTTTAAAGAAAAAAGTTCAGCACAAGGGGGGGTTACCCAGCAAATCTCGTCCAAAAGAAGCATTCAGCCTCTTGGATTTTTGTAGCAGCAACTGCTGCTCTGCCCTTGGCCTTGGGGCCCCTGTCTGTTCCTCCATTCTTCTCCAAGTCTGTAAATGGGCACTAGCTCACCAGCCCAGGGTCCCTATACTGTGTGAAATCGATATTTATGAGAGCCAGCATCAATGGATCCTCCAGCAACCAGTAAAATTAGACCTCTCCTTCAACAGTAGATCCCTTCCAGCAATATAAGACCCCCCAGCAACAATAAATTCCCCATCAGCAACAATAGACCCTCACACAAAATCAGATCCCCACCAGTGACAATAGATCCCCCAGCAGCCAATATCAATAGACCCTCCAGCACACCCCACACCCCATGCTATTACATACATTTAGTGCTGGAGGTGCCAGAACTGTGTTCCCCCTGAAAAAAAGCCATATATATATATATATATATATATATATATATATATATATATATATATATATATATATACACCACACACACACACACACACACACACACATACAGGTGCATCTCATAAAATTAGATCATCAAAAAGTTAATTTATTTCAGTAATTCAATTCAAAAAGTGAAACTCATATATTTAATATAGATGCGGTACACGCAGAGTAATATATTTCAAGCATTTCTTTCTTTTCATTTTGATGATTATGGCTTGCAGCTAGTGAAAATACTAAAATTCAGTATCTCAGAAAATGTGAATATTACATAAGACCAATAAAAAAAGGATTTTTAATACAGAAATATTGGCTTACTGAAAAGTATGTCCATGTACAGTATAGTATGCACCCAATACTTGGTTGGGGCTGCTTTTGTATGAATTACTGCATCAATGCGTGGCATGGAGGCGTGGTACTGCTGAGGTGTTATGGAAGACCAGGTTGCCATGATAGCGGCCTTTAGCTCATCTGCATTGTTGGGTCTGAGGAAGATGAAAGACACCAGACCCAACAATGAGCAACCTGGGCTTCCATAACACCTCAGCAGTGCCACAGGCTGATCGCCTCCATGCCACACTACGCATTGATGCAGTAATTCATGCAAAAGGACCCCCCGACCAAGTATTGAGTGTATACTATACTGTATACCAGGGATATGCAATTAGCGGACCTCCAGCTGTTGCAGAACTACAAGTCCCATGAGGCATAACAAGACTCTGACAGCCACAAGCATGACACCCAGAGGCAGAGGCATGATGGGACTTGTAGTCTTGCAACAGCTGGAGGTCCGCTAATTGCATATCCCTGCTGTACACAGGACATACTTTTGAGTAAGCCAACATTTCTGTATTTAAAATCTATTTTTATTGAACTTATGTAATATTCGCATTTTCTGAGATATTGAATTTTAGGATTTTCACTAGCTGTAAACCATAATCATCAAAATTAAAAGAAAGAAATGCTTGAAATATATCACGCTGTGTATAACGCTTATATAGAAAATATATGAGTTCCACTTTTTGAATTGAATTACTGAGATAAATTAACTTTTTGATGATATTCTAATTTTATGAGATGCACCTGTATGTATATATATATATATATATATATATATATATATATACACACACACACACACACACACAGTATATTCACACATATATATCTACAAAGAAAAACATGCCCCCAGCAAGTCAACTGACCACTCCAACATGAAAAGTGGACAATGACACATGGCTCAGTAGAAACAAAAAACACAACTTTCACACGAGGCGGACTCTGTTTCCACGGAGCCCGCACCGGTCCGCCGGCTCAGCAGGAGATCAGTCCGTTGATCTCCGCTGAGCCGGCGGATGACAGGTCCCTCTCTGCTCACTGAGCGGGGAGGGGCTTGTCAGGCGCCGCTGCCGCCTATGGAGGGATCGGACGAAAACAGACAGCATGTCCATTTTCGTCAGATCTCACCCGATCCGATCTGCCAGCGACGGACCTGGACGTAGAGCCATCCGTCTGCTTTTCAGCGGATGGGACCGGGTCGGATGTCAGCGGACATGTCTCCGCTGACATCCGACGCTCCATAGACTAACATGGAGCGCCCGTTCAGGTCCGCCGTCAAAACTGACAGGCGGACCTGAACGGTCCGACCGTGTGAAAGGGGCCTATGTTGCTGTGCTTTCCCCTCCTATCAGCATGCTCTGTGTTAGCATAGGAGCACTACAGCCAAACTCGTACCTACCTACATAAAACAATTTAAAAGAATTAAAGTGTATGTAAACACTAACAAGGGACTTCCTTTTTTATTCCTTTTTAGGATGCTAAATATATAACTATAAGCGTTTTGTTATATCTGTTCAACAGATACAAAAAGGGGGTGATGATAATTCCATGTATTTTGTGAACCTCTTGTGCTCTCTGCCTGTGGATGGGGGGAGGTTTTGGAGTTGAAGAGATGAGAAGTCTGTATTATTTGTAACGCACCAGAAAGGACGTAGGCGGGATGGTTAGGAATTCAGGGACAAAAATATACAGGGGTTGATTTACTAAAGCCGGAGAGTGCAAAATCTGATGCAGCTGTGCATGGTAGCCAATCAGCTTCTAACTTCAGCTTGTTCAATTAGGCCTTGACAAAAAAAGGAAGCTGATTGGTTTCTATGCAGAGCTGCAACTAGATTTTGCACTCTCCAGTTTTAGTAAATAAACCCCATTGTGTCGTCATGTTAAAACAGAAATGCAAGAGTACGCTATGTTTTCGCCACACCCACCATTTTTTTTCCCGGGAACTTGCAGCGTGTTTAAAGGGATATCCTTTTTTTCATTATTGCCTTGATGTACACTTTATTAATAAAGCATTAATACAGATCTGCGTTCATTTTGTCTTTCATATCTGCCTGGAGTACAGCTTTAATGTGGCCTAATAATCCTATTTTTATTTTTCCATTTGCACTTGGTGAAAATTGCCCTTTAAAAACGAAGCTGAGATGGTAAGCCCTAAAGACAAATTCTCCAGATTCACAGATTCTACCACAGGCCTAAAAATAACACATGCAAAACTGCAGAGTGACTTGGTAAACTAAAAGTAAATACAAATGTAAATGCATAAAAGAAACATTCAAACAGATATTTACTGGAGACATCAGTTTTGCATCCTAGCAACTGAATTTTATTAATCTCTGAGGTCATCTGACTTGACTATGGATGGTCGAGTCCATGAGCCATGACCCAGGGCAACAAAATATTGTCCTTAGTACAGCTATTATGGAAAATATGCATTGGCTCAAACAACCAATAAATTGCAATGTTCTAATGACGGTTATACATCAAAAGAATAATCTGATCAGCTGCCATTAATAAAACTCTCCACTGTTAGACAGTTTAAATATGAAGGGACCAATACAAGCCAACTGTATGAATGATTGAAACAAAAACAACCAATGATTAAAATATCTTCTGCAATATCTACAGTCAGATTTTTTTATGGCTCTTTAAAGGGCCCATTAACATATGTGAATCGCACAGGAATGCTGTGCGGTTCATGTGCGATTCACATGCAGTTTTGTGCTGTGCATTAATTTTGAATGGGTTGAAATGGCACCGTGCGGCACCAAAAGATGTGCATGCACTACCTTTTACTGAAACCGCATTGCATGGTATTTTGGTACCATGCGATCTGGTGCGGGCAAACACACTGCGTTTGTGACCTGTGTTTGGGGTCGTTAACTTTGCGCTGACCCCCCGAGCAGTTTACGAGGGCACTGCGATTGGTATGCGGAACGCGGCTTTCCCGTACTGCATTCCAGTGTGAATGGGCCCTAAAAAAGCAGCTTTGGACATAGAGCAGACCTTCTTAAATATATTTCAGTACCTTGGAAGCAACTTTGTGATAAATCTGATACTTTCATACATTGATAATTTGATACCAAACTTGACAATCTCATTATAATAGAATAGAAGACATTCTTTTAGAAACTGTCCTACACAACTCTGGGCAGAAGTCTGAAAGAAGTCTGGTCTCCATAGATAGAAAGTCTTCTTACTAATTTCAGCCATTCCCCAATTTTTTTACAAATAGTTTTCAATCATACAAACCTATCTCTGTTTTCTTCCACTTTTACTTATTGTTTTACTTGTTGGTCCTATCCTCTTGCCCATTCATATAACTTGACATTGGCCAAGACTGACATATTTTACATAATGGATCTCAAATACCCTTAGGAGGAGCCTGGACTCAGAAATGGCTCTGGTACAAACCCAAGAGGCCTATTCATGAAGTTTTTTAGCTCATCTCAAGGCCTCATGCACACAAGACATCTGTCAAAGTCTCTCTAAATTGCACAACTCCTGGGAAAAGCTACTAAAAAGGTGGTAAAAGCCACGTATTGCATACATGTTTAGGTGCTTTTAGTGTTTGAGTATTAATGCATTGCCCAGAATATTCATTTATTCTGGCCACTGGAATACATTAATGCTCAAATGCTAGACACGCCTAAACATGTCTGAAGTTTGTGTGCTTTTAGACATGCTTAGACGTGTTCCATGTTTTTTCTGCTCTTCAGCTCCTCCCCTGAATTCACCTTTTAGTTGATTCATATGAAAACTACATTTTTAATCATAAAAACAAATTTCGTAAGAATATATCCACTACTGTGCCTGAAATACCTTACCCAAAAGAAACATGTATAAAGCCTCAAAGTACTTTGACTTCTTGAATCAGTGAGGTCACTGTAACCTTTTAAAATGTGGGATTATTTTGCAATCTATCCCAAACTTTAAATTGTATTTAGGATAAAGTGTTTAAAACTATCTGAAATTAGTTATGTGTCAGCATAGGTTGTTTAAAGTAAGGTAGTTGGAGGTAAATAGAAAATGAAGTAATGCTATAGGGAAGTACGGTATCTCTCAAGCAGGGTTCCATAGAACCCTAGGGTTGCTTCGGAGTTCCTTGAGCAATAAGCAATTTCTATATCTCAAATAAGTAACCACTGACTACATGATCTTTTAGCCATCTTTATAAGGGCATTCTTCCCACTGACAACAAATGCAAGGAACATTATTCCCAATGACCATTACTACCATGAGTTGTAGATATAATAATTATTGGCAAGGGTCCCCCGGGAGTATTGGTTCATAGTAAGGTGAATTAGGGAAAGTATAGACAGTATAAAAATAAAAGGAAAAAAAGGATTGAGGTAGCGGGAAGGTGGATGATAGTATCCTCAACAGGAAGGGGAGGTTTCACACCATGTAGTAGCAATCATAGCAAAGTAAGAGCGCTAGGGTCCAGGTAAGTAAGTTCATAAGAGACACAAGGTGACCACAGGTTGCATGATTGTCAGGACACTAAACTGATCATAAACCCAGGTAATTGTGTTTTGACTTTGTGCAAAAGGGTGTTCTGTTTATTTCCAGGCAAAGGCTATAATATGCTTTGCCATTACGAATGCAAAATTGGTTAATGTCCGTTGATAAGATTTCCATTTTGCCATACAAAAGAGAGATTCAGAGGTCTGTTTGGAGTCAAGAATTTAATAAAGTGAAAAAGAGAAAGAAAACTTTAAAGCAGCAGATGAATATAAAAGGATGTTCGCCATATCTTCATCAGGTCGTCAACCACATCACAAAATAGAAAACATTTCCCTGATGGAACAAAGGTAAAATGAGCTATCCTGGCAGGGATTAATGACTAACGAGTACCGTATATACTCGAGTATAAGTCAAATTTTTCAGCACATTTTTTTGTGCTGAAAGTGCCCCCCTCGACCTATACTGGAGTCAAGCACTTTTCTGCAGCAAAAAATGTCATTTTCCGAACCAAATTTGGGGCCCCGTATCTCAGGGCCACTTGGTGCTAGAAACACCAAATTTAGTATGCAAACCCAGTGGACCTGGTACCACAACATATCCAAAGCTGGGGTTCTTAGCACTAAGTGGCCCCGAGATACGGGGCCCCAAAATCGGTTCAGAAAATGTCATTCTCTGCTGCAGAAAAGTGCTTGACATTTTCTGAACCGACTTTGGGGCCTCATATCTCAGGTCCACTTGGAGCTAGGAACCCCAAATTTGGTGTGCAAACCCAGTGGAACTGGTACCATAACCTATCCAAAGCTGGGGTTCCTAGCACCAAGTGGCCCTGAGATGCGGGGCCCCAAAACTGGTTCGGAAAATGTCATTCTCTGCTGCAAAAAAGTGCTTGACATTTTCTGAACCGATTTTTGGGGCCCTGTATCTCGGGGCCACTTGGTGCTAGAAACCCCAGCTTTGGGAATTTTATGGTGCTAGTTCCACTGGGTTTGCACACCAAATTTGGGGTTCTTAGCACTAAGTGGCCCCAAGATACAGGGCCCCAAATTCGGTCAACTGTGTCTATCTGCAGCAATGTCATTTCGGGACTCTTTGGGTTCAGAGACCCCAAATTTTGGCTGCAGCTAGGGGGCATCTAGGAACCCTTAACTACCGAGTTTGAAGTTCAGGGGACCTATGGCTGCAAATGGGCACAGTGAGGCATGCAAATGGGCACAGTGATGCTGCAAATGGGCATTGTTGACCCTCTTTTCCACTTACAGTAGCTGTGCATTTCTCACCCTCGTCTTATACTCGGGTCAATAAGTTTTTCCCATTTTTTTGGTGGTAAATTAGGGCCTCGACTTATACTCGGAATGACTTATACTCGAGTATATACGGTACTTTGTATGCCAATTCAAGCCAGGTGTCGTTGAGGGGGCTTTTCAATATTGATTGCCAAATTTGAGAACATTTTGCTCTAGTCTTGGGATGGTGCAGGTATCCAAATCAAATCAGAAATCACCATCAATCGATCTTACTACAGTAATGTAGAACTTGGTTGCTACAGGTTACGTAACAACACACTGTTTAAATGGGCAGTCTACCGAAAAGCTGATATTTTAATTTATGGCAGATGCTGGGGAGTTAAAACACCAACAACTTATTTGGTGAGTCGGCAGCACTTTTGTCCCGGGATCTGCACACCTGCTTGCTGGATTTTATGGAAAATACAACAGAGGGTGCAGGAATAACCAAAACTCCCAAGTAGACAGGAAAGGAATGTTGGAGTTGTAGTAACACGTTTGTGCTGGAGACAGCGCCAGACTGACTGGATCGTGAGTGGGTCATTGTGTGAGCGGGTAGGAAAAAATTCCTTAAAGTAGGTTGTGCTCAATGGTGGATGGTGGCGGTGAACCCTTGTGAGTCTTATGCCCCGTACACACGGTCGAACATTGATAGGACATTCCGACAACAAAATAGATGGATTTTTTCCGACGGATGTTGGCTCAAACTTGTCTTGCATACATACGGTCACACAAAGTTGTCGGAAAATCCGATCATTCTGAACGCGGTGACGTAAAACACGTACGTCAGGACTATAAACGGGGCAGTAGCCAATAGCTTTCATCTCTTTATTTATTCTGAGCATGCGTGGCACTTTGTGCGTCGGATTTGTGTACACACGATCGGAAATTCCGACAACGGATTTTGTTGTCGGAAAATTTTATAGCCTGCTCTCAAACTTTGTGTGTCGGAAAATCCAATGGAAAATGTGTGATGGAGCCCACACACATTCAGAATTTCCGACAACAAGGTCCTATCACACATTTTCCGTCGGAAAATCCGACCGTGTGTACGGGGCATTAGGCTGTCCAATACAGCCTTATGGTTGTTTCCTCATGTAGACTTGGAAAAAAGGAAGGAGCATCCAGTGTCCAAAGGAATGCAAGTTTTAAGGTAGATTTAAAAGGTGTTTATTTAAAGTAGTGACATGTAGATCAAGTGTTGGCTTGATGTACATGTAACTACTTTCACTAAATGACTTTTAAATCTACCTTCAAACTCTAATTTCTTTGGACACTGGGAATTGTTATAGGAAGATCTCACTGGTAAACCAGGGGCTGATTTAGGCCACCAGAACTTGCATGTAAAATTATCATTTACTTTCCAGTATCATACCAAATGTGTGATATTTTCCTCTTTTTTCCAAGATAAACTGATATTAAGCCACGTAACAAAAGATTAAGGATTATAAATACTCCATCACAAAGCATTTAAAATAATGAAGATCAATTCATTTAATTTTAATCGTAACAGTGACCTTCAACACTAAATAATATAATCCATTCACCTAGCAAGTATAATTAGATTAACTTTAACTCATTACAAAGAAGTCACTACAGAGATCATTCTATTGTAAGGAAGCAAAGAAAAACTTTTTGGAAAAATGCTCTGCTAATGAGTCAACTAATCTTACAATTAAATTAAAGAGGAGCTTCTCTTCTACTTGCAAATGGTGCCAATTTTTCTTTATCCAGATCTTTCTTCTCAACCCTTAACAGTCTGTTCCTGAGATACATATGGCATGGACGGAGCCCACGTTTGGGCCTCTGTACCTTGCAGCGCTCTAAACAGACTGGAGGCATGGGTGTGCCTGTTATTCGCAAATATTACAAGGCAAATATTACAAGTCTTACAGCGGATATTGGACTGGCATCATGGGGTAACGACTAAATTGTGGGTTCCTCTGGAAAAATTTTGGCAGGTCGGAACTTGGCTTGGGCGCCTTGGGTACCCAGGGAGCATCGGGAGTTGTCTGAATATACCTCACCAGTTACTACCCATACCCTTAAGGTGTGGGATGCTTTAAATGGCATGGGACTGCTTGCCCCCTCACCTCTGGCTACATTGGGGGCCTTCCCTGGCTTATGCCTGGGGAACACCTTTCCTTCTTTCGTTCATGGGCTTCTGATGGTGAGACGCGATGTGGCTGGTTTGTTCAAGAGCAGGGGTTGATAACTCTAGATGCTCTCCAGGAACAATATGGTCATTTTCCTGAGTGGCACTATAGACAGCTCCGACATTTCATTAGCAGTTTGTCTCAGGCCATTCGATCCCCCTCTTCTGCTACCCCCTTTGAGAAGCTCTGTATGTCCACCTCAGTTATACGGCACTCTATTACCATGTTATATGGGATGCTACAGTCACTTGAGCCAAGGGGGAAACCCCTATACATAAGAGAGTGGGAGAGAGACGTGCAATCCGAATTTACCGAGCTACAACTTGACCATCTTTATCGCTTTACACATTCCAGCTCTGCAGATACAAAAATGCAAGAGAGTGGGTTCAAATTACTGACTCGCTGGTATAGGGTCCCCTCTAAACTTGCTAGAATTTACCCAACACTAAATGACGCTTGCTGGAGGGGTTGCGGGCAGCGGGGTAAATTCCTGCATGTTTGGTGGGAATGCCCCAAGCATAGACCCTATTGGCAAGATATCAGAACCCAGGACAAAGTAATCTTAGATCTTAAACTACCCGACTCACCATTGAAACTTTTTTTGCATGTCCCCTCCATCCCTTCTAGTCATTACTGTAAATCAGTACTACCCCAGTATTTGGGCTACGTGGATCCACTATACTAGTACGTTCCCACGTAATTCTCACCCAACAACTTCTTGAACGATGGACTTTGTTGATGATTAACAGTTTAAGATTTAATGGATCAGATCCAAGGAGTATTCTATTGTATACTTACAAGTATTTTCTACTAGAGTGCTGTTCTCTGGTACCTCCTTACTTTGTTTTCTCTTCTCCCATCCCCCCTTTTTTTTATTCCTTCTTCATTCTCTGGTCATGCTCTTATGACCTCCTCTGTTGGATTGGTAATCTCCGATATTATCCTCTGTATTATGAATATATATGGATGGGTGTTAATCGATACCGGATTTGCCGATAGGAATATGGCAATTCAAAGCGTGTAGATTTATCTGTATAAATACTACGCATGCGGATTATATGCCCCTATGTTCCTTACGTCGGATGGTCGATCGGACCCCTTTATGTGTATCAAGTTGGGCTCCCATTGGGCCCTGACAAATGGATAACTTTCTTTTGCCTTTTTATGGTTTCCTGTCTATATGTCTTATGTTTTATTTTTATACACTGAATAAAGAAAGGACCCTGCTTGATCAAATGGCATTCACGAAATTAGATTGCGAAGCATAGCACGTCACAACATGCTGTGTAAAAGCGCAGCCTATCCTACTTTTGTTAGGGCACACAAACACTTTGGTGTGAACAGAAACATTAGGGCATAAGGCAAATTGCCTTGTCTATGCGTTGGCCAATGCAGCCATAGGGGCTGATGAGAATGAGCCCTAAAGGAAAGGGAGGGTAGACAGGTGCACTATAGAAATGCCTGGACAAAAAACCTGAGCTTTAAAGTGGTTGTAAACCCACAAAAAAAAACCTGCAAGACAAAGGCATAATGAGCTAGTATGCTTGGCATACTAGCTCATTATGAAATACTCACCTTATATCGAAGCCCCTGCAGCAGTCCCAGTACACAGATCTGGCTGGTGACATCACTACCGGGTACTGTGGGCTCCGGCGCTGTAGGAGCTCCAAAGTTGTCAACGTCCCTCCGGTAACGGCACACTAGCTGAAATAAAGGGGGGTACGTGCCATTGCTTCAGTGCGCATGTGCCGATGAGGTTGACACAAGCTGATACAGGGGATATCTCCTAAGGTGTGCAGGTTTAGGAGATATCCGGGGTAGCTTCAGGTAAGCCTTATTATAAGCTTACCTATAGTAAAAAGTGGATGGTAAGTGTTTACAACCACTTTAAACCACAGCTTCAGGTTTACTTTCATTGTAAATAGTTTGAGCCAGCTTGGATCAGTATAACCTTAAAGTATAACTAAAGGCAAAACTTTTTTTTTTAGGTTTTGGGTTAGATGGATTAGAACAGCTGACAGTTTTTATTACAGTCTCTGTCCCCATTAGGGAGATTCACCCTCTTGATCTGTCCTATTACTAGTGAAAGTAAAAGAAAATCCCAAATTTAGGGTTGTCCTCAGAAAAGTAATAGAGGGGAAATCTTCCAATGGGGAGACTAGTTCTGGTGACCTGGAGTACCCAAAGGGATTTCCTTAATGTGCAGGGATTTCCCTTTACAACTTGTAATTGTTATGGGACAGGAAGCGAAGGTAAATCTCCCCATTGGGACACAGATGGAAAAAAAATGGACAGGGGTTATAACCCTCCCTTACTCTATCCGAAATGAAAAAAAAAAGTTTTGCCGTTAGTTCTTAGTTCTACTTTTTTTAAAAAAAACGATTGCAACCACTACATCTAAGAACTGGTAAGCTGTAATATATATTTTTGTTTTGTTGTTTTGTTATGTTTTAATACTATGTAAAAACCGCTAGGATAAGGAATGTCGCAAGGTAACCTTGTGAGCTGCTTTTACTTCCATAGTAAGGAAAAGTAAAAAACGCTAGCTCTACACTTGCTGTGTGAATTGTCTCCTTGTCTCAGGTCAGCTGTTACTCCTCTTCCTCCTGTCATACTGAGCCTGTAATTACCTGTCGGTGACCATGCTGGGAGGGATCCGCCTTTTCCAGCTATAGCTGAAATCTGTGTTACATTCAGAGAACTGAAATACACATAACAAGCGGAGGCTGGGTTCACACTATTGTGAATTTAATTTGTAATAGCAGGAGATTTTGACTGGCTCTCTATGGAGTCGGTTCACACATCTCCGCTGCGGCTCCGGTGCAAATTTGCATAGGAGCCCTGTGCGACTTTTGCTCAGTTTCAGGTCCGAATTCAGCCAAAAATTCAGGCTGAAATCGGACCTGAAATGGTGAACAGGGACGCACCAGACCCCTGCTGTGGGTCGCCTGCGGCGATAGTGTGAAACCAGCCTCAAAGTAACAAACTCCGCAGTGACAGTTCTACAAATTGGCAGTAATACTGAGGCCCGCTTCAAGCAACAAGCAAGACCAGACAAACAGTATAAATAAAATAACTTGTGGGCTTAAGTTATGATCTGTATCTTAAAAAGAGTAGTTCTGCTTTCAATTATTTTTTTTTCAAGAATCATACATACCTAGGAGGACGCAGCATCGGTCCAAAGACCGCTGATCGCTCGGTTCCCAGAGCTCCATGAGCAGAGAGCTGGAGACTGTCAGTCACCGGCTCTCTGCTCTAACCTCCGCTGGAGAGCTGGGCTGTGGAGGGGATGGGAGCGACTGACTCAGGCTCTCAGTGGATGGCTGAGAGACTGATTGAGGTGCCAGTTTAGGGCTGTGGGCAGATCCCGACCATATTGACGCAATCTTGCCCCAGCTTGGACTGACTGTGACTTCAGCCCGCTATCTGCTGAAAACGGTTTACAAGAGTGCAGAACGAACTGCACTTCGTGACCCACAGGAGAAGTATAGCCAAACAAGCTTAGGCTGTACTTCTCCTTTAAGGCTAGGTTCACACTGATGTTGTGGGCTTAGTATTTGATTTTCAAGTGCAGCTGCAGTGCAACTTGATGTGATTTTGACACGCTTTAGATACAGCTGAGATATCTGTGATGGGGGAAGAAAACCAGCTGGAATTGTACGAAAATAGGACAGATAAGCGATTTGAAAGCGTTTCCATTGAAGTTTATGGACCACAGAGTCGTGCTGCATGGCACCAAAGAAGCACAGGACCATTTCCCAAAGTCAGATCTTCATTGCACTGCATCAATGTGAACAGGCTCCATAGGAACCAATCTTATTTGCCATGTCATGCGATTCAGTGCAATCACATCTGTTGTGAACCAGGGCTAATGGTAAAAAAGTGACCCCCGTTTCTCCCCCCTTTCCCCACCCCAACATCATGAGTGGTCTTCACCTTTTCTGAGGATCAACACTGTCCTTCTGTCCCACCGTTCTTATAATTGGGAGGATCGGAACAACCCACTATCCCTGTCCTGTTACTGTGCATACCCTAACCCTCATGTTTAATTTTTTAGCATTGGAATAGTAAAAAAAAGAAAAAAAAGAGAGAAAGCTTTCACAAAAAAAAAAAAAACCACATCAAAAAAATACTTCAACCCCTGCCTCTGACACTTTCCAAGAGAATGTGCTTGAGTCTATTGCTGAAGTGCATCATCACAGAATCTTTTTGACTTTTTTTGTTTGTTTGTTTTTTAACTAGTATTTTATTGGTTTTTCTGTCTGGGGCTTAGGGACTGACAATACAGTGGACCTTCTACTTTCCTTTTAACTGCCAACCTGACCAGTTGCACATACCTTTCCTTTGCCGCATCAGTTACAAGTTCTTTTGCTTAACCACTTAAGCCCCGGACCATTTGGCTGGCAAAAGACCAGAGCACTTTTTGCGATTCGGCACTGCATCGCTTTAACTGACAATTGCGCGGTCGTGCGACGTGGCTCCCAAACAAAATTGGCGTCATTTTTTCCCCACAAATAGAGCTTTCTTTTGGTGGTATTTCATCACCTCTGCGGTTTTTATTTTTTGCGCTATAAACAAAAAAATAGCAAAAATTTTGAAAAAAAACGCATTATTATTTACTTTTTGCTATAATAAATATCCCCAAAAAATATATAAAATTTTTTTTTTTTCCTCAGTTTAGGCCGATACATATTCTTCTACATATTTTTGGATTAAAAAAAAAATCACAATAAGTGTTTATTGATTGGTTTGCACAAAAGTTATCCTGTCTACAAAATAGGGAATAGTTATATGGCATTTTTATAAATAATTTTTTTTACTAGCAATGGCAGCGATCAGCGATTTTTATCGTGACTGTGACATTATGGCGGATAGATCGGACATTTTTGGCGCTATTTTGGGACCATTCACATTTATACAGCGATCAGTGTGATTAAAAATGCATTGATTACTGTGTAAATGTGACTGGCAGTGAAGGGGTTAACCACTAGGGGGCAGTGAAGGGGTTCAGTGTGTCCTAGGGGAGTGATTCTAACTGTGGGGGGATGGGCTACGTGTGACACGACACTGATCACCGCTCCCGATTACAGAGAGCTGTGATCAGTTTCCTGTCACTAGGCAGAACGGGGAAATGCTTGTTTACATCAGCATTTCCCCCTTCTTCCTCTCCGTGAGACGATCGCGGGTATCCTCGTGGACATTGAGTCCGCGTGACCCGCGATAGCACTCACGGAGCTTGCGGCGGGCGCGTGTTAATATGCCTGTTTTTGCCGCGATTTTGTTCAGGTCACCAATGTAAAAGGCGTAAAAACACCTGTAATCTGCCCAAAGAAGCTCATGTTCTTTTTTGAGCTTAGAGCATTTTTCAGGCATTTTGCTTCAGGGGACAAAATGCTCAGATGTGAACAGGTGCCATTGAAATGAATTGGATTTTGCTTGTTGGGCGTTTTTCGGGCGTTTTTTGAGTGTTTTATGAGCTGAAAACGCTCAGGTGTGAATGCAGCCATGAGTAGCAGTTGAGCATTTTTTTTCAGCTGCCCCTGAACTCTCTGTTATCTTATCGGTAAATGTACACAGGGTCGTTTATAGTCGTTTCTAGGCAGTTGAGTTTAGAAGTATTTTTTGGAAAGTAAATAAATGCGTTCAGGACGGATGTTCAGAGGCATTTGAAACGCCAACACCTGTAACAGCTTGTAAACGTGCGTAAACGCGGTAACTCGCTTTTAGCTGCATTTTGTTTACAGGTGTTTTTATTTTTGACTATTTGAGAAGAAAAAAACGCTTCTAAACGCAAACGTGGCATGTAAATGTGGCAAAACGGACATTTTTAAACGTCGGTTACTATCTGTCAAATTAAATAATTCAGGAGAGGTTGTAAAACGTCCCGTGTACATTAAGGCCCATTTCACACGGGCGGATAGAATTCAAGATAGATGACGTTCTCTACAGCACCTAAACTCACACAATGCTTTCCTATGGCCCCATTCACACACTGCATTTAGCGACGGTTTTGTTACATGGGGTTTTGTGCGGTTAGAAAAAATAAATTTGACTGCGTCCAGGACCGACGCAGACTCATCCCCTTCATCCCAGAAGAGGACAAAGCGGCAGTTGTGGGAACAATCATCAATTCCCGACTCGACTGCGCAAATTCGCTCTACGTAGGACTACCCCAATATCGGCTTGCGCGCTTGCAACTCATCCAAAACATGGCGGCAAGATTGATAACAGGAAAAAAACCCTGGGAATCCATTTCCCCATCCCTAAAGAGCTTACACTGTCTAACCATAAAAAATCGGATCACATTCAAGACCCTCTGCCTCACCCACAAATGCATACAAGGAAACGCTCTGCTATATCTCCGGGAGAAAATAAAACACTACACGCCGAATCGCAGTCTTCGATCAGCTAACCAAAACCTCCTCATCGTTCCCAAATACCGCTACAAAGCAAAGGGAGAACGAAGATTCGCAGTCCAAGGAGCTCGACTATGGAATGCTCTTCCAACCAACATCCGCATGGAAGAAAACCACCAGGCCTTCAGGAAAAAACAAAATACCTTCCTTTTCTAAGAAGCTGACTACAGAGAATACATCTAGCGCCTTGAGGCGATTCAGTTCGCATTTGCAGCTCTTTACAAATCATTCATTCATTCATTCACCGATTTAGCGCAGCTATCTGCACATAATTACCGCAGGTAATCGCAGTGTACTATTTCACCTGCAGATAGCAGCGGCAACGAGGAAAGGAAAACAACAGGAAGAACATCAGAAATAGCAAGAATTTTCCACCGTCAACATCAAGAACACGGTGACGTACAACACTGACGACGAGCCGATAAAAAGGAAGTTCAATAGTCACGTGATATCTCCATTACCAACGCTAGTTTTACAAGACCGAGCGCTTCTGGCTCGTACTCGATTCCGAGCATGCGTGAACTTTTGTGCGCGGACTTGTGTACACACGATCGGACTTTCCCACAACAAAGTTTTGTTGGCGGGAAATTTGACAACCTGCTATCAAACATTTGTGGGCGGAAAATCCGACAGCAAATGTTCGATGGAGCATACACACGGTCGGGCTTTCCGACAACAAGCTCACATCCAACATTTCCCGTTGGAAAATCCAACCGTGTGTACGCGGCATAAGCCTTACAGAATTTCAGCAGCAGTTTTTTTTCAGAAACTGTGTGTACTTTTTTTTTTTTTTTTCAAGCAACTGTTTACACGGGTATATTTTTTTAACAACTGTTTACAAGTGTATACATTTTTTTTTTAGCGACTGTTTACAAGTGTATATCTTGTTTAGCAACTGTTTATACGTGTATATTTTTTTTAACAACTGCTTACAAGGGTATATTTTTTTAGCAACAGTTTACACGTGTATATTTTTTTAACAACTGTTTACAAGTATATACATATTTTTTTTTAGCAATTGTTTACAAGTGTATTTTTTTTTTAACAACTGTTTACAAGGGTATTTTGTTTTAGAAACCGTTTACACGTGTATATTTTTTTTAAACTGCTTACAAAGGTATATCTTGTTTAGCAACTGTTTTATTTTTTTAACAACTGCTTACAAGGGTATATTTTTTTTAGCAACTGTTTACACGTGTATATTTTTTAAACAACTGTTTACAAGTGTATACATATTTTTTTTTAGCAACTGTTTACAAGTGTATTTTTTTTTTTAACAACTGTTTACAAGGGTATATTGTTTTACATGTGTATATTTTTTTTTTTAATTGCTTACAAGGGTATATCTTGCTTAGCAACTGTTTACACCTGTATATTTTTTTTAGCAACTGTTTACAAGTGTATATATTTTTAACAACTGCTTACAAGGGTATGTTTTTTTAGCAACTGTTTACACGTGTATATATTTTTAACAACTGTTTACAAGTGTATATTTTTTTTTTGTAGCAACTGTTTACGCGTGTATATTTTTTTAGCAACTGTTTACAATTGCACTGCATTTTTTGCTGCATGATTACAGTAGCCCCATCCTCACCAGTCGCCTAATAAGTCTATTTAGAGAAAATAAACAAAGACCATATTAAACAGAACAGCTCTCCAGTGAAAGGGTTGATGGCCAATGCAGTTACAGAATTTCAGAGACAGACATAAGGTCGGTGAAAAGTGACAGACTAAATGGGTACACTGCTACCTTCCCGCTGTGAAATTCTAAGTTAGCGAAACGCTGGCGTCGGATTTTACACATTACGTAATGAAGGCCTTTTACTGAGCACAAAACTGTACACACTGCTGTTCATTTTCTGAGTCTGCTACCAGGGTGGGAAAAAAAAAAAAAAAATCGAGCCTGAACCAGGAATGCTGAGAAGAGGAATTCTGCATGACACAGTATTGTCTGATCGTCTTAATTCTCCTGGGTCTGGAGAGTAAAGTTATTTTCTTCTCTATTAAAGCTCATTTCTCGTCACTGAGAGCAGAGCACTTGGCACAAGCCGGCAAAGGTTGCCATAGAAATTCCTCCCCTCTGTGATTTCATTTCAAACATTTCGGGCAAACTCTCCCCTCCTCCCCAATCAAAACTCCATCTCCACCCTACTGAAAAACCTATATTCATCTCACTGGCGGCGATATGGCATATTACATTAAAACTTTGCTAGACACACAACAATTTACATTGCTGGCTAAGAGGAGCTCTATGGGGTGGATTTACTAAAGGCAAATAGACTGTGCAAAGTGCAGTTGCTCCAGAGCTTAGTAAATGAGGTAAAGCTTCACTTTGCAAAAAATACCCAATCACTTGCAAGGAAAAAAAAAACAGCATTTTTGCTTGCTCATGATTGGATGACAGAAGTCAGCAGAGCTTCTGTTCATTTGCTAAGCTCTGGAGCAACTACACTTTGCAAAGTACACAGGGGGGTTATTTACTAAAGGCAAATCCACTTTTCACTACAAGTGCGCTTGGAAGTAAAGTCGCTGTAGATCCGAGGGGGACATGCAAGGAAAATTAAAAAAAAACAGCATGTTAGCTTGCACATGATTGGATGATAAAATCAGCAGAGCTTCCCCTCATTTCAGATCTAAAGCGACTGCACTTCCAAGTGCACTTGTAGTGCAAAGTGGATTTGCCTTTTCGTAAATAACCCCCACAGTCTTTTTACCTTTAGTAAATGAACCCCTATGTCTCATTGGTATTTCAGTGAACAGACACTCCCACATACATGAATATTTCCCATCACATAGGATATATAGCTGACCAAGATTTCATCTCCACGATACTATTGTGCAGAGACAAGCCCCATGTGATAAAAAAATTCTGCCTTCTTAAAGTGATTGTAAACGTTTGCGTGGGGGGTTACCTTGCAAGCAGGCTCCCGAGTCCAGCATTTGCGTCCATAAACACGAATGCCGGACTCGGCCCCTCCCCAGGCGCCCGCGTCATTGGATCCGATTGACAGCAGCGGGAGCCAATGGCTGCGCTGCTATAAAGCTATCCAATCAAGAGCTGTTTTTTTACCTTAAAGCAGAGAATGTAAAAAACCTTTTTGCTTTTTAGAACCACTTTAAAGAGGAACTACCGTCTGCTCACATAATTTCTAATAAAAACATCTTTGCCATTCTGAAGCTTCCCTACAACCACTTTGCATATTATTTTATATATACTGTGATTCGGTACTTGCCAAATATGCTGCAGAAATCTCCCTCCACTGAGTCTGGCTGCAACCATTTTAACTGTGGGCAGCTGAAGCTGCTGCCTGTTCACTTCCTGGATTTACACAGACACACAGAGGCACACCTCCAGCTCTGCATCTCTCATTGGCCCTCTTATGACTCACCACCCCCTCCCTTCCTGGCAAACTCTCACGAGAGTGAAAGAGAGAGGGAGAGCTGTGCATGATGTCATAATGTCATGATGTCATGCCTAGGCTTTTTACCAGACAAGAAACAGGAAGTGGGCTGTATAGGGTATTTACTGGCAGAAAAAAAATGTTTACTATCCAAAAGGTAAAATAACAAGGGCAGAAGATTTAATAGATGGAAAGATAAAAAATGACTGAAGGTCCGCATTAAGCTGGCCATACATGGTTTCGTTTTTTTCCATATGGCCAGCGGGCTGAACAAAAAAAAATGCATTGATTCCCCCATCAACACAAGCAAGGTGGGTGGAGGAATCCTCTCTGCTGTGTTCTGACAGCAGGATTCCCCCGCCATCAGAATACACCGATCAGCCAATCGGCTGCCATACGCTGATCGAAGCAAAATCTTAGGCCTCTTGTACACGATACTCCTGTTTGAGAATCTATTTTTTCAGGCGTTTTTTATTAGTATGTTTGTTAGTATTTGCTCATATTTTTGCGCATATGTGTTCATGCACAGACTTTTTCTTGCGTTCACATATGTTTAGGGACGATTGCGCACAAATGCATTTGTCATTCGTGCGAATGAGACGTAAATTACTGACCAAAAACGCTGATTTTTCTAATTTTTTTTTTTTAACTAAAGAATACACAGCGCTTGTTTACGCGCCTGTGTGCACAGTCACATTACAATTAATGGGCTGTATTTTAGCTCAGTAAAAAAATAAGCTGTACTGAGCTTTTTCAAGCTGCAAGAGGCCTTACAACAAGCTGGTTCATGAGCAGTCGATCGATAAAGATGAACATCTAATGAACGGGAACAACCATAAATGGATCACAATTTGGTTCCTGCTGAACTGGCTGAATTCGGATCCAGCTTTACTATGCCTTGTCCCACGTGGTTCATACAAATACATCTTTTAACCCTTTTACTTCATAAATAAATAAAATATATTACAAAGTTGCACTTCTACGCATTTTGTATGCTCCGGGAGCAACTTAAAGTGAACAGTCGTTCCCCTTTAAGAGATGGCCCCTAACAAACTGCATTACTTATGAACCCTTTCATTTCAACAGGCTCCTTCTTGAGCTGACAGGTTTATTCATTCAACCGAATAGATACACTTTGAGGCCTACTTAGTGCTGTCACTTGTCAGATTTTTCCATTTCTAGAGGGAACATGTCATCTAAACAGTAACCATTTTGTGACTGGATGATGATGTTAAAGGCTGGCCAAGTTCATTTTACAGCTGCAATCCAATTATTAATCTTATTAGCCAATATGGATAATTTATAAGCCAAATGACATTATTTCCCATTATCACGCATGGGAAGATAACCAAACCCCAGTTTTTCTTTTCTAAGATTCTGACCACATTTGGTTTCACGCTGTTTAATACACTTTAGCAATTTAGCTGTGAAGAGCTCAGGAATATATAATGTTCTTTCCTTAGCGCTCCATGGTTACAGGGCAAATATTCGCTCCTTCCTGAATCCACAGCTTGTCTGAATATTACCTGAATTTTGTGTTTATTTTGCAGCCTAGACCCTTCTAATCTTAGCACTCCTGGACACTGAGGCAAGCGGTTATAAAACATAATGTTCTGTATAAAGGGTGCCCGCTGGTGTGTGTGGTGTAGAGGCGGTGCAATGCGTTGTTACGATCCTTTTTTTTTTTTTTTTTTTTACCTCACAGAACGACATTTCATGTAATTTTATACACCACAGCACATTGCAATGCCTTGTAGCAGATCACAACATGCTACACTGCGTAAAAATGCAACCTGTCCCACGTTTTTTTCAGCGCACACGAACACAGCACTTTGGTGTGAACTGAAATAATAGGACGTAAGGCAAGCTGCCTTGTCTATGCATTGGGCAACACTGTCCAAAGCAGCCCAATGGAGTTGATCCCCCCTATTGGGTAAGTCACCCTCGAGATCCCTTGTGGCATATAATTTTGCCAAAAAGAAAATTTCAAAAGTCTACAGGGATAGAACAGAGGAGGGGGAACGTGAGAAACAAATGAGAGAAGATTTGGCGCAGTCGAGAAAGACTTTTGTATACTTTATGGGGCTCGTGCATCACATGGTATCTCGATTTGGTATTTGTGTAGACCAGCCTTTTTCAACCAGGGTGCCTTGAGGTTTCTCCAGGGGTGCCTTGGCTAAATGCCTAAAAATTGCCCAAAAATTGCATACAGGCCGGAGTGTGGATGAAGGCTGCCTTTTTAGTTACACAAAGCCACTGGTTTTCATTGTGCACCATTACAACCTTCTAGCTTCCGGCGTTCTAACGACCAATGGCATCATCAGTTGATAAGGAGGATGTCAGTCATCTACATAGCATCCTTGCATGACCCTCCACTGCCCCTCTCCACCAGTGTTGGGGTCACATTAGCTAAATGATGTCGAAAAACAGAGGGAGAAGAGAAGCACTGGAATACTAGTCATTACCAGTTTGCAAAAGTATACAGTGGATATAAAAATCTATACACCCTGTTAAAATGTCAGGTTTATGTGATGTAAAAAAATTAGACAAAGATAAATCATTTCAGAACAATTTACACCTTTAATGTGGCCTATAAACTGTACAACTCAATTGAAAAAGACTAAGTGCTGTAGTAAAATTAAAAGGTGCTTCAACAAAGTATTAGTTTAAAGCAGGCCATACACGGTCGAATTTCGAACGAATTTTCTTTCAAAATCAGAAAGTTTGTTTTTTTTGTGATCCGATGATGCCACCATTGATTTTCGAAGTTCGGCCGACCAAGCATTCAATTTCACCACATGTTGCTACAGAAAAGAATTTTCCTGGCCGGGAATCTTCTTTTCTCTTCGTAAATTTTCTTTTCTTATTACATTTCTCGCACGATTCGCCCATCATTGATTAGAAAATCTTTCGTTTTTCTAAAAATTTCCAACATGTCCGATTCCTCAAATTCGATTGCCGCACGAAAATCGGCCGTTGTTGCAGCCCACTAATGGTGCGAAATTCATACGAAAATTCTTTCATACGATTTTCGAAAGAAAATTCTTACGAAATTAGAACCGTGTATGGCCGGCATAAGGGGGGGCACACTTATGCAACCATATTATTTTAGTTTTTTATTCTTACTTCCCTCCACCTAAAAGATTTCAGTTTGTTTTTCAATTGAGTTGTACAGTTTATAGGTCACATTAAGGCTGCATTCACACCTGAGCGGTTTCAGCTCATAAAACGCTCGTAAAATACGCCTGAAAAACACCCAACAAGCAAAATCCCATTCATTTCAATGGCACCTGTTCACATCTGAGCGTTTTGTCACCTGAAGCAAAACGCCTGAAAAATGCCTTAAGCTCAAAAAAGAACATGAGCTTCTTTGGGGCAGATTACAGGCGTTTTTCTGCCTTTTACATTGGTGACCTGAACAAAAAATCGCTGCAAAAACGCAACAAAAATGCGCGACTTTGAAACGCTCAGGTGTGAATGCAGCCTAAAGGTGGAAAAAGTTCTGAAATGATTTATCTTGGTCTAATTTTTTTACATCACAGAAACCTGACAATTTACAGGGGCGTGTAGACTTTTTATATTCACTGTATTAGCTTTGGAAGAATAAATCACCTCTAACTTTGGGTGTCCTACTTGGACTTGTGGATGTTGCTTTATGTAAAACTATTAGATCAGATCTAACCGGTAAGTGTCCTTTAATATCCTATTGCACATGCACATTTTTGCTATGAATGAAGAGGGGATTATATATGGCGTCACTTTGTATTTTTATTAGATGGCGGGTATTCATTGGCAATTTCTATTTGGTTTTATCGAGTATTGACATGCACTCTCCGTTTTGGTTGCAGTTTTGCTAGACATGATGCACTAGTGACATTCTTTATAGGCAATGTCCGAGGTAACTGCATAGATTTTTTTTTATTTTTTTTTGGAATTGTTAAAATAGTTCTCCTTCCCCTCTATTTGCCTCTCTTTTCCCCCAATATGATAATTTCATAGCATCCTCCTTCCTGCCTCAGGCTATACCTTCTCTTTTCTCTTTTTTACCCCCCCTTCCCTTTGTCTCCCTTTTGCCCCCTTCCTTCCTCCCCCTTTCATCCTTACTTCCCTTCCTCCATCCCCCCCCCCCTTCCCATTTTCATTCAATCCCTTCCTGTTATACATGGCTCACTACATATATGATGGTATATATATTTTTGTCTGTTTATATGACTTTGACATGTATGTATTTCATGTGTTTATTAATTATGTCTAATTCATGCACTGTTTGTATTGTTTATTAGCTATTATATATTTTTCTATATTGAAAAGTGGATCCTGAAGGAGCCCCTCATTTGGGCGAAATGCCTTAATCCATACACATCAGATCCATATACTTCAGACCATGCATTGACTGCACAAAACGGTCATATTATATGTCGATAATGTTGATCTCATATGTTTCTAAGATATCATACATTTTTTGTATAACTAAAATTTGAGGTTTTTTTATATATTGTATTATGTGTTACCTCGTTTTGGCACCTTAAAATCCCCATTTTCCCATAATCTTCTCAATTTGATGTGATATGGGGGACTTACCCTTAATTTACTCTATGTAAAACTATTAGAATAGCTTATATATTTTAGAATGGGGTGCCTGGAGACTGTCCATCATTTTTAAAGGGTACTTTGAGATTGTCAATAATTTTTATAGGGTGCCTTGACTGAAAAAAGGTTGAGAAACACTGACTGTCACACAAGAGCTTTTAGTTGAACTTTAACTTAGTTGAAGCTTTTCAATTGTTGTCAATAAAAGAATATCTTTCGGAGTGGTCTGGCTTTTAGACTAGACCAGTGGTCTCCAAACTGCTTGCCCTTATCCGGGCCTCGGGTGATATTCCTCTCATTGATATGAGACACTATTCCTCCCACTGACACCAAAAATGGGGCACTGTTCCCACCACTAACACCAGAAATTGGGCACTATTCCTCCCCTAATATCAAAGATGGGCCACTGTTGCCACTGACGCCGGGACAATTTCTACTTCAACTGGCCACAGTCCGGCCCCCCTAAAGTCTGAAGGACAGTAAACTGTCCCTTTGTTTTGAAAGTTTGGAGAACCCTGGACTAGACCAATTGTGACTGAGGTCTACAGAGTCTCAGAAATCGGGAGAAATGTTTACTTACATTGGAAATAAAGGTCATTCAATCATCTCCATTCATCACTCACTCAGACTTTACCATCACTAGAAGGAGAAATGTGAGAGGCAATAGCTGGAATTCTGAGCTGAGTGACAGAACCTGTATTCACACAAGAACAAACTTAAAGCAAAACTCACAACAAATGCAAATTCCACCTCAAGCTGCAACAAATGCAAATTTAACCTCAAGTGAAAACACGGAATTAAACGTTAAAATAATGCAAAATTGGGAGAAAAATTTGTAGTATATCCTTAGTGGATCTTACAACAGGATGCACATTCCATTTATCTATTAGCACCATGTTAGAAACACAGAGTTGAATGTTAAAAACTAAAACTAAAAGTTAGCCTTACCTCAAACCCTGGAGGCTTGGAAAGGGTAACATTTATGGCCTTCCAGCAAGATCCTAAGAGAGCAGGTGGACCCAAGATGCTCCAGCACTGTTCTAGAATGACCGCCCTTGGTCCTCCAGCTCACCAAAACACCAGTGGCACCTACATCTAGGTGCCGGAGGCATAAATCAGGGTGTAAGGTTGGAGTATTTGTCATTATTCTCTCAATGCTTGATTTTTTTTATTTTCATATAGAGGTCAGGGCTAAAGGACACACAGGCCCTGGATTTTGACGCAAGATCTGTTTTAAAGCAAATGCTCCAGGATAATCCAGGATATCTTAAACTTTGACCACAGATACGCTTTAACCTAAAACAACATATCTGATGCTGGTCCCTCTTTAAAATTGAGATTCATTTTAATCTTTTAATCAGTGTTTCTCAACCAAGGTTCCATGGAATCCTAGAGTTCCTCCGGGGCTCATTAAAGGTTCCTTGAACAATGGTGTATTGACTTCATGGCTGATGGTGCCTGCATAGTTCGGGTGTCAATATCAGTCGGCAGAGCCAGTGGCCTGGAACTAGTGTAGCCTCTCTTCTCTCTTAGGAGATAAGTAACAACCAACACCAACAATCTTTTAAGCTGTCTCCAAAGGTGTAATTCTTGCCAATGACCACCACTGTAAGGGAGTCTTCTTTCTGCCACTAACAACCAGTGTAAGGGGGTCCTTCTCCACTGACCAACATTGCAAGGGGGGAGTCTCTCCTGACCACAAATATAAAGTGGCACCATACTGTCGTTCAATGTTAGAGGACACTACAATTTTCATTGTTTGCATTTATTTTCTAGTCCATTTTACTATTTGCTTCAATTAAATTTTAGTGATTTGGGTGTCAAACACACTAGAGACATTTTTACTCTTTTAATTATTATCATTACAACTTACTGATCAAGCCAACATACTGTGAGCCGTGGATCTATTTGTTTCTAGCAGGGGTTCCCAGAGACCTGAAAAATATTTTAAGGGTTCCTCTATAGTGACTGCTTTAAATGTTAAAATATCGGCAATCACGCTACAACAAAAATGTTCTTCTTATCCCCTTTATTTGGGGACAACATGCTACCTACTGCATATTACATGGGCAAGGAACTATCAAATCAGATGTATCACATGTATAATTTATAGTGAAAAACCAGCCTCAGTCAATTTGTGATCTGAAATCCTCAGTGTTCATTCATGCAGCTGCATTGGTACTCAATACAAACACCGCCAAATTAGGATTCCAACTGTGATGGGCAAACCTCAGTGTACTTCCAGCATAGCATAAATACCGGGTTGGACAAATCCTAGGTCTCAAGTAGCCATCAAGGCGACAAAATATTATTTTGAACCTTTTCTTTCAAAGAAGATATCCCTGGCACCTTTAAAGTAGTTTTAAAGGCTGAAGGTTTTTTACCTTTAAAGCTATTGTAAAGTAAAAAAAATAATTAAAAAAATAACAAACATGTCTTTACGTACCTTCTCTGTGCAATGCAAGAGCAGCTACAAACCTCTTCTTCTTGGCTCCTAGCCCCTTCTCTCTGTCCAGTGCCCCCACAGAAGCCACTTCCCATGGGGGCACTCGTGCATGCTCTCTCCTGAGCCCCGCTGCTAAATCCATTGACCAATTACTTTGATTGACAGCACTGAGAGCCAATGGCTCGCAAAGCTAACAAGACCCAGAAATGAGGAGAGAGAAGAGCTGCAGACATGCACAGCGCTGGACCGAATGAGGGCCCAGGGGCGCCAGCAGGGAACCCAAGAAGACGAAGATCAAGGCTGTTCTATGCAAAACCATTGCACAGAGCAGGTAAGTATAACATGTTTGTTATTTTTTTAAAAAGGTGTACAATCACTTTAAATTGCCTGCCATTTCCTATAGTAGACTTACTGGCTACTGCACTGATTTTCAGCCTGAGTAAATTATAATATATAGGGTGCACAGTGGTTAAAGTTATAGCCATACTCTGTGTGTCATCTTCCACCAGTTTACTCCCACAACCAAAACACATATTAGTAGAGGAATTGGCTTCCACCCAATCTGACTGTAATGTGCTTGTTTGACTCCAAGAGGGATATTAGATTGTAAACTCCTTCAAGGGCAGAGACGGATTTGCATGGCTCAGTACTGCTGTTACTACATATTGAGGTCTATGAAAGAAACCGGAAGAATGAGGAAGGAAGTTTTTGAAAGTGCTCATTGATCCAGATCATAGTATAGCTACTACGAGTTAGTGACATTCAACTGGACTGGTTCCGTAATGTTGAAGAGGTTTCCTCACTCACCCAAAAAACATTCTTCAGAACTGAAGAACCTATTTAGATGAATGTTAAAACATCTTGAACCTTACCAGACTAATTTCACCAACTACTACTAGTTGATGAAGGGGATGGGAATACATAACTCAATAATAAATTCTGCTCTAAAAAAAGAATATACATTATAGTGTATTTAAACTCAAAGACAAAAATGTCATTTATTGCAGCTCACTAGTCTTTAAGGGCCCCTTCCACGCAGGCCGTGTCCAAACTGTCCATGAACAGATCCCTTGGTGAATCGGAAAAGAACAAATCTTACCTCTGTTACATTTGCATCCATGCAGCTTTTTTTTCTACATTTTAAAACTGAAGCTTTCCGAGGCCATAAAAGATCTACGGGCGACAGATGTAACCAGACTTGCGTTTGTTTACATCAAACTACCTCAAATCCCTCACATTTAGGTAAAAAAAAAAAAACCCAAAAAGGACACAGACCATTTTTTCCAGACCTAACAGTACTTTTAAAAAGTTTTCATACCCTTTGAAATTTCCCACATTTTATCACGTTACAACTAAAAACGTAAAAGTATTTTATTAAGATTTTATGTGATAGACCAACACAAAGTGGCACAAAATTGTGAAGGAAAAATGATAAATGGTTTTCAAATTTTTTACAAATAAATATCTGAAAAGTGTGGCGTACATTTGTATTCAGTCCCTTTTACTCTGATACCCCTAACTAAAATCTAGTGGAACCAATTGCCTTCAGAAGTCACCTAATTGGAATATAGAGTCCACCTGTGTGTAATTTAATCTCAGTATAAATACAGCTGTTCTGTAAAGCCCTCAGAGATTTGTTAGAGAACCCTGGTAAACAAACAGCAGACAGGTCAGGGATAAACTTGTGGAGAAGTTTAACTCCTTCAGATCCTATAGCCGAATGACGGCTACAGCACAGATCTACTTTGCCGGGAGGTCGTCAATAGATGTCCTCCCCTTTGCATGCTCCCCTGCAGGGGGCACGCGGCGCGTGCTGTGATCACCAAGTCAATGAGACTCGGTGATCCCAGATCGGAGTAAGGGGCCAATCCCGACCCCTTACCACGTGATGTAAACAGAAGATCGGTAATCTTTTTTTTTTTTTTTCTCCTCACGCTGACAGCTATCACGATCACTGGCTTCAGTGCAAGGGACATCGGTCCCGAAGAGGAAGAGGCGAAGCCGCCTTATCTGTGCCCACCAATACCGCCTTCCAGTGCCACCTGCCAGTGCCCACACAGTGCCACGAATCAGTGCATAAGTGCCAGCAATCAATGCCACCTATCAACGCCGAGTGCCACCTATCAATGCCCACCAGTGGTGCCAATCAGTGCCTCATCAATGCCACCTAGCAGAGCGTTCCCGAGTGTTTTCAAGCCTTGCCGAGGGTTTCCGAGTGCAGTCGATTGGTCTCCGAGTATATCAGAGTCTCTCTGCCGCCCCCCATCTCTAGCCACATGCGGTATTGCATGCAATAGAAGTCAATGTGGAATGAATTATCTTTGCTTACGTTGACTTCTATGGGGAAACTCGCTTTGATATCCGAGTGCTTTAGATTACAAGCATTCTCCGGATTATTCTCGTAATCCAAGGTTACACTGTATTTATTTGTAAAACATTTTGAAAACCATTTATCATTTTCCTTCCACTTCACAATTATGTTCCACTTTCTGTTGGTCTATCAATAAAATCACAATAAAATACATTTACGTTTTTGGTTGTAACAAGACAAAATGTGCAAAATTTCAAGGGGTGTGAATACTTTTTCTAGGCACTGTAGATGGACTTGGAGGTGAATGGAAGTAAACAGACACACATCCGTTTACATCCACCTGCCCATAGACTTACATGGAGTCCACAAACAGGTCTGCCTCGAAAACTGATAGGCAAACCTAATCAGACTACACTGCATATGTGAAAGGGTCTTTAGAGATGGTGGCTGCACTAGTTTTCATTTTCTCAGGTTCTGTTCACTTTATTTTCACTTTGTAATCCTGCAAATAATACACTTCCTGTGTCTTTGTGGTTACATTCACTTCCCCACTGTATGTACAGAGGGTGCTGTGGTTGTCACCCAGGCTGGACTTCAAACATGTCTTCCTCTCTTAATCTCCATTACATGGTAATTGATGATATAAGTAATGTATTAAAATAAAAAAAAAAGTAACATTGTTTTTGCTCTATTCTCAGCTCCCAGTAAGTGACAAGGACACTTCATTTTTTGCAAGATGGACTTGAATTTTCCATACTTGCTGAAAATGGTCTTAGCCTGCAAAACTAATGCAGCCACCAACATCCAAGGACTAGTAAGCTGCACTATATTCAATGCTTGTTTTTGTGGTGGCTCCGAATAGGAGCGAACCGTATATTCTTCAGGGCTGTTTCTATTGTCTTAAAGTCTCAGATGGGATGTGGAAGAGATACTCTGTTTCTGTCTTGTTGTAGTAATCCAAAACGGACTACCTTATTGGCTACATTGTCACTAGTTGTCTAAGCTTTAGTTATGGAGATTTCTGCTAACTAGATTGAAGTTTCAACCTGCCTACACCCCTGTCTGTATTTTTGAAAACTGTTAAAGCGGGGTTCCACCCAAATTTTGAACATTATCTCTATGCATTCTCTTCCTTGCCTAGATGCTGACATGCTGTGTAAAAAAATTTAAATCGCTGTAATTACCTTTTTTTTTGTAATCTTCTTAGCACTTCCTGGTTTTCCTCCCATGGGAGTAGGCGTGTTTCTAGCCTCTCCCAGACTTCCCACAGTCCCCTGGGAGCTAGTCTCAGGCTTCCCAGCATGCATTGTGCAACAGCGTCATCACAACATCTCGGTGAATGCTGGGAGCACAGCATTCACCGCATCCAGGAAATACATGCTTGTGGGCTTCAAATGCCCGATATTAACGATATTAAGAGTACCTGTCATTTCAGGTCCATCAAGGCAGTGCCTGTTAGCGGGCATCCACTCACCTGCTGCCGCCACGTCCCTCACCTTGTTGTGTCACTGCCACATCACCAGCCGTCCCATTAAAGTGAATGAGACTGTCGGTGAGTCAACAGCGGGTCAGAGGAGGAGGCGCTCCGGGACAGAGATGACAGCTGCTCTTTAAATATTATGATTTAAATCGAGCCTTTTTACTAGTGATTTAAATCAAATCCATCCTGGCCGCTGTTGAGGAATTTTGACATCCTGCGAAGCCACAGTGTGAGAATCGTGTATTTGCCTGTATAGCGTGGATGAAGGAATCTATTTAACTTTTCTTCATTCAGCCCAAGAGCTTATAAAAAGTGACATTAAAGATTTCAAATGTCACCACCCAACTGCTGGCTAGAAATAACTGATAGCTACAAACTTAGAGGAATCAACCATCCTCCGTTGACCGGCACATCACAAGGACCTGCTTTGAACTTTACAATCCAGGTGACCCAAAAAACAGAAAAGGCCAAAAAAAAATATTGGCAGCTAAAAAAGCAGAAAGTTCTCACCACAAGCCACCAATGGCAGCACCTACTGTAATTAATTTACCGTATTTTTCAGACCATAAGATGCACTTTTTTCCCCAAAACACATGGGGGAAAATGTCTCTGCGTCTTATGGTGCGAATATACGACTGGCACCGCCCCCGCCACCACCGGCATCGCCGTCGCAATGCTAGTCCGGGAAGAAAGATATCCCAGGCCCCCACGAGCGCCGGACAATCTCCCGGCCTGACACCTGCTGAGGAGACAGAGCAGCCCGAGCAATGGCACAGGTCAGGTTTTATTTATGGCAATAGTTAGGCTGCATTAATGATAATATTCAGGCTGCATTTATGGGACTGGTAAGGCTGCATTTTTTTGACACAGGTCAGGCTGCATTTCATGGGCACTGGTAAATATTTTAGTACACCATTTGGTTCAGAATATTTTTTTTTCTTGTTTTCCTCCTCTAAAACCTAGATGTGTCTTATGGAGCGAAAAATACGGTAGTGATTACTGATCATGACAAGCTAACTTGAATGTCTTCATTCCATAGTAAATACTGTACTGCAGCCTTGCCCCAGGAATCTCCAAAATTGTAGCCCGGGGGCCAGATGCAGCCCTTTGCTTGCTTTTATCTGGCCCTTGGGGCACTATTCCACCCACTGACACCAACAGAGGGACACTATTCCTTCAAATAATATCAATGATGAGGCAGTGTTCCTCCCAAAGAGACTAACGATGGGGCACAATTCCTCCCACTGACACCAATGAAGGGGCACAATTCCTTCCATTGACACCAATGACGGGGCACAATTCCTCCCACTGACACCAATGACGGGGCACAATTCCTTCCACTGACACCAATGATGGGGCACAATTCCTCCAATTAATACCAATGATGAGGCACTATTCCTCCCAATGACACTGACGGGGCACAATTCCTCCCACTGACACCAATTATGGGTCACTATTCCTTCCAATGACACCAACTATGGGGAACTATTCCTCCCCTAAATTCTAAAGATTGGGCATTGTTTACTCCTATTAAAGCCAGGTAATTTTCTTCTCTAACTTCCCCTCTAAAGTCTGAAAGACCGTTAACTGGCCCTTTCCTTAGAAAGTTTGGAGACCCCCAATCTAGACTACTAAAGTCAAGGACATACCAATGTCATACCCCAAAGTTGCTCATACTTACTAATACTTTGCTCCCCTGGCACTCCGTTTCCCTGGGGAAGTGAAGTAACATACCCGGTACTTCTGGGTATGGAGGATCATGTGATTCCCTTCCTCTCAGGTGACAGCACTAGTGATTGGGGATTGGGCTAAGTTTTTGGCAAACAAAGTGAAGGAAAGAACTCTTTCTGTGCTTTGCTATTACAGTTCTAGAGTGCATTTTCCTATGCAGACCGCACAGGTAAGATACATGAACATGTCAATATAATTGTTTTTGGGGTTCATTCACATGAACCTGCATGCTAAAGCACACGGATCCTGGTATATTTTGTGTAGGGGCAGTGCAAGGCTTTAGTACAGTGCACTGTTTACTTATTGTTTCTTCCTTTTTTTTCCAGTCAGTATCCCTGATCACCACCACACCAGTCATATGATGACGCTGTACTGTACTGGTGACCGTATGAAAAAAAAAAAAAAAAAAAAGAATGATAAAAAAATATATTTATGTTTAATTTCTTTATTTTTTTTTTATTTTTTTTTGTAATTCCTTTATTTTCCGAAAAGTTGCAGTTTACAATCAGATATAAAAAAGGGGAAAACGCAGCATAATCAAATGACAAGGACCAAAAGGGTCACACAATTTAGATCCACAAGCCAACAGGCCTAGTAATTTATTTTCCAAAAATTTGTGCCAAAAAAAACTACAAAAAACTTGCCATGCCTCTTACTAAATACCTCAGACTATCTACATTCCAAAAAGAGGTCATTTAGGGGGTATTTGTACTGTCCTGGCATTTTGGGGCCTCAAGAGATGAGATAGGCCATCTGTACGTCAAGATTGAACAATTTTCAAATATCTATACCATAGTTTGTAGACGCTATAACTTTCACAAAAAAACAATATACACTTATTGGGGTTTTTTTTTTTTACCAGACATGTAGCAGAATATATGCTGGTCTAATTTTTTTTTTAAATCAAGAAAAGTTTATTGGAATAACAGAAACAAACAAGCAACGTCCACTTATACATACATCATCATAATAGTTATTCTCTGAAGTAATAGATATAGGATTAATGCGTTACAAAACCTATATATGTCGGTATCAGACAAATCTACACAATACTGCAATGGAAAGAAAATAAAGGAAAAAAAAAACAAAACACAAAATGAAAAAGATTCTCTAAACAACTTCATCGTTAGTGCCTGTTTCTGAGTTACACATCCTTAAATAGAGTATCTAACAACAGATTTGGTGCTTCACCCCTGAAACTCATCCTGTCCAAGCACCACACCTTGTAGAAGCCTCTCTCTGATCAGTTGTTGTGGTGCAAGGCCCGGAAGATCCAGCTGTGCTGGCCTAAGTTTAAAGCGGAGTTCCACCCAAAAATGGAACTTCCGCTTTAAGTGAAGGTGACCCCCTGAAAATGCCACATTTGGCATGTTAATTTTTTGGGGGGAGGAGCAGATACCCTCTTTTTAGGGGCACCCACCAGCTCCCACTTCCTCCCGGGGGGGTCCGCAGAGCCAGAAGGAAGTTCACCTCCCCCCCCCCTCCCTGCAATCTTCTGGGACACCATTAGTCAGTAATATAGCGATTAGTCGCAACGGAAGCAGGTACAGTAAAATGATTGATGGCAAATGATTTTACTTATTACAATATAAAATTATATGCAAAGTCATAATTTTGGGTATACAATCGCTTTAAAGTAGCACAGTGATCGATAGCAAAAATATGCCCTGGTCGAGATGGGGGGGGGGGTTCCAGAGGTCAAGTGGTAACTTTATTGAAGAATCACAAATATGAGTTAGAGATGAGATAGGGTGTCCTCCACAAAAAAGTGGGAGTTCGGGTTATAGAGGAGTTCGGAGAATGCCCAAGTTCATCTCTAATCAAAAAATAAAAGCTTTATTCAAGTCTTGGTGCAGCGACATGTAGGGCTGCAACTAATGATTATTTTCACAATCGATTAGTTGGCCGATTATTGTTTCGATTAATCGGTTAATAACCTTAAAAAAAAGTGTGGCGTATAATTTAGTTAATATGTAAAGTTTAAAAAAAGGCAATTTATTCCTAAATATCTTAATACGCAGGGGTAAATATAAATAACCAACTATATGGTTAGGGAGTAAAATCTTTAATCCTCTCTGAGAATAACAGACAGAAGAGATATACTCTATATACTATTAGAGGTTGAATCTGGACTCATTATTTAAAGAAAAAAAAATTCTAGACTGTTTTGCAGATTTTCAAACAGAACTGTAATATTACATGCTTTTCTGCAGCTTCTCCATTGAAGTATATTGAACCAAAAAAGCACCGTTTTGCATTGAAAAAGGTCCTTGGCCCTTTCCAAATACACAGCAGCTGAAAAAAGCATAGATGTGAACGTTAAATGAACTGTAGCGCATTTCTGCAAAAAGCACCAAAAAACACATGGGTGGGAACCAGGCCTAAGACATTTAGTAACATAATGGAGTTTAAAAAAAAAAAATCATGTTTTTACTGTGCAACAGTGAAAGTAATATTTACAGTAGAGATTATTTGCTCTTTTTGTACTATATAGGGCTAATTTTAGCTTTTTTAAACCCCATTATGTTACTGGCCGATTAATCGATTATGAAAACAGTAATCGATTAATTTCATAATCGATTAGTTGTTGATTAATCGATTCGTTTTTTCAGCCCTAGCGACATGCAGTGCTGTCTATATGCTCTTGCGTTGGGTCTGCATTGATCTATTCAGAACAACGCATCTCAGCAGACATGGTATGAACAAGCCCCTAGTGTGATATTTTTGGACAGCATGCGCAGCACTGTACAATCATATATTTGTGTCTAATTTTGGTACACGGTTCACAACTGCATGGTTGAACTACGTTTTCCAAAGTATTCAAACACATGATTGTTTACCGCTAGAACTTGGCATCGGGGCCAACTTCACATTGTACAGCACACAACAGCTGCTGGGAACGGCGTTCTGCTATGTGGACAATACTGCAGTGCTACGCTCCAGTCCAGAACACAAACCGCCCAATAGTATACGAGAACACGGCTGGTAAGATATCCACATTCCTAAAGAACCAAAAATCAACAACAGGAAATTGTGCTTCATCCCATGTCTATTCAACCTCTATCTTCTGCTTTTGTAACAGTGGGACACTACAGACCTGTAATTCAGGGCCACTGACCTGACTAATCAAACAATTCCCTTTTACCAATTTATACCAGCAGGCTCTATAGAATAGAACATAAAGGATGCAACTGGTCTTTGCTTAAAGTGCAGCTAAAGGCAAAACTACTTTAGGAAGATTCACCCTCTCTATTTGTCCTGTTTACCGTTATCAATGTAAGTAAAAAAAAAAAATCCTACATTGTGGGTTGTCCCCAGAAAACTTTTAGAGGGGAAATCTTCGAATGGGGACACTAATTCTGGAGACCTGGAGGTCCCCATGGAATTCCCTTTAATTTAAAGAGATTTCCTCTCACTTCCTGCTTTGGTTATGGGACAGGAAGTGAAGGGAAATCTCCCCAATGGGACACAGAGGTCAAAAAAATAAATAAAACTGACAGCAGTTATAACCTTTCTTTATCCAAAATGAAAAAAAAATAAGTTTTGCCTATTTGTGCAAAAAATAAGTTTTGCCTAGTTGTACTTTAAAGGGGTTGTAAACCCTCGTTTTTTTTTGTTTTTTTTTTAATTAACAAACATGTCAGAATTACCTCCACTGTGCAGTTCATTTTGCACAGAGTGGCCCCGAAACTCCTCTTCTGGGGTCCCACGGCAGCGCTGCTGTCTCCTCCCCACATCGACTGTCCACGTTGGAGAAGCGCTCTCCTTGGTGGACACCCGTGCAGGCGCGCTTCCGAGTCCCGCATCTGTGTCCATTCACACAGAATACAGGACTTGGCTCTGCCCCCTTGCACAGTGTCATTGGATTTGATTGGCAGCAGCGGAAGCCAATGGCTGTGCTGCTATCAATCTATCCAATCAGGACACGAGACACCAGCTACAGATGGTATGCTCGTCCCCGGACAGAGGATGACAGCGTTCAGGTAAGTAAAACGGGGGGGGCTGCAGCACTAAAAAAGTTTTTTCATCTTAATGCATTGAGGTGAAAAACCATGATGATTTGCAACCCCTTTAAAGAAACTATACTGACCCAATTATGAGGGCTGCCATTAACAACCACCTTCCAAAAATGCTACCTGCACCGTCACCACCGTCCCTTGTTTTGAATTGGAGGTCATGAATGGCATTCAGATCTTTTAGTATAGGTTTTCTTAAAAAAAGCTCAACATTTAAACGTTTAAAAGGAGATTACTACAGCATACACTTTAATTTTTAACATCAACGTTGTAATATCAATACAAACACTAGATCTCCTTTCATGTTGCTAGTGCTGCCTGCCTGCTGGCCGTCTCTTTACACAACTTCCTGGATTCCCTGAGGCCGGGACTTAAAGTCCGACATCGGTCTGACTTCAATGAACGTGGATCTGGCTTTGATACCGACAATATAGGTTCTTTGTGTCTGGTATGAATCTTTAGGGGGAACTCCACGCCAAATTTGAGGCACACCAGGCCTTGTCCCTTGTCCCCATAGGGTACGGTTAAGGAGAGAGGGGGCGCTCGTCCCCACCCCCTTGCCTGACCTGCCGGGCTGCGTGCTCGGATAAGGGTCTGGTAAAGATTTTAAGGGGGACCCCCATGCCCAAAAAAGGGCGTGGGGTCCCCCCCAAAATCCATACCAGACCCTTATCCGAGCACGCAGCCCGGCAGGTCAGGCAAGGGGGTGGGGACGAGCGCCCCCTCTCTCCTTAACCGTACCCTATGGGGACAAGGGCCTCTTCCCGAAAACCCTGGCCGTTGGAAGTCGGGGTCTGTGGACAGGGGGGCTTATCAGAATCTGGAAGCCCCCCTTAACAAGCCCCCAGATTCTGCCCCCCCCACCCTATGTGAATGAGTATGGGGTAGAGTGTACCCCTACCCATTCACCTAAAAAAGTGTCAAAAATAAAACACATTACACATGTTTTTAAAGTAATTTATTAAGGCAGCTCCGGCGTCTCTTCTGATCTCTTTTCCCCGTCCGACTCTTCTGCCTCCTCTGCTGGTTCTTCTCCGCTGATGTCTTCTAGCCCACTATGGTTCTTCTCCCTCTGTCCGCTGTTGTCTGCCTCTGCTGGGTCTTCTCCGCTATCTTCTCGCTCTTTTGCCGGGTGTTCTCTGCTGTCTTATACCTCTGTTCTTCTTTCCGATGTAGACTCAACGCTCTCTCCCACTTTAATGCTGGGTGTGCGGTGTGCCACCAACTATATTATGGCATGGGGTGGGGTCACCGGGTGATGTCATCTGGAGGCCCCACCTTTTATGACATCACCACCCCATCATGCCCCGGGCGGTGTCATCACCCGGTGACCCCGCCCCATGCCAATATAACTAGTTGCACACCGCACACCCAGCATTAGAGCGGGAGAGAGCGTCGAGTCAACATCGGAAGAAGAACAGAGGGATAAGACAGCGGAGAAGACCCGGCAAAAGAGCGAGAAGATAGCGGAGAAGATCCAGCAGAGGGAGAAGAACCAGAGAGTGGAGAAGATCCGGCAGAGGCAAAAGACATCAGCGGAGGAGGCAGAAGAGCCAGAGAAAGGAGAAGAGATCGGAAGAGACGCCAAAGCTGTCTTAATAAATGACTTTAAAAACATGTGTTTTATTTTTCACACATTTCTTAGGTGAATGGGTAGGGGTGCAATGTACCCCATACTCATTCACATAGGGTGGGGGGCCGTAATCTTGAGGCCTCCTTGTTAAAGAGGGCTTCCAGATTCCGAAAGGTCCCCCAACCCGCAGATCCGACAACCAACGGCCAGGGTTGTCGGGAAGAGGTCCTTGGTCCCATTAACATGGGGGCAAGGTGCTTTGGGGTGGAGGGCATGCGGCCTGGTACGATTCGGGAGGGAGTTGGGGGGCGCAGGGCTCCCTCTGCCCCAAAGCACCCACCCCCCCATGTTGAGGACATGCGGCCTAGTATGGTTCAGGAGGGGGGGGGGGGCGCTCGCTTGTCCCCACCCCCTTTCCTGACCTGCCGGGCTGCGTGCTCGGATAAGGGTCCGGGATGCATTTTGGGGGGGACCCCACGCCATTTTTCGACATGGGGGTTCCCCTTAAAATCCATACCAGACCGAAGGGCCTGGTTTGCTCTTAGAGGGGGAACCCATGACTGTTTTTTTTGTTTTTTTCAAATTTGGCGTGGAGTTCCCCTTCAAGATCATCAGTTAAGACCGCGATCCGACTTTGATCCGACTCCAGTGATATTCAATGGGCTGAAGTAGGATCAAAGTCGGACCAAAGTAGTGCAGAAAGCATTTTCAAAGTCGGACCGATCGATCAACTTGTTACAGTCAGCCTGCCCATCTATGGTTTAAATCTCGGTGGGTTCCTGCTGAATCCACCAAGATTTGAACTGTGTATGGCCTGCCTAAGAAGAGAGCCTCCTTGGCTGTAAAGCAGTGGTCATCAACCCTGTCCTCAGGGCCCACTAACAGGCCAGGTTTTATGTATTACCTTGGGGAGAAGCAGACTAGAATGCTGCAATTACTGAGCAGCAAATGATATCACCTGTGATGGATTTCAGTTATCTTGCAAACCTGGCCTGGGCCCTGAGGATAGGGTTGATGACCACTGCTGTAAAGGATAGGAGGGTTTAGTTTTGCTTTAATATCGCTTCAAGATGCAGAGATGGGTCTACTGAGATCTGCCAATACAACCCTTCAGACTCGTGGCACTGATAATCTCCTATCTTGCACAGTAGTAAAATACTTCATATTGTCATCTTTAAAATCATCACAAACATGACGGGACAGTCGCCCAATCTAGCGAAAAGCAATCTATTATATTTTTTGGCAGCAGCAAACGCTGATAGTTCTCAGAGAAAAGGCGATTGGTTGGGTTGGATTTTGTCATCCTGTTGCTCACGGTTCTCCAAAATACGGTTAATGACAAGAGTGTCTAACTCCTCTCATATACATTAATAAGCAGGTTTGGGCAAGTTAATGTAAAGTCCACATAAACACACATTCAGCAATCACCCAACAGCTGTCTAATATCTTTGATAGCAACCAATCAGATCTCAGTTTACTATCATCACACCATAAGAATGCAATTCTCTATGGCTTACAGAATTTTGTAAATTGTTCTCTGGCCTCCTGAATATGTATACATATTGCATATTATAACATTGTCCCATCATTTCTAACATCATTGTAACAAGACCGGACCACAGCAGCTCAAAACAAAGAAGTGCAACGCACGCACCAAGAGCGCGGACCTTCCCAGCCAGCATCTGATCTCACAGACTAGGTGACAATTACAGCTGGCTACGGAAAACCAGTAATTTGCCATGACTTTCATATTTATATCATCTGCAATGTTATACCGAAGACAGACTGCAGTGCACTGTACCGCCGTTAACATACGGCCAGACCTTGGCACAGAGGGGTAAAGAAAAATCAGCATGATAAACACATACACTAACCATCATCAGAGACCATCACACAGGACGGGTCACCTGATGTAAACACATACACTAACCATCATCAGAAACCATCATACAGGACGGGTCACCTGATGTAAACACATACACTAACCATCATCAGAGACCATCATACAGGACAGGTCACTCAATGTAAACACATACACTAACCATCATCAGAGACCATCATACAGGACGGGTCACCCAATGTAAACACATACACTAACCATCATCAGAGACAATCACACAGGACGGGTCACTCAATGTAAACACATACACTAACCATCATCAGAGACCATCATACAGGACAGGTCACCCAATGTAAACACATACACTAACCATCATCAGAGACCATCATACAGGACGGGTCACACAATGTAAACACATACACTAACCATCATCAGAGACCATCATACAGGACGGGTCACTCAATGTAAACACATACACTAACCATCATCAGAGACCATCATACAGGACGGCTCACCCAATGTAAACACATACACTAACCATCATCAGAAACCATCACACAGGACGGGTCACCTGATGTAAACACATACACTAACCATCATCAGAGACCATCACACAGGACGGGTCACTCAATGTAAACACATACACTAACCATCATCAGAGACCATCACACAGGACGGGTCACCTGATGTAAACACATACACTAACCATCGTCAGAGACAATCACAAAGAACGGGTCACTCAATGTAAACACATACACTAACCATCATCAGAGACCATCACACAGGACGGCACGGGTCACCTGATGTAAACACATACACTAACCATCATCAGAGACAATCATACAGGACGGGTCACTCAATGTAAACACATACACTAACCATCATCAGAGACCATCATACAGGACAGGTCACCCAATGTAAACACATACACTAACCATCATCAGAGACCATCATACAGGACGGGTCACACAATGTAAACACATACACTAACCATCATCAGAGACCATCATACAGGACGGGTCACTCAATGTAAACACATACACTAACCATCATCAGAGACCATCATACAGGACGGCTCACCCAATGTAAACACATACACTAACCATCATCAGAAACCATCACACAGGACGGGTCACCTGATGTAAACACATACACTAACCATCATCAGAGACAATCACACAGGATGGGTTATCCGATGTAAACACATACACTAACCATCATCAGAGACCATCACACAGGATGGGTCACTCAATGTAAACACATACACTAACCATCATCAGAGACCATCACACAGGACGGGTCACCTGATGTAAACACATACACTAACCATCATCAGAGACAATCACACAGGATGGGTTACCCGATGTAAACACATACACTAACCATCATCAGAGACCATCACACAGGACGGGTCACTCAATGTAAACACATACACTAATCATCGTTAGAGACCATCACACAGGACGGGTCACCTGATGTAAACACATACACTAACCATCGTCAGAGACTATCATACAGGACGGGTCACCTGATGTAAACATATACACTAACCATCGTCAGAGACAATCATACAGGACGGGTCACCTGATGTAAACACATACACTAACCATCATCAGAGACAATCACACAGGACGAGTCACTCAATGTAAACACATACACTAACCATCGTCAGAGACTATCATACAGGACGGGTCACCTGATGTAAACATATACACTAACCATCGTCAGAGACAATCACACAGGAGGGGTCACTCAATGTAAACACATACACTAAGCATCATCAGAGACCATCACACAGGACGGGTCACCCGATGTAAACACATACACTAACCATCATCAGAGACAATCACACAGGATGGGTCACATGATGTAAACACATACACTAACCATCGTCAGAGACAATCATACAGGACGGGTCACCTGATGTAAACATATACACTAACCATCGTCAGAGACAATCATACAGGACGGGTCACCTGATGTAAACACATACACTAACCATCATCAGAGACCATCACACAGGAGGGGTCACTCAATGTAAACACATACACTAACCATCATCGGAGACAATCATACAGGACGGGTCACTCAATGTAAACACATACACTAACCATCATCAGAGACAATCATACAGGACGGGTCACTCAATGTAAACACATACACTAACCATCATCAGAGACAATCACACAGGACGGGTCACTCAATGTAAACACATACACTAACCATCATCAGAGACCATCACACAGGATGGGTTACCCGATGTAAACACATACACTCATCAGAGACAATCACGCAGATGTAAACATACAAAAACACTCATGGTAGACTGTAACACAAGACGGGTTACAAGATCTAAAATCATGTAGTATAAAATCACCCAAACAGACATATTGGTAGCTTTATCTATATATTACATTAGATGTAAACAAAGACAATTAGTTAATGCTTCCGATGCCATAATGTGTGGGGTTGTCATCGTTGACTGGACACAACTGTCACACCGTTGCTAATCTGTGATGCACATCCCTCTGTCAGAACTGTCATTGTACCGTGTGGCCCCCTTTCCTCTTTAACCCTTTGTAGACAATGCAGACTACTCCCGATTACACTCGTCCTCCCCGGCCGCCTGTGATCCATGCCAGGATCAGTGGTAACGAGGAGAGTGTAAGAAGCAGCTTCATGGAATGCTATTGATCCAATCTGACTGGCTGCACTTTTTCTTTGGATGCGTTCAATAAATTCTTGCACAGGGTAATCACAAGGTTTTCTAGGTTGCTTGCTCTGGCAGAGCGTTACCCTCCAGGGTGCCATGTACACCGGGCTCCGGCCTGGTCAGCAATCTTCCACTTCTATTTCTTTTTGCTTTGATCATGGCTGTGCCATGTAATGCCGGCCTCGGCCTTGAAGCAGGGTGCTGGCAGCCTTGGCTGGGACCGGCGACACTTGTCTGGTGAACAGAAGTGGTTAATAGAGCACAAGCTCCTTATTGTTCGCCTGTCAATGAAGCAGCCAGAGCGAGACCAGCTGATCCCCATTCAGAGCCACTAAAACCATTCATGGCAAGATTTCCTCCTGATGGTGGACGCCGGAGAGCTGGGGATGTTCCAGCCGCGACAACTGGAGACGAGGGACGGCTGATGGGCCACCACACTTTCCTGCCTTCAGCTGTTTACATCACCCCCCACCCCAGGCCCTGCAATACAAAGACCCCTGAAGGGTTAATGGCAGCCAGACTATAAACAGCTTTGTCTGATCTACTTTTCACAGAGCTATCAACACACTGGTGTGCCCGCCATTCAAGTTTCTGCTTCCCCCCAGTCACAACACACAGGAGAAAAGGGGGGGATGAGAGGACAGGTCTTGGATAGTTGAGGAACGCTCACGGGGGAATGAGGACCAGCCATGGGGGATGAGGATGGGTTATGGGGAGATGAGGATCGGCCGTAGGGGATGAGGACCACTCATGGGGTATAAAGATAGATCATGGGGGAATGAGGACAGGTCATGGGAAGATGAGGACTGCTCACAGGGGAATGAGGACCAGCCATGGGGGATGAGGATCGGCCATAGGGGATGAGGACCACTCATGGGGTATTAAGATAGATCATGGGGGAATGAGGACCAGTCATAAGGAATGAGGACAGGTCATGGGAAGATGAGGACTGCTCACAGGGGAATGAGGGCCAGTCATGGGGGGTGAGAATGGATTACAGGAGGATGAGGATGAGTCATGGGGATAAGGATCACTCATGGAGTGGTGAGGACAGGTTGTGGAGAAATGAGGACCACTCATGGGGGGATGAAGACAGATCACCAGGGGATGTGGACAGGTCATAGGGAGATGATGTCCACTCATAGGGGAGAGGATAGGTCACTGGGGGATGAGAGATGGTGACGGGGGGATAAGGATAGGCTATGGAATGATGTAGACCACTCGTGGGGAATGAGGACTGGTTGGAAGGATGAGGACCACTCATGTGGGGATGAAGATGGGTCACCAAGGGATGAGAAGGGGTCATGGGGAATGAGGATGGGTGACAGGAGGATGAGGGCCACTCATGGGGGATAAAGATAGGTCATGGGGTGATGAGGATAGGTTGGAGGGATGAAAATGGGTCACGGGAAGGGGTCAGTTTGTGGTGCAGATGGGGACTGGTCATGGAGGGTATGAAGACTGGTGGGGTTGAAGGAATGTTCATGGAGGGGATCGGAATTGGTCATGGTGGGATGAAGATGGGTCACATCGGAGATGAAGGCTGGTTGGGTTGGGGGATGAGGAGGGGTTATGGAGGAAGGAGGACAAGTTATGGGTGATTCTTCCCAAGTCCTGGCAGTAGACATGGCGAAGTAAGGCAGAGTCCACATGGAGGATGTGGCAGAGGGCAGAGAAGGTCCACATGGAGGATGTGGCAGAGAAGGTCCACATGGAGGATGTGACAGAGGGCAGAGAAGGTCCACATGGAGGATGTGGCAGAGAAGGTCCACATTGAGGATGTGGCAGAGAAGGTCCACATGGAGGATGTGGCAGAGGGCAGAGAAGGTCCACATGGAGGATGTGGCAGAAAAGGTCCACATGGAGGATGTGGCAGAGGGCAGAGAAGGTCCACATGGAGGATGTGGTAGTGGAGGTCCACATGGAGGATGTTGCAGTGGAGATCCATATGGAGGCTGTATATGTGTCCGGTGACAGTATGGAGAACAATAGTGCTGTGTAGACTGACAGGCGGCACACAGGAGGACGGAGAGGAGATGGAGGAGGAGGCCGCCTGTCATTCCCACCAAAACCAAACCCCGGGGACACATCCCCGTCCTCCCCGATCACACACGGGGGACCCCCGATCACATCGGGACAATCAGTGGGGGGCCCCCGATTACCCGGCAGCCCCGCAGGGAGCCTCAATCACACAATAGAGACAGGAGATGACAGTCACCGGGCTAACAATAAGAACCCCCTCCCTCCCCTTCCCCGGACACCCCCCTCCCCTCCCCGGGCACCGCACACCCGGAGGCCCGGATGACACACAGCCGATCCCTACCTGCCGTGGAACCAGTCCTTGCAGGCGTCGCACTCGATCATGAAGCGGGTCACGTCGTAGGGCAGGCGGCAGATGCAGTACACAGGCACCGTCGCCATGTTAGATCCCCGCTCACAACAACACTCCCAGCCAGGGACGGAGGACAGGACACCGGGGGGAGCCGGGAGAGGGGAGGGGGAGGGGAGCCGGGCGGCACAGCTCGGGATCCGGGCACAATGCAGAGGGCTGAATGCGGGAAACTTTCCGTGGGCTCTCCCCGAGCTCCTCCCGGATCAGAGCGAGGGAGGCGGCGGCTGAGCGGGGCTCGGAGCGGGGACAGGCTTTGTCTGTGTGCCCCCTGGTGACAGCTCTGCCTGCCTGCTTCACTACACTCTGTACACTGTGTATACTCTGCACTGTGTACTGTGTGTGTGTGTATATAGAGAGAGAGGACAACACACTGTACAATATACAACACAACACACTATACTATACTGTGTGTATAGAGAGAGAGGACAACACACTGTACAATATATAACACACTACTATACTGTGTGTATAGAGAGAGAGGACAACACACTGTACAATATACAACACACTATACTATACTGTGTCTATGGAGGGAGAGGACAACACACTACAATATACAACACACTATACTATACTGTGTGTATGGAGGGAGAGGACAACACACTGTACAATATACAACACACTATACTATACTGTGTGTATAGAGAGAGAGGACAACACACTGTACAATATACAACACACTATACTATACTGTGTGTATGGAGGGAGAGGACAACACACTGTACAATATACAACACACTATACTGTGTACTGTGTGTGTATAGAGAGAGAGAGGACAACACACTGTACAATATACAACACACTATACTATACTGTGTGTATGGAGAGAGAGCACAACATATTGTACAATATACAACACACTATACTATACTGTGTGTATAGAGAGAGAGGACAACACACTGTACAATATACAACACACTACTATACTGTGTGTATAGAGAGAGAGGACAACACACTGTACAATATACAACACACTATACTGTGTACTGTGTGTGTGTGTATAGAGAGAGAGAGGACAACACACTGTACAATATACAACACACTACTATACTGTGTGTATAGAGAGAGAGGACAACACATTGTACAATATACAACACACTATACTATACTGTGTGTATAGAGAGAGAGGACAACACACTGTACAATATACAACACACTATACTATACTGTGTGTATGGAGAGAGAGGACAACACACTGTACAATATACAACACACTACTATACTGTGTCTATGGAGGGAGAGGACAACATATTGTACAATATACAACACACTGTACTGTGTGTGTATGGAGGGAGAGGACAACTACACAACACTGTACAATATACACCACACTGTACTGTACACTGTGTACACTCTGCACTGTGTACTGTGTGTGTGTATAGAGAGAGGACAACACACTATACAATATACAACACACTATACTATACTATGTGTATGGAGAGAGAGGACAACACACTGTACAATATACAACACACTACTATACTGTGTGTATGGAGGGAGAGGACAACACACTGTACAATATACAACACACTACTATACTGTGTGTATGGAGGGAGAGGACAACACACTGTACAATATACAACACACTACTATACTGTGTGTATGGAGGGAGAGGACAACACACTGTACAATATACAACACACTATACTATACTGTATACTGTGTGTGTGTGTGTATAGAGAGAGGACAACACACTGTACAATATACAACACACTATACTATACTGTATACTGTGTGTGTGTGTATAGAGAGAGGACAACACACTGTACAATATACAACACACTACTATACTGTGTGTATGGAGAGAGAGGATAACTACACCACACTGTACAATATACACCACATTATACTATACTGTACACTGTGTACTGTGTGTAGAGAGAGAGAGGACAACAACACACTGTACAATATACACCACACTATACTGTGTACTGTGTGTGTATGGAGAGAGAGGACAACTACACCACACTATACTATACTGTACACTGTGTACTGTGTGTATGTATGGAGAGAGAGGACAACAACACATTATACAATATACACCACACTATAATATACACTGTGTACTGTGTGTGTATGGAGAGAGAGGAGTACAAAACACTACACAATATACACCGCACTATACTATACAGTATACTGTGTGTGTATGGAGAGAAAGGAAAACTACACCACACTACACTATACTGTACACTCTGTACTGTGTATGTATGGAGAGAGATGAGGACAACAATACACTGTACAATATACACCACATACAGTATCTCACAAAAGTGAGTACACCGCTCACATTTTTGTAAATATTTTATTATATCTTTTAATGTGACAACACTGAAGAAATTACACTTTGTTACAATGTAAAGTAGTGAGTGTACAGCTTGTATAACAGTGTAAAATTGCTGTTCCCTGAAAATACCTCAACACACAGCCATTAATGTCTAAACCGCTGGCAACATAAGTGAGTACACCCCTAAGTGAAAATGTCCAAATTGGGCCCAAAGTGTCAATGTTTTGTGTGGCCACCATTATTTTCCAGAACTGCCTTAACCCTCTTGGGCATGGAGTTCACCAGAGCTTCACAGGTTGCCACTGGAGTCCTCTTCCACTCCTCCATGACAACATCACGGAGATGGTGGATGTTAGAGACCTTGCGCTCCTCCACCTTCTGTTTGAGGATGTCCCACAGATGCTCAATAGGGTTTAGGTCTGAAGACATGCTTGGCCAGTCCATCACCTTTACCCTCAGCTACTTTAGCAAGGCAGTGGTCATCTTGGAGATGTGTTTGGGGTCATTATCATGTTGGAATACCACCCTGTGGCCCAGTCTCTGCATAGAAGAGATCATGCTCTAGTTCAGTATGTCACAGTACATGTTGGCATTCATGGTTCCCTCAATGAACTGTAGCTCCCCAGTGCCGGCAGCACTCATGTAGCCCCAGACCATGACACTCCCACCACCATGCTTGACTGTAGGCAAGACACACTTGTCTTTGTACTCTTCACCTGGTTGCCGCCACACACGCTTCACACCATCTGAACCAAAGAAGTTTATCTTGGTCTCATCAGACCACAGGGCATGGTTCCAGTAATCCATGTCCTTAGTCTGCATGTCTTCAGCAAACTTTTTGCGGGCTTACTTGTGCATCATCTTAAGAAGAGGCTTCTTTCTGGGACGACAGCCATGCAGACCAATTTGATGCAGTGTGCGGCGTATGGTCTGAGCACTGACAGGCTGACCCCCCACCTCTTCAACCTCTGCAGCAATGCTGGCAGCACTCATACATCTATTTCCCAAAGACAACCTCTGGATATAACGCAGAGCACGTGCACTCAGCTTCTTTGGTTGACCATGGCGAGGCCTGTTCTGAGTGGAACCTGTCCTGTTAACCCTTTCATGACTAAGCCTATTTTTGAAATTTGGTGTTTACAAATTAAAATCCATATTTTTTGCTAGAAAATTACTTAGAACCCCCAAACATTATATATATATTTTTATTTTGTTTTTTTATTTTTTAGCAGAGAATCTAGATAATAAAATGGCGATTGTTGCAATATTTTATATCACACGGTATTTGTGCAGCGGTGTTTTGAATTCAAATTTTTGGGAAAAGGGACACTTTCATGAATTTTAAAAAATCCAAACAGTAAAGTTACCCCAATTTTTTTGTATAATGTGAAAGATGATGTTACGCCGAGTAAATAGATACCAAACATGTCACGCTTTATAATTGCACACACTCGTGGAATGGCGACAAACTACAGTACCTAAGAATTTCCATAGGCGAAGCTTTAAAGTTTTTTTTCACGGTTACCAAGTTGGAGTTATAGAGGAGGTCTAGTGCTAGAATTATTGCTCTTGCTCTGACGATCGCGGCGATACCTCACATGTGTGATTTGAACACCGTTTACTTATCCGGGCGCGACTTCCGTATGCGTTTTCTTTGCTGCACGAGCTCGAGGGGACGGGAACGCTTTAAAAAAAAACATTTTTTTCTTATTTATTTTATTTATTTTTATTTTTATAAATTGTGTTAAAAAAAATTTTTTTTTGATCACTTTAATGGCTGTCACAAGGAATGTAAATATCCCTTGTGACAGTAATAGGTGGTGACAGGTACTCTTTATGGTCTAAAAGACCCCCGCTCCCTCCTTTACACTTCACAGTATTCAGATCGCCGAAAACGGCGATTCTGAATACTGTGTATATTTTTAAAACCGGCGCAATTGGCAGCTGAGTAAACGGGAAGTGACGTCATGACGTCGCTTCCGCGTTTACAATGAGAAGGCCCACAGCTTCGTTCCAGCCCGCCCCCAGCCGCCGGAGGCAGCCGATTGGTCACCGGGCCTCCCGATGGCACGGTAAGAGCGGTGGGAGGCGTCAGGAGGGGGGGGGACGTCCCCTCCCGCTACTCCGGTATAACAGCTGAGCGGCTTTTAGCCGCATCGGTTGTTATACTCGGATAGCCGCCGGATGCAGCTGCGGGCATCATCCCGGTATAACCCTGGAAAGCCAAGTACACACATCTGCGTACGTTCGGTGGGAAGGGGTTAAACTGCTGTATGGTCTTGGCCACCATGCTGCAGCTCAGTTTCAGGGTCTTGGCAATCTTCTTATAGCCTAGGCGAACCTTGGCACCTCAGATGTTTTGGAACTACATTTCCCACGATGCTCAACTGCTCTGCAGAGGGCATGAGCATCATGGGAAATGTAGTTCCAAAACATCTGGGGTGCCAAGGTACGCCATCACTGGTCTAGGCCATCTTTATGTAGAGCAACAATTCTTTTTTTCAGATCCTCAGAGAGTTCTTTGCCATGAGGTGCCATGTTGAACTTGTATAACACCAAATTGAACACACCTGCTCCCCATTCACACCTGAGACCTTGTAACACTAACGAGTCACATGACACCGGGGAGGGAAAATGGCTTTCACTTAGGGGTGTCACTCACTTTTGTTGCCAGCGGTTTAGACATTAATGGCTGTGTGTTGAGATATTTTGAGGGGTCAGAAAATTTACACTGTTATACAAGCTGTACACTCCCTACTTTACATTGTAGCAAAGTGTCATTTCTTCAGTGTTGTCACATGAAAAGATATAATAAAATATTTACCAAAATGTGAGGGGTGTACTCACTTTTGTGAGATACTGTATACTTGACTGTACACTGTGTACTGTGTGTGTATGGAGAAAGGAGGGCAACAACACACTGTAAATACACACCACACTATACTATACACTGTGTACTGTGTGTGTATGGAGAGAGGGGGACAACAACACACTGCACAGTATACACCACTCTATACTATACTGTACACTGTGTACTGTGTGTGTCGAGAGAGAGGAGGACAACTACACATTGTGCAATACATACTATACTATACTATACTATACTATACTATAGCTTGAAAAAGTATTTATACCCCTTTGAAATTTTTCACATTTTGTCATGTTACAGCCAAGAATGTAAATGTATTTTATTGGAATTTTATGTGATAGACCAACGCAAAGTGGCACATAATTGTGAAGTGGTGTGAAAATTAGAAATGGTTTTCAATTTTTCTTACAAATAAATATGTGAAAAGTGTGGCGTGCATTTGTATTCAGTCCCCTTCACTCTGATACCCCTAACTAAAATATAGTGGAAACAATTGCCTTCAGAAGTCACCTAATTAGTAAATAGAGCCCACCTGTGTGTAATTTAATCTCAGTATAAATACAGCTGTTCTGTGAAGCCCCCAGAGGTTTGTTAGAGTACCTTATTGAACAAACAGTGTCATGAAGGCCAAGGAACACACCAGAAAGGTCAGGGATAAAGTTGTGGAGAAATTTAAAGCAGGGTTAGGTTATAAAAAAATATTCCAAGCTTTGAACATCTCACTGTGCACTGTTCAATCCATCATCCAAAAATGGAAAGAGTATGGCACAACTGCAAACCTACCAAGACATGGCCATCCACCTAAACAGACAGACCAGGCAAGGAGAGCATTACTCAGAGAAGTAGGCAAGAGGCCCATGGTAACTCTGGAGGAGCTGCAGAGATCCACAGCTCAGGTGGAAGAATCTGTCCACAGGACAACTATTATGCCCTGTACACACGATAGGATTTTCCGACAACAAAATCCATGTTTTTTTTCCGATGGATGTTGGCTCAAAATTGTCTTGCATACACACGGTCACACAAATCTTGTCAGAAATTCCGAACGTCAAGAACGTGGTGACGTACAACACGTATGACAAGCCGAGAAAAATGAAGTTCAACAGCCAGTGCAGCTCTTCTGCTTGATTCTGAGCATGCGTGGAACTTTGTGCATCGGAATTGTGTACACACGATCGGAATTTAGGACAACGGATTTTGTTGTCGGAAAATTTGAGATCCAGATCTCAAATTTTGTGTGACGGAAGTTCCGATGGAAAATGTCCGATGGAGCCTACACACGGTCACAATTTTCGACAACAAGCTCCCATAAAACATTTTCCGTCGTAAAATCCTATCGTGTGTATGGGGCATTAGTCGTGCACTCCACAAATCTGGCCTCTATGGAAGAGTGCGAAGAATAAAGCCATTGTTGAAAGAAAGCCATAAGAAGTCCCGTTAGCAGTTTGTGAGAAGCCATGTGGGGACACAGCAAACATCTGGAAGAAGGTGCTCTGGTCAGATGAGACAAAAATTAAACTATTTGGCCTAAAAGCAAAACGCTATGTGTGGCAGAAAACTAATACTGGGCATCACCCTGAACACACCATCCCCACCGTGAAACATGGTGGTGGCAGCATCATGTTCTGAGAATGCTTTTCTTCAGCAGGGACAGGGAAACTGGTCAGATGGGAAGATGGATGGAGCCAAATACAGTACAATCTTATGCCGCGTACACACGAGCGGAATTTCCATCGGAAAAATCTTGGATGGTTTTTCCGACAGAATTCTGCTCAAGCTTGGCTTGCATACACAGGGTCACTCAAAAGTTCTCTGAACTTTCGACCGTCAAGAACGCGGTGACGTACAACACTACGACGAGCCGAGAAAATGAAGTTCAATGCTTCCGAGCATGCGTCGAATTGTTTCCGAGCATGCGTGATTTTTTGCACGTCCGAATTGCATACAGACGAACACATTTTCGGATAGGAACTTTTTCCGACCGAAAAATAGAGAACCTGCTCTCAATCTTTTGCTGGCTGGAATTCTGAAAGTCCGATGGAGCATACACACGGTCGGAATTGCTCACATTCGACTTGTGCTGGCGGAATTTCTGATCGTGTGTACGGGGCATTAGAAGAAAATCTGTTATGCCGCGTACACACGAGCGGACTTTCCGGAAGACTTGGTCCGGCAGACCGGACTCCGTCGGACAATTCGATCGTGTGTGGGCTCCAGCAGACTTTTTTCCCAAAAGTCTGAGGGACCTAGAAATAAAACGTTTCAAATCATTCCGACGGACTCGAGTCCGGTCAAAAAATCCACTCGTCTGTATGCTAGTCCGACGGACTAAAACCGATGCTAGGGCAGCTATTGGCTACTGGCTATCAACTTCCTTATTTTAGTCCGGTTGTACGTCATCATGTACGAATCCATCAGACTTTGGTGTGATCGTGTGTGTCCAAGTCTGTTTGTTTGAAAGTCCGGCGGACCTATACTGCAAAGTCCGTCGGAAAGGCTGTCAGACCTAGTCTGTCGAAAAGTCCGCTTGTGTGTACGAGGTATTATGCCGCGTACACACGGTCGGACTTTTCATCTACAAAAGTCCGACAGCCTGTCCGACAGACTTTCGGCGGACTTTCGGCGGACTTGCGGCGGACTTGCGGCAGACTTTCTAACGAACAGACTTGCCTACACACGACCACACAAAAGTCCGACGGATTCGTACGTGATGACGTACACCGGACTAAAATAAGGAAGTTGATAGCCAGTAGCCAATAGCTGCCCTAGCGTGGGTTTTTGTCCGTAGGATTAGCATACAGACGAGCGGACTTCGGGGTCCGTCGTAGTTACGACGTAAAGATTTGAAGCATGTTTCAAATCTAAAGTACGTCAGATTTGAGTCTAAAAAAGTACGTTGAAAGTCCGGAGAAGCCCACACACGATCGGATTACCAGCCAGCTTTAGTCCGTCAGCGTCCGTTGGACTTTTGTAGATGAAAAGTCCGACCGTGTGTACGCGGCATTAGAGTCTGCAAAAAACTTGAGACTGGGGCAGAGGTTTACCTTCCAGCAAGACAACAACCTTAAACATACAGCCAGAGCTACAATGGAATGGTTTAGATCAGGGGTAGGCAACCTTGGCCCTCCAACTGTGGTGAAACTACAAATCCCATCATGCCTCTGCCTATAGGAGTCATGCCTGTCATTGTCAGGGTTTGCAATGTCTCATGGGACTTGTAGTTTCACCACAGCTGAAGGGCTGAGGTTGCCCACCCCTGGTTTAGATCAAAGCATATTTATGTGTTATGGCCCGTACACACGGTCGGATTTTCCGATGGAAAATGTCCGATCGGAGCGTGTTGTCGGAAATTCCGACCGTGTGTGGGCTCCATCGGACATTTTCCATCGGATTTTCCGACACACAAAGTTGGAGAGCAGGAGATAAAATTTTCCGACAACAAAATCCGTCGTCGGAAATTCCGATCGTGTGTACACAAATCCGACGGACAAAGTGCCACGCATGCTCAGAATAAATAAAGAGATGAAAGCTATTGGCCACTGCCCTGTTTATAGTCCCGACGTACGTGTTTTACGTCACCGCGTTTAGAACGATCGGATTTTCCGACAACTTTGTGTGACCGTGTGTATGCAAGACAAGTTTGAGCCAACATCCGTCGGAAAAAATCCTAGGATTTTGTTGTCGGAATGTCCGAACAAAGTCTGACCGTGTGTACGCCCTATAAGAATGGTCCAATCAAAGTCCAGACTTAAAACCAATTGAAAATCTGTGGCAAGACTTGAATTGCTGTTCACAGATGCTCTCCATCCAATCTGACAGAGCTTAAGCTATTTTGCAAAGAAGAATGGGCAAAAAATGTCACTCTCTAGATGTGCAAAGCTGGTAGAGACATCACCAAAAAGACTTGCAGCTGTAATTGCAGTGAAAGGTGGTTCTACAAAGTATTGACTCAGGGGGGCTGAATACAAATGCACACCACACTTTTCACATATTTATTTATTTATTTTTTAATTAAAACGATTTATCATTTTCCTTCTACTTCACAATTATGTGCCACTTTGTGTTGGTCTATTACAGTGTTTCCTCAACTCCAGTCCTCAATGCGCCCCAACAAAACATGACCTGTTGAGGCGCCTTGAGGACTGGAGTTGAGAAGCACTGGTCTATCACATAACATCCCAATAAAATACGTTTTTTGGTTGTAACATGACAAAATACGGAAAATTTCAAGAAATATGAATATGTTTTCAAGGCACTGTACTATACTATACTATACACTGTGTACTGTGTGTGGAGGACAACACACTGCACAACACACACCACACTATACTATATTATACCACACTATACTACCACACTATACTATATTATACCACACTATACTATACTGTACACTCTGTACTGTGTGTGTATGGAGAGAGGAGGACAACACACTGCACAATACACACCACACTATACTATATTATACCACACTATACTATACTGTACACTCTGTACTGTGTGTGTATGGAGAGAGGAGGACAACACACTGCACAATACACACCACACTATACTATATTATACCACACTATACTATACTGTACACTCTGTACTGTGTGTGTATGGAGAGAGGAGGACAACACACTGTACAATACACACCATACTATACTATATTATACCACACTATACTATATTATACCCATAGGCGTGCGCAAGGGGTGTGCCGGGTGTGCCTGGGCACACCCTAATCACCATGTGCTCCAGAGCCAATGATAAGGCAGTAGAGTCTGCCCTCCTGTACCAGGCCCATGTCCTAGTAATTCAAAAGGGGGCCCAGACACCTGGTGAGCAGGAGGACCGGCTGTATTGCCTTATTGCAGATACCGATCTGATGTTCCTCCCCCTGCAGTGCTCATGGCTTCTCCTCCTCTCCCTCCCTCCGACTGCGCTGCAGGGGGATCAGTTCTAGTATCTGTGCCTCCATCCTGTCTTCAGTCTCTTTCTCAGTCTTAAATGTTGATCATCAGGGGTCTGTGTAGAACCCTGATATTTCACCAAAGCCCACCAAAAGGGCAGTTACAAATGTAAAAAAACAAATGTAAAAAAAGAAATAAAATAAAGTATATATTTTTTCAAAATTAAGGACTCGTTCACATGTGCTCTGCACTCTGTAATTTCTGCCATGGCTGTGAAGCATAGCATTGTGGCCGTGACGTGTATGCTCCTAGCCACTGCCTCTTTTGCTCTGTTTTTTAGCTTTGGGGTGCACACCTTAATGCAATAGGCTGCGCACACCTATGATTATACCATACTATACTATACTGTACACTCTGTACTGTCGGTGTGTATGGAGAGAGAAGAGGACAACACACTGCACAATATACACCACACTATACTATACTGTGTACTGTGTGTATGTATGAGAGAAAGGAGGACAACAACACACTGTACTGTACACCAGTGGCGTAGCTAGCACATCTGGCACCCGGGCAGGGCCGTCTTTAATATTGATTGGACCCTGGGCAAAACTTTTCTTGGGGCCCCCCCCATGCAGTTTCTCTTTCCATCTGCTCTGAGACATACAATAAATAGCTGCTGGACTCAAAATCAGTTTACTGAATCAGATCAGGCAGCGATTGCGATTGGTTGCCAGAGATTACAGTGTATCATTACCGCTCACTGACTGGTTGCTAGAGGTTACAGCACACATTATGGCTCACTGATTAGTTGCTAGAGGTTACAGCACACAATTTCTGCTTGTTGATTTGCTGCTAGAGATTACTGTGGATATGACCTCAGGGGTCATGATATACATATCAATGCTACCTGCCGCCGCTATTTACATATGAATGCCGATAATTTACATGTAAACACTGGGACTGCAGGTGAGTCATCTGTACACAACAAAAGGGCAGAGCTGGGCAGATTTAGTAGCAGCACTTCACACTGAGATATTGGGACACAGCACGGGACTAAAACCTCAAGTAACGAGGGAATTTAAACCAGCATAGTTGGCAAGTATGAGGCAGCTGCTTTGGGCCCCACAACAATGACAGGGCCCTGGGCAGCTGCCCCTTTTGCCCTGCCTTAAAAACGGCCCTGCACCCGGGGCTAAACATTTTTTTGCACCCCCAAAAAAATGGTATGTGGCACTATAGCGGCGCCATCCCAACACTGTGGGTGTGGTCAGATTGCATCAACAGTGGGAGGAGCTTAAAGGGCCATATGCTTTAATGACTGTGCCACAAGCGAGTATGTAGCAGACAGTACAAACCTCAGTACACTCATTTTAATAAAATAAAACTGTTCCATTGCATATCCTTTACTACACACAGCTAACCTTAAAGTGATATTGAAGTCTTTGTTTTTTTTTGTTTGTTTTTTTCTAAATAATTAATATGTTATACTTACCTGCTCTGTGTAGTGGTTTTGCACAGAACAGCTTGGATCCTCCTCTTCTTGGGTTCCTCGCCGGCACTCCTGGCCCCTCCCTCTTTCTGGGTGCCCCCACAGCAAGCAGCTTGCTATGGGGGCACCCAAGCAGGCAAGTTCCTGAGCTGTGGGTCTGTGTGTCCATTCACACACGTAGACATGGCTCGACTCCGCTCCCTCCCTCTTCTGATTGGGTCACTGGCTGTGATTGACAGCAGTGTGAGCCAATGGCTCCTTCTGCTGCCAAAAGCCAATCAGCAGTGGGAGTCCCCAGACAGCCAAGGCTCTTGTGGACATCGCTGGATCGAGAGGGGGCTCAGGTAAGTATGGGGGGCTGTAAGTGGGGCTGGGGGGGCTGCTGCACACAGAAGGTTTTTTTACCTTCATGCATAGAATGCATGAAGATTAAAAAGCTTGTGCCTTTACAAACACTTTAACAAAGAATGTGCCGAACTTAGAATGCAGTAGTCAAAGTGAGGGGAATTTATCAAAACTGGTGCAGTCAGAATCTGAAACAGCTGCGCATGGCAAAACATCAGCTTCTACCTTCAGCTTGTTCAGCTTTAACCACTTCAATACTGGGCACTTTCGCCCCCTTCCTTCCCAGACCAATTTTCAGCTTACAGCACTCTCAAAATTTCAATGACAATTGCACAGTCATACAATGCTGTACCCAAATGAAATTTTTATCATTTTGTTCACACAAATAGAGCTTTATTTTGGTGGTATTTATTCATGACTGCGTTTTTTATTTTTTGCGATATAAGCGAAAAAAGAGCGGAAATTTGGAAAAAAAAACAATATTTTCTTCTTTCTATTTTAATAAAAATCCAATAAAATCGAATTTTGTCATAAATTCAGGCTAAAATATATTCTGCTACATGTTTTTGTTTAAAAAAATCCCGTTAAGTGTATAATAATTGGTTCGTGTGATCACGGACACATGTGCGCAAGTGATCATGTACAGATGTGCGCAGGTGATCACGGACATATGTGTGCAGATAATCATTGGGACATGTGATTTTACTGGGACATATGTGGGGGACAGGTTTTTTTACTATGTGGGGACATGTGTTTTGGGGACATGTGTTTTGGGGACATGTATTTTGGGGACGTGTTTTGGGGACATTGTGTGTTTAGTTTGTGTTTTTTTTTTACATTGTGGGGACACTAGACTGGTGATCAGTGAGTAAAAAGCTGTAAAAAACAGCTCATACTCACTGATCACCAGCCGACTGCAGCGATCCGCTCTCCTCTTCTCACTGACAACTTCCGTGTGAGGAGAGGAGAGCAGATTGCCTAGCAACCGGCTCTGTGTTTACATCACATGACGGCTGTGATTCGACACGGCCGTCATATGATCAGGAGGGCCAATCGCAGAGCCCTCCTACGGATCGGAGATGCGCCGTGTCCGGGTGACAGGAGCGCATCGGGATCGCGCCGCTGCACGGGCACGCGCGCGCGTTATCCCGCTCCTTCTGAGGGACGTTCCTGAACGTCCACTCAGAAGGAGAGATAGCCCACCCGGCCGTTTTTGTGCAGTGGCCGGGTGGGAAGTGGTTAAAAATGAAATCTATGAGCTGATTGGTTGCCATGCACAGCTGTTCCAAATTCTGTCTGCTCCAGTTTTGATAAATTCCCCTAAGGGCTCATTTGGACAGGTCCTGAGACAGGTCCTGTATGCTGTGCCACTTTTTGCTGCATCTGCATCCACCAGAGAGCTTCACCTATAATTTTGATATTTGACTATATCCATGCAGCTTCTGTGTCCCAATTGACTTTGATTGGACTGCCTGCACAGGGATGCACAGGACACCATACATCCCCACGCTGTACACAGCCATCACACTGGGCATGGACGCAATTGCACCATGTGAATGAGGCCTAATTGTCGTCATGTCGACCGAATAGCACGAAAGAGATGTCGGATAATTAAAAGAGAAGTATGGGAATTTTAGTTATGAATCATACTTACCTAGGTAGATGCTGCATCTGTCCACCACCAGCTCTAAGGCTGAGAACCGAGAAATCAGTCAAACACTCAGTTCTCAGTGCTCCCTAAGCAGGGAGCTGGTGGCTCTCAGTCTCTGGCTCTCTGCTTTTGCCCCCCCCCCCACGCAGTGATCACCGAAACACTGGGCTGTGGGGGGGGGGGGAGTGGCCAGCTCAGCAGCTTGCTGAGAGGCTGAGCTGGTTGCTGGTCCAGGCATATGAGTGGATCCCAACCATATAGTTGTGATCTTTCTCCAGCCTGGCCCGACTCTTTGACATCACCTGACAGCAGGCAGCCTGCTGTCAGCTGAAAATGGGTCACAGGAGTGCAAAACAATCTGTACTGATATGTTCAACAGGAGAAAAAACAGAGGGAAGGGACAAGAGAGTCCACAGAAAGCAAAAAGGGAATGGTCAACAACAGCTTATGGTACACAAATACAAAAAAGGCTTTATTGATATACAAAAATTCATTTATTATATGTAAAATAAACAGTGTATCTAAATAACACAATCCGTCTCACTAAACTGAATCAAAATCTAAAAAACCATGCTGCAACAATGATGAATAAAACGTCAGAGCGTGCCTGCAGTCCAAAAAAGCATGCAGTCTCTATTTAATCCAGAGATCCCCCTCTCGCAAGTCCAGGGCCCCCAGACACCTGTTTCCCTAGTCCAGGGTCTCCAGACACCCCCTCTCTTAATCTGGGACCTCCAGGCAACTCCTTACCAAGTCCAGTATCTCCCTTGTACCCCCCCTATCCAGGGGTCTTTGCCACACCAACCACCATTTCCTAGTCAATGGCCTCCTCTGCACCCACCCCCCTAGTCCAGGGTCTCCTTTGCACTCCTCTCCTAGTCTAAGGCCTCCTTTAAACCCGCTCAAAGTTAAGAGTCTCCTCTGCACCCTGCTCATCGAATCCAGGTCCTTGACCCAACTTCCAGGGTCCAGGGCCTCCTCTACACCCCCCAGTCGAAGGGGCCTCCGGTGTACTCCCCTCCTAGTCCAGGGCCTCCTCTGCACCCCCCAGTCCAGGGCCTCCCCTGTAACCCCCTCCTAGTCCAGGGCCTCCTGTTTACACCCCCCCCTAGTTCGGCACCTCCACTGCACCCCCCCCCCCAGTCCAGGGCCTCCGGTGTCCTCCCCTCCTAGTCCAGGGCCTCCTCTGCATCCCCCAAGTCCAGGGTCTCCTCTGCGTCCCCCGAGGTCAGGGCCTCCTCTGCACCCCCCCAGCCCATGACCTCCTCTACATCCCCCAAGTCCAGGGTCACTGCGCCCCCCCCCCCAGGCCAGGGCCTCCTCTGCACCCTCCATCCCAGGGCCTCCTTAGCACTCCCCAGCCCAAGGCCTCCTCCGCACCCCCAATCAGCCCAGGGCCTTCATTGAACCCTCCAGTCCAGGGCCTCCCCTAACCCCCCTCAGCTCAGGGCCTCCTCTGCACCCCCACTCAGCCCAGGGCCTTCACTGCATCCCCCAGTCCAGGGCCTCCTCTGCACCCCCACCCGCTCAGGGCCTCCTCTGACCCCCCCTCCAGTCCAGGGCCTCCTTTGCACCCCACCACCCAGTCCAGGGCCTTCTTTTAAGCCTCCCCTTCTCTGGGATGCCTCAAGCAGAAAAGACATAGGCTGTTTGGGCACTGGGTAGGACTAGGAGGGAGACCTGCCTGTCCATTACACTTGATCGGGCAGCAGTGACACCCTGAGAGCGGCGGTTCCCAGTACAGGTGGGGCGGAACCCCTGGCGGCGCCCCCCTAGATGTGTCACCCAGGGCAGGCACCCCCCCCCCCTGCTCCCCCCTATTTTCAGCCCTTCTGTACACTATGTACTGTGTGTGTATGTATGGAGAGAGAGGAGGACAACACACTGTACAATATACACCACTCTACCACTCTATACTATACTGTACACTCTGTACTGTGTGTATATGGAGAGAGAGGAAGACAACAACACACTGTACAATATACACCACACTATACTGTACACTGTGTACTGTGTGTGTATGGAGAGAGAGGAGGACAACACACTGTACAATATACACCACACTATACTATATTGTACACTGTGTACCTTGTGTGTATGTATGGAGAGAGAGGAGGACAACAACACACTGCACAATATACACCACACTATACTGTACTGTACACTCTGTACTGTGTGTGTATGGAGAGAGAAGGATAACAACACACTACAATATACACCTCACTATACTATACTGTATACTCTGTACTGTGTGTGTATGGAGAGATAGGAGGACAACGACACACTGTACAATATAAACCACACTACTCTATACTGTACAATCACTGGGTGTATAAGAGGACAATACAGCTACACAACGCACATTACACTACATAATACTATACAATGACTGTGTGTATGGAGAGGAGGACAACATTGTACACCGCTATACACTATACTGTACTGTACAATGACTGTGTGTATGGGAGGACAATACTGCTACACAAGAACACACTGTACACACCTATACACTACACTACACTGTACTGTACAATGACTGGGTGTATAGGAGGACAACACTGCTACACAACAACACACTGCACACAGCTGTACACTACACTATACAATGACAGGGTATAGGAAGACAGCAGTGCTACACAACAACACACATTACACTACACAATACTATACAATGACTGTGTGTATGGAGAGGAAGACAACACTGCACACAGCTATACACTACACTGTACTGTACAATGACTGGGTGTATAAGAGGAAAACAGGTGCTACACAACACACCTATACACTATACTGCACTGTACAGTGACTGGGTATAGGAAGACAACCTTGCTACACAACAACACACGGTACACACCTACACACTATGCTACATTGTACTGTACAATGACTGGGTATAAGAAGACAACATTGATACACAACAACATACATTACACTACACAATACTATAAAATGACTGTGTGTATGGAGAGGAGGACAACACTGTACACAGCTATACACTACACTGTACTGTACAATCACCGTGTGCATGGGGGACAATACTGCTACACAACAACACACTGTACAAACCTATACACTACACTGCACTGTACAATGACTGGGTGTGTAGGAAGACAACACTGCTACACAACAACACACATTACACTAAGCTATACTGTATAATCACTGGGTGTATAAGAGGACAACACTGCTTTACAACAACACACTGCACACAGCTGTACACTATACTATACTGTACAATGATTGGGTATAGGAAGATAACACAACAACACACAATACACTACACAATACTATACAATGACTGCGTGTATGGAGAGGAGGACAACACTATACACAGCTATACACTAACTATACTGTACAATGGCTGGGTGTGTATAGGAGGACAACACTGCTACACAACAAACCATGCACACCTATACACTACAGTACACTGTACTGTACAATGACTGGGTGTATAGGACAACACAATACCACACTACAACCATTACACTACAACCCTACACAACACTGTACACTGAGTGTGTGTGTAGGGTAGGACGACACTGCACACTATACACAGCTATACACTACACAATACTGTACACTGACTGTGTATAGGAGGACAACACTGTTACACAACATACAATATACACACAATACTGTACCCACTGTACACATTTACACACTGACTGTATGTGTATGGGGGGGGGGGGGTACTGCTACACAATGTACATTATACACTACTCACATTATACTGTAAACTGTGTGTATGGGAGGACAGCATTGCTACACAACATGCACCACACTATACTGTACACTGTGTGTAGAGAGGAGGACAACATTGCTACACAATAAAACACTGTACACAGCTTTACACTACACTGTACTGTACAATCACTGCGTGTGTGGATGGGAGGAAAACACTGCTACACAACATATACCACACAATATAATCTATGGATAAGTGATTTAAGAAATGTATAAAACACCAATCCACCAATGCGCCACAAAAAAAAAATGTGTACAAAAATGCAAATAAACTATATTAGATGTGAAGCTGCCACTTTAAATAATGAAAAATCTCAACCTTTCACCTAAACCAATAACTAATATAGGTAAACAGCGACGTTAAACTGCATAATTAAATATACACAGCAATGTAGCATTGCATGCTATTAACAAAAACACTGATAATAGTGATAAATACACATAGCAATGTGATATAAAACACATGCATGAAAAAATTAAAAAATAATTTAAATTACAATAATGAACTCACACAAGTAGTGACAAAAATATACAAATTCAATGACAAAAGTCCATTATAAAACTACACTGCCTTGATAAATTATTCGTATACCTTGAATTTTTCCACATTTTGTCATGTTCCAACCAAAAACGTAAATGTATTTTATTTGGATTTTATGTGATAAACCAACATAAAGGGGTTGATTTACTAAAGCTCAGAATCTGGTGCAGCTGTGCATGGTAGCCAATCAGCTTTCAACTTCAGCTTGTTCAATTAAGCTTTGGCAATAAAACCTGGAAGCTGATTGGTTTCTTTGCAGAGCTGCACCAGATTTTGCACTCTCCAGGTTTAGTAAATCAACCCCAAAGTGTCACATAATTGTGAAGTGAAAGGAAAATGATAAATGGTTTTCAACATTTTTTACAGTGTGGCGTGCATTTGTATTCAGCCCTCCTAAATCAGTACTTTGTAGAACCACCTTTCACTGCAATTACAACTGCAAGTCTTTTTGGGGATGTCTCTACCAGCTTTGCACATCTAGAGAGTGACATTTTTGCCCATTCTTCTTTGCAAAATAACTAAAGCTCTGTCAGATTGGATGGAGAGCATCTGTGAACAGCAATTTTCAAGTCTTGCTACAGAATCTCAATTGGATTTAGGTCTGGACTTTGACTGGACCATTCTAACACATGAATATGCTTTGATCTAAACCATTCCATTGTAGCTCTGGCTGTATGTTTAGGGTCGTTATCCTGCCGAAAGGTGAACCTCTGCCCCAGCCTCAAGTCGCAACATTAAAATGCCGCATACACAATCGGACATTCCGACAACAAAATCCTGGATTTATTTCTGACGGATGTTGGCACAAACTTATCTTGCATACACATGGTCACACAAATGCTGTCGGAAATTCAGAACATCAAGAACGCAGTGACGTACAACACATACGACGAGCCGAGAAAAATAAAGTTAAATAGCCAGTGCGGCTCTTCTGCTTGATTCTGAGCATGCGTGGAATTTTGTGCGTTGGAATTGTGTACACATGATCGGAATTTCCGTCAACGGATCTTGTTGTCGGAAAATTTGAGAAGCAGCCCTCAAATTTTTGTTGTCGGAAATTCCGACAACAAATGTCCAATGGAGCCTACACACGGTCAGAGATTCTGACAACAAGCTCACATTGAACATTTGTTGGAAATTCCGATCGTGTGTACGTGGCATAATGCTGCGTACACACGACCGGTTTTGCCGTCGGAATAAACTCTGAAGGTTTCTCCAACGGAATTCCTCTCATACTCTGTCTTGTATACACACGGTAACACCAAATTCAGACTAGAAAACGGACATTCAATAGCCAGTAGCCAATAGCTTCCCGTACTTGCTTCTGAGCATGCGTCGTTTTTGGTGCTTTGGCACAGCATACAGACGATCGGTTTTTCCGATAGTAGTTTCTTCCGTCGGAAAAATATAGAACATGTTCTCTATCTAAGTCCGTCTGAATTTTCAACAGAAAAAGTCCAATGGGGCATACACACGGTCGGAATATACGATGAAAAGCTCCCATCGGACTCTTTCTGTCGGAAATTATGCTCGTGTGTACGCGGCATAACAGGTTTTCTTCTAAGATTGCCCTGTATTTGGCTCCATCCATCTTCCCATCAACTTTGACCAGCTTCCCTGTCACTGCTGAAGAAAAGCATCCCCACAACATGATGCTGCCACCACCATGTTTCACGGTGGGGATGATATGTCCAGGGTGATGTGCAGTGTTAGTTTTCCGCAACACATAGCGTTTTGCTTTTAGGCCAAAAAGTTTAATTTTGGTCTCATCTGACCAGAGCACTTTCTTCCACATGTTTGCTGTGTCCCCCACATGGCTTCTCGCAAACTGAAAATGAGACTTCTTATGGCTTTCTTTCAACAATGGCTTTCTTCTTGCCAGTCTTCCACAAAGGCCAGATTTGTGGAGTGCACGACTAATAGTTGTCCTGTGGACAGATTCTCCCGCCTGAGCTGTGTATCTCTGCAGCTCCTCCAGAGTTACCATGGACCTTTTGGCTGTTTCTCTCATTAATGTTCTCCTTGCCCGGCCTGTCAATTTAGGTGGACGGCCATGTCTTGGTAGGTTTGCAGTTGTGCCATACTCTTTCCATTTTCAGATGATGGATTGAACAGTGCTTTGTGAGATGTTCAAAGCTTGGGATGTTTTTTTATAACCTAACCCTGCTTTAAACTTCTCCACAACTTAATCCCTGACCTGTCTGGTGTGTTCCTTGGCCTTTGTGATGCTGTTTACTAAGGTTCTCTAACAAATCTTTAAGGGGTTCACAGAACAGCTGTATTTATACTGAGATTAAAAGACACACCGGTGGACTCTATTTACTAATTAGGTGACTTATGAAGGCCATTGGTTCCATTAGATTTTAGTTAGGGGTATCAGAGTAAAGGGGGCTGAATACAAATGCATCCCACACTTTTCAGATATTTATTTGTAAAAAATTTTGAAAACTATTTATCATTTTCCTTCCACTTCACAATAATGTGCCACTTTGTGTCAGTCTATCACATAAATTCCCAATAAAAAAGTTTTTGGTTGTAACATGACAAAATGTGGAAAATTTCAAGGGTTATGAATACTTTTCAAGGCACAGAGTATGCCACGGTGCAACTGAACAAGTCTTCCAACAGTATTGAGCTCTTCACATCACACCACTTGTGTGTCAGTCACCCCTTCCCCATAATATTTGAACTCACCAGATCTAATTGCCTCACATTCTCGTGTTTGGCAATTGAGCAGTTTAATCACACAGGGTTAATAAATCCGACATAATGATCTCTACCTTCACCTCCACCTATATGATCAACTCGCTTATATATGGTAAGAAAGAGGAGAGCTCCACTAGTGCAGTATGTTTCAAACGTAGTTTATTTAAAACAAATCTTCAATCATTACACTTACACTATTCCAATTAAAAACAGGCATGTGATGCAGATATCCAAAACGTAACAGCCAGAATGCAGTCATACAACTGGAGAACATTGCCTGAATGCCACCTATGGTTTTTCATAAACGTCACTTTCGGTTGCCGTACAGCCATGCCTCAACGCGTTTCGTCATTACGACTTTGTCCTGGGATTGGCTGTACGGCACGGCAACCTTCCTTATTTAGAATCTGGTATGTAAATGTTACCACCTACACGCATCACTGTGTATCTCCACAAGCCCAGTCAATACCGTATTAAGCCTAAAACAGCTGTTAATATCGCAGCTGTTCTAGGTGTAATGCGGTATAAACTGTCTATTTAGGCGTAATATGCAGCTACTTTGCTGTGTATATTTAATTATGCACTTTAGTTTACCTATAGTTATTGGTTTAGGTGAAAGGTTGAGATACACCACACTATACTGTGCACTGACTCCGTGACATATACCCCTGAAATGAAGTGAATAATGGTGTGGTGCTACAGTACTAATATTACTACTCCTTAGGCGATGATATATGAATCTGGTGAGGTGACCTACAAACCACCTCTCTCTCTTGTGTTAGCAAATGCTGTCAATTTTCTGATTTCAATAAAGTCATCTGTGACGAAAAACATTATTGGTTTCTGTGTCTATATATATAAAATAATATTGTGGACTACAATACACCTCCCTCTTACTTATCTACAGTGGGTATAGGAAAGAATCACCCCCCTTAATAATATTCACATTGTGTTGCTTTGCAGCCTGAAATTAAGACAGACACCGTTTTTGTTTTATCCAGCTGTATTTACTCAGTGTAACTTATAACATCCAAGTGAAAAATTTAACACCATGTCAGAAAAAAATAAACAAAATTCAAAAACAGAATCACTGAATTGGAAAAAGGTTCACCCCCCTTGTGTCAGTATTTTGTTGAACCACCTTTTGCTGATGTAGAAACCTGGTGTTTTGGCAGGGTTGCTAGTAAATTTAGTTTGCCAGGCCATAGTTGCCCTGGTTAATTGTTAGTGGATCCGCTGATTCCTCTCTAGTTCTGGACTTGCTGCACCTTCTCTCTTCTGTCGCTAGGTGCCGTTATGCTGGTGACAACATCGTCCAACATCAGTGCCTAACCTCACTAATGCGCTTCTGGAAGAATGGTCAAACATTCCCATAGACACACTCCTAAACCTTGTGGACAGCCTTCCCAGAAGAGTTGAAGCTGGTATAGCTACAAAGGGTGGACCAACTTAATATTGAACCCTACGGATTAAGACTGGGATGCCATTAAAGTTCATGTGCGTGTAAAGGCAGGTGTCACAATACTTTTGACAATATAGTGTATTGCAGTGATTTCAAAGTAGTTCATGCACTACTTTGGTCCGACGTTCATGCAACTTGAGAGCCATAGACTTCAATGTTAGCCCTCACAGTTACATGTAAGTCATACCTGAATGGTTTTACATGCGGCAGTGGTACAACATTGGATCCGACTTTGTAGAGGGACAACAAGTCACATCCAGGTCGCACTCATCCAAGGTTGTGTCAAAGTTGCACCAAAGCTGCACTTAAAAGACGCACAAGTTTGGAGTCATACTAATGTGAATGTAGTGTAAAACCCCATACTTCATTGTGGCCCAAACTTGGTTACTAAATCACTTAGGGCCCTTTCAGACAAGCAGACTCCAGCAGCGGATCTGCCCGCTCAGTGGGGAATCTGTCCACTGATCCCCGCTGAGCAGGCAGCTGACAGGTCTGAGGTCCAATCCGCTTATGCAGAGCAGACACGGACACACAGAGTATTGGTAACTGTAAGCGCAAACACACAAGTCCATATATAACAGGAGATATAAAGGGCTGAGCAACTTAGTCCATAGGGGACAGGCTGGAAGTTCAAGGGTTAAGTGGTAACCGGTAATGTAATGGTTAAAGTAGGCTGGTAGGCTAGGCGGCTGCTGTCCTCAGAGAGCTGGCTCTGTGATGGATAAGAGAGGGGTAGAGAAGGAAGCGCCACCTGAGTGTAGTATTAACAAATGATGTTTAATGACACCAGGTAAAAACACACTTACAGGATAAAAACATATAAAAGGCTCATCTGTATAGGTATGTGGTCCTTGGTGTTCCCTCTGATCCTGTGGTGGTAACGCTGCAGGGATGCTGGGCTGCAGAAGGTGGATTACCAGCCGGGAGCTCCTTCTGTGGCCATCAGGAAGAGACTAGGGGCCGGCGTGGAGTGCACGTGGAGCGTGCATGACGTCACAGGTCGTCCGTCCACTTCCGGGTTCGGTATCCAGGGGAGGCATCGTTCAGGGAGGAGGGCTAGCAGGGAGGTTGAGAGAAGGCTACGCGCTCGGAGCCACTGCTCCTTCAATAGGCCTAATAGGGAGGTGTCTGCAATGTGCTTTTATATGGCAGTGCTATGGGACAACAGGTCCCAGCGTCTGCCAAAAGAAAGCACAGCGCCAACTGTGGGTGGGAGGGGAGCTACAAGGTAACATAATATACACAGGGAAAAAAAGGAGGTTATATAATAGTCAGTGTCATTGAAACATATATATGAATGGGGAAAAGTGCATGGTAGTAAACATGGAGACAATAATATTAACAATAACAATAGTAAAAATGAGAGTAACAATGGGGGAAAAAAATGGAGGTAAGTATAAAAATATATATATATATATATATATATATATATGTGTAAGTATAAAAGCGAAACATAATAATAATTCCCATGGTGATGATACAAAAGAACCAAAAAATGGTAAACGGTATAGATTAAAAAAAACAAAAACAAAAAAAACAAATACATAAATAAATAAAAATAGAAAATAATAAATAAATACATAAATAAATTTTAAAAAAAGATATATATATATATATATATATATAAATAAAAAAATAAATAAATAATAAAAATAAAAATAAATATGAAAGTGAGAACAAAAATAAAAATATAATAAAAAATATTAATATTAATAATAAAAAAAATAGAATTAAGAATAAAAATAAGAATAATAATAGATATAGAAATAAAAATAAATAAATAGGTAGAGAAAGGCAAAAAATGGTGAAAAAATTATGGTGGACATGGATAAAGCATGCGTATTGGGAAAACACAACACGTATCTGTGCAGGGTTCTTAAAGATATATATATTGTAGCAAGGCTACATCTGTAGGGGTGGTCTCATGAGGAAACGGGGTGGCTTAAAGTAGTGTGTGCACCTCAATATCCTCGTTCAACCCCCCAGGTGCTAAAGTGCCCAAAGAGTAGATCCAGTAAGTTTCTTCAGCAGCAGGGTATGTGGCCGGGATTGATTCAAATACATCCCTCTGAGGGGTATCAGGGTGAGTGGTGATGAGGAGGGTTGGGTAGGCTTGATTCTACTGGGTGCAATTTTACTCTTAATGTTTCTGGATTTTCTATATGCCACTTTAGGTTTGGTATCGACTGTGGTTCTGAGATGATGGTCTTCCAACAGAATAGGCCAGTGTGAAGCCAGGATCTTCTCCATTTTCTTGTATTTGTCATGAAATTGCGTGATGAAGCAGGTAGGTTGTTTACCAGTGGTAGGAGGACGGTTGGGGCCTGGGGATAGACTACGGTAATGATGGAAGGCGGCGTCTATAAGTGGGGTGGGGTATCCTTTGTCTAGGAATTTTTTTGACAGAAGTTGTTCATGGGTGTGATAGTCTGAGTCTCTGGTACAATTCCTTCGAAGGTGGCAGAATTGGCTGCGGGGGATGTTGTTGACCCATCTCAGGAACGTGAGTGAAGGATAGGCCCAAGCTGTTATGGTTGCAGTATTGTACAAAGGTCATGATGTCATCAAACGTGCCATCCCAGATGATCACTATATCGTCGATGTATCGACCGTAATATATCACGTGGGCGGCATGGGGATGGTCAGCTGCAAGGTACTTATGTTCCCAATATCCCATGGTGAGATTGGCATAGCTGGGGGCAAAGTTAACCCCCATGGCTGTTCCATTGATCTGGAGGTAGTGTGTGCCTTCTAAATCGAAGTAGTTGTGTTTGAGGCAAAAGGTTAAGGCCTCAAGAATGAAATTGGCTTGCCGGGGGTTGGTGAGGGGATCATTGGCCAGGAAGTGTTCAACAGCACGGACTCGCACATCGTGGGGGATGGAGGTGTATAATGATGAGACATCAAGAGAGAGCCACCAGTAGTTCTGTTCCCAAGTGTAAGGCTTCAGCATATCAAGTAGGTGGGGTCCATCACGTATGTAGGAGGGGAGGTTCTGTGCCAGAGGTTGAAGGAATTGGTCAATGTAGATGGAGAAGCCACTAGTGACGCTGTCCATAGCGGCTACTATTGGACGGCCAGGGGGATTGGTTAGATCTTTATGAATCTTGGGTAGATGGTAGAAGTAGGGGACTTTATAGAAATTTTTTGTAATAAAAGAAGCTTCGGATTTCTGTTGGAAGACCCTCATCTCAGAACCACAGTCGATACCAAACCTAAAGTGGCATATAGAAAATCCAGAAATATTAAGAGTAAAATTGCACCCAGTAGAATCAAGCCTACCCAACCCACCCCATCATCACTCACCCTGATACCCCTCAGAGGGATGTATCAATGCAAAAATCCCCTCTGCTTAACCTGCCAGTTCATACAACACGGTCAGAAAACCTTCACTGTCAAAGGAAAAAACTATACCCTAAAAGAATTCTACAACTGTTCAACTGACTTCGTTATATACTGCCTCACCTGCCCCTGTGGCATACTATATGTCGGCAGAACCATCAGAGCCCTAAGGGCATGTTTTGGGGAGCACTGGCGCTTTATCGAAAAAGGCCGTGACCACCACAGCATCCCTAAACACTTCCTGACTCACCACGGTCGATCTACAGCTGGCCTCAGTGTGTGGGTCATTGAATCAATCCCGGCCACATACCCTGCCGCTGAGCGGTATAAACACCTGGGGGGTTGAACGAAGATATTGAGGTGCACACACTACTTTAAGCCACCCCGTTTCCTCATGAGACCAACCCTACAGATGTAGCCTTGCTACAATATATATATCTTTAAGAACCCTGCACAGATACGTGCTTCCCTGTTCCTTGTGTTTTCCCAATACGCATGCTTTATCCATGTCCACTGCTTATACCATCATTTTTTCACCATTTTTTGCCTTTCTCTACCTATTTATTTATTTTTATTTCTATATCTATTATTATTCTTATTTTTATTCTTAATTCTATTTTTTTTATTATTATTAATATTTTATTATATTTTTATTTTTGTTCTCAACTTTCATATTTATTTTTATTATTTATTTTTATACATCTTTTTTTTTATTTATTTATTTATGTATTTATTTATTATTTTCTATTTTTATTTATTTATTTATTTGTTGCTTTTTTTTTTTATCTTTACCGTTGCATTTTTTGGTTCTTTTGTATCATCACCATGAAAATTATTATTATGTTTCACTTTTATACTTACATATATATATATATATATATATTTTTTTTTATACTTACCTCCATTTTTTGCCCCCATTGTTACTCCCATTTTTACTATTATTAATATTATTGTCTCCATGTTTACTACCATGCACTTCTCCCCATCCATATATATGTTTCCATGACACTGACTGTTACCTAACCTCCTTTTTTTCTCTGTGTATATTATGTTACCTTGTAGCTCCCCTCCCACCCACAGTTGGCGCTGTTCTTTCTTTTGACAGACGCTGGGACCTGTTGTCCCACAGCACTGCCATATAAAAGCACATTGCAGACACCTCCCTATTAGGCCTATTGAAGGAGTAGTGGCTCCGAGCGCGTAGCCTTCTCTCAACCTCCCTGCTAGCCCTCCTCCCTGGACGATGCCTCCCCTGGATACCGAACCCGGAAGTGGACGGACGACCTGTGACGTCATGCACGCTCCACGTGCGCTCCACACTGGCCCCTAGTCTCTTCCTGATGGCCACAGAAGGAGCTCCCGGCTGGTAATCCACCTTCTGCAGCCCAGCATCCCTGCAGCATCACCACCACAGGATCAGAGGGAACATCGAGGACCACATACCTATACAGATGAGTGGGCGGGTCCGTTGTACGGCGCTCGGTGGGCGGAGTCATGACATCACCAGACCCCCCGCCCACCTCTACACTCATGCTTGGCCGGAGTGAAAAGTGCGCGCACAGGAGAAGAGGAGCGCGCTCATGGCTCCTGTCACTTCATGTGTCACTATCCAGTGACAGTTGGGGATGATCGGTGCGACAGGGACAGCTGTGAGCACGGATCCCCCTGAATGGCTTGTCCGCTGAAAGCCACGGGAGGCAGAGAAGGAGAAGCAGCTGATCAAACGCCATGCAGGGAGATCAGTGCTCACGGCTGTCCCTCCGCTGCACCAATCACCCCCGACTGTTCCTTGTGTCCTCCTCCTCCAGCGCCTGACCTGTTCTCCTCCACCACCACAACTTCCCCTTCTTCTCTGGCCCCCCTTCTGTCCTTATAGCTGGATACAGCTATATTATATATATATATATGTAATATAGCTGTGTCCAGCAGCAAATCCCCCCCCCCCATCAGACCAGTGGAGTGTCTGCAGCCAGGGCTGAAATTATGTGGAACAGCCAATCCTGGCAGAGCAGCAGAAGAAAGGAGTGGGGGAGGGAATTAAAAAATAATGCATGTGTCTTACTTAGGCTAGTGCACGAGATATGTAAATCACCTGTCACTCACAGCAAGGGGGCGTATTTGACAAAGTTTTTCTCAGTTTTTCAAGAATTATCTCACTGAACAATAAAAGAGGATTGCTCAGAGATGGATTAACTCTGTGTGGCAAGACTGGGCTCAAATGATAGGAAATCTTATACTCTACAGTATGACATAAAAAAAAAATTTCGGGTTTACATCCACTTTAAGGCTTAAGTGGCCCTCGCTCTTCCCAAGATTGAGTACCCCTGTACTAAGGCATCAGCATCCAAAGGAGTACAGCCACATACAGCCATTCACCTTTTATGGCTGCGACTCCCAGAGCACAGAAAAAGCCAAGACTGTATGCAAGGCATATTTCATAATACTAAATCCACAAAGTCCTCAAAGACCTATTCCTTGCAAAAATGTAAGGGTCACGGTCCATATTCCCATCACACACATTCCTGGAATGAGCTAAGGTACCAGGTGCTGTAGTGACCACCAGCTGGTTACTGCAACATGCACTATAAAATGTAGGTATTCACCAGCACACCAAGGATCTTCAGTTATGTTCAAACATTTTTTTTATTTAAGAAAGATCACATCACAAACAGTGTAGTGCACCATTTCAGAGTCATGCAGGACCCTTCATTAGGCATGTGATCATAGTCCTGCGTGGCTCTAAAACATTGGGCTCTGTAGAGGCCAAACCATCACTTCCAGGACTCCTTATTCTTCTTTACACTGAAGATAGTTCTTAATAACATTAGCTGTATGTTTGGGTTTGTTGTCTTGCTGCAGAATAAATTTGAGGCCAATCACACGTCTCCCTGTTGGTATGGTATGATGGATAATGCCCTGTACACACGATCAGACTTTCCAATGGAAAATGTGCGATCGGAGCTTGTTGTCAGTAATTCCGACCATGTGTAGGCTCCATCAGACTTTTTCCATTGGAATTTCCGACACACAAAGTTTGAGAGCTGGATCTAAAATTTTCCGACAACAAAATACGTTCGTGTAAATTCCGATCGTGTGTAGACAATTCTGACGCACAAAGTGCCACGCATGCTCAGAATCAAGCAGAAGAGCTGCACTGGCTACTGAACTTCATTTTTCTCGGCTCGACATACGTGTTGTACATCACTGCGTTCGATCGGAATTTCCGACCAACTTTGTGTGACCGTGTGTATGCAAGACAATTTTATGCCAACATCCATCGGAAAAAATCAGATGGATTTTGTTGTCGGAATGTCCGATCGTGTGTACAGGGCATTAGTGTGTGCCTGCATTTCTCAGCATTGAGGACACCAACCTTGCAAGAACTTCCACCATGCTTCACTGTTGCCTATAGACACTCATTAATGTACCGCTCTCCAGCCCTTCGCTAACAAACTGCCTTGTGTTACAATATTTTTTGACTCATCAGTCCAGAGCACATGCTGCCATTTTTCTGCACCCCAGTTTCTATGGTTTCATGCATAAATTAGTCACTTAGCCTTGTTTCCATATCCTATGCTTCAAACAAAAAAATAGCATTGGAGAAGGGAGGCACTACATACACCAATGAAAAAAATCTTTTTAATTTAATTCGGCCAGGAGCAATGATTTTTGGATAACTAGCAACAGAAGAGATGGAGGAACATCTATTCCCAGAACTCTTCTGTGATGAATGAAGATGGAAGTGGGGAAGATTTTGTCATTTTCAGTTTCAGAGCTGTCATTCCCAGGCTTTTACCACCAGGGAAGCAGCTAACCAAGCACAATCTGCGCTTGGTTAGTTGCTTTGGAGAGCAGAGAATAAAGAGTACCTGACACCTCTCCAAAGTTGTCACAAAGGGCTTTTTTAGCCCCTTTGTAATAGCAATAATGTTAAAGTGGTTGTAAAAGATTGAATGTTTTTTTTACCTTAATGCATTTTATGTATTATCAGGGCGTCCATGAACATCCTCCCAGAACCCTGCCTCCTGCGTGCCCCCTGGGGTGTGCATCCAATGTGCTCTGTGACTGATCACGGTAAAGGGCCAATCACAGCAGCCCTTTACCATGTGATCAGCTAATTAAATGTAATCCGACTTGCTGGTTATCGGCAGCTCTTTCCTCCCACACTGTGTCTATGTGAGGAAAGGAGAGCCGTTAGCCGGCAGGACTGTCAGTACATCAGTGCCCTCATTATCAGTGTGACCCCATCAATGCTGCCTATCAGTGCCCATCAATGCCGTCTATCAGTGCCTATCAGTGCTGGCTATCAGTGCTCATCAATACCACCTATTAGTGCCCATCAGTGCCACCTATCAGTGCTCATCAATGCCGCCTATCAGTGCCCATCAGTGTCACCTATCAGTGCTCATCAATGCTGCCTATCAGTGCTCATCAATGCAGCCTATCAGTGCTCATTAGTGCTGACCATCAGTGCTCATTATTGCTGCCTATCAGTGCCACCTATTAGTATTCATCAATGCCACCTATCAGTGCCCATCAATGCCAACTATCAGTGCCACCTATCAGTGCTCATCAATGCCACCTATCAGTGCCCATCAGTGCAGCCTATCAGTCCTGCCTATCAGTGCCACCTTTTAGTGCTCATCAATGCCGCTTATCAGTGCCGCCTACCAGTGCCACCTATCAGTGCTCATCAGTGCCGCCTATCAGTGCTCATCTATGTTGCTATCAGTGCCCATCAGTGCAGCCCATCAATGCCACCTATCAGTGCCTAACAGTGTCGTCTATCAGTGCTCATCAATACCACCTATCAGTACGCATCAGTGCCACCTATCAGTGCTCATCAATGTCGCCTATCAGTGCTCATCAATGCCCCCTATCAGTGCTCATCAGTGCCGCCTATTAGTGCCACCTATCAGTGCTCATCAATGCTGCCTATTAGTGCTCATCAATGCCGCCTATCAGTGCTGATTAGTGCTATCAGTGCTGCCTATCAGTACTCATCCAAGCCACCTATCAGTGCCCATCAATGCCGCCTATCAGTGCCACCTATCAGTGCTCATCAATGCTGCCTATTAGTGCCTATCAGTGTCGCCTATCAGTGCCACCTATCAGTGCTCATCAATGCCGCCTATCAGTGCTCATTAGTGCTGACTATCAGTGCTCATTAGTGCTGGCTATCAGTGCCACCTATTAGTTCTCATCAATGCCACCTATCAGTGCCCATCAATGCCGCCTATCAGTGCCACCTATCAGTGTTCATCAATGTTGCCTATGAGTGTCCATCAGTGCAGCTTATCAGTGCCCATCAGTGCTGCCTACCAGTGCCCGCCGGTGCCGCCTATCAGTGCTCATCAATGCCGCCTATCAGTGCTGCCTATCAGTGCTCATCTATGTCGCTATCTGTGCCCATCAGTGCAGCCCATCAGTGCCGCTTATCAGTACCTCCTCAGCAGGACTATGAGCTGAGAGCATCTCTTTCATACATACATAGAATGCATTAAGATAAAAACCTTCTGACTTTACAACCCCTTTATATTTTGAATTGGTGTCAATTTCATCTTCCAGGATCCAGAAGATCTATCCTACTATAGAAATGATAAATTAATAGAAATATGTTTTTTTTCTATTCATTTTTGAATGGATTTCAGTCTCATCGTCCAGGGATGCAGAAGATCAGAGAAGTCGTAGATCTTGTCTTCCAATCTACTCCTGCAATAACATTGATACATTACTATTGTCTGAACAGGTAATGCTGAAAACATATGGTATGATACTTTTTTAAGCATAGGTTTTGTCGTGATTTTTAAATTATGGTGCCGATCTTGGAACACAGTCCTCGGCAGCACAGAATATCCAGCAGTTTTGCTCTCTATAATACAAAAGACATTCTGCTTCCTATGATTACTCCTCTGTTATTGGAGTCATAGGAGTGCAGACCGGGGAACTCCATTGCAGAGGTCCCCCTCACCCCCATAGCTATATGGCCATGAGGATCAGCAGAGAGTGTGCCCCCTCATCACATTTTCCCCTAATAACTTTCCCCCCTCACCACATGTTCTCCTCATCACAAAAAAAACAGGTCCCCCTTTCCCCCTTCCCCCCTGAAAGGTGGCAAATGTGACACGGGGGGGGGGGGGGGGGAGTGTATAAGCGAGAGTTCCACTTTTGGGTGGAACTCCGCTTTAATGTTGCACATTATTAGATTATTTATTGTTGTTTTCGGTATCCAAATAGTTTACCTTGTAAAGGTTATGTATATTTGGTCCTATTGTTATCGATCTGAGGTTTCCTGTGGTGGTGGGAAGCTCTGGGCAGTCTGGCCCTTGTTCTACACGGGTCTCCTGTTTTATGCTATAGGGCGGGCATGTGGAGACTCTGGGTGAGGGTTAAAGCTGCCATCTCTTCCATGGAACTGGTATTCATGGGAACAGATGCATGCCATTCTGAACATGCTTGTGACATGGCAGTGAGCATGTGCAGTCCAGAGCTCTGGAGCGGAATGATGTCACACACCGGAAATGGAAGGCCAGTGCAGATGCCACCACTGGGGGCACATTTAAGGTGGGGGCACATCGTATGGGGATGGGAACACGCTGCAACCTATTGGGTGGATGCCCTGCATGGTGGAATATTGCTTTGGGACACTGGCTCCTTAAGGTAACTGATTGTGGACTTCCTAACAACCATTGTGTTTGTGTATATGGGGGGACTTTTTTTACCATTGGTTTCTACAGATAGAGTTAAAGATTTGGTCGGGATTAATGGTGTCCTCAATGCTGAGAAATACAGGCAGATACTTATCCATCATGCCACACCATCAGGGGGGTCTGTAATTGGCCCCAAATTTATTCTGTAGTCCTGAAAGTGAGTCCTGGAAGTGATGGTGTGGCCCCCCCACCGAGCCCTGATCTCAACATTATTGAGTCTGTCTGGGATTACATGAAGAGCCGGAAGGATTTGAGGCAGCCTACATCCACAGACAATCTGTGGTTAGTTCTCTAATATTTTTGGAACAACCTACCTGCTGAGTTCTTTCAAAAACTGTGTGAAGGGTACCTAGAAAAATTGATGCTGTTTTGAAGGCAAAGGGTGGTCACACCAAATATTGATTTGATTTGTTAATTTGCTTTCCATTTTGTTAGTTGATAAAAATCAACTCTTAACTTTTCTATTTCCAAAAACATTCTTAATTTACAGCATTTTTGACACCTCCCTAAAACGTTTGCACAGTATTGTAAATCTTTATCCAATACCTGTACTGGATGTGACAGGGTACAGACTGTACCCTGACAACGTCATACCGACAAAACTAGATGGGCGGAGCCACGCAGACGTCACATCCGGTTGTGTCATTTATGGCCACTGGAGCGCATGCCCACTTTGCCTGGGACCTGGAGGTGCTATTGATGCTCAATGCTAACTGAATTTGTCAGCCAGTAAGTGCATTTTAATGTGTGGAGATTTTTTAAAACTTAATCATACTACACTATTGCGGTCTCTATTCTGGTAATTCCTTTGCCTGTATCTGGAGGCGGAGTGGGGAAGAGCTGGAGAAGGTGCTATATGAAGCCAAACTGGAGGAAATAAAGGGTGTTAATAAAGCGCTGTGGACCTGTTTATATAACAAGTCATAAGGATCTGGTGAGCGACTATTCAAAATGAGAGGTGGAGAGCACTTTAGTATGGTGGAAAAGCACAATTTACCTGTTAAGGACGAGCCGTCGCAGTTATACTGCGGCAGGTTGGCTCCCCTGGGTGAATCGCTGTATCTGTACATCTGCCGCTTTAAGAGCTGTAGGGAGCCGATGCGCATGGCCGGCGGGTGTGATGTCTGCCGGCCACCCGCCATCGTTCCTGACAGAGAGATCGAAGTGATCAAATACCACCAAAAGAAAGCTCTATTTGTGGGGAAAAAAGGACAGCAATTTTGTTTGGTTACAACGTCGCACCACCGTGCAATTGTCAGTTAAAGCGACACAGGGCCGTATCGCAAAAAACGGCCTGGTCATTAAGGGGGCAAATCCTTCCGGACTTTAGGTGGTTAATGGAAGCACTTTATTTGGACTGGTTATATATTGGACGTAGAGAAGTTTTACACAGCACAAGCACTTTATAATAAGGACAGGCAACAGAAGATTAGTAAATGTATGAAAATAGCACAAACAACAGATCGTCAGTTGTATGCAAATAGCACCAGCAAGGTGTCTACTATTTTTTAGGTTTTCTTTCACGAATCACACTGAAGTTAATAGGCCACAGGTAATAGCTGCCAACAACCTGTAGCAAGTTTAAGTGGAGCTTTTTTTTTTATTCGGTATAACTGAATTTAGCATATGTTTGTGATGAGAACGCTGCACCAACCCCATTATATTTGTAAAACTTATTTGCCTTTTTGCAGTTATGTGCAGAATGTACACTGAGCTGCGTATGTGCCGCTCAGTTTACATTCCAGCACAGTGCCTGTGTGCCAGGAACACTGATTCCTGCGTATGCGCAGGAGTGATGTCATCCCACACTAGCCAATGAAGATGGTTGAAAACCGGCACCCAGAAGAAGCCACGTAGAAGATGCTGGCACTGGAGTGGAAAGAGGAAACTATTGCAGACATTAGTTCCGCTTTGAAGGACACCTATGCTCAGATGATAGACAATAACCCCTTGGTGCCGAGAGTACGCAAATATGCAGCCCCACTGGACTGGGCCGCATATTTGCGTATCCCCCTTTGTGCTTTGAGTGTGCCGCACACCGTGCTCCCAGCACAGAGACTGGGGTCTCACCAAGAGCCCTGAGCCCCGTACTAATGATCGGTAGCCTCTGATTGGCTATCACAGTGATCAGTCACTGTGAAGCCCACCCCTGTGTTTTCTCTCTCTCCATACTGCATAATACTTGGTTGATCCTGCCTCTTCCTGTGTTCCTATAAGCAAACTGACTTCCTGTCATACTGCTCTCTCTGCAGCCCCTGTACTTCCCTCTCTCCCCCTCCCTTCCTGGTCTGTGTGAAGCCCCTCCCCTCCTGAAACTAAAATAGCAGAGGAATGTTAGCCCCTCCCACTGGAGTCGTCCTGCTTGGTAGTAACACCCGACAAAATCATATGACTGCACAGAAGCGCTGCTGTGAAAAGAAGGGGCGATCTGTCCATTAAGGGCGCACACGGGCGCCGCCCCCTGTATCCACACCCCCCCTCCTATATGGTAATGTATGGATTCATGCATAGCATAAATCTATCCGCGGCCACCCCCTATTCGAGCGCCCAGCCGCTTTCAGGATGCCAGGCGCTTGAATTACAGCGGCGGGGGTGCTTTTGAAGCACCTGATTAGAGCCATGGGCTCTAATAGGCTTCAAAATAGGGTGGACTCGGAGCGCAGAGCATTGCGCTTGGAGCCCACCCAGGTGTGTTAGAAAAGCAAATGAATATTCACTTTTCTAACACTGAATCGCCTCTCCACCAATCTGGAAGCGCGGGACTGTTAACCATTTCCCGATTGGCTGAAAGGTCAGGCGATCCTTTTTGACGCCTAGGAGGAGGGGAGGAGACGCACGGCGCAAGCCTCCAAGATCTCAGTAGAGAAGAGGACACAGGAGGCGCTGCCAGATGCCCGCCGCAGCCTGTCCCCCTGCCTGATTTGTCAGCCGATCCCCGCTGCCGATGGGGTGAGTGCCAGTGGAGCAGCAGACGGCGGGGGGCGCGGGGGGGTATGTGCTTGTTTGCCGCCCCCCCAAACAAGAAAGCAGCAGCCGTCACTAGTGAAAAGCTATTTAGAGACTATATTGCTGAAAAAAAACAGTGCCATTACTTTTCCCCCATATGAGAACCTGTCATGGGAGTTTATTATGGAGACTTTATAACCACTTTAAAGACAAAAATAATGCAGCTCTCTAATCATTAAAGTGGATGTAAAACCAAGTTTTTTTTTTTTTATATATATATACTGTAGAGTATAAGATTTCCTATCATTTGAGCCCAGTCTTGCCACACATAGTTAATCCAGCTCTGAGCAATCCTCTTTTTTTGTTCAGTGAGATAAATCTTGACAAACTGAGAAAAACTTTGTCAAATCCTCCCCCTTGCTGTGAGTGACAGGTGATTTACATATCTCATGCACTAGCCTAAGAGACATGCAGTATTTTTAAATTCCCTCCCCCACTCCTTTCTTCAGCAGCTCTGCAAGGATTGGCTGTTCCACATCTCAGCATGATTTGGCATGCTGAAGTCATGTGGTTACTTTCCTGTCTTTTCACTGGATGTTAGAGATCATAGCAGAAGTTCAGTGTTAGAAATACACAGGAGAAATGCATATTGACAAGGAGAGTGTAGAGGTGGGCGGGGAGTCTACTGACATCACAACTCCACCCACCAAGCTCCAGACAACAGACCCACCCACAGAATCTGCAGTTTTTCAGGTCTCATAACAGACAGAGGGGAGACATTTGACAGGTAAAGATACATGCAGGAGGCATGTATATCCTTATAGATAACCCCTATGGCAGTAGTTTAGAAAGGATGACATTGGGTTTACATCCACTTTAAAGTGTCACTTAAAAAATAAAAATCTATTCAGATTATTGATTCTTTTTTTAAAAAGGTTTTATTGGTTTGTCCATAGTGCATACATGTTATGGCATACTATTCAGGGTATAATACATATCATAGAGAGTTGTAAATAACAATTGTATACTTAATCTAGAATTATGTTAACATGCCCTGTTCAGGTGCGAAAAAAAGAATTGTTCCAGAATGTTGCCGTGTGTTTTGTTCTTATTTCCTATGGGATTAGCAATCTATAACGCAACATCTATCTGTCATGTGATGTATAGGTCGTACTATGAGCAGGTATCAGATTCTTGCAGCCATCTGTCTCAAATTTTATTGTATTTCGTAGGACACCCTCTATTAATATAGATGAATTTTTTGTATGGTGGGTTGTTATTTATTTCCGCCTTCCATTCTGAAATCCTCGGGGGTAAGGGTCTCATCCATTTCCTAGCTATCAGTTTCCGCGCTAGAAACAGTGTCTCGTGTAGAACCGTCTTTGTGTATTTGTCCATAGAGTCAGGTAGTATCCAGAGAAGGCATGTTTTGGGGTCCAGTGTTACTGGAGAGCCCATATTGTCATGGAGGAATGTCACCACTTGTGTCTATAGATTCTTTAATTTGGGGCATGACCACAGTAGATGAATGAATGTGCCTGTCTCCTTCCCACACATCTGACATATGGTGGATTGGGATCTCCTATATCTAGCCACCCTGCTTGATGAAGTATGTAGATTTGGGTTAATCTATTCGGAAAGTTTGGACGAGACTACCTTGCAAGACTCCATTGCCTCCTCCCATTCCTCATCTTCTATAGATCCTATCATTCTCTGCAAGCAGGGCTTGAGTCCGTATGCTAGTTTAGTAAGTATGTTGTAAAATGCTGGTGTTAGTTTTTGGGGATCTGTGTTTTTAACTATTGCCATGATAACATTTGGAGTGGGTTGGGGAGGGGACGTTGGGAATTGAGTTTGAACCGCATGCTTGACTTGTAGAAATCTGAACAGCATGTAATTGGGAAGTGTGAATTCTTCTTTAAGCATATTGAAGGTTTTGAGAGTTCCATTTGGGTAAGTTGATGTAAATAGAGGATGCCATGAGTGGTCCAAAGGTCCACATCTGGTAGTTGCGTAAGTTTGGATAGGTTTTTACCTTGCCATAGTGGGGTGTAATCATTGTATTGAGGGATCCCCAATTTAGTTGACGCAATATCCCATATTCGTCTATAATGGTCTAGTAGGGTTTTCTTATTGTTTTGTGGTTCTGTACTGCTGGAACCTCTCGCTATCCCATATATTGAGTCTTTGGTTCGTCTAGCCCACTTGGGACAAATTCGTTGAAGAAACCTCTCACTTAGATTATTGATTCTTAACTCAAAAATGTCCCTCCTATTGTTCTCAGCCTCTTCCAAATCGCAAATTCCTTTTTTTTCCTTCTGTGATCTAACTTCCTGCTAGAGGGTGGCTACATTCGTTCTCCATGATCACACTGTATGTAGGAATGTACCCTCTTTTGCTCACTCCTGAGATGGACTATAGACTATATGTAGCGTGCAAAGAGTAGTGATGACCGCATTGAACTTGTACTGCTTGGAGGAAAAGGAGAGGTTTGGGAGTTCAATAGTCAGTAGGAAACAATTTAATAATAAATAGATTACAGGACATTAAGTAGTGGATGTGTATAGATAAATTTTTTGAACAAGGATATTATTTAGTGTCACTTTAATACATCATTAAATGTATTTGTTTAAATACAAGCAGTTTAGTATGTGAATTTGACCCGCTATCAGCCTCTTGCAGTCTCTGTATAGCAGACCTGGAGCATGAGAAGGAAGCAGTTCATAGGCTGACAAGAAGTATACTGATAGGAGGAGAAAATAGAGTTACAGAGAAATGAGCTAATCGCTGCTGTGCTGCTTCTTCTTTCACTGTCCAGTCACAGGCTGGGATGGGCTGAGTACAACCTGGGCTCAAAGAAAGTGGGTTGAATAATGCTGGACATCAGACTAAGGTTAAAAAAAAAGTGTTGACTGGAGTTTCACTTGTAAGGTATATGGTTGGAGTTGACTTACAACTAAGTTAATCACATTTAGTTTGCTTAATTCCTTTGCATCATAAACTGCTACATCTTGTTATAAAATCTTTATTTGAAACAAAAGTAAAAAATCAGTACAGCGCTGCGCTAAGCCAAAGAAAGGTAAAATAGCAGCTAACACACCTATAGACTCAAGGTGAAAAATAACATCAAAAAAATAAAAGTGTAGCGCTATAATCCACATCCACAAACGTGTGCATCACCCTCACGACCCCTCACGATTGCCGCTATATAGTATTTGAGCTTTTTTTGATCTTCAAAAATGTGAGTTTGTTAATTATTTTAATAAATTAGTGTTTTAAAAACGTTATTACGCTATGCGAGTTTCCTTTGCTCCTCGCATGGCATATGAATTATACGTTTGGCTTATGCTGGATTGTCCATGGGTGAGGAAGCCGTGCAGTTACCCCTTTCTCCACCATACGCTGATGACATCTGACAAGACGCACTCCTCAGAATCGTTGGTCATTAAGCCTTTCTGACTTGTTTGGCGTATGCCATTTCAGGTCATATAGTTCCGGTAAGCCTCCTCAACTCCTGGTGATGGCCCCGGCACTGATGTAAAATCTTTGCACACTTGTGGTTTTCCTACTGTCTACCTACTTGCCAGAATTGGTGAAACCATCCATCTGTGAACTTGGGAGTTTTTTTTCCATCACTGGCCATTTATTACCCCCATAGACATATACCTAGGGTATATGTTTTGTTAGCATTCACTTTATATATGCACTTATGTACTGTGATGCACACGTTTGTGGATGTGGATTATAGCGCTACACTTTTATAAAATCTTTATTTGTACATGCAAAGATATAATAACAAGACATTTGAGAGAGGACGAAAGAGAAAAATGATAATCCCCTGCATCCCCGATCCCCATCCCTCCCTTTCCCATGGAGAACGGAGAAAGGGGGCATCAAGAAAGAAGGTAGCCAAACCTCCTCTAATGATATCACAAGCTAGCCAAATAAGAAATAGCTGTCAGATAATTCCCACCAATATCATAGTAGTAATTTTTTGTCAAAGAAACTGAACTCCATCCATAATGCCCAAATTCCTAATACTGTGAAAATTGGTTGATACCCCGGAACCTTCACTCCTCCGCACAAGGCCGCTGATCCTCCTGTGGGGGGTCCGGACACACAGGGGGCCCTGGACAGCAGGGGGAATCAGATGTGGGCAGGGCAGGAAGGGGGATTAATGCAATGGGGGGAGGATGCGAATTATAAGAACAATGCCCTGTGAGGTTGTTTACAGCAGCTGAAAGCTGGTTTCTCCCCCTCTTCCTCCTGCCGCATTTCAGCTACTGCAGGGAGAGGTACACTGAACATTGTCCCTGTAATCTCCCTGTCCTGCCCACATCTGATTCCCCCTACTGTGTCCCTTCCTCTCCGACCTGCAGTGCTGCTGGCTTCCCTCTCCCGCAGGCTGCTGTGGGTACACAGAGGGGTGTTCAGGATGGAGAGCAGGGGAAGGGGCTGGTACTGTAATGTAATTCACTGGCCCCTTAAAGTGATAATAAAGTCTATTTCTTTTTTTCTTTAAAAATAACAAACATGTTATACTTACCTGCTCTATGCGGTGGTTTTGCACTGAGCAGCCCAGATCACTCCTCTTCTCAGGTCCCTCGCTGGCACTCCTGGCCCCTCCCTCTTGCCGAGTGCCCCTACAGCAGGCAGCTTGCTACGGGGGCACACAATCTGAGCCGCTGCTCTGTGTGTCCATTCAGACACGGAGCCACGGTTTGGCCCTGCCCCCTCTCTCTCATTGGCTTACTAACTTTGATTGTGTCTCAGCCAATCAGAAGGGAGAGTCCCGGGCAGCCAAGGTTCTTGTGCAACATCGCTGGATCGAGATGGGGCTCAGATAAGTATGAGGGGGGCTGCTGCACACATACATACAATGCATTAAGATGAAAAAACCTTCTGCCTTTACAACTACTTTAATTTAGTGAATGAACACAGTGACTGATTGGTACCGATCGCTCTGGTGTCCATTTATAACTGAGGCATATTAAATTGTGTGTGCTCTGTCTCTTGTACATTCATCTGTGCAGCTGAGGCTTCAGAGAGAGGAATTGAAGAATCAGTGTCCTCAATTCCTTTCTCTGTCTAAAAGGTTGTCTATTTAGACCCCTGATATTTCAACCAACCCCCCCCAACAGAGTTGTATAAAAAAAAATTTAAATGAAAAATAATTTTTAAAAATGTAAAAAATAATAACAAATTGTAAAAAATTATGAGCATTTTGCGCATCTGCAGCAGTCTGTTACACTATAAGGATGCAGAGGCTGTATGAACACAGCCGCAGGTCCTACCCACAGGTGCAAGGCATTTCTCAGGATGAGAACAGTGAATCCTGCCTGTGTAATGTGTGTCGCAATGGCCATTTAATCTACATCAGAAGCTTATGTGACAGGGGGACAATGTAGGATCATAATTGGGACAGCAGACAGATCTCTGTCGAAATGCCAAAACAAGGCCCTTGTGGCAAGTATTATTTTACCTAAATAAAAAAATTATTGAAAATTACATAAACATTTGTATGAGGTTTCAGCGTCTGGGCTTACGTATGTTATGTTTTACCACAAGGTGGCAGCGTCTTGCAGCCTCACATAAGAAGCACATTCAATTTATTTGGTTTTCTCAAGGGCAGGGGATTCTTCAATTCATTCTTCAAGAAGTACAAACTGTTTTCTGGAGCCCCAGACACAAGCCATAAAAGGTCTACTGTTATTATTTGTTATAATTAACTTCTGCAAAAAGCAATTTTCAAATCGCTAGCAGAATTTATAAAAACAATAAAAATACATTATAGCCACTCCACTGTGAAAGAAATCAAAATGACATTCAAATAGGCAGAAAGGTAATTTTGTGAGAAGCTGTGTGCGTTGTGTCCCCCCCCCTCCTCCCCTTTAGTTGAGTGCTAAAATATCATATGTTGGATCGCCAAAAGACGTTAGATGCCGCTTGTCAGATAAATGTGTTTTTAAATAGTTTAGATGAGAAACGGGAAAGGTATAAGAAAAGAACCACCGTAGCACATACACATGAGGTCAAGTCTGTTAGTATATTGCTGTCCTGTGTATGCTAAGGTGTACCAAATTGTACTGCCATTCTGTGAATAAACTGTTGATTGTATTCTTTTTCCTTTAAAATTAAGGAAATAACTCCAATAAACTGCCTTGTAGCCATTCCTCTCCCTCCTTGTGCCTGTGCCATGGCTGGCATTTCTAGAGTGGCACAAACAATGCAAGGTTTCTACAGACTCATGACCCAAACCCCCAAATAATTATGTTTTTTCTGAAAGCACAGGTCCAGTAAAATAAAAAGGTTGGCAGTTGCAATTTTACTATGTCGCACAATATTTGTGCAAATGTTTATCAAATCTGTTTTCAGGAAAAAATACACCAAAACGAATTTTAGTGCACACAAACCCTATATAATACCCATTTTTTGTACAATATTAAGATGGAGTTGTATCAAGTAACTAGATACCAAACATGCCAAGCTTTAAAACTGGGTGTGCCTGTGAAAGTTTTTCTCCATGATACCCCAAATTGTCCATGGGCAATGCTTTAAAAGCCTTAGAGGTTATCAGTTTAGAGTTAAAGTGTTTGTTACCCTAAAAAAAAATTGATTGTGTTTCCTTAAAGCATGTTACACAGCACAGTGCTTGTGCTGTGTAATTTGACCCCCTGTATAACCTGAAATACCTGGCTGATCCTGCCTAGTTCTGCCCTCCCCCCTGTAAACTGACCACGGTCTAGCATGGCTGCTAAACCCTGACACTGTGGTCAGTTTACGTGCCTCTGTGATCTGCAGCCCTGCTCTGTCATTCTCTGTCTTCCTCCCCGCCTGTCTGCTCGTGACAGTGCCCGCCCCCTCCCCTCCTGAAATATGTGTTCCAGTGTCTGATCTATATAAAAAAAAAATGCAGATTATACGTTATATCAGAGTGTCTCCCAGCGCTCACGTTACTCCTCGGCTCCCTCTCCTCCCCGGCTGATGTCAGTGGGAGTTTCATGGCCCCTCGCGCTATAGCTCTCAGCTGGGGAGAGGAGAGAGCCGAGGAGTCATGTGAGCGCCGGGAGACACTCTGATATGGGGTATAATTGCCATTTTTTTATATAGATCAGACACTGGGACACATTGTTATATAACAGAGGGGATGGCATGAATAAATTATAATGACTTAACAACTTTAATTGTGATTATGGCCCTAGAATTATTGCTTTTCACTTTGACATTTGCTGCAGGACCTAAAGTGTGGTGCAGAGCTGCTTTTATATTTTATATATATATTTTTATTTTTTTATTGCTAGTTTATTATAATGTTTTTTTTTTCATTTAATGGATAAGTTCACTTTTTAACAAAAAATAATAAATGTACATTTTTTTGCAGGTAAAAAAATGTGAATTTATTATTTTTTGTTTTGGGAGCCTGTAAAGCATTGCACCAGTGATCAGCAGATCGCTGATGCCATGCAGGTTTCCTGCAGATCTGCCAGTGTATCTGTTTTCTTGTACCTCGTATCAGCAAGCTGATAACTCACTGACAGGAAGAATGAATGAACTACCACAGTGCTCAACAGAATCGTGGTAGTTCATTGAAAACTACAAGCAGACAGCCGCAAAGGCAGTGGGGACTTGTAGTTTCCCATTCACAGGGGACTGTGAATGAGCGACGCGGGTGGGCAGGCAGAGCCCCACAGGGCCACGGTTTTTTCAAAGAATGACAGCGGGCGCCCAAAGCAGATGCCCGCCTGCTGTCACTGGGGAGAGGGAATGGCTGCGCTGCTGAAACATGTTACATGTTCCACCCTAAATAAAGGTGGAACATTTAACATGTTACAAAAAGTGAACTTATCTGTTAACCTTATTGCTATCATAATAATACCGTGTACACACGAGCGGACTTTACGGCAGACTTTGCTCGGCGGACTTTTCGACGGACTTTCTGAATGAACGGACTTGCCTACACACAATCCACCAAAGTCCGTCAAATTCGTACGTGATGACATACATCCGGACTAAAACAAGGAAGTTCAAAGCCAGTAACCAATAGCTGCCCTAGCGTGGCTTTTTGTCCGTCGAACTAGCATACAGACGAGCGGACTTTTCGACCGGACTCGATTTCGACGGATTAATTTAAAACATGTTTCAAATCTAAGTCCGTCCAACTTTTGAGAAAACAAAGTCCGCTGGAGCCCACACACGATCAAATTGTCCGACGAAATCCCGTCCGCCGGGCAAAGTCTGCCGTAAAGTCCGCTCGTGTGTACGCGGCATAAGGCTAAAAAGATTCCTATGTGAGAGCATGAGCTGGTGACAGGTTCTTTTTATGATAATGTTAATATTCTCATTGAACACGACTTGATTTAGGCTCAGAAGTAGCAAGTGCTGCAGCAACAACCAACTGGAGACTGGAAGCATCACAGGTCAATGTACATCTTTGCCAGCACACCACGGATCAACAAGTACCGTCCTAAGTTGTATTGTAGCATGGTCATATCACAATGGACACGTGATTGTGATCAAGCTACAATAAAACTTTTAGATGACAATTGTTGATCTGTGGTGTGTTGGCAAAGGTCCTTCTTATTGAAACATTGGACCCCTAATCATCTCCACTGCAGCTAATCAAGCAAGGATTGTGCTTAATTAGCTGCTAACTGGACCACAGCAGCAAGGAAATGACAGTTCTGAATCTGGAAGTGATGGCATGCTTGTTGTTTGTGGGTTGATCCATCACAGGGAAGATGGGGGAATGGATGTTCCCTGTGCTCTTTCTGCCCCGCATCTTGACAGCATTTACCTGGTCCTGTGTTTCCTGGATGAACAGGAGAGCCTGGAAATTACAGCAGGTCATTACGTACTGTATGACAGTGGCCCTTCACAGTATTGTAAAAGTGATGGTGCAGCTCTAGTTACCTGGATCCCTTTTACTGAAAAGTTAGAAGGCGGCTGAGTGAAGCAGTACCAAGCTCAATGCTGCAGCCATGAGCTTGTTTTAACCACTTGAAGTCCAGGCTGTTTAGAAAATGTCCCTAGGATGACAACTGGTTAAGTACACACATGTAAATCACAGGCTACCATCACCTAAAAATTTAAGTTTTCTGGCTGTAATGCTGACGCTTTATCTTCAAGGCCTTTGTAGTCACTAACCCTAAGAATATATAGAGATAAGGGATTCTACCATATGTCTAATATTCCTGGTTGTCATACTGCCTCTGACCTAAATCAAGTATCCAGATTATGACTTTAGACTGCCATGGTAATTTCCTGATCTACATATTCTAAGATAGTGATTTAGATCAGCCTTTTTCAACCAGGGTGCCCAGGTAGCCTGGGGTGCCTTGAGGTTTCTTCAGGGGTGCCTTGGTAAAATGCCTAAAAATTTCCCCAATATTGTATACAAGCTGGTGGATGGATGAAGCCTTCCTTTTAGTTACACAAAGCCACAATTTTTCATTGTACACCATTACAATATTCTAGCTGCCAACCTCCTAATGACCAATGACATCATCAGTTGATAAGGAGGATGTCAGTTTCCGTTTTTGTATATCATCCTTGTTTGACCCTCCCTTGCCTCTCTCCATCAGCTTTGGGGTCTCATTTGAGTGATGATGGAAGTGATGGAGAAAAACTGAGGGAGAAGAGAAATACTGGAATACTAGTAAGTACCAGTTTGCAAAAGTGCATTTACGTTGGAGGAATAAATCGCCTCTAACGTTAGGTGTCCTACGTGAATGGGGCGCCTCAAGACTGTCCATAATTTTGGAGGGTGTCTCGAAATTATCCATAATTTTAAAGAGTGCCTTGACTGTAAAAAGGTTGAGAAACACTGATTTAGAGTACTGAAGCCAGGGACATTCATGCAACTAGATCTACAATAGCAACCCCATGTTTTTGCATTACAGGTTTAATGTAAACCAGGTGGGGAATAGTTATAGAAGAATTATATTGGCCCCAACACATCAATTTTCAGGCAATTGCAGACACATTCAAGCAGCTTTCACATAAAAGATAACTGAATAGGTCAAGGAAACCTACTGCCAACAGTCTGCATTGAGGTCTGTAGGGCCAGCCATATAATCTGAGTTTGGAAGTCAGTTCATTTTCCTAATAGCAGCATACCCCCACAATGATACTGAATCTGAGACAACCAAACTGGAAATTAAGTCAAAATCACTTTTTTTTTCTTTAGAATTGTAGGGTGAGGGGTGTTAAAGGTCAGGTTTATATTACTTGAGGTTAAAAGAGACAGCGCACCAGACTGTTGTATTACAGCTGTCCAAATTGGCCCTGAAACATGGTCCTTCGCTGGGATGTCATTCAGTATTATGAGGATATTTTAAATGGGGTGTTGACGTTTCATTGCTGTATCAGTTTCTTTTGGGGAGATTTATCCCTCACTTCCTATACAGGTGATTATTGTCACTGGAAGCAAGGTGTCAGTTTATAAATAGAGCCTGACTACGCTATACAACAAATATCCCATACAGGTTCACTTTAAACTTCCCAATATAGAGCTAAGTCCTCATGCACATGGACGTTTTTACAGCTGCTTTTTTGAGCTTTTTTTGCAGCTTAAAAAGGCCTGTCTATGTTAGTCTATGGCTTCATGCCCACCTAGGCGTTTTTGAGCTGCAAGTGGCATAAGCGTTTTTAAGCTGTAAAAAAAACCCAGGACCAGTGCGTTCTGAAAGACGTTTTTCAGCTGTAAAAACGTTCTAACACTGAAAAACGCTCAAAAACGCTAACGCGGAAAAACGCTCAAAAACGCTAAAAAACGCTATTGCAAAAACGCTGAAAAAAGCTGAAAAAAGTTAAAAAAATTCACTGCAAAGATACTGGCGTTTTCATAACGTTTTTTTAACAGCCTGTGTGCATGAGGGCTTATAAATAATAACATACAATAAAATAATGAAAAGTAGCATCCACTTAAATTAGTTACAGGTGATTGGTTACAAAAATAGCAGTCTGAGGTCCAGTCCAATCCTTAGCAGGGTCTGAACTGCAGCTCCCTCTCACAATACAGGCTGGCAATTTTGATAGTGGTTTTCTTCCAGCTTGGAGACCCTCGTTAGTAAATTTACGTTATTCAAACCAATGACTCATCACCTTGTCAGTGAACTGTACCTTCTGAGTTTGAAAGGCACTCCCAGAAGCTTATGTCTCATGCACACAGGTGTCAAGGGGATGCAAACTGCCAAAAAAACCCCAGGCACTTTCCTGCACCCTGGGAGCCACAGGTGGTCTGTACAACCTCCTGTTCAAGTGAATGGCTATTCATGACCATCCCTGTATAAACACCAAAGGCTATTGCACCGGCGCTAACCCACACATGCAGGTATGACACATTTTCCCAAACACACAGGTGGTGCATTCAGGGAAATATTCTGTAAGTGCATGTGCAGGTAAGTGCTGATTCACAAGCCATCTGCAGTTAAAATGAGTACAGCCACATACAGCTATTCCCTTGTACAGATACCTGAATGCGCCAACTGCAGCTCCCTCGGTGGGGGAAAGAACTGGAGGTTTTACACTAGAGGACTTTTAGCTATTAGATCAGGGGTCTCCAAACTTTCCAAGCAAATTGCCAGTTCACTGTCCTTCAGAATTTAGAGGGGCCAGACTATGTCCATTAGGAGCACAACATTTCCCAGCATCAGTGGGATTAAAAAATCCCTCATCATTGGTGTCAGTGGCAGGGCTTGTGCCGCATGATTGATGTCATTGGTAGGAATTGTGCCCCATCATTGGGAGGAATTGTGCTCCATCATTGGTGTCATTGGGAGGAATACATCATCATGGTTGTCATTGAAAGAAACTGTGCCCCATCATTGGTAGGAATTGTGCCCCATCATTGGTGTCATTGGGAGGAACTTTACCCTTTATTAGTGTCAGTGAATAAAATAGTGTCCCAAGAGCCGAATAAAATCAAGCAAAAGGCTGCATCTGGCACCCAAGCAACAGTTTAAAGACCACTGTTCTAGATATTCAAGTGCATGAGGTCTTAAAGGATAACTCCACCTTTTGCACCATGTTACACCCATATGTAGGGTGTAATCTGGTTCAAATGGCTCCCCCACCCCAAACCACATGCCCTGTGACAACCTGCAGGGGTCCTTCTCCCCTGTAGCAGTTGTCACTTTGAAATCAGTGTGATCTGTGAATGAATTAACTAAAATTCTTGTCTGCCACCGCGGCATATGGACTTGTAGTTCTCATTGGAACATGAGGGTGGTAATCACCATACTTGTATTTCATGTTCCATTGACACTTCTTCCTCTCGAACTGAAAGTTCCCACCTTGGTAAAGACAGGGAGCTGGAGGAAGTGTCTGTAGGAGTCTGGGATTACACCTGCGATCCACTGATCGTGAAATGCTTTGCAGGATTCCGTGCAAAAAAAAAAAAATAACTGACCATTTTTCTTCCTGCAAATATATTTGAGTTTATTATCATTAGTCAGAATACCCTCCTCTGTGAACTCCACTTTTCCCGGTTACACTTGGATGCTCAAGGGTTGGCTTCCCCGGCTTTCGGATTAACCTCTGCCAAACTGCTATTCCTGTATAATGAGAATGCCTTTGTGACCACGGTAATCTCAGCCTCACCCAGCACAAAGATTTTCCAGCTTGCAGGACAACAATCTAGGTGCCCCCAGCGCAAGCAGCTTGCTCTGGGAGCACCCAGGCAGGCTTGCTCCCAAACCGCTGCTCTGCTTGTCCATATTCACACAGAGCCATGGCTCAGCCCTGTCCCTCTCTCTCCTCATTGGCCCTCTGGCTGTGATTGACAGCATCAGGAGCCAATGGCCAAACAAATGCTAATGCACCATCCACATGAGTTAGCCTCTAACCCCCCCCCCCCTAGATAAATGTAAAGATATTCTTCTGTAGCATAGGTAGTTCATAAAATGCCTCATGGGACTTGTAGTTTTTCAACAGCTGGAGGTCCATTAATTGCATATCCCTGCTATACTGTAATGTTTTATCGTCTCTGTTTTATTGTGTTTGCCTTGCAGGTATGTCCTACTGTTTTACAGCACTGTCACTGTGATTGTTAACCTTTGTTTACTTTGCAGGTATGCCATTCAGCTGCAGCACAGATTTATTTATTTATTTAGACAGCAACAGGGTTTGCTCTCATGATACGTAAATCCGTGACTCCGGCGCTGTAGGAGGTGATTTCACCACCACAGTTTAAAAAATATTAAAAAAAAAAGCATATATGCTGAAGCATAGGGGCAGGGGTAGACATAGAGGCGGATCGTCTTTATTGTATGCCCATCATTAGAAGTGGGTGGATGCAGGGCGGTATTCTAATGGTGGGCTTACCACTGACTAATCGATGTGAATGGAGAAATCAGCTCTTTTTTCGCTCAGCCCACAGGCTGCATGAATAAAAAGAACATTCCAATATATGCCCAACAAGGACCAGCGATGTTCTGGTTTATTGCTGGACTGAGTGGTTATACCGGAATAATGCCTGCAGGTATAGGTGTCATCTTGGTATCGTTTTATTTTTTTTCAGCCGGCGGTTGGCTTTCATGTAAAAGCAATCCTAGCGGCTAATTAGCCACTAGACTGCTTTTACAAGCAGTGGGGGGGGGGGGGGGAACATCCCCCCCCCCCCTGCCATCTTCCATGGTTTTCTCGTGCTCTCCTGTCCCACCGGGGAACCCGAGAATGCAGCCAGTGGTTCCGCCAGCTAACCATAGAGCTGATCGGAGACCAGAACGGCTCCAATTATCTCTATGGTCTAATAAACCGGAAGCTACAAGCATTTCATGACTTTGGTTTTTCCGGATATAAACAGCGCCATTGGGAAAGCATCTTATCACACCGATCCCACAAGGTCGGTCAGATGCTTTAAGGGCAGAGGAGAGATCTAGAATCTAATAGACCCCAAATTTTTCAGAGTACCTGTCACTACCTATTGCTATCATAGGGGATATTTACCTTCCCTGTGTTAACAAAAATTATATAAAAAGAAAAAGGGACAGTGTAAAAATAAAATAAAAGCGCAAAATAAATAAAAAATAAAAAAAATTAAAGCACCTCTGTCCCCCGTGCTGGCACACAAAGGCGAATGCAAGCATCGGTCTTGTGCCGAATGTAAACAGCAATTGCACTATGCATGTGAGGTATCACCGCGCACATCAGATCGAGGGCAGTAATTCTAGCAGGAGACCAGACCTCCTCTGTAAATCTAAAATGGTAATCTGTAAAGGCTTTTTTTTACCAAACATTTGGGCAATATAGTGTTTTTGTGAAAAATATAACTGCTTTAGAAACACAAAATAAGCAGCATCTGTGCACTATAACCCAGACACCAGGCACAATAACAATATAAAAACAAAGTGCAATCTGTGTATTACAGTGTATGTGGTTAATGAAAAATTATGCAATTGAAAATCACAAATACTAATTAAAGTTCAATAAGTGTCATCAATTGTGCATAACAGAAAAGATATACAGGCTGAAGATGAGTCTCAAGCATATATAACGGTGTTGTATCAAAAAAGGAATGCAGTTCCTTGCAAAAATTCATATAAAACTAAAGTCCATAGAGAAAAAGTGTGTTGAAATGATGATGAAACACCCAACAGTGTGACACCCATCACAAAAAGGCTGAGATGAAGGCTTTACCAAAAAGGCAGCGGACCGCCCTTATTTAGGGAGGCCATACAACGCTTGACTGGATCTGTGATCCACTGAAGGGAAGCCCGGATGTTCTATCGGGTGTCCTTGGTTGGTATACCGGAAGGCTCCCAACAGATCAGGAAGTGGTGACAAAAGACCATCAATAGACCACAATGCTGGAGTATATATGGAACAAAAGACTCCACATAGCGTGATACTGTATCAACTTCCAATTTAATAAAAAGTAATGCACTTACAGATTAGTAGAATTCAGGCATGTAAACAGAATCCAAACGAATCAGTACCCTTGTTAAAAATGGCCAAACAGCGAGCGCGCATGCGCAGTAGCGTGTGTACGTGTCTATCCCGACGATTGTTTCGTCATAAATTACATCAGGGGTACGTACACACGCTAGGAACTGCGCTATAAATAGTCCCATCGAGAGATGAGGAAGCATTTTCATTCATTGGATAAAATGACCTATGCAGCCATTGGTGAAATAGCATGCCCCTCACTCATAATGAGGGAAGTCCTCACAATAGAAAGGACTAGATACACAATGCCATCTTGTGGGCATTGTGGTCTATTGATGGTCTTTTGGCAACACTTCCTAATCTGTTCAGAGCCTTCCGGTATACCAACCAAGGACTACCGAGAGAACATCCGGGCTTCCCTTCAGTAGATCATAGATCCAGTCAAGCATTGTATGACCTCCCTGAGTAAAAAGGGGGGGGGTCGCCAGCTTTCTGGTAAGCCTTCATCTCAGCCTTCATGGTGATGAGTGTCACACCGTTGGATGTTTGATCATTTCAACACACTTTTTCTCTATGGATAAATAAATAAATCTATGTTTTATATGAATTTTTGCAGGAAACTGCATTTTTTTTTTATACCACACCATTATATATGCTTGAGACTCATATTCAGCCTATATATCTTTTCTGTTATGCACAATTTATGTCACTTATTGCACTTTAATTAGTATTTGTGATTATCCATTGAATTATTTTTCAATAACTACATACACTGTGTAACACACAGATTGCACTTTATTTTTTTGTGTATTAAAATTCAAAAAGGTGTTCTTCCCCCAAAAAACACCCACCATTTAAACCTGTAGGGCCTCTGCTTTAATATATATATATATATATATATATATATATATATATATATATATATATATATATATATATGTTTGGGGGTTCAAAATTTTCCAACAAAAAAAAAAATGTTTTCATGTAAACAAAAAGTGTCAGAAAGGGCTTTGTCTTCAAGTGGTTAGAAGAGTGGGTGATGTGTGGCATAAGCTTCTAATGTTGGGCATAAAATGCTAGGGCAGTTCAACCCCCCCCCCCCCCCCAAATGACCCCATTTTGGAAAGTAGACACCTCAAGCTATTTGCTGAGAGGCATGTTGAGTCCATGGAATATTTTATATAAAGCCACAAGTGTCCGGAATATAACAAAGATTTTATTTTACACAAAGTTGTCACTAAAATATTGCTCACACATGCCATTGGTTATATGTGGAATTACACCCCAAAATACATTCTGCTGCTTCCCCTGAGTATGGGGATACCACATGTGTGAGACTTTTTGGGGGCCTAGCTGCATACAGGACCCTGAAAACCAATCACTGCCTTCAGGATTTCTAAGGGCATAAATCTTTTATTTCACTCCTGACTACCTATCACAGTTTCGGAGGTTCTGAAATGTCAAGATAGCACAACCCCCCCCCCCTCCCCCATGACCCCTTTTCGGAAAGTAGACACCCCAAGGTATTTGCTAAGAGGCGTGGTGAGAATTTTGCAGCTATCATTTGTTTTGGAAAATGAAGAAAGAAAAGGAATTTTTTCTTCAAAACTTTGTGACAAAAAGCAAGAGCTGCAAAATACTCAACATGCCTCTCAGCAAATAGCTTGGGGTGTCTACTTTCCGAAATGGGGTAATTGGGGGGGGGGGGGGGTGCTATCTTGGCATTTCATGGCCTCTCAAACTGTGATAGGCAGTGAGGAGTGAAATCAACAATTTACGCCCTTAGAAAGCCTGAAGGCGGTGATTGGTTTTCAGGGTCCTGTACATGGCTAGGCTTCACAAGTGGTATCCCCGTACTTGAGAGAAGCAGTAGAATGTATTTTGGGGTGTAATTCCACATATACCCATGGCATGTTTGAGCAATATATAATTTTGTGATAACTGTGTAAAAAAAAAAAATAAAATTGTAATTTTCCCAAAACTTGTGGCAAAATATAAAATATTCAATTGACTCAACATGCCTATCTGCAAATAGCTTGGGGTGTCTACTTTCTAAAAAGGGGTCATTGGGGGGGTTGTGCTATATTGGCATTTCATGGCTTTCGAAACTGATAGCGAGGAGTGAAATAAAAAATTTACGCCCTTAGAAAGCCTGAAGGCGGTGATTGGTTTTCAGGGTCCTCTACGCAGCTAGGCTCCCAAAAAGTCTCACACATGTGCTATCCCCATACTCAGGAGAAGCAGCAGAATGTATTTTGGGGTGTAATTCCACATATACCCATGGCATCTGTGAGCAATATATAATTTCAGTGACAACTTTGTATAAAAATGTTTTTTTTTTGTCATTTTTCAAACACTTGTGACAAAAAAAAAAAAAATGTTCAATGGGCTCAACATGCTTCTCAGCAAATTCCTTGGGGTGTCTATTTTCCAAAAAAGGCTAATTTTGAGGGGTTTTATACTGCCTTGTCATTTTAGCACCTCAAGAAATGGGATAGGCAGTCAAACTCAAAGCTGTGTAAATTCCAATTAATGTACCCTAGTTTGTAGACGCTATAACTTTTGTGCAAACCAAAACAAATATACGCTTATGTAATTTTTTTTTACCCAAGACATGTGGCTGAATACATTTTGGATTAAATGTATGACTGAAATTGAGTTTATTGGATTTTTATTATAACAAAAATTAGTAAAAAAAAAAATCCAAATTTTTGGTCTATTTTTGTTTATAGCGCAAAAAATAAACACAGAGGTGATCAAATACCACCAAAAGAAAGCTCTATTTGTGGGGAAAAAGTACACAAATTTCGTTTGTGTACAGCATTGCATGACCGTGCAATTACCAGTTAAAGCAGCAGAGTGCCAAATTGCAAAAAGTTTTCTGGTCATTAAGGGGGTAAAACCTTCCGGGGCTGAAGTGGTTAAATAAGCTACTTGATGCTGATCCAGGAACAACACGACAGATATATACCTCACCACCAGCCCCTGAAGAAGAGGTCTCAAAACTTATAAACCTTGAAACGCGTCGGGCCTTACTGTACAGCTTTCTTGCTGAAACAGCTCATGTGGGGTTAAGTGTATCATTGTACTTTGTCATGTATATTTCTTGTATCACCACCATCTGAAATTTTGGCATCCATTCCCTTTTTTATCATTACTTGTCATGTTTTTTAACCTTTTGATAGATAAAATTATATTATATATTTTTTGATGTACTGTTTCAAGACTCTTGCCTTATAAAGTCCCATGAAGAGGAAAATTTCCCATTGTGTAGCTGTATAGGGATGTGGGCAAGTTGTCTCTTTCCACAAATTTCCGGTCACCACTCTATGTTCGCATAATTTTGGGTAGTAGATACCCCTTTCCTCGCTCTTCTGTGACGGGTACCTTCTGGAAAAATATATACTTTTTTGATTAAATTGGTATTTTTTGTCACAAACTGATTATGACTAATTACGCTAGTTCTAATTGGCACTCTATGATGTCAGGATTATATAGGAATTTTGTACAGAAGAAACAGACACAGAGAGACACAGAGTTGTCATCAGTGTTCCTGAATCTCAGAAAGGCTTTAGAGAACAAAATCCTCCTATCACTGGCATATCCACTCTTTCAAACAATATATTAGGAGTGAGATGAACCCCTTTGGGTTACTTATCCAAATTTTTCCGAATCTTGAAGATATGAGCGCCAATTTTAAACAGGAATGGGAAAAAAATCTCTCTAAATGTTCAACAGGTATGATGTCCTTATTAATGGACAAATACCAGTGCAAATTGATTGATATAGAGAAAGAGTTGGAACTTTTGAACAAAAAATTACTAGGTTTCAAAGATCACGCATTGTTTGACCAGTATGATAAAAGCCTTAATGAGCATCTGGAACATTATAACAAAGAGATTCTAATTAAAAAGTACAAAAAGTTCTTTAGAGATCAGATTGCTTTCCAGGAGTCCAGGCCATACAACTGGAAGATTGCAACAACAAATAGAAATACAGCCGTCATACTAAAAATGTTGATATGCTTTCTGAGACTTCTTCCATGTCTTTTTTTTCATCCAAGGGATCTTTTAGACAGAAGTTATCATGAAAGACCAAGAGGAACTCTCAGGGCAATGGCTCACATGAAAAGAACCCTAAAAAACGCATCACCGACTCTCGCACAATCGCCGGCATCCCTAATCCACACTTGGTGTCAGGTAAAATAGGTGGTGGTGGTTCTTTTGCACCGATACCCTTAGAGACCAATACTTCCCAAACCGATCAAGCAGTCAGTGGAATTCAGCAGTCCCGAATACCACCAGACAATTTTTTAGTCAATCCAGTAGACAATGCAGCAATGTAAATGCTTCCAGCTCCCAGACAGTTTCACCTGCATTGACTGACAAACACAATCTCAATGAGGTCGAACTCTCAGTATTGGCCCGCGGTCTGAGTTTTTGCCCCGATCAGGATCTGGATAGGTTTGAGGTGACTAAGGATATCCAGTTATTCGCACGCAAACTTATCCTGAAACAGTTATATTCTAAAGAGACACCTAAGGAACCTGATTTTAAGTCACAAGAGCTGATCGCGCTAGACAACCTGATATCACTGCTGGATGAAAACGAGCCCCCCAATCTGATTGACCAGATCAACATAGAGCACTTGCTTGGCCGATTTGATCAATCCGATCTTCCCCAACTCCCCATTCAATCGCTTAAGAAAAAAATCGGACAAATTTCCTGCCCTTAACACAAACTCCAACGTACTGGCCTTTGTAAAATTAACATGCAATGAAATTCGGAAGATTAACATCAATTCCAAAAAACAACATAATCTCAGTCCATAAGAACGTAAAGCCATTAAATCACTGGCCTCCAATCCCAATATCACTATTAAACCTTCGGATAAGGGGGGCAACATAGTCATTTTGGACAATGACCAATATGTTACAATTTGCAACAAAATATTGTCCAATCAACAATGGTATTCTAGAATTTCATCCAGCAAGATTGACAAGTTTAATAAGAAATTTTATAAACTTGTAGACGAATCATATGCTGCTGGTCTGCTTACCAAATCAGAATACGACTATGTCAGGACTACCTTGCCCCGTATCCCAACATTCTATGCCCTACCGAAACTCCACAAGGACATATGTAAACCATCAGAACGGCCAATCATTTTAGGCAACGGTTCTTTAACTGAGAATCTAAGCCAATTCATAGACGGACATTTGCGACCATACATGCTGAACATACCCAGTTACGTAAAGGATACCCTGCATCTTTTGCAGATCAGTATCCATGTTCCACCTAAGTCCTTATTGGTAGCTTTGGATGTGGAAGCTCTTTATAGTTCGATACCCCATGACAAGGGGCTTGCCTGCATTCGGCATGTGTTATTACGCAATAGCCGCCTTTGCGCAAGGAAAAGACATTTCCTGATCGATGCCTTGGACTTTATCTTAAATCATAATTATTTTACGTTCAATGGCAGTTTCTTCCTCCAGGTACAGGGGGTTGCGATGGGGACCTCATGTGCCCCATCGTATGCCAACCTGTACCTGGGGAAGTGGGAAAGCATGCTGAGACAGTCCGAATCTACACGTCCCTATATGGATAACGTGGTGATTTGGCGTCGATACATCAAGGACATTCTGCTTGTCTGGGATGGCACCCCAGACAACCTCCAGGCATTCCTACATGAACTGAACAACAATCCATTTAACCTCACCTTTACCATGACATTTCATGAATATAAGATTCACCTTCTTAGATGTGACAATTCACAAACAAGATGGCTCACTTGCTAGCTCTTTATATCGTAAACCGACTTCTGGCAACTCCATTTTACATGCCACCAGTTTCCATCCCCAACCTTTGATTCGCTCAATTCCCTATAGCAAGTACTTACGTGCCAGGCGGAACTGCACCAGCGACGAAGTCTTCAAACTAGAGGCTGACTTGCTGATGGGGAGACTCCTGGCACGTGGGTACTCTAAAAAATGCTTAAAGAGGGCTTTTAGATGGGCTTGCTCTGAAACCAGACAAGCCTATTTTTAACACAGAATCTAATAAGAACAAAACTAATCCAATCCGTATAGTTACCAAGTTTTCCAACCAACACACGATCGTTAAAAACATTGTTGAACGGTATTGGCATGTCCTTAAATTAGATCCCACTATTGGCCCCTTTGTACAGGATAAACCATCCTTCACCTTTAAGCGTGCTAGATCTATTAGGGACAATTTGGTATCCAGCGAATACTCAGGTGGTGGCGCGGGTAAATGAGATCCGTGCAAACGTCCTGGAACTTTTCGCTGTGGCGGTTGCCCGTATTGCCAATTTATGAACATCAGGGCGAACACCAAATTACCCAATGGTCACAAATACACACCTAAGCATTTCGCAATTCAAAACAACTGGTGTGGTATACTTACTAATGTGTAACTGCGCATGTTATTATGTGGGCAAGACAAACCAGGAGTTCTGGCGGCGAGCATACCGCCACATAGCCTCAATGAAATCATGCAATCCCAGCTTACCACTGGGTAGACATGGTTCCATGTAGGTATTTTTCCCAAGGTGTCATTCTTGATTTTGGATCGGGTTCACCCAGGGCTACGCGGTGGGGATTGGAACAAAATTCTGTTGCAAAAGTAACAGAAGTGGATTTATCGCCTCCAGGTCACTAAGGCACCTGGCCTCAATGCCACTTCTTTTAGACCTTTTTTGGAGGGCTTCACCTCGGGGGGATCCGAGTGGGATCCCCCCCGAGGTGAACACGCCCCACTTCATGTGAAACCACTAGTTGGTGCAGCAAAGCATCTTTGTATGTTTTCCTTGTGGTCTGGGAGCCTTATCTGTCCCCTTTATGTTCTGACAGATGTAGACTATCATCATTGGACCAGTATGGGACAATTGAGGGGGAAGGACACATGTTGATATATGGATACGTACTGTTATGTCATTGCATGTTTTTTTTACATAGATCATTATTGACATTCATTTGTGCCTTTTTTCTGCCGGTCCCTCCTGTGTTCCATTTTCCTCTTGCTTTGCAGTCTGCTCCCCGCCTCTTTGTTTCTCATGTGTTCTTTTCTAGTTCCATCTGTGCATCCATTCTAGTCCTCGGAATGAATACTGTTGTCACTGTGGTCCTGGATCCTGAGCCATTGCAGGTCTGATGGATTGGCCGGTCCGCATGCGGATAATCCACTCGGCGCACGGGGGCCAATAATGTCATCAGTTGTTTGGCACTTTTTGGCCTCCTTCTTCATGATCGCTTGTGGCCGGGATATGTTTATCCCGTTGCCATAGCGATCAGCGCGCCGCGGGCCCCTGATGCAGATGTCCGCTTCCTCCCAGCACATGTCTAGTCGTTCCAGGATGTGACGTCATCCTTTCCTGGATCTGACTCGTGTGTGGGGTTTGGAGGCTGGCCTGCGCACCGGGGACTTGGAGGGCGACCCCTCCCACTAGCGATGACGCCCGTCCTAGCTTGAGTCAGCTGTTAGGCATTTGCTCTTAATGAGCAGCGCTACTTAGGCTGCACGTGAGGATGCCTGGCTCCATGCTGGTACGGGCATCAGACCAAACGTGCAGCCGCTCAGTCCCCCAAGGTAAGCCATGCAGCTCTTTCATAGATTATATGTGAAACAATGTCTTTTGGAGCCTAGTGTGTATTTACACGCAGACTTACCTTGAAGGCACAAGAGCATTGGTCTCTGCTTATGGAGGATACTCCGTATTGCAGCCTGGATTATTTGTAGTCACTGTTTTTGTTTTTCAATCAATCCCATAGCCCCCTACTTATTTCTTACCATTTTAGCCACTGACTGCAGGGGCTTCATCGCTGTATCCTTCCCTCATGTGATTTCTTTTTTTCCTCATTGGAAGATTCAACGGTACTATAGACCAGACAGTTCCGCATGCGATACCTCCACCTTATTTCGCACAGGGGTAATCTACCCTTCATGTGCAGACAGGTATGTATAGAATATACACATACAGCCCTGTCATCTTTAATTCACTAGTAGGCGTTTGTTCAATGAGACTTGACTTCCCCTTTCTTTTCTATGGGATGTTTTCTATTATATTGCTTTTCTTTCCCTCAGCTGACAGACACACTCTATAATAACAGACATCTGTGGTGTCACAAGTTAACTGGTAGGATGCCCTTTGTGTCTTGTACTGGGTTGCGGACGCGCCTGGTTCTTTGGTGACAGCAGCGGCTCTTAGATCTGAACCCCACCGGCAAATCTAAAAATACCACAATCAACAATTGTGCCTGTGATTTTGCGCAAAACAGAATAAAATGAATAATCAATAAATAATAATCAATGAATATGCATAGGTGATAAATTATATAAAAATCAAATAGTCCATGAGTGAATATCCGTGACTGTAGTGCAAATCAATCAAGTGAATAAGATGCGTGAATATTCTATGCAGTGTAACATCAAAAGTGCAAAGTGCGTTGATAGTAGATCTCGTGACTTTCGTGGTGTTGGATACCCACTAGGGGCTCCCAGAACTCTCACCTTGTTGACACCAAAATAGTGCCTTTATGTATCCATTCAGGACTGTGCTTGTTCCAATCCAATCTGTGTAGTTGTTCTGGTGCGTCTATGGGGAGATGGCGTTCTCTCCGGTATATGGACTCCACATATGGGGGGTAATCTCCTCTACTGCTTCTTCCAGCAATGTCTTCTATATTGCATAAACAGCCATTTATTTAATGGCTGTTTATTTTAAGCTCTAGCTTGGCAATTACATCTATAACTGGGTTGTACCTGGGATTCTCCTGGTCACTCCCAATCAATCTAATAGATGAACCCCATATAGAATTGACTATATGAAAATGTAATACATTAATCATCATATGTGAGTAAAGTAAAAATGATAAAGTCCTATAAAGCAAACTAGTTTTATTTTGGATATTACAGCATTACAGTTTCTGTACTATCCCCTCATACCACTCCTTATTGTGAAAAAATAACAATTGAAATTTTATATCTGAAGCTTGAGTATTGAACCTCATTTTATTTATTTACTATTTTTTAGCACACTTACATCTATAAACATCACCTATTGAGCCACCTTCAGGTATGAGCTAAATCTTGTGAACTAGCCCTTTAAATGTATTTAATACTAAATAATAAACAGGATCTCTCACTATACATTTATATTATCACATCTTTTGCAGGGGTTGCCTTCTGGCCTCAGTGGAGCCTCGAGTATTTATCCTACGCCTCTTTTTGGGCGTTTCTTTTCTTCTTGAAGAGAATATATTTATATTTTTGTGGAACAAAATCCACTTCCACCTATATATGGATTCTTACCATCTCTAACACATAGATGTTTGTTTTTGTCGGAATCAAGAGCATGTTGAGTAGACAGACTATGTCGCTGTTTTTAACTAATAACTTTATGGAATGCCAAGTCAGCCAATATAGTGTTTAATGAAGGTGCATCAGACATAAGTACATTATGAAACGTTTTATTGATTGATATCTATATGCTGACTGTGATCTTTTCAATATATTTTTTCTAATATAGAATTATCTCTAATGTACACCACCCCTGAGGAAGGAGTTTAATTGACTCCGAAACGCGTTGGATGCAAGAGTACTGCCTCAAACACTGTATATACACTATTGTAATATTGTCCGATTTGCATTCCTAACAACAGATGCTACAATTTTATTATATTTTTACTGTGATAATTCAATAAATTATATTTATACTAATTATACCTCCTTATGGTTTTTACACATGCCTAAAAAGTCCAATAGGGGACCCCTTTGTTGTGTATTCCAATTTTGAATGTGGCACAAATCTACAGTTAGCTGCTGATCTACTTTACATGTCGTTGAAAATAAAATGGACTAGAAAAAGTCTAAGCATTTTCGCAATAAAAAGACCACAACACCAGTTTATACTAAAAGAATAAAGATTTTTATTAAGCATTGTAAGTTGCATTCAATAGCCTTCAGACATAACGCACCACAATCCACCGACTTCCAAACAAAGCCAACAGTAGTTCATTCTTGCACAGTCCATGAGTTGGGGCAAAACTCCTTTCAACTTACATTAAAAATACCTACTCAGCTCTTGCGGGCAAAAGAATGGGGGGAGTTACACCTCATTTCTGATCACTAATGAGTGATGAAGAGCATCAGGAGAATTATATGAAAACGAAGAGAAAGAAATGATTTGGATTTTTTTTTTCATAAAGAACATTTAAAAGGGTTTGGAAACACTAACAGAAACATCAAAATGATACAGGTGTACTCGGCGTAGGAAAAGGCTGAAGAGCTCAGGAACGGGCAAATCCTGTCCTGCTACAGAAGTGGGGGGGTGAAAGGGGGAAGGTTTAAAGATCAAAGCACTTTTAAGATTATTTTTTTTAAATCACAGAATCCATATTTGCTAATGTGAAAACAGCAACAGAGAACAATAATGCAATACAGCAATGGATACACCAGAGAAAAAACGTTGATATTTAAACGGCTAGTTAATTTTTTTTTTTTTTAGGATAAATGCAACAGAGGTCAATAATCACAAAATTTTCTTTAAAAGGTTAGCGCGAGATCAGTCAATGACTAAACATAATTAACATCTCATCGAACTATTACTGATTATTAGTTTTTTTTGTTTTCTTGTTTTGCAGATGGGCACAGAACTTTGTAAGAATGGCAGAAAGAGGACGAGAACATGCATAATATTGACTACACACCTTAAAAAGGATGAACCATGCAAGGTCAATAATAGCACTAATGGTCTACGTTTGATTCAAAAAACCACACAATTTCATTGATCACGGATGCATGGTAGAACAGTATTCACTGAAACTTTTTTTTATTATTATTTTGTGAGCGGCTGTTTTTTTTTTTCAGGGGGAAAAAAAAAGGTTGTTGTCCTTTTTTTTTCTTCCCTCCTCTATGATTTCTAACTTTGCTTGAATAGTATGAGTAATGAGTATTTAAAAGATTAGCAAAAATCTGTAAATGTTAACGCTATAATTGTTTGTGTTCCAATAAAGTTGCACATTGTAGTACGAAAAATAAAGAGAAAAACCACATCAACAGCGATGAAATAAAGAATGAAAGAGAAAAAAAAAAAACTGTTTGTGCCATATTATCATAATCCGGAAAACCAAAGTTTCTGATTTTCTTTTAACGTGACACAGTATTGTAAAATCAAATATAATGGCATACATATGGTGCCAAATACTACAAATTATACTTAAGCTATATATATACTGAAAAAAGAACTGCCATAAATTGTGTTTGCTTGTATCTAAAGATACAGCACGAGCGGTTTTTGTTTACGCCTTGTTGTTGTAACCAGTTTTAACTTTGCGCATGTTTCATTAACATATGGGAGTCAAATGCTCTTCAAAATATGCTCAGCTTTTGTTTTTCCTTGTAGCATTTTGACTACAACTGGTTAAAAAGAAAATAAAACCTCTGAAACTTTTTTTTTTTCGTCTGACGTCAAAAGAGGGATCCGAATTTCCAAATCCTCATTTTTCACTTACGGAAAGGAAAAAATGTACGTAACTGTAGGCTCTCCTTCTTTCCAGATATTCCTAACCCTGAACTTTCTAACATCCTTCACCCTCTAGAAAAATAAGTTTACTCTTCTCTTAAGACAGAGGCCTCAAGAGTTTCCTCCTCGTGGTGCCCGCTGTCTGGATCTAGTGCATTTAAATGAGGATTCGTATTGCACACTTTAGAGTCACTGCTTAAGGCACTTTCAGAGTGATTGGGAGGCTGGGTGTCTGCAGAGCCCCCGTTGATCTGGGAAGCTTGGGTGTCCTCGTTCCCCACTCCGTTCTCGGTCAGAGAACCATCTGAAGACACGACGGATGATTTGGAGTCTTCGGATTGTGTCTTAAGCTCTTTGGCCACTTCTGCCGCAGAAGTAGCGTATGCCGGCTTGGTCTGTGAAGCAACATGGAAAGAAATAAAAATTATTCTTTAAAATAAAATGTTCAGCTGCTACTGTCTGTGCACTTCCTTGCAAGCAAAGAGAATGGAGCAACTGCCAATGTTAGAATAAAGCTCGTGATATAGATAGATGTCTTCTCAAGGAAAAGTGTCTAAAGAATGTTTTAAACGTAAGAGAACCAATCCACAGCCGCTAAGCATATTCACACTCCCATAATCTGTGTATAAAATGATAAAAATAAACAAATGCAGCGCTATGTGATACATCAATCACTCACCCATAAAGTGCGAGTACCCTGTTAACCTACAATAAATTTATATATTTAAACGATAAATGCACTGGCCTCTTGGTGGTTCAGTTGCTGTTGTGGATCAAACTTAACCACTTCAGCCCCGGAAGAATTTACCCCCTTCCTGACCAGAGCACTTTTTGCAATTCGGCACTATGTCGCTTTAACTGAAAATTGCGCGGTCATGCGATGCTGTACCCAAACAAAATTGACGTCCTTTTTTTCCCCCAAAAAAATAGAGCTTTCTTTTGGTGGTATTTGATCACCTCTGCGATTTTTATTTTTTGTGCTATAAAAAAAAAAGCGACAATTTTGAAAAATAAAAACAGAACAAAACAAAAAAAAACATTTTTAACTTTTGCTATATTAAATATCCCCCAAAAATATATAATAAAGGTTTTTTTCCTCAGTTTAGGCAGATATGTATTCTTCTACATATTTGCGGTTAAAAAAAATTTGCAATAAGCGTATATTGATTGGTTTGCACAAAAGTTATAGCGTCTACAAAATAGGGGATAGATTTATAGCATTTTTATTCATCGGACAATTTTGACACATTTTTGGAACCATTGGCAATAATGCAGCGATCAGTGCGATTAAAAAATCATTGATTACTGTAAAAATGTCACCGGCAGTGAAGGGGTTAACACTAGGGGGCGGCCACCCTGGGAATCACGTCCTCTATATAAATATGAAAACAGGGTCCCAAGGTATTGAATGTTCAGGGTGAACTTTACAGATAAGGACAGTAGTGTCCATTGAACCAGCAGCAAGCGGGTTATTGTCAGTTTTCTCTCTCCCCTCTTCCACCCTGTTTTCATATTTATATAGAGGACGTGATTCCCAGGGTGGCCGCACTGCCATCCACCCTCCCTCCCTCCATCCATTACTAGCTGTTACTCTGCAATTTATCAGGACTATCAGCTTACGGTCAGATGAATTACAATAGGTATTATCCTGCATTTATCAAATAGGAGGTGTGCATGGTTTATGTGTGTGGTGGCCATCTGTGTCTGTCCATGACAATTTTAAATCGGTGGTGTTACCTGTTTTAAACAGTATATTTTTTTGATTGGTGTTAAAGTGATTTCTCAATAAATAGTATTTATATATATTTTTGACCATTGCCTGTTCCTCCTTGATGAATTACTTTTTTTCTCCCCCCCCCCTTTTTTTAGTGATATGCGTAACTAATTCAGAGGAACGCACCTAGACCACGGCCTCCATGCCACCGGTGTAGGCAATTGTCCTTTATTTATACAGGCTTAGACATTATTGTACCTTCGCCTGTTGTTACCATATAATCTAGCAGAGCCTTCAGTTCTTTTTTATCCTTGTGTTGTTTTATTAGAAACGAAGAGTTCAATCTTCACCCTTCACGGCGGGTTCCTGTCACTTGAGGACCTTCAAGGACTGGGTACCCTTTTCATGTTTAGGTTCCACTCCCTTGGACCTGTACAGCACCCTGCAGGAATGCCTTAGCGCTGTGGTGTTCAGGATTCCACTTCGCAGGGTCCAGCGCCCAGAGGCAAAAACCTCACAGGATCTTGAGTCGTCTTTGCGAGGCTCGGGTTACCATTTATCTAAGCATATAAAGCCTGTCAAATGGATCAGATCGGTCAAGACCTTGATTCATTTAAGAACCGTTTGTGGGACTAGAGAGCTCAAACAACCGTGCCATCCACCTTGCAGACACTGGTAAAAAACTGAAGTACTTCCTGTATGGGAGGGGTTATATAGGGGATCACTTCCTGTCTAAAGACCTTTGGTCTACCAGTGTCCATTCACCTGGAGATGAAGTATAACCCAGCAGGTAATGAATATAAGCCTAACTCGGTGTCCCATGATGTATGAAAAAGAAATGTGGAAGCAAACGATGGACTAAATTTGAAAAGCTTGTGAGTTTAATCACGTGGGAGACGTGCCATAATAACGAACAATACTAAAGTTTGTGAGTTCACCTGTTATTCCCAAAGACCGATCTACAGGCAAGTACACTGGCTTGTACAACAAGGCTATTATATGTAGGAGGAAAAGTTATATCATTCAGTGGGCCTAACCCACATTGCTGAGCAGGCCCTTTACATAATTTTATGGTTAACACTGCATTGGGATATTTCAAGTTTATGTGAGCTGTAGTGAATACATGAAGCAAAGGAAGGTAAAACTGACCAATCCCAAACAGGGCTAAAAAGAAGGCTGCTGTACTGGACTAACAGACCTCTTTCAGCGAACAAAAAAAGGTGTAGCAATGTAGACACAAAGTACTACAGCTGCATTTGCATAGTTATATTTCCCAATGGGGCAATTTTGCTAAAAAGTCACAGCGGAGCATTTACATGGATAGTGGCCGGGAGCGTGGCCATATCTACACACTGCACATCCTTCCAGAAATGGATACGTTTTATCTGTGTTATGTATTATATACAGCGTAGTGCACAGTTTCTGAACCGATGTTTGGCAAGATGCATAATTGGGAAAATCGTGCAAAAATTTCTGTTTCTAGTCTTTTTTTCTCTCTCGCTTTTAAACAGCAGTGCAAAGTAGACCGTAGCTTTTTCCAACTAGATATCACTCCAAAATACTTTGTCCTGAATGCCTGAAACATAATTTACACCTTAAATTGTCATAAACAACAAATAGTATACCTGAGATGCCCCTTGGTTTTTGTATGCCCCTCTTCCATAATATCTACCGCCTCTTCCAAATGTTCGTATGACGGGGGTTGATATAACGCCTCTGGGGCGTCTACAGGGAGCAGAAAGAAAAAACTTGTTAGAATTTGGTAATATGTATACATTTGGACCATGCACAGTGATTCAAATATAAAAATACAAAATTTATTGAAACATGAATTACAAATGAGAACACAGGGATAAAATCAAAAACATGATGGTAAGAATAGCATGAAATCAGCTACTGGACGGCCTAAATCAACTGTCAGGAAGAGTCCAACGCGTTTCAACATATAAAAAGAAAGTCTTCTTCAGGGACAATAGGCCAATAAATTCCAATTGCGTAGCCTTAATCCCATGTGTTAATGATTCACCCAAGAGAGATCATGACTCAAAGGATGAGATGAGAGCTGAGCCACCAGAGTTGCGCCAAGCAAGAATGACAGGAGGAAGATAAAAAGTATCACAGCATGCCCCTCGTATCGGGACGTAGGATCCCACAGGGGGGCCGGAGCCTTGGAAGATCACGAAGTGTATTCTATGACCCCATGAGTCTATATCTAAACAGGCAGTGGTGTATTTAGGTTTTGTGCTGCCCTAGGCTTGACTAAAATCATGCACCCCCCTAATTTAAATACGACCCACCCCTTCCTGCCGAGGCCACACCACTTCCTGTTTAAGACCCACCCTATCATCTCTAAATCCCACCCCTTCTTTAGGCTCATTTGGCACCTTTCAGGGGGGAGGGGGAACGGGTACCTGTTTTTGACAGTCACCCTTCCCCACTCCCGGGAGACTGCTCTGCCCCCCTCCTCCTTCCTCCACTGGGCCATTCAGAAAGTGCAACGCGCTTCGCACATGTGCAGTAGGGAACCGGCTGGTTTCCCTTACCATGAATGATGGTGGCAAAACCCGAGAGCTAATCCGAAAATTGGCTGAGGTGTCGACATCGCGGGATCCCTGGACAGGCAAGTGTCCTAATATTAAAAATCAGCAGCTACAGTATTTGTAGCTGCTGAGTTTGAAAGTTTTCGGGGAGGGGGGAGCGGACTCCTCTAAAAAGAGTTTGCATTGATGGAGCACTTTATTGCAGTATCATGATCTGCATATTAATGCACTTTCACTAAATGTGGACGGTTTAATGGGTTTGCATTGATTTTAGCATGCATGGAACACTTTGCACATGGCAGTGGCGGCTGGTGCTCAAAATTTTTTGGGGGGGTGCAAACAAACTAAAAAATTCAGAAAAAAAGACATCAATTGAAGCCTCACTGTGCTCCATCAAACGCAGCCACTGTGCCCCAAACGCAACCACTGCGCCCTCCACTGTGCCCATCAAACGCAGCCACTGTGCCCATCAAACGCAGCCACTGTGCCCATCAAAACGCAGCCACTGTGCCCATCAAAACGCAGCCACTGTGCCCATCAAACGCAGCCACTGTGCCCATCAAACGCAGCCACTGTGCCCTCAAAAGCAGCCACTGTGCCATCAAATGTCACCATTGCACCCATCAAATGCTGCTACTGTGCCCACAGCACTGATATAATTTATTCAATAAATTTTAACCTGCTACTGTCCTAGGAGTTTCCCTCGTGCTCCTCTCTCTCTCCTCCTCCTGACGTCACAGCTAGACCCCGCCTCGAAGAGAAGGAAAGCAGTGCGGAGGCTAGGTGGAGCATAAGGCTCCACACCTCCGCCAGTCATCGGCCGATTATGGGGGCATGAGTCATACGCCCCCCCCCCCACACTCGGCCAAGCACGCCCATAGACAGCAGCCCTGCTACAGCAAGTATGTGTGCGGGGGCAGCCGTGGGAGGGCTTTCTCTCATGCGCCGCCCCGCCCCCGCAAAGTGCCGCCCTAGGCCTAGGCCAAAAAACAGCCCTGCCAACAGGTATGGGGATAGAAAGGGTACTTGTCCACAGGACCTGATCAATTCGGGGTGGCAGGTAAAGACTATCCATATGTATTGGGATACCCGAATGCCTAAAAAAGTGCCGGTGTAGTCATATAAGAGACAAATCTGTAGTATGTAGCTGGAAATAGCCAGTCTGGATCTTTATTGAAAAGCAAGGCAGTGTGGCTGCTAGTGTCTCCCTGCTTCACATCATCTACTATATACATGGCCTTAATGCCCTCTGTCCATGAAGCTTTGGATGGTTTGCTGGCAGCATAGTGGGAAGAGGGTCCAGCGCTAGATAGCGATATTTGGGAATATCCCATGTTACAATTAGTCTCAGCTAGATATTGCTTAATTCATTTTAAAGGTCCTCCTGTCAGGGCTTACTTCTCTGAGCTGGCCGCTCAGCTGTCGGCTAATTGTCAGCTCCTATCTCTCCACAGTGACTCACCTGTTGATGATATCCTGCTCGTCAGTAATGCCTACTTAAGTCGTCCAGCTCAGATTGATATCTGCCTTCGCCTTGGTCAACATCACAGTGACTTTCTCCTGCGCTCCTGTTAAAAACTTGCTTGGCTGACATTCCTTCTGGCTTCAGATCCTGCTTGCTGTTCCACTACACTGGCTTCCTGACTTTCTGGCTTGTCTGACCATCCGTTCCGGTTACCGAACTTTGGCTATGTTTTAAAGTTTGCTCTATTTACATTTATTATTAAACAAGTGTGATTTAACTGTACTTCTGTCTCGGCTTGATTCATGGTTTGACGCCTCCATAAAATATACTTCACACCTCAGGAGATTGCACAGGATTTATCCTCATACATCCTTGAGATGCTGACAGACAATGCCTGGCTGACCCGGCTGCCTTCACCCATATATTCTGGACTTGCCCAGCCATTATTTAAGTATTTTAGGGGAACCTGGCACAATTCATTTTTCAATAACCACTATCCCAATACCACTAACTGTAGACATTTATTTTGAGGTTAATGCCTCTGCCCCTACGAGGGCGCTCAGGACTCTATTAGGTGTTCTTTTATTCTATGCCAGGGGGGATATTATCCTTAAATAGGAAATCTCCCATAGCCCCTACTTTGAATTACTAGAAACAACTAGTTAACTTGGTCTGGGACATATGGCTCAATTCTCCCTCCACTACTGCCTCTCCAGAACCAAACCCTTCATAATGAGTTGGTTATGCCATCACGTAGATGTCAGTGAGGTTCCCTTTTGGTATAAGATTTTTCTGTACACAAGCTGCTATGATGTAATGCATTGTAGTGGTGTGAGGAACATTTGTCAGAAGTTACTTCTGCTGCTGATCTGTTACACCTCTTTTTTTCTCAGATTGCTGTGACAACTGAAGTGCCTTTAGAGTTAAGTGTGTGGATGGGTTTTGTATCTGCAAGCCAATGGGCTCGGTTTCATGATTTCTTATATTTTTTTCAAATCAATAAAAAAGTTGCAAAAACGAAAAAAAACAAAACAAAACAAGAAAAACCCACACACTTTAAAGTCTCATGTTCACTGAATGCCCCAGCCTAGCAAAATACTATGAACAGGCCCAGCTGGTGTTAAAATATTACAGGGAGTGCATAGAGCCACATGTCAACAGTCAAATGAAGGTGTGTGAAGCATATTAACCCAGAGATTTCAGTTTACCAGAGTAAGACCGGTGAAAGGGAAGGTTTGGTTGAAGGTTAGAGTGGGTGTTGAAGGCTCTGCACTTTGTCATATGCTACAGCAGTGTTTGTCAAACTTTGTTTAGTCAAGGCACCCTTTAAAATCATGCAACTGATGAGGTCACTGGTTATTTGGACACCAATGGCTAGGAGGCTGTAACTGTGCACAATGAAAACCTGTAGCTTTGTGTAAATAAAAGACAGGCTTGAGCCAACTGCTGGCTTGTATACAATATTTGGGCATTTTTTAGGCATTCTGAAGAAACCAGAAGGCAGCCTGGTTGAAAAAGGCTGCTCTACAGTACTGTTACCATGATGGAGTACTATTGCAGACTGAACGATATACACTTGTACTAGGAGGGTGCAGAGAAGGCTTGCTATACATACCCTCTAGTTGGTCCACCAACAGAAACCACCTGAAGTGGGAAATGTCCTCTGCCACGTCCACGTCTAGTCCCAGCCCACTGGCCAACCACCGTTCCAGCTATTTCAAGCTTCCCTCCCTGAGAAGGCATGGGCTGAACACCTTAGGAAAATCAAAGATAACAATTTCAGAAACAGATTAGTATGGTTCTTATTTAAACCATTCATGTCTTGCTCCAGGTGCTCACAGTGGTGAACACAGCATGGAAAAATGTTATTAAAAAAGCTGACCAGGAAATCTACGCAAACATATAAGGCACTTGTGCATGTGACAAGGTTTTTTTTGCATCAGAATTGGTTCTGCGTGTACATGTGCTGATGCAGGGCTATACAGAAAGCACATGAATGAACTGTCTTTTTAGCCTTCTGTCAGTACTTGCTAATGAATATAGATTGTTGTGGCAGGTCAGGTTACTGTACTCACAGTAAGTTCAGATTTCACTCAATTTGCTCACACATTCACAAAGTAAATTTTTTTTTTTTTTTTACAGACAGACATGGCGATGATCTATCCAATACCAACAAGTTGCTGTAAGTATACTAGTGCTCCTACCTGCTGCAGCCTCAGCAAGCCTGTAGTTATGGCAGAATGCCTGGCTGATCTGATTGGCAAGGCTCAAGCACTTCTTCACAGTGCTGAAGCTTACTGTCCTACTGCTTCCTATTGACTAGTGCGGTAGGCCATTATAGTAATTGGGCAATAGGAACGTGGGGGGCAAGGCTTAGTAGCAAGTTCTGACACTACCTGGAAGGTGCCTGTCATATTGGCCTGGCATTTGACTCTTTCCCCTTTCGCTGCACCAGAACTGTACGTCATGTGTGTAAATCTGACAGGCAGACTCCTGCCTGTCCGGTGGAAGCATGCGCATGGCTGCCCGATTGCTTCCACACACCCTGGTAACGACACCCCCCTTCCCCCACACACGCCCTCCACATGTTTTCCGGGCTCCGCTTGCCCACTTGTGGGCCCGGGACCAAAAAAGCAGGCGCCACTGTATAGATGGGAGGGAGCAGAGCGGACTCACGTCAGCTCTACTCCCCTCCTTGTTGATGACCCGGAAAACAACGCGTTTGACTGTCTCTCGGTGACCCCTGGCCAGAATGTAATGCAATGTGATCTGCATTGCATTACATTCAGTGGGGCACAGGGGATGTCTCATTGATGTCACTAAAAAATCATCACATGGGGACTTTGTTAAAAGTTAAAAAATATATATTTTTTTAATTGTAAAAAAAATGTTTCAGGCCCACCCACACATATATGTATGTACAAACACACACGTCGGGGGCGCCTATGCATGAAAACGCTGATTACGACAAGTTACATAGCGCACGCTGGAGTGAGAGCAATATTTCTAGCAGCAGACCTCCTTCATAACACTAAACTGATGACTTGTAGGGGGCTTTAAAAGCGTCACCTATGTAAAATACAGGGTACTGAAGTTTGCCGCCATTTCACAGGCACAGGTAAATTTAAAAGGTTAGACATGTTGGGAATCTTTTTACTCGGCGCAACTTCATCTTTTATATTTTACCAAAAAACTGGGTAGTTTATTGCGTTTGTTTGCCCTAATATTAACTTTAGTGTATTTTTTACTGAAATGTTGCGTTTCCTAGACCTTTACAGTAAAATGGTGTGACATAAAAAATTGGAATTATCACCATTTCATTCTCTAGCATGTCTGCTTTCAGAAAATATATATGTTTTGGGGGGTTTATGTAATCTTTAGGCCTAACATGATTTTCTTAAGCATGTGTGCATAAAAAAAAAAAAAGAAAAAAAAAAAAGCTAAAGCGGCTCTGGCAGGAAAAGTGTCACATGCTTTACCCTTTAGAGCCCTTTCACACTGAAAGCGCCCAGGCGTTGGCGGTAAAGCGGCGCTATTTTTACGCTAGCGGGGAGGTTTTAACCCCCGCTATCGGCTGAAAAAGGGTTAAATCCATCCGCAAAACAACGCTTTGCCGGCGCTGTGCAGGAGCAGTGTATTCACCGCTCCTCCACTGCTGCAATGAAGCTGCTGGCAGGACTTTTTGTGACGCCCTGCCAGCGCAGCGCCCCAGTGTGAAAGCACTCGGGCTATCACACTGGTATTGCAGCTGAGGCTTTTTTCAGGTGCTTTACAGGCGCTATTTTTAGCGCTAAAGTGCCTGAAAAACGCCTCCAGTGTGAAAGGGGTCTTAGAGCTTGACATGATCAAGACAGAAGGTGGACAAAGATTTACGCAAAAGCTTTTCTCAGCAGTCACATTATATTACATTTTAGAAACGTGATGAAAAGAATGTCACATGAAATTTAAGAGCCCTTGCACACTGGGGCGGCGTCGGCGGTAAAACGCCGCTATTATTAGCGGCGTTTTACCGTCGGTATGCGGCCGCTAGCGGGGCGGTTTTACCCCCCGCTAGCGGCCGAGAAAGGGTTAAATACCACCGCAACAGAGGCGCTTTGCCGGCAGTATAGCCGCGCCGTCCCATTGATTTCAATGGGCAGGAGCGGTAAAAGGAGCGGTATACACTCCGCTCCTTCACCGCTCCGAAGATGCTGCTGGCAGGACTTTTTTTACCGTCCTGCCAGCGCATCGCTCCAGTGTGCAAGCCCTCGGGGCTTTCACACTGGAATGAAAGCAGCGGCACTTTCGGGGCGGTTTGCAGGCACTATTATTAGCGCAATAGCGCCTGCAAACCGCCCCAGTGTGCAAGGGCTCTAATGGAACAATGTCCCATTAATATAAATTAGGCTGAAAGCTGGTAACGCTTACCAGAGAATCCTCTTCCTCTACCTGGAGGTGGAGGCATTGGTCCAAAGGGTCGTGGATACACAGCAGCAGGGTAAAAAGGCATGACGGGTGGAGGCGGGAATGGCAGTGGGTGGCTCTGTCTTGTAAAGTGTAGCCCTTCAAGGATACTTTGTCTCATCTTGTCTACTTTGGCAGCTTGTTCTGCCTGCAACAAATAAAGAGAACAATGGATTAGAAAGGACCAGCAGGAAGTCCAAGTGCAATATTTCCCACGCACACGTTCAAGAAACTGGCTGTTCAGTAGGTGCAGGGTGCTGTAATTACCATAGGTTGGAAACCGTGGACGATCAAAGTGAAGAAATGTCATCAGCATGCCAAGGATTCCTCGACAGGGTCCAAACCTTTATGTTCGTGGTCACATGATAAACATACAGCAACATTTCGGAGCCACGCAGGGCCCTTTCGTCAGTGATGTATGTTTATCATGTGACCACAAAAATAAGCTTTGGACCTTTTCGAGGAATCCTTGTTGTGCCAATGACCTTTCTTCACTGGGACCAGAAGAAAGTCACGTTACACAAAGGTTTAAGACTACTTTCACACTGGGGCCACGCCGCGTTAGCAGTAAAGCACCGCTCATTTTAGCGGTGCTTTACATCCGCTAGCGGGGCGCTTTTAACCCCCCGCTAGCGGCTGAAGGGTAAAAACCCCATGTGTTGCGGCTCTTCAGAAGCGCTTCCCGTGCATTTCAATGGGTGGGGTGATTTAGGAGCGCTGTATACACCGCTCCCACACCGCCCCAAAGATGCTGCTTGCAGGACTTTTGTAAGGTCCCGCTAGCGCACCGCCCCAGTGTGAAAACACTCGGGCTTTCACACTGGGGTGGCATGGGAGGTGGTTTTCAGGTGCTTTACAGGCGCAATTCTTAGCGTTAAACGCCTGAAAAAAGCCTTCAGTGTGAAAGTAGCCTTAAAGACGTGCGCACCATGAGTAATCATACTAGCATATTGCAATGCCAGAAATGAATCCTGAAATTAAACCTGTCAACATATTTTGCGGTATAAGGCTCCATGCAGAGTTGAATGTATAATAACCCGCGCCATGTTGGCCTATCTGTCCATTACCACCTGGTATGGGGCACAAAAGAGACTTACAGCTGACAGAAAATATTTCTAATTGACGTTCCAGCACGACTGTCTCTTCCAATCCCAACGATCACCAGTCTGACAAGTAGAATCACATGCATGGGATCTTCTTTTGAGTCATGCACTGGATCTTGTTGTGGGTCAGTGACTTAGAAAAGTAATGAAGACAAATAGAGCTAGACAAAAAGCATTGCAGGAGGTCAGCAATGCTGAGCGCAATAGGGGAAGATGATACCATGCCCACATCCCACTAATATACATCACAGAATGTGTGTTGAATCAAAGAGACTGCAAAAGGGCATACATGTAGTGAACAAAACCTAGAAAACAGATAGCACATAAAATTCCAAATTTATGATACAAAAGTTAAAAAAAAGACAGAATAGTAACCACACCAATGTGTTGTACCCAGGTAAATTTCACAGAGAATACTCCTATTTTTTACAAAACTGGTCCACATAAGGGCGACACGTTTCAAAAACCCTTTTTCCAGCCTCCACAAAAATATGTAAAAACCACTGCTGTAATTCTTACCGATGACCGTGTGCTCCACAATTGTTATATGATCATATATCTGCAGATGCCAATTTATACTACTTTTTACATACGCATATTCTATTGATGTGGGGGGGATAGTTGTAATTGCTGGCGCCACGTGCGAACACCTATGACCCACTACATGCTCCCTGCTGTTCTATCATGTTGCGGACATGTTGCGGACTCACTGGAAATTACTTTTTATATACTGACCCTGTTCTGGACATCATATATGCGCTTATATGCGCTTCTGAAGAAGAAAGTGCTTTCGAAACGAGTCAAGCTTCTTATGTGGACCAGTTTTGTAAAAATAGAATATTCAGATGTCAACTTTACCTTGGTACAACACATGGACATGATTACTACTATGTTGTTTTTAACTTTTGTATCATAAAATTGGAATTTCATGTGATATATTTCTGTTTACTACTTGTATGCCCTTTTAGTCCCTTTTGCTACAACACACATTCTGTTAAGTGGTCAGCCATGGCAAGCCAGGTATTCTTTTCTGTACGAATTTCATTTAAATAATATGGCCATTATAAATCTATTAGAGCACTTTTTAAAAAACTGCAGTTCCTGTAGACAGCAGATAGACCATCTACCCAGATTTTATTCTCTGTACTTGAGTTCTCTATGCCAATACCTGGATGGGTTGCAAGGAGGGGATCTAAGTTTTAACCAGTTCCCACCCGGCCTATCAGATTGATGGCTGGGTGGACATCATATGACGTCCTCCCGGTCACGCCACTTGTGCTCCCCCAAAAGGTGCGCATCGGTCGGTGGTGAGCTGTGTCCCCCGGATAAAGCGCATTGTTGATCAGGGCAAACAACATTGGCCATTTACCATGTAATCAGCAGTGTCCAATCACAGGTGATCCCATATAAACAAATGCCGGTTATCGGCATTTACTTTTCTCTGTGCTGTCACTGTGCCAGGAAAGGAAAGCTGATAACCAGCTTTCCTGTGGCAGCAGATATTTACACTGAACATCAGTGCCAATCAGTGCTGCCTCAGCAGCAAACATCAGTAAAGAAAAAGAACTGATTTGCAAAATTTTCTAACCGAAAAACAAATAGTTTTTTTTTTTTCAAAATGTTGTGTCTTTTTTTTTTTGTTCGTTTAGCATTAAATACCACCAAAAGAAAGCTCCATTTGTGTGAAAAAAAATGCAAAAAATTTAATTTGGGTACAGTGCTGCATGACCGCGCAAATGTCAAAGTGTGACAGCACTGAAAACTGGCCCGGGCAGGAAGGGGGGTTAAAAAATTGTGGCATGTAAAAGGAACATTACATGACTTACCTGGTGCTCTGGTCACATACCTGACCATCGCAGAGGTCAATTAGTGAGGCCTTTTCCCTGGTAGCTTTAATATACTTGGACTGAAGCAATTTTCCATCAAAATACATCCAAGGGCAGCAGTGTTCCCAAGGGATAGGCTGTCCACAAGCATCATTGGCCAGTAGCGCCATGTCCACTCCGCTCATGAACAAGGCAGACAGCTGAATACCTCTAGGGTCCAAATTTTCAATCTAAAAACCACAAGTTTCATGTTAGAATGCTCACTTTCAAAATCAATGCAATTATAATGAGAACTATTTTTCCATTAATATATATTTTTTGTGTTTTTAAAAGTATATGTAAACCTGATTACTAAGTTCATATATAAGCTTTAACATGTTAATCCAATTTAAAAATATTGAAATTAACTCTGCAGCATTCAATAAAATCATAGCTGGTGATCCTGCCTGCCATGGTCCTTGCTCAGGCAGGTGTTTGCAGGAAAGCTTGGTCAACATTTTTCAGTTTTGCTCCTGTGCTGACACCGTGTTACAGGGCTTCCACTGGAAAATACAATTGGCCATTTCAACCCACATTAGGTATACATGGTTCATTGTTGTCACCATAAGGAAAACCACCCTGCAGCCATTTCTGGTGTGCATTTATGTAGACAGGAAGTGGCTGCAGATCAGCAGTACGGAGATAAAAAAAAAGAAGGTTAACAGTACACCGTGTTAATAGGGGAATCCAGCGATTTTCCTTCCTTCAACCCGTGATTGAAGAAAATAAATTTGCTTAATGTAAAGCCAGCCAGCAGGAATTTGCACCTAAAGCATTTATTGTGACACATTTATATCGGGGTCTATACAATAACATCTAATAATCCGTACCTTGAGTTCCTGGAGTTGTTCAGGCTCATAGAGTTTGGGTGACAGTGCCTGGGAGAGGAAGGCATCAAGCTCCTGGCGCCGAAGTATTCTGATGCCCGGCCATTGCACCATATAGCTGCAAAACAAATGTGTGTGAGCCACATGCCAAAAAGACACAACATGAATGGTTTTTAAAGTGACTCTCTTGCTTATTCCTGAAATAAGACCGTACATACTTACCGGTGTGTGGTGAACATGAACGCCTTTGCCTTTTAGCGCTGCAGCCTCTGGCAAAGTCTTCATCAATCAACTCACTTCTGGGAGGGTTGAATGCCTGTGTCCTACACAGTGCAAGCTTCCTTCCTCCAACCTCTACGTCATTATAAGACTGGGCAGTGATGTAGGCGTTGGCAGGAAGTTCCAAGGCACATTGTGGAGAAATTTAGGCATTTTGAGGCTCACAGTGTGAGTCTCAAACACGGTACACTTGCCAGAGGCTGTAGCGTTCAGAGACATCTAATCCCACTAACAAATAGAAAATTGAGCGTTCTTTAAAAATGAAACTTATTGTAAAAAATTATACTAGTGTATAGGCAGCTTAAGCTGGGAGCACAGCAGGACCGACCCTCTCTGTCTAGAATCAGCCAGGTTATTTTGCAACCACCAACTGGAAATGCAACGTAGCTCAGGGTACGAAGCAAGGCCTCAGGTACTCACAAACCCAACTGCTGCTAGGGTCAAACGGCCGGGGGTGACCAAGTCATTGCAGGCAAGCAACAGGGACAGACTAAAGTTCCACATGACTTTTCTAAGCTGGAGCTTAGAAAACGCTAAAACCCTTCATGCTAAACCTTCTGTGGCAAAGCTGGCAGTAATGGGAAACTTGAGAAAGCTCCCCATGCTCCAGTCCAAACGGCCTACTCAACAGAGTGAGTCTTCAGAGACAATGCAAGCACTGAGGTAATGCCATGGCTTTGGACCTGGAGTGTTCCCCGGCTAGACATCTATCCTCCTAGGACATCACAAAATAACTGAGGCATGCTTGCTGTAATGTGTTATTCCAGGGCTGGACAAATGTTCTTTTTGTTTGACAAATCTCTTGTAGGAAGCAGTATAACCCAACAGTTGGTTCTCTTTAGCCATATAGGAAAATATTTTGTTTTCCTGTGCAGGCTGGTGTCCATCTTGGATGGACTTTGGGGGGGGGGGGGGGGGGGGGGGCAGTGCATTGCATTTTTACAATGCAAGGCATCATTTACAGAGAAGAAAATGTCACCACACAGCAATTATCCACCACTGCCACCTGTGTTCCCAGAAAACAATGGTTTACTGTGTGCCTTTGTGGATATGAGTGTTTTTCTAATGCAGAAAATTTCCAGTCTCTGCACACTTGTGCGCAAGCCTTAAATGGATGTTAAAGTAAAACTTTACTCCAGGTGGGTCCATCAGTATTCTACAACAATCCTGGCAATACCAATGACTAACCATCATTTTCTTATTACACATACACCATGTGCATCATCATAAGGAATACATGGGCAGTCACTCACCGTAATACACAGCAGAGCACCATAAGATGAGTGGGCACATTAGCAGGATTAAGCATGGCTGGTGTGTCAGATCTCATACAGGCCAGAAAAGCTCTCATCCTTCGGTTCTTGTCCTCAACTGCTTTGCCCAACCACAGCTTCTTTAGATTAGGGCAGGTCCATTCCCTAAAGGCAAGGGCTTCCACCAGCTCTGGTGTTTGAGGTGACTTTCCCTTATAGGCTGCCCACTCCTTAATAATGACTGGGTAATCTGTATGACAAAGTAAAAAAAATAATATTGGGTGCAACATCTAATCTCTCATAATAGTTATAATTATATTTTATTTTTTTTCCAATTTAATCTGTTTATTTCAGTTTTGAACAGCAATAGAAACTAAGCACATACAGTTCAAAAAAGAAACACATGTACATTAAGTAATCAGTGGTGTATTGTAACAAATATAGATGGGCAATGTCCGTCACATACAAACCTTACAATAATGAAAGCAACAGTAATGGACATCATATCACGGCTTAGATGGTATAGATACTTATAAGTAGTGTATGTAAAACATGGAGAGTACCGTATTTATCGGCGTATAACACGCACTTTTTTCCCCTTAAAATCAGGGGAAAATCGCGGGTGCATGTTATACGCCGATCCCCTGCTGACTGAGCGGAGCGATCGCGATTTGAAAATGGCGGCGCCGAAATACACAGAGCCAGTCCTCGGCCACTTTCGGGTTCACTCGAGCGCCACCCGAACCTAGGCGAGTGCACTCGACTAGGTTCGGCTAGCTCCGCTCAGTCACACCCATCCCGGGCGGGACTACGAGTGGAGCCGAAAGTGAACGAGAGCCGCCAAAAAGAGGCGAGGACCGGCTCTGTGTATTTCGGCGCCATTTTCAAACTGCAGTGACACTGGCATGTCACTGCAGTTTAACTGCAGCCTGGGCAAGGCTGCAAAAAGGACACAGAAAAGCTGCAGATCAGCACTGGCAAAGCTGCAAGGCTGCAAATGGACACTGATAAGGCTGCAAATGACACCAAGGCTACTGACTGCAAGGCTGCAAATGACACCAAGGCTGCTGACTGCAAGGCTGCAAATGACACCAAGGCTGCAAATTACACTGGACAAGCATGCAGATGAACGCTGTGCAAGGCTGCATTGATGGGCATTTAAATGTAAGTTTTTTTCCATAAAACATTTTTTTCCTTATAATTCCCTCCTAAACTTGGGGTGCGTGGTATACGCCGGCGCGTGTTATACGCCGATAAATACGGTAATCGGTGACCCTAATTACCATTTGATGCAGCGATGTTGCAGGAGTGTCTCGGCTGCCCGGGACTCCCCTCCTCATGGCTGAGACAGAAGCGCAATGCCATTGGTGCCCGCTGCTGTCAAAGTCAGTTAGCCAATGAGAAGAGAAAGGGGGCAGGGTCGGGCCACGGCTCTATGTCTGAATGGACACAGAGAGTTATGGCTCGGCTGCTCCCATAGCAAGCTCATTGCTATAGGGGCACTCAACAGGAGGGAGGAGCCAGAAGCACCAAAGGAGGGACCCGAGAAGAGGATTAGGGTTGCTCTGTTCAAAACCACTACACAGAGCAGGTAAGTATAACATGTTTGTTATTTTTAACTAAAACCCCCCCCCCAAAAAAACAAGACTTTAGTATCACTTTGAGGGCTAAGCTCCACCCCTGAAGCCATGCCCCACTCACAATAATCTAGTCCAATGAAAGCACCAGTATTGGCAACTTAGCTTTTCTTACTGGACATTTAACATCAGTACTGTAGTAGTCATTTAACCACTTCAATAACAGGCACAATACCAACCCCTCACTGTCTAGGACAATTTTCAGCTTTCAGTGCTGACGCACTTTGAATGACAATTGCGCGGTCATACATTTTTAAAATTTTCTTCCCACAAATAAACCTATGGAGTTTTTATTTTTTGCTAAACAAACTAAAAAAGACAAAGTTTTTCTTAGTTTGTCATAAAATTGTGTTTCTTCCTTCATTGACGGGCACTGATGGGCACCAATGAGGCGGCACTGATGGGCACTGATAAGCTGCACTGACTATGAGGTACTAACAGTACTAACGTGGTGGTGGGCACTGACATACGTTATTGATGGGGCACTGACTGGCAGCTGCTGGGGCTGTGCTGATAATGTGCAGACCCCCCTGACAGGGAGAGCCGCCAATCGGCTCTCCCTGTCAGCGCGAACAGAGGAATGCCGTTTACCGGCACTTCCTGGTTCACGCGATGATCAGATGTGACACACAACACCTCCGATCCGCGCATGCCGGCATGTTATCCTGCTGGACGTCATATGACGCCCAGTCAGGATAACAGAACCACCGCCAGCCATCAATCTGCTATAGGACGGGCATGGTCAACATTGGTTGTAGTCAAGTTAATGGAATCGCTCCTGAAAAGAAGGATAATTGATCACTTAAAAATACACAACTTGCTGGACCCAAAGCAGCATGGCTTTACTGAGGGCAGATCATGTCAGACTAAACTGATTGAATTTTATGACTATATTACCAATGTTTTAAACCAGGGTGGTGATGTGGACAATATCTTGATTTCAGCAAGGCATTTGATTGTTCAAAAAGTTTTCAAAAGTTGTACAAGCTAGGACTTAACCCTTGGGTGGTACAGTCAATATGCAGACAGATACCAGAATGTGGTTGTAAATGGGGTTCACTGGGAACAGAGATCAGCCCACTAGTGGTGTACCAAAAGGTTCTGTACTAGGTCCTGTTCTTTTTTTATCTATATGGACAGTGAGGAGAAAAAAAGTAATTGATCCCCTGCTGATTTTGTACGTTTCTATGGTTGCCCACTGACAAATGGTAGGTTTAAAACAAAAAAAAATACAGAAAAACGCATTTCAACAAAGTTATAAATTGATTTGGATTTTAATGAGTGATATAAGTATTTAACCCCTTCGCAAAAAAAAAATGTTTTTGTACTTTGTGGCAAAATCCTTGTTGGCAATCACAGAGGTCAGACATTTTTTGTAAATTAAAAGGAATGATCCCTCACGCTATCAATGAATAAATCTAATCTAATAAATGACTAAATGAAAATTGCAGCTAGACCTAAAGTGTACACAGTGCACAAATTGGTGAGGGATATAAAAGTGATCAGCGCAACTTTCTCAATGTGGGATAAATATGCTAAACTACCTAAAATCATGAGTGTGCGTCTCCTATGTAAAATACATATAAATATCTAATGTGCAAAATTCTGTGCAAAATAAGGCAGATAAAACCTGTGCAAAATAAGCAAAACCGATGTGTAAAGAAATGTGCAAAATTGTATCATACAGCTGCTGATCCAAAGTGCCAAAATATATAAACAATCTTAATAATGCTAATAAGGTGAAAAAGTCCCAAATAATACCAAACTGTAGGATTACACAGCAGTGTTAGTGATACGGTATAAAGATGTTGAAAGAATTCTAAAAAACAGTCCGCTATATTTAAAGTAGGTTTTGCACATTTCTTTAAACATCGGTTTTGCTTTGCACAGGTTTTATCTGCCTTATTTTGCACAGAATTTTGCACATTAGATATTTATATGTATTTTACATAGGAGACGCACACTCATGATTTTAGGTAGTTTAGCATATTTATCCCACATTGAGAAAGTTGCGCTGATCACTTTTATATCCATCACACATTTTTTTGTAGTTGGCCACCAGGTTTGCACACATCTCAGGAGGGACGTTGTCACACTCCTCTTTGCAGATCCTCTCCAAGTCATTAAGGTTTCGAGGCTGACGTTTGATAATTCGAACCTTCAGCTCCCTCCACATATTTTTTATGGGATCAAGGTCTGGAGACTGGCTACACCACTCCAGGACCTTAATGTGCTTCTTGAGCCACTCCTTTGTTGCCTTGGCCATGTGTTTTGGGTCACTGTCATGCTGGAATATCCATCCACTACCCATTTTCAATGCCCTGGCTGAAGGAAGGAGGTTCTCACACAAGATTTGACGGTACATGGCCCCGACCATCGTTCTCTTTGAGGCGGTGAAGTTGTCCTGTACCCTTAGCAGAAAAACAGCCCCAAAGCATAATGTTTCCACCTCCATGTTTGACAGTGGGGATGGTATTCTTGGGGTCATAGGCAGCATTTCTCATCATCCAAACACGGCGAGTTGAGTTGATGCCAAAAAGCTCAATTTTAGTCTCATCTGACCACAACACTTTAACCAAGTTCTCCTCTGAATTATTCAGATGTTCATTAGCAATCTTGAGATGGACCTGTACAAGTGCTTTCTTGAGCAGGAGGACCTTCTGGGTGCTGCAGGATTTCAGTCCTTTGCGGCGTAGCGAGTGTGTTACCAATTGTTTTCTTGGTGACTATAGTCCCAGCTGCCTTGAGATCGACAAGATTCTACGTGTAGTTCTGGGCTGATTCCTCACCATTCCCATGATCATTGAAACGCCACAAGGTGAGATCTTGCATTGAGCCTCAGACCAAGGGAGATTGACAGTTATTTTGTGTCTCTTCCATTTGCGAATAAACGTATCAACTGTTGTCACCCTCTCACCAAGCTGCTTGGAGATAGTCTCGTAGCCCATTCCAGCCTTGTGTAGGTCTACAATCTTGTCCCTGACATCCTTGGACAGCTCTTTGGTCTTGGCCATGGTGGAGAGATTGGAACCTGATTGATTGATTGCTTCTGTGGACAGGTGTCTTTTATACAGGTAATAAGCTGAGATTAGCTTATTAAATGTATAGAAGACACCGGGGAGCCAGAAATCTTGCTGATTAATAGGGTATCAAATACTTATTTCACTCATCAAAATGCAAATCAATTTATAACTTTTTTGAAATGCGTTTTTCTGGGTATTTGTGTTGTTATTCTGTCCCTCACTGTTAAAATAAACCTACAATTAAAATTATAGACTGATCATCTCTTGGTCGGTGAGCAAACGTACAAAATCAGCAGGGGATCAAATACTTTTTGCCCCTCACTGTAAGCGATATAACTAAAGGGTTGTCTTTTTTGCTGATGATACAAAGGCGTGTAATAGGGTTGATATCCCTGGAGGTGTCCAACATGGAATATGATTTGGCATTCCTGGAAGATTGGTCAAAGTAGTGGAAATTGCAGTTCAATGTTTCTAAATGTAAAATAATGCACCAAGGGAAAAATAATCCCTTGAGAGTACAACATTGGGGATATAGTGTTGGCCAGCACTACGGAGGAAAAAGATTTGGGGTACTTATTTCAGATGATTGCAAAATGAGCAAACAGTGTGACCAGGCAGTGGGAAAAGCAAAAAGAATGCTATGATGCATCACCAGCAGGAGGAGGGAGGTCCAGATTCATATAATATATATATATATATATATATATATATATATATATATATATATATATATATATATAATATCTCTTTAGTGAGACCTTATTAGGACCCCTTTTACACTGAGGAGCTATTCAGGCATTTTAGAACTAAAAATAGCGCCTGATAAGCGCCTCTCATGCCTCCCCAGTGTGAAAGCCCGAGTGCTTTCACACTGGGGTGGCGCACATGCAGGAGGGGGTAAGAAAGTCCTGCAAGCAGCATCTTGGGGCGGCCCAGGAGCAGTGGATATACCGCTCCCAAAACGCCCTGCCCATTGAAATGAATTGCCTGCAAAGCGCTTCTGCAGCGCCGTAACATGGGCGCTTTTAACCCTTTCTTCGGCTGCTAGCGGGGGTTAAAAGTGCCCCAGTGTGGAAGTAGCCTTAGAATACGATGTCTAGTTCTGGAGACCTCACTTACAGAAATATATTGATAAGATAGAAAAAGTCCAGAGATGGGTAACAAAAAAGGTGAAAGGTCTGGGGGATAAAACATATCAAGAGGGACTTCAGAAACTATATGTACAGTCTGGAGGAAAAAAGGGAAAGGCGAGACATGACTGAAACCTTTAAAATCATCAGGGGGTGAATAAGGGTCTGGAGCGTAGTTTTTTCAATATGAAGCCAAGATCAAGAACACGGGGACATGATCTTACACTAACTGGCGGAAAGTTCAAAACTAATCCTAGAAAGTATTATTTTACTGAAAGGGTAGTTGATGCTTGGAATAAACTTCCAGCAGAGGTAGTGAGACAGTCAACAGTAAATGGCTTTAAATACACTAGAGAGACAAACAGATCCACTCCATTCTAAAATGTAAAAAACGAAACTAATAGTTTTACATAATGCAGCAACATCCACACACGTAGGACGCCCAACTTTAGAGGCAATTTATTCTTCTAAAAGCAAACAAGGATGCTGTGTGGGCCCCCGATGTCCTCCTCATCAAACAATGACATCATTGGTTGTTAGGACGCTGGCAACTGGAAGGTTGTAATGGTGCACAATAAAAACCTGTGGCTTTGTGTAACTGAAAGGCAGGCTTCATCCACTTGTATACAAATTTTAGGCAATTTTTAGACATTTTTCCAAAGTACCCCTGAAGAAACCTGCCTGCACACCTTGGTTAAAAAAGGCTGGGTTAGAGGGTGTGCAGTGTTTAGCCTCAATGTTAGAGCAGCTGAACTTGTTGAAATAAAACCAGAACAAAAGTCTTTTCTGGTTAATGGTAATAGCATGTGTCAAACAAGCTATTTAGGTGTCCGCTTATGAAGCAGTGAAATCTATTCACTGCTTCGTTCTCCGGCATTCACAGTGAAGATTTTTCTCCTCTGTGTGCCAGTTTATGAAGCGGTGTAGATCGCTTCACCTTTGGAGGAGTGAAGTGATCTACAAATGCTTCTAACAGTGGAGAACGGCCCCTGATACTGGAATCTCGTGAGACTTTACGAGATTACAGCACCAGAATACCGAGATGTCAGTTTATTAAGCAGTGATAAATTATCACCGCTCAATACACGGACAGACGGCGTGGATTACTGTTAATAAAATAACGAGTCCCCCTACATTAAATACATATGTATACACACACACATTATATATACATGTATACACACACACATTATATATACATGTATACACACACACATGATATATACATGTATATACACACACATGATAGATATATATATATATATATATATATACACATACACACATATACACATTATATGTATATATGTATATATATGTATACACATAAATATGACAGGGGGACATGCTTACAGTGTTGGGGGGTCTGAACGAGGCATAAGGAAGTTAAAAAACGTCCTCCTCCCCCCTCAGATCCCCCCAGATTCTCTCTTCACTCCCCGATTCACCACCTCTGAGCTGGTGAACCTGGGAGTGTGAATTCTGACACAGATCGCCAGTGAAGCGGTGAGATCACCGCTTCATAAACTGGCCGTTACTGTGTCATTCATGGGGATTCTCCGTGTGTAGAGATAATCGGCGGGAGAACAAGTTCAAACATGTTCTCCCCCGATTATCTCTGTTTCATAAACTGTTTATGGACTGTGATCAGCGGCGATCCTTGGGATCACCGCTGATCACTGCTTCATAAAACGGACACCTTAAACCAGTCAAGAACAGTAACTGAACCTTTTATTATCAAACATAAAATGGTCTTTCACACTTAAGGCAGTAACATAAATCCTGATAATATAATTTGAAGCTAATGCAAAGGCACAAAAATAAAAACATGCATGCAGTACATCTCTACGATACATGTACATTTCTCCATGGTTTATTCCTTGAAAGACCCCGCATTAAACACTTTCATCTGTTGCTTTCCTATTGTAGGCAGACAAAAAGCAGCATTTCTGTGGACGTAGTGGCTTCAGCCCTGCCTAGTTTTTTAGGCCCTTTTCACATGACTGTTTCAATCAGGACTTCCTGAATAACTGACAGGCGGACCTGATCAGACGGTCCCTCTACCCCCTCTCGAGCGCTGGGTGTAAATGGACGCGTGTCCATTTACACCTGCCTAGCTCTGATACGGTATCCTAAAAACAAACTGTAGGGGATCCGTCGTCCTCCGTGTAGGCGGATCAGATATAGTCGGGTGTAAATGGACAGCAGAGTCCTTTTACACCCAGCCGCCAACAAAGCAGAGTGGGTTCTGTCCATGTCTGCTCTGCATAAATTGAGCGGACACAAACCTTTCATCCGCCTGCTCTGATCAGCAGGGTATCTGTGAGCGGATCCCTTGCTGATCGGAACCGAGCCCGCCCCATGTGAAAGGAGCCTTATGCTATTATTCAGTTCATTCCACTGACTTTGTCTCCAAAGTATAGGTACCTATTGACTTGTAGTCGCCAAGATAAGAACTGGGCGAGCAAAATAGTCTCTTTGAGATAACATAGGAATGATGGCAGCAGACAATTTTTCAAAAGATCAACCTTTTTTATGCACTTTAGTCCTTTCACACGGGCTTTCTGATGAGGCCGGCCAGTCAGTTTTTCAACTGGACCTGATCGGACCCTCCTGTCTCCCCTATGGAGTGGCCGTCAGTGGACACATGTCCGCTGACACCTGCCATGTCAGATTCCACCCGATTTCCCCATAGAAGAGAGCTGGACTGTGTCAGTGACTGCTCTGCACAGCAAAGAGGACAGGAGCTATCACCCGTCTGCTTAGTGGGGGATCAGTGGAATGATGCTCCGCTGAGCAAGCAGAACTTGCAAGACGGAGGCGCCTGTGTGAAAGGGACCTAAAGAGAGAGAAAGAAAAAAAGTATAATGAAATGATTTTATTGGTATAGTTAAACAGACTAAAATGGAGCAATAGGAGAAGGTCACTGTTGGGGCTTACATATACTAAGTTAGCATACAGTTGTGCTCAAAAGTTTACATACCTGTCAGAATTTATCATTTCTTGGCCATCAACTGCGTTTACTCTTTTTAAATCACAATGGCAACAGAAACTACACAAATGACCCTGATCAAAAGTTTACATACCCCAGTTCTTAATATCGTGTATTGCCCCCTTTAACATCAATGACAGCTTGAAGTCTTTTGTGGATGAGGCTCTTTATCTTCTCATGTGGTTAAGATGCCCATTCCTCTTGGCAAAAAGCCTCCAGTTCCTGTAAATTCTTGGGCTGTCTTGCATGAAATGCACGTTTGAGATCTCTCCAGAGTGGCTCAATGATATTGAGGCCAGGAGACTGAGATGGCCACTCCAGAACCTCCACTTTATTCTGCTGTAGCCAATGACAGGTCAACTTGACCTTGAGTTTTGGATCATTGTCATGTTGGAATGTCCAAGTACGTCCCAAGCACAGCTTCCTGGCTGATGAATGCAAATGTTCAAGTATTTTTTGATAACATACTGCATTCATCTTGTCAACAATTTTGACCAAATTTCCTGTGCCTTTGTAGCTCACACATCCCCAAAACATCAGCGATCCACCTCCGTGTTTAACAGTAGGAATGGTGTACCTTTCATCATAGGCCTTGTTGACTCCTCTCCAAATGAAGCGTTTATGGTTGTGGCCAAAAAGCTCAATTTTGGTCTCATCACTCCAAATGACTTTGTGCCAGAAGGTTTGAGGCTTGTCTCTGTGCTGTTTGGCGTATTGTAAGTGGGATACCTTGTGGCATTTGCGTAGTAATGGCTTTTTTCTGGCGACTCGACCACGCAGCCCATCTTTCTTCAAGCGTCTCCTTATTGTGCATCTTGAAAAAGCCACACCACATGTTTTCAGAGAGCCCTGTATTTCACACAAAGTTATTTGTGGGTTTTTATTTGCATCCCAAACAATTTTCCTGGCAGTTGTGACAGAAATTTTAGTTGGTCTGCCTGACCGTGGTTTGGTTTCAACAGAACCCCTCATTTTCCACTTCTTGACTAGAGTTTGAACACTGCTGATTGGCATTCTCAATTCCTTGGATATCTTTTTATATCCCTTTCCTGTTTTATACAGTTCAACTACCCTTTCCTGTAGATCCTTTGACAATTCTTTTGCTTTCCCCATGATTGAGAATCCAGAAACGTCAGTGCAGCACTGGATGAAAGATGCAAGGGTCTTTCAGGAGTCCAGAAACTCATTGACCTTTTATACAGACACGAATTACAAGCAAACAGATCACAGGTGAGGATGGTTACCTTTAATAGCCATTCAAACCTCTTTGTGTCAACTTGTGTGCATGTTATCAGGCCAAAATCACCAGGGGTATGTAAATGTTTGATCAGGGTCATTGTGTAGTTTCTTTTGCCATTATGATTAAAAAGAGTAAACACAGTCGATTGTTCATAAATGGGTTCAGCCAACTGCTAACCATGAGTGGAAGAAAAGTTTGTGTGGTATTCATATTCTCTGAAAAATGGTCAAGAAACCATACATTCTGCCAGGGTATGTAAACTTATGAGCACAACTGTATATCATCCTTGCATCGGTCCTTTCATCTTCTGTGTAGCGGATTAAAACCTTCTAATTCATGCAGCCATTGTAGGTAGGAGGATAGCTAAAGTGCCTTTTTAAATAAAGTGATCAGTCACAAAAAGAAACCTGCATTATTGGAGGGAAAGGGAAAGATAAAAGACCAAAAAGCAACTTACATTCGGGGGGCATCCTGTTCTTTCTAAAAGCAAGCCGCTCTGCTTTCTTCCTGCACTCTGCCAGGCTGAACAGGACCCCATAGACATACTGGCGCACTGGTCTGTAGAGGATAGCAGCTGGGGGAAGGTCCTTGTTCACTTCATCTTCAATGGTAACTGGAATTTTTATCTCTCCCTAATTAAATCAATACATTAACAAGATGAAATAGACACCACTAATAAAATATATCCTATAACAAACTAAGAATATTTATACATTTTATTTGTGCAAATCACCGCAATGCAGAAGTAGAATTCCAAACTGGGAGGAACTGGGTGATAAAAAGGGACAATTGAGTATATATGTTAAACTGCTGCAGGGGTATCATCCTATCAAGTACTCTGCAAAGTCTAGTGCAAGCTTTTTTTCTGGAAACTATGCAAAAAGAAACTAAGATATATCTAAAGTCAAGATGATGTTATTTTTAGTATTGCTTGGTGTGTGGGACAATTAGAAACAGGTAGATGTTGAACTGTACAGTAGCATAACCCTAAAAGTACCCTGCAAGGTAAAGTAGATCTTTCTGGTAAAACTATGCAAAAAAAAAAAATATATATATTTAAAAGCAAAACCTTATGTAATGCTGTCTGTGTCCCTGGTAAGGAGATTCACCCTATTTGAACTGGTGGCCACTGTTACTGAGACTGAAAGCAAGGGAAATCTCAAATTTTGAATCGCCGCCAGATCGGGCATTAAGCAGAAATATTCCACCGCACAACACTGGAGTTTTTTTTCCTCTCGTTTCTCTACAGGACAAGTAGTGAAGGTAAATAATTAAAAAAAAAAACAAAACATAACTGACCGGGGTTTTAACACCCCCCTAACTCTATCCAAAAAAAAAAAAAAAAAAGATTTGTGTAGTTTACGTAAAATCTTTTTCTTCCTACACAGAAATGCACAATCTCTTATATATTTGGGTTATTCTGCTGCCCCCGGGAGGCAAACAAAAACGGGTGGGACTTGTGATCCTTTAATGACACATACAAAAATACAAATTTTCTTTATTAATTATTCATAGACACACAGTAATATATAAGTCTTAAACATTTGGAACATCCAAATGTCCAGCCCAACTGAGGGGTGGGCAACAGCCACTGAGAGAACCAACGAATGGCACTTGTAAACCATGGCTCTGGACCTGAAGAGCACTCTATGACTAACCAGCACAGTACAGAGGTCTGAAAAGCACCACATTACAGAGCCCAGTGCCTGAAGGTTACATCCAGGCTAACCCTACAACTGTTCAGCCCAACGAGATTTGGTTAGGGCTTCAAAGCTGAATCTGGAGAGCTGCTGTGTAGTTTAGTTTAGTTCAAGCATTTTTTTTTAAAGTCTTGAAATATAAAAAAATATATAAAACAAAGGAAAATCTTGACTGAAGAAAATAAATAAATAAAAGGCTAGCTAAGGGATTAAAACATTTTGTTTTTCTCAGCAGAGCTGGGGCAGGGCCTGCCTTTGTGTTTTTGTTATCCGGTGTCCAAACCTCCTGAAGGCAGCAGTATAGCCCAAATGCCCAATTACTACATTCCTAAGATTTGGATTTAGACATACTTTAAAGTTGAATTCCAGACATTTATAAAGACACAACTAAATGCAGCTCTCCAACCATTAATACATCATTAAAAGTATTATTTTCAATACAAGTAGCTAAATTTGACCAGTATCTGCTTTTAGCAGTCTACTGTGTGACAAAGAAAGACAGGGAGAGAGAGATAAGCTCATCATTACACTGCCTCTGCTTTAACGGTCTAGTTGCAGAGTGGGGAGAGGACATATCTAAGAGCTTGTTTACACCATGTCTGTTGAGCTGCATTACCACCGCATGGGTATCGGGGCACCACAATTGTCCACACCATACCAGTAATGTGCCGAAAAACAAATCTCAATGGAGATTGTGTGAACAAGCCCTACATTAACTTTAAGCTACAGCAGAGAAAGATCAGGTCCCCTCCTCTTCACAGACAGGCTGTGCGGCAGAGTTGTGTAAATTTCAGGACTGTATTTACAACAGAATAATCTTTTGGCAGGTGAAACAGCTATCATACATATTTTATCTGTGTATTTATCTGGACTCTGCACTAACAAAAAAACAAATGTACAAAAAGACACCCGACTGATTGCATCAGTCCTGTCAAAAACTAAGCTGTAAGTTATTAGGTATATGGGATGGGCATTATAGCAGCCAGCGGAATTTGTGCGCATGCCCAGACATCCCCTGCACATGCGCAGATGCACCATAACATTGTAGCGTTTGTACTGAATCTTGGAGTGTGGGCACCTTGGGTAATAAACTGCCTGCTAAGATATTGTAGGTCTGATGTAGCGAGCCAAGGAGGCAGTGGGCCCCAGGCTAGGCTGGAAAGCAGTGGGTACTGCCTTGCAGAATTAAAAAAATTTAAAACAAATTTTAAAAAGGGCAAAAAATGTAATCCTTTTTTTTTATTTCAATTTTTTTTTAATTACTATTATAGAGGTTTAAGTAATACCTGTACATAAATTCCCCTTATTAGGGAGTACAAGAAAAATGAGGCACTTGGGTATGTAGAACAATGGTGCTACAACATATTATCACAGTGGACCATTTTGCTTAGGTTCCCAAAAAAGACACAAGATTATCCTTTAACATTTACATGGTTGGTATGGAGATAAACAAAGTTATTATTCTAAAAACTAGCTTCTCGCCTGTTGTCCTATTTGCACCAAGCGTCTACAGAGAATCAAAACGCAAGAAACATAAGGTGCAACATTGTCGCCATAAGAAGGAAAAGAGGAGAGAAGGGAAAAAGTGTAGACAGAGTTCCCGGATTGCACTACACTCTTTCGAGATGTCAGTCATAGCTGCAAAGTTTTGTCGAATTTTTACTGGGTGTGGAGGGCGCGTCATTGTCCAATTCAATTTTTGCGCAACGTAGTTAAACGATATCACCGACTGGTTCCAGCATCTAGCTATGGTGATCCTAGCCACCACAATAAAACAGGATATCAGTTTTTTGGGCTATTTGGAGGTCTCGATATCCAGTTTTTGGAACAGGGCTATTTCGGGGGTTTTAATAATATTTACATAATGAGGAGAAGGTTTTAATCCAGAATCTATACTTTTTTTGTGTAAGATTGAAACTTATTTTGTTGCTGTCTAAAAGGGCTTTGAACAAGGGGGGATTGACAATAACGCACACAGGTGTGTGGCGTTTGTGTGTTTTAATTCCACCACCCAATTTAACCAACTCCTCAGCCCTTAGTTTAGCTGCCTTGCTACCAACTTCAAAATAGGCAAATTTAGATATATACACACCCTAGTGGGCAGTACATGATGGAAAAGCTGCAAAGTGCCCTGTAGCCTTTTTCGCTTATAAAGGTGTGGGTTGAAAACTTATATTCATCTCCATGTACACTAGGTGGGGGAAAAAAAGCACACGGCAAGATAATTTAAGTGAATTTTCATACAATTTATTGAATGAAGAGTCTTCGCTCTTTTTTGGCCAGGTTCACATCCATTCGTGTCCATTTTGTCTGTTTTTTTAGTACATATAAAATGCTTTGTAGCACATTTACATGCATTTTCCTTATTCCAATGGGCATTGCAATATATGAATATGCAGAGAAAAATTACATGCTTCACTTTTCAAATTGTAGCACAACGCACCCCAAAGATCTGAACAGCGTCACTGAAAAAGCATTGCTTCCTATGACACGTGCTGTTTTGCGTTACAACGCACATTAGTAAACTAGTCTCTTCGTGTTTGAACTAACTTTATATACAATGGATTTTCACAGCTTAAAAACAGGGTCAGAATATTTTAAACCTAAAAGTCTAAGGCCTTGCTCACACTTGCTCAAAATACTGACGCTTAACCCCTTCGCGCCAACCGTACACAAATTTGTGTTCATGGCTCGAAGGGGTTAAACTAGGGTTGATGCCTGCAGCTGCAGGAGGGGACATCGCCGCGTTCCGTCGCATACACAAGTCGCGCCCGCAAATGTGAACAGTGTTCAAATCACACGTGAGGTATCGCCGCAATTGACAGAGTAAGAGCAATAAGTTTAGCAAAACACCTCCTCTGTAACTCTAACCTGGTAACCGTTAAATTGATTGTAAGGGTTAGTTTTTTTTTTTTTTTTAAAATAACAAACATGTCATACTTACCTCCACTGAGCAGTTCGTTTTGCACAGTGGCGCCCCTGATCCTCGACTTCTATTGGTCTCCCGGCGGCGCTGGTAGAACCTCCTTGCATCATAAAACCCCCTAGGAGAAGTGCTCTCCCGGGGGGTTACCTTGTGTGCTCCCAAGTTCAGCATTTGTGTCCATAGTCGCAGAATGCCGCCCCCCGACGCCCGTGTCATTGGATTTGATTGACAGCAGCAGGAGCCTATGGCTGCGCTGCTATCAATCTATCCAATCAAGAGCCGAGACAACGGGCAGCAGAGGGGAAAAGCGTGTCTCTGGCGTGTGAATCACAGGACTCAGGTGAGTAAAACTGGAGGGGCTGGTCAGTGACAGAAGTTTTTTCACCTAAATGCATTGGATGCATTTAGGTGAAAAAACATGAGGGTTTACAACCCGTTTAAATTTTTTTAAAGCGTCTAGGGAGATTTTTAGGTACCGTAGCTTGTTGCCATTCCACGAGTGAGAGCAATTTCAAATCATCACGTTAGGTAACTATTTACTCGGCATAACATCATCTTTCACATACAAAAAAATTGGGTTAACCTTACTTTTTAGTTTTTTTTAAAAATTCATGAAAGTGTCTTTTTTCCCCAAAAATTGTGTTTGAAAGACCGCCGACCAAATACCGTGTGACAAAATATTGCAACCATCGCCATTTAGTTCTCTAGGGTCTCTGCTAAAAAAAATATGTATAATGTTAGAGGGTTCCAAGTAATTTTCTAGCGCAGATTTTAGCTTGTAAGCAACAAATGTCAGAAATAGGCTTAGGCATGAAAGGGTTAAAAAACACGTCTATAGAGTTAATGTGAGTTGTTCATTGAATTTGCGTTGTGTTTAACTTGTGTTAACGGAGAGTTAAAACCGCTCCCCAAATACTTTATGTGCTTTTGACACGAGTTTGACAAGCGTTAAAAACGCACCCCAGATGCCTAGGTTTTTTTCTCTGTTGTGAAGGCCCAACTCCCTGTAAACTCTCCAGTCAACAAACGCATTGCAAACTCACTACAAAACACATACCAGTGAGTTTCTGGTGCGTTACCATAAACTTTAATAGGAGGAGGTGAGATGCTTCACCTCGTTCCAAACTCTACGGAAACTTCATTTTCGAAGCGCAGCAATGAGACGTAACACAAACTCTTCAAGTTTTGATAATGTGAACAGCACTGTGTGCTGTCCATAGTATTAATTGCAGACTGCTTTACTAGTCGTTTGATAAGAGTTAAAAAAGCACCTCAAACTCCTGCTTTTAATGCCAGTGCGAACAGGGCCTTAATCGCTTCTTTCCACACTAAGCAACAAAATCATAATACTTAAACTTACCAGAACCATTTGATTTGAGTAATGTAGCAATCAGATAAGGAAAATTGTAATTTTGGAAAGAGGTAAAGGTAATAAGCAGGGTAAGACTTACCTTTGTGAGTACATGAAAGATGTAAGGGTACATTAAACCCTTCTTGTGGCGATGTTCAGCTACTCTTAATACTTCAGGTGCTACAGGAGGCAATGGAGGAGTTGTGATGTCCATGTGATTCCTGGTGGGCATGGACAGAAGACATGGAATCTGCAGGCCACCCCCCTGGTTGCCTTTCTTTTCAGTTGCCTTGGGTCCTGACGTGGCAGCTGAGGAACCCTCAGTCTGTATTGAAAGACAAGATAGATATTGAACATCCACTCTGGAAACAGTCCACATAACTTAAACAAAAAATTATCTGTAGCCAGTGCAAGTTCATAGGTTTTATGAGATCAAAAGTGGAAGGAAAATAGACTCAAATCTGTTGTGAACATGCCCTTGATGGTAAATTCTGGGCCCACAGATAGATATTACTGTTAAAATGCCTTCATGACCAGAATATTCAATTTAATTCAACCTTCATGATGTATAGACTCCCAAAAACTACCAATGATTCTTACTCCTTGTAGGGCTTCCAATGTACAAATACTCATACATGACCCTTTGAAGTGCTCTCTAGAGCACCTTGTCTGTAATGGAGAAATACCATTATTAGTGATGTCATGCGCCACTGTTTTTATTTTGGCTACCTATCGGAGCGGGCATCTTCTCCAGGAGCACATTGTCACAGTTTGAAAATAATGCGGCTGTGCAGGACCTCAGACAGAAACAGAACCCTTCCCTAAAGGAAGTTGTACTTTAAAGTGGAACTGTAAGTTTAAAGCATTTGTATTGCATACTTAGACTGGTCCAGCTTAGCACAATGTAAACATACGTAGAAAAAAATTGGTTCTCTAATTAAAAGGGGTAGAGAGAGGAGGAGCAGTGACGTCACAATCTCTACCTTGTCAAAATGATTGTCTTGTGTTCAGGGAAAAAATAAAACGCACTCTACAAATGGTGGCAGTGCTGAGCAAGTAGTGACTGTTCTGTGTGCAGGGGGGAAGCTTCTCACACAGAACCTGAGTCGAACCAGAAGATTGCGATTACCACCGTAGTAGCAGACTACTACAGTGATTTTAAGCTTCCGCAGCAGCCCATCAGGTACAGTGGATATAAAAAGTCTATACACCCCTGTTTAAAATGTCAGGTTTATGTGATGTAAAAAAAAAAAAAAAAAAAGACAAAGACAAAGATAAATAATTTCAGAACTTTTTCCACCTTTAATGTGACCTATAAACTGTACAACTCAATTGAAAAACAAACTGAAATCTTTTAAATAAAACATTAAAATAATGTGGTTGCATAAGTGTGTACACCCTCTTATAACTGGGGCTGTAGCTGGGCTCAGAATTAAGCAATCACTCACACATTCAAACGCATGTTTCACACTTGTGCGACTTTTTCTGCGACTTTGGACATCAGAGTCGTATGACAAGTCGTACCCCATGATAACGATTCATATCTTGGCGACTTCAAAGTAGCCCCTGTACTACTTTGGTCCGACTTTGATGTGAGATGAGGTCCACAGAGCTCAAACTTACACAGGTATTCCCTAAAATTGTGGCAAAATCGCATGAAAGGCGCCTAAAAAGGAGTCAGTACACACATGCCATTTAAAGTGCCTCTGATTAACCCCAAATAAATTTTAGCTGTTCTAGAAGTTTTTTCCTGACATTTTCTAAGTTGCATCCTACAGCAAAAGCCACGGTCCGCAGAGAGCTTCCAAAGCATCACAGGGATCTCATTGTTAAAAGATATCAGTCAGGAGAAGGGTACAAAAGAATTTCCACAGCATTAGATATACCATGGAAAACATTGGAAGACAGTGATCATCCAGTGGAGAAAATGTGGCTCAGCAGTGACATTACCAACAACTGGACATCCCTCCAAAATTGATGAAAAGAAGAGGAGAAAACTGGTCAGGGGGGCTGCCAAGAGGCCTACAGCAACATTAAAGGAGCTGCAGGAATATCTGGCAAGTACTGGCTGTGTGGTACACGTGACAACAATCACACGGAATTCTTCATATGTCTGAGCTATGGGGTAGAGTGGCAAGACTGAAGTCTTTTCTTAGGAAGAAAAACATCCAGGCCCAGCTAAATTTTGCAAAAACACATATGAAGTCTCCCAAAAGCATGTGCAAAAATATGTTATGGTCTGATGAAACCAAGGTTAAACTTTTTGGCCATAATTCCAAAAGATGTGCAGTGTTGTTTTTGCACCAAACATATCACCAAAAGAACACCATATCCACAGTGAAGCATGGTGGTGGCAGCACCATGCTTTGGGGCTGTTTTTCTAGAGCTGGAACAGGGGCCTTAGTCAAGGTAGAGGAAATTATGAACAGTTCCAAATACCAATCAATATTGGCACAAAACCTTCAGACTTCTGCTAGAAAGCTGAACATGAAGATGAACTTCATCTTTCAGCATGACAACGATCCAAAGCATACATCCAAATCAACAAAGAAATGGCTTCACCAGAAGATTAAAGTTTTGGAATGGCCCAGCCAGAGCCCAGACCTGAATCCAATTAAAAATCTGGGGGGTGATCTGAGAGATTGAGGGTTTTACAAAGAACAGTAGGCAAATATTGCCAAATCAAGATGTGTCATGCTGATAGACTCATACCCAAAAAGACTGAGTGCTGCAATAAAATAAAAAGGTGCTTCAACAAAATATCCATGGCCATGGCTCTGAATTTGGAAAGCACTTCTCAGCACACACAGGACACTCAAGTCTGGAAATTGCCAGATTGCAGAGTCCAGGGCCTGAAGATAAAATTTAGTACTAGCCCCACAACATTCAGTACAACGGGGATCTGGTACAGCCTTGAAAGCTACTACTGAGGAATCCAATGAGCTGCATATGGAAACCAGCTCAACTGCAATAAAGCAGGAATCTTAGTTGAAGAAAGAAAAAATACAAAAGGATAGCCAAAAAATAATAATACATTTACTGAGAAAGGGTGTCCTTGCTTTTTGAGCAAGAGGAAAAAAACTGAAACATGCTGGGAATAGTAGTTACACAGGACTGTCCCATAAGATCATGTGTCCCTCAATAAACGAGTAAGAATAAAAAGTCAGATTAAAAGTGGTGTTAAACCCAAAAGCAAACATTATATTGCACCAAGTTCACAAGTTTTAGATGTGATGGCAGCATTCTCTCTTTTTTAAGCTTTCTTCTATTTTTATATGGTGATCCAGCCAGCCAGTCTGTTTATCAAAAGCACATGCTTCTTCAGCAGAATGCATTAGTTTACACAGAGAGAAACTACCACTGACAGGGGTGCTTAAATGATCAGCTTTTATTTATTCATGTAAAACTTTTATCCCAAAAAGGGAAAAACAGTTTGCTGTAATTAATTATAAACCGTGAGCTTGAGTTTGGCTTCAATTTGATGGTATATTTAAATCTGCTAGAACATCTAACACTACCTACCCCCCCCCCCCAGGATGACAATGGTATTGTCTGCTGGACTCATTCATCCAGAGTGGTGTCTCACTAATACAGGAGGTGCGTTTCTGGCCAGATCACCAGGTGAAAACGGAGAGGAAAAAAGAAAATTAGTGGTGCAGCTACTACATCTAATCACTGGTAATCTGCAATATAATACATTTGGGTTTAATACCGCTTTAACTTGCTTTTATACCTTACACATCAACCAGAGCAGGGCAAAAACTTCCCCAAGTCAATGTTTGTTTATAGATCTGAACTAATTACCTTTACTTGGTCTGTATTATCCTTCTTATTTGTTTTACCAGATGATTTTGCTTTTTTATCCCATCCAGGCTTATTTCCACTGACATGACTGAAAAGAAAAAAAAAAAAAAACACAGCTATTTATCATCTGAAAGATCGATACATCACAGTCCTTAACCCCCCCCCTATGTACCAAGCAAACATACCACTTAAACCAGGGAAAGGTCCCAAATTCTGTGAATCTTAAGCCTCGTACACACGATCGGACTTTATACAAACTTTTTTTTTTTTTAACAAGAAAGATTTTATACAAACTTTTCCGTGGATTTCTGTACAAAGGGCGTTGGCCGTGAATTTGTTAACAAATAAAAACAAAAAGTGTAGCGCTAAATGAAAATACACCCTTAGTGTATAGATGTGAAAAATAGTGAATAATATATGATTGTCCAATATTTTCAATAAAGGCAAAAGTCCATCCAACACAATATAAATGTCATTCGGTGAACTGATAATAAACAATAAAGACCTCAAAGGTCACCGCTGGTGAAAAGGTGTGCACAATGCCGTCAACAACGTGTAATTCTGTACGAATAGTTATGTAAAAAATTTTTTTTTTTTTTTTTTTTTTTATAACAAGTTTTTTTCACAGCTGGTTGCTATTATGTCCATAGTATGTACACATTGGATCTTATTGGATGGTGAATATATAAAGATCGATTCCATACACCGCACCACAGTGTCCTCACAAGAAACGTGCAATGCCCACTCCCAGTGAAGATGGAGGCTTACCGGAGGGTTTGAACCCAGATCAGCATATACTGTCGGGGTCAAACCAGCTTGTATTGCACATCGGCAATGAGAGGAAGTCCTTGGCAACCTGGAGATGGAAAAGTCCTAGGGGGCTTCATGGAAGGGTCTTCTCCAAAAGTAGCGTTAACTATCCCAACGTATGGCTCATAGGAGATAGAAAAGGGGCCACATAGTGTAAATCTCGATCGGTCCTAAAGTAGTGATGAGAGGAGATGAAGGAGAAACGAAACTAAACTCTGCCAGCAGAGCCAGCAATGATTTCAGTCAAGAGAGGCGGTACATTTGTACATCAGTCAAGAGAGGTGGTGAATTTGTTAAGCATACACACGGCAGGACTTTTTAGGCAACAAACACGAACGTAGTGACGTTTCAACGTACGGACGACACTTCAAAAGAGGACGTTCAAATCTCCGGCGCACCCTTTGGTCAACTTCTGTATTGTCTGATCTTTTGCACTGGTTCTGAGCATGCGTGTTTGTACTTTGTACTCCGATGGTTTTGTGTACACACGATCTGACTTTTGTTGCTGCCAAGTTTGTCTGTTCGCACAGCCAACATTTGTCCGATGAAAACCAAAAAAGTTTGTCCGATAGAGCGTACACACGGTCGGATATTGCCTTAAAACAGGTCATTTGCATGTTTGTTGTCAAAAAGTCCGATCGGGTGTATGGGCCTTGATAGACTTTTTTCACTTCTGAATTATGAATTAAAAGATCCGAACTAAGGTCTTGGCTATGCGACTGACAAAACTTTTAGCATCCTTGGTTAGTATTGACCAAACTGGTTTTATCCCAAGTAAATCAACTGACATTAACCTTCGCAGGGGGTCCCGACACACTTGCAGCTCCCCCCAAACGAGTCAGATTCCCAGGTTCTGGTTATGCTAGATCTAGCCAAAGCATCTGACTCAGTTGATTGCGTCTACAGGTCTGCTGTGTTGGAGGTGCTGGGTTTTGGGCCACGTTTCCTTAATTAGATTAAAATACTTTATAAAGCTCCATTAGCACAGATTAAATTGGGAAATGGGTTGTCCGAATCATTTTCCATTGGCAGGGAGAAGAGGCAAGGTTGCTCGTTGTCCCCAGCATTATTTGCTTTAATGATGGAACTAATTGCCCGAACCATACCGTATATGCTCGAGTATAAGCCGAGGCAACTAATTTTACCACAAAAAACTGGGAAATACTTATTGACTTGAGCATAAGCCTAGGGTGTGAAATTCAGCAGCTACTGGTAAACAATGCCAATCTGCAGCCTCACTGTGCCCATCTGCAGCCTGTATCATCAATGCCCATCTGCCTACCTGTATCATCAGTGCCCATCTGCAGCCTCACTGTGCCCACCTGTACCTTTGATTACAAACAGCGGGTGTCTCCCGCTGTGTCATGCAACTGCAGTCTTAACTGTTCGGCGGCCATCCACTGTAACAAAGACCCACCTCCTCCTCGTCCGTGATTAGATGGAACACTGATTCAGTTTCCCGGCATTGTATCAGTGTTCCGTCTATCACGGGCGAAAAGGAGGCGGGGCTTTGTTACAGTGGATGGCCGCCAAACAGTTAAGACTGCATGACAGCAGGAGAACCTCACTCAAGTATAAGCCGAGTGGGACTTTTTCAGCATAAAAAAATGTGCTGAAAAAGTCGGCTTATACTCGAGTATATACGGTATCTCCCCACATATTAAAAGGTATACCGGTTGGTCCTGCTGTTAAAAAAGTGGCGTAATACGCCGATGACATGACTTTTTTTGAACGACCCAGGCCCTTCCCTTAAGGAGGCTCTAGTGATGATTTCCTCCTATTCCCCTTTAGGGATTTAAAGGTCAACTGGGACAAGTCCCTCATTTTACCCATTGATCGAGAGGCGGGGGTATGGCTGACCCAGAATTGTCATTGCAGTGGACTCCTACTGCCAAATACTTGGGGGTGGGGTCATCTCCTCTGATGCATCAAAATATACTACCTTAAAATTTGTTGCCGCTATCGAACCTGGCGAAGCAATGCTTGTCGGCATGGGTAGGATTAATCTCATTAAAATAAAATTGCTTCTCTCTAGACTATATTTACTTTGTCATGCCCCTGTGTGGATTCCCAGAAAGTATTTTAGACAATTCGACTCTGCAATGGTTTCGTTTAAATGGGGTTCACAGCAGACCAGGTTTAGGTTGAATTGATACAGAGACCATGGACGCAGGGTAGGTTGGCATGTCCTGATTTATTTGCATATTATATTGCTGCTCTGCTTACTCAGGCATACAACTGGTTGGTAGCAGATGAGGCGAATGCTGCTGTGGTACTAGAGGCAGCATATCTTTGTAATATGAAGCCCTACGCAATAATTGGATTTTTGACCGTAAAATCAATTTGTCTGAGTTCAGTTGACAAACACAGCGCTCCATTATTCAAAACCATAGGGTTATATTGCCCCCTACAGGAGTAGGACACTAGGCAGGAAAAAAAAAAAAAAAAGACTTGGCAGTCCTAGGTGATATACACCCCCTCTGTGCTATAGGCCTTCAGTTTAGTAACAGGCAGTGTCAGAAGCATCAAAACTCCTTAGATGGGTGGAAAGTGTGTCTGTCAATGAACTCAGAGAAATGGATTTTACAGTAAGTCAAAAAATCCCATTTTGTCTTTCGTTCATTACCATAATGAACCATAGGGACATCCCAAAGCAGTGCCAAACATGAGGGGTGGAACAACGAAAAATCCTAAGGCTAACACAAGAGCCAACCAGGTAACAGGAGCTCAACACAGAACTGGAGCCCAACCTGAAAAATACACCCCCAAGAGAGAATAGATTCCTAAACAGCAGCCCACAACACCTTGCGGCCAGAAGAAGCATCCTTAGATGCCAGCACATCAACGTTGTAGAATTTTGTGAAAGTGTACACCGAAGACCAAGTGGCTGCCTTGCAAACCAGCGCAGCTGACCCCTGATGATGGAATGTCCAAGAAGCAGTAAGCAGGCAAGTAGAATGCACCGTAACAGGGAAAGGAGGAACCCAACCCGTGATAGAATAGGCCAGAGTCATTGTCTGTCTGATACATCTAGAAAGGTTGCAGAAGAAGCAGACGGACCCTTTTTTTGGCCCGTCCGTGATCATAAACAGTGAATCTGAACTCCGAAAAGACCCTGTGACTGCCAAATACACCAGAATCGCCTGAACACATTCAGGGCATGTAAGGTAAAACCCTTAGGACATTTTGACCTGGGACACAAGGAAGACAATACAATGTCCTTCGTCAAAAGGAATCAGAGGCGGGAACCACGGACAAGGGGCGAAGAGCCAATTCATCTTTGTGGATCACCAGGTAAGTAGTATGACATGGTAACGCCTATAGTTCCGACACTCTGTGAGCAGAGGTGATAGCAACCAAAAAAGCCACATTCTGGGACAGAGCAAGCAGAGGAACTTCCCGAATATTTTCAAAGGGAGGCTCCTGCAGAACCAAACGCACCAAGAGCAGATCCCATGGCGCTACCGGAGACTGCACCGGAGTAGGCAGAGGTCGAACCCCTCGATTAAGAGTACGCACCAAGGAGTGCGAGACCAGAGGAGGCCCAAGAAAACCGCCGAGGCCGAAACCTGGACCTTGATGATATTCAAGTTCTGCTCAACCACCCTGTGAAGGAAGGTCGAAATGCAAGCCACTGAGAAAGAACGAGGGTAAATGACAAGCGCCTCACACCAGGATATGTATGCTATCCACATCCGGTGCTAAATCTTCCTAGAGGAAGGCTTCCTAGCCTTCAGCAGCGTCGTAACTTCAGCACCTAGCTCATAACAGGCAGGCCTTCAAAACCATCGACTGAAGCAGGATGGAATATCGCCCTTGTGACAGTAGAACCTGCCTGAGAGGGAGTCCCCAAGGGACGTCAGCGACCAAGTGCACTAGGTCAGCTTACCAAGACCGACAAGGCAATCCAGGCCCAATAGAATGACCGGCATCCCATCAGCTTCGATCCTGCGCAAAAGCTTGAAAGGGGGAGAAGCGAAGATCCGACTATACCGGCCCCAAGGGGCCACCAGAGCGTCTGCAGTGTCTACCAGAGGATCCTGTGACCGTGCCAGAAACCTCAGTACCGTTCCGTTAAGCCGGGACGCCAATAGATCTACCTTGGGAGTGCCCCATCGGAGACCTATCCAATAAAACACATCCTGGTAAAGGGACCACCCCGTGGACCGACACCAGCCGACTGAGGCAACCGCCTGTCAGTTTTCTACTCCTAGAATGCATACGTTGGAGGGGGCTGGAACAAAGCGTTCTGCCCACGGGAGGATGCTGGCTACTGTCAGGTGCCAGCATCCTCCGAGTGCCAACACACTCTTCGTTCCGCCCTGGTGATTGACATAGGCCACTGCCGTCTGACTGGATTCGTACCAGGAGCCCCCGAAGAAGTCGACCTCCATGATCCATACATATTCTGATCGCTCAAAGTCCCGGGATATTGATCGTCTGTCCAAATTCCTCCAGCTTCCAACAACCCTGAGCAGAACAGTCCCAGGACATCTCCCCACCCGGACAGACTGGCATTGGAGGTGACCACTGTCCAATACAAAGGGAGAAAAAATGTGCCCTGCCGAAATCCTGGAGAGCGAAGCCATCAGGGACCCCCGGTTTTCTGGCTCAGCCGAATCGGATAGCCCAGACACCTTGGGCACTTTACGGCAGGATCTCACTTGAAGGGAGCTGGTATGGAACTGCGCAAATGGAATCGCCTCGAAGGTAGATACCATCAGGCCCAACACCTACATGCAGGACCGCAGGGAGGCCCACCTGCAAGACAACAATAGTTGAAGCGCAGCATGCAACTTCCGGAGTTTGTCCAGAGGAAGAAACACTCTGGCTACAGATGAAACCAGAGTCAGGCCCAGATATAATCCAGTTTTCTGGAAGGAGCCAGAGCAGACTTCAGGTAGTATAGAAGCCAACTGAAATCTGTGGTCTGTATAGCGAGCTTCGTCACCCCTTAGTGTAGTTGAGGACTCTGCTCACAGAAAAAGGTCGTCCAGGCAGCCCAGGACCAAAATCCCCCGCTGACATAACCACGCCAGAACTGTTGCCAACACCTTTGTGAATATGCAAGGAGCGAAGGCAAGTCCAAAGGTATTTTGGAGGAGAAGAGGAAAGCACAGAGGCTTCTTCCATTAACCAAGGGTACCTAATAGGATTTCCCTACAGCGCATTAGTCCGTCTTTTTAACCACTTGCCTACAGGGCACTTACACCCCCCTTCCTGCCCAGGCCATTTTTCAGCTTTCAGCGCTGTCGCACATTGAATAAAATGTGCAACAGCGTTGATGAGGCGGCATTGATGGACACTGATAGGCTGAACTGGTGGGTATTGATAAGGTGGCACTTATGGGCACTGATGAGGAGGCACTAATATGCCGCACTGATGGGCGGCACTGATAGGTGGCACAGATAGGCGGTACTAATGGGCACAGATGGGTGGCACTTATGGGCGACGCTGATGGGCATTGTGGGCAGCACTGGTAGCACTGCCTGGCATCGCTATGATGGGCATTGTGGGCAGCACTGATAGCACTGCCTGGCATCGCTAATGGTCACTGATTGGTGGCTGTGAAATGGCAGTCTGCCAAGTATCACAACATTCTTCAGCCGGGGAACAAAGTATTAACATTGTAACAATTTGTCCTTTAGATCAAAGGAATACACTTCGGTGTGTAAATGAGGAAAATTTATCCACTTAAACATTAAACCTTTTTCGTACATTTTCTGGTTTCAAGTTTCAAGTTAAAATCATTTTTTGCTAGAAACTTACTTAGAACCCCCAAATATTATATTTTTTTTTTTTGCAGAGACCCTAGAGAATAAAATGTTGGTTGTTGCAATATTTTATATCACACTGTATTAGCGCAGCAGTCTTTCAAATGCAATTTTTTTGCAAAAAAATACACTTTAATGAATTAACAAAAAAACTAAACTGTAAAGTTAGCCCAATCCACCTATCCCTGTGTGGGCTGAGTGCCCAGCTGCCTTCCTCCACCTATCGCTGTGCAGGCTCAGTGCCCAGCTGCCCCCCCCTGTGCCTATCACTGTACGGATCAGTGCCCAGGCGCCTCCCCTCTGCCTATCACTGTACGGCTCAGTGCCCTGGCGCCCCCCACTGCATTTCACTGAGGGCTGAGGGCTCAGCTGCCCACCTACACCTATCAATGCGAAGGCAAAAGGTAAAAAATATTTTTTTCCTAATTTTCAGTCTTGTTTCATTAATAGTGCAAAAAATAAAAAACCCAGTCATAATTAAATACCAGGAAATGAAGCTCTATTTGTGTAAACAAAAAGGATGAAACAGTGAAAATTGGTAACAAATACCTACTCGCGCATATGGAAAATTAAATGAGTTAATTAAGTAAATTAGTTGGGGAGCAGCACGTTATAATGATAAAAGCAAGGAAAAAATAATTAGCTGTCTAATTACAAACCGCGCTCCTATTGAAATACAAGTGCAAAATCACTCTATATAAACGACATGTTATAAATAAAAAATCGTGAAAATTGTGAAATATCATCAGCCAACTGAATGCTAAATCATCATAGTGAAAAATATCAAGCAAAATTTATCAAAATAATCGGATGTGGAAAATTAAAAGAGAAAGTCCACCATTAATATCCAATGTGTACAACAAATTGTGTCAAAATAATGTTCAAAAAATGAAAAACAGAGCTTCTGGGTGGATAGAGCTTCTAGGCAAATCTTTCTTGGGTACAGCAGAGCATCAAATATCAGTAATCAATCGCCATCACCAGCCACACAGCCTACTCACCAGATGGAAGTGACTCCCATGATAGGAGTCAAACATGCTTTGGGGACAACCAACGAGGCTTCTCCCGGTCACGGCTAGGTGCAGATGCTGGAACTCAGGTGCTGGAACTCAGGTGTCTTGATCAACGCTAAGGCTACTTGGATGCATGCGACCGGAATTCCCAGGGTAGGTCACAGAGACCGTAGATGTTTGAGAATGTGGAGAAATGAATAAAAAGCTCCCATGGTGAAGTAAGCCAAATATTTAATAGGCTAAAAACCACATTCCCCACATACGGGTACATGCGGGCAAAAAAACAAACAAAAAAGCAGGAAAATCAAGTACGAACAGAAATGGCGTGTCATGTTCGTTTACGTCCGACCGGTTTCGTCAGAACGTTCTACAGTCTCTGTGACCTACCCTGGGAAGTCCGGTCGCATGCATCCAAGTAGCCTTAGCGTTGATCAAGACACCTGAGTTCCAGCATCTGCACGTAGCCGTGACCGGGAGAAGCCTCGTTGGTTGTCCCCCAAAGCGTGTTTGACTCCTGTCATGGGAGTCACTTCCATCTGGTGAGTAGGCTGTGTGGCTGGTGATGGCGATTGATTACTGCTATTTGATGCTCTGCTGTACCCAAGAAAGATTTGCCTAGAAGCTCTATCCACCCAGAAGCTCTGTTTTTCATTTTTTTAACATTTTGACACAATTTGTTGTACACATTGGATATTAATGGTGAACTTTCTCTTTTAATTTTCCACATCCGATTATTTTGATAAATTTTGCTTGATATTTTTCACTATGATGATTTAGCATTCAGTTGGCAGATATTATTTCACAATTTTCACAATTTTTTATTTATAACATGTCGTTTATATAGAGTGATTTTGCACTTGTATTTCAATAGGAGCGCGGTTTGTAATTAGACAGCTAATTATTTTTTCCTAAACAAAAAGGATATAAATTTCATTTGTGTATAGCGTTGCATGACCACGCAATTGTCAGTTAAAGTAGTGCAGTTTAGCAAAAAAGCTTTGTTAGTTTAAAAAAACCTGGCTCCTAACTTTTTTAGCTGCCTCCTAGTTTCAAAGTAAATTTGTCAAGCCCTGTCTTAGCCCAACTTTTGGAGGCAATAATTGTAATCAAGCACCTTCTGCAGCTCAGAATAAAACTTCTACTCTTCTCAACTGGAGGTTTGTCCTACTCTCTTGAAGCAAACTGCTACAGTTGTTTTCAGTTTGAAAGGTTCCTTCTCCCATTTTAAGTAATTCCAAAGATGTTCCATTGGATTCAGATCAGGACTCAGCAGACAATTTCAAAACAGTCCAATGTCTGCTTATCAACCATACTTGGGTTCTCTTAGACCCCTTTCACACTGGAGCGCTTTGCAGGCGCTACAACGCTAAAAATAGCGCCTGCAAAGCGCCCTGAAAGAGCTACTGCTGTCTCTCCAATGTGAAACCCCCGAGGGCTTTCACACTGGAGCGGTGCGCTGGTAGGACGCTAAAAAAAGTCCTGCTAGCATCATCTTTGGAGTGGTGTATACACCGCTCATTGAAATCAATGGGGCAGCGTGGCTATACCGCCAGCATAGCGCTGCTGCAGCAGCGCTTTACGGTGGTTTTAACCCTTTCTCGGCCACTAATGGGGGGGTAAAAGCACCCCGCTAGCGGCCGAATAGCGCAGCGAAATTGACAGTAAAGCACCGCTATTTTTAGTGCCGACACACCCACTGCCCCAGTGTGAAAGGGGCCTTCAATGTATGTTTTGGGTTATCATTTTGGAGGATCCATGACCTAAGACTGAGGCAGTTTTCCCAACACCAGACCTTCTGTTTTGCTCTAGGATGCCCTGATATTTTACTGATATAGTGCTCTGCAAAAATTTAGGGCACTCTATGACAGGCACTACTGCAGGGGTGTCAAACCTCATTCCATTGCAGGCCACATCAGCATTATGGTTGCCCTCAAAGGGCAGGTTGAATCTGTAAGACTATATATGCTCCAATCTGCATCAAACAGTGGGTGTGGCCAAACTTCACCAACAGTGGGAGGATCTTAAAGGGGCAATAAATACCAGGAGTGTATTATGAGTGGAGTTCAGGGGTGCCCATTCTGCACACAGGGGTGCTCTACATGCAGAGTTCAGTATTCAGGGGTGCGCTAGATACAGAGCGCATGGTTGAGGAATGCACTACATTAGAGGTGTCTTCTGTGTTAGCTAGCTAAGGTCCCATACAGCTTTTACCACTTGTCTACCAAGGTATGCTTATAAATGTCATGATAGACAAGTGGTTAAATCATGCTCAGAGCAGCTGCTGCAGCTGTGTGCATGATACCAGCTTTAAGAGCTGGAGAAGGTCTTTCCAAGCCCCGCCCAACTGCTTTTATGGGCTCTCAAAGGGCGCAATGATTGTATTTGCTATGCACTGTTGATAAAAGCCCACTTGTCTTTAACGTACTTGTAAACCTTAACTAAATGACAACTAGTTTGCTAAAGCACGGTGTACCATAAATATTGCAATTTTTTAAAAAATACTAGTTTTTACAGACTTTGATTTTTTGCACTTAATCTTTTTATTAAAGTGGTTATAAACCCACAATAAAAAAACAACACTAAAAAAACCTGCAAGACAAAAAGGCATAATGAGCCAGTATGCATAGCATACTAGCTCATTATGAAATACTCACCTTAGATCAAAGCGCCTGCAGCGGTCCATGTACACCTCTCCGGCTGACGACATTGGAGTTACTTCAGGGTATCGCGGACTCCGGCGCTGATTGGCCGGAGCCGCAATGATGTCACTTTAGCGCATGCGCCGCCAGTAGCAGCAGACTATCTGAAGCAACAGCACGAATGTGTCATTGCTTCAGTGCACATGTCCTGATGACATGCAGGTTTAGGAGATATCCTGGGTACCTACAGGTTGGCCTTATCATAGGCTTACCTGGGGTCAAAAGTGGTCTGTAAGGGTTTACAACCACTTTAAGCACAAATAAAAAAATCACATCAGATCAAAACCAGCAGGTGCGCTCCCAAAACGCGTTAGCTGTACCCCGTGTTCTGTGCATGTCCATGCATTGTTTTTATGGCCCTTTGTCAGTTGCATTTTGTGAGTACCCACTTTTATATAAAATATTTTTATTATTAAATTATCTTTGGTAATGCACTAGGTGTGCACACGCTTTCCATTTCTGTTTTTCTTGTAGTTCCTTTCGGATTACCTCATCTGAGGAAGGCAGCATCCACCCAGTTTTGGATACCATTATATACCTTTCACACCACCATTTTATTTGATAAGTGTTATAGGGCGTACACACGGTCGGACTTTGTTCGGACATTCAGACAACAAAATCCTAGGATTTTTTCCGACGGATGTTGGCTCAAACTTGTTTTGTCTACACACGGTCGCACAAAGTTGTCGGAAAATCCGATCGTTCTAAACGTGGTGACGTAAAACACGTACATCGGGACTATAAATGGGGCAGTGGCCAATAGCTTCCATCTCTTTATTTATTCTGAGCATGCGTGGCGCTTTGTCCGTCGGATTTGTGTACACACGATCGGAATTTCCGACAACGGATTTTGTTGTCGGAAAATTTTATCTCCTGCTCTCCAACTTTGTGTGTCGGAAAATCCGATGGAAAATGTCCGATGGAGCCCACACACGGTCGGAATTTCCGACAACACGCTCCGATCGGACATTTTCCATCCGAAAATCCGACCGTGTGTACGGGGCATAACTCCACACCTTGGAAGACCTATTAGCGCTTGAAGTGACTGTTTTTTAAGATAAAGCACAACACTAGTTACCAGAAATGCAAATAGAGGTAGATAGCTCTCGGTAAAACTCTAAACCACATATTTTAATGTTTTGCTGCATATCATCAGTGCTGCTAATCTTACGCAGCAACTGCTGCTCTTTATTTTTAAGGACAGTTTTCCTTGTGATAAAAGATTGGAAAATGGCTTAGCATAGCCACTTGTAGTCTTCATTGGTAAAGCGTGTATAACAGGTGACAACACAGGTAAACAATTGGTAGACAGGAAGAAAGCGTTGCCACCCAATAACAAGAATTGCCAGTATATGGACCTTAAAGGCAAGGTGGTCTATTCTTCCTTTAATAAAAAGCTGCAGAGTGAAAATGATTTCTGAAATAACCTGTTCAATTATATCTAAATCCAAGAACAAAAATGTAATACGTTGGAGCTAATGAGTTCTTAGATGTGATGGCTGCATTTGTTTTCTTTTTTCTTTTAGTTTTATCAGTAAGACTTTATATCTTAAGAGTAACAACACTTATTCCCTATGCCGTATAGATCAGCGTTGTCACCCTAGGGCAGGACTACAGAATTCCACCCCTTATCTCTTCTCTTTTCACACAGGTGGGGGCATTCTGTAGTCCACAGAAGGTAGAGAGTACAAGAAGTGGTCAGCCCACAAGATTTCTGGCAAGATGAAGGGTATTTTTTTTTTTTTTTGCACATATATAACATAATTCTTCCAATGGTATATTTGGTGGACCGTTACTGATAGCAACACTATGGCCGGACAAGCGAGGGGCCTGTGTAAGTTCACCTTACACAGTTTTCTGTAAAGATGAACTTACCCTTTAAGTGGGTTAAACTGCCATCGTTAGCAGACCAAAGTTAATCCCTTTACTTTGAAATGATACAAGGTTTCTTTATTCCTCTCAACACTGAGCAATGTTGTGATAAAAACTTTGCCGGCTGCTTTTTTTTGTTTTGTTAAAGCTCTGAGCAGAGAGCGGCTCTGCACTTGTTACATCAATCAGAAATGCCGGATTAAAATCGTGAGGGGGTTGAATCCAGATTGCAATTTTTTTTAAGGATTATTTGTGCAGCTCTACTACACTTTAAAGTGTATTTTAACTTCTGCAGTCAAACTGGGTAAACATTTACTTTAGATTTGTTACATGTTCCCATTCACATTTCACAACTTAAAAAAAAATCATTAGCACAGCTCTCAGCTCCCTAATTACTCACTTGAACCCGATCTGGATCCAGCGCTGTGCATGTCTGCAGCAGCTCTTCTCCCCGATCCATGCTCTGAGAGGCTTGGCTGAGAGCAGCGGGAGCCATTGGCTCCTACTGCTATTACTCAAAACCCGTCAGAGCACCGGGCTGTGTGTCTGCATAGATGCAAGCAGGATCGGGACCGAGCAGTGTCCCCACAGGAAGCAGCTTACTGGGGGTGGGGGTGGCACTGTAGCTATGAACATTACTAGCAGATAACTCTGTGCAGAGAGAGAGGACACAAAGTTATGAGCTCACAAAATTTCGGGCAGGATAAAAATCTTTTTTTTTCTTTGCACTTGTCAAACAGATATAACAAAAAGCTTTTAATTATATATTCAAAAGACCATAGGCGAGCAAGTAAGAGTACCGTATACACTCGAGTATAAGTCATTCAGAGTATAAGTCGAGGCCCTAATTTACCACAAAAAAATGGGAAAAACGTATTGACCCGAGTATAAGACGAGGGTGAGAAATGCACAGCTACTGTAAGTGGAAAAGAGGGTCACCAATGCCCATTTGCAGCATCACTGTGCCCATTTGCATGCCTCACTGTGCCTATTTGCAGCCATAGGTCCCCTGAACTTCAAACTCGGTAGTTAAGGGTTCCTAGATGCCCCCTAGCTGCAGCCAAAATTTGGGGTCTCTGAACCCAAAGGGTTCCGAAATGACATTGCTGCAGATAGACACAATTGACTGAATTTGGGGCCCCGTATCTCGGGGACACTTAGTGCTAAGAACCCCAAATTTGGTGTGCAAACCCAGTAGAACTAGCACCATAAAATTTCCAAAGCTGGGGTTTCTAGCACCAAGTGGCCCCGAGATACAGGGTCCCAAAAATCAGTTCAGAAAATGTCAAGCACTTTTCTGCAGCAGGAATGACATTTTCCGAACCAGTTTTGGGGCCCTGTATCTCAGGGCCACTTGGTGCTAGGAACCCCAGCTTTGGATATGCTATGGCACCAGTTCCACTGGGTTTGCACACCAAATTTGGGGTTCCTAGCACCAAGTGGCCCTGAGATATGGGGCCCCAAAGTCGGTTCAGAAAATGTCAAGCACTTTTCTGCAGCAGAGAATGACATTTTCCGAACCGATTTTGGGGCCCCGTATCTCGGGGCCACTTAGTGCTAGGAACTTCAGCTTTGGATATGTTGTGGTACCAGGTCCACTGGGTTTGCATACCAAATTTGGGGTTTCTAGCACCAAGTGGCACTGAGATACGTGGCCCCAAAATCGGTTTGGAAAATGAAAATTTTTGCTGCAGAAAAGTGCTTGACTCGAGTATAAGTCGAGGGGGGCACTTTCAGCACAAAAAAATGTGCTGAAAAATTCGACTTATACTCGAGTATATACGGTAATGTGTTCACATTTAAACACACTTTAAATTCTGGAATTATGCTTTTCTGTTAAAGTGGTAGTAAACTAATTTTCTAATAAAGCTTTCCTGTTGGTAAAATGAATATTTACTAAAAGGTGCACCATTTAGGAGATATTCTAGTGAGCAGCAGCCAGTGACGTCACCAACACATGCGCTCTAAAGGAATGGCATACCCGGACTGTTCCTTCAAAGCTGTGTGCTGCAGGAGTGAGGTCATTGCACCTCGGCTATCCAAGCCGATCTCTTTTTATTCCATAGAAAACAGACTACAGAAAACTCACTTGCTGGCTCCTGCATTGCCATCGTCGTTGTCAGAAGATGAGGAAGCAGAAGATGTTGGGAAGTAGGTGGAATCCACATGGTTGGGGCTCCCGCTCTGTGCTGGGTTGATTGGAGAAGAACGCTCGTACAGTGGGGTGTGTTTGCCTTCATGAGGAATGTTACTGTAGTTATTCTGTTCAGAAACGCTCTTATTTGTAGGACTGACAGTGGCAGTGGATTCTGAGAGGTTGTATGGATATGGACCTTTACCGATAGCACCACTATGGCCGGACAAGTGAGGAGCCTGTAGGAGTACAGAGAAGATGCTTGCATAAAAAAAAAATAAAATAAAATAAAAAAAATATCAAACTGTCAGTGGGTTTCTAAACAGTCAAAAAAAAAGCTGGGACAAGATCAGGTACCAACCAGCACAGCACTAAAAACATCATCAAAAAGGTGGTTATTGGGAGTGAAAACAGGATCAATCCATTGGTACAGCAGAAACAGCTTTAAAAAAGGCTAGAATATAATTTTGTCTGCAGCAGTTCTAAAATAATCACACTAGCAGTGCAGTATTGTTGGCATCTCATTAAAGAGGGAGTCCACCTTAAAAAAAATATTAAAAGCCAGCAGCTACAAAAACTGCAGCTGCTGACTTTTAATAAATGGCCACTTACCTGTCCCAGCGATGTCGGCAGCCGACGCCGATCACTCGCTCAACTCTCGGCAGCTGCCGCCGCCATCCTAGGTGAGGGAATCAGGAAGTGAAGCGTTGCGGCTTCACTTCCCGGTTCCCTACTGCGCATGAGCGAGTCGCGCTGCGCGTCGTAACTGGTCCCCGCTATCTCCTGGGACCTGTGTGTTTCCCAGGAGACAGCACGGAGGGACAGGAAGAGGCATAGACTCTTTTTGTGTGGAACTCCGCTTTAACTAGTGTTCACATAATGACCCAGCAAATAGGGATAAAAACCAGACATAATACTTACCATAGGCTTTGATTGTACAGAAGGCAGAGGAGGCATCTGAGATGGGTTGCCCTGCATCATACAGTGAGCTCTGTTTTGATTTGGTCTGCCTGCTCATAAGAAGATATACTCCATTAATTCATAAAAATGATAATCAAGCACACAGATACCAAATATTAGTGGCACATGGTAGTGCAATGAAAGAGAAAACGTAACGCACATAAAAGTGGATAGAAGGATCATGGCATATAACGCATTTCTCAATCAATAGGTTGGACAATGTACGTGTTTTAGGGAAAAAAAAAAGTATAAATCTATGTAAAAAAGTACTGCTGGAGAGGATAAAAAGTAATAGAAAGGATAAAAAGTAATAGAAAGGATGAAATACTTACCTTTTCAGCGTGCAGGTCCAGGCACCTTGTCATGCGATTTCTGCTGAAGGGGAATGTCCACATTCAGAATGAACCCCCCCCATTAAAATCAGCAGAGATCACGTACCTACTACCTTGGCCTTTAGATGTATAGTCAGCACAGAAAGGAGCCTGAAGCAGCATTTTCTCATGATATGTACAAACCTTTATCAATCCATCACAGCAAAGCTCAACACAACTTTTATGATAAGTCTACCTTAAACTGATCAATTACCTTAATTTGCTCCTAGAAAGGTCCCACTGGTTTCTTGATAGCACAAACTGACTTTAATACCTGTACACTTTTTGAGTAAAGCGCATATATGCTGACAGAAGGAAAGTGCAATGCGATAACTTATGATGATATTCCTGCCCTATTGTCTAATCTGTAGGCTGGGGATGTTTTATTACTCAAGCTGGGCTTTCAAGCAGGAGTGCCTAGATCACAAGACTGGCTACAAGATTTACAAAAATTTTGACAGGTAACAAAAGAGTTCCAAGATGTGTAGTTCAGCTGAGTATTTAGCTGCTTTCCTTGAGTTCACTGTTCCCTTCTATGTTAGCAGCTAAGGACTCTTCATTTTAGAATTTAGGAGCCAGTCAATATAATCTAATAGCTGCATTGAAAGCCAATGACATTACATTAAAGTGTATGTATAAGCCAAGAGAAATTTGTTTTTAAATGGTAAAACACCGTTTACATGAGCTTACTTTTTGCAGTTTCTGCCACATGAGATTTCCCTTCACTTTGTGTCTTGGAGTCTCAGCAAGAGATAGGAGGAAACCTCTCCAAAAAGAGAGAATTTCTCCTCTTAGACCATTGTCACCAGAGCAGATGCCTCCAAAAGGAAGATTTTTTTCCCTAATCTCCTCTTTTTTGGATATCTAATCACTTTCTGGCCCACCAATGGTGGTCACCAGGACAGAACAAATGAGTTTTTGTATTTGAAATTGTCTTGCATACAAATTGAATCATTACCCTTAAGGCTGGTACACAAGGGCCAAATATCACCGGAAACCGGCTAACTTTCGGCCTGTGTGTACAGTAGCCTGTACAGGCCAGTCTAACGACGGGCTTCTATTGCACGGGCATGCTGGAAAATTAGCATCCAATCAGCACTTGCAGCCAATGTGCTGTGAGCATTGATCAGCGTGTTCTAGCGGGGGTGGGGGTTTAGTCCACCTGTCGGAACACAATTTTTCAGCCCAATGGGTTGAACAGAAATAAAAACTCCCTGTTTGTACCTAGCATAAGTTAACTTTGTATCAGCTTCTTTTAAACTAAGTTTACACTGCTGGGTCTGACTTTGATCTGATTTACAGTGCATCTTGGATGCAACTTTGATAGGGTCTGCAGATTCTATAGGGCCAGAATCACACTGGAAAACGCACCAAAGCAGTACATGAACCTTTTTCAATATCTCTCTGTGCTGAGTGGCTTGGGATGTGAACGGGCACCATTGAAAACAGTGCTTTTTCCACTTTCATGCAATTCTGTGCGACTCAAGTTGCATCAGAAATTGCACTAGTGTGAAGGACTTTTAATCCCTTTAATGCCAGCACTGGTTGGGAGAGGGACTAGCAGCACTTAGAGTTAAATGAGGGCTCTACTACATTGTGCAGTGCTTTCACATAACATCTAAACAGGATTACTGGAGGGGATCCTTCACTGTCCAATCACAAGCTTCAGCTGCATTGTTTTACTGCATTGCATTCTGCAGAGAGCTCCAGGGCCTTGCTTGTGCTTTCCTCCCTTTTTTGGACAATAAAACAACATTTTTCACTTCTGTAATTAGCCGTTTACCTGGAGTTAAGCTCTCGGGAAACAAATCTAGTATTCCTGCAAGTAACTTTTACCCATTATTTCATTATGCTTGGCTGTAGAAGGATGATATACAGCTTTAATTTAAGAAAATAGCAGAATGAATTAAAGTGAGCAACACTGATCGGACATGGAAGGTGCAATTGCTGACCTCCATGTCTAAAAATACTGACTGCAATGCTTCAATAGTCAATACCTGAAACAAGTACACAAATACAGAGATCAGACTTGCTTGTCCACATGTCTGTTCTGGGTCACTAACTCAAACTAGGGAAGCCACATGAAGCCAGGCACCTAGCATTCTAAATAAGTCAGCTATGGCTGTAATAGCAAATCCCTCAGTAAGGAATGGTGTTCTTCCACTGTTCTGAATAGGAGTCAAGGTAGTTATCAGCACAGATCCTGCTCTTAGTGTTAGCTGAATGTTCAGTGTTGTTCTATGAAATGCTTGCAATTGCAGTCTCCGTGACAAAGGTTGCAGGTTTTTTCAGCATAAAGCACTGAACCAACAATAACTAATCTCACATGATCTCTGAACTGTCACAAAGATCTGACAGTTACAAAGGACTCAATAATGAAACAATCAAGGTAAGAAATGTGAGCCACAGGGACCAGATCTTAATTAATGAATAACATTTATGAATGCATTTTGAAGCAAGTACATTTAGACATTGGACTAACCAAGGTATGGAGCTGGTGGGTATGGCAGGGGCTTGTTGGTGGCTCTGTAGTAAGCGACAGCTCTCTTGAAGCGGGAAACTTTGTCATCTGTTCTGGACTGAAGAACAAATCATTTATATTTTTTATAAGGTGAACAGGTTTAGATGATTACTATGCTACAGCACTTAGAGGTCTTACTTTTCATTCTATTTCCACGTATATTACAATAACTTTCATGTTTTTCTGCCTAAAGGCCCCTTTCAAACTTGTGCCACTTGGGACTGCAAAGTCGCATGACAAGTCGTACCCCATGATTTCCAATTAGTAACGTTCATATCTGTGCGAATTCAAGTCACAGCGCTACTTTTGTCTGACTTTTATGCGACTTTTGAGGACCTCAAGAATACACAGGCATTGCTTCACTTCACGTCAAAGTCGCAGAAAAGCCGTGCGACTTTCAGGTTGTACAAGTGTGAAAGAGTGAAATGCCAACATTTAACATTCACATCCTCCCCATCATTTCCCATAGTCATGCTTCCTCTCCTACAACATCAACTAACCAAATTTACTACACACACTAACCAGACCTAGATGTCTTATAAGATGTCCACATCCTGAAGATTTGCCTCCCTTCATGAGCAGGCCATTTTTTGCTTGTTGGCCCTGCATTACTTTAAGTGACAATTATGCGGTCATGCAAGACTGTGCAAAAATGAAATTTATATTTTTTTCACACAAATGGAGCTTTCTTTCGGTGGTATTTGATCACCTCTGGGTTTTTTTTTTATTTTGCACTATTAAAAAGGAAAAAGACTGAAAATTTTGGGGAAAAAAAAACATTTTTTACTTTCTGCTATAAAACCTATCCAATAAAATAAAAAATAAAAAAATCTAATGTCTTCATAAATTTAGGCCAATATGTATTCTGCTACATATTTTTGGTAAAAAAAAATCCCAATAAGCGTATATTGATTTGTTTGCGCAAAAGTTATAACGTCTACAAACTATGATATATATACACTGGAATTTTTTAGAATTTTTTTTTCAATAGTAGTAATGACGGTGATCAGCTTTGCAGGGAAAGAGAATCCATCACATCCCCGCTGTCAGGACGGAGCTCTGCATTGTTTACAAATGCAGAGCTCCATCCAGCCTCTCTCGATTATCAGCAGGTTGCAGCGGACATCCATATATACACTAAACTTTCCATTCATTTTTTTTTTTTTTTTTTTTTTAATACTAGTAATGGCGATGATCAGCAACTTATAGTGGGACTGCGATAGTATGGTGGGCAGCCTGACACTGACACTTTGTGGAAACCAGTGGCACCAATACAGTGATCAGTGCTAAAAATATGTACTGTCACTAAACTAGTATTACTGGCTGGGAATGGGTTAACATCTAGGGCGATTAAAGGGTTATAAGTGTGCCTAACAGTGCTTGGTACATTCACTGTGAGATGCTTTTACTTAGGTATGTGCCGAATTTTCTCCCCTACTTTGCAGGGAGACAAAAACCAGCACATCCCTGCTGACAGGACAGAGCTCTGTATTGTTTACATTCACAAAACTCCGTCCTGTCATCCTCTTCACCGATCAGTGGGTGCCGTCGAGAAGTGCCCCCTATCGAAAAAAGCCCGGCCGAAACTGTGTGTGCGCAGCACATGCGCAGAACGCAGCCTCAGAACAGCTGAGTTTAAGATCAGCTGTTGTCTCGCGTTGCCGAGGCAAGTTAATGTAGGTGAGGGGCGGATATTTACATAAAGGGGGCGGATATTTCAATGAAGGGCAGTGTTGGGGGCAGAATTTTTATCGATGGGCAAACAAATCTGCTAAAGAAATCTTTATGCAATATAGAAAATGCTGCCCTTTAATTGACTAAACACGCCCCACAAGCGTTCAAAATTAATAGCAGATAAAGATTTCTTTAGCAGATTTCTTTGGCCATCGATACAAATTCCGCCCCCAGCACTGCCCATCATTGAAATATCCGCCCCCTTCATGTAAATATCTATCCCTCACCTACATAAACGCGCCTTGGCCACGCGGCACAACAGCTGGGCATAAGCTCAGCTGTTGTGTGGTGCAAGCGAAGTTCCACCCGGGCACTATTTGATAGCCGGGCACTTCGACAGAACACCAGCAGTCAATCATTGTCTGGGACCCGCTGATCGGCTTGTGGTGCAACTAATCACAGCCCAGCCAGCGCCCTACCCAGAAGTGCTGGATCACATATTGAATACGTGATCCAGCGCAGGAGAGCAGTTTTGCCGCTGTAGTCTTAGGTGAGGCGGTTGGGCAGGTGGATATAGAGAGAGAAAAGGCAAAAAAAAAGGCTCTATGTTGACTATACTGGACTGTAAACATCTCATTTGCCATTTTTCAGATTTGTTGTAATTCTTACTATTCATATATTTTTTTGTTTTTGTTTATTTTGCTGAATTATGCAATAGAAGTAGAATTTTAGTCTCATTATAAAAATCAAATAAATTATAGAGCCCCAGGATGTCTGATCACTGCAGAGAAACTCACCAATAGCAGCAGTCTTCTCTGCAGCCCCTGCAAGAAGATTATATATTGGCGCTGGGAAGAATTAAAAAAAAAAAAAAAAGGCATTTCCCCGATACATGCATTTTATTTCAAGTGAATGCACAATTGTGCTGTAACAAGTATTCCCACATTTACATGTGCCAGTGGGTGGAACTCTATGCAAGCGGCGCTTGCATGCTCTGTAAAGTATCTGGTATACTATGAATAAATCTGAACAGCAGGCACACAGGTACACACCACATCCATCTCTCCTACCACAGACAGTGCTTTATTTCAAAAGAAACTGCCTATTTTTCTAAAAAAAAAAAAAAAAAAAAAATGTACGCATGTAATACATGGTGTTCATGTACATCTATCAATCATACATTTGTGAATGCCTGGACAAATAAAGGCTGGAGTGACTTACTGTCCATCGTCCCATTTCAATTACCTGTGAATGCTGAAAAACATCTGAAGAAATGGCATCCAAATCATCTGTATTTTTAATGTTACGCACATAATCTGCGACTGCTTTGATCACAACATCACATGGAGGTAAAACAAGCTGGTGAGCGCGAACCTAAAAAGGTGAAAAGAATAGTCAGACAATAAATAATGAACCTTAATATCAAATGGCAATAAATGACACGGCTGAATAGCTTTAACTGTAGTAACCCACACGTTGCACTGTCATTGGGAGTCTAGGCACAATAAATGATGAGAATGGAAACGTTTTTTTGCTTACTGCTGCAATAGCAATTTTTATACCAACTGTTTATATAGAGTTAGACGCTCTACGTTGCTTTGAAAACACACATCAAAAGAGCTAACTGGTAAACCTATAATATCTGACACATATATTGGAAATCAACCTAACATGATGTGCCTCTTTGAAGAGATAAATGATTTTGCACGGATACAGAAGAGCAATTTTTTTTCTTAATTGGCATATAATATACAATATTCTTGTACAATTTTCCTTTAGATTTTTACCAAACCAAAAACATAATATGAGGTCATACCTAAACACTTTCTATCTGTATGCAATCAGTGAGGCCCTCGCACTATATATTTGAAGGTAAATCTAAAGGAAATTTAACAAAAAATTGTATAAATGTATGGCCAGCTTTAGTCTCTTTTGCTCAGCTTTGAAATGCAGCAACTTACTGTAAGTAGTAAGCATCAGGGTGGATTTGATTTTAATCAACTCGATTTAAAACCATTATTTTTAAAGAGCAACTGTCATCTCTGTCCCACAGCAGCTCCTCCTCTGACCCGCTGTTGACTCGCCGACAGTCCCATTCACTAAAATGGGAAGGCTGGTGAGGCAGCAGTGACAACAAGGTGAGGGACGTGGCGGCAGCAGGTGAGTGGATGCCCGCTAACAGGCGCTGCGATGATGGATGTGAAATGACAGGTGCTCTTTAAATGTAAGGACTTATTCCTGCTGGTAGTTTGAATCTTTAATATTTGCAAACAAAATGAAGGTTTCCTATTCAGAATAATAAGCTCTCAGGTTAGTAAAACAGGGATATCAGAAGCTATTCAGTTTGTAATCTACATAGATTTGCAAAAACAAATGGGATAAAGGAATATTCCTGAATTTTGTTTTATGAATGAGTTTACCAAAAATGCAAATATTGCAGAATATACAGCCTCATGCTACATAACTAAGCTCCATTTCATGCTGAATAAACTAAATTATTAATGTATCCTAAATAGAAATCTATCTTTAAATAGATTTTTACTCCAAAAGCATTTTAGTAAAAATACATTTGATAAAAATCAAAAAAATACAAATTTAAAAAAAAAAAAATTAAAAAAATCAGATTTTTAGATTTAATAAAAAATTATTGATTTTTATCCACCCTGGTAAGCAGTCATTGAGTGGTGTGCCCTAAAGCATTTGGCATGTGCTTTGACATGCATTGCATTTTTTGAAACTGCTGTTATAAAACTGCTGTTTATTAAAAAGACAGATGCAATTTGGTTTATTAGTTAAAACATTCTTATGCTGCGTACACACGGTCGGAATTTCCAACAAAGGTTTGATCTAAGCCTGTTGTCGGAAATTCCGACCGTGTGTAGGCTCCATCGGAATTTCCCACAACAAAAATTTGAAAGCTGGATGTCAAATTTTCCGACAACAAAATCTGTTGTCGGAAACTCTGATCGTATGTGCACAATTCCGACGCACACAATTCCACGCATGCCTGGAATCAAGCAGAAGAGCCGCGCTGGCTATTGAATTTAATTTTTCTTGGCTCGTCGTACATGTTGTACCCCACCGCGTTCTTGATGTTAGAATTTCCGACAACATTTGTGTGACTGTGTGTATGCAAGACAAGTTTCAGCCAACATCCGTCGGGAAAAAAAAAACATGGATTTTGTTGTCGGAATGTCCGATCGTGTGTACGTGGCTTTAGGCCGGCCATAGGCTGTGCAAATTTCTTTCCTGCAAAAAGAATTTCATACGATTCCCCCATCAACACGGACAGAATCCCTACTACTAAGCAATGGGCAGCTGTCCCTGTCGGGATTAGACATTGATTATCAGTAGCGGCTATAGCCGGCACCTGCGATAATTGCAAGCGAATTCGGCAGGCTGGTTGTACCCAAGTTGATCAACTTGGTACATTCAGCCTGCCCATTAATGCTTCAAATCTCAGCCAGTTCCTGCTGAACCGGAGGAGATTCAAGCAGTGTATGGCCAGAATAACCCTAATGCAGTGGTTCTCAACTCCGGTCCTCAGGACCCACTAACAGGCCAGATTTTAAGTATTGCCTTGGGGAGATGCAGACGAGAATACTGCAATCACTGAGCAGCAAATTATATCACCTGTGATGTATTTTGGTTATCTCGCAAACCTGGCGTGTTGGTGGGTCCTGAGGACAGGAGTTGAGAACCACTGCCCTAATGTCTTCCAACCTGACAGAGCCGTTCTGCACAGAAATCCTGAGCTTGGCTCGGTGTCATGGAAGGTAATGCCTTATATGTATATATCCGCACAATTGCATCTGACCCTCTGTGGCTCTATGGGTTGGCTCCCTGGTGCGCTTAAAATCGTTTTTAATTCTTGGCAAATTTTGCCTGGGCTTTCCTCGACCCTCCCAAATTGCCAGGACTTGGGACTGGCATGATAAACACATGTGTATAGCCAATCTGTACACACACATACCAGGGCCAATTTAGACAAGGAACAATTAACATACCAGTATGTCTTTGGAGTGTGGGAAGGAAGTACCTTGAGGGCTGGTTCACAGCAAATGCAGTCCAGTATGTTTTTTTCTGCATCAAAAATGCAAGGACAGAAGATAATATGGGTTCCAATGGCCTCGTCCACACCAGTGTGGTCAGTTCCAGTGTAGAAAAAAAAAACAAAAAAAAAAAAACAGAACAAGCTGCATTTTTTTTCAGCATAGAACTGTACTGGAATGCGGCAAAACGAAAAAAAAAGAAAAGAAGGATGGGAATGCATCAAAAACGCACTGGAATGCATCTAAATGCATCAACATGCATGCAGAAATGCAATCAATTTTTGTGGTGTGAACTGGCCCTTAATGTTGGCGATAACCCTATAGCAAGGATATGCAATTAGCGGACTTCCAGCTGTTCCAAAACTTCAAGCCCCATCATGCCTCTGCCTTTGGGTGTCATGCTTGTGGCTGTCAGAATTTTGCTATGAATCATGGGACTTGTAGCTCTGCAACAGCTGGAGGTCCGCTAATTGCATATCCCTGCCCTATACAGTTATACCAAAGGAAGCAAAGATTAAATCACAGGTTATTTACATACTTTTAATGATGCTAATGGATGATCTGGTCCAAGTAAACTCCAATGGAAAGCAGCTAAATCTTCATCAGGTAGGATGTGGTTACCTAAATGACATACATGCATTTTAGAGAAGACTTAAAAACTGTGTACAATTTACAAACTATTCACTATAGAAGGGTAAAGGCACTCAAATGGCAAATGCCATTTTTGCATTTACTTTTTACTGTAAAATAACTTTTGCATTTACTTTAGGGCTCGTTCACACCATACATGCATGAAAACTGATGGGAACAGATGGGAAAAGCACGCAGATTTCACTTGCAGAGAAATCAGTTTTCATGCACGTCAGTTATGTGCCCTATTCACACCAATGATGATTTCATGTCAGCTTTTTTCCCCGTGCAGAAAACTGCATACACGTTGCAGATTCCTGCGCAGAAAAAAAAAATCTGCATGTGATGCCAGTGTTGTGGTGTGAACAGGGCACATAGAGAACAATCATTTTTGTGCACTTGCAGAATGTGTGCAGAAAAACTGACGTCTCTGCACCATGGCGTGAACGAGGCCTTAACCTTTGTGTCAAAGCCAGAACAAAGCAATATGCGTGTTTGATTGCACTCATTCAATATGGCCTTGAACACACAATGAGAATATCGGATAAATGATTATCTTTTTTTTTTTTACATGCTAGTCTTATATCGAAAAATGAAGAGGTTACTCAACTTACGAAAATTCTCATGCGACAGAATACAACTTCGGAAGTGATGTAGTGTATTGTATTTAAGTAATTAATTCTTTAGTTTCTGAGCATGCACCGTCTTGTTCTTCTGATTTTTTTCGGACGAAAACTGTACTGATTAAAAGTACAGCCAAAGCTAGATAGGGTGGACTTTTATGGATCACAGGAGTGCAGTTCGTTCTGCACTCCTGCGACTCATTTTCAGCTGACAGTCATCAGCTCTCTGCTGACAGGGCACTGAGAACCGAGCGATCAGCCGTTTTAGATTGCTCAGTTCTCAGTCTTAAGCTGACCATACATTATGCAATTTTCTTATTCAATTTTCTTTAGATTTACCTTAGGCTATGTAGTAAAAGGGCCTGCCTGAATGCATACAAATTGAAAGTGTTTAGGTTTGACCTTATATTATATGGTTTTGGTAAATCTAAAGGAAAGTTGAACAAGAAAATTGTATAGTGTATGGCCAGCCTTAGAGCCATTGGGGGACAGATGCTGCATCCACCTAAAATCACGACCATTTGTCTGAAATTATCCGAAGGGACAAACATGAAAATGTTTTTTGTACGAAACCAGATTGTACAAGAAAAATTTTTTGTTTGTCCCTTCGAATAATATCGGATGAACGGCCGTGACCAACTCTTGAAAGCTGTGTACTATAGCTGCACAATAGTGCCCTGGTGAACTGACAGCTGTGTGTTGACTGGTAACACAACATCCACATGGAAGGATAAACCTTTGTCACAGATATATTACGCAGGCACTTAAATCGTACCTGTCACTTTACAAGTAGTTTAAGCTGACATTAACAGTTAAATGGATAATCCAATTAAAGTGAAGCTGTAGCAGGTTATAAAAGAAAGCAAGCTAAAATGATTAAAAGTGAACAGCCAGGGTGCAGCTCAGATAATGTTTTTTTTTTTTAGCACCCCAGAAGATCCCAGACATGTGATGTACAATATGCAGTCAATCTTTGTGAACTTTGTTTTAAAAGATACGTTCAGATTTTGCAACAGGTTATATGTTACACCCATATTTTTGGTAGAATATGCAACATATTCCAGCTCCAGCAGCCAGTTAGCCTGACCCCCCCTCATTGTGACATTGGGCAGGGGATCTTCTTCCCACCCCCGCTGACATACCTCAAAGCAGCGCGGATGTGCCGGGCTCCACCCACACGGCTGCGGAATTCATTCACAGTTTCCTGTGAATCAGTCAACTACCATCAGCTGACGGCTTGTAGTTCTGAATGAACTGCAAGGGCACTGATGAGCTTACAGTTCATTCACAAGATCTGCAGATTTCAAACTGACAGCCCATAAACAGGTACAGGCTGAAAGCTGCAGGGTTTGGATGCGGAAGCCAGATATTGCACCCCTGATCCACTGATCACAGGTGCAATGCTTTCCAGGCTCCCACAAAAACAATAAAGGCACTTTTTTCCCCTGTAAAAATATGTGCATTTTTTTTCTAAAAAGTAAACTTAGGCCGGCCATACACGGTTCAAATCTCAGTTGGTTCAGCAGGAACTGGCAGAGATTCGCACGGTTAAAGAGGAGTTCCAGTCAAAAAAAAAAAAAAAAAAAATTAAAAGTCAGCAGCTACAAATACTGCAGCTGCTGACTTTTAATTGGACACTTACCTGTCCCAGGGTCCAGCAATGCGGGGGATCTAAGCCCCGCTCGTCTCCCCCTCCGTTCGGGGGCGCCGGCATTGCAACTGTGGGCGCCGGGCTGTGGCTTCACAGCCTGGCACCCACTGCGCATGAGCGAGCAACACCGAGCGCCGTGATTGGCCGATCAGTCACCTGGGACCTGTAATGGGTCCCAGATGATTGACAGGAGGGAGGAAGCAGAGCTGAGCCCTTCCTGTGCCGAGGGGGAAGTGATGTCACCAGCCCAGGCACTGGAAGAGGCAGACTACGAGGGACCCCCTAGCAACAGGCATTTAGAGGTGAGTAAAAAAAATAAAAAATAAATATTCAAATTTTTTTTGAATTTTTTTTTTTAGGATTTTTCATGTAGTTTTTTTTTGTGGGTGGAACCCCACTTTAATGGGCAGGCTTAATGTACCAAGTTGATTGATCAACTTGGGTACAACAAGCCTGCCAGATTCTCTTGCGATTATCGCTAGAGGCTTCCCCTGCCTCCGTGCTGGAAGAAGACAATGGCCGGCAGGAGGGATTCCCGCAGAAACACTGTCTGTGTTGATGGGAGAATCAAACGAACTTCTTTCCTGCAACTGGTTGCAGATGAGAAATAAGCCCCGTGTATGGCTAGCCTTTAGAGCCAGAGCTTTTGGCACATTCCTTCATCCCCAAATGAGAGTCCCTATCTGTTATAGAGGCTCAGAATGCTAAACTGAGAAACTGTAGGGCTGGGGTGGCCATTGTATATGCTGAGAATCTCAGGATTCCTGGAACTCTCAGAAATGGAAACAAATGATGATAAAAAAAAAAATGTAGCCATGATTTAGACATTTAGTGCCCAAAAAGGATCCATCTCATAAGCGATGTGGAGATCTCCTCTGCTGTGCTCTTGTAATCCGACAGTGGGGGCATGGGGGGTGCGGGTCCCCCTACTGGCTGCATGCGCTGTTCTTAATGCTGGTTTTCCAATATAACCATTCGACAGAAGCCGATCTGAACCAGCCAACTTTTGGTACGTGCATTTGTGGCTTTAGTCTCATCTACAGCAGAACAATGGGGTGTTAAGGAATAGTTCTAAGAATATGGGGGTTATTTACGAAAGGCAAATCCACTTTGCACTTCATGTGCACTTGCAAGTGCAGTCGCTGTAGATCTGAGGGGGACATGCAAGGAAAATAAAAAACAAAATTTTAGCTTGCACATGATTGAATGTTAAAATCAGCAGAGCTTCCCCTCGTTTCAGATCTACCCCTCAGATTTACAGCGACTGCACTTCCAAGTGCACTTACAGTGCAAAGTGGATTAGACTTTCGTAAATAACCCCCAATGTGTATTTATTGCCCTGTATGGAGGGAAAATTATTTTTACAACCACTGGCCTAAAAAAACAAATATATATATGTACATTGTACAGGCTAAAGCCAGGGAATTCTACAAAATACAGATTGCCTAGTTTCCAGTTTTACTAATTTATTGCCTTAATGTCACACAACTTTGAATAAATGTACATCCGCAATGTACTCCGTTCCCTATAGCTGGTTAGAAAAACTTCAGTTATTGCTGCTCCATCAGAGGCAAATTACACGGTGTTGGGAACAAAGAGGCACTTCTGGCTAAGCCAACAGAACGAGCTTGGCCGCCTCCATCGGAGATTAGCACCTGATGCCCCACTGAAGGATTCTGTAACCTTGACAACAGAACAGGCCTCTCAATGCGGAGCTGTTATGATCAGTTCACAGACTCGCTCGCTTTCTCTCCAATTACTCAAAACACGATGCTAAGTGCCACATTTTTCAACCACCGTTTTTAGATCGTGGTCATTACCCCAGAAACTGGGTTTCCACGTTATTCAAAAACTATTCTATTTAAATAAAAGAACATTCACCACCCTGGAATCTTTTAAGATACTGCTCCTTGGTTACACGTCATTCACAGCGATCACATCGACTCCCTTCAAACCATGAAAAGCGTTACATTATTACCAACAATAACTCTGCTACAACTAAGTATTAAGTAGCACTGGCTTCTATGGCTGGTGTTTTCAGTCAGTTCATCAAAGTCATAAAAGTAATCCATATAGCAGAATGCAATAAAGCCAAGTAATCTCGGTAGGAGGTTTCTCATTCCCATGTTAGTGATTTCTTTGCGTTCTAGGCATTTGTGCATCCATTCCGTTATAATTCTGAGCTTCTATCAAAACATGGATTACAATACAAGCACATTAAAGCTATAGTAACAATTAAAAAACAAACGAAAAAATACAAGTCCTCATACTTGACTCCTTTGCGAAAATAAAATTTGCTTTAAAACAGGTTGGCTTTCATAAACCTGCATTTACATAATCAGGTTACAAAGTACAATAAATGGATGTCAGTTTAATAGCAGATATTCATTCTACCACTATTTATGTTGCCTTGGAGAACTAAATTGAACACCACTGTAAATTACTGCTTTAGGACAATAAAATAAAGCATGCATGAATAAATCGAATGGAAACAAAGTTGTTGTTTTTTTCTGCTTATATCAAACAGATTTTCCTTTTGCCAGCACAAGTTAAACTGAAAAGGAAGAATCTGAATTCAACAGTCAACAATATGTTTTCTTCATCCACATTTGTGTAGAACATCTTCCTTAAAGGAGAAGTTCACCTTTTCACAAAAAATAATAAATGCACAATTTTTTGCAGGTAAAAAAAAAAAAACGTGCATTTATTATTTGTTGTTTCTGGAGCCCCTAAAACTGGGATACAAGTCCCATCGTGCCTCACCCTCTAGGAGTCATGCCGCTGATTGTTAGGGCTCTTTCACACGGGGCAGATCAGTCATGATCCGCCCCGTGAACACCCGCTTGCTCAGCGGGGATCGCTCCGCCGATCCCCGCTGAGCAGGAAGATGACAGGTCCATCGCTGCACGCTGTGCAGCGGCGGACCTGTCAGAGTGCCGCTCTCCCCTATGGGGGGATCGGATGATGATGGACCATAGTGTCCGTCGTCACCCGATCCGATCCGAAAACGGATGGAAAAGTAGGTTTTTCCTCCGTTACACTTTTCGGATCACCGCTGACATCCGACGCTCCATAGGGATGAATGTATGTCCGTTTTTCATCCGAAAACGGAAGGATGAAAAACGGACATACGGATCGTCCGTGTGAAAGAGGCCTTAGTCTTGCAATGTCTCATGGGATTTGTAGTTTCAAAACAGCTGGAGGGCCGAGGTTGCCTACCCCTGCTCTAAAGCATTGTACCAGCAATCAGTAGATTACTGGTGCCATGCAGGTCTCCTGCAGATCCAGTCAGTGTATCTGTGTGCCTATATATCCCATACGGGCAAGGAGATACAACCTGACAGGAAGAGAGAATGAACTACCACAGCGCCGTGGTAGTTCATTGAAAACTACAAGCCAACAGCCACAAAGACTGCCTGACTTTGTAGTTTTCCATTCACAGAGCACTGTGAATGAGTGACGCAGCCACTACCTCTGCCCTGTTATCTGCTGCAATGCATCAAGCTACTCACCCATAGTTGCTGTCAAGTCACTGCCACCCCCTCATATACCCGCCAACTGAACTCTGCTGCTCACCCCATGTTTTCACCCCAACTGTGACCCACTCAGGGATTGCAATCTCTTCTTCCTTCAGGAAGACACTGCCAAAAGCCCAAGGGCACCATCTTCCCTCCCCTGCCTCCTCCCAACATCCTGGCACCCAAAGGTCACCACTCAGTGCCCTCAACCTCCCACCGGGTCTAGTAACTGCCTCCAGGAAGAGTTGGGGCAGTGCCAAGGTGTGGGTGTAGTCTCTGTTAGTTGGAAGAGTGTGTTGGAAAAGGAATTGGAATGCTGGGCTGTGTTAAGACTGCTTTGTGCCGTGTGTCTTTTTTACTGTGTTAAGACTGCTCTACTCACCTGCACGCCTAACCCCCACCCCTCCTCCGCTCATACCACCACACTTAAAAACCCTAACCTTTACACCCCCCTCTGCTTCCACCATCAAAATGTCATACCAAATCCCGCCCCTCCTACCACCACACCTGCACATTTAACACAACCTCTTCCCGTGACACCAGCACACCTAACCCCACACCTCCACAGCGAACCTCTCCTCATCCCTGCTCTCCTAACCTCACCCTTATACCCAATCTTCATGCTGAAAACCCACACCTTCCCTGAAGTCACCATAGCTGTACATGTAACCATCAAAATCACCAATGGGCATAACCTCCCATCCCTTCCTTACCTCACTATCCCCACCTCAGCCTTGCCTGCTTTGAAAGAAGCACAAAATTGCTAGTTTCTTCATTGAAGCAATGAAGCATTTCTGACAGGTGTGCAAGGCAAAAGTAGATTCTATGGGACAACTTAGATTCAAACAAATGTCAAACATCATGATTACCTAGAAGAGCAGCAAAAATGGGGAAGCGGTTGGGATTAAGATCCAGTTGTTTAGCCACCTCGTGCATTAGGTACTGGCTGGTTGTGATGCTTTTTCCATTGCGGCTCAGTTTGAGTGCGTGAGCACTGAAGTAATACGGGATATTGCACAGTGCATAGTCTGAGTCATAGGCGACAAGACCATGGAATCCATTTTCACGGCAAAAACTGATGACTTCTTGATGATGATCTTCAATGCTCTGTGCAACCTGAAAATAAAAATAGAACACGCTTTTCAGTAAGACAAATGTTCAGGACAATAATCAGCATTATAGTGAATCTAGCATCAGATGTATATTTTTTCATATGTCTGCATTCTAAGATAAAGAGTAACACAATCTCTTAAACAAGTCAAAGTTTAATTTCCCCCAATAGGCCGGTGCTATCTTTGTTCAGGAGTCATCCAGGATCAGTATCTACTTTTGGACTAAGGCAGCCCACAGATTAGTCGTCTTTTTTTTTTTTTTTCTTCCGTTCAAGCAGCAAATTGAAAGAAAGTAGTAACTCGAATCCCCCAACCACACATTTGATGTGGATGAGGGAGTCCTCCCCACTGAGCTAGTGTATTCTGACAGTTTACACTGATCAGCACTGCAGGCTATAGCCAGTGTGACCAAGCAGAGAAAATCTGACAGGGCAGTTGTACAGAAGTTAATTGGTAGATCGACTTTTGTACAAACTTCTTGCCCATACATGGATCGAAATTCAGCCGGTCCCTGCTCAACTGGCCAAATTTCAAAACATGTACAGCCAGTTTAAAAGCAGTTGTAAATCTAGAAGGTTTTTTTTTTTTTACCTTAAAGTGGTTGTAAAGGCAGAAGTTTTTTTTTTTTAATCATAATGCATTCTATGCATTAAGATGAAAAAACCTTCTGTGTGCAGCAGCCCCAATACTTACCTAGCCCCATCTCAATCCAGCGATGTTGTACGAGAGACTGGGCTGTCCAGGACTCCCCCTCCTCATTGGCTGAGCCAGCAGCGTGGCACCATTTGCTCCTGCTGCTGTTAAAGTTAGTGAGCCAATAAGGAGAGAAAGGGGGAGGGGCAGGGCCATGGCTCCATGTCCGAATGGACACAGGGACCTGCGGCTTGGCTCGGGTGCCCCCATAGCAAGCTGCTTGCTGTGGGGTCACTCAACAGGAGGGAGGAGCCAGGAGTGCCGATCAGGGACCCGATAAGTGGAGGATCCGGGCTGCTTTGTGCAAAACCACTACACAGAGCAGGTAAATATAACATGTTTGTTATTTTTAATGAGAAAAAACACGGGACTTTAGTATCACTTTAATGCATTGTGTGCATTAAGAAAAAAAAAACCTTCTGTGTTCTGTAAAATCATTGCACAGAGCAGGTATGATACGTTTTTTTTTTTTAAATATTAAAATTGTAGTTTTACAAATCAAGATGCTTGCTCAGTGGAGGAGGTGAGATTGATGAAAACCTTCCTCCTGCATGTGGCAGACAGAATACATCCTTCTCCCAGACTGCACCGCTCATCCTAGAGACAGTTGCTTGCCTGAAAATCAAGGACCACTTTTTAATTATATACATTTTAACGAAAACTTCCCTTATTTTCAATCCTAACCGAGACAAAAAAAATAAAAAAAATAAAAAACGTAACAGATTTTAAGCCTTTCACTATTATCAAACTGAAAAAAACAGTTTAGGTTTTAAATACACTTGTCGTCAGAGTCTGGATACTGAAGGCATTTTACCCAACTACGGCGACCTGAGGTGTGCCATGGATGCATGGAACAGTATGCTTAAAAGAGGGCAAAAAATACAAGAACTAGGTAAAGCAATGTGAAGTTTAATGGGAAACGTGAAAAATCAGTGAAGCAGAGTAGCAAAAGCTAGTTTAACTCCCTCATGGGGAATATATCGACTGTATCAGGATGATTTCCAATGTCGCATCGCATGTATTTAATAAACGTAGGATGGGACCTCTTGCTTGGATGCCGAGGATGCCGCCCCGATCCTAAAGGAATGACCCAAAAGCTGTTTCGGATTTAATCCCAAATTAACAAGGAAAATTCTAACATGTGAGATGAACTGTCTGGAAGCCAGAGGTTGCTTAGGGAAAGGGAGTAATGGGCTATCTAGAGGAGCCGCTGCGAACATGGAGGAGAGCTGGTCCAGGACATCAACTGGACACCAGATAGCGGTAGTTTTGTAATAATCGATAATGAAACCCTGACCCGTCTGACGGTTTTTGTTGTTGGGTAGTTGAAGTGAAGAGTGATCAGGAAATCTGATGAGACTAACCTTAAGGAGCACCGGTGCATTGTGGCTGGCTTGGAATACTTCCCCGGGTCTGAGGAAACCAAAGTAACTTAGGAAGACAGCAGCCTTGAGGACAAGGTTTGGACCTGAGCCAAAAGGTGAAAGGGACAACAAATCTGAAAGTCAAAGGAACATTCGGCCGGTGATTGGGAGACAAGTCAAACGTGACTGACCCTGACCTTTCTGTATACCTTTCAAAATGGCTTTGATGGGATGAGCCACAAAAAAGGATGGTCTATCAGGATCCTGAAGTGACAAAGTGCTGAATACCTGAGAAGTACAACTTGATGGTATTGAATGAAAGGGACAACTCGCCATGACAATAGGCAGCGAAAGCCAACATGTATTTGACATCCCCAACCCAATTGCAGGGATAGAGGGTCGTGAATCTACAAAAACACTTCCAAGCCGTCCTGTACGCCCTGAGAGTATTCCTTGACAAAGAAGAATTCACCAGGTTAGCAGCCTGCACCCTGAGTGAGACTAATCCATTGTCAACGTGGAAAAAGGAGGAACCGGCTTGCCCACCCGATCTGCTTCTGGATGCTGTAGGAAGAAACGCCGGAAATTAAACCGAGATAAGGTATCAGTAGCCACATTATAGACACCACTGATAAACTCGCCCTGAAAATGAAAATTGTGCATGAGGCCCAACTATGTCAACCTGCGCATGAAGGACATTATAAGGAGCGACCTGGATCTTCCTTTATTGATAATATCAGCTGTAGCTGAATAACTGTGTGATCAAACCCCAAATGACTGCCGCTGCAACTATTGGATAAATAATTTTCGAATAGAGCAGAAGTCTGAGCAAAGACGGATATGTTGAAAACCTCAGGGGGTCATGGACCAGCCAACCATTGACACCCAAAAATTGCTGCAAAACCCACTGAGGCTGCGGCATCTCAAAAAATTCTGGGGGACATGGCAGTAGGTAGATGGTTAAACATGGAAATATCGTTCCAATTGCTCAAAAACTGGTCCCACATGAGCAGATCAGCACAAGCATCGGGCTTGTAACCTCGCAGCCGAATCTGTGTCCTGGCACAGAGGTAGGAGAGCCAACAACCTAGACACAAATGACCTGCCCTGAGGAATAATCCTCATGGCAAAGTTGAGCATGCCTAATGCCACGTACACACGGTCGGACTTTTCGTCTACAAAAGCCCGACGGACGCAGACGGACTAAAGCTGGCTGACAATCCGATCGTGTGTGGGCTTCCCCGGACTTTCAGCGGACTTTTCCAGCCTCAAATCTGACGGACTTTAGATTTGAAACATGCTTCAAATCTTTACGTCGTAACTACGCCGGACCCAGAAATCCGCTCGTCTGTGTGCTAGTCCGACGGACAAAAACCCACGCTGGGGCAGCTATTGGCTACTGGCTATCAACTTCCTTATTTTAGTCCGGTGTATGTCATCACGTACGAATCCGTCTGACTTTTGTGTGAAGGTATGTAAGGAAGTCCGTTTGTAAGAAAGTCTGCCGCAAGTCCGCCAAAAGTCCGTCGGACTTTTGTAGACGAAAAGTCTGACCGTGTGTACGCGGCATAAGAGTGACTGCAAATCCTTCCTAGAGCAAACAGGGGACCTGACCAGATTGTGAATGGTGCCTCGAATCCTATCAAGCGTCTCTTGAGGCAAACTGGCAATCATGCGATTGGTGTCAAGGGTAATACCTAGAAAGGTAATAAGAGTGGAAGGCCCTTCCACCTTATGGGCTGCTAAGGGAACGTTTAAATCAGAAAACAGTTCCGTGAGAGATTCAAGATCCTTGGGAGACTGCGCCGAGCTCTCGAATAGCAAAAAATCATCCAAATAATGAATGACCTCATGTCACCCTTTGCGATTGAACAATATCCAATTGAGAGCTGAACGGACTACTCTTAGACCCAAAAGTAAATTTTGTGGCAAAATAATACTGCTCACGCCATTTGAACCCATGCCATTGCCAGAGGGTCAGTTTGATGAGGAGGAGTTTAAAGGCATCCGAAATATCGGCTTTAGATAGCCATGTGCCCCTACCTGTCTGCAAAATGCACTGAATGGCCAAGTCCACTGACGAATATCGGGGCTAAGCCTCCACATACTGAAAGGTGCAGCGAGAAACGGCCCCATGACAAACCCCTTGGATAATTTGATCTGTAACAATTCGACTAACAGGGCATTACTGGCAGCAGATAATAGGTTAACACACTCAAAAGTCTCCAAAGGTAAAGTGATGAGGCCCGTATGAAAACCGTCAGAAAAACCCTGTACGAGAAATTGCCTGAGAGCTGGGGATGGGTGGTGTAACAACCAGAACCCTAACCTGGAAACACTGACTCGGCTTAGTCAAGAAGAACTGGACGACTTAAGGGGACAGGAGGATTTGGGGTGTGCCCTGAAGTAGTTGGCACAGATATGAAGGAGTCTGCATTGATTGTAGTTACAGGCCATGTAATTTAAATTATTACATAGCTGAGCCTTGCCTAGATAGTGTATGGGTCTGCCTAGTTTGTCTACCTGACCCGATGGCCCTGCGGAAGATCCACTGAACATCTGCCTGGTAGAACCCATAGGCAGGGAATGCTCCAGATTGGGACACCAATTGGTGGTGTGAGCTGACAACTGACAATGGCCACATGTTGGAGTTTTCTGATTGGCAAAGTGCCTACAGAACCGTTCCATGTCAATATTGCTCCAACATGTGACCATTTGAAACTGCGGCCAAGTAGCTGCGGCCTTCGCCGAAAACGACCGGTGATTGTCGTAGAATGTAGAGCCACCGTATTTGTGCGCCAGGTCCACCACCTTGTTGAGATACAGGTCCAACTCCCCTCTCCTGCCGGGACTAACAGCACAAATTACACCTATATAAAACGCCAAAGGAAAGAACAAATTCCGCTATGCCTTGAGCCTCGGGTCCCTAGTTTTGAGAACCAGAGACTTCCCCACAAGTATAAGACTTGTTTTCGACAACATCTTGTGAAGCTATGAGCAGGGACGCCAGGTTTATATCTTTTCCCTCTAAAATATCTTTTTTTGAGGTTGGCAGGAATGAAGTGCACAGGGTACTTGAATGGCAGCACTGATAGTGGCGAAGGAACAGCTACAGGTAATGGCACGCTGGTACTACCTGCAGAGGTGCCAGCTTGCACAGAGGCTATAGGAGCAGCAGCAACTTCCGCCCTGGCTGGGCCTGGCTGCTCTGAACTAGTGGATGGCTGCGGCTGGGACTGGCTTGAAAATAAAAGCCTAAAAAAACTCCGCTTTACTGGCCGTGGCCAAGAACAGAATGCCCCTGCATTGGAGCTCTGCTATGAGCTTCGGTATAGTCCAGTACCTCAGCGATGGGGCGCTGCCGTGCTCTGAACCCCTAACAGGAGTAGGAGGGATGAAGGCAAATTCGTCGCTCTCCGAAATGTGTGACATGTTCAAATCTGTAGAAAAACCCAACTAGAGACCATCAGACCCAAGCAAATTAGATCCTGAAACAATGACATCCTACCGTGCCTAACTATGTAGGCACCGTGAACCAAAACAAACAGGAACAACGCGTGAGGGTGAACCTAGTGACCGTAACCCCCTGTGTGTATGCAGTAAGCGAGCTCAAGTAACCTGCAGCGCAGACAGGTAATTAAAAAAAAAAACACTCAGAGCTTGCAACCTACAGACCGTGGTAGGCAGAAATAGGAATGTAAGTGGCGTGCAACGCATGATGTACAGGCGAGAAGACTAATATTACAATCATTAAAAACGAAACCTCAGCCCGCACAGATCTGTAGCTGTGACAGGCCCTGGTATGTAGTGCAACTAGCTATGACCCCTGACCAAAAGACACACAGAACACACCTTGCCGTTCCTGAACGTAAAATGTAGAATCCACCTGCAACATCATCATGACATATGCACTGAATAAAATGATGGAACGAACAAGCAGAAAATCAAAACCTAAAGATGCAACATTAAAATCAGACACTCACTTGAGACAGGTGAACCTGCAGCGGAGAAAGAACCCCCCTCCCCTTTTTTAAAAAGGGGTGCAGGAGAAACCAGGCTGTGCGTGGCCCATCCTGCCTGTAAGATGTGACTAAAGATGTGCTAAATGCCCGTGACAGCCCAAACGAGGGGCCAACGTGGCCACCAAGCTGTGGGAGCTACAAGACTCAGCAATCTGCCTGAACACCAGTGGCTGACAACTAACCCTGAACAACCACCAGAGTGTGACGTGTACTTGGTGGCGGGAGAAGAAAGGTGACCCTGTGTGAGAAAAAGAACTAAAAAGACAGCAAGACCCCCTCCTCTGTATGTGTATCTTATGAAGGAATTGAACTTGAAATCACCAGGCTACGCGAGCCCTACCATGCCTGACCTAATCGTGCTAACGTACGAGATCTGGTCACCCAACTGAGGGGCTGAAACAAGGCCACCAAGTTGTGGAACTACAAGACCCAGCAGTTGCGCCCAGTGCTATTGGCCCCTGATGCTGGGATGCTGACAGCTGGCCAAACTAACACCATGGACTGACCCAGTGATTACACCATACGCATGGGGGTCGGGTGACTAAGTGAAAACCCCAAAGAAAATGGTGCAGCAGACCCTGACAGAGCCACCTGCAGTGACAGATCCCTAAATCACTGGGCCAGTGACCACCCCCAATGGTATAGCACCTGCATGCCCCCCCCCCCTTGACATCCTGGCCCCGCACTTACCTTTACCAGACCACTGCGTGCTTAGGTGCAAAACCCACATTAAAGCAGGGGTCCACCTTCCACCTATCTATCATTTTTTTTTTTTTTTTAGTTCATTCACAAACTTTTCTTCTCATACTCACATATTGTGTGTAATATGTCCGCCTGTGTCAGATTTCGTCGGAAAGAATAACTTATATTATTCACTGCAGGCGGTTTCCATCTTCATTGTGGGCATTTGAAGCCCACAAGCATTTATTTCCTGGATGTGGTGAATGCTGTCCTCCCAGCATTCACTGCTCGTTCCTGCACATGCTCAGTGGCATCCTGGGAAGCCTGAGACTAGCTCCCAGGAGTCTGGGAGAGGCTAGAAACACGCCTACTCCCACGGGAGGAGAACCAGGAAGTGCAAAGAAGAATAAAAAAATAAAAGGTAATTACGGCGATTTAAATTTTTTTAAACGGCATGTCAGCATCTAGGCAAGGAAGAGAATACATACAGATATTGTTCAAAATTTGGGTGGAACCCCGCTTTAAGTATTAGCCGAGCTACTGTGCCACCGAAAGCAAGCTGGAAATGAGGACAGCGTCCACCCAGCAAACCCCCCGCCATCCGATACCCGGAAATGACATCACTGAGTCCTTCCCTTCACAATTGGGACCAAGCCAAGATACCCCTGTGATACATGCGTTGGAACACCTGCCTAACAGCCGAAAAACACAGATCAGAGGGGCAGAGCGTCCGCATTACCAGACAGAGAAATCACACTGAGCTTGACCCGGAACCGGAAGTGACATGTTGACTGCTTCCTCCAACCAGAAAACGCTAGCCGATGAGTGTGTAATGAAGTCTGCTCTCCGCTGACGTCACCAAGTTCAGACCAGGCTGCGAGTCATCCCGACTTAGGAAGTCTGGATCCGCCAGGTGCCTGGACTGATGGCATTCTCAGCCACTCAGCGAGCTGCTGAGACGGCCGCACCCCGCTCCTCCACAGCTCAGCGATCCAATGAGTGTGGCGGAGCAGAGCAGGAGAGATACTGACTGACAGTCAGCAGCTCTCCGCTCGGGGAGGTGAGAGAACCGAATTTGGTACCTAAACTGCTTCAGTCCATTGTTAAAAAACTGTTGGCACCTCTCTGGGTAGTGCACTTGTTTTAGTTAGTACAGGAAGGTCCTGGGCTGACAACCATTATATTTAAGGAGTTGGTGGGGTGTAAAAATTTGACAAAGGCGACTCCCAGATTGTTTAAATATCTATTAGCGCTGGCACACACCACTGCTTTATCATAATTCTTCCTTATTATCTGTAATGCAACTGGTAGTAGAGACCCCAACTGCATTGTGGGAAGCAGGAGAAAGCATGCCTTAGCTTTGACGTCTCTTTGCAAACTGGGTGTGGATATCTGATAGAACAGTAATAGCATGCAGTCCCTATCATCTCTTGCCAGGTCGTACTGGCAAATCTAGGGACAGGTTTTACCTTCATTTCAAAAGGACCAGTAATGTAACCAGCCACAAAATTAGACAGGCAAGGGCCAGCAAAGTAAGCAGCATAAAAAATGTGCAAAGGGCAATAACGTGTGACAATAACCTCATTTCACTATGTAAATGGAAATTCTGACTAGTTGCTACGTGTTATTTATTAACGTCTGGGCATTATTCTATTGTCTTATTTCTTTGAAAGGATGAAAATTTTAGGAACACTTGCATTTCCTGCTTGCATCACAGTATTCCATTATGTAGCTACTGCAGTTAAAGTGAAACTAAGCCCTCCTTTCCAGCCAAGGAAGCTGCCATCTTGGCATCTGTCCGACCTACAACTGTCATTGAGCTACACCTGTGATCAATAACACCAGCCATTTGATGGTTTAATAGTTTCGTTGAGAGCACAAGCAAATGGGATAGTTAGCATTCCTGTAACTGTTTTATGGATGGGTTTAGTTCTGCTTTAAAGTGGATGTAAACCCAATGTCATCCTTTCTAAACTACTGCCATAGGGGTTATCTATAAGGATATACATGCCTCCTGCTTGTATCTTTACCTGTCAAATGTCTCCCCTCTGTCTGTTATTAGACCTGAAAAACTGCAGATTCTGTGGGTGGGTCTGTTGTCTGGAGCTCGGTGGGTGGAGTTGTGATGTCACTAGACTCCCCGCCCACCTCTACACTCCTTGTCAATATACATGTTCTCCTGTTTATTTCTAACATTGAACTTCTGCTGAACTTCTGCTATGATCTCTAACATCCAGTGAAAAGGCAGGAAAGTAACCACATGACTTCAGCAAACGCTGAGGTGTGGAACAGCCAATCCTTGCAGAGCTGCTGAAGAAAGGAGTGGGGGAGGGAATTAAAAAATACTGCATGTGTCTTAGGCTGTCACTCACAGCAAGGGGGAGTATTTGACAAAGTTTTTCTCAGTTTGTCAAGATTTTTCTCACTGAACAATTAAAGAGGATTGCTCAGAGCTGGATTAACTCTGTGTGGCAAGACTGGGCTCAAATGATAGGAAATCTTATACTCTACAGTATGATATAAAAAAAAAATAATAATTTTGGGTTTACTTTTTTATAAAGAAAGTCTGAGAACTGACCCCTAACATAAACCACCTCCATCCCTAATATCAGAAAAAAAGCAAATGAAAGTCGCCGGCGGGACTTTATATGAGGTGTAAATGGTGATCAAAGGGTAGACAGATATAAAAGTACAAGTATTTATTGAACACAACAGCATAATCCATAATAGGACATGAGCATGGGTGAACAGGTTCATATAACAGCAACATTGCATAGTAGTCCTAAAACATAGCCATAGTGAAATAGTAATACATATAATACAGGTATGCATGGTACATCTCTAACCCGACGCGTTTCGCGAGCTTTCCTCGCTTCATCAGGGGCTGATGTGCATAACTGCTGTCTGTAAATACAGATAAAGTAATTAGAGTATCGGTTATGAAGGGATAAAGCAAGAAGCCAGAACCGGTCATCCCATACTTACTTGTAAGACCAAGGCTACAGACACATAACCCAAGTACAGGTCGGCGGAGAGCATCTCCCCCGGGAGCTGAAGGGGCCGAGGGGTTTACATCCACTTTAAGCCCTGGTTCACATTGGTGCGATTTGACATGTCAAATTGGCAATTACACCGTCCTAATCGGTGCAACAATTTCAAAAAGTAGTTTCTGTACTACTTTTTGTGATTTCGGGGTGTGATCTCTATTGACATCTGTGCAGAAACCCGCACAGATGTCTCTGAAATCGCCGCCGAAATCGGGACTGACATGCGGGAGTGAAATCGTGCGAGTTCAGCTGAAATCACACGGCTTCATTTCCGCAGCTCAGTGTGAACCTGTGCTCAATAAAACTCTGTAGGAAAATAAATCTTAGAACACCGGATTTATCCAAGATTCTTCAAGTACTGGCACATTTCAGATGTTGCTTACACTTAAACACACACCCAACCTTGTTTTCAACTGGACCAGCCAGGGTGATACAGGAAGCATAGTAATCTTTAAAAGGAAATTGAGATCACCAATATGTTACTTATCTAACTGGCTCACTGGAGCTATGCAAATAATTACACAGTGCAACTGCCATACAATGTGCACAAACAGTTCCTTTAATACAAGCAAGAGTGCATTATGAAGAGGTCTGGGAAATCTATCCATTTGCAGTCAGACAGCAGAAATAAATCTATAGCCCCCCTCCAATGTGTGTCAGCAGAACCTACCTGATTAATAGAGTTGACCATACATGGATCAGATTTTTCATTCAACCAGCAGGTTAAAAAAAAAAAGTTATTTTCCACACTAAAAATGCGCCCAATTTACGCCGTTCCAAAAAATAACAAAGGTCTGCTCTAAAAAAGGTTACAGGAGTTACTTTGGTGCGTCTTTGGAGCAGTGGGCAGCCCATTCAATTGGATGTTACTCCAAAAATGTGGCAAAAGTAAAACGTGCAAAAAAAAAAAAAAAAAGTGATTCTTTTACCTGAAAATAAATAAATTAAAAAAAACAAAAAAAAAACACCTCTGTTCGCCCAATCGGATTGCCAGAAGGTCCACATAGCAACCAGGAAATTAGCATTTTTAGAATACTTTTCTTTTCTCTCTGTACCTTCCCAGATAGCAAGCAATTGTGCTGCAAGTTTAAAAATGGCTTGCTAAGCTATTGCTAGACTTGCCAGGCTTTTACAAGTTGCAAGTCCGCATTGCATGACTCCAGATCAACTTTCTTTGCAAACATTCTGCAAGTCTGCTGCAAGTTCTGGTTCAGTTATGTTGTGCAATAGTCCTCCTACCACAGGGGTCACTGTGGCTGAATTTTCATGCTGTTGACTCGCAGAGCTCTTGCAGTAGACTCACCACTGCAACTTTGCTCTTGCTGGAGACTGGGTTAGAGGCCATTTTATTGCAAGTTAAAATGTGTAGGTGATTTTTAAATATGGTGTCTTACAGTTAACTTAGCAGGTCACACAATGTAAAATTCTGCAACTTACACAATTTAAATGGGGGGCAATATACTGCCAGAAGTCTCACCTACTCCACCCAATAACACCCTGACCCAAAAGCTGACTGCTTGGCAATTTACCAATCATCAGATATTGATTACAGCAAGTTATAAAAACCCAAAACACACAAGAGATCAATAGCTGTTGACTGGCAACTGATGATGCCAACAAAAGCTGCCTTGAGCATTATTGGACTTATTTAACAAGCCAGTGCAAACAGGGCCAATAATAGATAGCACATTAACCCACAGCAACCACTCTAATTTGTGTTTACAGAGGTCAAGTCAATGTAGTATTTTGCCAATTGGCCTCTTTGGGTTACTGTACTTGGCTCACTCTGGTCAGTGCCTTACAGCATAAGAACATTCCATTCACAGATTCTAAAATGTAACACAAATACAGTATAAGAAATATATCATTGTCTGGGTATCAATAAATCTGTACAAAACATGTTTCCCCACTGTGTAAAGTGCCTAATGCATTTTTTCACTCCGCTTACCAGCCAGACTGCTTTAGCTTAAAGGGTAATTCCACTTTCATGGAAAAATACAACAGACAGAAAAAAATAAAGCATATATAAAATTGCTACACAAGCCATCAGTTTTCACTGATCACTGCATTGGTGTCATTTGTGACTAATAAGCGTTAGGGCAGTTAGTAGTAGGCACCCCCCCTAAACACCCCTAATAAAAGGTTTAACCCCTTGATCGCCCCCTAGTTAACCCTTTCACCCCCTGTCACAAGTGTCACTAATACAGTGTATAGATCTATATTCTGATCGCCGTATTAGTGTCACGGGTTAGCCAGTTGGTTAGTTTCACTGTGGGGCTGGGGGAGAGAGCCTGCTTGAGATGTAATAATTTGCTCGCAGTGAAGTGGAGGGATTCCCAGAAAGTTTTCGTTCTGTCCTCGATTCATGCAGATACGACAGTCCAAATTCCAAAGGCGACTGGTGTTGTGGAGAAACCCCTCTGTGTCCACGAATTCAACCTTAATAATTCGGGAGGGGTGGACCTCAACGACCAGTTGATGGCGCCGTACTTAATTGCCATAAAGCCAGACGCATAAGCTTCTAATGTTGTGCATAAAATACCAGGACAGTTCAACCCCCCCCCCATAAATGACCCCATTTTGGAAAGTAGCTATATGCTGAGAGGCATGTTGAGTCCATGGAAAATTTATTTAATATTATAATATATATATATATATATATATATATATATATATATATATATATATATATATATATATATATATATATATATATAAAATATATTTTGCCACAAGTTTTGGGAAAATTACAATTTTTTTTATTTATTTACACAAAGTTGCCACTAAATGATATATTGCTCATACATGATGACATGGATATATGTGGAATTGCACCCCAAAATACATTCTGCCGCTTCTCCTGAGTACGGAGATACCACATGTGTGGGGCTTTTTGGGAGCCTAGCCTTGTACAGGACACCCGACTTCAGAATTTCTAAGGGCGTAAGATGGTGATTTTACTCCTCACTACCTATCAAAGTTTCAGAGGCCCTCAATAGTCAAAATAGCACAACCCCCCCCCCCCCCCAATGACCCCATTTTGGAAAGTAGACACCCCAAGGTATTTGCTAGGAGGCATGGTGGAGTATTTTGCAGCTCTCATTTGTTTTTGAAAAAGAAGAGGAAAAAAGGAAATTTTCTTTTTTTTTTTTCAAAACTTTGTGACAAAAATCAAGATCTGCAAAATACTCAACATGCCTCTTAGCAAATAGCTTGGGGTGTCTACTTTCCAAAATGGGGTCATTTAGGGGGGGTTGTGCCATCTTGACATTTCAGGGCCTCTGAAATGGTAGTGAGGTCACCATTTGAAGCCCTTGGAAAGCCTGAAGGCGGTGATTGGTTTTCAGGGTCCTGTACGCGGCTAGGCTCCTAAAAAGTCCCATACATGTGGTATCCCTGTACTCAGGAGAATCAGCAGAATGTATTTTGGGGTGTAATTCCACATATGTCCATGGTATGTTTGCGCATGATATCATTTCAGTGACAACTTTGTGTAAATTTTTTTTTTCTTGGTCATTTTTCAATCGCTTGTGACAAAAAAATAAAATATTCAATGTGCTCAACATATACCTCTCAGCAATTTTCTTGGGGTATCTACTTTCCAAAATGGGGTCATTTGGGGGGGGGGGTATACTGCCCTGCCATTATAGCGCCTCAAGAAATGAAATAGGCAGTTATAAACTAAAAATTGTGTAAATTTCAGAAAATGTATCCTAGTTTGTTGACGCTATAACTTTTGCGCAAACCAATATACGCTTATTATTATTATTTTTACCAGAGACATGTGACAACGCATTTTGGCCTAAATGTATGCCTAAAATTGAGTAATTGAGTTTGTATTTTTTTATAACAAACTAAAAAATTTATTTTTTTTCAAAAAATTTCAGTCTTTTTGTTTACAGCGCAAAAAATAAAAACTGCAGAGGTGATTAAATACCACCAAAAGAAAGCTCTATTTGTGGGGGGAAAAAAATGAAGTTTAGAAAGTAATAGTATTATAAGATCAGTCACCTTTATTCACCTAAAAAGTTATTCTGTGATCCCATCTGATTTCACCTTGTTTACAGGACATAAACCTTCCTGGCTTTGTATCTAGATCCAGCCCAGCTACCTGTCTCATTTAAAGGAGCCTAAATGCCTGGTACACACGATGAGATTATCGCACGAATGATCATCTGTTTTTTGTTTTCTTTTGCATGCTAGTCTCAAATGGAAAATGAAGAGTTTACTACAGTTACGAAAATTCTCGAACGAAAGAATAAAAATTTGGAAGTGATGTAATGTATTGCAGTGTGTTTGTACTGTATTTTCGAACGACAACTGTACTGATTAAACGAAAATCATACAAGAAAACTTTTTGTGCTTGTCCCATCGGATAATACCGCATGAATTGTTGTGATCGGCTCTCGAAAGCTGTGTACTAATGATCAGATTATCGTACGATTGCTCGAAACCGGTACTTTTTGTATGGTTTTCTGATCCTGTGCACTGGTCATTAATGTCCCTTACAGTACAACTTTATCTTTAGTGAAGCTGTCCTTTAATAATACCCCCATACTGAGTGCAGCCTACCTGGGATAAAACTTGACTTTTTTTCCTCCTTGATCTAGCAATCTTTCCTGTGACATTGTCCCAGCCAGCTCCGCTTTATACTGTGCTTGCAAGCCAAGATCACACTCATTCCTATGGGTAAGCCGTACTCATGGAGGGCTTCAGCGGTTTCCCTTAGAAAGGCTTATCTAGAATAATAAATGGGACTGTGGCCCATGTGTGCAGTATGAAAAGGGCTGGCCAGGACAATGTCAGAGGAAACAAATCACTGGACTGGGAAGGTATTCTTCCAGGTAGGCTGTACTTCATAGAAGTGATTTATTAAATGACTTCACTTCTGCTGTGTTCTAAGGGTGATCTGCTAGATAAGAGGTGAGAGCCGAGTAGGATTTAGCCCTAAAGTCAGAAAAAAAAAATTGCATCAAATCTGACTAATAAAGTAATAGTCAGCCCTTGGGGTGACTTTTAAAAATGTAAGATGGCTAAGTGGTTTGCTTTATGCAAGAAGCAGAGAAATCAGACAAAAGAAATAGCTTCAGAACAAGGGTTAATGGATTATAAAACAGCCGTCATCTTTCCCATCCACCACTATGGTGTAATCTCATAAAGAGAGCGGCCAGCAGCACCATCCTGATAATCCTAAACTCCAGTTACTAATCTCTGATCCGAAGGTCACATCCTATAGAGAAGCTCATCAGGATAAAGAAACAATGGAAGCCTGCAGTTATATCCAAGGCTCATGCAGACAACATGGAAAGGCACAAGGACATAAAGCGCCGTGCCACAATAAATCAATCAACAGGCCCACCCCCTAATAAATTCTATGGAAGTTTCAAGACCATCCACATGTCACAGTACACAGGGATGGCATCATACACTTCATAGTGAACACAGCCGAATAATCCTGTAAACCACAGATAGATAAGCTACCTAACCTACTATACAGAATGTCTGGCGAAACGCATGCCAAAACCACCATTTCCAAAAGAGACTGAAAAGCTATGCAAAAAACTAACCACATACATTTCAATGTGTATGCACATTCCCATTTCATGACAAGGGATTTCTACCTTTAACCTGCTCCTACTGCATCCAAAAATCATGTACAGCATCACGGATTTCTCTACAATTTAAATCTGTACTAAGAATTATAGACATTTGTTTTTCAGACGAACCTAAAGCCTGCTCACATGTGTAAACCGACACTTAAAAACTTCTTGCTGAAAGCCAACTAGGCCTCATTTGTACGGGATACATAAGTGGAAGTAAACTCTACACCTACTCTCAGCCACATTCTAAGCCCAATCTATCTAGCCCTGTAAAAAATAAATAAATAAAATGCCATACCTACCGATTCTACACCCATAGATTACTTTATTGTCAGCTGCCTCTCCTACACACTGAGTATAACTTTTTTCAGCGTTTTTGCAATAGCGTTTTTTAGCGTTTATTGGCTTTTCTTAGCGTTTTTCCGCATTAGCGTTTTTTTTTTTTTTGAAAAATGTATTTTTTTTTCTTCAATGGATCAAAAACGTTAAAAAACGCTGGTGAGTGACGTTTTTGAGCGTTTATCAGCATTAGAGCGTTTTTACTAAAAAACATCTCTCAGAACCCACTAGTTTTGGTTTTTTTTTACTGCTCAAAAACGTTACTGCCCAAAACTGCTGATAACAGCCTATGTGTGCATGGACACATAGGATAACATGATGGAGAGTTTAATGACTGTAGAAAAAAACGTCTACAGCAAAAACAGCTGCTGTAAAAACGTCCAAAAACGTCCAGTGTGCATGAGGCCTAAGGCGGACGTCTTTACAGCAGCTGTTTTTGGCTTCAGACGGTTTTTTCAATAAACTCCCTAGCATCTTATCCTATGTGTCCATGCACACATAGGCTGTTTTTGGCTGGGGCGTTTTTTGGCTTTTAAAAAGAAAAACAAACTAGTGAGTTCTGAAAGGAGTTTTTCAGCTGTAAAGACGCTCTAACATCAAAAAACGCTGATAAACGGCGATAAAGGCAGATAAACTCTCAAAAATGTGGCTCACCAGCGTTTGACGTTTTTGATCCATAACCAAAAAAAAAACCACAAAAAAACAACAATTTTTTAGAAAAGCTAAAAAAAACGCTAAAAAAACACTATTGCAAAAACGTTGAGAAACTCACTGCAAAGCTACTGGCGATTTTATAATGTTATTTTAACATCCAGTGTGCATGAGGCCTAAGTTTTCATCCATGCGAAGGGTCGGGGTGCCCACAATAGATGTACAGATGTTCCATGCATTTGCATGGCATGCAGGGGGTCCCATTGATATCTATAGGGATGCAATGACTGAAATCACGTCCGCTTCTCCCAATTTGACAGCTGTGTGCATGCGTGTCCCTGAACTCACACAGTCTCCATTCGTGGACAAGCATCTGCACAAATGTCAAACTAGGAGCAGTGACTGTGTCCATGCAGCCTCTGCATCCCAACAGACATGAATAGGACTGCCTGCACTTAAATGCACAGAACATCTGTACAACCTGTGTGGGAAAACAGCCTTTCACATGGAAGTTTACTTTACATAGATCGATTTAAATTCGGCTGGTTTAGTAGGGACCATTATGGATCTATCAATCAGCTTGTGTACAACCAGCACGTCAGGGTTTTCCCAAACAATTAGTGCCTCCAGCTATGGCTGGCAACACTAATCATTGTGTTCTGCTGGCAGGGAAGGCTCCCGAAGGGCAGAACACAACAGAGCTGCGGAAGGGATTCCCCCAACAACACTGACTGTGTTCATAGGGGAAATTGAGCAATTTTCTTGTATGACCTGCTTATGGACATTCGTATGAATTTGGCTTTATACAATATCGTTGAGCGATACCCTGATGGATTCCCCTAAAATGTAATCATATGATGGGTGACTGAACCAATTATACTACAACTGTCAGTTTTGTGCAGATAGTTGATATAGTAAGATAGAATAAGAACCTCTGTTAGGTTTTTTAGTTGCTGTGTGTGTCTGTACTGGGGGAGGGGGCATTTCCCATCAATTCCTGTGTAACTGTACAAGGTGCTGATTTACGAAAAACAACATAGATTTCCAGCCCTCCACAGCGAAGAGTTTACCCAAAGCGGTGTGCCACCCGTTTTTTTAGTTTATTAAAAGTCACCAACTACAAAAAGCATAGTAACTGGCTTTTAATAAACCGACACTTACCTGCCCCACGGTGCAGCGGTGTGGCCGCCCGGAGGCTAGCTTCCCCTCCTCTCTTTGGCGCCGTCCTGGTAACTGTGGGCACCCGTGACAGCTTAGGGCTTCACGGCCGGGCGCGAATTGCGCTCTCCTATTAGCCAGCTGATCTTCTGGGACCTGAGTTGTCCCAGAAGATTGCTGGCAGGGAGGGGCCGCTTAGGGCGAGAGGAGGAGTTGCCTAGGCGGCCGAAGATGAGAAGCAGGAAGTGGGACAGGAAGTCCCACGGTGAAAAAGGGTACACCCCCCAAAAAACAACATGCCAAATGTGGCATGTCAGGGGGCGAGGAGTGCTTAAAGCAGAAGTTCCACTTTTGGGTGGAACTCCACTTTAATTTATATTCCCAGAAAAAGATGAAGCTTACAGATTGGCTGCTAAGAGCAGCAGATCTACTTCTGCTCCTCTTTGATAAAATCTTTGGTTTAGTTGTACAGTACAAGGCAATAGGTCAACACTAACAATATAACAAAGATGTATGATGAATTTTCTTTGTACACCAATGTCAGTCAAGAAAAACCCGAGCCTTTGTCAATACAAAAGATCCAATATTTGCCCATTCTGTGAATGATCGAAAGTGTGTTATCAGTTTCCAGGAGAGCTCGGAAAGTAAGGTGTGACTACTTCCCAGTAGCCGTCTATAGCGAGTACTACATGACTGTACAAAATCGGGTTAAAAACTATAACTTCAGCCTCTACCGATCACAACAGTGTCTGTAAGATGTGAAATCACAACAATACACACACTACCAAACATAACATATAGCTCGCTGTCCCCCAGATACAATGTACAAACATTTTTAAATCAAGCATCGGGTACTACATACAGATCTTGAATTTGGAAATAATACTTATACTTTTATGTGGTCTCTTCTTAAAATACAGTTGGGTCTTAATTGATTCTAAAGGCTGAAGGTTTATCCTTAATGCATACTTTGTATTAAGGTAAAAAAGAAAACTATTTTCATCCCCCGCCAGCTCCCCCTTATATTTACATGAACCCAATCTCTATCCAGTGATGTGCATGAGAGCAGAGGCTCTCTCCCTCCTCATTGGCTCAGACATAGCAGTGGAAACTATTGGCTCCCACTGATGCCAATCACAGCCAGTAAGGAGGAAGCAGGGGATTAGGCCAAGCTGTGCTCTGTGTACGTTATAGACCAGCCTTTTTCAACCAGGGTGCCTGGGCAAAATGCCTAAAAATTGCACAAAAATTGTATACAAGCCAGCGAGTGGAACAAGTCTCCAGGGTCCTAACAACCAATGACATCAGTTAAAGCGGAGTTTCACCCAAAAATTGAACTTGTGCTTTAAGTACTGGTGACCCCCTAACAGACCACATTTGGCATGTCATTTTTTTTCGGGGGAGGAGCGGGTACCCTATTTTTACAGGCACCCAGTTCCCACTTTCTCCCCTGGCTACACAGCGCCGGAAGTCCCAGAAGATTGCCCGTCCACAGCCAGGCTCCCAAAGTTGAATGCCGGCGCCTCGGAGAGGAGCGAGGCTTCCTGCACCCGCATTGCCGGACCGTGGGACAGGGGGGAGTGTGATTAAAAGTAGGGGTGAGCATCTTCACTGGTCTCAGGATTCGATTACAATTATCTGGTCAACAATTCGATTCCGCAATGCATCACGATTATCGACGAGCTCCCACTTCCGCTTGGGCCGCCTAGGCGGCCCTTCCAACCTGCAATCTTCTGGGAGACATCAGTTTCCAAAAGATTGCCCGGCTATGCAGGAAAGCGCAGTGAGACATGGGCACCCGGCTGTGAAGCTGCAAGCTGTCACAGCCGGATGCCCACAGTAGTATTGCCAGCGCTGTGGACAGGCAGGGGAGAGAAGGGAGGGTTTGGGTGGCCACGTCGCTGGATTGTGGGACAGGTGAGTGTCTATTTATTAAAAGTCAGAAGATGCACTTTTTTTGTAGCTGCTGACTTCTAATAAACAAAAAATTGACTGGAACTCCGCTTTGAATTAAAAATAACCTCACTCCCTTAAAAAGTGCACTAATCTGGTACACTACAGGGTACAGGCATTCACACACACTGCTGCTGGGAGGTCAGAAGGGATAGAATCCACAGATGACAAACAGCCCTGTGAAGTTCCCTGTACTGTCTCTGTGCTGACCAGTGGCAGCTGGCGCTCAAAATATTTTTGGGGGGCGCAAACAAACTGAAAAATACTGAACCTTCCCCGTCAAATGCAGCCTACCTATGCCCGTCAAACGCAGCCACCTGTGCCCGTCAAACGCAGCCACCACTAACCCCCCCCCCCCCCCATTACTTTCTTTTAATAAATGTTGTATTACAATGGATGCTGTTCCCCCGCTGTATGTGCTTTTTAAAAAACGATGTCACTTCATACCGAATTTCGCCATAGTACGATCATGTGACTCCCGGCTCGTCCCGCCCCTCTCCGCTCTCCTCTCACGTGTCTGAATCCTGACGTCAGCGGGGAATTCTCAGTCCCGCCCGCTGACTATAGTTATCGTATCAGAAGAGAGGCGGGCGGGACTGAGAATTCCCTGCTGACGTCAGGACTCAGGAGACGGAAGAAGAGAGCGGAGAGGGGCGGGACGGGCCGGGAGTCACATGATCGTACTACGGCGAAATTCGGTATGAAGTGACCTCGTTTTTTAAAAAGCACATACAGCGGGGGCACAGCATCCATTGTAATACAACATTAATTAAAATAAAGTCATTTTAAAAATACGCTCGAAGCGCTTTCCCGGGAGGGGCGGGGCTAGTAGTAATGACGTCACCGGACATCGATTTTCCGGTCCTTATGCATCGATGCCGCATCGGGGACACCCGAATCGCGATGCATCGATGCAACAATTAATTTCAGCACCCCTAATTAAAAGTCAGCAGCTACACTTTTTGTAGCTGCTGACTTTTAAATGGGTGGAACTCCGCTTTAATAAGGATGATAGATGCCTGCACAGAATCCTGGTTCGACCCTCCCCTGCCCCTCTCCATCAGCACTGGGGTCACATTAGCCGAGTGCTGGAGAGAAATTGAGGGAGAAGAAACATTGGAATACTAGTCAGTACCAGTGTGCAAAAGTGTATTTGCTTTGGAGGAATAAATTGCCTTTAACGCTGCGCGTAGATGTTGCTGCATTATGTAAAACTATTAGAATAGTTTTTTACATTTTAGAGTGTGGTGCTTCGAGACTGTCCAGAATTTTAAAAGGTGCCTTGAGATTGTCCATAATTTTAAAGGGTGCCTTGACTGAAAAAAGGTTGAGAAACAAATGTTATGAACACACAGAGTGGGGCTCAGGAGTGAGCACACATGAGTGCCCCCACAAGCAAGCAGATTGCTATGGGAGCACTCAGCAGGGGACAAGGAGCGCTGGCAGGGGACCCAAGAAGAGAAGGATCGGGGCTTCTCTATGTAAAACCATTACACAAAGCCGGTAAGTATGTCATGTTTTTTTTTTTTCTGCTTGTTTAAAACTGAACGTTTACAATTATCACCAAAGCTGTGAAAGGGGGACCACGTGATATAAGATTTAGGAAGAATGGTTGATTAGGACCAACAGTCCTCATTTGCATCACAAGTACTTAAAATCTGAAGTTTACCAGGTTAGAGTTTGCCTTTATTGGTTCCTCCCTTCGCTCTTCATCAATATGCGAACAACATTTTTAAATGAGACCTTTCCATTTAAATGACCTACCTTATTTTAGGCCATGTCATCACCAGGTTTCTGTGCTTCTCTATGTAATGCTAGCAAGTCACTGGGAGAGGTTGGCAGGGTGCTGTTCATTGTATCCTGAAAACATCTCTGGACCCTGGATCAGTACTCCTCCCAACAAACCCATATGTAAACACTCGGATGGCTTTTGGACAACATTAAACAGGAGCTCCAGTCTTCTCCAAATTGAAAGTCAGCAGCTACAAATACTGAAGAAGACCCCCGGAGCTGCCTAATAAATTACTTTAAAAACCTGTGTAGTGTGTTTTTTTTATTGACACTTTTTTCCCTAGGTGAATGGGTAGGGGTACAATGTACCCCATACTCATTCACAAAGGTTGGGGGGCCTGGATCTGGGGGCCCCCCTATTAAAGGGGGCTCCCTGATTCCGATAAGCCCCCCGCCCGCAGACCCAGAAAACCAACAGCCAGGGTTGTCGGGCTTGTCCTCATCAACATGGGGACAAGGTGCTTTGGGGAGGGGGGGGGGCCCTGCTGCCCCAAAGCACCCACCCCCTCCCATTTTGAGGGCTTGCGGCCTGGTACGGTTCAGGAGGGGGGCCGCTCGCTCGTCCCCACCCCCATTCCTGACCGGCCGGGCTGCGTGCTCGGATAAGGGTGTGGTATGGATTTTGGAGGGGGGACCCCACACCGATTTCAGCATCCAATCAGCAGACCTTTTTCGATCATGCCCCTTCGCCAGAAGCCGGAAGTTTGGCTGGCTTCTATCAGACTGTATGCTGTAAACACTGGCCTAATGTCAGCCAGTTTCTATGGAAACGGCTGCCACCGCCCGATATTTGGCCCACGTGTACAGGCTATTATGTTCAGCTTTAATGCCATCACAGTCATTGGAGAAATGGAAATATGTACACTAATGCCGCGTACACACAAGCGGACTTTACAGCAGACTTTGCCCGGCGGACGGGATTTCGTCGGACAATTCGATCGTGTGTGGGCTCCAGCGGACTTTGTTTGCTCAAAAGTTGGACGGACTTAGATTTGAAACATGTTTTAAATCTATCCATCGAACTCGAGTCCGGTCGAAAAGTCCGCTCGTCTGTATGCTAGTTCGATGGACAAAAAGCCACGCTAGGGCAGCTATTGGCTACTGGCTATGAACTTCCTTGTTTTAGTCCGGTCGTACGCCATCACGTACGAATTCGACGGCCTTTGGTGGATTGTGTGTAGGCAAGTCCGTTCATTCGGAAAGTCCGTCATAAAGTCCGGCGTAAAGTCCGCCGAGCAAAGTCTGCCGTAAAGTCCGCTTGTGTGTACGCGGCATTAGTATTATTTTGCCAACATCTCAGCTGTGTACAGAATTACAGCCCAGGGCTGGGAAACGTGGCTGCTTGTTTAACACCAATACAGGATCTTAAGTTTCCGTTTATTAACGCTTTATCTCCCTTTGGTATAATCTGCAATTTCACACTAAACACACACAAACTGTATATATAGTCACACGTCATCTGTTATATGTTCTATTGTTCTGAAAGTTAGAATGTCAAATGTCAGATGGCTCTGAAAAGGGGACAATAAAAACTAACCAAAATCGGTATTTACTGATATCTTACAGTACCTGCTAGCATGTTGATGTGTACTGATTACAGAAAATCCACATGTCCACTGACAACAGCAGAAAAGTCTGACAATCTTATAACTAGATGGAGGTAGATGGAGGAATCCCTCCTGCTGAGTTATTGTATTCTGACAACTAGGAGCCGTCCCTGCCATCGGAATACAATGATCAGTGTTGCTGGCTGTAGCCGGAAGACATTTTTCGGGAAGAACCTGCCGGGCTAGTTGTACACAAGTCAATCGATAGATCAACTTGTGTACAACCAGCCTGCCCATATATGGATGGAAATTTTGATCCATATATGGCCAGCTTTAGGCTCCATTCACACTATGACACGTGATGCCAGGCATCGCATTTATGCGTGTTTGTGGGTGTTGTCGAGCACACAGGTTTTTTACCTTCATGCATGTTATAGGGATGAGATAAACCATTTACAACTGACAAGTGTGCTTACGATGATTAGCTTTTATTTATATAAAACCTTTATCCTAAAAGGAAAAACGGTTAGTGTAACTGCTTTAAAAACTGTTCATATGCAGACACAGACACAGCCCGCTGTCCTCTATGGGAGGTCGGATGGAAACAAACCTCCTGTCCAATTACACCCGACGATCATTTGATCTGCCAGATGGATGGGGAACGGATCCCCAACCTGGTAGTTTTTGCTAGATGTGATCGAATCTGATGTCAGCGGGTGTCAACACACACATGTTGACACCTGCTGCTCCATAGAGAGCAATGGTTGGTCTGATCGGGTCCACCTAAAAAACTGAATGGCGGTACATTTAACACTCCCCTCCCCCCAGACTAACAATGCTGTTGCCCAATGTGCCCCCTGTGCTCCTTCATCCAGAGTGGAGGCACTCTAATACAGGAGGGTGCGTTACTGGCCAGATCACCAGGTGAAAACAGGAGAGAAAAAAAAACGAATGCAGCCACAGCATCCAATGATTGGCAAGTTGCGATATATAAAATTTTTGGTTTGGGTTTAAAACCATTTTAAGTTCTACAACAGTAAGGCAGCACGCAAAACACACCCATCAGAAATGTATGCCTTCAGGCATGTTAAAGACACACAATTGGCCACATTTCGGATGCTTTTATGCAGTTCCTGTCAGCTAGTTATTCATTGTTCTTGAAGAACCTCCTCTCACGTACACCATACTGTACACACATGTAATGTGCATCATACGAGCTTACAATGTCCATTTATTTCCCTACAAAATGAGCATCACATGAATGAATAGGTTACACTAAAAAGCAGCAAATGCGACATAGGATATACAGTATGTATCTACAAGCACTGGACTACACACTATCCTGTGGGACTACATCAAGCCACAACTGCAGTGTTCCAAAGAATTCCCAAAAGCCCTTTACAACCCCCGAACACTCGTGTACACAAGCTGTTACACACACAGTTCCTATATGATGTCAGATCTATACAAGGTATAGCAGTACTGTATTAGAATTTGTACCCTGGGAACGTCAACGTTAGAAGCAAGCAGAACACATTTAGGATGGGATTGTGATATGGACTTACAATACACCTGTGATGTGCCCGAGATATTGATCATTAGTTGCTTCTAATATATGTTTGATTTTTACAAAGTTTTATATATCTTAAATACACTGTAAATACTTGGGATGCATTTTTAATGCATCCCTATGAAAATAAAAACAAAGCACGCAAGGTGAACAAGACCTGATCAGGGAATTGAATAGTGTCAACATGTTTCTGGTGCCAGTTCCCTTTTGAAATGACCTGCTTCTAATTTAAGCATTTGTGCCAGTTTTGACATGGCACTGGCAGCAAAGTGAGGTAGTTGGAACTGCTGCCATTTTAAAGAACCTGTTGCTATGACAGCCAACAGGATCCTAAAGCGATGCAGTGGTTACATCCTTCACAGGCTGCTGCCATCTTGTTTCTGGCCTAATCAAAAGAAATGCAGAATTCGCTGCAACACTTAACTTTTATTAATCCTTTGTGAGCTTACCGATAACCTCATAGTATGTGGTTATGAGAAAGCGCTAGTCACAGCACAACGCACGTCAACTTTTACTGTACCCCGCACGGTCTGTGATGTCTTTTGCATGAAGGATCAATAGGTGAAGTGTCGCAACGAATTCCAGGTTTCTACAGATGGTGACAAGCTGTGCTAGCACCTTCACCCAAACGCTGGCTATGCTGTGGATGGAGGCCTAATGTGCTCACCTGGAGCGGCTCTCTCTTCAGTGGTTGTTTCTGGCCTACTTCTGGGCTAGAATTATTGCTCTCACTTGTGCGGTTTGATCGCCGTTTACATATGCGTTTGCATTTCCACGTAAGCACCATGGGACGGGGACGGGGGGGCCTTTTAAATGTTTTTTTTACATTTTTCTTTTTGTACTAAATTTATTGCCATCACAAGGGATAAACATTTTTGGGCCGTGACAAGGTCCTCTTTATGAAGAGATTTGGAGTCTATTAGATCCCAAATCACTCCTCTGGCCTCCCATCGATCGCCACTCTGATCACTACTGCCTTGAAGAGAATCACCGGATGAAAAGATCAATACCAATATAGACACTGAAACGGGAGGACGTCCATGTATGCCCTCCTGGCGGGAAATGGTTAATTTGTGTTAGAAACACACAAGCATATATTACGCCTAACTCTACCCCTCACTTGATCACCAGCACACATACCTCCACCCCTCCATGGGCACCATTTCACCTGTGTTACTGCATGCCTCCCTACCCCTTTCCCTCAACCCCTCCCCATCCTGACCCTTGCCCATTTTAAGAATGGGCACACAAGATATATGATTAGGCTACATTTTATCTGTCTACACTGCCCTACAAAATGACACAAATCACTACAGTTTTTCAAAGGATCCCCAAACTCTCTGCAGATGAAACTCCTGAACACCCATGTGGGCAGGTCATTACACAAGTATATACAGGAGGATAGAACAGCTCGGTATTAGATGGGTACATTGATAATGGGGGTATTAATATAGTAGGGCATTGGTGAACCATATGTCAATGGCACTAGCAGTGCACTATTATTACAGGACTCTGACTGTGGAGGTGTTGAACATCTGCCTGTGCAAGATTGTGGCCTCTTAACCATCTCTAGCAGTGCAGTATTCATTTATGTACACAGAAGATGGGATGGTCATAGTGGAACCTTCCTGTCAAATGCTGACGCTGGGCGATCTTGTTCCTACCTGCATCTTTTAGGTGTGCTGTTCTTACAGAGCCCCTGTGGATCTGTTTTAGGAGAGAAAAAGGACAGTAGTGGTGTCACATAGTATGGTAGGGTGCCTGGCCTCAGCTGTCAAACTTCAGCAGAACATCACAGCATTGGAAGGACACTATGACAGAGAAGGGGGTCACAAAAAGGATGGAATTGAGCAATCCTGTCCTGGCATTGGGGCTCAAAGAGTACTCAGACACTGAGGGTGTTAATGTAGGAGGGTGCTGGGCAACTGCCAGTCATGGCACTGAGGCCTAACCGCTACAGAATCATTGCAGCCCAGTATTGGGAGGATACTCTGACAGTAGGGTGCTATATAATGAGGGAGGGTGCTGGGCACCTGCTGATCATGGCACTGAGGCCTAACTTCTACAGAGCCAGGGCAGCCCAGTAGTGAGTGTGTACACTGACAGAATAGGTGCCACTTAGAGTTCATTCACACTGCTGTGGTATGTTGATAACTGTATGTTAATGAGTGCTGTGTTCTCCGCTGTGTAAATCAGAACTAAATTATTTTAAAAACACTGCTGGCAGGCAGACTGTGCGCCTCTTCTGCAAAAAAAATTTTTTTTAAATGGTCTCGCCTGCCAGAAATGATTTTTCTAAATGGACACATGCACAGGTGAGTATACAGTTCTGGCATCTGACAAGTGGCGAAATAGAATAAAAGGAGAACTATAGGCAAAACTTTTTTTTTTTCCCATTTTGGATAGCGAAAAATGAGATTTCCATTCACTTCATTTTCCAAAGCCAAACAGGAAGTGAGGAGAAATCCCTGCAAATGAGGAGAATTCCTCCCTAACCAAAACCAGTGTTCCCATTGGAAGATTCCCCTCTATTACTTTTCTGGGGACAGCCCAAAATTTGGGATTTTCTTTTACTTTCAATGATAACGTAAACAGGACAAATAGGAAGGGTTGTATCTCCTTAATAGGGGCACAGACAGCAATACGAATTGACAGGTGTTCTAATCCCTCTGCACTTAAAGGGGTTGTAAAGTCAGAAGGTGCAGCAGCCCCCCTCGACCCCCCTAATAATTAACCGGAGCTTCATCTCTGTCCACGAGTGTCTCGGCCGTCTGGGACCCTCCCTACTGATTGGCTGAGACACAGCAGCAGGAGTCAATGTTTGCCAATCAGGAAAGAGAGGGGGCAGGGCTAAACCACAGCTCCATGTCTGAATGGACACACAGAACTGTAACTTGGCTCGGGTGCCCCCATAGCAAGCTGCTTGCTGTGGGGACACAACAGAAGGGAGGGGCCAGGAGCACAGAAGAGGGACCCCAGAAGAGGATTGTTTGTTCCCCTGTGCAAATCCACTGCACAAAGCAGGTAAGTATAACATGTTTTTTCTTTTATAAAAAAAAAAAAAAAAAAAACACGAGTTTACAATCACTTTAATCCAAAACAAAAGGAAAAAAAAAAAAAGTTTTGCCTTGAGAGCCACCACAAAAACACACTCCAGATCCGTTCTGGATGCGCGTTTTTAATGTGTTTTTGGTGAGTTTCCAGATGCATTTCAGGTGTTTTTTTCCACTTTACTAGTGTCATTCTAGTGAGTTTTACTGCATTCCAGTGCATGAAAATTTAAGCATGTTCTACTTTTATTTTCCCTGGACATGAAAAGTTCTGGAACCGACTGCACTGGTGTGAACTATGCCATTGGAAACCATATAACTTACTTTCCCTGCGTTTTGATGCAGAACAAAAACGCACTGGACTGCATGTGGTGTTAACAGGCCCTTAGTTCTACTTTAACTCTAACTCCCATGTGCATGAATAGAAGAAGTTTCATTGACCCTGCACAGCCAACGTGGCCAAGGATGCTGAGCCCAGATGTAGACAGGGCAAGGATGTCATTGGAAGTGATGAACACCATGGCTGCCAAAGACAAGTCTGCCATAATGTACAATTATGCTGTGCATACATCCATGTTATAGCAAAAACCCCAAATGCTGTAAGTGGAGTTTAAATCCACTTTAGGGCAGCCTATTTTTTTTGAATAGGCCGCCAATGGATTACAATGCAGAAAAAAAACACAGACGTGACCTATTTATTTTAGAATGCACCATGGTGCTTTGTGGTGCAGGAGAGTTACCCACTGGGGATGCACCGATGCCAGTTTTTTTAAAGACCAAGAACGAGTACTGATACTTTTTATTAGCCGATACCAATTACCGATACCTATGTTTAGTGTCATGTGACAGATTTTTCAGACTAAAAAGGGGTAAACATAAGAAAATCAGCCGAACGATTGAAAATTCATAATACATACAGATTACATTACTGTATGAAATCATTTCACATCCCTTTTGTCCCCAGTGCTTTGTCCAATGCCCTGCATGCAGTTTTCTATTATATATACTGTTCTTTCTGCCTGGAAACTTAAGATTGTCCATAGCAACTAAAAAGTGTCCCTTTACGTCAAAAGTGGTTTTAGACCAGCTAGAAAACCGCGATAGTAAATTAGAACACTTGCAGAATTGAGCGATAGTGAATCGTGGGGAAATTTATTTTATTATTATTTTTAAAAATTATTTTAGTTATTTATTATATTATAATTTATGATTTTGTGTTTTAAACTTTATCACACCCAGGATGTCTACTACACGCTTGTTTGGACAGATTTAAGTGTGTTATTACTAGGAAATACAGGCCTACAATATAAAATGCCAAATTTCTATGCAAAACAATGTACCGATTTGAAAACGCAAAAATCTGACATAATCATACCGCCAGGAAGGTTAAGGCCCCTTTCACATGGGCATTCTGTTGGTTTCATCAGTTCAGTCACGTTTAAAAAAATTCAGTTTTTCACCTTTTTTATTTACATCCACTACCAATGGAAAAACAAACTGTTTTCAACCATTACGGTTTTTTAAACGGAAGAAAATGCAATTTGTTTTAAAAAACGGATATGGACAGAAGCAGATATATATCCATTTACTTCCATATTTCCATAGAGATGCACTGATGTCCGTTTTTCATCCGTCAACGGATGAATGAAAAACGGACAAACGGAACACCTGTGTGAAAGGGGCAAACACCTGTGTGAAACAGAGTAAACAGCATCCTCAAGTGTCCTGGGTCCCACCCAGCATGGACCTCATCCGTCCCTGTGAGCCCTGGACTGACACCTGTGGATTGGGGTGCTGGTCATCTTTGCCTCAGAGCCCGAAATCCCCTTCCCAGGCTGCTCCGGAGATTAAGAGAGCCACAAGCAAGATGGCCACCGGCTACATCCGCCGTGTCATCACTTGACCGCAAATGACGTCTGCCTGGTGTTCCTGGCTCTTCTGAACTCCAGTGCTACCATGCAGGCAGGGGGGAAAGCACATTCCCAGTGCAAGGTAGGTAGACTCTGCATGCCTCACAGGGACAGGATTCGCCTTATGTCGTGGTTACCCCATGGATCATAAAGTAAGGTGGAGAGGGGGTCCTCCAACCCCCCCCCCCCTCCTTACGCCAAAAGGCATGGGAGAGCCTTAGCCCAAATAGAGAAACCCCCTCGGGACACTGCCCTGGTATAGGGAGTTTCACGGTCTGGAAGGCCCATGCCAGCTAGAAGAAAGGTCTGACAGAAAAATTAAAAAAAGCTTGCAGAGATCCTGTCTGGCCAGAGGAAACACACATACCAACAAATTCTAGCCTCACACCTGTCTTTATACTAATGTAGATTTGTGTTTCCTGTGCTAGGTGGGGGGAGCCTCTCATTTATTCATCCTGAAAGATGACTGGGGAAAATGATTACCGTTTCTTTATAATTATGAAGAAACGTAAGCCTTGGGTCACACCAGTGCAGCTTTAAAATCCTGCTGCTTCAGCACATATTCAAAGCCGCAGATCAGTGCGATTTGGACCCATCAATTTCCGACTTCATTTAACAGAAGTCAAGACTTGAGTCGCAACAATTTAAACCGTTCCATTGCTGGAATCACACTAGTCTGGAAACTTGAAGGTATTGGTTTAAGTATCAGAGCATTTGCACGAGTACAAAATATTTCTGCAAATTCTTAGTATCGGCACTGATACGGATATATTGGTACAACGCTATTATAATAGGGTGCGTAGGTGCCAAATGTCACCAAAATGCAGCTAGGCACGTATATTGATGAATCACAGATATGAAAGGGGTACAATTGTGGGAGATTTCAAGGCACCAATGTGCCATAGTACTGAGGCCTAACACCTATAGAGGAGAACAGAACTAAGAGAATACTATGACAGGAGAAGCCAAGCACTAAGAAGATGCTCTGACGGTGTCATAAAACATAGCAAAGTGCTGAGCGCCCTGTCACAAAGCTTATTCCTAACTACTACAGAGAAGGAGAGTATTAAGGGGTCCCCTGACAGGGTGCCACACAGTGTAAAAAGTACTGATCACCCCACATCACATCACAGGACTGAGGCCTAATGCCTTCAGAAAAGGGCAGTACTAGGAAGGTCCTCTGACCAAGGTGTCACTTTATAGGCAAGAAACTTTTTTGTTTATACTCGTCACCTATGAATAGTTTCCTCATCAACTGAAAAACAAACAGACGTGAAAACATCAGGTTTAAGGTCGGTTCACACTAGGACGACTTGGGATCCGACTTGTAAGCCCTCAAGTCGCCCCAATTTGCCCCAAGAAGAGATTTACATTACAGTTAATGGGAGCGTCTTAATTGACACTACTGAAGTCGTTGCGACTTCAGAGCGTACTCCGTGTACTACTTGGATCCGACTTCTAGGCGACTTGTACCATTCAATTCAATGGAAGTCGCTTCCAAGTCGGATCTCCATCTATACTGAAGCGACTTTACAGTTAAAAAAATTAGTTTGCCCAGGCAAACCCCTCCCTCCCAGAGAGCTGATTATTCTGTGATTGGCCACAGCCAAAGTCGCCTGTCCTGGAGGCGACTTGAAGTCGCGTTGTAAATTGATTAAAGTCGCACTGAAGTCACGTTGAAGTCGTTGTGCAAAGTCGCGCTGAAGTCGTGTTGCCCCTGTGTGAATCGAGCCTTAAACTCAACTGAAGACAATTTGCTAACTGATGGAAAAACAGTAACTTGAATCAGTATTCATCAGTTTTTTTCAGAGCAAAAATCTAACTGATTGTACCCCTGTGGGAAAAAAATTATCTAGGAGGGTACTGAGCACCCCATGTCATGGCAAGGAACCATCTTCTACAAAGGGCCCAGAACTAGGATACTAGACAGGGGGTCACATACTATGGTGGGGTACAGAGCACCCCGTCACAGCAAGGAACTATCTTCTACAGAGGGCTCATAACTATGATACTAGACGGGTAGTCACATACTATGACTGGGTATCGAGCACCCTGTCACACTGAAGAGCTAAAAATTCTACAAAGGGTTCAGAACTAGGATACTAGACAGGGGGTCACATACTATGGTTGACTGCTGAGCACACAGTCACAGTGGAGACCTATCTTCTACAAAGGGCCCAGAACTAGGAGGATACCAGATGGTGTCACATACTATGGTTGACTGCTGAGCACACAGTCACAGTGGAGACCTATCTTCTACAAAGGGTCCAGAACTAGGAGGATACCAGATGGTGTCACATACTATGGTTGACTGCTGAGCACACAGTCACAGCGGAGACCTATCTTCTACAAAGGGTCCAGAACTAGGAGGATACCAGATGGTGTCACATACTATGGCTGGGTACCAAGCACCCTGTCACAGCGGAGACCAATTCTACAAAACTAGGATACTATGACGAGGGTCACATACTATGGTTGGGTGCTGAGCACTACATCACAGGGCTGAAGCCCATCTAATACATGACAACAGTACAGGGGGAGCTCTGCCAGGGTGTCATACAATGAGAAGGGTACTGAGCACCCAGTGTCCTGGTACTAAGGCCTAGTTACTACAAAGGAGGACAGTATTAGGGGGGTGTCACAATGTGGAATATGCCCCATTATTGAGCTGATGTCTAACTCCTCCCCAATACTAGAGGTGTCCACCTATATCATTGTGTAAGCCCCCTGTTGTCATGGAACAGAGGCCTACCCATCTACCCAATACTAGTGGTGTCCACTCATACTATAGCTGGGTATGAGTCCCCCCCCTTGTCATGAAGCTGAGGTCTATCTTCTACACAGCAGTCTGGTACTGGGAGGGACCTCTGACAGTTTGGGTGTCACATATTAGGACACGGTATTAGCCCCCCACCCCGTCACTGTAAAGGGGGCCACACACACCAATCCAGTACTAGGAAGCTCCCCTGACAGGGTGTCACTTATTGCAGTGAGAGCCTGCCCCCCCTCACATCATGATGCCGAGGGCCATCTCCTGCACAGAACGGTACAAGGAAGATCTCCTGACAGTGGGGGTATCAGATTATATCAAGAAATGACCCCCACTCTTCATCATGGATCCAAGTCTTCTTTTACACAGCAGCCCAGTACTAGGAGGATCCTCTGACAGTGGGGGTGTCAAATATTATATAAGAGGATAAACCCCCCCCCCTTGTCATGGATTTGAGGCCTTGTGCACGGCAGCCAGATCCTAGGAGGAGTACTGACAGTGGGAGTGTCCACACAATATGGCTGGGTATGAGCCCGCCCCACCCCCCCATCATGGATCTGAGGCCTATCTCCTACAGAGGAGCTCAGTACTAGGAAGCTTTATTAAAAGGGGTGTCATATATATATATTAGGGGGTCGACCGATTATCGGAGCAGCCAATTATTGGCGGCCGATATTCACATCTTTCAAATCAGTATTGGTCAGAAATGTAGCGATATTGGTCAGACCACCTCCTCCCCCTGTCCCCGCGCGGCGCTCACTGCAGTCTCTGTCAGCGGCAGAGAGATGACATCTCACTGCCCACCTCGCATCACCGCTGTTCCGCCCCTACAGCAGGGCCGCGAAGGCTGCTCTTGACAGAGCTGTGGGCAAACAGAGAGATTGTCATCTCTCACCGCCTGCATGTGGAAGTTTACCCGCTCGGACATCGTTGGGGAGAGGCTGCCAGAAGTAGTGCAAGTAGCAATGCGCTCCATCTGCGTGGCGGGGGCAAGCGACCCGCGCTCCATCCGGGTGACAGGGGGGCAAGCGACCCGCGCTCCATCCGAGTGACGGGGGCAAGCGACCCGCGCTCCATCCGGGTGACAGGGGAAGTTTACCCGCTCGGACATCGTTGGGGAGAGGCTGCCAGAAGTAGTGCAAGTAGCAATGCGCTCCATCTGCGTGGCGGGGGCAAGCGACCCGCGCTCCATCCGGGTGACAGGGGGGCAAGCGACCCGCGCTCCATCCGGGTGACAGGGGGGCAAGCGACCCGCGCTCCATCCGGGTGACAGGGAGGCAAGCGACCCGCGCTCCATCCGGGTGACAGGGGGGCAAGCGACCCGCGCTCCATCCGGGTGACAGGGGAAGTTTACCCGCTCGGACATCGTTGGGGAGAGGCTGCCAGAAGTAGTGCAAGTAGCAATGCGCTCCATCTGCGTGGCGGGGGCAAGCGACGCGCTCCAGCCGGGTGACAGGGGGGCAAGCGACCCGCGCTCCATCCGGGTGACAGGGGGGCAAGCGACCCGCGCTCCATCCGGGTGACAAGCGACCCGCGCTCCGTCCGGGTGACAGGGGGGGCAAGCGACCCGCGCTCCGTCCGGGTGACAGGGGGGGGCAAGCGACCCGCGCTCCATCCGGGTGACAGGGGGGCAAGCGACCCGCGCTCCATCCGGGTGACAGGGGGGCAAGCGACCCGCGCTCCATCCGGGTGACAGGGGGGCAAGCGACCCGCGCTCCATCCGGGTGACAGGGGAAGTTTACCCGCTCGGACATCGTTGGGGAGAGGCTGCCAGAAGTAGTGCAAGTAGCAATGCGCTCCATCTGCGTGGCGGGGGCAAGCGACGCGCTCCAGCCGGGTGACAGGGGGGCAAGCGACCCGCGCTCCATCCGGGTGACAGGGGGGCAAGCGACCCGCGCTCCATCCGGGTGACAAGCGACCCGCGCTCCGTCCGGGTGACAGGGGGGGGCAAGCGACCCGCGCTCCGTCCGGGTGACAGGGGGGGGGCAAGCGACCCGCGCTCCGTCCGGGTGACAGGGGGGGGGCAAGCGACCCGCGCTCCGTCCGGGTGACAGGGGGGGCAAGCGACCCGCGCTCCGTCCGGGTGACAGGGGGGGCAAGCGACCCGCGCTCCGTCCGGGTGACAGGGGGGGCAAGCGACCCGCGCTCCGTCCGGGTGACAGGGGGGGCAAGCGACCCGCGCTCCGTCCGGGTGACAGGGGGGGCAAGCGACCCGCGCTCCGTCCGGGTGACAGGGGGGGCAAGCGACAGGTGATGTACTGAATATTGGAACCCGATAACGGCCTGAAAGGCGGTCGAAAAATCTATATCAGCCCTCAAAAACTATATTGTTCGAATATATATATATATATATATATATATATATATCTCGGACAACGGGGATGGTACCTATCGGGGTGGGAGCCCCCCGCCCCGTTGTTATGGATGTGAGGCCTACCTCCTACAGGGAAGACCCCACTAGGTGGGTCCTCTGAAGGTGGGGGCGTGATTATATATAGCTGTGAGCACCGCCCCCCCCCATCAGGAGTCTGAGGCCTACCTCCTATATATTATTACTCTGACAATGAGGGTGTCACAGATTATATCAGGAAATGCCCCCCCTGTGAGGGATCTGGTGCCCATCCCCTACAGAACAACCCGGGGGAGGGGTGTCACATTATGGCCGGATATGACCCCCCCTGTCATGGATGTGAGGCCTAGCTCTGGCAGAGTGACAGGCCGTATTATGGGATGGGATGGGGGGATCCTCACCTTGATGTGGAAGCGGACCAGGGCCAGGCGGATGCAGTGGGCCATACAGATGGGGGGCAGGAACCAGACTTTGGGGGGCGGGGTGCCCTTGTTCTGGATGTGGCTGATGATCTGCTGGCCGGTCTGGCGCTCGTTGCTCTGCCGCTTCACCCATTCATGGAGCCGGGCCTTGTCCAGGGCGCCGTTGAAGAAGACGAAGAGTTCGATGTTGCCGGCGTAGCAGGCCTTGGCCAGGGCGGCCAGGTAGCCCAGCATGTGGTTCCATTGGCCTCCGCTCACCCAGTCGGTGTAGAAGCCGCCGTACAGCCGATGCAGGCAGTTGTCGGCGTCGATGAGCAGTCGGAGGGGAGTCTGGGGGGGTCTTTGCCGGCCGCCCCCCACCAGACTGCCCCGGGCCAATTTCTGCAGCTCCACCGGGACCACCGCGCCCGGGCATCGCTTCTCGATGTAGTCCTGGAAGCCGTGCACCCCCATGGCGGCGGGAGGGAGAGGGGCCGAGCTCGGTGTCTAGAGGAGGAGGAGCGGGGGGGTGTTGGATGGTGTGGGGGGGCTCTGCATGGCCGCGGCCGCCATGTGCTGTATCACAGAGCCATGTCCGGGGAGGTGTGCGGGAGAGACACGGGCCACCGGAAACCGGAACGGGCGGAGCCGCCGGCGAACACTCCCTGACATGGCTGGCCTGGGAGAGAGAATCCCATTCCTTTATATTAAAATCTATCCCCCTGTATACTACATCCCATCCCTGTATACTACACCTCATCCGTCTCTATACTACACCTCATCCGTCTGTATACTACCCCCCACCCCATCCCTGTATACTACACCTCATCCGTCTGTATACTACACCCCATCCCATCATCCTACACCCCATCCCCCTGTATCCTACACCCCATCCCTCTGTATAGTACACCCAATTCCTATATCCTTCACCCCATCCCCCTGTATCCTACACCCCATCCCTCTGTATAGTACACCCCATTCCTGTATACTACACTCCATCCCTGTATACTACACTCCATCCCTGTATCCTACACCCCATCCCTCTGTATCCTACACCCCATCCCCCTGTATCCTACACCCCATCCCCCTGTATCCTACACCCCATCCCCCTGTATCCTACACCCCATCCCCCTGTATCCTACACCCCATCCCCCTGTATCCTACACCCCATCCCCCTGTATCCTACACCCCATCCCCCTGTATCCTACACCCCATCCCTCTGTATCCTACACCCCATCCCTCTGTATAGTACACCCAATTCCTGTATTCTTCACCCCATCCCCCTGTATACTACACTCCATCCCCCTGTATCCTACACCCCATCCCTCTGTATCCTACACCCCATCCCTCTGTATCCTACACCCCATCCCTCTGTATCCTACACCCCATCCCTCTGTATCCTACACCCCATCCCTCTGTATCCTACACCCCATCCCCCTGTATCCTACACCCCATCCCTCTGTATCCTACACCCCATCCTTCTGTATAGTACACCCAATTCCTGTATTCTTCACCCCATCCCCCTGTATACTACACTCCATCCCTGTATCCTATACCCCATCCCTCTGTATCCTACACCCCATCCCCCTGTATCCTACACCCCATCCCCCTGTATCCTACACCCCATCCCTCTGTATAGTACACCCAATTCCTGTATTCTTCACCCCATCTCTCTGTATCCTACACCCCATCCCCCTGTATACTACACCCCATCCCTTTGTATACTACACCTCATTTGTCTGTATACTACACCCCATTCCTGTATTCTACACCCCATCCCCCTGTATACTACACCCCATCCCCCTGTATACTACACCCCATCCCTCTGTATACTACACCCCATCCCTCTGTATACTACACCCCATCTCCCTGTATACTACACTCCGCGCCTGTACATACACCCCATCCATCTGTACACCCTAACCCTGTTTATTACACCACATTACTGCATCCTGCCCATCTACTGTCACTCCCATGGCCAGCCTGAGAATCCCCATCCCTGTATACTACACCCCAACCTGGGTACTGTCACTGCTATACACTCCCTGCAATGGCTGATCAAAAAAACCCTGTCACTCTACTGTCATTGCTGTACATTACAGTGCACACTCCCTGCCTGTATACTGTCACTACCATGTTATGTCACTGCTATACACTCCTGCCATGGCTAGCCTGGGACTAAGAAATCTGTCCATGTATACTACACCTCAACCCTGTATACTATACCCTAACCCTGTATACTATACCCTAACCCTGTATACTACATCCTATCTGTGTTCTGTCTCTGCTATATACTGCACACTCCCTGCCATGGCCAGCCTGAGAAATCCCATTCCCTGCATATTATACCCTGGCCATCTACTGTCATTGCTATACACTTCCTTTCATGTCTTGCCTGTGACTGAGAATTCTATCCCTGTATACTACACCCAGGTACAGTCACCGCTATACACACCCAGCCATGGCTAATTGTTGTTTTCTTTATCGTACATCACGGGACACAGAGCACCATAATAATGACTATGTGGGTTATACGCTTACCTTTAGGTGATTGGACACTGCCAACCAATAGTAAGACGGTTCCTCCCACATAACCCCTCCTATACCGGAAGCACCTCAGTTTTTTCACCAGTGTCTTAAAGGTGATGGTCATGGCTGTTGAAGCCCTTCAATTTTTCTTCAAAGATGTCCCACTAAGGACGTCATAATCGGATCCATTCAGATGGCATAACAAAAGCTAAAGTGAATGGTACCCGAACCTCGGTTCAAGAACGAGGTATTGCTTGCAATGTGTCCTATATAGGTGCTGGACCCTTGTTAAGTTGGTATTCCTGGTCAATCTTGCCCAAGGTAAACCAGAAAGGGTGCTTTACAGATCCAGGGGTGTGGACCCCAAAATATGGGGGACCCGGTCCCTGAAGGTCCTTAGAGGCGCTACCCGCCGTGATGGGGGAAGATTGGGCCTGGTAAACAGGCCCTGCTGCTTGCTGGTAATCCTTGAAATCCTGTGTCTTACAGAGTGCCTGGTATGGCGCTCATTTTGATCAGGCGTGCGCGAATGTGCACGCCACCGGCGTGTGTAAACACCTTCAGTGTGCGCGCCGATGCTGTGCGAGTCACAGATGAGCCGCGTGCGCCAGGACGGCGCATGACGTTGGTCACGCTGATGCGCACGCTCACTCTCCAGCTAAGAGCTTATAGGGATGGAGCTCCTGGCGTGCGCGTGGACAACACAGAGCAGCATTTGGGCACGTGAGTCTGGAGGTCTTGGACACCATGGTGACAGGTTGAAGGCTGGTTGTAGTTTGTGGGGAGTACTCCTTTTCTTCCTCGTGTGTAAGCAATGTCTTCCAGAAAACGAGGTACAGGGAACAAGGCTGGCACAGGGGTAAGAGTACCTCCTTTAAAAACAGGAGACCAAACCCCATGCTGGTGAAGCCTCAGTTTCTCCTGAAAGACCTGCGGCATCTGGCCTGGCTGAGCCATTGCATTTGTCAGGCACAGTGGCCACTACCAATATACCTGCCTAGGCTTATGTTACAAAGAATGATTTGGCATCTGCCTTAACAGGCCTTGAGGGCAAAATAGCTGGCATGATTGCCTCTGTAACACAGGGGGGGAGGAAGCGTAATAGATCTCCCTCCCCTGAGCCTGGGCCAAGTGCAGAGTCACTAGAGCACCAGGACTCTTACAGCCAGATGGGTCCAGGTGATCTGGAACCAGAATGGGCAGAGGATTTGGAAGAGGTGGTCATAAAAGACCAAGAGGAAGGAGAGGCTGAAGGATCCTCAGCTGAGGACTCTGGCTCTGAAGAGCCAATTTCATCCTCCCATTCCCAAAAATTATTTATCCAATCTCTAATTGAGATAGTACGAATTGGGTTTAGGTTGCCCCCGGTTCAGGAGTCTGCACTCTCCTGTTCTACTTTGGGATCTTTGCGACCTCAGCAAACTTCCCAAGCGTTCCCTTTGCACCCATTACTGGAGCAGGTGATTTACACGGACTGGGAGCACCCTGACAGGATATACTTACCTCCAAAAAGGTTTTCTGTCTTATATCCTATGGAGGAGAAGTTCAGGAGGAAATGGGGCACACCCTTGGTGGACGCTGCCATATCTTCTGTATATAAAAGTTTAACCTGTCCAGTGGATAATGCCCAGGTATTCAAGGATCCGGCTGATAAAAAGCTAAAGTCCTTATTAAAGGCCTCCTTTTCGGTGGCTGGTGCAGCAGTTCAGCCAGCAGTTGCAGCTATTGGGATTTGCCAATCCCTAAAGGATCGCTTTAAAAGGTTGGTAAGGAACATACCTTGCCAGGAGGAATCTGCCGAGGAGTTATCGGAGATTCCTCATGTCTTATGTTTTACAGTAGAGGCATTGAAGGACTCAATCCAACAGATGTCTCGTTATGCGTTACTGTCAATCCATATGCGCAGAGTCTTGTGGCTAAACAACTGGTCGTCTGAGACACCATGTAAAAGGCTACTCGCAGCTTTTCCATTCCATGGAGAGCGCTTGTTTGGCGAGGATCTGTATAAATATATCCAAAAGATCTCTGGAGGAAAGAGGGCCTTACTCCCTATTAAAAAGAAAGGGAAGCAACCCTCTTATAAAATTCCCAATGCTCCAGGACCTAGTGCTTCTTCCCCTAAGCGGTATCGACGGCCTCATGCGCCTGGGTTTAAAAGACCCCAGGGTCAGAAGAAACACTGGACCCAAAAGACACCCAAGCCCAACTCCAAGTCTACCTTGTGAAGGGGCACCCCGCTCTCACGGGTGGGGGGCAGGCTTCGGCTGTTTGGGGATGCTTGGGAAGAACTAGTTCGAGACAGATGGGTCATTTCCACTGTAAAATACGGTTACAGAATAGAGTTTTGTGAATTTCCCTCAAATCGGTTTCTGTACTCAAGGGTTCCGTCGGATCCAAAGAAAAGAAGATGCCTATTCCTAGCTTTACAGCATCTGCTGATGCAGGGGGTAATTGTAAAGGTTCCGCACGAGGAAAGGTTCAAAGGGTTTTACTTAAACCTATTCACTGTGCCGAAGCCAAATGGGGAGGTAAGGCCCATTTTGGACCTCAAAGCTCTCAACGTCTTTTTAGACATTCGATCCTTCCGCATGGAGTCGGTTCGTTCGATAATAAAATCCCTGAGAAAGGGAGATTATTTAGCGCCCATAGATTTCAAGGACGCATACCTTCATGTGCCAATCTTCGGTCCACATCAGAGGTTCTTACGCTTCGCTGTAGAAGGCAGTCATTTTCAATTCATGGCACTACCATTAGGTCTGGCCACAGCCCCCAGGGTTTTCACAAAGATTCTGGCCTCGGTGTTGGCTTCCCTAAGATCTCAGAAGGTCTCCATAGTAGGATACCTGGACGATCTTCTAAGGGGTTGCTCTTGCCCCATGCTGATTCAAAACGTGTCAAGAACAGTACGGGTTTTACAACGCCTAGGTTGGATTCTAAATTTGGACAAGTCAGCTCTTTGTCCGACCCAAGCCTTGGTGTATCTGGGTCTGGTCTTGGACACCGCCCAAGAAAAGGTGTTTCTGCCCCCCTTAAAGGTCGCCTCCATAGTGGAACTGGTCCAGAAGGTGAAAAGAGAACTACCACCTTCTATTCGGCTGTGCATGAGGTTACTGGGCAAGATGGTGTCATCCTTCAGCGCAGTACCATATGCACAGTTCCACTGCAGAGTGTTCCAGAACAGTATTCTAAAGGTCTGGGACAAGTCGGCTCGAATCTTGGATCAGCCGATGGTTCTATCTCCACAGGTACTATGGAACCTTTCTTGGTGGTTAAAAACCAGCAATTTGAAAAGAGGGAAATCTTTCCCACCAGTAGCCTGGAAAGTCGTAACTACAGACGCCAGTCTTCTTGGCTGGGGAGCAGTCCTAGAGGAGGCGTCTGTTCAGGGAGTATGGTCCCAGACAGAAAGGACCCTGCCCATCAATCTATTGGAGATTCGGGCAGCTCGTCTGGCTCTGCGATTCTGGACATCCAGATTGCGGAGTCTTCCTGTCAGAGTCCAGTCCGACAACTTCACGGTGGTGGCATATATCAACCACGAGGGAGGTACCAGGAGTCAGGCAGCCCAGAGAGAGGTAAACCATATATTGACTTGGGCAGAAAAACATGTGCCGTTCCTTTCGGCAGTGTTTATCCCAGGGGTGGACAATTGGCAGGCAGATTTCCTAAGTCACAGAGAAGGAAATATACCAATCAATTCTGCGCTGCCCTAAGGAAAAAAGAATAAGCAGCTAACACGGCCAGTAGAATATGTGCATATAGGAAGGAAAACAAAATAAGTGTAGCGCTAAACATAGTTGGACATTTAAGATTGTTTTAGCGCTACACTTATTTTGTTTTCCTTCCTATATGCACATAGATTTCCTAAGTCGCCAGAAATTGTTGCCAGGGGAATGGTCCCTGCACCCCAAGGTTTTTCTACAGATCTGCCAATACTGGGGGACCCCAGATGTGGATCTGCTGGCATCCAGATTCAATGCCAAGCTGGACAGGTTTGTCTCCAGGACCAAGAATCCGCTTGCTGTCGGGATAGATGCATTAGTAGTTCCTTGGGATCGGTATTCTCTGATATATGCCTTTCCCCCCATCCAAATTCTGCCGCACTTATTACGCAGAATACAGGAGGAGCAAAAACCAGTGATCCTGGTGGCCCCAGCGTGGCCCCGGAGATCCTGGTACTCGGAGATTGTGAAGTTGGCAGTAGGGGACCCATTGGTCCTTCCATGCCGTTCAGACCTGTTGTCTCAAGGACCCATATTTCATCCTTCTTTACAGTTGCTGAATTTGATGGCTTGGCTATTGAGACCAGACTGTTGAAAGACCGTGGTATTATGGGTTCAGTCTTGTCTACCTTGATAAACGCTAGAAAGTCGGTTTCTAGAGCTATCTATTATAGAGTCTGGAAGTCGTACATTTCTTGGTGTGAGGAGAGGAAATAAAACCCTCGTAGATATACAATTGGAAGGGTTCTTGCCTTTCTTCAAGCAGGAGTAGACTTGCAGCTCGCTTTAGGGACAATTAAGAGACAGATTTCGGCCTTATCGTTTTTTTCCACAGACCAATTGCATCCCATTCTTTGGTGTGAACCTTTGTCAAGGGAGTAACACACCTGAGGCCGCCGGTTAAACCACCTTTATGTCCCTGGGACTTAAATTTGGTACTGTCAGCCTTACAGAGTCAACCGTTTGAACCTATTAGGCATATTCCTTTTGTCATATTGACCAGAAAATTAGTTTTTTTGGTGGTATAACATCGGCTAGAAGGGTGTCAGAATTGGCCTCCCTTTCTTGCAAAGAACCCTTTATGATTCTTCATCAGGACAGAGTGGTCATGCGCCCTCGTCCGGATTTTTTACACGACGGTAGTTTCCAAATTTCATTTGAATCAGGATATTATTTTACCTTCCTTTTTTCCAAACCCTAAGACTAGGGAGGAAAGGTAGCTTCACTCACTGGATGTGGTGAGGGCGATCAAAGTTTACTTGAAAATGTGTGCTCCCTTTCGGAAGACTGACTGTTTTTTGTCTTGCCTGAGGGTCCTATAAAAGGACAGCTGGCAACAAGTTCAACTATATCCAGATGGATTCGTCAGACTATTATCCAGGCGTATGGATTAAAGCACAGGGTTCCACCTTGGGGTTTAAAGGCACACTCCACGAGAGGAATTAGTGCATCATGGGCAGTACGCCAGCAGGTGTCTATGGTTCAGGTTTGCAAAGCGGCCGCTTGGTCTTTAGTTCATACGTTTACCAGGTTCTACCAGGTGGATGTGAGATCTCAAAGGGAGACTGTTTTTGGCCACAGTGTTCCCCCCCTCCAGATGCATTGCTTTAGGACATCCCACATAGTCATTATTATGGTGCTCTGTGTCCCGTGATGTACGATAAAGAAAAATTGATTTTTAAAACAGCTTACCTGTAAAATCCTTTTCTTGGAGTACATCACGGGACACAGAGGTCCCTCCCCTCTTTCTGGGATCGTCATTGCTTGCTACAAAACTGAGGTGCTTCCGGTATAGGAGGGGTTATATGGGAGGAACCGTCTTACTATTGGTTGCCAGTGTCCAATCACCTAAAGGTAAGCGTAGAACCCACATAGTCATTATTATGGTGCTCTGTGTCCCGTGATGTACTCCAAGAAAAGGATTTTACAGGTAAGCTGTTTTAAAAATCCATTTTTCTAAAACTTGCCAATATAATGCCATGTAGTCAGGTCCATAAATATTGGGACATCGACACATTTCAAATCTTTTTGGCTCTATACACCACCACAATGGATTTGAAATGAAAGGAACAAGATGTGCTTTAACTGCAGACTTTCAGCTTTAATTTGAGGGTATTTACATCCAAATCAGGTGATCAGTGTAGGAATTACAACAGTTTATATATGTGCCTCCCACTTTTTAAGGGACCAAAAGTAATGGGACAATTGGCTGCTCAGCTGTTCCATGGCCAGATGTGTGTTATTCCCTCATTATCCCATTTACAAGGAGCAGATAAAAGGTCCAGAGTTAATTTCAAGTGTGCTATTTGCATTTGGAATCTGTCGCTGTCAACTCTAAATATGAGATCCAAAGAGCTGTCCCTATCAGTGAAGCAAGCCATCATTAGGCCGAAAAAACAAAACAAACCCATCAGAGAGATAGCAAAAACATTAGGTGTGGCCAAATCAACTGTTTGGAACATCCTTAAAAAGAAAGAACGCATTGTTGAGCTCAGAAACACCAAAAGACCCGGAAGACCACAGAAAACAGCTGTGGTGGATGACCGAAGAATTCTTTCCCTGGTGAAGAAAACACCCTTAACAACAGTTGGCCAGATCAAGAACACTCTCTAGGAGGTAGGTGTATGTGTGTCAAAGTCAACAATCAAGAGAAGACTTCACCAGCGTGAATACAGAGGGTTCACCACAAGATTTAAACCATTGGTGAGCCTCAAAAACAGGAAGGCCAGATTAGAGTTTGCCAAACAACATCTAAAAAAGCCTTCACAGTTCTGGAACAACCTCCTATGGACAGATGAGTTCAAGATCAACTTGTACCAGAGTGATAGGAAGAGAAGAGTATGGAGAAAGAAAGGAACTGCTCATGATCCAAAGCATACCACCTCATCAGTGAAGCATGGTGGTGGTGTCATGGCGTGGGCATGTATGGCTGCCAATGGAACTGGTTCTCTTGTATTTATTGATGATGTGACTGCTGACAAAAGCAGTAGGATGAATTCTGAAGTGTTTTGGGCAATATTATCTGCTCCTATTCGGCAAAATGCTTCAGAACTCATTGGATGGCGCTTCACAGTGCAGATGGACAATGACCCGAAGCATACTGCGAAAGCAACCAAATAGTTTTTTTAGGGGATAGAAGTGGAATGTTATGCAATGGCCAAGTCAATCACGTGACCTGAATCCAATTGAGCATGCATTTCACTTGCTGAAGACAAAACTGAAGGGAAAATGCCCCAAGAACAAGCAGGAATTTAAGACAGTTGCAGTAGAGGCCTGGCAGAGCATCACCAGGGATGAAACCCAGCGTCTGGTGATGTCTATGTGTTCCAGACTTCAGGCTGTAATTGACTGCAAAGGATTTGCAAGCAAGTATTAAAAAGTGAAAGTTTGATGGATGATTGTTAATCTGTCCCATTACTTTTGGTCCCTTAAAAAGTGGCAGGCACATATACAAACTGTTGCAATTCCTACACAGTTCACCTGATTTGGATGTAAATACCCTCAAATTAAAGCTGAAAGTCTGCAGTTAAAGCACATCTTGTTCGTTTCATTTCAAATCCATTGTGGTGGTGTATAGAGCCAAAAAGATTAGAATTGTGTCAATGTCCCTATATTTATGGACCTGACTGTATATTTCCCTCATGAGCTAAGCAACCCCCAGATCACACACCATAACGTATGACTGACCACACCACTCATACATACATACACACATACAATAACTCAAGTGTACATTTACTAACTGAACACAATTTGTCACACAGTACCCAGAGGGAAACTCCTAATTGCCTCTGTTTTTGAAGGACAAAGGCCCTGATTCATCAAGTTTCTAAATAGCAATTTAGGCATGCTAATATGACATGCAACCATATTAACTGAGAGACCACTTTACCATCAACTTGATGAGTCTGGGTTAGCCTCTCTTTTGGTTTAAAAAAAAAGTGCAGGCAAAGCCTTTTTGGCCATACTCTTGTGGGTCACAGAAACTCTTGTGCTCCCTAGTGACCCAGAATCAGTCGACAGCTGGCTGACACAGCAGAGCTGCTTTAGGCTGACATGGCAGAGCAGCTTTAGGCTCTGGAATGATCCCGACCATATTGTCAGGATCCAACCAGCTGCCTGACAGCTGACTCTGCCTCTTAGCACACAGTTGAGACCTGGTGTCAGTTGTGCCTGCCCCTCTCCTGCCAGGCGCTCCAGTGAGGAGGAGCAAAGCAGAGAGCAATGACTATCGGTCATCACTCTCTGCTCTGAGCAATCAGCAGTCATGTGTTCTTGGGCTTAGAGGTGACATGGGACCCGGGCACACAGAGGGGCCCCAACAGCAGGAGGAATCAGTGTGGTCGGGCGGAGGGGCAATTACAGAAAGATGCCCTGGGCGGCTCTCTGCAGGAGATGAAAGCCAGTTTCTCTCCCTCCCACTGGCTTTCAGCTGCTGCAGGGAGAGACACAGGGCATCATTCCTGTAATTGCTTCCTCCGCACTGATCCCCCTCCCTGTTCTGCTTCAGATCCTCCCCCCCATGTGCCCCCCTGTCACTGTGCTGCCCCCCCCCCCCCCCCCCCCGTGGCACTGCAAGCTTCCCTGTCCTGTAAAAAAAAAATTGTAAAAAAAAAACTAACATTGTAATAAATAATTTTTTTAAATTGTATACATTTAAAAAAAAATGTAAAAAAAACAATTAAGGGTTAATTCACACAGGTTCTGTTATGTTTGTGTCTGCTAGTAATGATTTTAGTGTATTTTTACTGAAAATAATGTTTAGATATATTGGGGGGGGGGCGCGGGTCCTGCCAGGTAGGCTGTATGGGCCGCAGCATCACACCAATGTTGCAGCATAAGGGTGAGTCTGTATGTTTCTATTTTTTAGAATCCCAAATTTAATTTAATTTAAAGCCTAACTCAATGTTTACTGTGTCTTTAATTAGTTTGTTTAACCCCAAGGAACTATTTACTTCACTAACAGATGTGCCTGCCCAGGGCACTGTATAAACTGGGTGTACCATCAGCTACATACAATACACAGCACTGTGTTCCGGCAGCAGAATGAAAACTTCCTGTCCTACTCCCAAATCAGAATCAAGTTGGACTGAGCACTGCTCAGCCATTCACAGGAAGCTTTGTACTCTATGAATGGATACAAAGCGTCTTCTGATTAGATGAGGCGGAGATGATGTCAGGATCTCTACCTCTGCCAATCGAAGGAAGCCTTGTATTCAGTCATAAATTACAAAGCCTTCTGTGAATGGCTGAGCAGCGCTCAATTTAACTCGATTTTGTTCTGGGAGCGGGACAGGAAGTTCCCATCCCACTGCCTGAACACAGTGCTGTATACTGTATGTAGCTGATGGTACATTCAGTCTATACAGTGTGCCCAGCAGGCACATCTGTTAGTGAAGGTAAAAGTTTGTGGCAGTTCAAGGCTAAACAAACTATTTACAGGCAGATATCTATGACACTAGTTATTGCAGCCCAGTAATCATTAACAGGTAATCAAAAAAACATATTTTGTAATTCTTTATCTTGGACGGGGTGTATAATTAGAAATCCACAGCCAGAATACATTCCTTAGAAAAATATTCCAGTCAGATATACAGTATCTCACAAAAGTAAGTACACCTCTCACATTTTTGTAAATATTTTATTGCCGTATATAGTCGAGTATAAGTCGACCCGAATATAAGCCGAGGCACCTAATTTTACCACAAAAAACTGGGAAAACTTATTGACTCGAGTATAAGCTTAGGGTGAGAAATGCACAGCTACTGTAAGTGGAAAAGAGGGTCAACGATGCCCATTTTCAGCCTCACTGTGCCCATTTGCATGCCACACTGTGCCCATTTGCAGCCACAGGTCCCCCGAACTTCAAACTCGGTAGTTAAGGGTTCCTAGATGCCCCCTAGCTGCAACCAAAATTTGGGGTCTCTTGACCCAAAGTGTCCCGAAATGACATTGCTGCAGGTGGACACAGTTGACCGATTTTGGGGCCCTGTATCTCGGGGCCACTTGGTGCTTGGAACCCCAATTTTGGTGTGCAAACCCAGTGGAACTAGTACTACAACATATACAAAGCTGGGGTTCCTAGCACCAAGTGGCCCCGAGATACGGAGCCCCAAAATCGGTTCGGAAAATGTCAAGCACTTTTCTGCAGCAGAGAATGACATTTTCTGAACTGAATTTGGGGCCCAATGTTTCGGGGCCACTTGATGAAACCCCAGATTTGGATACATTGTAGTACTAGTTCCACTGGGTTTGCACACCAAATTTGGGGTTCCTAGCACCAAGTGGCCCCGAGATACGGGGCCTCAAAGTCGGTTCAGAAAATGTCATTCTTTGCACCAGAAAAGTGCTTGACTCGAGTATAAGCCGAGGGGGGGCACTTTCAGCACAAAAAAATGTGCTGAAAAAATCGGCATATGCTCGAGTATATACGGTATATCTTTTCATGTGACAACACTGAAGAAATTACACTTTGCTACAATGTAAAGTAGTGAGTGTACAGCTTGTGTAACAGTGTAAATTTGTTGTCCCCTCAAAATAACGCAACACACAGCCATTAGTGTCTAAACCGCTGGCAACAAATGTGAGTACACCCCTAAGTGAAAATGTCCAAATTGGGCCTAAAGTGTCAATATTTTGTGTGGCCACCATTATTTTTAAGCACTGCCTTAACCCTCTTGGGCATGGAGTTCACCAGAGCTTCACAGGTTGCCACTGGAGTCCTCTTCCACTCCTCCATGACGACATCACGGAACTGGTGGATGTTAGAGACCTTGCTCTCCTCCACCTTCCATTTGAGAATGCCCCACAGATGCTCAATAGGGTTTAGGTCTGGAGACATGCTTGGCCAGTCCATCACCTTTACCCACAGCTTCTTTAGCAAGACATTGGTTGTCTTGGAGGTGTGTTTGGGGTCGTTATCATGTTGAAATACTGCCCTGTGGCCCAGTCTCCAAAGGAAGGGGATAATGCTTTGCTTCAGTATGTCACAGTACATGTTGGCATTCATGGTTTCCTCAATGAACTCTAGCTCCCCAGTGCCGGCAGTCCCAGACTATGACACTCCGACCACCATGCTTGACTGTAGGCAAGACACTTGTCTTTGTACTCCTCACCTGGTTGCCACCACACATGCTTGACACCATCTGAATCAAATACGTTTATCTTGGTCGCATCAGACCACAGGATATGGTTCCAGTAATCCATGTCCTTGGTCCGCTTGTTTTCAGCAAACTTTGCAGGCTTTCTTGTGCATCATCTTTAGAAGAGGCTTCCTTCTGGGATGACCATGCAGACCAGTGTGTGTTGAGTTATTTTGAGGGGACAGCAAATGTACACTGTTATACAAGCTGTACACTCACTACTTTACATTGTAGCAAAGTGTAATTTCTTCAGTGTTGTCACATGAAAAGGTATAATAAAATATTTACAAAAATGTGAGGGGTGTACTTTTGTGAGATACTGTAAGTACAGCCAATACATCAATAAAAACACAAGGTATAACCGACATGTGGGTGATCGTGGGGTGACTTGTAAGTTAACCAAAAAGGGACAATAAAGCCTGACATATCAGACACACAGAGGTTGGGAAATATATATTTGAAAGGACCCCTGGTACTCTGACTGGGCACCTCTGCCAGTACTGAGTCTCCTGTCCTCCAAACACACCCTCAGCCGGCAGACTCGCCATAACCAGCTTTTAACCCCCAATCTCGAGGCAAACCACACAGATGTTGAGGGTTAAACATGCAGAGCATAAAACTTAACTATTAAGTACAAAACATACACTTTTAAACACAGTTAGAGACATACCCCTTAGCCTTGTCATAGAGGGGGTAGGGGACAAGGAAGAACCAATGGAAACTTGACACTTGTACATTTAAACAGAAACTAAAGTTGAAACACATAAAAGGGATTATGACACGCGGGCAGCCCCTCCTTACACATTCCCTGCTGGGATGCGTCTCCACACCTTTTGCCTACGTGCCATGACATAACATAATTAAACACAATAACAAGAGGGGGGGGGGGGATGGGGAGAAGGGATGCAACTTATATGGGGACATAATTACATTATCCCAATGCCATTTTGTCCCCAAGTCTCCTAGCCCCACGCTTTGAGCATACCGCCATTTTGTATATGCCTTTATCAGCTAAAAGTACATTGTTTGCGGAATAAAAGTATGTATTTAGCCCAGCCGGGCCAATAGGTATAAGTAGCCAGAAACGGCTCCACGAGCCCGGCCGCAGATACCGCGTTCACCCGGTTCTGATGAACCAGCGACCACGGACACAAATGTCTGGAGGTGGCGTCTTCTCCTGGTTGCGGGACAAGGCAAATAGCCCCCAAATCTCCTGTTCTCTGCTGGGCCATAGTCTGTGGGTAGAAGCCCAGCACACAGCCCCCTCCAAAACACACAGTGACAGTTGGTTCTGTCACAATATACTCATATCGTCAGATGTTAGTGTTTAAGATATCACTTGAAAAGAAACATAAGAATCTGTTTTAGTTGTCACCTTGTCTGGGGTTTTACTACAGAGGAACCTCTTTGGAGGAATGGGTTTGAGACAAAGACCTCAAAATGGGGGAAAAGCCTTGTGATGAGGTAAAACTTCAGGTGTGAGTTATGTAGAAAAAAGAGGAGGAGGGATTATTATGAAGTGAAAAATAGGAGAAAAGTTATGCCTACAGTTCCAGAGCCACCACCAGTTCCCCATGCCCAAAAACACCAGCACTAGATCAAGGGATGATAAACAATTGCTACTCAATAAAGCTAAAGGGAGGCTGGTGTTGAATGTAGAATAGAACCGTATTGAGTAGAACAGGTAATTGCCATCCACGGAAGCCAGATGTCACCAAATGTAGCTTCTCTGTTGCCGTCAGCTCTTCCATTGACCTTATCTCACTGATCTTGGCAAGCCACTAGCCTAGGGTGGTGGGTGCCATATGCTTCCAAAGATCTGAAATGCAACAACATGCGGAGTTCAGCAGGTGGACTGTCAGAGAGGACTTATACTTTTTCATGAAGACCTGGTTGACATGTAACAAATATCCAATAGTATCTTTACCTAGGTCCATCAAAGTCAGCTGGAGGATTATTTTACAGACCTCTGTCCAAAAGGTCTGTAATACTGGACATTGCCAGAAGATATACAAGAGGGTTCTGAGGTCCTTAAAGTGGTAGTAAAGTCCCTTCTCTTCACTTGTACCTACAGGTAAGCTTACAATTAGGCTTACCTGTAGGTACAATTAATATTTCCTAAGCGTGCACCATTTAGGAGATATTCACATCAGCAGTAGGCAATTATGTCACCCGCACATGCGCAGAAACACTTTGTATTCAGGGCACACAGTGGTGGTGATTTACGAAAGACGCGCGCCATCATTAGAGGCGCACGGCGAGGTGCAACTCACATTTCCATATTTACTAAACGGTGCAGCGGTAACAGAGCTTGAATCCCCCATTTACTATAGCGATCTCGGCGCATGGGAGGATGCAATCTGCGCTACTATGGACATGGCGCACGGCAGCTTCAGTTCAATATTGACAGAAAGTGGAGGTGCCAATATTATGGGGTGATGTGAGGAAGTTTAGTAACAACTGCCCAAAATAGAATGAGAAAGTAACTTTTTCAGAGAAAACTTGCTGTGCCTGCAAGTACATTTAGAACTGCGTGAGATCAATGTAAGCAATGCGCAAGCGGCTCTTGTGCTCGTTCACATGAGTTTGTTCACTGCGCGGCCAAAATCTGAGTAAATGTTAAGCAACGTACATGCAATTGCATGAGTTGAACAGGCGCACCTCTAAACTTGACAACATTTTTTTTTTACGCTGGTTCACCTCTATGTATTTTTTAAAGGCGATTTGCACACAAGTCATGTTAGCATGTTACGTTGCCAACATGTGACATGCACCTTGTTAAAATTATGTAAAAAGACTCTCGCTCCTCTAGCTCCTCCTAAAAGGGCATTTAACCTCCCCCCCTAATGCATATGATTTCCTTGGGCTAGCTTTTGCTTTTAAAGGGGAACTCCACACTTCATTCTCCAATGCTCTTGACTCCCCCCTCTAACCCCTTGGATTTCCATGGGCTAGCTTTTGCTTTTAAAGGGGAACTCCACACTCCACTCCATTCTCAAAAGGCTGTGAGCTGCCTTCATCAATTCAAACCACATCCTTGTGGTCCTTGTGTGGGGACTAGCAAAACTAACAAGTCAGTTCCCATAGACTGAAATGGTAACTTTTGCCCATGTTAGGCTCTTTGTTTGCCCCCCTGGACCGGGGGGGGGGTGTTTGTCCCATCTGTAATTTTGTAGCATGCTGGATGATGTCTGGACAGGGGGGTGGCTTATTTTGAGCTAGCTGCAATTGGGTTGTTCTGGGCATGCTCAGGGACTTTGTTGGTTTTGTGTGTGTGTGGTCTTTGCAAAACAGATGTGTTTTTGAGCAAGTATTTTACTTTTGTTTATTTTTTTTGGGGGGGGGGGGATTTTTCCCTGAAATATTTTTGATGTTGTCAATGTTTGTAGATTGTTAGTTTCCCTTTGATGTAATTGTCTGTGCTGCATTATTTTGCAAAATCTTCCTCAAGATGTTGTGACTAATAAATGTTTAAATCCTTAAGAGGCTGTCTGTTTGTGGGTGCAGTACTTTTAACTTCTGTTAATTTCCTCTGCAAAATGGTTAGACCTCAAAACCATATTCTGTTAGTGTCTCAAATTAACAATCATGTGTTTTTTGCTTTCCTTGCTCTTTTCCAAGTCCTGTTTTGTTGACCAATAAAATTTGTAGTAAATTTTTGTTTTTATGTGTTTTGTTAACAATTTGTTTTGCAGATGCATGCTCAATCCAAGTAATGCATTTTACACCCCCCCCCCCCCCCCCCCCCAAACAATTTTCATGCAACAGATTTCCCAGCTGCAGCTTAACTAGGCTGATTGGCATGACAAAACAAAAAATGTGTGATTTGTCTAAAAACTACTTTCCTGGTGCCTTCATGGTAGCATATGCATGGATTGTGCGTATGCTGCCATGGATAGGCACCAGGAAAGGAAAATTACAGAGAGGTAAGTATTCAATTTTCCATTTTAGTGCAGTGGTTCTCAGCCTCAGTCATCAAGTACCCCCGACAGGACATGTTTTGGGAATTTATCTTAGCTGTCCAAAATACCAAGCCATTGACTCTGATTTAAAGCACCTGAGCAAGATAAAGGAAAACCTGCAAACATGCCCTGTTGGGGGTACTTGAGGACAGGATTGAGAACCACTGATTTAGAGCAGTGAGCTAAAATCTAGCTCAAGACAATCCTATTCTAATTGTGGGCATTTGAGGGAAACCAAGTGAGTGTTAAAACCCCTGCTTGTCTTTTTTAGGTTGGGCTTTTGTGTGCAATTTGCCTAATGGGGACACTAGTTAGATTAACCTGTGTGTCCCCATTAGGCAAATTGCACTCTAGCACTTTGTGTACACCCCAAATTATTAGATATTTTGGGCTTTATTAAAGGCAAATCCACTCTGCAATACAAGTGTACTCACTGTAAATCGGAGGGTTTTACCCTCACTTTCTGTTTGGCTATGTGACAGTAAGTGAATAAATTTGATGGAGAAACTGGCAAAATTTGGGAGGTGTCTTTACCCTATCAGGGGGTATAGACATCCCCAAAAACTGACAAGACTTCTAATCCCTCTGCACTCTATCCCCAAGCAAAAACAAGAGGGGATTTAATTTAGTTTAACTTTTCAAAGACACATTCCTAAGTTCAACTGTGATGCATGTCAATGGCCCATTTAGACCTTGTTTAATAGAAAACACCAGTTGCCATTCACTATAAACATTTGTTAGTCCAGTCCTGGAAATCTGCATCTGCTTTACTATTAATTTCCATAAAAATTGGGTTCCTGCAGCTAGATGCGTGACCGCTGTGTATGTGAGATGCGCAACTGCTGTGTGCGCGGAGGTATGTACCCGCGGCGCATATCTGGCTCCCGGAAGTGGTGGCCAGCACACAGGAATGATATCACGCCCCTCCAGGAAGTTGCTTGTACTGTCGCTAATTTCTTCCCCCCACCATGCCCCGCTCACTGTTCTCTGAGGAAGAGATGATCGTTATTTGCAAATTAAGATAACTTTTTATTTATTTTTACATGGTGTGGTGTTTGTGTGGGTCATGTGTGTATGTCTAAATGATTTGGCCTCAAAACACCCACCTACTTCCTGTGTACAGATTCACTTTGGGGCCAATGTATATTGCTTCCTGCTTCAGTGTGTGTGTGTGTGTGTATATATATATATATCTATAGATGTAGGTTCTTGTGTCCACCAGCAGAGAGAAGTTGGGTAGATGCCACACTCCCAATTCTGGAGCCATAATAATGGTCTAGCACAGGGGTCTTCAAACTACGGCCCTCCAGTTGTTCAGGAACTACAATTCCCATCATGCCTAGTCATGTCTGTGAATGTCAGAGTTTTACAATGCCTCATGGGATGTGTAGTTCCGCAACAGCTGGAGAGCCGTAGTTTGAAGATTCCTGATCACTCTAGCATGTCTTGAAAAAAGGTGGTTTTTCATGTGCCTTGTATAATGCCCAAGAATCGTTTGGAAAATACAAGTGGGTCATGGCACATCTACATTCCAAATTTGCCACTTAGGATGGTCATGCACTATGCAATCTGATTGGCCAATCTCTTTACAACTCGATATTTAAGCAAAATAGGTATTAGAAAGACGCACTTGAACAATTAATTCAAATGATAGGAAATCAAACAGGCTCTTCTAAATCTAATTTATTTAAGATCTAACTGATTGCAGTGTATGGTCACCTTTAACCACTCGCCTACAGGGCACTTACACCCCCTTCCTGCCCAGGCCATTTTTCAGCTTACAGCGCTGTCGCACTTTGAATGACAATTGCGGTCATGGTACATTGTACTACATCATTTTCTTCACACAAATAGAGCTTTCTTTTGGTGGTATTTAATCACTGTTGGTTTTTTTTTATTTCTTACAAAAAAAAGACCAAAAATTTTGAAAAAAACATTTTTTTTCTTAGTTTCTGTCAGTAAATGTTGTCTATTTTCTACTTCACTGATGTGCGCTGATGAGGCGGCACTGATGGGCACTGACAGGCTAAACTGGTGGGCATTGATGAGGTGGCACTTAATGGCACTGATTAGGTGTCACTTATGTGGAGGCACTAATATGCCGCACTTATGGGCTCTGATAGGTGGCACTGATGAGTACTGATAGGCGGCACTGGTGGGCACTGATAGGCGGTACTGATGGGCATTGATAGGTGGCACTGATGGGCAACACTAATGGGCATTGATCGACAGCAGTGATGGGCAGCACTGATAGCCAGCACTGACTGGCATCGCTAATGGGCACTGGTTGGTGGCACTTGTGGGCACTGATTGCTGGCAATGGTGGGCACTGATTGGTGACACTGTTGGCACTATATTGTAATCAGGGCACCGATGATCAGTGGCCTTATTACATGTGTAGACGTCCCCTTGCATGGAGATGCCGCTGATCGGCTCTCCTCGCCACATACTCTGTCAGTGTGAGGCGAGGGGCACCGATTACCGACATCTTTGTGTTTACATGTGACAGCTGATCACATGGTTAAAGAGCCGTGGACGCGGCTCTTTACAGAGATCGGGGTCGTGCTGTGTCCTAGCAACACGGTGCGGCCGCGATCGCTGCACTGCGCACGAGAGCGGCCGTTTCTGGGATGCCATCATATGACGTCGTCTCAGAACGAGAGCCGCCCCACAGTCATTTGATGGAGGGCGGGCCGCAACTAGTTAAAGATCAAGATCTGAAAATATTAATTTATTAGGTTTAGAAACACTCCTCTGTTCTTTGTAATGTATTGAAAGATTTGAGTAAAAAAAAAAGAAAAAAACCCATTTCAAAGATATATTAGAAGTAATAGGAATGAGATTAGCATCAAAAGGGTTAATTAACTGAGAACACCTACTAATTGCCTAACAAGACATATCCAATAAGATGAAATTAACCAATTGTATCGGGCGTGCGCTATTATCAATGAGAAAACCGCAGTTACCCTAGCGATAGTTGCAGTTTATTTATTATCGCTATTTGCGCTTCAATGTGTGCCTGTTCACACGTTCGATTAATGTATGAACTGGTGCAGTGCCTTCTTCTTAGTAAATCACCCCCAGTGTGTCACTGAATGCAGAGCCCCGTGCCATGGCGTCAGCACGGCCCTGGCCATTTAAATGGTCAGAGCCTGCGAACCCGGAAGGTAGACCAAGTAAAGATGGAAGCGCCGGGGGATCCATGACAGCGCTGCTCTGGAGAGCTCTGTGTGTGGGTAAGCTTGTTGTAATGTGCTAGTATGAGGTGCATACTAGCACATTATAGCTAAGACCTGCAGAGGACTCATTTTTTATTTTCTTTTAGGTGGTTTCCTACTGCTTCAAATGTATTATTTAAATGCAAGCAGTGTAAGTACCTGAGTTTGACCTGGTATCAACCTCTTGCAGTCCCTGTACAGCAGGGCTTGAGTGAGAGGAAGAATCAGTACAAGAAACCAGTCAATTAATTTGCTGACAATGAGCCACTGGCTTCCACTGCTGTCAGTCAAATCCTGTGATTACGGAGTGGGGGGTGGGCAGATGCACGCTGTCTGTGTGTATAGACGCAGGCAGACTTGGCTCAGGATTGAGCTGCAGGTGCAGGATCTGTCATTGTGCCTGTCTGGCTTATGCATAGTACATTGCGCATTTGCCAGCTTGGTACAGTGTCAACATCCACCTATTGTGGCATCGAGGCAGATCTCTAAAAGACAGGAGCCCCTACTGCACATACACCAGCTAGGCAGCGCTACTGGCTTCTACTGCTCCCATACCAGCCAGGCACAGTGCCAGCAGCCCTACTACTGTGCACAGGGCACACTCCTGAGGGTAAAAAAGTAATCAAAAGGTAAGGAATTTGGGCCCAAAAAATATTTTACACTATTTGTGTGGACCTTAAAGTGGTTCCAAATACTTACGCAAGTCCTGTATCGATTTGACTCTGTGCTCGTCCACAGGTCTTCTCTCCTCTGTCCGCTCTCTCACAGGCTTGTTTGGGAGCAGCGGGAGTCATTGGCTCCTGCCACTGTCAGTCAAATCCAGTGAGCGGGGGGGTGGGGCCAAGCCACACTGTGTGTGTGTCAGTGGACACACACAGCAGGCTCAGGATCGTGTCTTCACTTGTGCCACCATAGAAAGTGGCTTCCTATGGTGACACATGCAGAGGCGGAGGAGTCTAGAGTGCTGGTGGGGGACCCCAGAAGAGGAGGTTTCGGGCTACTTTGTGTAATACCATTGCATTTTTTCCACTGACCACCAATGTAAGGGATATTTTTCCCATTGACACCCAATTAATTAATTTTAGCGGTCCACTTCCTCTGGAGTAAAAAGGCTGAGAAAGGTGCTCTAAACATATGTTGGCTAAGGCATGTCTAAAACGGAAAAAAAAAAAAAATCTACTTTCTTAGGTCTTGTGCACACTGACACCTAAAACCTCCAGGCGTTTTTTTTACTGATCTAAATGCAGCCCATTGTTTTTAATAGGCCTGTACACACAGGTGCGTAAACATGTGCTGCATATAGATCAGTAAAAAACAATACAAAAATCTGCGTTGCCGGTCAGTATTTTGACCCATGTATACCCAAAAATACATGCATATACACACAAATATGTGCTTACACAACACTCCCTTGATTAAAATAAATCTAGAAGAAGAATTTTTACGCATGTGTACATGTACATGCAAATACACACAAGTGCTATACAGCTCATCCTTGCTTTTTTTCTGCTAGGAATGTCTGATTATCATATATCAGTAGTGTGTGATTACCCTTATGGTTTTGGCTGTAAGCGCTTAGCACTATTAGATGTGTCTACTGTATAGGAATAAACCCACATTGTGTGCGCAAAGCGACCACAATGGGCCCATTTAGACTTATGCACTGCAGCACACTATCATTTTTGAAAGTAGCGGCCAACAAGTGGCAGCACCCCAAAACCAGAGGGGTATTTACTGTGCATGCATGGATCTTCATGTGCAGGCCATGCTTAGATGTTTGAATCATACGCTCTCCGTTTATCCCTGCCCTTGTTATTATTTATTTATTTTTTAGTAATCATCCTCATTGTGTCTCAAATTCGATTCCAGTCCCTTAATCACAGGTAAATGTTCGTGTGACATTTTCCTAAAGCTGACTACTATACATTATACAGTACAATCTGATTACACAGTCGCTTTAGATCTACCAGCAACTGTAGAAAGGCCTCTGCGATTGGACAGAAATTGATTTAATTTGGTAAATGTAAATAATACTGTATTTTACCATCAGATTGTAGAGTGCACAGTGTATTTGTGTGTATATATGGGTCAAAATACTAATCAGCAACGCATATTTTTAAATTTATTTACTGATCTATATGCAGCGCATGTTTAAACGCTTGTGTGTACACATTAAAAACAATGGGCTGCATTTTGATCAGTAAAAAAAAAAAAAAAAAGTGCCTGAATGCCAATAAATGTGGTGTTTTTTTAGGTGTCAGTGTGCAAGAGCCCTAAGAAAGTACTTTTTTTTTTTTAGTTTTAGGCATGCCTCAGTCAACATCTGTTTAGACCACCTTTCTCAACCTTTTTAATCCAGAGGAACCCTTCGAATCATTTTCAGATTCATCAGGCATCAGTGGAAAAATACTTCTTACATTGGTGGCCAGTGGCAAGAATGTCCCTCTAACAGCAGTATTCAGTGGGAAGAATTTCCATTTTACATCAGTGGTCAGTGGGAAGTATGCCTATCCTTTAGTTGGTGGCCAGTGAGAAGAATGCACATCCTTCAGTTGGTGGCCAGTGAGAAGAATGCACATCCTTCAGTTGGTGGCCAGTGAGAAGAATGCACATCCTTCAGTTGGTGGCCAGTGAGAAGAATGCACATCCTTCAGTTGGTGGCCAGTGAGAAGAATGCCCCCTTTATATTGGTGATCAGTTAAAAAAAATGCTCCTTACATCAGTGGTCAGTGGGAAGTATGCCTATCCTTCAGTTGGTGGCCAGTGAGAAGAATGCACATCCTTCAGTTGGTGGCCAGTGAGAAGAATGCACATCCTTCAGTTGGTGGCCAGTGAGAAGAATGCACATCCTTCAGTTGGTGGCCAGTGAGAAGAATGCACATCCTTTAGTTGGTGGCCAGTGAGAAGAATGCCCCTTTATATTGGTGATCAGTTAAAAAAAATGCTCCTTACATTAGTGGTCAGTGGGAAGAATAGCCCCCTAACATTGGTGGTCAGTGAGAAGAATGACCTTCCTTCAATTGTTGTTCAGTGGGAAGAATGCCCCCTTTAAATTGATGATCAGTTAGAAGAATGCCCCCCTTACATTAGTAGTCAGTGAGAGAAATGCCCCCTTTAGATGGGTGGCCAGTGGGAAGAATGCGACCCTTACATTGGTGACCACTGGGAAGAATGCGACCCTTACATTGGTGGCCACTGGGAAGAATACGACCCTTATATTGGTGGTTAGTGGGAAGAATGCGACCCTTATATTGGTGGTTAGTGGGAAGAATATGACCTTACATTGGTGGTCAGTGGGAAGAATATGACCTTACATTGGTGGTCATCGGGAAGAATGCAACCCTTACATGGGTGGCTAGTGGGAAGAATGTGACCCCCTTACATTGGTGGTCAGTGGGAAGAATGCATCCCTTACATTTGTGGTCAGTGGGGACAATGCCCCCCTAAATGGGTGGTCCGTGGGAAGAATGCCCCCCTTACATTGGTGATCAGTGGGAAGAATGCCCCCCTTACATTGGTGGTCAGTGGGAAGAATGCCCCCTTACATTGGTGATCAGTGGGAAGAATGCCCCCCTTACATTGGTGGTCAGTGGGAAGAATGCCCCCTTACATTGGTGCTCAGTGGGAAGAATGTGACCCTTACATTGGTGCTCAGTGGGAAGAATGCCCCCTTACATTGGTGCTCAGTGGGAAGAATGTGACCCTTACATTGGTGGCCAGTGGGAAGAATCCCCCCTTTTATTGGTGGTCAGTGGGAAGAATGTGACCCTAACATTGGTGGTCAGTGGGAAGAATGTGACCCTTACATTGGTGGTCGATGGGAAGAATGTGACCCTTACATTGGTGGCCAGTGGGAAGAATTCCCCCCTTACATTGGTGATCAGTGGGAAGAATGTGACCCTAACATTGGTGGTCAGTGGGAAGAATGCCTCCATTACATTGGTGATCAGTGGGAAGAATACCCCCTTACATTGGTGGTCTGTGGGAAGAATGTGACCCTTACATTGGTGGTCCGTGGGGAGAATACCCCCCTTACATTGGTGGTCAGTGGGAAGAATGTGACCCTTACATTGGTGGTCAGTGGAAAGAATGCGACTCTTAAATGGGTGTTCAGTGGGAAGTATGCCCCCCCTTACATTGGTGGTCGGTGGGAAGAATGTGACCCTAACATTGGTGGTCAGTGGGAAAAATGCCACTTCTACAAACAGCTAAAAAGATCATTGATGTCATGTCACCGGCTCTACCAAGAGGCATTGGATGTAGAAATATGCAGGAGCCATCAAATGGGAGTTCAATCAACCATAGTCCAAGGAACCTCTAGCAACCTGTGAAGGAACTCTAGCAATAAACCGAACCCTGATTGACAATAGATGGTTTAGAGGAGCATAAATTCAAAAGCAAAGCCTCCGTGTTAATAAATTCCATGTTTACCGTAACCTGTGCCCAGACGTTCATGGATGAATATTGCATTATCATATAGATTTTGCTCAATCACATTGGTGGTTGATTGTACACCTATGTACGTTAGTAAATCAGACCCCGTCTCTTCTGCTCGCTCTCTCATCCGATGCACCCGGGTTCATGAAGTGTAATGGCAGAGAGATGCTGATGCACAATGACAGGGCTGGATTGTGTCTGCAGGAAGCTATAACTTAGCATGCTTATTCCTGATTGATGGGCAGCTTTCAGCTGTAGGACAGATATCATTAGTTGCTGTGGAAACCCCTTCTTATTAAGGCCGTCATATTTTCTTGAATGCTCTGCTTTCATGGTACACCTGATTCTTCATTCTGTTTGGTTGCCTTGACATCGCTTATTGTAAGTGTTCATTGCCTCCAAAACCAGTTTATTTGCTTTTGTTTCTATTGAATCCTAATGGTATTTCCTCTTTTTCTATGCTGTTGTGTGTTCCGTCCCATGTTTTTTTTTTTTACTTTTTCCTGGTTGCAGTGGTTTACCTGTATTAAGAGAGACCATAAGGCGATCTGCTGTGGATTGCTCTTCTAAGGGAATTTGACAGGCAATGAGTAGGCAATATGTCGCCTCCTCAGCGCCAGTTTCAGCCTCCTTAATGCTAGGAACCGCGGCCGGAGATATGTGAACCCAGCCTTAAAGTATTTTCTTGTTTAAGCGGTAGTAAACCGCATCCAAAATAAAAAAAAATTGGGCCCCGGGCAGTTTAAGTCATAATGTGCTAGTATGCATTGCATACTAGCACATTATGACAGACTTTCCTAAAAACAAAGCACTCCAGCGGCGCGCTGTCACCGGTCTTCACCCTGTCTTCTTTCCGGGTTCAGCTATATGATTGCCCAAGCCAGTGATGATGTCATTCTTGCGCATGCGCGTGGGTGTCGCTGTTTACGGCACAGCTCTGGAGGAACGGTGCACATTTAGGAGATATTTACAGTACCTATAGATGAGCTTTATTAAAGGCTTACCTATAGGTAAAAATCATACATGGGAGTTTACTTTAATGTGTATTTACATATACAGTACATGTGAATATGATAAACCTAAACGGTAATTCCACTTTCAGGGGGGAAAAAAAGCAATTAAAAAAAATAATATAGTGTATACAATTGCAGCACAAATCATATTGTAATTGAATGTTATTAAAAATTACCTTTCCTTTTCAATGTGCAGCCACTGTAATTTTCTGTAAAATGTAATGCAATATGGCTACCTGGAGGTGTTCTGTACACAGATGGTGTACAGAATGCCCCCCCAGAAATGTAATTTCCTGCTTGTGTGATTGGCTTACTGATATTCCCAGAAGTCTGCACTTAATATACACATCAGATTTTGCGCATCCCTGGCAACAACAGCAACATCATTTTTGGTTAAATATGCCCAAAGGGATTTCACATCTAAAGGGATGCAGACCATGCCACTTTCCACATTAGAACCCTGCAGGTGCAGCAGCTGATTGATAATTATAAAACCACTCTGCAGATTCACTACCCACATGGACACACAAACATATATTTCTTTAGAATAACAAAAGGTAGGAATCTGCAACAAAGTTTGTTAACATCCCTGCAATGTACATAGATCGCCTACAGGCTTGGGGAGAGGCAAGGCCTGATTGTTACTTAAAGTGATAGTAAATACCAAACATGTTATACTTACCTGCTCTGTGCAGTGGTATTGCACAAAACAGCCCCAATCCTCCCCTCCTGGCCCATCCCTCCTACCGAGCGCCCCCACAGCAAGCAGCTTGCTATGGGGGAACATGAGCCGAGCCGCTGCTCTGCGCGTCTATTCAGGCACGGAGCCGCGGCTCGGCCCACCCCCTCTCTCACCCCATTGGCTCACTGTCTTTAAATGACAACAGTGGGAGCCAATAGCTCCCGCTGCTGTGTTTCAGCCAATCAGGAGGCTCAGGTAAATATTAGGGGGGCTGCTGCACACAGAAGGTTTTTTATCTTAATGCATAGAATGCATTAAGATAAAAAACCTTCTGCTTTTAGAACCATTTTAATTTGAGCAGAAAAAAAAACAGATAGTCTGCCCCATCAGCACCAAAGATCTTTATAGCTGTATGTAAGGGCAGCTGTTTTCCAACTGACCCCCTATTTAAAAGAATTCCTCCCAATGTAATGGGGCATTTTCCAACTAACTACAAATGTAACAGGGTCTTCTTTCCATTGACCAATAAGGGGCCTTTCTCACCCTGACCACCAATGTATAAGAGACACTTTTTTAACCACTTCAGCCCCGGAAGGATTTACCCCCTTCCTGACCAGAGCACTTTTTACAATTCGGCACTGCGTCGCTTTAACTGCTAATTGCGCGGTCATGCAATGCTCTACCCAAACGAAATTTGCGTCCTTTTCTTCCCACAAATAGAGCTTTCTTTTGATGGTATTTGATCACCTCTGCCGTTTTTATTTTTTGCGCTATAAACGGAAAAAGACTGAAAATTTTGAAAAAAAATGATATTTTCTACTTTTTGTTATAAAAAAAATCCAATAAACTAAATTTTAGTCATACATTTAGGCCAAAATGTATTCGGCCACATGTCTTTGGTAAAAAAAATGTCAATAAGCGTATATTTATTGGTTTGCGCAAAAGTTATAGCGTCTACAAACTAGGGTACATTTTCTGGAATTTACACAGCTTTTAGTTTCTGACTGCCTATGTCATTTCTTGAGGTGCTAAAATGGCAGGGCGGTACAAAACCCCCCCAAATGACCCCATTTTGGAAAGTAGACACCCCAAGGAAATTGCTGAGAGGCATGTTGAGCCCATTGAATATTTATTTTTTTTGTCCCAAGTGATTGAATAATGACAAAAAAAAGAAAAAAAAAAAAAATTACAAAAAGTTGTCACTAAATGATATATTGCTCACACAGGCCATGGGCATATGTGGAATTGCACCCCAAAATACATTCAGCTGCTTCTCCTGAGTACGGGGATACCACATGTGTGGCACTTTTTGGGAACCTAGCCGCGTACGGGGCCCCGAAAACCCAGCACCACCTTCAGGATTTCTAAGGGCATACATTTTTGATTTTACTCCTCACTACCTATCACAGTTTTGAAGGCCATAAAATGCCAAGATGGCACAAACCCCCCCCAAATGACCCCATTTTGGAAAGTAGACACCCCAAGCTATTTGCTGAGAGGCATGGTGAGTATTTTGCAGCTCTCATTTGTTTTTGAAAATGAAGAAAGACCAGAAAAAAAATTTTTTTTTTTCTTTTTTCAATTTTCAAAACTTTGTGACAAAAAGTGAGGTCTGCAAAATACTCACTATACCTCTCAGCAAATAGCTTGGGGTGTCTACTTTCCAAAATGGGGTAATTTGGGGGGGGGTTTGTGCCACCTGGGCATTCCATGGCCTCCGAAACTGTGATAGGCAGTGAGGAGTGAAATCAAAAATTTACGCCCTTAGAAAGCCTGAAGGCGGTGCTTGGTTTTCGGGGTCCCGTGCGCGGCTAGGCTCCCAAAAAGTCCCACACATGTGGTATCCCCGTACTCAGGAGAAGCAGCAGAATGTATTTTGGGGTGTAATTTCACATATTCCCATGGCATGTTTGAGCAATATATCATTTAGTGACAACTTTGTGCAAAAAAAAAAAAAAAAAATTGTCTCTTTCCCGCAACTTGTGTCACAATATAAAATCTTCCATGGACTCGACATGCCTCTCAGCAAATAGCTTGGGGTGTCTACTTTCCAAAATGGGGTCATTTGTGGGGGATTTGAACTGTCCTGGCATTTTATGCACAACATTTAGAAGCTTATGTCACACATCACCCACTCTTCTAACCACTTGAAGACAAAGCCCTTTCTGACACTTATTGTTTACATGAAAAAGTTATTTTTTTTTGCAAGAAAATTACTTTGAACCCCCAAACATTATATATTATTTTAAAGCAATTGCCCTACAGATTAAAATGGTGGGTGTTTCATTTTTTTTTTTTCACACAGTATTTGCGCAGCGATTTTCAAACGCATTTTTGGGGAAAAACACACTTTTTTAAATTTTAATGCACTAAAACACACTATATTGCCCAAATGTTTGATGAAATAAAAAAGATGATCTTAGGCCGAGTACATGGATACCAAACATGACATGCTTTAAAATTGCGCACAAACGTGCAGTGGCAACAAAATTACTACATTTTTAAAAGCCTTTAAAAGCCTTTACAGGTTACCACTTTAGATTTACAGAGGAGGTCTACTGCTAAAATTACAGCCCTCGATCTGACCTTCGCGGTGATACCTCACATGCATGGTGCAATTGCTGTTTACGTTTGACGCCAGACCGCCGCTTGCGTTCGCCTTAGCGCGAGAGCAGGGGGCGACAGGGGTGCTTTTTTTTTTATTTATTTTTTTTATTTTTTTTTTTTTGCTTTTTTATCTTATTTTTAAACTGTTCCTTTCATTTTTTTTTTTTTAAATCATTTTTATTGTTATCTCAGGGAATGTAAATATCCCCTATGATAGCAATAGGTAGTGACAGGTACTCTTTTTTGAAAAAATTGGGGTCTATTAGACCCTAGATTTCTCCTCTGCCCTCAAAGCATCTGACCACACCAAGATCGCTGTGATAAAATGCTTTCCCAATTTCCCAATGGCGCTGTTTACATCCGGCGAAATCTAAGTCATAAAATGCTCGTAGCTTCCGGTTTCTTAGGCCATAGAGATGTTTGGAGCCACTCTGGTCTCTGATCAGCTCTATGGTCAGCTGGCTGAATCACCGGCTGCATTTTCAGGTTCCCTGTTGAGACAGGAGAGCCAGAGAAAAACACGGAAGACGTTGGGGGGGGGGGGGGCATTCCCTCCCACTGCTTGTAAAAGCAGTCTAGAGGCTAATTAGCCGCTAGGATTGCTTTTACATGAAAGCCGACCGCTGGCTAAAAAGAATGATACCAAGATGATACCTAAACCTGCAGGCATCATTCTGGTATAACCACTCAAAGTCGTGAATGGCGTACCTGAAGACAAAAAAATGGTTAACAATAAAGCACAGTAAACGGTAAAGTATAAATAATTACATACCTGAAAAGCAAACATGATAAAACATAATAACAATAAAACATTGCAGAATAGAATACAGTAAAAAAGAGCAGAACAATAGAGAGAGAATAGAGAGAGAGAGAGAACAATAAAACGACAACTATTTTTTTTTATTTTTGTTTGTGTTTTTTTTTTTTTTTACACTTTTTTTTTGTAACTGTAACTTTTATAACTGTAACCGGTTCCAGGTTCGGGTCTCTCAAAATGCGATGGCATCTTGGGAGACCCTGTGAAAGTGTGCCTAGTCTGTGCAATGCTGTACGCTACGCTAATACTCAACTAGTGCATGGTAGCGTTCAAAACATTCACCAAGTGTTACTGCAGTGCTGGTTTGACTACGACCGGGGTGTACTACGCCGCTGGTGCTTGCCAGTTCACCAAAACGCTACAAAAAAAAGTGTCAGTGATCGATCGATACTGCACTTGGGTGGGCTGGACTGGGCTGGGCCGGGCGGAGGGGCAAAACGCAGGTGCTAGCAGGTATCTGGGCTGATCCCGCTAACACTGCGTTTTTGGGAACCCTAAACTGCTGGGGACACTAGTATAGATCTGATCGGATCAGATATTGATGCGTTCAGATACTATACCACTAAGGGAGGTGTACGGTGCGTGTACGGTGCGTGCGTGGGTGTTCGCGGTACTGGCGCTAATCTGACGCTGCCTAGGGCGACGCATATCACCGCCGGGCGATCAGGGGGCTAAACCTTTATTCGGTAATAAACGGCGGGTGCCCTGACACTATAAAAAATAGACGAACTAACCAGCGTCACCCGTAACGGTTATACGGTGATCAGTGGTGAAAGGGTTAACTAGGGGGCCATCAAGGGGTTAAAACATTTATTAGATAGTATATGGGGGTCCCTGTCGCTATAAAACACTGACGGCGAACCTAAATATTTACGTCCCTAACTAGCGTCACCAGCGACACTAATACAGCGATCAGAAAAATGATCGCTTAGCGACACTGGTGACAGGGGGTGATCAAGGGGTTAAAACTTTATTAGGGGGGTAAGGGGGGTACCCTAGACCTACAGGGGGCTAAACCTTTATTCGGTAATAAACGGCGGGTGCCCTGACATTATAAAAAATAAATGAACTAACCAGCGTCACCCGTAACGGTTATACGGTGATCAGTGGTGAAAGGGTTAACTAGGGGGCAATCAAGGGGTTAAAACATTTATTAGGTAGTATATGGGGGTCCCTGTCGCTATAAAACACTGACGGCGAACCTAAATATTTACGTCCCTAACTACCGTCACCAGCGACACTAATACAGTGATCAGAAAAATGATCGCTTAGCGACACTGGTGAGGGGGGGTGATCAAAGGGTTAAAACTTTATTAGGGGGGGTAAGGGGGGTACCCTAGACCTACAGGGGGGTAATACTAACTGTCCCACCACTGCTAACTGTCACAAACTGACACTATGCAGTAATCAGGGGAAAAAAAAAAAAAAAACCTGCTTGGTGTCAGTTTGTGACAGGGGGGGGGGTGATTGGGGGGGGATCGGGGGGCGATCGGGGGGGGATCGGGGGTGTAATGTATGCCTGGCATGTTCTACTGTGTGTGTGTGTGTGTTTTGTGCACTTACATGTCATCTCTCCTCGGCGCTGGAACGGAAACTGCCAGACCGAGGAGAGATGACATCACATCCTCTGCCTCTGTGTACTATACAGAGGCAGGGGATGTTTGTCATTGGCTGGGAGCGATCGCGAGGGGGGGGCCACGATCGGATGGCCTCCCCCTCGTCTGTCATCGCTCCCAACCAAATGCCGACCGCAGCTGGCACCGGGGGGGGGTCCGATCGGACCCCCCACCCGCGGGAAGGCAATCACGTTTCAGGTACGTGATTTTGCCTGCCCGTGCCGCTCTGCTCACGTATATAGGCGTGAGGCGGTCGGCAAGTGGTTAAAGGGTAACTCCACTTTTGTGGAGAAAAAAATAGCAAATAAAGAAAAATTTATATAGCACATATAATTGTGACACTAATCATATTCTAATTGAATGTTATTAAAAATGACCTTTCCTTTTCAATCTGCAGCTCTGCAATTTTCTGAGAATGCATTGCAATATGGCTACCTGAAGGTGTTCTGTACACAGAATGCGTACTGACCACTCCCCAGAAACATCATTTCCTGCTTGTGTGATTGGCTTACCAATTTTCCCAGAAGTCTGCACTAAGATACAAGTCAGATTTCAGGCATCCCCTGCAAAAATGTCATTTTAGATAGATGGATGGGGACACTTTTGCCTAACTCCTTCAGATCCGCGCTATAGCCGGCTACAGCGCAGTTCTACTTTTTGCCGGGAGGCCGTCAATATACGTCCTCCCCTTTGCACGCTCCCCGCGCACCCCCTGCTGGGCGTGCATGGCACGCTCTGTGATCCCCGAGTCAATGAGACTTGGGTGATCACCGATCCCGGCCCCTTACCACGCGATCAGCTGTCAGCTGATCACGTGATGTAAACAGAAGATCGGTAATCGCTTTTTTTTCTCCTCACGCTAATGCCCCTTTCACACTGGGGCGGGGGCGGCGTCGGCGGTAAAGCAGCGGCGCTTTACCGTCGGTATACGGCCGCTAGCGGGGCGGTTCTACCCCCGCTAGCGGCCGAGTAAGGGTTTAAAACCACCGCAAAGCGCCTCTGCAGAGGCGCTTTGCCTGCGGTATTGCCGCGCTTTCCCATTGATTTCAATGGGCAGGAGCGGTGAAGGAGCGGTGTATACATTGCTCAGAAGATGCTGCTAGCAGGACTTTTTTTCCTGTCCTGCCAGCGCACCGCTCCAGTGTGAAAGCCCTCGGGGCTTTCACACTGGAGACAAAGCAGCGGCACTTTCAGGTCGGTTTGCAGGTGCTATTTTTAGCGCACTAGCGCCTGCAAACCGCCCCAGTGTGAAAGGGCCCTTACAGAGTGAGGAGAAAAAAAAGCCAAGCACCGCCCCCATCAGTGCCCATCACTGCCCCCTACCAGTGCCCATCACTGCCACCTATCAGTGCCCATCACTGCCACCTATCAGTGCCACCTATTAGTGCCCTTCAGTGCCACCTATCAATGCCCTTCAGTGCCGCCCACCAGTGCCCACCAATGCCACCTATCAGTGCCCACCAGTGCCACCTCATTAGTGCCCACCAGTGCCACCTATTAGTGGCCATGAGTGCCGCTTATTAGTGGCCATCAGTGCCGCCTTGTCAGTGCCCATCAATGCAGCCTATCGATGCCCATCAGTGCAGCCTCATCAGCGTACATCAATGAAGGAGAAAAATTACCCGTTTGAAAAATTTATTAACAAAATATAAAACGGTTTTGTATTTTTTTTTTTTCTTTCTGAATTTTTAAATTTTTTTTAACAAAAAATAAAAAACCCAGAGGTGATCATATACCACCAAAAGAAAGCTCTATTTGTGAGAAAAAATGATAAAAATTTCATTTGGGTACAGTGTTGTATGTATCGCGCAATTGTCGTTCAAAGAGTGACAGCGCTAAAAGCTGAAAATTGGTCTGGGCAGGAGGGGGGGTTTAGGTGCTCAGTAAGCAAGTGGTTAAAATATAAATAAATGAAATAGTACACTGCCTGAGTGAACGGGTCTGTATATGAAGGTCTGAAATCATAATTTATTTCCATGTTTTTGCAACTGTTATTGTCAATTTATAATAACTTTGTCATTGTAATTTAATTTCCAGTAATGATCATTATGCTGAATTACAGATGTTTCTGGGTTTAACGCTTATTATAAAATACATTTACCAGTGCTCTATAAAATGCATATCCAGGCAAAACCTTTTTCTAAATTTTTGGATAAATTGGGGTATGGTTAGAACCTCTATCCGGTTTTTATTGCCAGCTGAGATTTAAAGGGTAACTCCACTTTCGTGGGGAAAAAAATAAAGCAAATAAAGAAATAATATGGCATTTACAATTGCGACACAAGTCATATTGTAATTGAAAGTTATTAAAAATTACCTTTCCTTTTCAACCGGCAGCTCTGTCATTTTCTGAAAATGCAATGCAATATGGTTACCTGGAGGTGTTCTGTACACAGAATGTGTACAGAACGCCCCCCAGAAACATCATCTCCTGCTTGTGTGATTGGCTCACCAATTTTCCCAGAAGTCTGCCTAAGATACAAGTCAAATTTCAGGCATCCCCTGTAACAAAAATGTCATTTTTTGAGAGATAATTTCAATAGAAGCATGTCTAAAGGGATGAAGGCCCAGCAGATTTCCTCAATAGTGCCCAGAAGCTGCACACCTGACAGTTAATTATGAAACCACTCCCATTAGACCCACTCAGAACAGAGGCACCGAGAAACACACATGGATTTCTTCAGAATAACAAAAGGTAGGAATCTGCAACAAAGGTTGTTATAATCCTTGCAATGTACATAGATCACCCGGGGGATGTTTTTTTTTCTCAACAAGAGTGGAGTAAGGAAACATGCCAGTTATTATTATTTATTTCATAATTATTAGTGAAAATAATGCTGTGTAAAGCAGGGGAGTGTTAAAAATGAAAGAGTTTGTTACCCCAACACTTTCCTGATCTGTGCCTGCTGTACCATGTATATGTATGAGAAAGTATCCTGTTCTCTTTGTATTGCTTCCTTTGTGTAAAATACCTGGTGTTCCTGCCAGTCACTCTGCTTTCCTATTAAAAACTGACCACACTAAGCAGGAGAGCACACTGTGGTCAGTTCTCTCTCTAGCTCAGGGTACTATCCTCCAATGATCAGACTTGTCCTGACACGCCCCTGTTGCACAGCCATTTACTGGGAAGCTCAGTGTGCTGCTGCTTCCCCCTGCAGCTGAGAACAGAGGGAATGTGATCACTTATAAAAAAGGGGAAAAAGGTATTTATTATGTATTTTTATATCTATACAAATATGTTTTGCCTTTCATTTGTAATTGAATGGGTTGTTTAACAAGGTGATAGTTTACAATCACTTTAACTCTCTAACTTACTAGTCATGCTAATGTGCTGTGGGCTTTAAATATAATAATATTTACAAGGGGTTACTGAGATCTGAAAGTTAGTTCAAGGGTTACTACTATCTGGTAAAATAATTGAGAAAGGGTGGTGTAATATCCTCTTCTCAGAATTGTTATGTAATAATATATACAACATACATTATATTAAAGGGTAATGTTGGTAAACCCAAAGGATAACGTATCACAGCCATCTGTTATTTTTGTTTCTTAAGTATTTCTAAGACATGATGTCAAGTCACCTCTATTCCTGGAGCTTAAAAAAATCCATAAGATAGAACAATTTTAGTGGTCTACCACAAGGAGATTGGGTATCAGGCTTCCACTGATATGTGTAAAGAGCATTTTCTCTTCAAAATAGATAAATTTCTAGGTCCTATGCACACTGAACGTTTCCTCAGCTCTTCTAAATGACTTTTCTGCTGGCAGGGTAAAAGCTGCTTAAAAAAACGTGGGTAAAAAACAAATTTTGCGCGTTTGTGCATTTGGCGTTAATGTATCCTTTCAGTCAGAATATTATTTTATTCTGGGTATTAGAATGCATGAATCCGCTTAAACGCGTCTTGCGCTTATGCGTCATATGCGTTTTTTCTGTCCAAGCGCTCCTCTCCTAAATATACTGATGATGGGTTGTTTTTTCAGCCTGTTAATGCTGCTCTGTAAATGTGCTAGACACATACAGGTGCATTTACAGGCTGAAATAATAAACGCAAAACATATTTTTTTTGTCCAGTGTGCATGAGGCCTTAAAAGTAAGAAACGCGTAGTCTAGTACACAATTAACTATTACTAAGGGGTCTATGTAGCGCTCCCCCAAAGGGGCCGCTGGTAAAAACATTTTTTTCCCTAAAAGTACAGAGGCTGCCCATCACCGCAAGCACCAGTCCATTTACACCAGCTCCAGTAACACAGTCTGGGGGATGCCTTTGTAAGATTTATTGCATAAAGAAACTTTAAACGAGAGAGAGGTTAGGGCAATGCATACTCCAAAATGATTAGCATATAGCAATCGAGAGGACAATCTTCTCCTTAAGTAAACATGAATGTTGGACAGTCTAAACCCCCACAGCTGGAGACCAAGAGATAACTTTCTAAACAGGCTGGAGACCATAACGCAATTTTCTTTGATTATCATGCACCTATGCACAACTACTGGTAGCCAATGTGATTTTTCACAACACTGCACAGTCACAGGGATCAATTTAGGGTCTTTACTCACAAGTCCCCAGGACAGATGCCACCTTCCAGCTTTCTCCAGACACAGTGCAGTGAGTGAGACAGTCCTTCTCCAGACCAGATCCCTTCTGGGGAGGTCCTGCAATCACCTTCTGAGCAAATCCTTCCAGGCCCTCAGCCCTGACACCACTGAGCCTAAGGCCTCTAGAACACCCGCAACAGTCCATGAGATGCCTGAGGAAAGCAGCCCCTCAGGCCCGGGAACCCTCCTGGGGATAGAGAGCCCAGTTCTCGACTGCTTCAATCTATCACCTTTCAAGCCTCCTTCTGGACACTGCTCTCCCGGGATTGGCTGAAACCTGATGTCAGATAAGGGTACTCACCTAGGCCGAGATGCTGAGAGCAGTAACCTCTTGTGACTAAGCGTACTCCACTCCTGGAGATGGTACAGGGGGTGAAGGGCTAAAGAGGCACGAGTCACCAGCAGGCTTGGCAGGTCTTGCGTGAAGGTCACCGGCAGGGAGACAGCTGTGCAGGACTGGAAGATGCTGAAGCTCAAGAAGGAGGATGAACAGCTGATCCAACAACAGGCCGGGGGTCAAACACCGTTGACTAGTAAGAGACTCTAGATAGGCAAAAACAGTCTGGCCTTTTAGCAGGTCTGTCAGCACGCTGATGACTTAGTACTGAAGATTGATAGCAAAGTCCGTAAACAGGCCGAGGGTCAAACACAGGTAACTGGAAGCAAAGTCTGTGAGCAAGCCAGGGGTTGAGCACTGGAGACAATAGCAAAGTCCAGGAGCAGGCTGAGGGTCAATCACTGGCGACAGGAAGCAATATCCTGGAGACAGGCTGAGGATCAAACACAGTAAGCTAGTAGAGAAGTCATAGAGGCAAGCCGAGGGTCAGATGCAGGTAGAGATCAGAGCAGGTCAAGGTCAATCCGGGTCACAACAGGTAATCAAGAATCATGATACAAGCAAGAAACACACGGGGAGCTGAAAGACAAACCAGCAATCTGGTCATGGCACAGAGTGGCTTTTATAGGCCAGTGGGAGGCTCATGTTGCGCGCGCTATTGCGTACGCGCGTTTGCCGTTCCGTTGAATCGCGCATTAGCCGTTTTGCTGAATTGCACACAAACATTAGCCGTTTAGCCGAATTGCGCATGCAATTTCGCTGTATTGTGCCCAGGGATGCGCCGGCGTGCTGCTGTACCGCGCATGTGCGAAGGAAGGCAGCGATATTGGCGAGACTGGTACTTGCCTCTTTCCTGACACCTGATATATATTTAGGGTTGGTATTTGCATCTCCCTTCCTATGCTCTAGTAGCTTTTTCTAGAGGCAGAGAGAAGCAATCAAACTCCCAGCCTGTGAAACCCTGAAAAGACCAGAACAAACGATCATTGCTCCCTTGATTGCAGAAGGAGCCAAAAAATGCTACATCTATAAAAAATTTGCTTTGTGAATATTTCAACATTTGTGCAAGCATAACAAACAATACTAGTAATGTTTGTAATATGTGTGTAATAGTGTTCTTGCCGTTCATTGGGTGAATGTAACATTCCCTAACATTCGGTCCTAAAAGAAAAGCAGATATAAGAACATTTGACCATGAGAGTTAACATTTACCAATAGAGAAAAAAGCTTAACACTATGGGCTAAGAATATTAGATCAGCAGGGGAAATTTCTGCACAGTGCTCAGTCCATGGGGATTCTTGTTTGAACAGCCAAACATATGGGTATTTGGTCAAACAAACTTCCAGCTACAGTGTGACAACTGAATGTGACATCTTCCTCCTGGATGTAAGGGAGCCCGGCAGCATCCTAACAACCAGTGACTCATCCCCACCCAGCACATTCAGCTGTCATCTGGGGATTCCCAACTGACAGGTGAATATAAACAAACAGCGGGGATAGTGTAAAAAAATGCATGGGGGCCCCCTAAAATTCTAAACCAGGCCTTTGGAGTCTAGTATGGATCTCAAGTGGGAACCTCACACAAAAAAACAAGAAGAAAAGAATGAGGGCCCCCCCCCCCACACACACACACCAAAATCCATACCAGAGGCTTATCTGAGCATGCAGCCTGGGTGGCTAGGAATGGGGAAATATTAGAGTGCCCTCCCCCACCTCCCTGAGTCATACCAGGCCATATGCCCCCAATATGGTGGGTGTACCTTGCCAGGGGGAGCCCCTGGCAAACCACCTTATCTCCATGTTGATGAGGATAAGGGCCTTTAAGGGTGGGGCGGTGGCTGTCAGTCACGTCCTCCAAGTTTCCTCCTGGTTGGGCACCAAGCAAGGGTCACATGGGAGGCTCACCCCAGGGTGAGTTCTTCTCTTCACAGTAACTTTAATTTTGGAGGAACATGCTGAGCCATTGTCCACAACCACCTGCCCAGCGTTTTCCACTACTACTCCCAAGTAGCGGAGTGAGCCCCGCTGTGCACTCTGCAAGGGCTCCGCACGTGCATGTAACTTGACTCCTGAATCTCCTTACCTACAGGATGGGGAACCTCTGTGGTGCAATCCACTGCTATTGCTATGGGAGGCAGACCACTGGCAGAAGGAGCGCCAGGCTGCTTGTTACACTTCCGTTACTCTTGGTAACCACTTCAAATTACTCTATTCCACACTGGTGTCTTCATACCCCAATGCGTTAAGACCCACTGGTTAACCGCGTGTGCCGGTTACTTAGGATACACCACTTTAATAACTTCAGACCAAGCATGGACAAAGTTTCAAGTGCTTTATAAAAGTTCAAAAGTAGACACTTTACAGTCATACAGGCAAGACATAATACTTTCCTAGCTCCTTAACTATTACTACAGGCTGATGTGCTGTCCCGGCATACCTTTGAAAGTGCATTCTCGAGTTTATAGTCCTTTACAGGCTCTCTCATGCAAGTGTAGATCCTTTGGAGGCATATTCATGTGCTGGTGTCTTCAGGGTGAACCCCAAGTTATAAGTCTCTGTTGCGTGCCATGGCAGGCAATTCTCACCTACTTCTAAGGGTCTCTTATTCATGCTCGGGACTCACACTCAAGGCTGATCCGTGATCACTAAGTGTCTCCTGTGGAACCACTGTCAGGTCCCTGGACTCCTATGGGGACTCTCTTGAACCAGACCACTGTCCCAATTTATATCACACAGGTAAGTGGGCTGCACCCAGACAGGAAACCCACCAAAAAGATGAGGACAGTGGGCAAAACATTAACCCCAACGCTCCCAGCCGGGACAGCACCCACTAACCATTTTAACCTGCTTACAGGCCTCTGCCCCCACAACCCTGGCCTGGTGGCAGTGGGGGTCTGTGGGTAGTGGGTTTATGATTAACATTATATGCGGTTAAGCAGTAACTTAAAGTCATAATATATATTTTGGATCCTTGGATTCTAATTATTACACCTGAAGCTAGGGAGCCTGCATTAACACTCATGTACTAGGCCTTACACAGTGCGCTATGCAACAAGATGCCACATTCTTTACAGCAGGATCCTTATTTTATTTTGGACAGGATTTGAAAGTCTGCTTCCCTTTTTCATATGCTGATATTCGAAATGCCAGCTCAGAAATGCATTATAGCAGATTTAAAAGTTCACTTGGTTTTCAAATTATGCTGTCGCTTCCATAAGGCTAGATGTAAAATTGATTTTTTAACCTATGTTGGTTCATCTGTATAGTGATAATTGATTTTGTGACCTTTTATATTTTGGTGGACAGAAGTCATTTTGTTAGACATAATTAATCTGGCTGTGTAGTAGTGTGGGCGACTATAGAGTATACATCATGTGATCTCACTTGCTGTATATGACAATGGCAGCCTGCTGATTGAGCAAATTATCAGATGGAATCAAGCCGCTTGTTAGATTGAAGATTTTGCTTTAACTAGGTCATCTGGTTGCATCTATAAGGCATATTTGTAGGTGTACTCTAGTCAAAGTTAAAATTTAACATAAAGGAAGGAAATACAGTCCACATTCTTTCCCATCGCTTACATTGTACATTCAGGGAAAGGTGTGTTATAGATGTTTTCTTGGTTTTTTTTTTCGTGGGGCTACTGATGGTTAGACTGTGGCCTCTGAGAAGCATTTAGTGGGCCTGAGAAATGGACATCGGGAACCCTTTTTAAGAAGTGTATATTGGTATCCCCCAAAGAAGCCGCTAGAAAGATGCCCAGGGTTCCTTTCTCAACAGTTGCCCCTCATCCAGGCACACGGTCACAGTATCTCTTTGGCACAATGAACAGTCCAGGGGTTTTCTTTTTGGTGTTTTTTTTTGGGTAACTTGGATTATGTACAAATAGGAGGACGCTTATCTTCTATAGAACTATGAACCTGTAGCAAACCTGAAGAGATTAATCTTCCTCTGGTGGAAAGTCCAAGCAGAGATCTTTTGTTGGGAATTAAATAGCTCTGCAGGACACTGGACACTATGTCCCCTTTACATATACAGCTGACTCTTAATACATGAGGAATGGCCTCAGCCCACAATTTATAGGATCTCTCTCTAGTCTAAACTCACAAATGTCTTTAGAAAATGAGTTTCCTCCTTTGAATATCTTTGCGACACTTTCCCTGTGATGCCACACTAGATCCTCCTCAGACAACAGACCCTAAGTCAGCTTTCTGCAACTTCCAGTAAAGCAGGCCTCCAGGTAGCCCATCTGAGGTTTCGGCACTCTGCAGGCACATGGCAGGATTGACTAAGCAGCCCCCCCCCCCTTAGGGTGTGATCTCCTTCTAAGGAAAAAAGCCCTCACTGCTGTCTGTCTCAGTGTATTTATACAGGCCCCCAGCTACCATCTGGGTGACCCTGCCTAGGGATTGGACAGGGCTGTATGAATTATTAGTTGCTGATTAGACTCCTCCTGCCCATTAATTTCCAGGCCTTTCTGGACTAATCAGGCAGAAGGAGTCATTCCTCTAACCAATGCAACATAGAACAGACTAAAACAATCAACACAGCCACACTGGTTACAGTGAGCCAAAACTAAAATTGCCTAACAACAAACTGCAGCAGAATCAGATATAATGAGCCCAAAATAAATGTACCTAATCCTCACAGCTATTTTCCCAATCCCAATACCTATCTAGGAGAGTGCTATATCCCTATGGTAGTAATGCAGAATTCAACATCGGCTAATAGAATAAAAATAGTTTCTGGTTTACTTGATCTCTTTTGTCACAGACCTCAAACTCCAACTGTGTTTGTAAACCATGTGCACTGTATATCAAGATAAACCTTTTTATTTTGGTGCTATAGGTTAGCCACCTAATTTTATCTTCTCTCCAGAACTAATAGCAACATACACTAAATCATGAATCCAATGTCTGACCATACCTACATGGTTGGTCCTCTACATCCTCCCATGCATATATCATGTCCAGAATCCTCTATCTGTGTCACTGAGCTGCACAAAGTATTTTCTTATGGAAGAAACAGCAATGTTCATATTTCGGTGCCAGGTCTAATAAATTACTGGTGAAATGTATGTATGCTATGTGTTAAAGCAGAACTAAATACTCTCAGGAGGGGGCTTTTTGCCATAAGGTACACGTATCCTAGTTTGCCCCAATTAAATGATGATAGGTCCAAACACCATTTGCTGTACTGTCTGCCACCTTCATCTTCCCTGCTGCTTCTTCATGGCTCCACAACACTCCTGTTTGTCCATTTGGTGGCCATGACATGGCAAGCATGCAAGAGATACATCATGACAGGCTTCTGTTTCCCATGAAGACGTTATTTGTAACAAAATTCCGCGGGCAGGGCACAGTGTTTGACATTATTATGTTTTCGCTGGTTACCTACTGCACCATTTTATGTATTGCAAGTATTACTTCAATATTTGCTGATTTTGAATGTAGCAGAATCTCTGACCTCTTCCAGTCTAATGGGAACATTCAAGGCCAAAGATAACTGACATTTTTCAATAAGTGGTGGGTTGTGAGGCACAGTGGGTGCAAAGGTGGTAAAAGTCATTGGGCGCCAGATGTAAAAGAGCTTTATTTCTTTGGCAGGCCTTTTTTTATAATTTGTAGGGGAAAGATGGTTAGGGCCAGGACACCCTTAAGTAGTTGCAATTTCTAATGGCAAACTCCGAGACTTCAATAGGAGAACAGCCGTACAGGGAAAGGCCCCAGCAAGGTGCCACTTCTGCATGTGCAGGATTGCTGTCTTCTATGCTAACAGTACTTAAACAGTTCCCAACTCAAAGTAACAGTTCTCTCAGCTGTACTACAACTTCTCCTTGTAGTTCTTCAGCCCCTTGAGCTCCTGGTCTCTCACTGGACCCTCTGATTCACTAACTCTGAATCCCGTGAGCTCCTCAAGGCCTTTTTTCGGTGGTCTCTCCCTTAAGCGTCTCCCATGCTTCCCTGCTGGGTCTCTAGCTTGGCACTTCGAATACCTTCAAGCTTCACCCCTGCTAACCGGCTCGGTCCCTAGCTTGACACACAAGGCTGCTCTACAAGCGTCACCTCAGCTGGTTTGGTCCCTGACTTGATCACCGCCTGAAGTTTCCTGATTCTCCACCGTGCCTGTTCGGTGAATAAACTGCTCTGGTACTCGCTTCAGTTACTCACTGTGGTCCCTGGTAAAGGCGATTGGTCCCTTTGTGGTGACAGCTTCCCTTCTACCTCCGACCACTAGCAGGTTCTCCAGCCGCCACTTTTGGTTGGACTGCAACCCGCAGTCCCAAACCTTCACTGCCCTTTTACTTCTGGATAGCCCCTCACACAGCCTGGCACCCTGATGCCCCCCGGGATAGGCCCAATCTCTGGCCTAGTAGCCCAGGGCATACGACACACATCCACCCAGATGGCGGTCTGGGTGGCACACCAGAACATGGATCACCTGATATCACCCGAATATATAGGCTCTCCCAGCAGGCCAAGGGATTCAACAAAATGCCTGCCCATTGGCTGAGATATCCCATAGACCCATAACATTACCTTGAGTTGTCCTTCTAAACCTAATACCCCCAAGTGCCCGGCCACCGGGTGGTAGAAGAGGAAAGTACAACCAGGCCAAAATTAGGAAGAAGTCAATGGATCCTTAGAAATGAATTACAGTAGCTACTTCAGACGAGGAATTTGGTGAGGAGCTCCCCGACTAAATCCCAGGGCGCTTCATGAAGTATACACTAAGATTAAACATGCTTAATGCAGTATACACTAAGATTAAATAGCAGTTTTTAGGATCACACTGTGCAGTGTCCTTTCTTTTTATTTTATGGTCCATGCAGAAAGAGGTGTAGCGGTTTGAGTGGCTGAATACCTGCAATCTCATAGTTCCTGTGTTGTTGGGTGTATGCCCTGGAAACCATCCATGTGGGTCCTGTTAGTTGTCCATGAGATCCTGGGAAAGACATCTGAGTGGGTCTGGAGCAGGAAGGAGTGTGGAATGGTGGTATAACAGCAAGCATTTTTTGACCTCCTTATGATATACGGGTTATATTTCAGGATAAGAATCTTTTCTGGTGGTGGTGGCTGGATTGGTTTGCTCATATCCTGGCACAAGAAAATTTTCACGCACTTTTGTGGACTTTTTATCACTTTATTATTTTTAATATAAAAAGGACTTTTTGGGACTTTATTTCATAAATTGCACATGGTGTATTGTAGATTTAAAGGGATATTACCTATGTTTAAAGTTTATGAACACTGAGGATAGCGTTTAACATGTATGGTTTTAGTACATTATGACAGGCATGTCAGCTATAGGCCCTTTACCAAAGCCAAATGAAACCACACTGTGCATGCAGTTTACAATTTTTTAAACATAGTATCACTTAAACCCTAAGACTCCATACACACTAATATGCCGCGTACACACGATCTGACTTTCCGCCAACAAAACCGTGAATTTTTGTTCGAAGGTTGTTGGCTCAAACTTGTCTTGTATACACATGGTCACACAAATGTTGGCCAATTACAAACGTGGGAACGCGGTGACGTACAAGAGGTATGATGAGCCGAGAAAAAGGAAGTTCAATAGCCAGTGTAGCTCCTTCTGCTTGATTCAGAGCATGCGTGAACTTTTGTGCGACGGACTTGTGTACACACGATTGGACTTTCCGACAACAAGTTTTGTTGGCGGAAAATTTGAGAACCTGCTAAGAAACATTTGCACTACATGGTTTTGGTAAATCTGAAGACAAAAATATGCAGAAAATCTAAGTGTGTATGGGGTCTTAGGCTGCAATAACATCTTTCGGCATGTTTGTCTTTGTGATTTCGGCATGTTTGTCAAACAAAAAACGAAAATGTGCGATGCCAGGCTCACTTCTTTGGCACATTTTTTGTGCAACAGGCAGTCCATTCAAGTAAGTGGGTGGACGTGCGAAAAATGTGCTAAAGTACATGTTTCAAAATGTGATGCGCCGCTACACCATGATGTGAATGCAGCGTAATTTAAATATATCTAGAGCTAAAACTTTTTTTGGTTGTAGACAGAGTATGGAACTGTTGAAAATGCTATAAGTTTTTTTTTGCTGCTTGTGTCCCTGCTGGGCAGCTTCAGCCTCTCCTTTTGTTCAGGTGACCATTGTCACTGGGCCAAAAAAAAAGGGTAATAAGACATTTTTCAGTTGCCACTGTAACAGGAATATAGGGGGAATCTTCCAATGGGAACACCTGCAACAGCTGTATAATAGAGAACTCTTCCTTACTTTGGGAGAGATTTCATTTAATTTCTTGTTGTAGCTCTGGGAAATCTCGCCAATGGGACACAGAAGAAAAACAAAACGTTTAAACCATTACTTTCTCTATCCAAAACCAAAAAAAAAGTGTTTGCTTTAGATTGCCATTTATCATGCCTCTTCTGAATACCTTATCCACTTAAGGACTGGAAGGTCCCCTTAATGACCAGGACATTTTTTGCAATACGGCATTGCGTCGCTTTAACTGACAATTGCGCGGTTGTGCGACGTTGTACCCAAACAAAATATATGTCCTTTTTTTCCCATAAATAGAGCTTTCTTTTTGTGGTATTTGATCACCTTTGCAGTTTTAATTTTTTGCGCTATAAACAAAAGAGCGACAATTTAAAAAAAACTATATTTTTTGCTTTTTGTTGTAATAAATATCCCCCCCTCCCAAAAATCAAAAACAAAACATTTCTTCATCAGTTTATGCCAATATGTATTCCTCTACATATTTTTGGTAAAGAAATTGCAATAAGCGTATATTGAATGGTTTGCGCAAAAGTTATAGCGTCTACAAAGTACGGGATTAATTTATGGCAATTTTATTATTTATTTATTTTTTACTAGTAATGGCGGCGATCTGCGCTTTTTAGTAGGACTGCGGACAGATCGGACACCTTTGACACTTTTTTGGGACCAGTGACATTTATACAGCGATCAGAGCTAAAAATAGCCACTGATTACTGTATAAATGGCACTGGCAGGGAAGGGCTTAACACTAGGGGGCGATCAAAGGGTTAAGTGTTCCCTAGGGAGGTGTTTCTAACTGTGGGGGGAGTGTACTGACTAGAGGAGGAGAGAGATCGCTGTTCCTAATCACTAAGAACAGCAGATGTCTCTCTACTACCCTGTCAGAAGGGGGATCTGTCTGTTTACATTGACAGATCCCCATTCTGTCTCTCTAAAGGAGTGATCGCAGGTGGCCGGCGGACACCTTGGCCGACGGCCACGTGCATCGGCTCCGACGTTGTGCACCCTATCACCCCCTATCTTAAAGCGTCTGACGTACACCTACGGCGATTTGCGCAGCCGTGCCAACCTGCCGTGGTATATTGACGATGGCTGGTCGGCAAGCGATTAAAATTCTTTGAAATGGATTTTTGTTTAGGCAGAATGTCAGGGAAACTGCTAAATATACATTTGAAATATATATATATATATATATATATATATATATATATATATATATATATATATGAGACCCTTTGTCATGTCTTCAGCCTATAAAGGAAAAAATAGCGTCTTCTGGACTTGCAATATCAACATTGCCCACTAGATGCCGCTCTTATCAGAAGACTATTGATGGGTAGTGTTCTATGGTCAATAGACATTTCCCGTCATAACATTAGGTACTAGCCCACTTCCTATTGCAACTGTTTCATCTTTTCCATGAGGAGGACAGACTACAATGGAGCCAACCAAGCCTGTACTACATGTTCTGAGGAATTCCCAATCCTTCTAGGGCAGCATCGCTGGTATGCTAAAGACTGTTTATTTGTATACATAGTAGACATTTGTTATGTTCATGTAGTTCTTATATATGTGCATTGTCTGTTTATTCCTAGTTTCACCGCGTGTGACCATCCTATTCTTATATGACCACCACCTGTTCATCGTAATAAAGATCCAAAGTTACAGACAGTCTGGTTATTGTAGGATTCAAGGTTTAAACTGTATGTATGTAAAAAACGAAAGACACATAGCGGAGGAAAGCAAAAAAAAATCCCAAGAAATTCTTTAAGTATGTAAACAGTAAAAAGGGGAGGACAGACCATATTGGCCCCATAAAGAATGAGGAAGGTCACCTGGTTACAAAGGATGAGGGGATGGCGAAGGTATTGAATTTATTCTTCTCCTCAGTCTTCATGAGGGAATCGGGGTGCTTCAGTAAACAAAACTGCAGTGTTTATCCTCATGACACAACACAGGAAGCACCTCCATGGATAACAGAGGACAGAATTAGAAATAGACTTGGGAAACTTAACATTAATAAATCACCGGGACCAGATGGCTTGCACCCGAGGGTACTTAGGGAACTCAGTCAAGTAATTGCCAGACCATTGTTCCTAAATTGTTCATAAACGACCTGGAGGATGGGGTAAACAGTTCAATCTCTGTATTTGCGGACAATACTAAGCTAAGCAGGGCAATAGCTTCCCTGCAGGATGTGGAAACCTTGCAAAAAGATCTGAACAAATAAATGGGGTGGACAACTACATGGCAAATGAGGTTTCATTTAGAAAAATGTAAAATAATGCATTTGGGTGGCAAAAATATGAATGCAATCTATACACTGGGGGGAGAACCTCTGGGGGAATCTAGGATAGAAAAGGACCTGGGGGTCCTAGTAGATGATAGGCTCAGCAATGGCATGCAATGCCAAGCTGCTGCTAACAAAGCAAACAGAATATTGGCATGCATTAGAAAGGGGATCAACTCCAGAGATAAAACGATAATTCTCCCGCTTTACAAGACTCTGATCCGGCCGCACCTGGAGTATGCTGTCCAGTTCTGGGCACCAGTCCTGAGGAAGGATGTACTGGAAATGGAGCGAGTACAAAGAAGGGCAACAAAGCTAATAAAGGATCTGGAGGATGTTAGTTATGGGAAAAGGCTGCGAGCACTGAACTTATTCTGTCTGGAGAAGAGACGCTTGAGAGGGGATATGATTTCAATTTACAAATACCGTACAATAGGGATAAAACTTTTTTGCGGAAGGGAGTTTAACAGGACATGTGGCCACTCATTAAAATTGTAAGAAAAGAGGTTTAACCTTAAATTACGTAGAGGGTTCTTTACTGTAAGAGCAGCAAGGATGTGGAATTCCCTTCCACAGGCAGTGGTATCAGTGGGGAGCATCGATAGTTTCAAAAAACTATTAGATAAGCACCTGAATGATCACAACATATAGGGATATAGAATGTAATGCTGACATATAATCATACACATAGGTTGGACTTGATGGACTTTTTTCAACCTCACCTACTATGTAACTATGTAACTTGTAATTATGCTCAGCTAGTCTTGTATTTCTGCCAGACAGAACACTCAGGTCGGAGACCTAACTTTTCTCTACTGTAATTAAAGTGAAACTCAACTGTATCTGAGTACCACAAACTGAAAACATTATTTCATTCATTTTTATCATTCAAAGAAAACTCACCCATCCATCCATGTCCCCTAGTATTTCTAATCACGGCCATCTTGAGTAAAGGCAGATGATTAATGCAGCATTTACTTCCTGGTATCCATTTGTCCTTAGCTCAGGCATGCATGCAGGAGAGTGTGCTTAGCTTAGAAAGCCCCTCTTCCACTTGTGATGAAAGGAAAAACTCCCATGAAGACTCCTGGGATGTATGATATACTGTAATTTTGGCCTAAGCCAGAAAGCTACTGAAGAAATGTAAAAAGAAAAGGTTAAAACAAGTAATAATATAATTTCCTATCTATTTCCTAATGCTAGGAGCATAAGGAATAAAAATAGTTAATATCGATGGAGAGAGTTTAAACAAGCATGGGGCAAATAGATTGAGAGACCATTTCCTAGTATGTTATGAAGAATTCCCCCTGTGGTTCTCTGTGATATCATTGACTATAACATGATATTAGGTATAATAACTAATATGGTAAAAGATGTCCTAGGTATATCATACACCATAATTGGTATAATTCCTAAGATAATATAGGATCCAGTGTATTACAGGGGATCCCTCAAAGTCTCCTTAGCAGGCAGTGAATTTCAGGTTGTCCAGAAAATCTGGTGATAAAATATTTATTCCTGCAAATATTTGCATTCAGTAAATCTCTGTAATTTACCTGCAGGTTAAATAAATAGTTACTGAGTCATACATAAAACCTGAACAGATCTCCATCTTCTTAAGTGATATATGGATCCCAAGAGAGAAACAATGAAGTTAACTATAAGACATAATCCACATTCCCTCCTGCTCCCCATCACAGAACATCTGTTTAGTATAACCATCGGCTGGTTGCCAGAACAGTTTTTTTTTTTTAATGACTTGATTAATTATATGGCTTTTAAACATAATTAAAAAAAAAAAATTAAAGATGCTATGGTCTTTGGTTTGGCATCATTAGGTAAATACTGTGTGGCAATTAGGAAACTCCTTTATTAAGTATAACATTGTTAAGTAGATAATTGTTTTGACATTTGCCCAGTATTTATTGCTAAAGGCATCAGCAGAGTATTGATCTACGAGTCAAGGGTTAGTTGGAACAACTAAGTATTCAGTAATAATTATGACACAAAAGCACTTAGGTTTCCCTATAAGAGGAGGATGTGGTTCTTGTGTAACAAGTTTGCAATATCCACATTAAAACTGAACTCCAGGCACAAGACCATTTAATTCATCCTTGCATTTATTGAAGTCTAACTGAAGTTTCACACCATCTTACAGTGCCTTGAAAAAGTATTCACACTCCTTGAAATTTTCCACATTTTGTCATGTTACAACCAAAAACGTAAATGTATTTTATTGGGATTTTATATGATAGACCAACACAAAGTGGCACATAATGAAGTGGAGGGAAAATTATAAATGGTTTTCAATTTTTTTTTACTAATAAATATGTGCATTTGTATTCAGCCCCCCTGAGTCAATACTTTGTAGAACCACCTTTCACTGCAATTACAGCTGCAAGTCTTTTGAGGGATGTCTCTACCAGCTTTGCACATCTAAAGAGTGACATTTTTGCCCATTCTTCTTTGCAAAATAGCTCAAGCTCTGTCAGATTGGATGGAGACAGCCTTGTCTGTAAACAGCAATTTTCAAGTTTTGCCACAGATTCTCAATTAGATTTAGGTCTGGGCTTTGACTGGGCCATTCTAACACATGAATATGTTTTGACGTAAACCTTTCCATTGTAGCTCTGGCTGTATGTTTAGGGTCAGGGCTGGTGCTACCACTGCCGCCTAGGGCGCCCTGCTGCCTAGGGTGCCTAGCCACTGGTTTTCTTACTCTCTTGTCTCTGCAACAAGCAAAGTCTCAGCATCAGCAGGCAGTGGCCACTCCGTTTGCACATAGTGTCAGAAGCGCAGCAGCGACGGAGGACTGTGTCTGTGTCCCGAATGAATGGAAGCAAGCAAACATTCATTGATGGGCACTGGTAGGCTGCATTGATGGGTGATGGTGAGGCTACATTTGATGGGCGCTGGTAGCCTGCATTTGATAGGCGCTGTAGAGGCTGCATTTGATAGGCACTGGTGAGGCTGCATTGATGGGTGTTGGTGAGACTGCATTGATGGGCTCTGGTGAGGCTGCATTTGATGAGCGCTGGTGAGCCTGCATTTGATGGGCACTGTTGAGGCTGCATTGATGGGCGCTGGTGAGGCTGCATTTGATGGGCGCTGGTGAAGCTGAATTTTGGCGCTTCATTAAAAAGGTGGAGTATACACGGGCAGGGAAAAGGGGGTGGGGTCAGGGGTGGAGCCAGGGGGCGGCAAAATTAGGTTTCGCCTAGGGTGTCAAAAATCCACGCACCAGCCCTGTTTAGGGTCGTTGTCCCTAGGATATGCCCCTGTGGAAGACTTGTTAGTTGAAATGCATCGGTCCAGCACCTCCTGCTTCCCACATTGCCAGTATATATATTTTTATACTTTTTGTGATCACTTTTTATATGGTATTTTACCTTGAATAAATCTACCTTGGTTGACCTACGCCATGTAAAGTTTTTCTCTTGTTTCCTCATGCTGAAGCACTGATGACCATCTTTAGACCACCTTCATTGTTGGACTGGCTTGGCAGCCGTTAAGCCTTGGATACCCTTGTTTCAACCATCACCCAACTTCGTGCGGATTGGAGTTGACGACCTGCAGGAGACCATCAAGTGTGGCATCACCATTGGGGATCCAGTATCCCAAAGCCTAATAGACGCACTGCCGTACGGTACGTGCGTTCAACTGATCCGGTAAAAGTACCCATTCTTCCATCTGAATGTCTTCTCCTGTTTATTGGTGCATTTTCCACTTCGGTTGAAGACTAAGGAGAGAGTTCCTTAGCCATTGGACACTGTACACTTTACATGTGGACTTTTCTTTCTCCTTTTTTTACGTTCATTGTCATTACTTCACAACACTTTGGGACTTATTTTTTGATGCCTTATAATATTTATTGTTTACATCCATCTCCTCCTGCGTGATTGAGGTGTTTTGGATGCATACAGGTTTTGTTTTTATATATTTTTTCACTCATATAATAATTTTTAGCACTACACTTATTGTTTGCACTTTTGATTAGACTTGGTTTGTTTGTGTGTTTAGCAGCTTTTTATTCACAGTTTATTGGGTTTAGCGCAGTATTTTCAGCCTTTTTTCCACACAGCAGAAAATGGGACAAACGAACTGACGCGTTTCACACTTAACAGTGCTTAATCATAGCTACCCTACCACCAAAAACGATGTGGTATATATACTAAAACATATTAGACATGTGACTCCATGTGTGGTTGATTGAATCCAATTACCTGATTAGATAATCAATTGAATCAACTCAATTAATAAACGTGATAAACGTGTGATTTAGAAAAGTGCACATGAATGTGTATATACCTGTGTATAAAATAGGACAAATACATGAAAGTGAAATTAAACCAACTTAAAGAGGAGTTCCAGTCAAAAAAAAAAAATGTAAAAGTCAGCAGCTACAAATACTGCAGCTGCTGACTTTTAATTGGACACTTACCTGTCTCAGGGTCCAGCGATGCGGCGCGCGAGCAGCGACGCGCGCCGTGATTGGCCGCTCAGTCACCTGGGACCTGTAATGGGTCCCAGATAATTGACAGGAGGGAGGGAGCAGAGCTGAGCCCTTCCTGTGCCGAGGGGGAAGTGATGTCACCAGGCCAGGCACTGGAAGAGGCAGACTACGAGGGACCCCCTAGCAACAGGCATTTAGAGGTAAGTAAAAAAAAATATATATATCCAAATGTTTTTTTGTATTTTTTTTTTAGGATTTTTCATGTAGTTTTTTTTTTTTGGGTGGAACCCCACTTTAAGTAAAGTGTTCAAATAAATTATTCCAATAGATTATTCAAATGAATTTTGAACTGCGAATGTGTATAAATAATAAATGAACACATATATACTAAATTGTTGATAGACAAAATACAATAAGATAATATTTGTATAATGAAAATTAATTGAAGTGAATGAAAATTGTATTAAATATAAATCTATAATAATGCTAATAAAAAAATAAGCGTATGTGTACAGAAACATAAATAAATAAATAAATAAATAAATAAATGGACAGATAAATGAGTGAAAACCACCTTACAAAAACTGTGTATTAGACATGTGCACACTGAAATATTTTGTTTTGGAATTTTGTTTTCGTCCGAAAAAATAAATTAATTTAGTTACTCCCGAAGTTCGTTTTAATATATTGAGTTTGTTAAAAAAATGCATTTGTCCGAAAAACCGAAATAATTAAGGTCAAATCTGTCATTGAAGGCTTATGGTGTCTGTCGAATGTTCTAAGAAGATTCGACGGAGCACCTAAACTGTACAACGCCGCAATTGTACATTTCCGGTCGAATGTTCTGCCTACAAGCTATAGTAGAATTCTAATGTATGACACTAGTAATAATTATATTTATTAATTATTATTACTAGTCAACCAACATAGGAATTCTTCTATAGCCTATGGGCGGAGCATCTGACCATAAATGTCCACTTGCGGCGACTGCTTCGTCGAATCTTCATGTTGAATCTTTTCTCTCTATGTCGAATAATCTTGAACTAATAGAGTTAGGTTTGGCACATTCGACCTTTTTTCTATTGTCTCTATAATGTCGAATCTTTTCTCTCTATGTCAAATCTTTTCTCTCTATGTAGAATAATCTTGGACTAATAGAGCTAAAGTTAGGCACATTCGAACACAGGTTCGATGGACACAGATCGCTATTGTCAGTGTCATGTCGAATCTCCTATCTATATCGAACTGTTGCCACAACGAAAAGGAAAATAAAGCATTTGTTTATGTCGGGTCTTTCGATTTTCGGATTCTGCATGTGCGTTATCATTTGTCAAAACGATAACAAAAATATCCGAAATTCAGACGAAAATGCATTCGGACGAAAACGACTGCACATAATCGCAGCCTCACTGTGCCCATAATGCTGTCTCACTGTGCCCATAATGCTGTCTCACTGTGCCCAAAATGCTGTCTCACCGTGCCCATAATTGCAGCCTCACCGTGCCCATAATGCTGTCTCACCGTGCTCATAATCGCAGCTTCGCCGTGCCCATAATGCAGTCTCACCGTGCCCATAATGCAGTCTCACCGTGCCCATAATCGCAGCCTCACTGTAGTCAGTGCCTGTGCATGGATTAGACAGACTGCGGGTAATTCCTGCTGTGTGTCTCAGAGCTGAGTGTGAAAACTTTGGCTGCGCTGTGAGAAAAGTCCCACCCTCCTCCTAGATCAGCTCGTGTGATAGACAGAACACTGCATCTATCACACAAGCTGATCTAGGAGGAGGGCGAGACTTTTCTCACAGCAAAGTTTTCACACTCAGCTCAGAGACACACAGCGGGAGATGCCCGCAGACTGTGTATGACAGATAGTGGAGGAGGAGGGAGCGGAGCGCTGCAGCCACAGCTTGGCCCAAAGCGGCCCCAGGGCAGGCAGCCTACCGATCAAAAAAATTAACCATTAATTGAGGAATTAATCGTTAATTTCCGCAGCCCTAATAAATATATATAAGTATATATATATATATATATATATATATATATATATATATATATATATATATATATATATAGTCCCTATTTACACTAATAACTGTGGATGTAAACTTCAAATATAAACAGTTTTTAAAAACATTTACCATCACATAAATTTATAATTTCTTTTCCATTTAAACTCTTATTGTTATTAAAAATATATATATATTGTTATTATAACAAAGTTTAAAAACATTTTATACAGAATCATCATAATGTATACACAGGATGAAAAATATATATACATACACCTATGAGCATTCCTTTGATGTCCAAAACAACAAGTCAGCAAATCCAGCCTGTAACCATTCTATTGATTAAAGTATGAAAACGATGTTGTGAATATTCTCTTTTATATAACGGACAGAGCAAATAAAATGGTGATGGGGAAAGGAAAATATAGCAAGAACCCTCATTCTAGATATGATGAAAATTTGGGAAAAGCAGGAACTACCTTAGACGAGAAACTGAAAATGGTGACAGGTCAGAGAATCAAGGAATCGACAACCACGATGTCAAAAAAATAAAAGAATCGAAAAACGGAAAAGTATGAACATGGTAAAGCATGGGACATCAAGTAGTAAATGTTATAACCTGATGAAAACTCTATATAAACAATACACACATATGTAAATAAGTGCCTCTATGTCGATGCCAAAACCATTGCCACGATTGATATAATTTGTATTGGCCGCTAGTGTTCGGCATACATACAGCAATATACAACGATACCAACACCACCACCGTTGTAAAACCACACCCTCTACATAAGGCACTAAAAGTGGAGTTTAATTTTTCATCATATAAAAATGTAAATATATATGTGAAATGTATGTAAATACAAGCCCCTGTGTCCATATCCATAAGTGTATCATATGCATAACAAAAAGAGTGTGTGTAAGCTTGCTATTCGTATTAGACACACACATGCAATGATATACATTGGTGCCGATACCGCAAACAGTATAGAGTTGCAAGGTGTCGGCGCCTAGTTAGGACATAGAATTGGATGCTACAATCGTCAACAGGTATGTCCCATACATGAGCAAGAACCAGATGCATGGAATAATACGGAACCAGACTAGTAAATCTACAGCACCAGGGAAAAGGGGGGGGGGGGGGTTTGGAGTCAAAGTATTGAGGGGGTGACCATAACCGGTCAGTATTCTTAATCATAAAATATATCCTCACTCAACATTCTTGGTGATCCTTGATGGTGAAGTATGTCCCACTCAAAATTATAATGACTAACTGTAATCCCGACATGTAGTTGTAGTCCCATAAGTAAACCATGCACCCACTCGTATGCGAGCACATATCCACAGACGTGTGTGTTTAAAACTGCCGTGTCAAAACGACCAGTGTATCGCAACTCTAGCCATCAATGACGGGCATACAAACTACAATGTGGACTTTGTAAACCATTGTAAATTTGGGTCCAAATGGTGGATACTGGCTAGGATATCTCTATGGCTAACAGTGTATCATATATATAAAAACCAAAATAATTAATGTTGTAGCCAAATGAAAACTCTATATAAACAATACACACACATGTATATAAGCATCTCCATATCCGAGCCAAAACCATTGACACGATTGACATAATTTGTATTGGCTGTTGGTATTCGGCATACATACAACGATGCGCAACGATACCGACATAACAACCAGTGTAAAATCACAACCTCAAAATAAGGCATTGAATATGGAGCTTGAATTATTGTCATGTAAAAATATAAAAAAATGTAAATATACATGTGAAGTGTATATAAATACAAGCCCTTATGTCTATGTCCACAAGTGTGTCATATACACAATGAGACGAGTGTGTATATATTTGTTTGCTGCTCGTATTTGACCCATATACAACAATATATATTTGTAATAGTACTACAAACATTATAGAATTGCAGTATGTCAGACCCTAGATTGGGCATTAGATGCAAACATTGTCAGCAAGTGTGTCCCATACATGAGCAAGCACCAAATGTATTGATTAATATGGAACCAAGCTAGCAAATCTACAGCAACCCGGGGGGGGGGAGGGAAGGGAGTGAAGGGGGGGTTGTTTAGGAATCAAAGTATTGTGGGATTAACCATGAATGGTCAATATTCTTGATAGTGAAATATATCCTCACTCTAAGTGATCCTAAGTGATGAAATATGTCCCACTCAGAGTCATAGTGACTAACTAAAATCCAGACATGTAAATGTAATCCCATGATTAAACCATGCTCCCGCTCGTGTGCAAATACACATCCACAAACCTGTGTGTTCAAAGCTGCCGGTATCAAAACAACCAGTGTATTACAGCACTATCCATCGATAACGGGCATACACACAACGATGTGGACTTTGTAAAACATTATTAATTATATAATTATTTTAGAGTTAGCACAAGAAACAGGCGGTGTTGATAAATATTCCAATGGGGACACTTATTTTGGTGACAGCTGTCTAAAACTGGCCATAGATGAGTCTGTTTTTTTTTTTTTTTGTTCAACCGGTGTGTTGACTGAAAAAAAAAAACTATCCCAGTTTCCCCATCGACCAATTCAAGGTGGATGGAGGAATCCTTCCTGCTGTGTCACTGTATTTTGACAACGGGGAGGCTTCCCCACTGTTTAGAATACACTGATCAGCGCTGCAGACCATAGGCTGCATTTCTGAATGACAGGAAATTTTCCAGCAGGTAGGTTGTATAGTAGTTGTTGGTAGATTGACTTCTGTACAACCATAGTGCCCATGGATCAAAATTCAGCTGGTCCCTGCTAAACCGGCCAAATTTCAATCCATGTATAGGCAGCTTAAGAGGTGATTTTTTTTTCCCCTCCTTTAGCAGGTTATCTTCTTAAAGCGGTTGTATAGCCGCACATGGAAAAAAAAAAACGCACACAAAAAAAACCCCTGTAAGGCAAAGGCATAATAAGCTAGTATGCACCTCATACTAGCTCATTATGAAATACTCACCTTAGAACGAGGTCCCCGTATCGCATCTCGGTCCATGCCGAGGGAGCTGACATTATGCCCTCAGCGTTTCTTCCGGGTTCGCGATGACGTCACTCCGCGCATGCGTGTGAGAGTATTCTTTCCGGCAAGGCCTGGCAGAGTCTGCAACAGGCGTATACCCTTTTTAAAATTCTTACCTACGGGTGCGCCACTGACGTCAGCGACTGCATGCAAAGTGAATATCTGCTAAACCGTACAGGTCTAGCAGATATTAATTTTACCTACAGGTAAGCCGTACTATAGGCTTAGCTGTTGGTAAAAATAAAAAAAGGGTATACAACTGCTTTAATTCTAGGGTCCCATACGCACAGACTTTTTAAAAAACGGGCTGTAAAGCTAGTACCGACACCAGGAAAAAACTGGCGTTAAAAACGCAATTTTATCCACATTTTGCATTGGCGTTAATGCACGTTTAGCTGCACTAGCTTTCAGCCGCGTTTCTCTGCCTCTATTCAAAATCAATGGTTCCCTATGGGAGCCCATTGATTTCAAAAGAAGTCGCACCAGAAGTCGGATCAAGATGATCTGACTTGCGGTGTGACTTGTGTGCTGAGAATCTTGAAGGGGAACCCCGCCAAAATGCAAAAAAAAAAATTTGCGTGAGGTTCCCCCAAGACGATACCAGACCCTTTGATCTGGTATGGATCTTAAGGGGAAACCCCCGCCCCAAAAAATGGCATGGGGATCCCCCCAAGATCTATACCAGACCCTTATCCGAGCACTCAGCCCGGCAGATCAGGAAAGGGGGGGACGAGTGAGTGCCCCCCCGGACCATACCAAGCCACATGCGCTCAACATGGGGAGTGGGTGCTTTGGGGCAGGGGGGCCTGCTCCCCCCTGCCCCAAAGCACTTGTCCCCATGTTGATGGGGACAAGGGCCTCTTCCCGACAACCCTTGCCGTTGGTTGTTGGGGTCTGCGGGCGGGGGATTATCGGAATCTGGGAACCCCTTTAATAAGGGAGCCCCCAGATCCCGGCCCCCCCACCCTATGTGAATGAGTATGGGGTACATTGTACCCCTACCCATTCGCCTGCAAAAAAAAGTGTCAAAAATAAAATACACTACACAGGATTTTAAAGTAATTTATTAGGCAACCCGCTCGCCCCCCCCTTTCCTGACCTGCCGGGCTGCGTGCTTGGATAAGGGTCTGGTATAAATCTCGGGGGGGGGACCCCACGCCATTTTTTGGGCAGAGGTTTCCCCTTAAGATAACATACCAGACCAAAGGGTCTGGTAACGTCTTGGGGGGAACCTCACGCAAATTTTTTTTTTTTTTTACTTTTGGTTTCCCCAAGATTCTCAGCACACAAGTCATCTTGATCCGACTTCTGGTGCGACTTCTGGTGCGTCACAAGTCATCTTGATCCGACTTCTGGTGCGACTTCTATTCAAATCAATGGGCTCCCATACGAAACCATTGATTTTGAATAGAGGCAGAGAAACGCCGGATGAGGCTTACCACTGTGTATACAGCGGTAAGCCTCGTTGAACCACGTTTAACACATTTTACTGGCGTCTGGTGTTTTTACACTTGCTATCCTGATGACAATGTTTTTTTCCAAACAGGAAGTCAAGGAAAGTCAACCACAGGGACACAGACAGAAATAAAAGGGTTCTAGTCTTCCACTACTCTATTTAAAAATGCACTATTGTTTCTGTCTGTGTTGCTGCTTTAACAAGTTCCTCTCACTTCCTGTCTGGTAAAATTTTTGTCAGCAGGAAAGGAAAGGAGGTTAAAGCATAACTCCACTTTTGTTGAGAATAAAAAGTCCCCCTCTGCGTGATCTATGTACATTGCAAGGATTTTAACGAACTTTGTTGCAGATTCCTACCTTTTGTTATTCTGTTCCCACGTGCCTATGTGCCCCTTTGCTGAATGAGTCTAATGGGAGGGGTTTTATAATTATCAATTAGCTGCAGCGCTCTAATGAGGAAAGCTGCAGGGTTTGCTCCCTTTAGCCGTGATTTTCTATTGAAAGTATCTCACTAAAAAATGACATTTTTGTTGCAGGGCATGCCTGAAATCTGACTTGTATCTTAGTGCAGACTTCTGGTAAAATTGGTGAGCCAATCAAACAAGCAGGAATAATATGTTTCTGGGGGGGCGTTCTGTACACATTCTGTGTACATAACACCTCCATGTAGCTATATTGCATTGCATTTTCAGAAAATGACAGAGCTGCAGGTTGAAAAGGAAAGGTCATTTTTAATAACTTTCAATTACAATATGACTTGTGTCGCAATTGTAAATGCCATATTTTTTCTTTATTTGCAATTTTTTCCCCACGAAAGTGGAGTTACCCTTTAAATCTTAGTTGGCAATAAAAAACAGAGAGGGGTTCTAACCATCCCCCAATTTATCCAAAATTTCAGAAAAAAGGTTTTGTCTGTGTGACGGAACGTCCCACACTCCGCTTGAGTGCTTCCGTCAGTGTATCGCTGCTCACAGTCTGGACATGCATTTTATAGAGCACTGGTAAATGTATTTTATAATAAGCGTTAAACCCAGAAACATCTGGAATTCAGCATAATGATCATTACTGGAAATTAAATTACAATGACAATGTTATTATAAATTGAGACTAACAGTTGCAAAAACATGGGAATAAATGATGATTTCAGACTTTCATATACAGACCCGTTCACTCAGGCAGTGTACTATTTAATTTATTTATATTTTAAGCAAAAGTGGTCCCCATCCATCTATCTAAAAAATCTTGGCATAATGTATTCATTGTGGTTTTTCCCTCTGTTTTGTCCATTTATTTGTTTTGAATTTAACAAAAATGATTGCACATCATAATTTAGCAATTTTGTTCTGTTAATTTATGTAGCTGCACATTTAATTGTAATTCTTAGGAATAAATGAAAGTAATTAGTGAAATAAAAATGCTAATCTCTGTCGGTTGTCAAGGCTGCTTTCAGTGCCTGTTCACTGGACCAGTAACCTAAAAAAATTTCTGTTTCAAAATGAACGTTTCTTAAGCTTAAAGGAAAACTAAAATCGTATATGATCAATTTTATTTGAATGCTTTTTAATAATAACATTAAATAAATTCTTTATATTATAGATATCGATTCCTTATATTACTCCAGGGAACAGCAGAGACGTCCTTCCCACCACAAGAGCTGTTCCCCTAATTAACCTTAGTAAGCACACAGCTGTTGTAGCAGCCGTTTTTTTTTTTTTTTTTCCCTGTTGGGTTTTTGTTTTTAATTAACAGCAATCTCTTGGAGTCTCCTATATCTAGTTCTCAGTCATTAGCAGTTACTTTTAGCATGGCTGCACCTCTTGCAATAATGCAGTCCTTAAGAGTCCCCTGTAGCCTATCTGCAATCTCTGGCATACACCTGCAACACATTAACTGTATTAAATACATCCCGCCCAACTTTTTGCTACAGGAACGAGGGACACCTATTAGCAAAAGTATGTAAGCATAGGACACACCTCTGCCATGCCCCCTTAAGGGAGAATTATATTAAAAAAAATATTAATTAAACCCACAAGTGCTTTTTTTATAACCATTATTCACTTTTGAAATTTACCAATGTAGAAATTTAATATTTAAAATATTACAATTAAAAATTAAAATGTAATTTTAATAGAAATTGGATGAAAGGTTTAGCGCTGGGAAGCACTTTTTGAAAGATTAGGGCAGACCAGAATGAGGGACAATCGAGGAGGAAAGAGGGACAGAGGGACTTTGTTCTAAGTCAGGGACAGTCCCTCGAAATCAGGGACAGTTGGGAACTATATATTACATTTACAAATAAATATTACAATGTGCTTCCATAGCACTTTGTTTGCTGAGAACACTGGGTTTTTGACAGGAAAGTCCAGCAGTAACTGTTCACTTTTTTTAATGTCTCTTGCTAAAATCCATACAGGGCTCTACAAGTTAGAGATGGGGTTGGGTCCCACTTTGGGCTCATTTGGCTATGTGTGTTGAATACTGTAGAACTACAAGAGAAAAGGCACAAAAGGCTATGGGATCGCAGGCATCATGCAAACCAACAAACATGCATAGATTAATAATAAAAAACACACCACACGAATAATTATTATTTTTTATTTATTTATGTATTTATTTTAAATTATATACATTTATTTTATTTTTATTTATTTATTTTTTTGGATAACATTGGCCACGGCCTGATTTATTGGTTTATACAAATTAATTGATTATAACATCAAATTTTATTTTCATAAATCATATTCTCAACCAAAAATGTATTAAGCAATGAGCCATACTCAGCCCAGCCACTGAAACTCGAGCTGACTCAACATTTATCATGAAACTTTTTTCTTAAATCTCCCAATCGACAGAAGGGTTGTTAACAGCAACCCTTCTGTCTACACAACCCCAGACCGCAGCCGACTCTATGCATGTTTGTAGATCTAAACTAAGAATATTCAAGCCCACGTCTGATAAATGTATGCCGTCATGTCTATATAAACCTTGCACGCCACCTTCAAGTTCAAAATGACAAAACGACATACCCAACTCAGAAACAAGAAATTTCTCTAATGGCCTATTTATTCTTTTATGGACTTTCTCAAGAGGTTTGAAAACCATAGATTCTAACCAACGGAAACGCGGTACTATTTCAGAAAAAAACAGAACAGTGTCTGGCGAGACTAACTTCAAGAATCTAAACGTATCTTTCATATTAGAAATTGAGTCAAACGTTTTCATCTTACCAATATCGTTACCACCGAGGTGTACAATAAGTATAGATATATCTGCCTAATTCAAAAACCAAATCTTCCCATAACATACCCCTCCGTCCATACCAATGAACGTGAAAAGATGAAGGATCCAGGCCCAAATTCTATCTCACGCTCTTTTCTGTGCCCAAAAAATATAAGAATGACCCACAATCCAAACTGTACGGTGAAAACCTGTAACAGAACAATAATATTAATAAGGACGAATATATAACTTAAAAGAATTTGAACTCCATCTCCCAATTTTTTTAATGGTACTTTCTTCTAAACCAATCCGAGCGGCTTAAGTAGCCACTCCAATTCGAAAAGAATGAGATGTTATCTTTAAATGACCCAACTTGAGGTGTGCCAAACATTTTTTCAGGACCACTGAAAATTGGTAAATAGTTAGTGGTGAACCATCCCTATGCATAAATAAGAAATTCAAAATATTTGGTCTTAAATCAAAATAATAATGAAAATCTTTTACCGGGAAAACACTTGCATTTCGCCACTACTTTAAATTTATCCAGGACCCCATACCTAGAGAGTCCGTTTTACTAAAACGCAGGAAAATACTCAAACCATCAGTAAGCAATCTACCATTTGACAATAAAATGCCCAAATTACTAGCCCGTGAAGCAGGTAAATTTTCTGAAATTCTGAAAGCAGCAAAAAATGCCATCGTAAAAACAGAATTAAAAAGGATGGCTTCATAACTAGAGGAGCAGACCTGTGAGGTTGCCACACAAAGTTGTGCTAAAATGTCGGGTGTAATAGGAGACCTGCCATCCCTTTGTAACGTAACCCTTCTGTACCCCTTTAGAACCTGCCTCACCGAGAAAAAACTGTGACACGGAGGCAGATTGAAAAGGCGCAAGAAAAAGGAAATACCTGATGAAGTTTTACTAATATGAGACTATGAAGGAATTCCAAAATATTTGCATACTAATTGTAAAGAGTGTAACAATTGAACACAATCACTAGAACCTCCCGAACCCATAAATAAAAAATCATCAAGGTAATGTATAAAGAAATTAGAATTTGCTACTTTACTCACCACCCATTCCAAGAAAGTTAAGAATGCTTCAAAATAAAAACAAGAAACAGAGAATCCCATTGGCAACGATTTATCAAAATAAAACTGACCATCAAAACTAATACCCAGGGAGTTAAAACAATTTGGATTCAACAGAAGAAGCCTGAAGGACGACTGGACATCTGCTTTCGACATCAATGCATTCCTCCCTAACAAACGCAGCTCTTTCAACGCTGAATCAAAAGATGTATAGGACACTGATGACGAATCCGAGTCAATTTGATCATTTAAAAGAACTGCCAAAAGGAAACGAAAAATGATGAGCTGAAATTCATTCGGCTCTTTTTTGGAAACTAAACCCAACGGGGAGATCCTAAAATTTGAGAAGGAGGGAAATCAAAAGGGCCCTCCATTCTCCCCGCCGCCACTTCTTTAAATAATTTTTTCCTTACCAACTGAGGATATTCTTTGACTGACTTTAAATTCTCCACCAGTGTACAACCAGAACCTTGAAAGATTGGTAATTGAAAACCTACCGTGAAACCTTCAATTAACAGAGAAGCCATCTGTTGATTTGGATAGATTTGCAACCACGGAAGCATTCTTGGAAATATCACTGGTGTAGTTGCTTTTTGAAAAACCCTCTTTTTGATTTGCTTGCAGCTTACAAAAACACTCATGCCGCGTACACACGAGCAGACTTTTTGACCGGACTGGCCTGACGGACTATCCGACGGACTTTCGACGGACTTCCAACGGACTTTCCGAATGAACAGACTTGCCTACACACGATCACACCAAAGTCCAATGGATTTGTACGTGATGACATACGACCGGACTAAAATAAGGAAGTTGATAGCCAGTAGCCAATAGCTGCCCTAGCGTCGGATTTAGTCCGTCGGACTAGCATAGAGACGACCGGATTTCTTGATAGGAACTGGGTTCGGCGGAGTTACAGTTTAAAGATTTGAAGCATGTTTCAAATCTAAAGTCCGTCAGATTTTCGACTGGAAAAGTCCGCTGAAGGTCCGCTGAAGCCCACACATGTTTGGATTGTCCGCCGGACTCGGTACGTCGGACCAGTCTGGTTGAAAAATCTGCTCGTGTGTATTAGAGATCGAATGGTTTCCAGAGCAAAAAGCACATTCATGCTTGTATTTGCAAGCAGTCAACCATTTACATTGGCTATCATTGTATGCAAAACATAAACCTTTTTTATATTTTTTATATGTAGTACCAGAAGAATGAGTGGTAACAGACGTAGCTGGACGTAAAAAAGGCTGTCTTTGTGGCAAAAATAAATTTTACCAGAGACCGACGTCCTTGGACCCCCACTGCAGTGATGGTTGCCGCCAATTTTTGTCTAAAGGCCTCATCATAAGTTAACCATGACAGACAGCTAAAGCTCCTATATGCTTCCAAGATTATATCAATATGTTGAAATAACAACAAACTTTTTTCAGAAAATTTCTCACACAATACACTCGCATAGATACAAAAGGCTTGTAACCAACTGTAAAATAATTTAATTAAGGGCTTCCGCCTTTCATCCTCTGTTTTCTCATCTCTTCTCTCAAATTTGGAAAATTCTCTAGAAGGAGGAAGAACCATGTTTAAATCTATGTAATCCCCCTTCCAAATTTTCTCTTTCAGAGGGGAATGCAAATGAAACCCTAGAGGTGAAAGAAAACATGGCATGCATTCTTTAGCCCCTTTATCTGGTACATTTACTATGTCTGCACTGCTTCTAGTATCTGGAGATATAACAACAGCGGTCTGAGGCACAGGCCTTGGCTCTGCCAAAACAGCTGACCAAACCCCTGCTGCGCCGCTGTCCATACCTCCAGACATCTCTGTTTGAGAAACTGACTGAGTACGCATAACATGAATCAGCTGCTCCAAAGATGAAGATAGCGCTGAGAGCTGAGATAAAGTAGCACACTTACCATCATTCCCCAGGGTACCACTGACACCAGGAGTATCCATAGGTGAGACACACCGCACAGGTATAGGACTGCCGGCTTGTGGAACATTATGAGGGGGAACCGAACTAGGTTCCTTGTGTATTTCTCCTTTGCTATTCTGCAGCCCCAGCTGATTACTGGGCATTCCGCGTTGTCTAGGCGACCTTCCTGCATCTGCTGACGTCATCCGAACGCTCCGCCCACCTCCTCTTCCATTCGCCTCTATTGCGCATGCACGCTGACTATTCGATGACGATGCGGACCTCTCCTGTTTTCTGACTTCTCTTGCGGGGGGGGGGAGCCGGACTGAAGCTCCTCCTCTGCTGATGCTTCCTCTTGCTCGCTCTATGCCCCTCCTCTTCGGCTTGTGTGGCGCCTCCTTGCCTGATGACCTCCGGAACTTCCTCCGCTGGAAACTCTTCCTCTTCAGCAACCCGACATGGCCGCTGCTGAGAAACACTTTCTCCACTTGCCGACTCTGATCTTCTCCCATCTCCTCTCGCTTCTTGACCCGCAGGTAAGGCAAGGCAATGCTGGATCCAATCTTCTCCTCCGGCCTCCTCCGCTCATTCCAGAAGCTGACGCACCAGGGTTTACAAGCTGCCAGAGATCTTGCAGTATAATAGCTTCTTTTGCCTGAGCTCTTTTGCGCTGTATTTTCTCTGGCGACTGGCACAGACCTTAACGGAACAGCTCCTTAAATAGGCCAAAAAAGGCCTTCTAGATTATTCTGAACGGTCACCTGACCTTTACTAGCCAATCCCTATCTGAACTCTTAACCTTCTAGAACCCTCTAAAACACCTGACCCTAACTGACCAATTCCTAACTGAACTGCTGACCTTCCAGAGTCTTCTTATGACACCTGACCCTAACTGACCAATCTCCAACCAACCTACTAACCTTCTATAACCCTTTGGATCACCTGACCCTAATTAGCCAATGAGCTTTGAAATTCATTAAAAAACCCCTAAATGTTTTCTAAATGCTGATGCCGCAATCTCATGAGGAAAGGGGGGCCCAAAACATCTTCCCCCTCTTCTTCCCCATTCTTGCTATTCCCAGCATATCAATAAAATAACTTCTCCTGCTATTATTGCACCACCTGTGTTCTTATATAAACAAAACGTGCGCTAGCATAAATATACCATATATCTTGAAGTTATACCAAGAGCCACAGTGTATGTGTTAAGACAAACCACAGTGCAGCATAATATAACAAATTATCAACTATAACACATCTCCGTGAAGGAAAGTATATAAAAAGTGTGAAAAGTTCAATCAAAAATATCATATAATTGGAATCTAAATTGCATGAAAAGCGCTTAATTCAGTTCATGGAAGACGGAATCACAAGAAGAGATTTGTGAGAGAGGTAAGCCGTTCCTTTGTTGTGTCACATCAAAATAGAAAGGTGAAAGATGTAGGAACACTTCCAAGCCACCAATAGTTCCGAAGGAGTAATAATGGATGTACTCTTACCAAACTTGTTGGACCTCCTATGTAGCGAGGTCATAAAACCACCTGTGTTCTGCATGTGGTAAATATGGTATATTTATCTGCAATGTTTTATAATTACCTAAGTAACTATAAAGAAATTGAGAAGCAGCAAAAATACACTTTGAAGATACAGGAAGTCCTTGAGTTACAAACACAATAGGGACTGTAGGTTTGTTCGTAAGTCGAAGTTGTTCGTAAGTCGCAACACTGCATTTGTAAGTGTAACTTCCGGTTGGAACACTGCAAGTGTAAGGTCCGCTTATGCATGGACGTGGGATGTTCCGGGCGATTGATATGTTATCTGGGGCTCTTCTGGCCATGCAGTACATGTAGTAATGCAGTATGGAATGTCTCCGGAGGTATCCAGGACCAGCGTGGAGCACAAATGGCCGGCATTTGAGACCGTTCGTAAGTAGGAGTCGTTCGTAAGTAGGAGTCGTTCGTAACTCGGGGACTGCCTGTACAAAACAGAAAGGACACATCTGAATGAACACTATACAGTATATTTATGATTTGTCACAAAAATTTAAATTTAAATTACAGAAATAAAAATAAAAATACCTCTCCCACTGTCTATGCTGCCAATCACCACTTTGACAGAGAGGGATCATCCACTAAAGTTTTATTAGATACTGATATTTCTGGCAGTGTTGATCACCTGTATCCCTTGCTGCACTTATTAGTTCCTCCCACTGACCTCAGCATCACTATAGTAGGACACAGTGGATGCCTGGCAGTAGCAGTGAGTGCATTGCACAGCCATGTAGTGGAAGTTATTGGAGAAGTGCACAGGTTCAGTGGTGGTCAGTGGAGAGGGGCATAGGTCCAGTGACGGTCAGTTGAGAAGCGCATGGGTGCAGTGGCGGCCAGTTGACAAGTGCATGGATTAAGTGGCGGTCAGTTGTGGAGTGTATGGGTCCAATGGCAGTCAGTTGAGAAGTACGCAGCTCCAGTGGTGGTCCGTTGAGAAGTGCATGGGTCCAGTGACGGTCAGTTGAGAAGTGCATAAGTCTACTGGCCGTCAGTTAAAAAGTGTGTAGGTTCACTGGCAGTCAGTTGAAAAGTGTGGGGGTCCAATAGTGGTCTGTTCATAGGTCCACTGGCAGTCAGTTGAAAAGTGTTTAGGTCTATTGGCAATCAGTTGAGAAGTGCATGGGTCCAGTGGTGGTCAGTGGAGAAGTGCATGAGTCTAGTGGCAGTGAGTTGAGAAGTGCATAGGTCCACTGGCGATCAATTGAAGAGTGCGTGGGTCCAGTGGCAGTCAGTTGAGAAATGCATAGGTCCACTGGCGGTCAATTGAAAAGTGTGCAGATCCACTGGCAGTCAGTTGAAAAGTGCATGGGTCCAGTGGCAGTCAGTGGAGAAGTGCATGGGTCAAGTGGCAGTTAGTTGAGAAGTGCATTGGTCCACTGGTAGTCAATTGAGAAGTGTGTGGGTCCAGTGGCAGTCAATTTAGAAGTGTGTAGTTCCAGTGGTGGTCAGTTGAAAAGTGCATTGGTCTAGTGGTGGTCAGTTGAGAAGTGCGTAGGTCCACTAGTGGTTAGTTGAGAAGTGCGTGAGTCCTGTGGCAGTCAGTTCAGAAGCGTGGTGGTCAGTGGTGTAGTTTGCTAGGAGCAGTAACAATCAGTGAATTGCAGTAATTGTGCGGCATACTTTTTTCCAAGTGTTACATAATCATCTGCCACCGTGCATTAGCCCACAAGATATAAAGGATGAGGCTAGCTCTCACTGTCATTTCCAGATCGTTTGTTTTAAAATAATGCAGGATTCTATCTAGAACTGCAAATTCAGCTGATACAGCTTTTGCTTAGCTCACTGTGTCATCTGGCACTGCTATTATTATACTATATTATGAATCAAAGTAAAACTGGCCCTGCTGTGCTGGTTGTCAGCTGATCTGAGGCCTGCTGATGGGTAGGGGGTGCTGATCTCTTTAATCCAACCCTATATCCTACAGTATGTTATTAAACGAAAAGTGCTAAAATTTCTACAGCAGAGTGTGGGGACAGAGGTACAATTGGTGTCTATCAAAGACCCAGTTATGATGCGGCAGGGAACCAGAAGTGCGGCTTCCCGCTGCTTATATCAGAATAGCTCAGTTGAGCTTAGAGAGCTGCTAAAGTAGTAAAAAAAAATTAGAGTACTAATGAGACTATTAAGGATTAAAAAAGAGATGTGCCTTGAGTCAGGCTTTAAGTAGTGAAGTCAGTGGGTCAGCACAACAGCCAGGCACTTCACATTTTTAGATGACGTATTTCTCTAAGGCATTTCTCTCATTACAATTTGCAGATGTTGGATGACCTTCTGGTTGCTGCTTTTCTCAGCTGTAAAGTGACTTCTTTTCTAGCAATTCAAGTAACAGCTTGCACCTTGTTAGTAAAGGAATTAATTCACACTTAATCCGAGATCCAAGAAAATTTGATTTTATTTTTTTGAAAAGGTAAAAAAAATCCTATTAACTTGTGAAAGCAGGAAGGTCAGCTGCGTGCTGTGGAAAATTGCTGAATTTATTTTTAAGCAGAATCCATGTGTAGTTTCTTATTTTTCCAGCTGAGTTGTGTTGTTGAAGGGAAAATTCACTTATTATCTCATAAAGTTGAAGATGTACCCACATCTTCCAGTACAGATCAGCGCTCCAGGGATAAACAACCTGTAGGGAATACAGGGAAACCTCGGTATTGCTAAATAGGGTGTATTGGCACAATAGTTCCCAAGGATCTGTTTTTGCAAACTTGAACATGTGTGAAAAATGCGTAGATTCATATATAAATATATATGTGTGTGTCAGCAGGTGTTCAGGGGTGGCTACACAAAAGATGCTCCCTATGACAGCAGCAGATGGGTAGCACACGTTCCAGGGCACATTCATCCCTCAAAATGCCACATCCATTAGGCATGGCCTTCCCAGGTAGGATAACAAATCTCTCTTTCTCTAATGGCACCATAGGGGGAGGCAACTACTCCCTTCAGCAGGCAACCAAATCTGGTTGACCCAAACCTCAGGCTCCTCTCCTTCTTGCATTCTCTCAGACCTCAACTAACTCTGCCCATGTCAGGACCTGGGTCTGAACCTGCAAACTCTGCAGAGCTACATATACTGTGTGTGTGTGTGTATGTATATATATATATATATATATATATATATATATATATATATAATGCAATTTTGCAATTCTTGATATGTTCCTCAAATGTACAGTATAAGTTTAGTGTCCCTGTTAACCCAATATCTCCACACAAGCTCAGTGATGACAGAACATGTAAGGACAAATCATCCACTAGGGTCGACTGTAATGCCCTGTACACACAATCGGATTTACTGACAACAAATGTTGGATGTGAGCTTGTTGGTGAAACGTCCGACCGTGTGTATGCTCCATCGAACATTTGTTGGCGGACTTTCCGTCAACAAATGTTGGCTAGCAGGTTCTGAAATTTTCCAGCAACAAATTTTTGTTGTCGGACTTTCCGATCGTGTGAACAGAAGTTCTTGGCTCAAAAGTCCACGCATGCTCAGAATCAAGTATGAGCCGGAAGCGATTGGTCTTGTAAAACTAGCGTTCATAATGGAGATATCATGTACGTCTTGTACATCACTACGTTCGTAATTGTTGGCCAACATTTGTGTGACTGTATGTATGCAAGACAAGTTGGAGCCAACAACCTTCGAACAAAAATCCACGGTTTTGTTGTTGGAAAGTCCGATTGTGTGTACGGGGCATAAGAGGTAGATTTTCTCCTTACTTTCTCATTATGGTGAGTGGGGATCCCATCGTGTCAAGTAGGAAATCCACAATTTGTTTCCAAAATGCCTGTAACAACGGGCATGCCCAAATTAGGTGAAAACATTTACCCATTTCCTGATGACACAATAGACAATTGTTAGACTGCGCTCTCCGATATCTAGCTACCCTCAGCGGGGTGAGGTATGCCGATGGAGGATATAGATTTGAGAGTCTGAGAGTTTAGGAGAGATGCCTCAGTGATGCTTTTCAACATTTTTTTAGTTCTTGGAGCCCAGGACTGTCAACTTCCGCATCCCATCGGCAGCATCTGCATCATTTGGTGGGAGATTATCTAGGGGCAAAAACAGACATGGAGAGCTTTCCAGTTTACCATCCACTGGGTTACTGGGTCATGAGAATATACCACTGGACAGAACTTGCCCAGTATGCATTTGAGCTGCTGGGCCGCCCTGCATCCAGCGTGCTTTCTGAACAGGCATTCAGTGCTGCCAGAGGTTTTGTGACAGATAAGAGAGCACGTCTGTCCACAGACTCTGTGGACCGGCTGAAATTTATCAAAGTAAATCAGTCCTGGATTAGCAGCTATCAAGCCCCTGATGCCGATGTTTCTGATTAAGTGCTTTCTGGATCTTGAAACTCTGAAAGACTGTCTAGGCTGCCTAGCTTTGTGGGTGTTGATTTTATCTGGAAAACGTTTTTTCGCACTTGTTTGACAGGTGTTTATCATTTCAATTTTTGACAACAAGGCCAGTTCTTGCTTTCATCAAGAGTACCCCTATAGGGTTATGGTGTGAAGGCACCACCAACACCCAAAGCCCACCTGTTACTTCTATCTAAAGTCTGTGAAAGAGACACCAGACTTTATCTAAAAAAAATTTGTTAATCTTGGACTGAGTGTACTATAATTTGCCTTCTTCACATAAGGCTTGCTCACTGCGGTGCAAAACGTTATTTCCGTCCAATATCTGCCAAAGAGACACCAGAATGTATCCAACAAATCTCTAATCTTGTTCGGAGTACACTAAATTGTGGCCTCATCATACAGACTGGCTCCCCGAGCCGTTGTTTACAGAATAAGGAAAGCTCGCAGGGAAAATGTAATTTTTTGGCTTTATAAATGTAATTATTGCTGCAGCAGGTTCTATACACAGTACAGATGTGCCATTTTACAGGTAGACTAAGGGGACCCCCCCCGGCACTATATTTAAAGGAATTTTTCAGTTTGATTGTTATTTCTTTTTTATGGTTTCACCTTAAGCATCAGTAAATCACTGCTCATTTAAAAATTATGTTTTTTACAAACTTTGTATTCATTGATACATGTCCCCCAGGGCAGTACCTGGACCCCATGCCATTTGTATGCCCAATTACTTGCATATAAGCCTTTAAAATGGGCACTTTTGATTTTTTCCAGTTTGGGTCCCATAGACTTCAATGGGGTTCGTTATTAAGTTCTGAACTTTTGCGATGTTCGAAATGTCTACACAATATCTGTAAGGGCCCTAAATGCTCTGAACAGAAATGAAAGGCATTATAAACATTCTGGAAAACCTGTGGATTGATGATGTAGTATCATGATGTCATTTGTTGCCCTGTATGTACAGCCTATGGTAGATTAAATCTTCAAATTCATTTGTCAGTACTTCCCGTTTGTAGGGAAAAGTGGGTGACACTCCCTCCATGTTCCCCTCCCTGTACGGTGCCAAGTGTGGGTCACAGGGATGGCTTACTCCAGGGTGGGTTCTTCTGGGCTATGCTCCAGGGTGGGGTCTTCTGGGCTATGCTGGGCACCTTGAACAGGATCACTTGCCTTGCACATGGGGTACCTATACTTGTGCCAAGCACCGTGTACACTTGAACAATAAACTGTCCTCCAGTTAACTCTCTTTTCCCCCTTCTCTCTTCTCTGTAAGCAGCTGGAGTTTACACGCTGTGGTCTGTCTGTGTCTTCTTTCCCATACAGCAGACTTAGGCAGCAGCTATCTCACTAATTAAAATTTTGTTGTTATCCAAAAAGCTTAAAAATAGATTTTTTGGCTGGAGCCACACTTACAAAATGCACCTGTTCCAAATTACAAACAGATTCAACTTAAGAACAAACCTACAGTCCCTATCTTGTTTGTAACCCGGGGACCGAATGTATACTGCTGCTGTTCAGAGTATATAGGGCCTGGTGGCCTGTCAGAGAAGAGTCTTTTCCAGCCGCATCCACTATGGTCCTGTGCGCGGTGGATTGGCACTATGGCACGCACGCGGCCCAATGAAGTGGCGCGTGCGTGTGCACGCGATGACCTGCGCACGCCCGTTGTGATGCTCTGGCGGGGCTATTTATCCCAGGCAGGTTGCTGGTTTGTCGTCAGCTTGCCTTGCCTGCCACCAGCGTTTGACCCTCGGCCTGTTTGACTGACTTTGCCTTGCCTGCTACCAGTGTTTGACCCTCGGCCTGCTTAACGGACTTGTCTGTCACCAGTGTTTGACCCTCTGCTTGTTTACAGATTTGCTTGCTTCAACCAGCATTGGGTCCTCAGCCAGTTCCAAGACTCCTGCAACCCCTGATCCGGCTCTGCAGTCTTCCTTCAGGAACTCTATACCTGCTACTGGTCCGTGCTCCTTAGTGCCACCCATTCCCTGTATCATCTCCAGGGCACGGGGTGCGCATAGTTGCAAGGGCGAACCGCTCTTGGCATCTTGGCCTCGGTAAGTACTCTCCTGACAGTACAAACCAGCCAGATGTCAGAGGCCGACAGAGCGCGTTCCCCTCTAGAGATCCTGTGCCAGCAGGTCTCAGCTCTCACCGATACAGTCCAATAACTACAAGAAGGCTATACCCAAATTGATAGGCACCTTCAGCAACTATCTGGTCCACCTTTACCTGCAGACACAGCAGCCGCAGCTCCAGCACCTACTAGTGGGGCCTCCGCCTCTCAGTCCACTGCAAGCTCAACCGTAGTTATGGCGCTCCCTGAGCCCAGGGTCCCTGCACCTGGGCGCTTCTCAGGAGATCGCAAAAAATACAGGGCCTTTAAGAATGCCTGCTCTCTCTACCTAGCCCTCTAGCCCAGGACTTTTTCTTCTGACGCAGTAAAAGTGGGGTTTGTCATCTCCCTTCTAGCTGAGGAGCCACAAGCTTGGGCTCACAGTCTGATGGAACAGAGGAGCCCTGTCTTGAATTCTATTGATACCTTCTTTGAGAGCATGGCACAATTTTATAATGATCCGCAGCGCACAGCCACAGCTCCCTAGTTTGGCTAAAGGGAGAAGGCCAATAGAGGATCACACAGTGGAATTCTGCAAGTGGGCAGCCGACACTGGCTGGAATGAGCCTGCCTTGAAGTACCAATACCATCAAGGTCTGTTCGAGGTCCTTAAGGACGAATTAGCCAGGATAGAAACTCCAGCCTCTCTAGAGGAATTGATCCAATCAGCCACCAAGTTGGATAGGCGCCTGTGTGGGAGGCGCTCGGAACAATTCCAGGGGCCACGACCTGGACACCCTCCAGGCCAATACCTATCCATTCTCCGTCTCCAGCTGCTGCCACCACCTCGGCTCTTGAAGCCGAGCCCATGCAACTCAGACTGGCCCGTGCTCCTCTGACTCCCGAAGAAAGGCAATGTAGACGCCAATCCAATCTGTGCCTGTACTGTGGAGGCTCTGGTCATTTCCTCCGCAGCTGCCCAGTGAGGCCTAGTAAGTCTTACCTGCAAAACACTGTGAATTACCAAACCATTGGTATACCCAAGACTTATGTTACTCTCCTTATCTCTCTACAGCTACAGGAAGAGGAAACCCATCTGCCGGCTATAATTGGTTCCGGAGCTTGTAGCTGCTTCCTAGACATCTCCCTGGCCCAAAATCTACACATCCCTCTTCAGGCTAAAGCACAAAGTCTCCAGATACATTTGGCTGATGGGTCTCTCCCTCGTTCTGGACCTATCACCCGGGAAACCAAGCCCATCCTTACTTCTACCGACACAGGCCATCAGGAGTTCCTGCGTTTTGACCTCATCCACTCACCTATCTTCCCCATAATCCTAGGCCTGCCCTGGCTCCAGGCACATGAACCTCAAATTAATTGGAAAACTAAGGAAGTGTTCTTTTCCTCTCAATACTGCTCCCAGCACTGCTTCACCCTGGCTCCTAGTATTTGCTCAGCCATCACACCTGTGCCGGACAATCTTCAACATGTTCCCTCATTATATCTTGGATTCAAGGTTGTGTTTGATAAACAAAAGGCTGATTGCTTGCCACCTCACCGGCCTTACGATTGCCCTATTGACCTCCTCCCTGGCTTGGAAGTCCCGTTTCTTCCCACTGTCAGAAACCGAATTAAAAGCTCTTAAAAATTACATTCATGAAAATTTAGAAAAGGGCTTCATCCGTCCTTCCTCTTCACCAGCCGGAGCTGGTATCTTTTTTGTGGAGAAAAAAGATGGGTCCCTAAGGCCGTGTGTGGATTACAGGCAATTAAACATAACTGTCAAAAACCGATATTCATTACCACTAATTCCCGAGCTGTTCCAACGATTCCGGTCGGCCCAGGTCTTCTCTAAACTGGATCTTCATGGTGCCTACAATCTCATCAGGATTCAGGCCGGGGATGAGTGGAAGATCGCCTTCAGGTGATGCTGAGTACCTGGTGATGCTATTTGGGCTATGCAACGCCCCGGCCACTTTCCATCATCTTTTCAATGATATTTTTCGAGAATACCTTGACGACTTCCTAGTCGTCTACCTGAACGATATTCTCATTTTTTCTGCTACCATTGAGCTTCACCGACTCCATGTTAAAAAGGTCCTCACCATACTCAGGAATCATAAACTGTACTTCAAAGCTGAGAAATGCGAGTTTGAGAAGACTGTTGTGCAGTTTCTGGGATTCATCATCTCTACCAATGGGGTCGCAATGGGCCCACAAAAAGTCAAGGCAATCCAAGAATGGCCAGCTCCGTTAGACAAAAAAGGGGTACAACGATCCATTGGGTTCGCTAAATTTTATAGAAGATTTATTGTTGGCTTTTCATCCATTGTGGCACCTATCACCCAGCTCACACATCAACACAACCGTTTCCAATGGTCACAGCAAGCACAGGAAGCTTTTACCAAGCTTTTACCAAGCTTAAGAACTTATATCCGCACCAATCTTACGACATCCTGATCCAGCCCTACCATTCGTATTAGAAGTGGATGCTTCGGAAACTGCTACAGGGGCCATCCTCTCCCAGAAACATGGGCCCAAGGCGATTCTACACCCTGTAGCCTTCGCATCCCGGAAACTGAGCCCACCAGAACTAAATTATGACGTAGGTGACAGGGAGCTGCTGGCCATCAAGTTCGCTCTAGAAGAGTGGAGATATTTACTGGAAGGTGCATCTCATCCTGTTATGATCTTCACCGATCATAAAAATCTAGAGTTCCTCAGGACAGCAAAACGGTTTAGGTCCAGACAAGCCCACTGGGCTCTCTTCTTCTCTGGATTTAACTTTCATATATCCTACAGACCGGGCTCTAAGAATGGAAAGGCAGATGCGCTCTCTCGGATGTTCTCTGTAACCCCTCAAACCACTGAACCTAGTACTATCCTCTCTCCGCAAAACTTCCTTGGAGTCACTCAATCTGATCTAATAACCTCCATCAAATCCTCATCCAGTCACTGTACCGGTCCGGAAAAACGTGACAAGCTGCTCTGGGCCCGAGAGAAAATGTTCGTTCCACAGGATGGAAGGCTTCTGGCTTTCAAGACCTTTCATGATCACAAACTCGCAGGCCATTTTGGAACAAGAAAGACTGCCGAGCTGATCTCCCGTTCTTTCTGGCGGCCAGGGTGAAGACAGGATTGTAAGGACTATGTCTCTTCTTGCTTACTTTGCCAACGTAATAAGGGTCTAAACATCAAATCCTGGGGCTTACTCAAACCCTTGCCCATCCCGGAACAGCCATGGGCGAAAGTGTCAATGGACTTTATTGTGGACCTACCTGCTTCGGCGGGGTTTACCACCATCCTGGTCATTGTTGACCGCCTCTCCAAGATGGCGCATTTCCTGCCCATGGTAGGCACCCCCTCTGCTTCAGATATGGCCAATACCTTCCTAAAGGAAATAATTAGACTTCATGGTGTGCCCAAGAGTATCGTCTCGGATAGAGGTGTCCAATTTGCCTCCAAATTTTGGATTGAGCTCTGCAAGACTTGGGAAATAAAGATGTGCCTCTCCTCTGCGTACCATCCCCAGAGCAACGGCCAGACGGAGAGGACGAATCAAACTTTGGAGCAGTACCTCCGGTGTTTCTGTTCTGGTTCTCAGGATGATTGAGCGACTCTTCTGCCATATGCTGAGTTCGCTTACAACAACTCTGTTCACTCCGCAACTAATCAAACACCCTTCTGGGCAAACTTTGGGTTCCATCCTCCCTTCCTCCCTAACATCATCCCTGAAATGTCTGTTCCTGCCGTACAAGACCGGATAGACTCTATCCAATCTAACTTCCAAAGAATTCAGGACACCTTACAGAAAGCTCAGGACAGCTATAAGAGACAGTATGACCGAGAAAGGAAGGAGAATCCAATCTTCAAGGTGGGTGAGGAAGTTTGGTTGTCAACCGCAAATCTTAGATTACCTCTGCTCTCACGGAAACTTGGGCCAAGGTTCATTGGGCCTTTTAAAATTAAGAGGATGATCAACCCTGTGGCATTTGAGCTGGCATTACCAACCTCTTACAGGATACACCCAGTATTCCACGCATCCCTGCTAAAGCCCATGGTGGCCGGTCCTTTCCCTGGGAGAAAGGAACCTCCTCCGCCATTTGATATGGATGGGGAAAACGAATTCGAAGTGGAGTCTATCTTGAGTTGCAGGAAGAGGGGCAGACAGCTCCAATATCTAATTCAGTGGAAGGGAAACCCTCCCGAGGACAACACCTGGGAGCCCGCTAGGAATCTGCATGCCCCACGTTTAATTCAAGCTTTTCACCGGGAACATCCAGAATTGATGTCCAGTTTGGGCGTCTGGAATCCACCCCTTGGGGGGGCAGTGTCAGAGAAGGGTCTTTTGCAGCCGCATCCGCCATGGTCCTGTGCGCGTGCGTGGTGGATTGGCACTCCGGCGCGCGGCCCGTTGTGACGCTCTGGCGGGGCTATTTAAAATGGCTCCAGCGCCCAGACGGGTTGCTGGTTTGTCGTCAGCTTCCTGTTGGTTCCTACTTCCTGCTTAACGTACCTGATTTCCTGTTGTGACCCGGACTGCTCTTACCACGCTACTTCTCTCCTGGATTGACCCTCGGCCTGCTTAATGGACTTTGCCTTGCCTGCCACCAGTGTTTGACCCTCGGCATGCTTAACGGACTTTGCCTTGCCTGCCACCAGCGTTTAACCCTCGGCCTGTTTAACAGACTTTGCCTTGCCTGCTACCAGTGTTTGACCCTCGGCCTGCTTAACGGACTTGCCTCGTCTGTCACCAGTGTTTGACCCTCTGCTTGTTTACAGATTTGCTTGCTTCACCCAGCATCGGGTCCTCAGCCAGTTCCAAGAATCCTGCAACCCCTGATCCGGCTGTGCAGTCTCCCTTTAGGAACTCTATACCTGCTGGTGGCCCGTGCTCCTTAGTGCCACCCATTCCCTGTATCATCTCCAGGGGACAGTGTGTGTGTAGTTGCAAGGGCGAACCGCTCTCGGCATCTCGGTAAGTACTCTCCTGACAGGGCCCCACGCCTTTTTTTTAAAATTTGGGTGTGGGGTTCACCTTAATATCCATACCAGACCCAAAGGGCCTGGTAATGGGCTTGGGTGGGGGGGCAACATTACAATACAGCTGCAAGCAGTTTTAAATTACTTTTTTTCCTTTAGAAATGTCATTTTGTGCAGGGACTGTTCTAAACACGGGAAAAATGCGCCACTTTACAGGCATACTATAGACACCCCCCCCCCCCCCCGGCCACAATTTTTAAAGGAATATTACACTTTTATTGTTCCACTTTAAGCATTATTAAAATCACTGCTCCTGAAAAAACGTCCATTTTTAAACCCTTTTTTTGCATTGATACATGTCCTCTGGGGCAGGCCCCGGTCCCCAAACACTTTTTATGACAATAACTTGCATATTAGCCTTTAAAATGAGCACTTTTGATTTTTCACGTTCGAGTCCCATAGACTTTAACGGGGTTCGCGTGTTCACACAAATTTTTGGTCTGTTCGCATGTTCTGCCGCGAACCGAACCGGGGGGTGTTCGGCTCATCCATACTAAAGTCTTGGGGTATTTTTTGTTTAAAAATAACAAACATGTTATACTTACCTGCACTGTGCAGTGGTTTTGCACAAGCAGCCCAGATCCTCCTCTTCTGGGGTTTCTCGCCAGCGCTCCTAGCCCCTCCCTCCTTTCAAGTGCCCCCACAGCAAGCAGCTTGCTTTGGGGAGCACCCGAGCCACTGCACTGTGTGTTCATTTAGACACGGAGACGCTGCTCGGCCCTGCCCCCTCTCTCTCCTCATTGGCTCCCTGACTTTGGTTGACAGCAGCAGGAGCCAATGGCGCTTGCTGCTGTCTCAGCCAATGAGAACGAACAGTCCCCGACAGCCGAGGCTCTTGTGCAACATCACTGGATCGCGATGGGCTCGAGCTTTACCTTAAATGGGTAAAATAGTGTTTTTTTTTAGACTAAGTACTGTTTTATGTTACCTTATAGCTTCCAGTAAGATTATTTCCTGCAGTACAAAATTGAAGTTTGAATTTACAGGGGTAGTACAGAACAGTTACTACTTAAAGCGGAATTAAAGTTCCGTGTAACAAACAGCGGGTGGGCAGGTTTTTTATTGTATCTTCTGCAATAAATTGCACCTACCTGCTTGCTTGCTGTCTTCTCCAATGATGTAAACTGAGCTGCACATGCGCAGCTCAGCTTCTAGCACTGGCACTATCTTCCCTGTGTGCCGGAATGACCACCTCCTGTGCATCTGCAGGAATTATGTTTTTCCAAGCTGGCCAATAAAGATGGCTGAAGACTGGCACACAGGAGAAGATGCTGGCGTGGGATGGGAACCGTTGAGGGAAAGGTAAGTATAGGTCACTTTAGTTCTGCTTTAAAATGTAACTATAGGATTAATAAAAATAAGGTATATGATGCAGTACCAAGTGTGATTAGCCCTTAAATTTTTGCACTTGAGCTCCTGGGTCTGCATAGATACTTTAGCATATTCCCATATTCTCTTTTGGACTTCTTGTTCACTTTATGTGGAGAATGCAACAGGGGAAGCAAGAACAAAGGTGGGAAGGAAGGAACACCCACAACTCCCTGGTGAACTTTAACAGTGTGGGAACTTATGGAAGGGAGATACTGTAGAATCCAACATATAAGAAGCTAGGGGCTGACATTGCCCACTAGGCTCCACCAATAACTAAAATATCACTTTTTAGTTGAAAGGCCATTTAAAATAAAGATTCCCCATGGCTTATTCACACTATAATGAATGCATTGAATGAGAGAGCTCTTACTCATTTTTCATTTTATTTACCTTGCCAGGCAGTAAAATGCCAGTATATATGAGCTACAGTGCCTTGAAAAAGTATTCATACCCCTTGAAATTTTCCACATTTAGTCATGTTACAACCAAAAGAACGTAAATGTATTTTATTGGGATTTTATGTGATAGACCAACACAAAGTGACACATAATTGTGAAGTGGAAGTAAAATGATAAATGGTTTTTAAAATTTCTTACAAATATCTTAAAAGTGTGGAGTGCATTTGTATTCAGCTCCCTTTACTCTGATACCCCTAACTAAAATCAAGTGGAACCAATTGCCTACACCTAATTAGTAAATAGAGTCCACCTGTGTGTAATTTAATCTCAATAGGAATACAGCTGTTCTGTGAAGCCTTCAGAGGTTTGTTAGAGAACCTTTGTGAACAAACAGCATTATAAAGTTGTGGAGAAGTTTAAAGCAGGGTTAGGTTTTAAAAATATATCCCAAGCATTGAACATCTCACCGAGCACTGTTCAATCCATCATCCAAAAATGGAAAGGGTATAGCACAACTGCAAACCTACCAAGACATGGCCGTCCTTCTAAACTGACAGGCCAGGCAAGGAGAGCATTAATCACAGAAGCAGTCAAGAGGCCCATGGTAACTCTGGAGGAGCTGCAGAGATCCACAGCTCAGGTGGGAGAATCTGTCCACAGGACAATTATTAGTCATGCACTCCACAAATCTGGCCTTTATGGAAGAGTGGCAAGAAGTTGAAAGAAAGCCATTGTTAAAAGAAAGTCATAAGAAGTTTAGTTTGCAGTTTGCGAGAAGCCATGTGGGGGACACAGCAAACATGTGGAAGAAGGTGCTCTGGTCAGATGAGACCAAAATTTTTCTTTTTGGCCAAAAAGCAAAATGCTATGTGTTGTGGAAAACTAACACTGCACATCACCCTGAACACACCATCCCCACCGTGAAACATGGTGCTGGCAGCATCATGTTGAGGGAATGCTTTTCTTCAGCAGGGACAGGGAAGCTGGTCAGAGTTGATGGGAAGATGGATGGAGCCAAATACAGGGCAACCTTAACCACTTGCCAACCGCCTAACACAGATATACTGCGGCAGAATGGCACGGGCAGGCAAAATCACGTACCTGGTACGTGATTGCTTGCCGCGGGCGGGGGGTCCAATCGGTCAGCTTCTATCTGGGAGCGTTCAGAGATGAGGGGGAGGCCATACATTCGTGGCCCCCCCCTCGCGATTGCTCCCAGCCAATGAGATTCTTCCCCTGCCTCTGTATAGTACACAGAGGCAGAGGAAATTATGTAATCTCTCCTCGGCTCGGTATTTTCCGTTCCGGCGCCGAGGAGAGAAGACATCCGAGTGAGTGCACAACACACACACACACAGTAGAACATGCCAGGCATACTTTACACCCCCATTTACCCCCTGATCCCCCCCCTAATCACCCCTCCCCCTGTCACACTGACACCAAGCAGTTTTTTTTTTTCTGAATACTGCATTGGTGTCAGTTTGTGACAGTTAGTGTAGTAGGGCAGTTAGTGTTAGCCCCCTTTAGGTCTAGGGTACCCCCCTAACCCCCCCCTAATAAAGTTTTAAACCCTTGATCACCCCCCGTCGCCAGTGTCACTAAGTGATAATTTTTCTGATCGCTGTATTAGTGTCACTGGCGACGCTAGTTAGGGAGGTAAATATACAGGTTCGCCGTCAGCGTTTTATAGCGACAGGGACCCCCATATACTACCTAATAAATGTTTTAACCCCTTGATTGCCCCCTAGTTAACCCTTTCACCAGTGATCACTGTATAACTGTTACGGGTGAAGCTGGTTGGTTCGTTTATTTTTTATAGTGTCAGGGCACCCGCCATTTATTACCTAATAAAGGTTTAGCCCCCTGATCGCCCGGCGGTGATATGCGTCGCCCCAGGCAGCGTCAGGTTAGCGCCAGTACCGCTAACACCCAAGCACGCAGCATACGCCTCTCTTAGTGGTATAGTAACTGAACGGATCAATATCTGATCTGATCAGATCTATACTAGCGTCCCCAGCAATTTAGGGTTCCCAAAAACGCAGTGTTAGTGGGATCAGCCCAGATACCTGCTAGCACCTGCGTTTTGCCCCTCCGCCCGGCCCAGCCCAGCCCACCCAAGTGCAGTATCGATCGATCACTGTCACTTACAAAACACTAAACACATAACTGCAGCGTTCGCAGAGTCAGGCCTGATCCCTGCGATCGCTAACAGTTTTTTTGGTAGCGTTTTGGTGAACTGGCAAGCACCAGCCCCAGGCAGCGTCAGGTTAGTGCCAGTAGCGCTAACACCCACGCACGCACCGTACACCTCCCTTAGTGGTATAGTATCTGAACGGATCAATATCTGATCCGATCAGATCTGTACTAGCGTCCCCAGCAGTTTAGGGTTCCCAAAAACGCAGTGTTAGCGGGATCAGCCCAGATACCTGCTAGCACCTGCGTTTTGCCCCTCCGTCCAGCCCAGCCCACCCAAGTGCAGTATCGATCGATCACTGACACTTACAAAACACTAAACGCATAACTGCAGCATTCGCAGAGTCAGGCCTGATCCCTGCGATCACTAACAGTTTTTTTGGTAGCGTTTTGGTGAACTGGAAAGCACCAGCGGCCTAGTACACCCCGGTCGTAGTCAAACCAGCACTGCAGTAACACTTGGTGACGTGGCGAGTCCCATAAGTGCAGCTCAAGCTGGTGAGGTGGCAAGCACAAGTAGTGTCCCGCTGCCACCAAGAAGACAAACAGGCCCGTCGTGCCCATAATGCCCTTCCTGCTGTAATCGCCAATCCTAATTGGGGACCCACCACTTCTGCAGCACCCGTACTTCCCCCATTCACATCCCCAACCAAATGCAGTCGGCTGCATGAGAGGCATTTTCTTTATGTCCTCCCGAGTACCCCTACCCAAGGAACCCCCCAAAAAAGATGTCGTGTCTACAGCAAGCGCTGATATAGGTGTGAAAACCGCTATTATTGTCCCTCCTGTCCTGACAATCCTGGTCTTTGCATTGGTGAATGTTTTGAACGCTACCATTCACTAGTTGAGTATTCGTGTAGGGTACAGCATTGCACAGACTAGGACACACTTTCACAGGGTCTCCCAAGATGCCATCGCATTTTGAGAGACCCGAACCTGGAACCGGTTACAGTTATAAAAGTTACAGTTACAAAAAAAAGTGTAAAAAAAATAAAATAAAAAAAAAATAGTTGTCGCTTTATTGTTCTCTCTCTCTCTCTATTCTCTCTCTATTGTTCTGCTCTTTTTTACTGTATTCTATTCTGCAATGTTTTATTTTTATTATGTTTTATCATGTTTGCTTTTCAGGTATGCAATTTTTTATACTTTACTGTTTACTGTGCTTTATTGTTAACCATTTTTTTGTCTTCAGGTACGCCATTCACGACTTTGAGTGGTTATACCAGAATGATGCCTGCAGGTTCAGGCATCATCTTGGTATCATTCTTTTCAGCCAGCGGTCGGCTTTCATGTAAAAGCAATCCTAGTGGCTAATTAGCCTCTAGACTGCTTTTACAAGCAGTGGGAGGGAATGGGCCCCCCCCCCACTGTCTTCCGTTTTTTTCTCTGGCTCTCCTTTCTCAACAGGGAACCTGAGAATGCAGCCAGTGATTCAGCCAGCTGACCATAGAGCTGATCAGAGACCAGAGTGGCTCCAAACATCTCTATGGCCTAAGAAACCGGAAGCTACGAGCATTTTATGACTTAGATTTCGCCGGATGTAAACAGCGCCATTGGGAAATTGAGAAAGCATTTTATCACACCGATCTTGGTGTGGTCAGATGCTTTGTGGGCAGAGGAGAGATCTAGGGTCTAATAGACCCCATTTTTTTCAAAAAAGAGTACCTGTCACTACCTATTGCTATCATAGGGGATATTTACATTCCCTGAGATAACAATAAAAATGATATTTTTTTTTTAAATGAAAGGAACAGTTTAAAAATAAGATAAAAAAGCAAAAAAATAATAAATTAAAAAAAAAAAAAAAGCACCCCTGTCCTCCCCTGCTCTCGCGCTAAGGCGAACGCAAGCGTCGGTCTGGCGTCAAATGTAAACAGCAATTGCACCATGCATGTGAGGTATCACCGCCAAGGTCAGATCGAGGGCAGCAATTTTGGCAGTAGACCTCCTCTGTAAATCTAAAGTGGTAACCTGTAAAGGCTTTTAAAGGCTTTTAAAAATGTGTTCATTTTGTTGCCACTGCACGTTTGTGCGCAATTTTAAAGCATGTCATGTTTGGTATCCATGTACTCGGCCTAAGATCATCTTTTTTATTTCATCAAACATTTGGGCAATATAGTGTGTTTTAGTGCATTAAAATTTTAGAAAGTGTGTTTTTTCCCCAAAAAATCGCTGCGCAAATACTGTGTGAAAAAAAAAAATGAAACACCCACCATTTTAATCTGTAGGGCATTTGCTTTAAAAAAATATATAATCTTTGGGGGTTCAAAGTAATTTTCTTGCAAAAAAAAAATCATTTTTTCATGTAAACAAAAAGTGTCAGAAAGGGCTTTGTCTTCAAGTGGTTAGAAGAGTGGGTGATGTGTGACATAAGCTTCTAAATGTTGTGCATAAAATGCCAGGACAGTTCAAAACCCCCCCATATGACCCCATTTTGGAAAGTAGACACCCCAAGCTATTTGCTGAGAGGCATGTCGAGTCCATGGAATATTTTATATTGTGACAAGTTGTGGGAAAGAGACAAATTTTTTTTTTTTTTTTTGCACAAAGTTGTCACTAAATGATATATTGCTCAAACATGCCATGGGAATATGTGAAATTACACCCCAAAATACATTTTGTTGCTTCTCCTGAGTACGGGGATACCAAATGTGTGAGACTTTTTGGGAGTCTAGCCTCGTACGGAACCCCGAAAACCAAGCACCACCTTCAGGCTTTCTAAGGGCGTACATTTTTGATTTCACTCTTCACTGCCTATCACAGTTTCAGGGGCCATGGAATGCCCAGGTGGCACAACCCCCCCCAAATTCCCCAATTTTGGAAAGTAGACACCCCAAGCTATTTGCTGAGAGGTATAGTGAGTATTTTGCAGACCTCACTTTTTGTCACAAAGTTTTGGAAATTGAAAAAAAAAAATTTTTTTCTTGTCTTTCTTCATTTTCAAAAACAAATGAGAGCTGCACAATACTCACCATGCCTCTCAGCAAATAGCTTGGGGTGTCTACTTTCCAAAATGGGGTCATTTGGGGGGGGGGGTTGTGCCACCTGGGCATTCCATGGCCTCCGAAACTGTGATAGGCAGTGAAGAGTGAAATCAAAAATTTACACCCTTAGAAATCCTGAAGGAGGTGATTGGTTTTCGGGGCCCCGTCTGTGGCTAGGCTCCCAAAAAGTTCCACACATGTGGTATCCCCATACTCAGGAGAAGCAGCTAAATGTATTTTGTGGTGCAATTCCACATATGCCCATTGCCTGTGTGAGAAATATATCATTTAGTGACAACTTTGTGCAAAAAAAAAAAAAAAAATTGTCACTTTCCCGCAACTTGTGTCAAAATATAAAATATTCAATGGACTCAACATGCCTTAAAGCAAATAGCTTGGGGTGTCTACTTTCCAAAATGGGGTCATTTGGGGGGGGTTTGTGCCATCTGGGCATTTTATGGCCTTCAAAACTGTGATAGGTAGTGAGGAGACAAATCAAAAATTTACGCCCTTAGAAATCCTGAAGGCGGTGATTGGTTTTCGGGGCCCCGTACATGGCTAGGCTCCCAAAAAGTCCCACACATGTGGTATCCCCGTACTCAGGAGAAGCAGCTAAATATATTTTGGGGTGCAATTCCACATATGCCCATGGCCTGTGTGAGCAATATATCATTTAGTGACAACTTTTTGTAATTTTTTTTTTTTTGTCATTATTCAATCACTTGGGACAAAAAAAATAATATTCAATGGGCTCAACATGCCTCTCAGCAATTTCCTCGGGGTGTCTACTTTCCAAAATGGGGTCATTTGGGGGGTTTTGTACCTCCCTGCCATTTTAGCACCTCAAGAAATGACATAAACTAAAAGCTGTGTAAATTCCAGAAAATGTACCCTAGTTTGTAGACGCTATAACTTTTGTGCAAACCAATAAATATACGCTTATTGACATTTTTTTTACCAAAGACATGTGGCCGAATACATTTTGGCCTAAATGTATGACTAAAATTGAGTTTATTGGATTTTTTTTATAACAAAAGGTAGAAAATATCATTTTTTTCAAAATTTTCGGTCTTTTTCCGTTTATAGCACAAAAAATATACACCACAGAGGTGATCAAATACCATCAAAAGAAAGCTTTATTTGTGGGAAGAAAAGGACGCAAATTTTGTTTGGGTACAGCATTGCATGACCGCGCAATTAGCAGTTAAAGCGACGCAGTGCCAAATTGTAAAAAGTGCTCTGGTCAGGAAGGGGGTAAATCCTTCCGGGGCTGAAGTGGTTAAAGAAAACCAATTAGAGTCGGCAAAAGACTTGAGACTGGGGCGGAGGTTCAACTTCCAGCAGGACAATGACCCTAAACATACAGCCAGAGCTACAATGGAATAGTTTAGATCAAAGCATATTCATGTGTTAGAATGGCTCAAAGTCCAGACCTAAATCCAATTGAGAATCTTTGTCAAGACTTGAAAATTGCTGTTCACAGACGTTCTCCATCCAATCTGACAAAGCTTGAGCTATTTTGCAAAGAAGAATGGGCAAAAATTTCACTCTCTAGATGTGCAAAGCTGGTAGAGACATCCCCAAAAAGACTTGCAGCTGTAATTGCAGCGAAAGTTGGTTCTATAAAGTATTGACTCAGGGGGGGCTGAATACAAATGCACACCACACTTTTCACATATTTATTTGTAAAAAAAATGTTGAAGACCATTTATAATTTTCCTTCTACTTCACAATTTTTTGCCACTTTGTGTTGGTCTATCACATAAAATCCCAATAAAACACATTTACGCTTTTGGTTGTAACATGACAACATCTGGAAAATTTCAAGGGGTATGAATACTTTTTCAAGGCACTGTATAAATAAGTATTTTGTTAAGTACTGTATACAAAACCTTCATTGTTTTCAGCTTGTGCTCATTGTATACATTTCCTCGAAATGTCTTATCTACCATACAGATGATTTGGAAAACACTTTTGCATTATTGCGGTTATTAACATGCTGTGTAAGCTTTATCATGAACGCAGGGAATAGCTGTATATTCTGTGCTGTGCAGTTAAATTAGCATGCCCTGCAGCGTCTCTCGCGCGTCCACACATTCTCCTATTGTGAGCTCCACGGCGCTCACTCTTCGGCGAACTGGAATCCAGCAAGTTCACTTCGCCGGGGCATGGTTGCCTGGAGACCAGTAAAAAGCAAAGCACTGATTGTCTGATGTGTAACTGTGAAACTAACATTTTATATTTGAGATGAAGATTTCTATGACCGGTGTTACATTGTAATGTTGATCTGTTATGCAGTCTGATAATAACGTATGATGGTTAAGATAGGCACAAACTTATTTTTACTCTTCTCTCCTTCAGTCTCATAAAGAACACTACAGGTTTTTGTCTACACAGGATGTGAAATAATGAACCTTCGTTTAGCTGTAACACTGGCTGCCATAAACTCAAGTAGAGATTTTGGTTTATTCTATAAACAGTTGGGGTATCCATTATGTTAAAAACCTCCATATTCACTAAAAATTTCCTAAATATATTTTATACGTTGCTATTTGCAATGACTTGGAATCAATGCCTTTCCAGACCAGTAATGTCCAATTAGACTAAGCATGCAATATTTTATTTTTACCATGTGACAATTGGGTGTGTGTGACTGCAGTCCAGCCCATGATTACATTCTTTGACAAATTAGGTAATTTTGGACCTAATTAAATTATAAAAAAACCAATGTTTGAGAAGAAATAGTAAAAAAAAAAAAAATACTAAGAAAAAGGCAGACTGACACGTACCTGGCTGAGGCCAAGCTGACGAGAGGGCTTCCCCTTACACTTCTTGTCATGTTCCTCCTGGGAGTTATGACAGGATATAACGGGGCATGGAGTGGCACGGGTGCCTTGTAGGATATCCTGGCTGGAAGAACCTTGCAGCCAGTGCCAAGCAGCAGGCGGACTCATGAGCTGGCTGATGCGAAGACACAGCAGCAGGTGCAGAAATAGGGGCAGCAAGCAGGTTTCCATGCAGGCGGATGCAGGATCTTGCGTAGTCAAGCAGGCAAGAGTCTGTATCCGCCGAGCAGCCTGTGACAGGAGTCACTTTGGGCGGGGGGCTTGTGGAACCCAGTTTACCTTAGAGAGCTCTGGAAACTCCTTGTCCAGCTCCCCCAGTCCCTCCTATGTGTAAGTCACCCTGTGTCTATTAGGGGCACAGGGTAACCGAGAACCCCAGTCTGATCTGCACTAATCAGACTCACCATACAACCACACCGGATTCAGCCAGGTTGGTGACCACCGCTCCAGGTAAATGGGTTTAAAATTCCCCGTCCTCCGTTGGGTAAATGGTTGTGAGAGCTCCAGGTGCTGGCAATTGCTATTCCAATGGTATAGGTGCAATGAAAAATCTGGACTGCCGCACTCCGGATTGGAATAATAACGGTAAAATCTTCTTTATTGAAAAAATGACAATTTAAAATGCGTACATTGCTCTGTTGAAATGATACAGCATAACCGCTGATGCATTTCACGCTCCCATAGAGCGCTTACTCATAGCTAGCATAGCTATGGGAGCGTGAAACGCGTCAGCGGTTATGCTGTATCATTTCAACAGAGCAATGTACGCATTTTTAATTATGTCATTTTTTCAATAAAGAAGATTTTACCTTTATTATTCCAATCCGGAGTGCGGCAGTCCAGATTTTTCATTGCACCTACACCGTATTCAGCATTTCCTTTTAACTGTTATCCAGGGTTCTTTATGTGTGGTTTGTGTTGAAGGAATGAAGGGGCTCTTTCATTTGGGACACTAATATTTCTGAACAATATCCCTTTAAGGATATATGAGGATAAAGCCCACCTTTCATCAAAGACCATTGCTAGATAGTTTGAGGTGGGGTGGGGGTTGTTATGTGTTTAAGTGTCTGTATCCCATTGTTCTATTGTGTCTGTCTGTTTTGGGAGAAAAGTATTATGGGATGTATATGTGTATGTGGATTAGCTGTGAGGAGGGAGGGGGAAATTCCTTCAACAACTCTCCCTGCTGATAGGACCGTCTACTGATGAGAAGTTTGAATACACCTGTGTGTCTGTTACTGAATGTAGTTTACCCCGCCCGGTGTCATTATGCAAAGAAGGGGGAATGTCCCCTGAGTGTATATCTATGTAATTGTGTTCAAATAAACAGTTCCAAAGCTTTGCAGCCAAACGAGTCCTGCCTAGTTCTTGGTTGTAATACGCGGCTACAATATCTAATATCTATATTCAGACTGGAGGAAGCGGTATATGTCGGAAGCACTCAAGCGGAGTGTGGGACATTCCGTGACACAGCCGAGATGCAGAATCAGGAAGCAAAGCAGAGTCAGGGCCAGGCCGGGATTGATATCATGACGACCACTTAGAGGATGACGACCACTTAGCAATCCTCAGGTCTCTGAAACCACTTTAATAGGCAAGTGAGCACTGAGTATTCGTTGACACACATGCTAATTAGGGAACGTCTAATTGTCACTCGAGAATTATTATGAGCATGTGCACATCTTCATGTACAACCGTACATATGATTTCCCTAACACAGAGGTTGCTAACCTCCTTCTGAAAAAGCTGGATGTCTGGCTGTTTCTGGCTTCAATACTTTGAGTACCTAACCATAAAGGCAGGCAGGATGAGGATAACAGCCCTGGAGACTGCATCTTTGAAAGAAAAAAAAAATTGAAGAGACAGCTGTCTAACCTCACAGGTTCACTTTAAAAGAGTTTGACACCTACAAAAAATGTCCTGTTTAAAGGAGAAGTATGGCCAAAGCTTGATGGGGTGGTGACGTCATAAGGGGCGGGGTCTCCGGATGACATCATCGTTACATTTAGAAACATTGAACTGCAATCTCCACTGCTTTGACTAATCGTATTCCATGTTAGACACCTCCAGGGATATCAACCCTATTACACACCTTTGTATCATCAGCAAAAAGACATGCCTTGCTCAACAAACCTTTAGTTATATCACTTACATATAGATTAAATAGAACATGACCTAATGCAGAGCCTTGTGGTACACCACTAGTGACTGCTCTCTGTTCCAAGTGAACCCCATTTACAACCACACTATCTATCCTTTATCCCAGGGGTCTCCAAACTGTGGTCATATGTGGTCCTTTGCTTGGCTTTATCCAGCCATTGGGGCACTATTCATCCCAATGAAATGGGACTGTCCGAAACCATGTAATCAGACCGAGACAGAAGTACAGTTAAATCACACTTGTTTAATAATAAAAGTAAAAAGAACAAACATGGTCAAAACATAGCCAAAGTTCAGTAACCGGAATGGATAGTCAGCCAAGCCAGAAGTCAGGGATCAATGTAGTGGAACAGCAAGCAGGATCTGGAGCCAGAAGGGATGTCAGCAAAGCAAGTCTTTAAACAGGAATGCAGGAGATGGTCAACATCACAGAGACTAAGGCAAAGGCAGAGATCCACTGGGCTGAACGGCTTAAGTAGGCAGGACTGACTAGCAGGATATCATCAACAGCTGAGTAACTGTGGAGAGATAGGAGCTGGCAATTAGCTGACAGCTGAGCGGCCAGCTCTGAGAAGGAGGGGCTGAGCCCAGCCCTGACAGTACCCCCTCCTCAACGACCCCTCCCCCTCAGAGGACCACCAGGCTTGAAGGGAAAACGTCTATGGAAATCATGGAGGAGGATAGGGGCATGTATGTCTGAGGATGAGACCCAAGAGCATTCCTCCAGACTGTACTCCTTTCAATGCACCAGGTACTGTATGCGCCTACGGAACCTCAACAATTCACTGTACTTAATACTCCTCATGGTTCTCAACCTGTATAGGGTGAGGACGTGGCACCGAGGTGGTAAAGCAGTTACAGACCAAAGGTTTTAATAAGGAGACATGAAATATATTGGAAATACGCATATTTGTAGGAAGGCCTAATGCGTTAGCTACTTGGTTAATCCTGTGAAGAATACAGAAAGGCCCAATAAACCGAGCTGCGAACTTCAGTGAGGGAACACGAAGTCGGAGGTTGCGAGATGGCAGCCAGACACTGTCCCCAACCTGGTAGGAAAGCGCAGGTAGGCGTCTGCGGTCAGCATGGAGTCTGTACCTATCATTAGCATGTCGCAAAGCCTCCTGGATTTGTGCCTAAGTGGAACGAAGACCATGGAGATGCCCCTCTAATGCAGGAATACTCTGCGGAACAAATGAGTCAGGCAACATAGAAGGTTGGAAACCATAGTTTGCCATAAACGGGGACAATCGGGAAGCAGAATTCAAGGCTCTATTGTGAGCAAACTGTGCCCACAGTAATAGGTCTGAGCAGTTGTTATGATGGTCAGAAATATAGCAATGTAGGAATTGCTCCAAGGACTGATTTGCTCGTTCTGCAGCCTAATTAGACTGTGGGTGATATGCAGAGGAAAAGGCAAGCTGAATTCCCGATTGTGCACAAAAGGCTTGCCAGAACCGGGACACAAACTAACTACCCCTGTCCGAGACAATCACCTTGGGTAGCCCATGTAAGTGAATTATCTCCCGAGCAAAATGGGAGCCAGTTCCTTAGAAGTGGGCAATTTCTTAAGTGGAATACAATAAGACATTTTTGAGAACCGGTCAACCAAAATAAGGATAACTGTGTTGCCCAGGGAGTCGGGTAACTCCACAATGAAATCCATAGACAAGTTGGTCCAGGGCCTCTCTCCATTGGGTATGGGTTGTAGGAGGCCCACTGGAAGATGTCATGGAGTCTTACTCTGAGCACACAGGGAACAGGCAGCTACAAAGGCAGTTACATCAGCACGTAGACTAGGACACCTTAATGGACTCTGAAGACAAACTCTGTGGGTTACCGTCCTCTCTGGTCATATCAATCAGGGGCTTGACCAGAGATGTTAAGTTACAAATAAACTTCCGATAATAGTTGGCAAAGCCTAGGAAACGCTGCAGAGGACATAAACCCACGTCGTGTCGGGGACACTGTAGGACTGCCGAAAGTTTCTATGGGTCCATCGGAAAACCAGCAGTGGAAATGACATAACCCAGGAATTTAATCTGTTCACAGTGGAACTCACACTTCTCCAGTTTACAGTAGAGATTGTTCTCTCTTAGAAGCACACAACAGACATCTGTGTGTTGGCTCTCCAGGAACTTGGAAAATATGAGGATATCATCAAGATAAACCACCACACAAACCTGAAACAAATCTCGGAGGACATCGTTAATAAATTCCTGGAAAACTGCTGGGGCCTTACAAAGGCCAAAAGGCATTACGGGGTACTCATAATGGCCTGTTCTGGTATTAAAGGCAGTTTTCCACTCGTGGCCCTCCTTAATCCTCACAAGATTGTATGCCCCTCTCAAATCAAGCTTCGTGAAAACCGTTGCTCCCTTTAGGCGGTCAAATAACTCCTTAGTCAACGGAATCGGATAAGAATTCTTAATTGTGAAATGATTGAGACCCCTATAATCAATACAAGGTCTCAGTTCACCACTCTTCTTCTTCACACAGAAGAAACCAGCACCAGCAGGAGACGAGGATTTGCAGATGAAACCTCAAGAAAGTGCATCTGCAAGGTACTCCTCCATGGCCTTGTTCTCCAAGACCGACAAAGGTTAAACCCAGCCTCGAGGGGGTATGGCACCAGGTTGAAGGTCAATTGCGCACTCATACAGCCGGTGGGGAGGCAAACTACCGGCCTGACCTTTGTCAAAGACATCGCTAAAATTGTGGTACTCCTCCAGCAGGGAGGAGACTGAAGAGGTGCACAGGACCTTGGCTACCTTCTAGAAACATGTCTCATTGCATTGTGGTGACCAGGAGAGAACCTCAGCACGGAGCCATTTAAAAGAGAGGTTGTGCCTCTGTAACCGAGAATAACCAATAACCAGCAGAAACTTAGGTGAGGAAATAACTTGGAATTGGATTATCTCATGGTGAAGAGCCCCTATGGATATGGACAACGGAGCCGTCTCATGAGTCACATGGGCAGGCCGTAGAGGTCTCTCATTAAGAGCCTCAATGGCAAGTGGAGTGTCACGCAGCTGCAGTGGAATCGAGTGCTTCGATACAAAGGCAGCATCAATGAACAGGCCTGCATCCCCAGAGTCGATTAGAGCCTATATCTCAACGGACGACTCAGCCCAAGAAAGGGTGAGTCTGGAGTCAATGAGGATGGCAAACGTGATCAACTTCTCCAACTCAGTGAGTATATCTTGGGCTGCTATCTCATCCTTGATGGTCTCCAAGAGACCATGAGAAAAAGCAGCTACGAGGGCCTCATTGTTCCATGTAACCTCTGCTGCTAGAGTACAGAATTCAATGGCGTAGTCGGCAACAGTTCTCGTACTCTGTTCGATGGACATGAGGCACTTGGCAGCAGAAGCTGAGCGTGTGGGAATGACAAATACCCTTTAAACTAAGCCACAAACTCAGGGTAGCACAAGACAACAGGTCTTTTGCGTTTCTCATAGAGGGTTTGCCCTCTATGATAAAGGGTTTGTCCTCATAGAGGGTTTTGCTCTCAGAAAGCAAAGATATTACGAAACCTACTTTACTTTTGTCTGTGAGAAATGCCTGGGGCAGCACCTCAAAGTATATCTCAACCTGGTTGAGAAACCCTCTGCATTGGACTGGATTGCCCCCAAATCCCTGGAGAATCGGAGCGGAACCAGAAATACCTCTTATAGAGGTAATACTCGAGGCGGGTGCCTGCACAGAGACTGGAGCAGCAGCAGGGATGGCCTGCAACATAGGTTATACCAGTGCGACCACAATGGGAGATTTCAGGTGAGCTGTGCGGCTCAGGTGCATTTGTAACGCCACGGCAAACTGATCCATGCGGTGATCCAGTTCATCCAATCTGGAAAAAATATTACCAACAAGTGGATTGACTGCATCTTCTGAATTGATGGCCTTCGCCTACTGTCAGAAACCATGTAATCAGACCGAGACAGAAGTACACTTAAATCACACTTGTTTAATAATAAAAGTAAAAAGAACAAACATAGTCAAAACATACCCAAAGTTCAGTAACCGGTACGTATAGTCAGCCAAGCCAGAAGTCAGGGATCAATGCAGTGAAACAGCAAGCAGGATCTGGAGCCAGAAGGGATGTCAGCAAAGCAAGTCTTTAAACAGGAATGCAGGAGATAGTCTCTGTGATGTTGACCAAGGTGAAGGCAGGGATCCACTGGGCTGAACGGTTTAAGTAGGCAGAACTGACGAGCAGGATATCATCGACAGCTGAGCAATTAGCTGACAGCTGAGCAGCCAGCTCTGAGAAGGAAGGTCTGAGCCCAGCCCTAACAGGGACATAAATCCTGCCACTGACATCAACAATGGAGCACTATTCCTCCCCATAATATTAAAGATGGGGCACTGTTTACTCCCACTGATGCCAGAAATATTTTTATTCCTGCTGGCCATAGTCCTGCCGCCCTAAAGTCTGAAGGACAGTAAAATGGTCCCTTGTTTAGAAAGTTTGAAGACCCCTGTTTTAGCCAACTGCATATCAACTGAACCACCCAAGGGTTAAGACTTAGCTTGTACAACTTTTATATTAATTCATTTTGTGGAACTTTATCAAATGCCTTGCTGAAATCAAGAAATGCTATATCCACAGCACCACCCTGGTCTAAAACATTGGTAATATAGTAAAAAAACATATTAGTCTGACATGATCTGCGCTCACTAATGCTGCTGCAATGCCAGGCTGCTTTGGGTCCAGCAAGTGACAATGGTCACCAGGACTAATATAGGGCTAAATCTCCCCAGCAGGGACAAGACATCAATAAAAACCTGACAGAGGATATAACATTTCTCTGCTCTATCCAAAACAAAACAAAAATTACATATACTTTAAAAACATCTGTGCTACGTCTGGCGTCTGCCCCATGATATAGTCCATTCAGAGGGCATCAACTGTCCTATGTTAAAAAAGCCAATGCTCCCAACAGAGCCCAATTACAAAGGTATTCAGGATAACTTTCAGACTGAGTGAAGTTTGAACCTTACGTCATTTGCTGTTGGCAATTGGGGCCGTTTAATGGATGTGAGATAGAACCAGGTATATTTTAGGACGTTTGCATTATTGACCTCACTCCTAATTTCCAACTACACAAAAAGGTCATACTCATATTACTGCAAAGATGGTCAGGACTGTATCTACCAAAATGGCACTCATGGGCCAATGCCCAGGGCAGCAGAATTAAAGGGGGCAGCAAGCCTCATCAAACTTTGAAGACAGTGATAATCGCTTTCTTACTTTGTGTCCTTCTTCTATCTGCATCTGCACTTTTGTGGCTGAATTCACCAAATGAACTCAGTGGAATTGGATACTACAAGGTGGCAGAAGACTTGCTACTGGTCAAGAAACATGAAACCATCTATTATTCTCCTGTCCAGTCATAAAGTGACTGAATACAAAGCAGACCTGCATGTTTCCTCCATAAGCACGTTCTAGCAGTAGTTTTTTTAATTTTTTTTTATTGAAATGATCACATGACAGGAGTTGCAGGGCTTGTACATACAGTAAGGGTGTCATCATTCAGATGTACCTAGGGCAATCTAAATGCAGTCCTGTTGATGGTTATTGATTGATAGGAGGTGAATGTATTGCTCCTCACTTCGAAAAAAATGTACAATTTCATACATTATAATAAAAATAAAGGAATTGCAGGTAGTCCCATTGGAACATGCCTGATGGGTAAAATTAGAAAACCTTCTGATATTAACTGTACAGTGAAGTTACATTAAACTTACATTAAAAACACGAGGCTGCATGATACATTATCATTTCTCCAGCTGGGCTGCTGCGGCATTGTTAATAGACCCGTCTATTGGCTAATGGATCACGTTATATTTATATAATAATGAACTTTTCTCAGCTGCGATTTACAGCGTAGTTCCCCAAATAAACAATTGGGTTAAGCAAGCAGTAAAATATTTTAGAATAAGACTGTGCATTTGTGTATGTGAAAAAAAGACACCTTTGGTAATCAGCGGGGTGACTGTTTCCAAGGAGACTCCAATCTCTCAGCACATGGGAATAATTGGAATAATAGAAGCATGAAAATAGAATTTACAAGCGCAAGGGCAATGGGTAACGAGCATTTGCATTAACTTTAACAAGCCTGGCTTGCAGCGGTTTAATACAGGGAAGAATGCAGTTTCAAAATATGCTTAATTAATGTCAACGCATTGTAGTATGTTAAAATGTATTTCTGCAGAATGAGTCAGTAACATTACAAGTCAGGAAACAGTTGTCTTTAGTAGCAAGTAGAAGATAATATACTGCCAAGTCTAAACCATAGGCACATAAAAATGTTTAGTTTTTCTGTATGAAAAATTACTTAGAATATAGCATTTTGTGGCAAATTTAAAAAGACTGACAGGTTCTCTTTTAAGAACAACCTCCCACCAACTGATTCTCACCTTACCTGTGCTTCCCTTCCACTCCATTCCTTCATATTGGGCAGGAATTCAAATCCGAATGCAGGCAGGCTGGTATCCGCAATGCTCCACCTCCATAGACATAAGCGTATTTGTGGAAAGATCTTTCATTTCAAAGGTCTGATGTTTGTAAACGACTCTACTTTTAAACTTAACTCATCTCATACATTGGGTCCACTGTTATTGACCACTACTCACAAATTTACCTCATTTGAAAAGTATCTACAGTATTTGTTCTTCTTTGAAGGATTTAACCACTTAACAACCGGCCCATAGCCAAATGACGGCTACAGGGCGGTTGTTTAACTCTGGGAGGGCGTCCAGGGACGTCCTCCCAGAATTCTGCTCTTGCGCGCCCCCTAGAGCGCGCACTCGAGAGCATCCGTGACCGCTGGGTCCAGAGGACCCGGCGCATCACAGATCCCGGTAAATGGCCGCTGATCGCGGCCGTTTACCATGTGATCGCTCCGTCAAATGACGGAGCGATCACATGTAAACAAACCGGCGTCATCTGATGACGCCGGTTCCTCTCCTCCCCCTCTCCTCCCCTCCTGTGTACCGATCGGTACACAGTGAGCGGAGAGGCGGATGGATGGATGGCTGCAGCGTTGTGGGCTGGATGTGTAGTGCCCACAGCGCTGCACAGAGACATCCAGCCATCCATCCATCCATGCTCAGCCATCCCTACTACTCTGCATGCCCTGCAATGCTGTGCAATACTCTGCAATTCCCTCTGGAATACCCCTGCAATACTCTGCCATACCCTGGAATACCCCGTAATACTCTGCCATACCCTGGAATACCCCGCAATACTCTGCCATACCCTGCAATACCCCGCAATACTCTGCCATACCCTGCAATACCCCGCAATACTCTGCCATACCCTGCAATACCCCGCAATACTCTGCCATACCCCAAAATACCACGCAATACTCTGCCATACCCTGCAATACCCCGCAATACTCTGCCATACCCTGCAATACCCCGCAATACTCTGCCATACCCTGCAATACCCCGCAATACTCTGCCATACCCTGCAATACCCCGCAATACTCTGCCATACCCTGCAATACCCCGCAATACTCTGCCATACCCCAAAATACCCCGCAATACTCTGCCATACCCCAAAATACCCCGCAATACTCTGCCATACCCCGCAATACTCTGCCATACCCTGCAATACTCTGCCATACCCTGCAATACTCTGCCATACCCTGCAATACTCTGCCATACCCTGCAATACTCTGCCATACCCTGCCATACCCCGCAATACTCTGCCATACCCCGCAATACTCTGCCATACCCCGCAATACTCTGCCATACCCCGCAATACTCTGCCATACCCCGCAATACTCTGCAATACCCCGCAATACTCTGCAATACCCCGCAATACTCTGCCATACCCCGCAATACTCTGCCATACCCCGCAATACTCTGCCATACCCCGCAATACTCTGCCATACCCTGCAATACCCCGCAATACCCCGCAATACTCTGCCATACCCTGCAATACCCCGCAATACTCTGCCATACCCTGCAATACCCCGCAATACTCTGCCATACCCTGCAATACCCCGCAATACTCTGCCATACCCTGCAATACCCTGAAATACCCTGAAATATCCCGCAATACCCAGCCATACTCTGCAATACTCAGTGATACCCAGCCATACTCTGCATACTCTGCCATACTCAACCATGCTCTGCAATACCCCACAAAAATCTGCAATACTCTGCCATAACCCGCAATACTCTGCCATACCCAGCCATACTCTGCAATACCCCGCAATACCCAGCCATACTCTGCAATACTCGGTGATACCCAGCCATACTCTGCCATACCCAGTCATACTCGGCGATACTCTGCAATATCCAGCCATACTCTGCCATGCTCAGCCATACCCAGCCATGCTCAGCCATTACCTAGCCTCTGTATGTGGCCAGGTTGTGGAAGTCTCGCACATGTGGTATCGCCGTACTCAGGAGGAGTAGGAGAATCTATTTTGGGGTGTAATTTTTGGTATGTACATGCTATGTTTTAGAAATATTGTATAAATGGACAACTTTGTGTTAAAAAAAAAAATGCGTTTTAACCACTTCCCGCCTTCCGTCATACGACGTCCTTGACTTTGTGCGGGGATATCTGAATGATGGGTGCAGCTACAGGCATCATTCAGATATCATCTTCTTCAGCCGGCGATTACCTACACCATAAGAATGACTATAGCGGCTGTTACACTGCTTGATCGTTCTTACGGGAGGTGAGAGGGGATGCCCCCCCCCCCGCCGCCCTCCGGTGCTTCTACCGACTCACTGCTACGATCGAAGCCAGGATCTTTTTTTTTTTTTTTTTTATTTCAGGAACAGCCTAGAGGTGAGATGTGGGGTCTTATTGACCCCATATCTCACTGTAAAGAGGACCTGTCATGCCATATTCCTATTACAAGGGATGTTTACATTCCTTGTAATAGGAATATAAGTGATAAAAAAAATGTTTTTTTTTGGAAAAAAGTGTCAAACTAAAATAAATAAAGTAAAATGAACATTAAAAAAAAATAAATTTTTTTTAAAGCGCCCCTGTCCGTGTGCTCGCTTGCAGAAGCGAACACATACGTAAGTCCCGCCCACATATGAAAACGGTGTTCAAACCACACATGTGAGGTATCGCTGCGATCGGTAGAGCGAGAGCAATAATTTTGGCCCTGAATCTCCTCTGTAACTCAAAAGTTGTAACCAGTAAAAATTTTTAAAGCGTCACCTATGGGGATTTTTAAGTGGCGAAGTTTGGCGCCATTCCACAAGCGTGTGCAATTTTGAAAGGTGACACGTTAGGTATCTATTAACTCGGCGTAACTTCATCTTTCATATTATGCAAAAACATTGGGCTAACCTTACTGTTTTGTTTTTTTTTAAAGCAAAAAACAGTTTTTTTTCCAAAAAAAACACGTTCGAAAAATTGCTGCGCAAATATCGTGCGAGATAAAAAGTTGCAATGACCGCTATTGTATTCTCTAGGGTCTTTGCTAAAAAAACATATATAATGTTTTGGGGTTCTATGTAATTTTCTAGCAAATAAATGATGATTTTTACATGTAGGAGAGAAATGTCAGAATTGGCCTGTGTGCTCCAGAACGCCTGAAGGTGCTCCCTTGCATTTTGGGCCTCTGTATGTGGCCACGCTGTGTAAAAGTCTCACACATGTGGTATCGCCGTACTCAGGAGTATTAGCAGAATGTGTTTTGGGGTGTAATTTGTGGTATGCATATGCGGTGTGTGTGAGAAATAACCTGCTAATATGACAATTTTGTGAAAAAAAAACAGAAAAAAAAAAACTTAATTTTGCAAAGAATTGTGGGAAAAAATGACAACTTCAAAAAACTCATCATGCATCTTTCTAAATACCTTGGAATGTCTTCTTTCCAAAAAGGAGTCATTTGGGGAGTATTTGTACTTTTCTGGCATGTTAGGGTCTCAAGAAATGAGCTTGTGGACGCTATAACTTTCACAAAGACCAAATAATATACACTAATTTGGGTTATTTTTACCAAAGATATGTAGCGGTATAAATTTTGGCCAAAATATATGAAGAAAAATTACTAATTTTCAAAATTTTATAACAGAAACGAAGAAAAATTTATTTTTTTACAGATTTTTTGGTCTTTTTTCTTTTATAGCGCAAAAAATAAAGAACCCAGCGGTGATTAAATACCACCAAAAGAAAGCTCTATTTGTGTGAAAAAAAGGACAAAAAATTCATATAGATACAGTGTTGCATGACTGAGTAATTGTCATTCAAAATGTGAGAGCACCAAAAGCTGAAAATTGGTCTGGTTATTAAGGGGGTTTAAGTGCCCAGTGGTCAAGTGGTTAATTAAGAACTCTCTGTAAGGTTGGATTTCCCCACAATTCCTGTAGCTACAGAGGCCAGTGAGAGCTTGTTTTTTGTGTGCTTAGAATGAAAGTAGGGGGGAACATAATAGTGCCCCCTACCTATGGGAATGAGGAACAACTCAAATAGGCAGTTTAAAAGTACATTTATTTGATTGGTTACTTACCAGTCAGGTGATTTTTCAAACTTCTGGAAAATTCTGCAGTGCGTCAGGTGACTCAATGGACCTATAGGATTAAAGAAGAAGTTATAAAAGACATTAGACCAACAGTTAAACATCAGAACAACGGCTGCAGCACAAGAAGACGCATCCCTCCCCTTGTCGCGGTCCTTCATTATGCGACTTTATCCCTTCTACGGAAAGGGGATAGTGGTGTTACTGGTGTAGTAATGTTGGTTCGAGCTTTAATGGCTGAACCATTGGTATGCTATTATCTTATGTATAGTTATGAATAAACATTTTATCATTATAAATAAAATTGGTTTATAATTGGTAAGTTGTATCGTCATGCCAATAATAAAGGGCCGCGGCCATTTATACCACATTTAAGTCTAATGGTATTTATTATATATCAATAGTATATATATATATATATATTAGAAATAATATTTGAGTTTGGTCTCCAGTCCCATATATAAGTATTTGAATTCCCGTAGCTTGGCCGAAGTCCTATTGTAAAGCAATTCTGTGTTTTTCCTATTCAAGACAAAGCAATAGTTGTGTTCTAAAGCCCACCTGAAGGTAGGGACTTAAGCCTAGTATACACAATGAGATAATCGGACGAATGATCATACATTTTTTTTTGTATGCTAGTCTAAATATCGAAAATGAAAAGGTTACTAAAAGTATGAAAATTCTCGTACAACAGAATAAAAATTCGGAGGCGATTCAACGTATTGTAGTGTATTTGTATTGTATTTTCGGGCAAAAACTGTACTGTTTAAACGAAAAGTGTACGATCTGGAATTGTATGAGAAACAGTTTGGGGTCTGTCCCTTCAGATAATTTCAGACAAAAGCCGTGTACTAACAATCAGATTATCGTTCGATCGATTCAAAAGCAGTATTTTTTGTACAATTTTCTGATCTTGTGTACGGGCCTTAAGGTTACATAGTGTATTGATAGCCTCACAGCTCCCCCTTTTTTTCTAGTATGTTGTACTTATCTTTTCCAGCTGTATTCCCCTCAGTCATGCATTCATCTTCCTCCCTCTGGAGGTGGGTACTTCAGTACTAAACAGCAATCACATGATGACATGCCTTGTGTCCCATTTGCTTCTGCCACTGGTACTTGGTGGAAAACTGTGTTGCTCTTTAATTTTCTTCCTACTGTGTGCCTCCTGAATCTTTAAGGGCATTATTGCAGGAAAAATTACTATCTGTGTGACACCTAGCCTTGCACAGACCCACTGATGTTATAGTACACCTCCAGGACTGCAACTTCAACTACCCCACGTCCTGCTGATTTTGCCTCTGTAGCGCTACCGCTCAGAGCAGACCGAGAACTGAGTGATCAGTGGTGATGTGAGTGCTCAGTTCTCGGTCTTATGCCCCGTACACACGATCGGAAATTCCGCCAGCAAAAGTCCGATGTGAGCGTTTGGGCGGAAATTCCAACCGTGTGTATGCTCCATCGGATTTTTGCTGGCGGAATTTCCACCAGCAAAAGATTGAGAGCAGGTTCTCTATTTTTCCAATGGAAAAAGTTCCTATCGGAAATTCCGATCGTCTGTAGCAATTCCGACGCACAAAATTCCTGCGCATGCTCGGAAACAATTCGACATATGCTCGGAAGCATTGAACTTAATTTTCTCGGCTCGTCGTAGTGTTGTACGTCACCACATTCTTGACGGTAGAAAGTTCAGAGAACTTTTGTGTGACTGTGTGTATGCAAGGCAAGCTTGAGCGGAATTCCGTCGGAAAAACCATCCAAGTTTTTTCTGACGGAAATTCCGATCGTGTGTACAGGGCATTAGGCCCCTTTTACACTGGGGCAGTTTGCAGGCGTTATTGCGCTAAAAATAACGCCTGCAAACCGCCCCTAAACAGCCTCCGCTGTTTGTTCAGTGTGAAAGCCCGAGGGTTTTCACACTGAAGCGGTGCGCTGGCAGGACGGTAAAAAAAGTCCTGCAAGCCGCATCTTTGGAGCGGTGAAGGAGCGGTGTATTCACCGCTCCTTCTCCGCTCCTGCCCATTAAAATCAATGGGACAGCGCGGCTATACCGGCTATAGCCGCGCTGTACGAGGGGTTTTAAAAATAGCGCTGTTTTACTGCCGACGCCCCCTACCGCCCCAGTGTAAAAGGGGCCTTAGAGCTGGCGTGGGACAACTTCTTCTCTGATGCTGCAGTATAATGCCCCGTACACATGATAGGATGTTCCGACGGAAAATGTTCTATAGGAGCTTGTTGTCGGAAAATCCGATCGTGTGTAGGCTCCATCGGACATTTTCCATCGGAATTTCCGTCACACAAAATTTGAGAGCTGGTTCTCAAATTTTCCGACAACAAAATCCGTTGTCGTAAATTCCGATCGTGTGTCTGACGCACAAAGTTCCACGCATGCTCGGAATCAAGCAGAAGAGCCGCACTGGCTATTGAACTTCATTTTTCTCGGCTCGTCGTATGTGTTGTACGTCACTGCGTTCTTGAGGTTTGGAATTTCCGACAAACTTTGTGTGACCGTGTGTATGCAAGACAAGTTTGAGCCAACATCCGTCGGAAAAAAAACATGGATTTTGTTGTCAGAAAATCCTATCGTGTGTACAGGGCATAAAGGTTTGTATTTTTACTTATGCCATACTTCCCCTTTAATCCTTTTATTTTGCAGGTACCATTATCTTTATTTTTTTGCAATTATAATGTTACTTAAAGAGGACTTTTAAGTTTGTATCATGTCCCCTTTAAACATTGAACTTTAGTAAGCTTCTATTTCCATGGTGTGCTAACTCTCTCATCTTACATTTGCAGTTCAGGTGCAGCCTGAGCTAGAAAAATTCATACAAAAGTAAAGGGGGGCAGCCTGCCAGGAGCAGATGCTGCTGATCTCATAGCACCCCTGAGGGGATCCTGCATTTCTTGGACTAATGCAGTCAGGACCAGATGCTTTCTCTGTGGGTTTTTTTGGGATTCCCCACTAGTTTAGAGTGATGAGTGAAACTGATAGAATGTATTGTATATTCAATGCGGTATCAAGTGCTTTGTGTATTGGAGGTTTATAATTTTTTGCTTGTAATCACAGCACCGAAGAACAGTAGTTATGATCAGCATGTGGTCCCTGTATTATTAGAAAGAGTGACTCTAGTTGTGGGGAAAAAAAAGGCAGCACAGCCGTTCTGTTTTTTAGAAATACATATTTTATTCTCTTTTCAGACCTGTGTGTTGTGGCAATGCATTGTAATGCACAAAATGGCTATGTTTTGTTTCAGTGTAATTCATTGTGAATGGCACGCTAATGCGCCTTGCCAACAGATCACGATGGACATGTTTCAGGGAACCACAATGCACTGATCTGAACTATCTTAATGTTGTAGTGCAATGCATTTAAAAAATGCTGTTGGTTTGTTAAAACCTGCGTCACGGTGCATTTGCAGCATTTTCAGTCTAGGTTCACACCTATGTGGCTGCGTTTGATGCGTTTTTCAGGCACGTTTTTAAAAATGAGTGAGGGTCATAATCCCTCAGTTTATCTTTAGCCATCTGTGTCCCATTGCGGAGATCCCCCTTCACTTCCTGTCCCATAACCAAACAGGAAGTGAGAGGAAATCCCTGCAAATTAAGGGAAGCCCCTGGGGACCTCCAGGTCACCACAACTAGTGTTCCCATTGGAAGATTTCCCCTCTATTACTTTTCTGGTGACAACCCTACATTTGGGATTTTCTTTCACTTGCTATGATAATGATAAACAGGACAAATAGAGAGGGTGACTCTCCCTACTGGGGACACAGACTGCAATAAAAGCTGCCAAGGGTTCTAAACCTGCCCCCCTCTACCCAAAAAAAAAAAAAGGTATGTGATTCTGCACTTCCGGCTCTCCAGTGCGCACGATAACCGCCGGGACCCGCCGATCGTTTCTATCAGAGGTGGAACAGTGATCTATGTAAACAAGACAGATCGCCATTCTACTAAGCAGGAACACAGATCTCTGTCTTCCCACAGCACCTCCCCCACAGTTAGCAAGCACCCCCTAGACACACATTTAACCGATTGATCACCCCTGATATTAACCTCTTCTCAGCCAGTGTCATTAGTACAGTGACAGTACATGTTTTTAGCGCTGATCACTGTATTGGTGTCACTGGTCCCCAAAAAAGTATCAAAAGCATACCTCCCAACTTTTTGAGATGGGAATGAGGAACACCTATCAGCAAAAGTATGCAGGCATAAGACACACCCCTTGCCACGCCCCCTTAAAGGAGAATTGTACAAAAAAAACAAAATTGATTAAACCCACAAGTGCTTTTTTTTACCACTACTATTCCTTTATATTGGCTTTTACAAATGCAGCAATTTAGAAATCAGATGAAAGGTTTAGCGCTGAAAAACACTTTTTGATAGATAAAAAGTGCATTTAATATACATCTATATAGATCAGACCAAAATGAGGGACAAATGAGGAGGAATAAGGGACAGAGGGACATTGCTCCAAATCAGGGACAGTCCCTCCAAATCAGGGACAGTTGGGAGCTATGTCAAAAGTGTCGCTTAGTGTTCGATTTGTCTGCCACAATGTCTATCCCATAGTTTGTAGACGGGATAACTTTTGCCCAAACCAATCAATATACACTTATTGGGAATGTTTTTAACAAAAATATGTAGCAAAATACATATTGCAATAAATTGATGAAGAAATTCTATTTTTTAACTTTTTTTTGTGGATGTTTTATAGCAGAGAGTAAAGCCGTGTACACACAAGCGGAATGTCTGACAGAAAAAGTCGGAAGCTTTTCATCGTCTATTCCAATCCTATGTAGGCCTCATCGGACTTTCTTTTTTGAAAATTCTGACGGACCTAGAAATAGAACATATTTTAAAAATTTCGACGGAACCAAATCCCATCGGGAAAACCGATCGTCTGTATGCTGTTCCGACGGACCAAAAACAACGCTTGCTCGGAAGCAAGTACGAGACGGAAGCTGTTGGCTACTGGCTATTGCACTTCCTTTTTACTAGTCTCGTTGTACGTGTTGTACGTTACCGCGTTCTGGACGGTCGGACTTTGGTCGGACTTTGGTTTGACCGTGTGTAGGCAAGATTGCTTGAATGGAATTCCATCGGAGAAACCTTCGGAGTTTATTCCGACGGCAAAACCGTTCGTGTGTATGCGGCATAAGAAATATTGTTTTTTTTTTTTTAGTTATCGTCTATTTTTGTTTAAAGCGCAAAAAGTAAAAACCGCAGAGGTAATCAAATCCCACCAAAAGAAAGTTTTATTTGTGGGAAAAAAATTACATCAATTTTATATGAGTACAGCGTCGCACGACCACGCAATTGTCAGTTAAAGTAACGCAGTGCCGTATCTCATAAAATGGTCTGGTCATGAAGGGGGGTAAAACCTTCCAGAGCTGAAGAGGTTAAACCCTAATGGTATCGATAATCACTTTGATAAATGATCAATTTATTTTCTGATTGATCTGCTTCAATAGGAATAATCGAGCTATAGATGACAACCCATTCATTCAATATGCCACATTTGGGGAAGTGGATTTCAATGGAAAGGATACAATCATAATGGATAATAAATGTATTTCTGTTTCCATGGTGTAATCCCAGAATCTGATTGGTCACAATAGTAGAGTGGGAGTGGTTTAGATCTTTATCACTGTCTGGGGTCCCCATAGTGGAGATTTAGCCATTACTTCCTCCAGGGTCAGAAAGGCAGGAAGTGAGCAGAATCTCTCCCATAGCAATAAATAAGGGGAAAAGGAGCATCTACTGTACAAACAGCGGCCATCTTGGATTGCAGAGTCTCTTTACAGGGATGAATGTTTTTGGGGACCACTAGAATTCCCCCAAATGGTTACAAGGGAACCCATACTAAGAGAAATATGTAGGCTGCCACTGCTGATCGCCTCCTGAAAATGCTATACTCCTGGCTGGCTCTGGCTTCCATGCTTTCTGCATCACTGCATGATCATTTAGAACTTCTTCCTAATCAGTGTTGGAGAATGGACAAAAAGCAATGGATCAGACTGACAGCCAGGCAAAGAGTAGATTCAGTCTCTGTATTCTCCCTTAATAAATAATCCAGGGGCTTTGCAAGACCCCCCCCCCCCCACTACCCTCATAGCAAACACTCTCATTTCTTTACTCAACCTCTGATTGATACTATTGGCAACATGTATGTATACTTGTTCATACAGTCCTTGAAAATGTTCATCCACAAAATTCCGTGTTATTGTATTTATCAAACAACATCCCATCCCCCGTGCTTTTATCCTTAAAATTCAATACAAAAAGTGCTCCCCCGCCAGTGATGGTGTTAATGCCCCTCCCCCCAGAACCCTGAGGACCTCTGGGCCAATCACACGTTATTCTATTACCAAAAACCACCAAATCAGCGTTTCTTCATCCAATAGATATATTCTCCCCTCAATGGATTTCCACCAATCACCCAAAAAGGAAATGACAAGGTCATCGTACAACGCGCTTTTATTAATAAATCCCCTTTAGAAGCTCCTCCCACAATCTATATGCTTCCACATTCCAGTGCCCAGACTGGCACCAGCTCCATCAGCAGATTTCTATCCATTAACCGCTTGCTGACCGCCGCACAGAGATGTACGTCTGCAGAATGGCACAGGCAGGCAAGGGCGTACCTGTACGTCCCTTTAAATTTGCCGGCGAACTTAATGTTCGCCAGCGGCCCGCAATTGCGGTGTGGAGAGTTAGAATGGGGAGATGCCTATGTAAACAAGGCATTTCCCCGTTCTGCCTAGTGACATGACAGGGATCTACTGCTCCCTGTCATCGGGAGCAGTGATCGCTGTCATGTCAGTGGAAGCCCATCCCCCCACAGTTAGAATCACTCCCTAGGACACACTTAACCCTTGATTGCCCCCTAGTGTTTAACCCCTTCCCTGCCATTGTCATTTACACAGTAATCAGTGCATTTTTATAGCACTGATCGCTGTATAAGTGACAATGGCCCCAAAATGGTGTCAAAAGTGTAGGATGTGTCCGCCATAATGTCGCAGTCACGAGAAAAATCACAGATTGCAGCCATTACTAATAAAAAAAAAAAATAATAATAAAAATGCTATAAATCTCTCCCCTATTTTGTAGACGGTATAACAAACCAATCAATATGCGCTTATTGCGATTTTTTACCAAAAATATGTTGAAGAATACATATAGGCCTAAACTGAGAAAAATTTTTTTTTTTTTATATATATTTTTTGGGGATATTTATTTTAGCAAAACGTACAAAATATTGCTTTTTTTCAAAATTGTCGCTTTTTTTCTTTTTATAGCGCAAAATATTAAAACCACAGAGGTGATCGAATACCACCAAAAGAAAGCTCTATTTGTGGGAAAAAAAAGGACGTAAATTTTGTTTGGGTGCAATGTCGCACAACAATTGTCAGTTAAAACGACACAGTGCCGAATCGCAAAAAGTGCTCTGGTCAGGAAGGGGGTAAATCCTCCTGGGGCTGAAGTGGTTAATATCCTCCAAGTAGTTCCCCTAGCACCTCCGTTCCTCCCACCATCTTCCCACTCTATACAAACTATTCTCTTTTCACTCTCATTTCTCTCCTTTGGCTTTTTATTAAAATGACATTTAAATATAAAATGACCCAATGAGTAACTGCTTGTCTTTGGCAGACTAAGATGTTCCTACGAGTCCAGCTTAATCCACATGCAGTGCAGTATAGGAGCTGTTACATTGTACAGAAACATACAACAAGAAGCTACAGTCCCACCAGAGGAATTAAGTGGTTAGCTCTTCTGCCTGGCAGCACCAGGGTCGTCGGTTCAATTCCTAACCACAGCGCCACCTGCTTGGAGTTTGCATGTTCTCCCTGCACCTGCGTGGGTTTCCTCCGGGTACTCCGGATTCCTCCCACATTACAAAGACATGCTGGGAGGTACATTGGCCCTAGTATGTGTATGAATGTGAGTTAGGGAGCCTAGATTGTAAGCTCCTTGGGGGCAGGGACTGGTGTGACTGTACAATATACAGGATGGAAATAGATGACTGAGCACAGCTGCAATGTCTCCTGTACTGACTGATCATTATCACATGGCCTACCTTTTGAATTGGCTCTGCAGACTCCTCTTCTCCATTGCCGATACCTGCAGGTTTCCTGCCAATCCCCTGGACAGATTTGTTGGTGGCGGGGGTCCTCTGGGCTTGTACGGCCCTCTGCGGAGACACCAATTACACATCAAGACCCTTTATCTCCATAGCAACAGTGAGACCCCCCATAACCCAGAAATTGTGTGGAGCCCCCTCTAAGAAAATGTGCCCGTCCTCTCCCAATCTCAGCCTTTTTCCTTCCATCTTCTGCAGCTTTGGGAAGGTTTGTGGTTTGCGGGGACTCATCTTAGGAAGGTTCAGTATTCATTGATCAGAGCCATAGACATTCCCTGTCTGCTCACATTCACAGCACATTTTACAGCTATTCATACTCAGGAGTAAAGGAGAGAAAGAACTTTCCTCCAACATTTCCATCCAAAGCAAACATGCGCACTTTACACGTCTTCTAAAAAAAAGTGTATGTCAGAGGTGTGACTGGGGCCTTCATCATTTCACAAACTATGGAATGCTGGGAGAGCAGAAATCAGAAAAAATCTCCAACAGTGAAAGGGTTCAAATGACTGAGTGCCCCCCCTCCCCCCCATGTGTAATGTGCTGCACCCTCTTTTATACTGAGTCCCCACCATCCCTCGCATACCAGATAAAAGATGAAATAGAAACAAATTCAAACATTTTTTTTTCATTTACAATAGAGTAAGGGGGCACTATAATCCCTGTCAGGTTTCCTTTGCCATCCGTTTCCCCATTGGGGGGATTTCCCTTCACTTCCTTTCCTATAGCCAAAAAAGAAGTGAGAGAAATCCTCCCAAAGTGACATCATCCCTGAGTGTGGCCAGAACTATTGTCCCAATTGGAAGATTTCCGCTCGAATTCCTGTTTTGGTGACAACTCAAAATCTGGAATTTTATTTCACTTTTCATGGTAATAGTAAATAGAGAATGAATCTCCCTAAAGGGGCGCAGACAGCAATAAAAAAACTGACAGGGGTTCTAATCCCTCTCCACTCCATCCAGGGACGGGCTGGGAATAAAAACCAGCCCTGGAAAAAATGTCATACCAGCCCCATAGCATTATTATTCCAGCCCAACATCATAACCATCACAACGTCATTATTTCCTTGTTCATGAAAGGGAAAACCATGCATTTTAAAGCACATTTGAAGAGTGTATGATAGATAGATAGATAGATAGATAGATAGATAGATAGATAGATAGATAGATAGATAGATAGATAGATAGATAGATAGATAGAAGGCACATATAAAAGCACATATATATATATATATAAGCAAATTCCAGTTAGAAGTGGTAAAATTGGTCCATCGTCAAGGGGCACCCCAGGAACGTGGGGCGGGGGCTCTGGTTTCCAGAGACCACCTTCCACAGAAAGAATGGGGGGGGGGGTGGTTACTGATATAAGGGGGAAACCTTTATATCAGTGCCCCTTTATATTATTGTATTCACTCCCCCCCTCAGACTTGCCTGGTGGTGCTGTCACTGACCTCCTCTCAGGTACACCGTGCAGGGCGCAGTTAGACGACTCCAGGTTGGTGACTCTGATTTTATTCCATAGTCTTCTCTCCACAGTCCAGACACGTTTTACTTCTCCCATGACCCCCATCCTGGTGGCACTTCTACTCTTGACTCCTCTCCAGACTCCCCCTCAGAGACTGCAGACATGATATAAGACAAGAGATGGTCAGAGGTTGCGAACATGGTACAAGAGATGGTTAGAGACTGAGGACAGGATACAAGAGATGGCTAGAGACTGAGGACATGATACAAGAGATGGCTAGAGACTGAGGACATGATACAAGAGATGGCTAGAGACTGTGGACATGATACAAGAGATGGCTAGAGACTGAGGACATGATACAAGAGATGGTTAGAGACTGAGGACATGATACGAGAGATGGCTAGAGACTGAGGACATGATACAAGAGATGGTCAGAGACTGAGGACAGGATACAAGAGATGGTCAGAGACTGAGGACAGGATACAAGAGATGGTCAGAGACTGAGGACAGGATACAAGAGATGGTCAGAGACTGAGGACAGGATACAAGAGATGCTAAAGACTGAGGACATGAAACAAGAGATGGCTAGAGACTGAGGACAGGATACAAGAGATGGCCAGAGGTTGCGGACATGATACAAGAGATGGTCAGAGGTTTCGGACAGGATACAAGAGATGGTCAGAGGCTGCAATGATTATACAGTAGATCTCAGAGGCTGCAGACATGATACAGTAGGTTCAGAGGCTGCAGGCATGGTATAGGAGATAGTTAGAGACTGAGGACATCATACTAAAGATGGTCAGAGACTGCAGACATGGTACAAGAGATGGCCAGAGACTGCAGACATGGTACAAGAGATCAATGCAGCCTCATCAGTGTCCATCAAATGAAGCTTTACAGTGCCTATGAATGCAGCCTCACTGTGCCCACCAATTGCAGCCTCTCTGTGCCCACCACTGCAGCCTCTCTATGCCAACCAATTGCAGCCTCTGTGTGCCCACCATTGCAGCCTCTGTGTGCCAGCCATTGCAGCCTCTGTGTGTCCGCCATTGCAGCCTCTGTGTGCCAGCCATTGCAGCCTCTGTGTGCCAGCCATTGCATAGTTGCCAACATTGTAAAAAAAAAATGTGGGACACTGTTGTGGCTGTAGGCGGAGCTGTCAAATAATTAGGGGGCGGGGCATTCGTCAGCAGGCGTGGCCTAGCAAACATAGACAAGTGCGGCGCGCGGCGAAAAATGGGCGTGGTTTACGCAAAATAGTGGGCGTGTCTTAAATGGGCGTGGCTCTAGAGGGTGTGGTTAGAGTCTGAGATGAATGAGGGATGGAGACGGGGAGAGAGGGGGAAATGACGGGACAGCAGCCCCAGATCCTACACAATAGAAATATGTGTATTCTAGAAAGTTTAACAATCAGCAGATAAAGATACTCCAAACACCTGGTGTTAGCACTTCAATCATCCCGGCACCATGGTTGTTATGGTGTCAGGATGATTGAAGTGCATTATTTCTATTATTACATTGTAATATAAAATGAAATCATTCAACTTACCATAATGCAGAATCAGTGGGATCCCTGAGCGTGTCACCAGCCATCCGTCCTTGCTTCAGATGTCCGAGCAGAGTCCGTCCTTGCATCAGATGTCCCCAGCAGAGCCCCCCTTACATCAGATGTCCCCGGCGGAGCCCCCCCTCACACCAGGAGTCCCCGGCGGAGCCCCCCCTCACACCAGGAGTCCCCGGCGGAGCCCCCCCTCACATCAGGAGTCCCCGGCGGAGCCCCCCCTCACATCAGGAGTCCCCGGCGGAGCCCCCCCTCACATCAGGAGTCCCCGGCGGAGCCCCCCCTCACATCAGGAGTCCCCGGCGGAGCCCCCCCTCACATAAGGTGTCCCCGGCGGAGCCCCCCCTCACAATCAGGAGTCCCCCCTCACATCAGGAGTCCCCGGCGGAGCCCCCCCTCACATTAGGTGTCCCCGGCGGAGCCCCCCCTCACATCAGGTGTCCCCGGCGGAGCCCCCCCCTCACATCAGGTGTCCCCGGCGGAGCCCCCCCTCACATCAGGAGTCCCCAGTCACAGTGCCCCCCCTCACATCAGGTGTCCCCAGTGCCCCCCCCCTCACATCAGGTGTCCCCAGTGCCCCCCTCTCACATCAGGTGTCCCCAGTGCCCCCCCTCACATCAGGTGTCCCCAGTGCCCCCCCCTCACATCAGGTGTCCCCAGTGCCCCCCCTCACATCAGGTGTCCCCAGTGCCCCCCCTCACATCAGGTGTCCCCAGTGCCCCCCCTCACATCAGGTGTCCCCCCCTCACATCAGGTGTCCCCAGTGCCCCCCCCCCTCACATCAGGTGTCCCCCCCTCACATCAGATGTCCCCAGTGCCCCCCCCCCACATCAGGTGTCCCCAGTGCCCCCCCCCCACTCACATCAGGTGTCCCCAGTGCCCCCCCCCACTCACATCAGGTGTCCCCAGTGCCCCCCCCTCACATCAGGTGTCCCCCCACTCACATCAGGTGTCCCCAGTGCCCCCCCCACTCACATCAGGTGTCCCCAGTGCCCCCCCCACTCACATCAGGTGTCCCCAGTGCCCCCCCCCTCACATCAGGTGTCCCCCCTTCACATCAGGTGTCCCCAGTGCCCCCCCCCACTCACATCAGGTGTCCCACAGCGGTGCGCGCGCTCCCCCCCCACCTCAGAGGTGTCCTAGAGGTGTGTCCGCAGCATGGCTAGAACCCCCGCCCCTTTCCATATCAGACTGGCAGCGGGGCGGGGGGTAGGCGGGCCGAGGCGGAGTGGGGCGAGGTGGAGCGGGGCAGGGGGTGGGCGGCGACGCAGAAGCTTCGTCTAGCCCCCCCCAGCCGTCTTCCTGAACTTCCACAAAATGGCGGCCGGCGGAGACATTGTCTCCGCCGGCCGCCGACCTCTAGCGGCGGCGGCGGTTGTTTTAAAAACGGGAACAGGATTTTTCGGGACATTTGCCGGGACACCACAAATTCGGGAATGGAGTCCCAGTCCCGGGAATGTCCCGGGAAATCCGGGACAGTTGGCAACTATGCCATTGCAGCCTCTGTGTGCCAGCCATTGCAGGCTGCAACGGCTGGCACACAGAGACTGCAATGGCTGGCACACAGAGGCTGTAATGATGGGCACACAGAGGCTGCAATTTGCAGCCTCTGGCAAGGAGGGACTTTGCAAATAATTGAAATTCATCTGATTACTCTTCATAACATTCTGGAGTATATGCAAATTGCCATCATAAAAACGGAAGAAGAAGACATTGTGAAAATTAATATTTGTGTCATTCTCAAAACTTTGTATATTCACTATTTCTGGGTAGCAAAGACCATATGCCACTAATTATGGGTCCAGCGGGGGGGGGGATGCAAAGGATCTTTATGTACAGTGCATCCGGAAAGTATTTACAGCTCTTCACTTTTTCCACATTTTTGTTATGTTACAGCCTTAGTTCAAAATTAAATTAATTATTTCCCTCAAAATTCTAAAAACAATGCCCTATAATGACAACATGAATAAAGTTTTGTTTAAAATCTTTGCAAATTTATTTAAAAAAAAATCCCATGTACATAAGTATTTACAGCCTTTGACATGACACTCAAAATTGAGCTCAGGGGCATCCTGTTTTCACTGATCATCCTTGAGATGTTTCTACAACTTGATTGGAGTTCACCTGTGGTAAATTCAGTTGATTAGACATGATCTGGAAAGGCACACACCTGTCTATACAAGGTCCCACAGTTAACAGTGCATGTCAAAGCACAAACCAAACCACAAAGTCTAAAGAGACAGGATTGTATCGAGACACAGATCAGGGGAGGGGTACAGAAAAATGACTAAATGGAAGAGATTTGGAACCACCAGGACTCTTCCTAGAGCAGGCCACCTGGCCAAATGGAGTGGTCAGGGGAGAAGGACCTTAGTCAGGGAGGTGACCAAGAACGCGATGGTCACTCTGACAGAACTCCAGCTTTTCTCTGTGGAGAACTAAGAACATTCCAGAAGAACAACTATCTCTGCAGCACTCCACCAATCAGGCCTGTATGGTAGAGTGGCCACATGGAAGCCACTCCTCAGTAGAAGGCAGCCTGCCTGGAGTTTGCCAAAATGCACCTGAAGGACTCTCAGACCCTGAGAAACAAAATTCTTTGGTCTGATTAAACAGGCAAGTGTCACGTCTAGAGAAAACAAGGCACCGCTCATCACCTGTCCAATACCATCCCTACAGTGAAGCATGGTTGTGGCAGCATCATGCTGTGGGGATGTTTTTCAGCGGCAGGAACTGAGAGACCAGTCAGGATCGAGAGAAAGATAAATGCAGCAATGTACAGAGACATCCTTGATGAAAACCTGTTTCAGAGCGCTCTGGACCTCAGACTGGGGCGAAGGTTCATCTTCCAACAGGACAATGACCCTAAGCACACAGTCAAGATAACAAAGGAAGGGCTATGGGACAACTCTGTGAATGTTCTTGAGTGGTCCAGACTTGAACCCGATTGAACATCTCTGGAGAGATCTAAAAATAGCTGTGTACCAACGCTCCCCATCCAACCTAATGGAGCTTGGGAGGTCCTGCAAAGAAGAATGGGAAAAATTGCTAAAAAAAATAGGTGTGCCAAGCTTGTAGCATCATACTCAAAAAGACTTGAAGAGTCATTGATCGATTTTTCCTCACTCACATCTGACCGACGCGAGTAGAGGAGAGCCCGCTGCTCTTCTGACAGGGGGGTCTGTGCTGATTGTTTACCAGTGCAGCCCCCCCTTGGATGGCCGCTCAGGACCACCAGGATGCCGTCAGGACCACCAGGGATGGCCACCCACACTGGACCACCAGGTATGCCACCCTAGACCCCCAGGGATATACCAGTGCCCAGGCAGCTGCCAATCAATGCCCAGGCAGCTGCCAATCAGTGCCCACCCACAATGCCTGCCAGTGCTACCAGGGATGCCTATCAGTGCCATGTATCAGTGCCCAGCAGTGCCACCTATCAGTGCCCAGTAGTGCCGCCTATCAGTGCCACTTATCAGTGCAGCCTGTCAGTGCCCATCAGTGCCGCATGTCAGTGCCACCTTATCAGTGCTTGTCAGTGCCGCCTTATCAGTGCCCATCAGCAAAGGAGAAAACATACTGATTTACAAAATTTTATAACAGAAACAAAAGAAAAACTTTTTTTTTTCCGAAATTTTCGGTATTTTTTTATTTGTTTAGCAAAAAATAAAAACCGCAGAGGTGATCAAATACCACCAAAAGAAAGCTCTATTTTTGGGAACAAAATTATAAAAATTCTGTTTGGGTACAGGGTAGCATGACCGCGCAATTATCATTCAACAGTGACAGCGCTGAAAGCTGAAAATTGGCTTGGGCAGGAAGAGGGTGTAAGTGCCTGGTATTGAAGTGGTTAAAGACAGTAATATGAAAATTAGAAGCTGCTGGGGGATTCAAAAGTGATCCATTTCTCAAACCTATATGTTGATATTAAAGTGGAACAGTCATTTTTTCATCTTTCCAGCTATTAAATTTTCTGCCCTTGTTGTTTTAACCTTGAATAGTAAAACATTTTTTTTCTCCCAGTAAATACCTTATACAACCCACTTCCTGTTTCTTATCTGGTCATTAGCCTAGGCTTATGACATCATGCACATTATCTCTCTCACTCTCGTGAGAGTTTGACTAATGGATAGATGAGTGTTTCTCAACTCCAGTCCTCAAGGCGCCCCAACAGGTCATGTTTTTAGGCTTTCCGTCATTTTGCACAAGTGATTTGATCAGTTTCACTGCCTTAGTAATTACCACAGCCGTTTCATCTGAGGGAAATCCTGAAAACATGACCTGTTGGGGCGCCTTGAGGACTGGGGTTGAGAAACACTGGGATAGATTCATGCATTGCATGAATCTATCCATGGCCGCCGCTGCCACCCTCTATTCAAACCCTTTGTGGATGCTGGGCACCTGAATTACAGCGGCGGGGTGTTTTATTGAAGCACCTGATTAGAGCTATAGGCTCTAATAGGCTTCAAAAAAGGTGGACTCGTGGTGCAGAGCATTGTGCTCAGAGTCCACCCAGATGTGTTGTAAAAGCATATGAATATTTGCTTTTCTAACACTGAACTGCCTCTCCGCCAATCAGGAAGAGCGGGTCTAATACCCGTCACCTGATTGGCTGAAGGCACAGGTGCCCCTATTGGGTGCCTAGCAGAACGAGAAGAGACCCATGGAGGACAGCATGGAGGCACACAGGAGCATGCCGCCGTCACCCGCTACTCAGCTTTACTATCACCCCCCATAAACATCACAGGCTCAGCTTTACTATTCCTCCCCCATAAACATCACAGGCTCAGCTTTACTCCCCCCCCCCCGTAAACATCACAGGCTCAGCTTTACTATCCCCCCCCATAAACATCACAGGCTCAGCTTTACTATTCCTCCCCCATAAACATCACAGGCTCAGCTTTACTACCCCCGCCCCCCGTAAACATCACAGGCTCAGCTTTACTATCCCCCCCCGCATAAACATCACAGGCTCAACTTTACTATTGCCCCCCCCCCATAAACATCACAGGCCCAGCTTTACTACCCCCCCGCATAAACATCACAGGCCCAGCTTTACAACTCCCCCCACCCCATAAACATCACAGGCCCAGCTTTACTACCCCCCGCATAAACATCACAGGCCCAGCTTTACAACTCCCCCCACCCCATAAACATCACAGACCCAGCTTTACAATTCCCACCCCATAAACATCACAGGCTCAGCTTTACTATTCCCCCCCCCCCCATAAACCTCACAGGCTCAGCTTTACTATTCCCCACCATATAAACATCACAGACCCAGCTTTACTATCCCCCCCATAAACATCACAGGCCCATCTTTACTATCCCCCCCCATAAACATCACAAGCCCAGATTTTACCGGCCCAGCTTTACAATTCCCCTCTACCCCATAAACATCACAGGCCCAGCTTTACTATTCTCCCCCCCATAAACATCACCGGCTCAGCTTTACTATCCCCCCATAAATATCACAGGCCCAGCTTTACTACCCCCCCATAAACATCACAGGCTCAACTTTACTACCCCCCATAAACATCACAGGCTCAGCTTTACTATTCTACCCCCATAAACATTACCGGCACAGCTTTACTATCCCCCCCCACCCTAAATATCACAGGCCAAGCTTTACTATCCCCCCCTCCCCCCATAAACATCACAGGCCCAGCTTTACAATTCCCCCCATAAACATCACAGGCCCAGCTTTACTACCCCCCCACCCCATAAACATCACAGGCCCAGCTTTACTACCCCCCCACCCCATAAACATCACAGGCCCAGCTTTGCTACCCCCCCCCACCCCATAAACATCACAGTCCCAGCTTTACTACCCCCCCACCCCATAAACATCACAGGCCCAGCTTTACAATTCCAATCAGTACAACTTTTGTCTGAAAATACAATACAAACACAATACAATATATTACATCACTTTTGTATTTTTGTTCTGTCCGAGTTTTTAAACTTTAGTAACCTCTTCATTTTTGATATGGAGACCAAGAAAAAAAAACAGATGATCATTCGTCCGATAATCTCATCATGTGTACCAGGTTTAAGGGCTTGTGTCTGTAGCACCCTCCTGTAGCAGAAGAATGAGGGCTGCAGATAACCTAAAGCAATGCTTACAAGGCAACACTTAACGTCTCCCAGGAGAGTCACCTGGCTAGGGTTGCCAACTGTCCGGGATTCACTCGAACAGTCCGGGTTTTGGAATAATGTGTCCGTGTTTCAGTCCACCTGAAACCCGGACACATTATTCAAACAGGAATTTGGCTCGGAACAGGGCTTGACAGGAGGACGAGGGGGCACTATGTACGTCACATTACTATTCTCTTTGGAGTGCCCAAAGGTGTAAGGTGAGGATACTACAGGAGACGTAAGTGGGTGACTAAGCCCAGCAGACTCCACTTTTAACTGAAATATCACTTTTGGATGGACTGGTCCTTTAATTGTACAGGTGATATACCCCCCCCCAGTGCTGCCAATGTATGGAAGACATTAGTGGGTTACACTAAGGATATGTAAGCAACAATGAACTTCTATTTTGTACAATTAAAAAACTAGTAATTGCGATGATCTGCGATTTTTATTGGGACTGCGACATTGCGGTGGACAGATTGGACACTTTTGACACTTTTTTGGGACCATTGACATTTATACAGCGATCAGAGCTAAAAATAGCCACTGATTACTGTATAAATGTCATTGGCAGGGAAGGAGTTAACACTAGGGGACAATCAAGGGGTTAAATGTGTTACCTAGGGAGTGTTTCTAACTGTGGGGGGATGGGACTGCCTGGGGGAGGAGACCGATCGTTGTTCCTAAGCATTACGAACAACTGATCAGTCTCCTTACACCTGACATAATAGAGATCTGTATATTTACATTGACAGACCTCCGTTCTGTCTCTCTCAGGAGCGATCGCGGATGCCCAGGGGACATCACGACCACCGGGAACGCGCATCGGCCCCATCGTCGCACCGTGGGTGTGCACACGCGCCCCCCTAGTGCTGTTAAAGCAGCCGACATACAGCTACGATGGCTCACCCAGGGGAGCCAACCTGCCAAAGTATAACTGCGGTGGCTTATGCCTCTGGTTTGTACTGACCTGATTGAAAATAGTTTGGTTTGGCTTTAAGGTTAGGGGTTAAAGTGAGCCTGTGGGGTGCCTATAGAGAGCAGTTAACTTTGTCAGCAGCTAACAGATTTTTTTTTTTTTTAAGGTAAAGTTTATTTAGATTTCAAAACAAACAGAAAAGTAGTGGTACAAACTCATCGACCATACGGTAAGCACCCAGCGGCGCTAAAATCCTAACAGCAGTAATAGGGTACAGTATTATCAGAAAAAACTCCAACATACAAAACCACCATCAGGGATACATCAGGTTCAAGTTAGGGGCTAGTGGGGGGGGGGGGGCAGAGGGGGGGCAGAGGAGTGGTGCCGAGCCATACTTCTGCATTGTAGAAAGGATCTCATCCATGGATCCCGTTTCAACTGCCATCAATCACAATTCTCACGCACTAAAGCTTGCCGAGCCCTACTGTAGAGGCAGCCGCCTCTCGCGCACCCACGCCGCCCAAATTTTATCAAACTTTTTTGGGGCAGTTCCTTCCCATATACGTTAGTTTATATAGAGGTAGTGCTAGGTCTATTAAATTTTGCCATTGTTGGACTGATGGGGGTAGGGACTTGTTCAACTGTAAAATAATTGCTTTCCTACCATAGAAAACCGCGTAGAATACAAACAATTTTTTTGATTGGGGGCCTCAAGTGTATCGCAGATACAGCAGAAGGGGTATTGGATGACAGAGGACCCTCAGTTTACCTATGGAATTAATAGTCCCCACCATCGCCATTCACTGCTGGCACTCCCACACCACATGAAAAAAGGAGCCAACCTCTGCGCCACATCTATGGCAAGCCGGTGATATATCGGGGTATATTCTGGCCAGCCTCTCCGGAGAGTAGTAGACTCGGTAGAGGAACTTCAGCTGGACGAGACGGTCTCTGACCGGGATCATTAATGGGATGTACTGTTGAATATCCTCCTCACAGTCGTCGTCAGTCAGGGCGGGGATATCTGATTGCCATGCTGAAAATAGCCGTGAGACCTTCGAGGTATCAAGACCCGCTAGGATAGAATAAAGGGCCGAGAGAACCCCTAGGAAGACCTCAATAAGGTTTCAACGGTATGGGCCTCTAACCTAATTGGTCTTGGGAATCGGGCCCGGAATGCGTTTCGTAACTGTAGATACCTGAACAACATGCGATTAGGTAAAGCTCGGTGTTGCTTGAGGTCGTCAAACTAAGTAGCATACCATCCGTCACAATGTCTCCCAGGGTTTTTATTTCATACCGAGCCCAGAGCACCGGGTCTGGGATGGTATTAAAGTGGGGCAGTCTGGGGTTACCCCAAAGCTGGGTGTTAAGGGACCAAGTATATGGCTTCGCCACTTCGGATTGGACCACGTTCCATACCCTTAGCGTAGTACCCATTGGAGTTGTAGTTCGAGGGTTGGACCGGGGTCCTCGGTGTACCAGGTTTCCTAATTCAGGGTAGGAGCCCAGCAAAGCTGCCTCTAAGGTGGAGGCCGGGTTGGCTGGCTCCTCTGAGAGCCACCACCGAACCGTGGCCAGGACCACGGCCCAATAGTACTTAAGGAAAGATGGTAGAGCCAAATCTCCCAGGGAGGTCGGGAGCTGTAGTGTCATTTTAGCTATCCTGGGTGTGCTGCCCTGTCACATAAATGAGGTGAGTATCCCATACAGTTTTTTAAAGAAGGCTAGTGGTAACGGATCAGGGTCTGCCTGAAGAGCTATAAAAATTTAGGGAGAATCGTCATTTTGATAAAATTGACCCGACCAACATCTCCGGATCAACGTGCAGCTAACAGATTTACGCAGTCGAGTTGTAGAGATCGATCGCTAAACAGAAACCACACAACAATAGTATGTAATGCTATAGCTGTCCATTTGGTTGTGTTCAAAACAGACAAAAAATCTGACCAGCACAATGGCTGTGTGTTGTGGTGCACTGCAATGCATACAGTATGTGTTGGAAGTGCACTGGGTCAATCTGCTGAGGTACCATTGACCCAATGAATGGCACTGCAACACGGCAAAAATATGAATGCAATCTATACACTGGGGGGAGAACTTCTGGGGGAATCTAGGATGGAAAAGGTCCTGGGGTTCCTAGTAGATGATAGGCTCAGCAATGGCATGCAATGCCAAGCTGTTGCTAACAAAGCAAACAGAATATTGGCATGCAATAAAAAGGGGATCAACTCCAGAGATAAAATGATAATTCTTCCACTCTACAAGACTCTGGTCCGGCCGCACCTGGATTATGCCATCCAGTTCTGGACACCAGTCCCCAGGAAGGATGTACTGGAAATGGAGTGAGTACAAAGAAGGGCAACAAAGCTAATAAAGGGCCTGGAGGATATTAGTTATAACGAAAGATTTCAAGCACTGAACTTATTCTCTCAGATGCTTGAGAGGGGATATGATTTAAATTTACAAATTAAATTTTCAATTTACAAATACCATACTGGTGACCCCACAATAGGGATAAAACTTTTTTGTGGAAGGGAGTTTAACAAGACACGTGGCCACTCGTTAAAATTAGAAGAAAATAGGTTTAACCTTAAACTGTGTAGAGCGTTCTTTACTGTAAGAGCGGCAAGGATGTGGAATTCCCTTCCACAGATGATGGTCTCAGCGGGGGCATCGATAGTTTCAAAAAACTATTAGATAAGCACCTGAACGACCACAACATATAGGGATATACAATGTAATACTGACATATAATCACACACATAGGTTGGACTTGATGGACTTATGTCTTTTTTCAACCTCACCTACTATGTAACTATGTAACACACCAAGCATGTAACATGTGATAACATGTATTGCAATAACGCACAAAACTGTGATTCAGTGCTTAAGCATGGCAGTTCACAGCATACAATACACAGAATCCCCTGAAACACTTACCAGCCAGTTAGCAAAATAAAAAAAAAGTTGAAATGGTTTGAACAGTTTGTGTTTGGTTTACGTTGGATACATTTGCAAATATATGTGAAGCCAAACTACCACGTCAAGGCTCCTCTGCAAAGTGCGGTCCCTAACTCTACTCTAACATTGTTTACAAATAGAGAAATACATAGCAAGAAATACATTGAGCGTTTAAACTAGTTCAACAAATTCATAAGAATTATGGTTGCATATATTTGCAATCATATGTGAAATCACCTTCAATTACAGCAAAAAAAGTCCAAAACATGCCTGAAAAACCAATGTCCTGCTCTTAAATCTAGACCTGAAGATTGTCACAAAAATCCTTACTAACCGTCTTTTATCACACATCACAAATATCATACACCTGGACCAAGTAGGATTTCTCCCCACTAGGGAGGCTAGGGACAATATCATCAAACTCCTCAACCTCCTCCTAGTCGCCTCCTCTACCAAGACCCCAGGCCTCTTGCTATCAACCAATGGCAAAAAGGCTTTTGATCGGGTAAATTGGAAAAAGACATATAGGCATAGGCCCCAATTTTCTCCAATGGACCCTAGAGCTGCACGATTTTGGCTAAAATGAGAATCACGATTTTTTTGCTTAGAATAAAGATAACGATTCTCTCACAATTGTTGAGGCGTTGTAAGATCTGGAACACACTTTTGAGCTCAGTTTTCCTTCTCCCCTTTACAGGACCCATCAACTTCTACAAAAATGAAACACTGGCCCCTTTTTCCTGGTTCGGCCCCTGCAATATCCTTAAAATGACAATCCTCCCAAAATTCCTCTACTTACTTATGACTCTCCCGATCTACATCCCTCCTTCCTTAAATCAGTGAACTCTTTTTTTAAAATTCATGTGGGCCCAGCAACTCCCCAGACCTAAATCAAGAACCCTGGACCTCCTCAAAAGATATGGAGGCCTGGCGTTCCCTGACATCTATAAAAAATACCAAGCTGCAGAGCAGCACGGCACAAACACGGAGACCTGAAAGAGTGGATCCCTCTGGAACTATCCACAACTAGTTCCCTTCTGAGCTGCCTACCCCGGTGCTTTCCTCATATTCTTCCTCTCTAACATCCTTGAAAGCCCATCCTCTATTCAGCCCCGCAATCTCTTGTTCTGCCAGGACACTCTAGAAATTCAAACTCTCCCTGGCTCCATCCCCTCTGTACCCAACTTTAGGTAACAGATTATTTTCCCCAGGTACAAACCCAGGCCTCTTCAGGCCCAGATTTTTTTCAGACCTCCCACTTTCTGAAAGCGCTGTCAGGAAAAGTTCCATCCACTGGTAATATATGTCATCTTTGTGCCGCAGTACTGGCGTCCACCAGTGGATGGATCCTGGCAGTGTGGAGCAGACAGCACCTCCTACAATCAGGTGTCACTTGAGGCCAATTACAGGCCTATAAATATCAAATAAGCACTCACGTGTTTGCCTTGGTTTCTTCCTTGCGCCCTGACCTGCTTGCGATCTGATCCTGATTCTGAAACTGAACCTGTTCCTGTGCCCTGAACCTGTGACCCGTGTATCTGATCCTGCCTCCCTGTCCTGATCCCTATCCTGTCCCACCTGTTACCTTGCATCCCTGCCCTGCAGTCTGATCCATCCATCCTCTCCCTGTCCTGTGTTCCTTACTCCATCTGCTGATCTCCCTGTGTATGACCCTGGCCTGGCTATTATTTATGATCCTGGTATTTCCGATTTATTGTACTTATCTGTCTGTTGTTATTTGTGGGTCTCTGTCTGTTGGTTGGTTATGGTTGGTTATTGCACTGTGTCATATTGGAGGTGGTTGTACTTATATTATTCACTTACTTTAATAAATCATTTATATTTTCACTTACATGTGTTTGGTGTTCCTCTGTAGCTAACCACGCAGTTCTGGTCACACCTGGTACATGACATGAACGCTCTATAAGGGATATTTCTACCCTTCCACGCCCCACCGGGGTGGCTCGCGGCACTTAACAGGTGACCTCTCCTGTGTCTCCTCCAGGCAGCTTCCTCTGCTCTGTCCCACTTCCGCCAAAGCGCTGGGCATCCAATAGGGACGCCTGGCACTTTGGCTAATTGGTTCACTGACCTGCCTCCTGATTGGCGGGGAGGCACTGTGGTGTGAAAATAGCGCATATTCATTCGCTATGGTCACACAATTGGGTGGGCTCAGGACGCACTCTCTGCACCCTGAGCCCACCCTATTTTGAAGCCTGTTAGAGCCTCTAGCTCCAGTCAGGGGCTTAAAAAAAATACACCCCCTCCCGCCCCCCGCCATAGGAGTCCATGAATCAGGCATCCTGAAAGGGGCCGGGCACATGGATAGGGAGCAGGGGCGGACTGACCATTCGGACAGTATGTAAAAATGTGTTTTTTTTACATCGGTCTCTGGTCTAAAAATCCAGAGATTATAGCTGCCCCACCTCTCCTGTACCTCAGCCAATAGAAACATGTCTGTGTATACTGTGTGTACATGTGATTGTATACTGTGTGTGTGTGTATACTGTGTGACCCCATAATCTCTGATTGCCCGGGGGCCCCATGAGTTGTCAGTCTGCCCCTGATAGGGAGGCGGCAGCAGGGCTGGGGGGGCTTTGCCAGGGCGCCCAATATGTACGGGCCGCCACTGTTTTGACCGATGCTGGAGGGGCTGTGGTCACAGGGGTACACTCTTGCATCCCTGGTGGGATTGCCCATGATCAGACCCTTTTGGGCAGACATTAGGTGCCAGAGTAGGTACATCATGGGCTAGACGTCCCTCTCTCCCCGATTCATTTCTTTTTGCACAAGAAAAGCGCATTGCCTCATTTATTGAATGCACCCAAGCGCCTGCTCCCAATCTATTGGAAGTGATCACAAATCCCTAGCAGGGAGGAATGGATTTGTAAGGTGAGTGAAATAAAGGAAGTGGAGGACTGGATTGAGACCTGCAGAGGTACCTGTGACCGCTTCTCCAGCACCTGGTCACCTTGGATAGCCTACATTTCCGACCCAAGACAAGTGTCCTCTAGTCTAGATCTGGCTTTGCTGGAGCTGGCAGAGCCATCCCTTAAGCATAGCCCTCAACCTCTACAACAAGATAAAGAGACCTAATTTAGGTGAAAGAGGTGATTTTTTTTTCTTTAGCTGCAGGATTTATTTTGCTATGGCATTACAGGCTGGGTGCGAAAGGTGGCGCCAACTGCGAGATTCAAGGAATGTCCCTGTTCTTTTTTCTTCCCTTCTTTATCCCCTATACTTTTCTTTCTTTTCTTACTTCTCTTTCTCTTGGTCTACTGGCCGATGGTTTACCATTTGTTTATGCATCAGGAAGTAGGTTATAAGATCATGTGCTAGCTTAACAGACAGACTGGATAGTTTTTCGCTATGGGGTGGACCAGCTCATCTGGGGTTGGCAATGTTTTGCCCCTGTGGTGTAAATGCTCTGCCTTAGGGTGGCCCTGGTATGAGTGGCGTGCAGGGGGTGGTTAGTTGGAGGCCTTTTTATGCCTCCCTCTGCTTGTACCCCGCCCGGAGGACCCAGCCCTTAATTTCTTTAGCACTCTGTTATTGTTTGCTGTCTTGGAAGCTTGCCATTTCACTTTCGTATTGAAATTATTCCTCATATGGCATTTAGATGTAGAAGACAGGGCGGTTGGGGTTTCCCTCACTCCCTGTGAGGGGGGGATACCCCGCTTTGACCCTGTTACATGACTGTTGCTCCATTTATACTTCCTGATATACAGTAATACCTATGTTATCTGTATTTTTTTGTGTTTTATACTTTGGTGTATATGACTCTTACAATATATGTTCCTTACGCTAATTGAACTGCTCACTGAGTTGTGATACCTTGTTTTTAATAAATAAAGATTATACAAAAAAAAAAGCTGTTCACACCTCTGTTAAACCACCAATACCAAATTGTAACTCAATAGATCAATATAGTGAAGTGCTTTTCCAAACTAAGTTACTGGTCCTAATACTACCACAAAATTAACATACTCTATGCAAACATGATAATAGTGCACATAATTCAAAATAATAAAAAAATATGTTCCAAGTGAAGTTCAAATAAAAAAAACATGCAAACATATTTTACATAAAATTTGGTGTCCAAAGGAAAATTTCCCAGTGGAAAAGTTTATAAAAATACTCCAGATCTTCACCACTATGTACCTTTTCCACTTTCCTGTGATCACTTAAACTTGTTCACAGTGTCCTCCACACTCATCAAGTGTTGCTTTAGGTGTGCCCTCACCTCCTTAGGTGGACCTCTAATTGTGTGTGAGGAACGTTTCTGGAATTCCCCTCTCAAACACTCAATCTTTTCTCCCACTTCCCTGCAGTAATATTTGCTCATGGAATATATAAATGCAAATGCCCCAATAGTGTAATATGTAAATATTTAATGGCCGCACATAAAGGGTTACACTCGACAGAAAACGTGTATCGGCTTATCAGCAAAAATATGACAGCGGTTTCTCACATCTCCCTCTCTCACAAGTTCTCCCAGAATGCCCACCATGGTGATGTCACAGCGCCGCCTCCTTACGTGTTACGTCCAGTTAGGACTTCTTCAAAGGATGACCATCATCCTTTCAATAAGTAATATTTTATTTTAAAATATTTGCATTTTTTTTTTGCATGAAATTCACTTGAAACATATTTTTGTAGTTATTTGCAATTATGTGCACTATTATCATGTTTGCATAGAGTATGTTAATTTTGTGGTAGTATTAGGAACAGTAACTTTAAAAAAGTATTTCACTATATCGATTTATCATGGTAATATACAGATTTAGGAGAAAAGGGGTTAAGGTCCACACACTCAATTTAGTTTTGGTCTTCTCAGGCCAGAAAACATGTTGTGCATTTTCTGCGTCTTACCTTGCTTTGTTTTCAAACTCCAAGCAGGATTTTCAGCAATAGCTTTCTCATTACTTTTCGATTAAAGTGTTACTAATTCCACAATAGTAAAATCAGTCTGTATATACAGTAAAGCATGCTTGTTATACTCACTGTGGAACCTAAGGGGTTAATCCTCTACATTGTGTATAAAGGTTGTTTGATCCTGTCTTCTCTGGTCCTCCACTTCTTTAACTGACTCCAACCCATGTCTTGATAGAACAGAGCATTTGGAGTCAGGTTGCACATGCTCAGTTTGGTGTGTATTGCTAGAGAGTTTTTTTTTTTTCTTGGGAGAGTGCATGTGATCAGCACAGGGCCAATCAGCACTGTCCAGAATGAAAACTCCTCCTACAAGCTTAAAGAGGAGTTCCGCCCACCCCTTTAAAAATTAAAAGTTAGTAGCTACACATGCTGTAGCTGCTGACTTTTAACATTAGGACACTTACCTGTCCTGGAGTCCATCGATGTCGGCACCGCAGTCGATGTTTACATCGACTGGTCAGGTGCTGCTGCCGCCAATGCTAGTAATGCAAACCCAGCAGTGTAGCCTTTCGGCTTCATGCCGGGTCCCTACTGTGCATGCGCGAAGTAGGCTGCGCTCTTTCACTGGCCCAGCAGAAGGGGAGGGAGGAGGAGGGGGGCCGAGCTGCTGACGTACTGACGCGACCCGGTGGAAGTGGGGACAGGGTACCTGAAAAGAACGGGTACCCGCTCCCCCTGAAGGGTGTAGCCTATAATAAGGCTTACCTGTAGGTAAAATGAATATCTCCTAAAAGTTCACCGTTTTGTCATATTCACCCTGCATGCAGCCGCTGACTTCAGCGGCGCATGCGCTCTGAAGGTCCGGCGTATCGTGTCGGAACTTCAGAGCTTCTTGCTGGAACCGAGGGCTCCCGTGCGCATGTGCGGGAGTGACATCATTGTGTCTTCGGTCATTTAAAGCGCCGAAGCCCGCGAACCCGGAAGAAACAACAGGGGAACATTTCAGCCCCCTCAGCTGGGCCGGGCGCCTCTGTGGCGACTTCGTTCTAAGGTAAGTATTTCATAATGTCCTAGTATGCGATGCATACTAGGACGTTATGCCATTGTCTTGCAGGTTTTTTTTTTGTTTTGTTTTTTCCAGCAGTTTGCTACTGCTTTAAGCAGACACTGATAGAAGTCACAAGACTGCTATATACTACTGATGAAAAAAGGTATTTAGCAGTTTATATTTACTAAAATAATTGCATTTCTATGTCCTGTGTACTGTGGGAGACCAGATATAATTAATGCAGGGTCCTGGGTTCAGTAACATTTTAAAGTGTATGTTTACCCAAAATCTTTCTTTATCATTTTGGTAGAGCATGGAATGATAAAACTATCATAAAATAAAAAAAAGCAGTTTTTTTTTTGAGGTCTTCGTTCCGTGTTGGAGATTTACTTTAAATTCCTGTCCTTCAGACACAACAGGAAGCAATCTCGGGGACATTGACAGCGATAACAACTTGACAGGAGTGCTAATGATTCCACACTCTATTAAAAAAAAAAAAAAAAAAAAGGTTTTGTCGATGCATACACTTTAAAGCAACCTTGTCAGCAAAAAAGGCCTCCCCTGCTGCCAGCACTTCTGTTAATGTCGGTTTCTTGGGTTCCCCAGCAGCTCTCAGTGGGCTCTCCTGCTGACCCTATGACATTATGTACCAGTAAGCATCAGTTCTGGTCTGCGGATAAATGTTTAAAGAATGCCCTTTTATACAGTAAACCATTTGAAATTCTACAAAGTCCTATCTGATGAAGGTGGCATTTGTGTGACTCTTCAGGAGTTGTTATATATAAATCTGGTCCGTGACCTGAAACAGTTAGAGGACAATTAATACCTATCGGTATATGGTGTGGCAGCCTAGCTACTCCTGCAAAGTTGCATAAAACAAGGGTGCCATCTGCTGGGCGAACTGTACCTTGCAAGCGCATCAAATGGATTAAATATGATATTAAGAAGGCCGCTATTAATTTCCGTCTTGAAGGAAGTTCTCAGTGATGTGAAATCTATGGCTGCTCAATTGTATAATGGGTTTAAAGAGCAATTCCAGGTAAATGAAACGAGTCTTTGAGCTACTAATGATACCTAATACTAATGCTACCTATCAAATTGCCAATGTCAGAAAGCTCTCACAATTTATCTTAAAGCTAAATTCCAGGCAAACTGCTAAATACACCGATGAAATACATACATCAGTTGTTTTACCTAACAAAGGTACTGGTATTTACACAGCACACCGAAAAAGCTCTTTCTTAGCTCTTTCTAGCATGGGAGGGGACCTGATGTTTCCTTGCTGCAGTTTCACTTTCACTTACAGGTTTCTTCCCCACCTCCTGGCTGTGACTGGACAGTGGAAGGATAAGCAACACAGTGATGAGCTCATTCCTCTCACTCTGCTCTCTCCTTCTATTAGCATGACTACTTGCACTGTAGGATACCTGACTGGCTCCTCTTGCTATTTGTATCTCGCCTTCTCTGAGATCTGTTGTGCTGGGACTGCCTGAGGCTGCTACCAGGTCACATTCAGATACTTAAAGTGGTACACAGCAGCAATGTCGGGGTGGGGGGGGGGGGGTCTAGCGTTAAAGGTAATATTAGATTTAGATACACTAACAAATTGAGGCTAAATTCCAGCTCACACTTTATAATCAGTTTCAGCAACAGTTTTTTTTCCTTTTGGGATAAAGGTTTTACATGAATAAATAAAAGCTGATCATTTTAACCACTTGACTTCCGGAAGGTTTTACTCCCTTCATGACCAGGGCATTTTTTGCTATTCAGCACTGTGCTACTTTTAACTGGCAATTACACAGTCATGCAACACTGTACTCACGTGACATTTATATCATTTTTTTCATGCAAATAGAACTTTCTTTTGGTGGTATTTGATCACCACTGGGGTTTTTTATTCTTTATTATATAAATGAAAAAAGATTGAAGATTCTGAAAAAAAAAACACCAATATTTTCTACTTTCGGTCATAATACATATTCAATAAAATCTAATTTAGGCCAAAATGTATTCTGCTACATGTCTTTGGTAAAAAAAAATCCCAATTAGTGTATATTAAATGGTTTGTGTGAAAGTTATAACGTCTACAAACTATGGTATATACACTATATTACCAAAAGTATTGGGACACCTGGCTTTACTCGCACATGAACTTTAATGGCATCCCCTTCTTTACGTAGGGTTCAATATTGAGTTGGCCCCCTCTTTGCAGCCAGGGCCATCTTTAATTCTTTAATATTGATTGGACCCTGGGCAAACTTTTTTTTGCCCCCCCCCCCCTTTTATGCAATTCCCACCTCCTCCTGAATACATTCAGGAGACTGAATGTTTCCGGCTTTGTTCCAGTCTGTGGCTAGCAGCCGGAGGCAGTAGATTGTTGATCGGGTCTCCCGGTGGATCGGGAGGCCCGTTGAGAGCGGCGGGAGGCGACGGGAGGGGGGGGGCGTCCCCTCCCGCTCCTCCGGTATAAAAGCCGAGCGGCTTTCAGCCGCATCGGTTGTTATCCCTGGAAAGCCGATTGCGGGCTGTAAAAAACGATGCCCGGCAGCTGCGGGCATCATCCCGGTATAACCCCCGAAATCCGAGGCCGCACATCTGCGTACGGTCGGCGGCAAGGGTTAAGGGGGAAAATCCTTCCGGGGCTGGTTAAACTTGTAAACAACAAATGTCAAAAAAGGGCCCGGTCCTTAAAAGGTTAAAATGTATTTTTTCCCTGAAAAATTGCGTTTGAAAAACCGCTGCGCAAATACCATGTGACAAAAAAAATTTCAACGATCACCATTTTATTCCCTAGGGTCTCTGCTAAACAAAAAAAAAGAAAATTATATATATATGACTGTTAGTTTAATATTATAATCTATGGATTGGTGCTTGTGTCCATCCAGTCTTGGGATTTACACACCTCTGTCATATAGCACACAGAGCCCCGTCACATAGACAGGGGTCACCACTTAGAGGCTCATTCACATGTTGGGGAAAGTGTTTGGGAGGGGAAACCCACCACCTCCTATTATATTATTATTGGGGTTTCTGTCCATCCAGTCCTGAGATTCACACAGCTCCATCATATGGCACTGGAAGCCCAATCACGGAGACGGGAATCACCACCTTAGAGGCTCATGCACACGGACGTTCAGGAGGGGAAACTGCCACCTCTTATTATTATACTGTATATGTATTATTTTATTATTATATTATGTGGATTGGTGTTTCTGTCCATCTAGTCCTGAGATTTACACAACTCTGCAATGTAGCACACAGACAGGGGTCACCATCTTCACTCAGGCAATAGATGTTCAGGGGATACAGCCACTTCCTATTATTATATTTATTATTATTAATGTTATAATCTGGATTGGTATTGGTACATATAATGTAAACATCCCTTGTATTTATAAAAAAAAGCATGACAGGACCTGCTAAATATGAGATCTTTGGTCAAGAAGACCTCAGATCTCATATTTACACTAAAATGCAATAAAAAAAATAAAAATAAATAAAGGTCATTTAAAAAAATAAAAAAATGTCCCTTTAAGAGCTCTGGGCAGAAGTGACGTTTTGATGTTGCTTCCACCGTGCAATGATATGGAGACGGGTCCATCTTCCCCTCACTCATCTCCATGCCTAACAGGAGAGCAGACACGATCGCCTCTGACGCTGCTGGCGGCTCCAGTGGGCCCTCTATCGCCGCCGATAAAAGTGATCTTGCGGTGAATCCGCCGCAGTGTTGCCAACCCCCCGAAGTGAAATTTACTGGCAGAACGTCAGCATTTACAAACTGTGCCACTTTTTTACTGGCAAAAAAACCCCAGAAAATTTACTGTCAGATCCACATTTTTTACTGGCACTGCAAAAAAGTACCTAAAATTACTGTTTTTAGTGCTAAACAGTGCAAATATTAATATTTGAACTATAAACACATAGCTAGTGCTATTAGCAATGTGTTTAAGTTAAACAAAAGTCAAAAAACATATTTCTCAATTTACATGAAGGTCAGGTTACTATAACCCAGCCAGCAGAGCGTTCCCCCATACATCAGAGTCTGCAGGATGGTGACCAGAGACCACCTTCCGCAGAGTGAATACACTAAGGTAAGGGGGGGATTACTAATATAGGGGGGAACCTTTATATCAGTGACCCCCCCCCAGACTGGCCTGGCGGCGCTGTCACTGACCTCCTCTCAGGTGCTACCAGCAGGGCTCAGTCAGATGGCTCCAGCTTGGTGGCTATTCTATAGTCAGAGTGATGGATGAAGGGCGCGTGATCAAGCTCACATCAAAACATATAAAATTTATTTCAGAGGAAATAAAGAGCAAATAAAAACAGTTGAATAATACCAATACTACGTATCATGCAAACAGGTGACAAAATGTAAAAGACATGAAAAATTAAAAATGGGTTAAAAATATCATGAGCCCATGTTAAGGCAGGTATTTAGAGTTGGCTAACGCGTTTCGAGGATAACCTCTTCATCAGAGCCTATTGAGAACCAGGGTGCAGTCTCTATATGCCAGTAGGCCAAAATATGTACATCAACATGATGGCTAGTTGGAAAAAACGGCCTGAAATGGAAGATGCGATTTTCTGTGTTCCATACCAGTCCACGTTCAAGCGTTCTAGGTGGAACAGAGATCAGAAAAGAAATATATATATATATATATATATATATATATATATACATGTGTACAAATAATAGACGCGTGTGCACCTGTGTGCACATGCACAGGCACACACGTATACACAAACAGTATAAAAAAAACCATTTATATATGTGTACATATACATACACACACATAGAGAGACAGGATATCAGCTAAAAATGCAGTATGGAGCACATAGCAAGAATATGTAACAAGAAATCAAACAAACGAACAAAAAACGCATGATGGGTAAATATGCATAAAACAAAAACACAATAAGTGAATATAAATGGAACGATGAATGAATGTGATAGACTGGAAACACATGTGTACAGAGAATTGGTAAAGGAACAATATCTATCCCAATTGGATATGGCATAGTGTTTAGAAATAACATACATGAATGGTCAAAGATAGAAAAATATAAATACATACATACGCATACATGTATGACTCAGAGGAGTTTATTTGAGAAATTGTTGTATTAGTTGGAAGACATATATATATATTGGTGAGTGAGAAAGGTAGTGGGGAGATGACAAGCTGGTGCCTTGTTATGTGAAAAACACACCTACCTATGTGGTAGTAGATGGTGTGTGGGTTCTCCTTTAAGTTTGTAGAGAAATGGTTATGGGGTGGTGTGGACCTGGAGGAGGGGGGAGGGAGAAAGGAAACATGATGTTAAAAGAACCCACGATTGTGACCTGGGGGGGGGGGGATCCCCCAGGACACTGGCAGGCAATCATATCAAGGCATATAGCTAGATAAATAGATAAATGGAAAAGCCGTGTACCTGTCACTGGCTGGGTGGAGGGGAGATCTTTTGACCTGTATACTCCTGGGAAGGTGCTGTCCAGTAAATGGAGGATGGAGGGGCTATTCTATAGTCTCCTCTCCATAGTCCACACGTGTCTGTCTCTTCCCGTAACCCCCATCCCGGCAGCGCTCCCACTCTTGAATTCTTCCTAGGATCCCCTCAGAGACTGCAGACATGATAAGAGACAAGAGATGGTCAGAGACTGCGGACATACTACAGGAGAAGGACAAAGGCTGCGGACATACTACAGGAGGTGGACAGAGGCTGCTGACATACTACAGGAGGTGGACAGAGGCTGCGGACATGATACAGGAGGTGGACAGAGGCTGCGGACATACTACAAGAGGTGGACAGAGGCTGTGGAATACTACAGGAGGTGGACAGAGGCTGTGGACATACTACAGGAGGTGGACAGAGGCTGTGGACATACTACAGGAGGTGGACAGAGGCTGCGGACATACTACAAGAGGTGGACAGAGGCTGTGGAATACTACAGGAGGTGGACAGAGGCTGTGGACATACTACAGGAGGTGGACAGAGGCTGCGGACATACTACAGGAGGTGGACAGAGGCTGCAGACATACTACAGGAGGTGGGCAGAGCCTGCGGACATACTACAGGAGGTGGACAGAGCCTGCGGACATACTACAGGAGGTGGACAGAGCCTGCGGACATACTACAGGAGGTGGACAGAGCCTGCAGACATGATACAGGAAGTGGACAAAGACTGCGGACATGATACATCCTCCCCTGTCCACCATCATATTACTTCTCCAGTCCACATCAGATTCATCAGTGTGCTGTGTCCTCCTCCTGTACCCCTTTCACCTCTCCACAGGTCAGGGCAGAGGTGAAAGGGGTACAGGAGGAGGACACAGCACATTGATGAATCTGATGTGGACTGGAGAAGTAATATGATGGTGGATAGAGCACATCAGTCTCTGTCCCCTGCATATGCCATGCAGCCAGGGCCCAGGGACAGAGACTGATGTGCTCTATTCACCATCATATTACTTCTCCCGGCTCCAGTCCCAGTAATGTCCTCCTTTTACTATGAATATCCCCCCCACATCTTCACTCTCCGTACCTCCGCCTGGCGGCTGTGTGTGCAGCCAGCCAAGTCATGCACTGCATGACAGGACAGAGTCGCCTGGCTCAGCTGTCAGCTGGCCGCCGTGCTCTCTCTCGATCGATTTGAAAATGGCGCCGGGCGGCGCTATTACGTTACTGCGCATGCGCCGCCCGGCCGAGCGCGTACAAGCTTTCCCGAGCCCGGCCGGCTTCGGAACGGCGCATGCGCAGTTGTGTGGCCGGCTCGCAGCCATCATTTTTACGGGCACCGGTGCCCGTAACGGGCATTCACGGGCGCCCCGAAAAAGGGGTTACATTTACATGCTGCCCGTAAATCTACAGGCGGTTGGCAACACTGATCCGCCGCAGAGACCACTTTTATCTGAAAGTGGACCGCCCGCTGAAGAAGATAACGGGGATATGGCAGCTAGCTGCTGCCATAACAACAATATTCCTCTTCAAAGTAGCGGCGTAAAACGATGGCAGGCGGTCCATAAGTGGTTAAAATCCAGTAATACACTGTCTCACTCTGCTCTGCACATGCTCAGTTGCTCTCTATTTTTAGGCACTGTGCCGAAAATGTAGAGGCCGATCTGCTGATAGCCTAAAAATTTCAGAGGCTCTGAGCTTCAGCAAAATGGCAGCTTCCAGCAAGAAACAGAAGCAATGCTGGAGGCAATTTACAGCACACGCTGATTTTGGCAGCATAATTATTAATGTGGAATGTAAAGAACATTATTTTTATGAAGTGGTTATGGATAAAGTTCCACTTTAAAGTGGTTGCAGAGCCGCTTTTTTCTTACTATAATCCCCTGTGTCAGATTACATTATGTGCCCCAGTGTATGTTATTTATAAAAAAATATGCTGCTTCATACCTTATTTCAGAGGTCCGCTGGGCACTCATGTGTCTTAACTTGATCTGACAACTACAGTGGGAGGGGCTGAGAATCCTCCACTGAAATCAGTTGGGAGGCAGCGAGGAGAGGAGGAGAGGGGCAGGCGTTCATGTGAGCAGCACTCTAAATTAAGGTATGAAGCGGCACATTTTTTTTTATAAATAACATAGAATGGAGCACATAATTTAACACAGGGGATTATAGTAAGAAAACACAGTTATTTTTGCAGCAGGAGGGGATGGGCGGGGAGAGAGGGAGCAAGGAGAGACAGCAGGATGACAGAGGCATGTAAACTGACCACGGTATAAGGGGCCCAGCAGCCATGACAAACGTGGTCAGTTTATGGGTGGGGCAGCACCACGCAGGATCAGCCAGGTATTTTAGATAATAGAAAGGAACAAATTACACAACACAAGCACCATATCTCCCAACTGTCCCATGTTTCCCAGTGCTAAGCCTTTCATCCAATTTCTAAATTGCTGCATTTGTACATTTTAAATGCCAATATAAAGAAATAGTAGAGGTAAAAAAAAATCCTCGTGGACTTAATTAACCTTTTTTTGGTTAATTCTCCTTTAAGGGGGTGTGGCAGGGGCGTGTCCTATGCCTACATACATTTGTTAGTAGGTGTCCCTCGTTCCCATCTCAAAATGTTGGCAGGTATGCAAGCACTGTTAGCTGTATAACATGCTTTAAAGGAGCAGGATCCATGTTTTTTTTTTTTCCGGTTACAAGTGTTAGATTGAAAAAAAAGGAAAAATTAACCGCCCTTCAAAAACATATGAAATAAAAGCTGCGATGTCCTAAATGTGACACAAACACATAACGTAAAATGGGAAAATTAGTGACTCGCGCTAGATCAATTAAGGTGTATGTGGCTGAAGGGTGCCACGACCTTAAGAAAATCAAAAATGCAACAAATATATGTAAATGTGATGGTGTAACACACTATAGAGAATTGGGGGAATACACAGGCCCCCCTGGTGGATACATATACAATCTATGCAATAATATATCACAATTAGTGCAAAGAATATTTAAAAAAAAGTCTGTGTAGATATAAACAAAATTAGAAATATAAATGTGAAATATTAAAGGAATAGTCCATATGAAGAAACACCCCAAAAAAAAAAGTGTGATTGACAATCCTGGGTTGTTCAATTGTGTGGAATCCTAGGTGTATGGGTCCACCACCATAAATAAAGAGCCTGGTCGCTTACCAGAACTCCATGACCCCCCGTTACAGAGGGTCTAAATGGGCTGTGAGATCCTGCTAATTTGTAAATCCCAGGAGTGAAGATGGAGGCTGGAAAGGGGCGTCAGGAACTGTGGTGGAGATGAATGGGTCCACAGGGAAGGACTTGTCCCTCAGCAGAGTGTTATCAAAAGGAGAAAAAAAGGAGGGCTCCCATAGCGTAAAATCAAACGGTATTTATTTAAAATAAAAATAGTAAACACTCACATGTAGATGAGGAAATAGCATCATCAGTAGAACAGTCTGTGGCACCGGCCGGATGACCACAGATAGCCCGTGGTGGTGGTGGACCCAAACACCTAGGATTCCACACAATTGAACAACCCAGGATTGTCAATCACACTTTTTTTTTTTTTTGGGTGTTTCTTCATATGGACTATTCCTTTAATATTTACATTTATATTTCTAATTTTGTTTATATCTACACAGACTTTTTTTAAATACTCTTTGCACTAATTGTGATATATTATTGCATAGATTGTATATGTATCCACCAGGGGGGCCTGTGTATTCCCCCAATTCTCTATAGTGTGTAACACCATCACATTTACATATATTTGTTGCATTTTTGATTTTCTTAAGGTCGTGGCACCCTTCACCCTTTCAGCCATTAAAGGTTAAAGCAGAACTCCGCCCATGTCATAATTTTTTTTTTGGGGGGGGGCAGGTACCTGGTTTTGACAGGTACCCATTTCCACTTCTGCTTGGATCGCCTAGGCACAATTCTCCTCTCCCCTCCCTTCCCCGCAGTCTTTTGGGACAAGTCACAGGTCCCAGAAGACTGAGGAACCCAGAAGACTGCGGGACCATTCACAAAGCACAGAGCAGCTCGCGCATGTGTAGTGGGCAGCTGGCTGTGAAGCCACAAGCAGCACAGCTGGCTGACATACTGTAGGTTTTAATAGCAGCACCGAAAACCCAAGGGCTAGTGAAGGACTGTCCTGGGTGAAGATGGCGCTGGATCACTGGACAGGTAAGTATCCTTTTATTAAAGGTCAGCAGCTACAGAATTTCTTTTTATGAAGAGGTAAGTAAAACCTTGGACGGAGGGGTGGCTGTGGACGTGGTATACGTGGATTTTGCAAAAGTGTTCAACACAGTTCCCCACACGCGGCTCATGTGTAAGGTAAAGTCTACAGGCTTGGAAATATCAGTTTGTAAATGGATAGAAAATTGGCTAAAAGACAGAATTCAGAGAGTAGTGGTTAATGATTGTTACTCTGAATGGTCTAAGGTGATCAGTGGTGTACCCCAAGGTTCAGTGCTGGGACCCTTACTTTTTAATATCTTTATAAATGATATTGGGTCTGGGATTGAAAGTAACATTTCTGTCTTTGCAGATGACACCAAGCTATGCAATGGAATAACATCCTTACAGGATGACTCCAACTTACAAGCTGACCTCAATGCTCTGTCTAATTTGGGCGACTATGTGGCAGATGAGGTTTGAGAAATGTAAGGTTATGCACTTGGGGGCTAAGAATATGCATGCATCATACATACTAGGGGGAGTACAACTGGGGGAATCCGTGGTGGAGAAGGATCTGGGGGTTTTGGTAGATCATAAGCTTAATAATAGCATGCAATGCCAAGCTGCGGTTTGCAAAGCGAGCAAAGTCCTTTCTTGTATTAAGAGAGGTATGGACTCTAGAGAGAGATATCATTTTGCCCCTGTTCAAATCATTCGTAAGACCTCATCTGGATATCGGGGAACTGGAGAAAGAGCAGAGAAGGGCAACCAAACTGATAAGAGGCATGGAGGAGCTCAGCTATGAGGAAATATAAGAGGAACTGAATTTATTCACTCTTGAGAAGAGGAGAATAAGGGGGGATATGATCAACATGTTCAAATATATAAGGGGTCCATATAGTGAACTTGGTGTTGAGTTATTCCCTTTACGGTCAACACAGAGGACTAGGGGGCACTCTTTACCTCTAGAGGAAAAGACATTTCATCTCCAAATACGCAAAGGTTTCTTCACAGTAAAGCCCCATACACACCATCAGATTTTCTGCTGATTTTTTCCTTCAGATTTACCAAAACCATTTAGTAGAAGGGCCTGCCTGATTGCATACACATTGAAACTCCTAAGGTTTGACCTCATATTATATGGTTTTGGTAAATCTAAAGGACAAAATCAGCAGAAAATCTGATAGTGTGTATGGGGCTTCAGAGCTGTGAAAATGTGGAATAGACTCCCTCCAGAGGTGGTTCTGGCCAGCTCAGTAGATTGCTTTAAGAAAGGCCTGGATACTTTCCTAAAAGTACATAATATAACTGGGTACTGACATTTATAGTTAAAGTTGATCCAGGGAAAATTCGATTGCCTCTTGGGGGATCAGGAAGGAATTTTTTCCCCCTGCTGTAGCAAATTGGAGCATGCTCTGCTGGGGTTTATTGCCTTCCTCTGGATCAACTGAGGGTATAAAATTGGGTATATTGGATTGTACGATATTTTTTATTTTATTTATTTATTTATTGTTTTTAAGGTTGAACTGGATGGACTTGTGTCTTTTTTCAACCTGACTATGTAATTTGTAGCTGCTGACATCATTTATTTTTTCCAGAGTAAACAACCTCTTTAAGTCCACCTTTTATTCCATTTTCTGCAAAAGTGGGTGTATTTATTTGGTTTATTTATTTTTCGCAGACAGACAGACTTACCCTTTTCAAAACTACCCTTGCAGTGGGGTGCCCCCCTCCCCCCTTCACTGCAAGGGTTAAATGACTGTTTTTGCCTAGAGTCCCATTAAAAAGCACTTTTATTCGCCTTATCCCCGGTAGCCAATTCCCTCTCTTCCCTCTGATGCTCCTGTTGTGGGTTGGCCCTCTGCGTCCTCACTTACAATGCACAGCTGCTGGTCCTGCATTGTACATGGTGGCATCACAGTGGGAACAACGGATAGAGCGCCAAAAAGAAGCAGCTCTGGGGGACTAGTCACATGGAGGTGAAGAGCCTGCTGGAGCAAGGAATAAGGTAAGAATAATGCCGCGTACACACGAGCGGACTTTACAGCAGACTTTGCCCGGCGGATGGGATTTCGTCGGACAATTCGATCGTGTGTGGGCTCCAGCGGACTTTGTTTGCTCAAAAGTTGGATGGACTTAGATTTGAAACATGTTTTAAATCTATCCGTCGAACTCGAGTCCAAGGGAAAAGTCCGCTCGTCTGTATGCTAGTTCGACGGACAAAAAGCCACGCTAGGGCAGCTATTGGCTACTGGCTATGAACTTCCTTATTTTAGTCCGGTCGTACTTCATCACGTACGAATTCGACAGACTTTGGTGGATTGTGTGTAGGCAAGTCCGTTCATTCAGAAAGTCCGTCGTAAAGTACATCGAAAAGTCCGCTGGGCAAAGTCTGCCGTAAAGTCCGACCGTGTGTACGCGGCATAAGTGTTTTTTAATTGTACTTTAGATAAAAACAAACATTTAACTCTTGCAGTGGGAATCACCTACACAGTTTTTAATTATTTAGCTATTTTTCTATCACGGGTCCTGGTGGGCTGCTAACCTTCTATTGTAGAGCGGCGCCCTCTACTTCCTACTGCATTGAATTGTATTGTAGCTGTACTGTTTGCCCTCATGTAAAGCGTGGTGCAAACTGTTGGCGCTATATAAATCCTGTACAATAATAATGTAAGCAACCAATGCGAATATACAATGCAGTGGCGGCTGGTGCTCAATTTTCTTGCCAGCCAACCACATAACCCCCCCCCCCCATTGCCCGATCGATCGATCGCCCCCGCAAGCCCTGCACTTACAGCTCCCCCCCCTGCGCCTCCTCCCAAGTCCCAGTGGTCGCTTCTCCTCCCAGCCAATCAGGAATTAGGGCTCACAGCAAATCGGGTCTTAGGACTCCCGGCCAATTGGGTCTTATGACCCGCTTCCTGATTGGCCAGGAGGAGAAACAGGAAGACATTAGCGAATATTAATTCACTCATGTCACACAACTGGATGGGCTCGGGGTGCAGAGCACTTTGCCCACCCTTTTTGAAGCCAATGAGAGCCTCCGACTTTAATCATGTCCTTCTAAAAGAAAAAAAAAAAACCCTATTGGAATTCATGCGACCGGCGCCCTGCATGTAGATTAGGGGGCCGGGCGCATGGATTAGGGCAGCGGCGCCCCTGCGCCCCTATCGGACGGGCCACCACTGGTATCAGGGCCGTAGATCTTTTTTATTTTTCCTAGAGGGGGTTCAGGTCTTTCAAACTTAAAGGCATCGTTTACACTTTTATGTTGGGGGAGGTATGATAAAAACATGCGACAGCAGAGTGGGACCATGAGACTTTGCAATGCAGCGCAGCAAAAATTATCCCTATTCTACTGAATAGAACGCAATGCACGTAGTTGTGGTGCGGTAGTGTACTCAAAAGTACAGCGAGCTCCTCCTAAGCTCCCTAGTTTTTTTTGTTCAGCCCGCTGGGTTGAACTAAAGAAAACTTACTGTGTGAACCAGGCTTTAGATCTCATTCATATGTTCTAAATGGCGTGTGATGGGCTGAAAAGAGCCACTGCTGTTAACATGTATCTGTATATCCAGTGGTCCCCATATTTAAGCTCCAGGGGACAAAGCAAAACAAATTGGGGTGTGGCCTGGCAGGAACCCGGGCGGAGGTCTCTGCCATCACTACTATATTACTATGGATGTGCAGCACCAGGGATTTTTTTTCTCTCTCTTCCCTTCAGTGACTACAAGAGCTGGGATGAGCTCCATCCCTTGCCAGCACTCCTGCAGCACATTCAGTATCATCTACATTACTCCCCACATCGATTGAGCCTGAGCGACACACTAACAAACCGTGGGTCACAGTGGTTACCTGCTGTTAGGGACAAATTTCTGACCCTGGATGCAGAGAGATTTTATCCAAGGGAAAAAATATATCCCTACCTGCAGGTAACCACTGGATGTGCAGATACAGGCCCGTACACACGATCGGACTTTTTGACAACAAACATGCAAATGAGCTGTTTTGGAGCAACATCCGACTGTGTGTACGCTCCATCGGACAAACTTTTTCAGTTTCCATCGGACTTTTGTTGGCTGTGCGAACGGACAAACTTTCCGCCAACAAAAGTCTGATGGAGCAAAGTCCGATCGTGTGTACACAAAGCCATTGGACTTTTGTACAAACTACTGTACGCAGCCGCGAGAATGTTTCCAGCGCGATCGGATCGCGCTGGTTCTCGGCGGCAGGGTACTGTACATCTCGCGCTAGCTGCAATAGGAAAAACACATTTTCCTACTGTGGCGAGCGCGAGAGGGAATACCCTTCTGGGGAATACCAAGCCCTTCGGTCTGGTATGGATTTTAAGGGGAACCCCTACGCCGAAAAAACGGCGTGGGGGTCCCCCCATATCCATACCAGACCCTTATCCGAGCACGCAGCCTGGCCGGTCAGGAAAGGGAGTGGGGACGAGTGAGCGCCCCCCCCTCCTGAGCCGTACCAGGCCGCATGCCCTCAAAATGGGGCCCCCCACCCCAAAGCACCTTGTCCCCATGTTGATGAGGACAAGGGCCTCTTCCCGACAACCCTGGCCGTTGGTTGTCGGGGTCTGCGGGCAGGGGGCTTATCGGAATCTGGGAGCCCCCTTTAATAAGGGGGCCCCCCAGATCCCGGCCCCCCACCCTATGTGAATGAGTATGGGGTACATCGTATCCCTACCCATTCACCTAGGGCAAAAAGTGTCAATAAAAAAACACAGTACACAGGTTTCCAAAGTAATTTATTAGGCAGCTCCAGGGTCTTCTTCCCACTTCGGAGGTCCTCTTTCGACTTCGGGGGTCCTCTCCCGACTTCGGGGGTCTCTCCGGCGTCTTCTCCTGGTGTCCGCATCTTCTGCTGGCTCCACCGCTATCTTCTGGCGCTCTTTTGCCAGCGGTGGTCCGGACTTGTGGATCGTCTTCTTCCCTCTTCTCTTCCAGAGATGTTGACAACGCTCTCTCCAGCCGGAATGGTCTCTGTGTGCTCCGCAATGGACTTATTAGGCGGTGACCACGCCCCCTATGACATCACAGTCCCGGGGCATGCTGGGACTGTGAGGTCATAAGGGGGCGTGGTCATATGATGACATATAAAGCCCGAGGGCTTTCACACTGAAGCGGTGCGCTGGCAGAAGAAAAAAACTCCTGCAAGCCGCATCTTTGGAGCGGTGAAGGAGCGGTGTATTCACCGTTCCTAAACCGCTCCTGCCCATTGAAATCAATGGGGCAGCGCGGCTATACCGCGGCAATACCGCGGCAATACCGCGGCTATAACCGCGCTATGCGAGCGGTTTTAACCCTTTTTCGGCCACCAGCGGGGGTTAAAACCGCACCGCTAGCGGCTAAATACCGCTGCAAAAACGACGGTAAAGCAGCGCTAAAAATAGCGCTGTTTTGCTGCCGCACCCCCACCGCCCCAGTGTGAAAGCAGCCTTACAGTCACCAACCTAGAAAATTGCAACTTTTTTCCTCTCCAAATGCCTCTCAGAGGCATTTCTGTGCCTCTGAAATTGTTAAGAAACGTGACTGCTTCAGGAAGACTTAATTCCATAGCACAGCCTCTATCTTTTTAGTATGTCATATCACCCTTCTTTTCTGGGAGTGTCTAATTACTTTCTGTGATGGCCCAGCTCTTTTGCCCTTCCCCTTACCACCCTACATACATATTTATGTAGCTGCTGGGGAAGGAGTTAAGTGAAATTATATAGAATGTCATTTGAATGACATCTCTGAGTCGGATAGGGCTGTTGACATCACATACAAGGTGGCCCCCAGTAGCAGTCTCAGGACACGTCTACACAATTGATGTTTACACAAGGGATACTTTTAGGGCTTGTTCACATATGTCTGGCAGGGACTGCTGCTCCTCAGAAAAGTGATCCACGCTCAGATTGCTTTTCAGAGATGTTTGACAATTGGTGAGGCCACCCCATAATTTCCATACTAACGTGCTGCAATCATATGCATTGCATGTAGTTGTGGCGGCGAGGCCTAATAGAAGTGTATTAGTCGTGTTCAGCTATGACACTGCCCTTAAGCGCTTGGTTTTACTACCCTCTGGTCGCACACGTGATTGAACCTTTATGGTTAAATAACATGCATAAAATTTTACCTTCACATTCTGTCCTAGAAACACAACAGACAGGAAGTAAGAGGAGGTCCCTTCAAAGCAAGAGGATATCCCCTCTAAGCCCCGGTTCACACTGGGACGACTTGTCAGTCGCCTCCCGTTCTGTGCTATGGAACCGTTCTAAGGGGAGCGACGCAAGTCGCTCCGACTTAGAAAAAGGTTCCTGTACTACTTCGGGGGCGACTTGCGTAGACTTCTATACAGAAGTCGTTTTGCAAGTCGCCCGGGCAGTCGTTTGCAGGTCGCCTCGCTGAGGTCGTGCCGCCTCTGGTGTGAACCGAGGCTTAGACAGCTGTCATAACAGGTTCATTCATTACAAGCATAGCTCCCAACTGGCCCTGATTTTACGAACTGTCCCATTTGAGACAAGGTCCCTCTGTCCCTCTTTAATCCTCATTAGTCCCCGATTTTGGTCTGATCTATATAGTTGTACATAAAATGCACTATTTATCTTTAAAAAAGTGTTTCTCAGTGCTAAACCTTGATACAATTTCTAAATTATTGCATTTATCAATTTCAATACCTAGTACAATAATACCTTAAATTACAAGCATCATTCGTTCCAGAAGAATGCTTGTAATCCAAAGCACTCGTATATCAAAGCGAGTTACCCCATAGGAAATAATGGAAACTCAGGTAATCCGCTCCACAACCACTGCTTGTCTATGCAGTACTGCATGTGGCCAAAAGTGCCGGAGACACAGAGTGTTTCAGAGTGTCTCTGAGCATCACCGGCGCCCCCGCACCTCTGGCTAAATGCGATACTGAACACCCCAGCGGCTTGAATCCCACTTGTCTTGCTCGCATTGTTAACCGCGTTACCCGCAATCTGAGGTGCCACCGTATAAAGGAATAGCAGTGGTTAAAAAGCACTTGTGGGTTTAACAATTTATTTTTGTATAATTCTCCTTTAAGGGGGTGTGGCAGGGTGTATGTCCTATGCCTGCAAACTTTTAATATTAGGTGTCTCTCGTTCCCACCTCAAAAAGTAGGGAGATAAGTTAGACGACTTCCCACCACTTCCTGTTCTGGAGTCATCTCCTCCACTCCCCATGCTGATTGGACAGTAAAAGAGCAGCAGCAGACAGATGAGGTCATCCCTCTTCTCAATTTGCCCTCCCCTCTTATCAGCCTATCAGCACAGTCATGCAGCACACTTGATTGGCTACATTACCATATTTATTTATGTTTATTAAGCTAATTGGTGTGATGGTGTTAATCTGCTGCGTTAATGCAAGGGACATAAAATCATTCAAATAAATCGGTAAAAGGCATATCTGATGGAAACAGCAGCATTTATGTAATGAATTCACAGCAACATCCATTAGCCTTTTAGCTTTATACATCATAAAATTTGTGCAAGTACCTATTTAGTGTGCCTGCATTATTGATTGGCAATTTAGCAAAGATGCTAAAATTATTGAATTCTTTCAGGATGCAGATAGTTATTAATCCGATGGGAGACCTCTGCCATGTAATTTATTTCATAAAGGTAATCTGGAAGGTTTAAAATACACTCTTCTGGTTTAGACAGCTATATATTTCAGGATGGATTTTTCAGTGCAATTAGACTAAAGAAGGAGATCATGGCTATGCTGGAGGGTGCAATGTCCACCTCTGACCTCCAAGTTTATTGGCTCTCCTTACTGATATATTTGTTAGACTTCAGATATTGATAATGGGAGATCACATTTAACAGACAAAGGTACATTAGTGTGTTTTTATAATGGTAACTACTGCACTGCAGAGATTACGGCATCTCAAAGATTAAATGTTATCAGAGAAATTTGTATGTTGAGTACATCTGGCTGGCACTAAACATGGAATGTCTTAGGTTTTTTCATAAAGGAGAGGAACTGTAAGTGCTGTTCAGCTTTATTAACCCTTTTTTCTACTAATCTGCATTTTTAAAGTGTTGGATTGGCGGCCCGTTATTTACCCAGTGCAGTTTATAAACACCACTGAAAAAATAGCATTGCGTGGCCTTTCCACCTGCTAATAGCTAAATACCGAGCCGACCGGATGGGCTCAGTACCTTGTGATTGTTCATCATATGCTATTGTTTATATGGTTGATACCTTCCTCTCTGCTTACAACAGATGAAACGAAAGATCATAGAAATTTGTGAACGGGGAAAGATGTGCAGTGTTAGATTTCCGCCACACATAGCGTTTTTCTTTTAGGCCAAAAAGTTCAATTTTGGTCTCATCTGACCAGAGCATGTTTTCTTAAACATGTTTGCTGTGTCCCCCCACATGGCTTCTCTCAAACTGAAAATGGGACTTCTTATGGCTTTCTCCTTGCCACTTATCCATAAAGGCCAGATTTGTGGACTGCAGGACTAATGGTTGTCCTGTGGACAGATTCTCCCACCTGAGCTGTGGATCTCTGCAACTCCTCCAGAGTTACCATGGGCCTTTTGGCTGCTTCGGAGGGCAACCTTGTCTTGGTAGGTTTGCAGTTGTGCCATACTCTTTCCGTTTTCGGATGATGGATTGAACAGTGCTCCGTTAGATGTTCAAAGCTTAGGATATATTTTATTTTTTTATAACCTAACCCGGCTTTAAACTTCTCAACGTTATCCCTGACCTGTCTAGTGTGTTCCTTGGCCTTCAAGATGCTGTTTGTTCTCTAACAAACCTCTGAAGGCTTCATTGAGGAGCTGTATTTATAATGAGATTAAATTACACATAGGTGGACTCTATTTACTGATTAGGTGACTTCTGAAGGCAATTGGTTCCACTAGATTTTAGTTAGGGATATCAGAATAAAGTGGGCTAAATACAAATGCATGCCACACTTTTCACATTTATTTGTAAAAAAAAAAAATGTGAAAACCGTTTATCATTTTCCTTCCACTTCACAATTATGTGCCACTTTTTATTTGTCTATCACATAAAATTCCCAATAAAATACATTTATGTTTTTGGTTGTAACATTTGAAGGGGTGTGAATACTTTTTCAAGGCACTGTATACCGGTATCAAACATGTTCTCCTAATATTGTATTATGGTACAACATTATCTAGACATCGTCCCCTTAAACTGCACCAAGGTCTAATTAGGATGGTTTTTGTTCTGCTTGAAACAAACGCAATTCTGTTAACATATATCTTAGAAACAAAAGTGGAGGCATTGTTCTAGAAACACTAGGTGATTTTTTTTTTGTTTTTACTCAAGAGAGATGGCTACTAAAATTTGATTGTTTACTATCAGCAATAATGTATGTGCTTATACTTATTGCTACCATTGTCATCTTATTTTCTCTACTTTTTTTGTGTAGATAGGAGTTTAAGATGGCTAGATGGACAAAGTTATGCCGTTCAAATTGAGTATATAGTCTGTTTTGATGAGAGTATTCATAAGGAAAGATTACCTCCAGTGAAAACCAAACAGTTGACCCAGAGATTAAGACAGCTTACATTATGAGCAAAAAAAAAAAAAAAGAGCCAAGATTTGCTCAACTTCACCTTCTACTGGTCAAAGGGGTCATCCTGTTGATCCATCTTAACTTTCATGAGGGTAATTTCAGAAGACATGAAGGGGTATGGTAAGCTTTCCCGTATAATTTACAGTACACTTTGACTGCGTCTCTGGATTCACTGCTTTTATGCATTTTTGCATCATATGTTTAGTGTAAATTGCCCAGAGTAGTAACAGGTTTACTAATGAGGAAATATGCATTAAGAGACGTATGGAGGCCAATTGACCTCCTGAAAATGTTAGTTTCCTTGTGGTCTCTGACCACAATACCTTATGACCTATAACAAGCATGTAAAGCAAAGTCACAGAAAAACAAAAACTCCTGATCTATAGTGAGGGGAAAAAAAGTATTTGATCCCCTGCTGATTTCGTACGTTTGCCAACTGACAAAGAAATGGTCTATAATTTTAATGGTAGGTTTGTTTTAACAGTGGGAGACAGAACAACAAAAATATCTAGAAAAACGCATTTCAAAAAAGTTATAGATTGATTTGCATTTTAATGGAGTGAAATAAGTATTTGTTCCCTTATCGATCAGCAAGATTTCTGGCTCCCAGGAATCTTCTATACAGGCAACGAGCTGAGATTAGCTTGTTACCTGTAAAAAAGACACCTGTCCACAGAAGCATTCAATCAGATTCACCATGACATCACCATGGGAAAGACCAAGACCAAAGAGCTGTCCAAGGATGTCAGGGACAAGATTGTAGACCTACACAAGGCTGGAATGGGCTACAAGACCATGGCCAAGCAGCTTGGTGAGAGGGTGACAACCAGTGGCGGCTGGTGAAGTTTTAGGATGGGGGGGCGCCAGGCCCCGCCCTTCCTTTTTGACCCCCCACTTGGTGAAAATGGGCGTGGTTTTAGCAAAATAGTGGGCGTGGCTCTAAGATGGTGTGGTTAGTGTCTGAGTTGAACGAGGGATGGATGGAGAGGGAGAGAGGGATGGAGGGACAGCAGGCCCAGATCCTACACAACAATAGAAATATGTGTATTTGTGTTGCGTTTGTTACAATATGATTTTTTTTTTTTTATTAATCAGACTTGATACATGGGACATAACATTACACAATAGTATTTGGTCATAGAGATATTGTCAGTTTTTGGCTTGAGTAGATTTCTCAAACAAATGCTGTTTTATACAATGGGGGTAGATATCATTGTTGTATTCAATTGACAGTTCAAGTAACAGGCTATTGACTCTATAGCTACAGTAAACAAGTAAGGCATTACTTGTTTGGGATTCTTTCAGCTTTCAAACTGAAAGAATGGCTGTTAAATTACTGTCTTGGTTTGAGTAGACAATGGTACGTAGATACCATTTTTGTACGTAGATACAGTTTTCAACAGTCCATTGTTTCTACAGCTACAGTAAACAGGCATGTTTCTGTTGTTTGATAACTAGGGCAAACAGCCTGACACATAAAAGGGTGAGTAGGGACACACACACCATCATGCTTTGAAGATCACAAGCCACCACTCATGATACAAGAACACTGCCTGATGCTCCAGGAGATTCGTTGCCAATGGAGATCACGAACATACAGTAACAGAAGAGAAGTAACATTTAAGTGTATTTGTACTATTATAGACCATAGGCTGTTTGGTTTGCTAGGCATTTTGCTTGTTATTGATATCTGTCAGTCTTGTATTGTATTCCTAATATTGTAATAGTTTTGTATGTACAGCACCTTTGTATAGTAAAAGCACATTTACACATTGCAGAAATCTCAGCTTCCTTGCTTATACCACAGAGTAACCTTGCTAGATAGACGCAAGCAAAGCAGTATTCTAGAAAGTTTAACAATCAGCAGATAAAGATACTCCAAACACCTGGTGTTAGCACTTCAATCATCCTGGCACCATGGTTGTTATGGTGTCAGGATGATTGAAGCATATTATTTCTATTAATAATTGTAATATAAAGTGAAATCATTCAACTCACCATAATGCAGAAACAGTGGGAGCCCCGAGCATGTCACTAGCCACGTCGCCTGCCACCAGATTCCATCAGGTGTCCCCAGCGGAGTCCCTTCTTACATCAGGTGCCCCCAGCGGAGTCCCTCCTTACATGCATCCTGTGTCACATAAAATGCAGCCTGTGTCACCACCAAATTACAGCAGCATGTGTCACCACCAAATTGTAGCAGCCTGTGTCACCACCAAATTGCAGCAGCCTGTGTCACCACCAAATTGCAGCAGCACGTGTCACCACCAAATTGCAGCAGCATGTGTCACCAAACTGCAGCAGCATGTGTCACCAAATTGCAGCAGCATGTGTCACCAAATTGCAGCATGTGTCACCAAATTGCAGCAGTATGTGTCCCCAAATTGCAGCAGTGTCCCCAAATTGCAGCAGTACGTGTCCCCAAAATGCAGCAGTGTCCCCAAATTGCAGCAGTGTCCCCAAATTGCAGCACTATGTGTCCCCAAATTGCAGCAGTATGTGTCATCAAATTGCAGCAGTATGTGTTCCCAAATTGCAGCAGTATGTGTTCCCAAATTGCAGCAGTATGTGTCCCCAAATTGCAGCAGTGTAACAAAATTGCAGCAGTATGTGTCATCAAATTGCAGCAGTGTCACCAAATTGCAGCAGTATGTGTCACCAAATTGCAGCAGTATGTGTCCCCAAATTGCAGCAGTGTCACCAAATTGCGGCAGTATGTGTCACCAAATTGCAGCAGTGTCACCAAATTGCGGCAGTATGTGTCACCAAATTGCAGCAGTGTCACCAAATTGCAGCAGTGTGTGTCACCACCAAACCCCCCTCCCCCCTTACTTACCTTGCTATGTGTTGTCCTCTCCAGCGGTGTCTCCTGTGGAGAGCTCCGTTCTTCTCATACTTCCTGTTTCCTCTCTCTCTCTCTCGAGAGAGAGAGAGAGAGAAACAGGAAGTGACATCATACTCGGATGTCAATCAAACCGCCCGGCGATGGTAATAAATACTAGCCCCGGCAGAAGCTACTCGGCGCATCACAAAGCGCTGCAAGGCGGGCTAATCTCGTGATTGCATAGACGTGGCGCTTCCCATAAGTGCACTGTGTCCGGCATCGCACTGTGTCCGGCGTCCGAACACAGTGCACTTAAGAACCATTTTTTGTATTTTTTTTTCTTTTTAAAGGGCCAGCTTTAAAAAGGCGCCCCCTATGAACGGGCTGCCACTGGTGACAACAGATGGTGCGATAATTTGCAAATGGAAAAAACAAAATAACGGTCAATCTCCCTCGGTCTGGTACTATGCAGGATCTCACCTCATGCGTTTTTCTGGATTTTTTTGTTGTTATTCTGTCTCTCATTGTTAAAATAAACCTACCATTAAAATTATAGACTGATAATCTTTGTCAGTGGGCAAACGTACAAAATCAGCAGGGGATCAAATACTTTTTTCCCCCTCACTGTACAAACCTGTTCCAGTGTCCGAGACTCAGAAATGTAGGCCTTTGGATTAACAGCTAGATAAGCAACACGTTTTCCAGACAAGAGCTCTTTGGCTATGATAAGTATTTGTTTTGTTTAAGGTAAATATAATCATAATGTCAAAGGCAGAAAATTCCCAACAGGTATTTGCAGATGCACCCCAGATATATGACCAAACTGCTAAAATTGGAAGCAGAGTTAAAACTCTTTTCACAGAATGAAAAGAAAAGAAGAAACAAGTTGGGACTTTATATGAGGACATTATAATGTACCTCCATCCCGACATTTGGATATAAAAGAAAAAAGGTTTGGGACTTTATGTGAAGCATGCAGCCAGGGAGGCAACACAGCATAATACTAATGATTTCTGGTGGATAAACCATATTTGTGACCATATAACTTGCTTAATACCAGAATACATACAATATGATATACTAAAACAAGGAAACTTTAATTCCATAACATAGTACATAGTAGCAGAGTAACAGTGGCATAGCAGCATAATATAATCACAGTGGTGAAATAATGAAAACACCAGACTTATTGTTGTGTGTCTTCACAGTAACAACATGATAATTATTGGTAGAGTCCAAAAGAGCATATTATAAATAATGTATAAAAATAGTATGAGAGGCATCTGATAGCTCAACGCATTTTGTGGCTATGTTGCCACTCTTCAGGAGCAGATGCAATGTAGATGTCTATTAAGGTATTAAGGTAAATATTAGATTGGGTATTATATATAGAGAATAGTACAGGAACAAATCCCCCCTCATACTTACAGACCAAACATGAGTCTGGGCACAGGCAGACAGGACAAGGGCCAGCCAGGCAAATCATAAGCCCGGGAGCTGAGGCGGAGACCCCCATGACACAGATGGAACCATCAGCAGATAAGGTAGTCCCTGGGAGCGAATACCCCATGGATAGTGGAGAGTAGTTTGAGCCACATACAGAAAGCCCATCTATAAAAAACATAATTGTGTATATACAGTGGCTTGCGAAAGTATTCGGCCCCCTTGAACTTTTCAACCTTTTGCCACATTTCAGGCTTCAAACATAAAGATATAAAATTTTAATTTTTTGTGAAGAATCACCAACAAGTGGGACACAATTGTGAAGTGGAACGAAATCTATTGGATATTTTAAACTTTTTTAGCAATTAAAAAACTGAAAAGTGGTGCGTGCAAAATTATTCGGCCCCTTTACTTTCAGTGCAGCAAACTCACTCCAGAAGTTCAGCGAGGATCTCTGAATGATCCAATGTTGTCCTAAATGACTGATGGTGATAAATAGAATCCACCTGTGTGTAATCAAGTCTCTGTATAAATGCACCTGCTCTGTGATAGTCTCAGGTTTCTGTTGAAAGCGCAGAGAGCATCATGAAGACCAAGGAACACACCAGGCAGGTCCGTAATACTGTTGTGGAGAAGTTTAAAGCCGGATTTGGATACAAAAAGATTTCCCAAGCTTTAAACATCCCAAGGAGCACTGTGCAAGCAATCATTTTGAAATGGAAGGAGTATCAGACCACTGCAAATCTACCAAGACCTGGCTGTCCCTCTAAACTTTCAGCTCAGACAAGGAGAAGACTGATCAGAGATGCAGCCAAGAGGCCCATGATCACTCTGGATGAACTGCAGAGAACTACAGCTGAGGTGGGAGAGTCTGTCCATAGGACAACAATCAGTCGTACACTGCACAAATCTGGCCTTTATGGAAGAGTGGCAAGAAGAAAGCCATTTCTCAAAGATATCCATAAAAAGTCTCGTCTAAAGTTTGCCACAAGCCACCTGGAAGACACACCAAACATGTGGAAGAAGGTGCTCTGGTCCGATGAAACCAAAATCGAACTTTTTGGCCACAATGCAAAACGATATGTTTGGTGTAAAAGCAACACAGCTCATCACACTCAACACACCATCCCCACTGTCAAACATGGTGGTGGCAGCATCATGGTTTGGGCCTGCTTTTCTTCAGCAGGGACAGGGAAGATGGTTAAAATTGAGGGGAAGATGGATGCAGCCAAATACAGGACCATTCTGGATGAAAACCTGCTGGAGTCTGCAAAAGACCTGGGACGGAGATTTATCTTCCAACAAGACAATGATCCCAAACATACAGCAAAATCTACAAAGGAATGGTTCACAAATAAACGTATCCAGGTGTTAGAATGGGCAAGTCAAAGTCCAGACCTGAATCCAATCGAGAATCTGTGGAAAGAGCTGAAAACTGCTGTTCACAAACGCTCTCCATCCAACCTCAGTGAGCTCGAGCTGTTTTGCAAGGAAGAATGGGCAAGAATTTCAGTCTCTCGATGTGCAAAACTGATAGAGACATACCCCAAGCGACTTGCAGCTGTAATCGCAGCAAAAGGTGGCTCTACAAAGTATTAACGCAAGGGGGCCGAATAATTTTGCACGCCCCACTTTTCATTTTTTTATTAGTTAAAAAAGTTTCAAAAATCCAAAAGATTTCGTTCCACTTCACAATTGTGTCCCACTTGTTGGCGATTCTTCACAAAAAATAAAAATTGTATATCTTTATGTTTGAAGCCTGAAATGTGGCAAAAGGTTGAAAAGTTCAAGGGGGCCGAATACTTTCGCAAGCCACTGTAATGTAGTAAACCATATAAGTGTATATATCATGGTGGCTAATACTTTGATAGAGGGTATATTAATATGTGACCAAGTAGTGGTGGGTAAATGCAGTGACGGGGCTTAGATAAAAAACAAGTTAATAGTGAAAAAAGTAAATCCCAACCAGGGGAAATTACTAGTGAATAGAAAATACAATTACCAAGGTAGAAATAAGAATATGAAAAAATGTTTTTGGCAAAAATACCTAAAGATTTCTGTATACATGTCTCAATCCAATGGTGCATGGTGTCCAAGGGGACGTGAGCACAGGGAGTATCTCGCTGAATAAAAGGAGTATAAATACTCCTGTGTGACTGGGGATGACCACCAACATCATGTAGCGGTCAGTTAGGGGAAGGCTGCAACAGTCGAGCAGTGGGAATACTCGCGAGCCCGCAGCGCATTGCCTCATGAAAAATCACCACGTCGACATGTGACGTAGCACGCACAACGCGGGAAGACGTGACTTTGATGAGCAACGGACTACCGTCCCCATCCTGTCACAACAAAAGGAGGAAAAGGGGAGGACACATAGGGAGCTCATCGCAGCTCCCGGGGCCAGAAGAAACCCAGCACGGCCAGAGCACCCAGTGCACAAAAACCCAAACCAAACCCCATAGAGCATGCAGTAGAGTGGGGGGGGATATTAGTGGGGATCCTAATTACAAAGAATCGGGCCCCCAACCAACAACCACCCATCCATACTCTAACCTGATCATGGCAAAATAGTCAACCATAGTAAAAAGATAAATGCACCTAAGTGGTGCTGACAATGGATACTACCAATAGATGTACCAATAGCTATATAAGGTGCATGTTTCCATCCCCGATATGACAATGAAAAGAAAAGAAGAAACAAGTGGGGACTTCATATGAGGACATTAGAATGTACCTCCATTCCTGACATCTGGATATATAATATTTACCTTAATACCTTTATAAACATCTACATTGCATCTGCTACTGAAGAGTGGCAACATAGTCACGAAATGCGTCAAGCTATCAGATGCCTCTCATACTATTTTTATACATTATTTATAATATGCTCTTTTGGACTCTGCCAATTTTTATCATGTTGTTACTGTAGAGACATGCAACAATGAGTCTGATGTTTTCATTATTTCACCACTGTAATTTTATTATGCTGCTATGCCACTATGTTACTTTGCTACTATGTTATGGAATTAAAGTTTCCTTGTTTTACTATATCATATTGTATGTATTCTGGTATTATGCAAGATATATGGTCACAAATATGGTTTATCCACCAGACATCATTAGTATTACCGTATTTATCGGCGTAAAACACGCACCCTAATTTTAAGAGGGAAGTTTCAGGAAAAAAACATTTTTAAAATAAACAACTTTGAAGAAAATTAAGGGTCAGTGCCCATCAATGTCCCCAATGCAGCCTGATCAATGTCCTCAATGCAGCCTGATCAATGCATCAATGCAGCCTGATTAATGTCCTCAATGCAGCCTGATTAATGTCCTCAATACAGCCTGATTAATGTCCTCAATGCAGCCTGATTAATGTCCTCAATACAGCCTGATTAATGTCCTCAATACAGCCCGATTAATGTCCTCAGTGGAGCCTGATCAATGCATCAATGCAGCCTAAATAAAGTCATCAATGCAGCCTGATTAATGCCTTTTTTTAAACTACCATCATTTGCAGCCTCACCATCTCTCATAAATGCAGCCTGAATCAGGAAATCACCGTGCCGTCATCTCCTCTCCACTCGGCTCTCACATCACACACACACAGTCCCGCCTCCGCCATTAGGATTGGACCAGCATCTGTGATAGGCAGAACGCTGGTTCAATGCTGGTGGTGGAAGCGGGACTCTGTATGTGTGTGTGACGTGAGAGCCGAGTGAAAGCAGAGTGAGAGCCGAGGAGCTGAGTGGAGAGGAGATGATGGCTCGGTGAGGTACGCTGTCGGCGTATAACACGCACCACTGATTTCCCCCCGATTTTCAGGGGGAAAAAAGTGCGTGTTATACTCCGATAAATACGGTATGTTGTGTTGCCTCCCTGGCTGCATGCTTCACATAAAGTCCCAAACCATTTTTCTTATATATCTTTTCACAGTATAATGTGAACTTCCTTGGACATAAAGTAAACATGATTGGTTTAGACACCATGGATAAGGTTTAATAACATGGAGAAAATATGTGCTGTCACCCTATGTAGCCAATTACAAAACAGCTTTAACCACTTTAGGTATTCATACAAAGCAAAGTAGCCTAGCTCTATACCACTGGTTGTTATAATGCAGCATGCATTCAGTTGGCCCTCCAGCTGGGCTCCTGTCAGCCCTATTCACTTTGTACTCGAAAAAGTCAACATCGTAGTCCATATGCAATTTGCAATTTTATTTATTAAATATTAAGTGGTCCAGTATGCTTGCAAAACCTTACTCATAGATACTCTGTTAATCGAGATCTCTATTGATCACATACTAACATGTTTCGGCTTTCAAAGCCTTACTCAGCCAGATTTCTGCTGTATACTGGACCACCTGATTTTTAATAAACACTGCAGATTATTAATGGACTCCAGCATTGGTTTTTCAACTTTAGGTAATCTGACTAATTTGGATGCGCTCTTTGCATTCATACTCAGGTTAGAACTGTTAGGAAGGGAAAGGGTGAGTGTTTTCTACAGGCAACAAACCGTTCTTTCAAATATCTGTATGGAACAAACAGCTTCTTCCACAGACTGATCAAGGAACACTCAGTGAATGTTTTTTAAGGCTTCTAGGCAGTTTCACAGATTTTTAATAAGTAAACTTAAAAAATGATGCCACATAGCAATACACAGAACTTTTCCGTCTTAAAGAAGGTTGAGCATATTATCCCAAGCCAGCACTTAAATGAACAGGGAATACCATTTATTCCCTATCAAATAAACTGGGATGGGGAGGGGGGATTGACTTCCAGTACTGCTGCATAGAAAGTACTTCCCTTCCATATTTGCCACAATCTCAGACGCTAGTTGTCTTGACCATCCATGCTCCAGCCACATGGCTTATGATTAAGCTAAAGTGTCAAACAAAGTAGAATGGGACACATAGGATTATAACTATAAAGCAGCAAAAGTAGAATTTACCAAAGATTCATTGCAGATGTATCTTCCTGGTGCTTTATTTTAAACTACATGGAATGATTCACCTGCAGTAAATGTTGGTGAATGTCACATTAAAAACTCAATATAATGCCCCTCGAGTTTGACAATAGACTTGATCTTCTTCCCATTAAGTAATACAAGGCCATTGTCTAATATGAGAAGAGTGGGGATAATCTGACAAATTATTAAATGTTTTTTCAACCAATATATTCCAGTTATTTATGTCAGGATCTGGGAGACATAAGCTAGTCCCTGAAAGCCATTTTGAGAAATAACGTACAAATGGATTCTGATTGGTTGCTCTTTGTTCCATGTTAAGTAGATAAAACCACAGATAAACTGAAAAAGAAAAACCCCCAAAAAAACACAACACTAACAGGAAGACTGGTTTAGGATGAAACTGAACAGGAGAAAAATACAAGGACACACAAAATATGTTTTCAAGCACAAAATGTTTATTCTGTATAATACAATATTGAGGCATTGGTGCCACTGACTGTGTCAGCATACACAGGGGAAGGAGCTTTATACAATCAGGCAAGAGCGACCTGGAAGGTAAGATTCAGTGCAAGCAATGGGGGAGAGAGTGCAGTACGTACTTCCCATGTTTGTTCATGAAGCACAGACATGAATCTAAAAACAAACTCAAGATGTTGAAGAGAACAGAAATCTCTTCCTATTGTTAAGTTCTTGCCTGCAGAATGGTCCATATAAAATTCAGTTCCAGCAGAATTGATGAGTTACAGTCAGGGATTACCAACAAAATGAAAACATTTACAATGGTTAAAGGTTCTTGTAGATACATTTCACAGCTTGGCAGAACGAGGCACGGATGCCTCCAGCAGGGGAACGGAGATGTCATGAAAGAACGTTCATCTGGCATGACAAGTCTCACTACCCGTCTAAGGATCTGCAACTGAAACCACTGGTTAGGTGAATAAGAGAACTGTTTGCAACTGTACCTACCAGGTGGTATGCATATCAAGGCTAAAAACACAGAGAAAGGGTTTTGGTATTTAGTGTTGGATTGGTCTAGGGCAGAGGTTCTCAAACTTCTCAGTTCTCACCAATGATGCACGTTGTGTAGAATTCCTCTCAAGACACAAGTGTATGATTCACTAAACTGGGATAAAGTAATTTCACTGTGCTCTGGTGAGGATATCTACTATATATGCACAACTGGTGCAAGCTAGACATTTCTACAAACCTCTCACTCAGCATGGTTATGGTACTGACGCAAAGCTGCAGTGCATACGAACAGTCACTGTTCTGAAAAAAAAAAATCTATACTTGTCCAAAGAACTGCATCTAGTATTCTATATTTAGCAGTTATACATGAGCAAAGCTGGTTTAGCTCAGCCAATGCAGCAATTGCAGAATTTATGTAAACATCTGCTCACTGAGGTACTGCTGATGCCAGTGATGTGGGAACTATGCAAATGTGTGCAAGTATATGCGAGTTCTTCTATTCCCATACTAAGAACATAAATGGAAAAAGCGAGTTGGAAGCCATGAGCAACAGAACTCTTTCAGACACTGTCATACAAGGGGAAAGTTATGAACTCAAAAGAAAGTATGAAATGTCAACAAAATGGTAACAGGACAAAAAAATAAAAAATAAATAACCCCTACTGCAAAAAAGAACCTAATGACAAATATACACAGGTTAAATCCCAGTGCTCTTTGGATTAACCAACTTTTTTTTCTTTTAGTTTAGTAGTGTAAGTTAGAAAATAAAATGAACACCCCAAGTGGTTACTGCAGCCACCAGAGAGACTTTCTTTTCAGACACTCTAAGGTGAACCTCATGTGAACAAGCCGCACAGTCCTGCAGCTTAAAGAAATTCAGGTGAATGTGTGTCAAATTAATTGGTAAAATGATTTAACAGGACCAATTAACTTCTTCTTTATGGCAAAATATTTCTCTCTCTCCATATTTATACTGTGTTAGTATTCTAAGATGTGACTGTGCAAAAACAAATTATTGTGTGCTAACATACCACAAATAGTCCCAGATTTGATTGCAACAAAACTTGAAACTTATAAAATAAATGTAAAAAAACCCCCAAAGGACACAAAATTAGTCATGTGACATGTTTTTTTGCGTGAACCTAATAGCTACAGCCTTTCGAGATTAGCTTTGAAATGAACATTTAAGGCAAACTATTCCCCATTCGTTGTTCCTATTAAGTTTATTTTCATGCCACTGGTTTTCAATAACTGCAAAGGCTGTGTTATTCTGATACACAAAATGGCCACCACAAGTTCAGACAACAGCCACATGTCCCTATTTTAGGATGGCTTCTGTATGGTACTGCTGCCAAGGCCAGCTTTGGTTTCTAGTGTTAGTTTAACATTTCATTTTTTAAAGAAAAAAAATCTTTGGAGTACAGAGCACATCAAGGTTTGACTGGCACAAATGAACAAATTTTCGTAGATCCAAAACACCCCATAATGCAAATATGTTTGTGTACAACTGCAATGACACTTTCAACTTAAAGCTGATGTAGAGACTTACCCAGCCTCAATTCAACTGAAAGCTGATGTAGAGATATACCCAGCCTAAATATATGTTCCACTCTTGTTAACAATCCCAAACTAGCATTTTTGGAAACCAACGACAGTGCCAGTTTTGACATGCAAATTTTAAGAATTTGGCCTAAAAGAACAGCAAACCATTACAATTAAAAAACAAAAAAAACTATAAAAGAAAATAAAAAAGGTATTCACTGTATTCTCCTCCTTGAGTATATACCTCAAACTGTAGCTGGAAACATTTTACCTTATAAATATTAAACAATTTATTATTTCATAAATTAAAATAAAAGCCACATGTAATCCAAGCTATCTGTGTGCCAAAATAATAAATAAAGCAGCATTATTTTTCAAATGGAGGGAGGAGGTTAGGTTTTAAAATGGGATAGCTACCATCTCCAAAAAAGCGTAAAAAAAAATTAAACTGAGGGAAAAAAAACGTGTACAGTGTTATGGATGGAAAAACAAAAATGGTAGTAGAAAATAAACTTGTTTATCTTTTTTTCCCACACAGATTTTCCCAAGCAAATGGGAAGCAAACTTCTCAAGGCACTAAACCTCCCACAATTTTCAGTTCAAGTACTTTACATTTCACCATGTGTAAAATGAGAAATCACAGATGTTGGACAAGTGGTGATGATCATGTGATGTTCACAGTGGCTGTGGGATGCAGAGCATGGCTGTGTGCATTTGTGGCCTCAGCCAAAGACTATTGCAGCATAACCATACTACTAATCCAACTCCTAATGCTGACAAGGGGCTGTGACAGTCATAAAACTCTTTCAGCACTGCTGAGATGTAAAATAAAAAAAAACACACAGGGTGCTGACAGGCTCAAACACTTGAAAACAGAAAAAGGCATCAAAGCTACGTGATCCTCAGGTTGGAACCAGACTGTTTCATGGTAGGTTGCTGCAAAGACATGGGAAATATCTGCATGCTTGCAGATTGCGCAATCAACCGACTTCCTGCTATGGCAGGTGCTGCCGCTCCAGACCACTGCGCTCCGCAAACTGGTGCTGGGAAAACTCCAGCATACTGACAAAGGGGCATCATGTATGGTGGTAATATACCAGACTGAGTTGCTCCTGAAAGGGCTGCTGGAATAGATGTGGACATCAGTCCCGTGGGTGCTGGACAAGACAGTGGAGCGCTGTACTTCCTGGCTGGCTCAGGAAGAGGTTGACTTTCCTAGAAAATAAGCAAATATAGCAAATCAAGACATAGTTTTTAAAAGCCAAGATAAACATGTTAATATACAGTGGGAGAAAGCCACCCAAAAAGTAACTTGTCTAAACTGCACTTTTTTTTTTTTTTTTAATTACCTACGTTTATACATACAAAAGGAGTACTGTAGATCTTGCCATGAGTATTAAGTTAATGTACTCCAACCACATTTTGCAGTCTGCTGGTACCCTTGCTTATAATCAAGGTCCATTTTGAGAAGGATGCTATGGATTTGGTCAGACACTGCTAAAGTCTGCCAAGGGAGCATGAACACATTTGTAGTCCTTGACTATGTCCTACTATATCGAAAAGCAATGCCACTCAGAACATGTACCCTAAAAGAGCTGTTTCCGAAGTTTTCCCACACTGGTTATAATAAAGACATTTTGACAGATCAAGGGACCCCTTTCATGTTGGAAGGTAACCAAAGCGCTGTGTCAGTTGTTGAAAATTTCACCTATGCACCTCTGTGTACCACCCCCAAATTGGTGGGCAGATAGAAAGCATATATTCCAGAGTTATATTGAACCTAACAGTGATTGATAAGGATGGAAAATAGTGGGAAGTTATAATACAATACTTAATGTTTTCAGTAGGGGAAGTGGCACCCTCATCCAAAGGGCTTTACAGTACTTTTGTATGATAGACTTCCACTGATGAATATATTCTGGGAAACCTGGGAGTACGAAGGCAATACTTCACAAAAAGTGAAGGTATACAAGCCTGGAAAGAGAAAGCCCTCCAAATATATCGCTACCAGATTACCTGGCTGAACTAATGTAATTCCCCATGACATTGTGACTAAGCCTCCTGTCAAAGTTAAAACAAGACTTAATTGTGTACCAGAAGCTCAGAGAAAAGCCATTTCGGAAGTGTTACAAAAAATGTTAGACCTTAGGGTTATAGAGCAATCTAACAGCAAGTGGTTAGGTCCCATAATGCATGTCCTTTAACAGCCAAGGAAAAGAAAAAGACAGCATTTGCAACACTATATAGGTGGTACATGTATGTGGTCCTTTCTTCTGGTTTACTTGGGGCCCCTGCCTCTTTCCAAAATTTTTTTAGTTTAAATTGAGAATGCATTAGATAGAGATGGCCTCAACATTTGGCCAAAGAAAAGATACAAGTACTAGCCACTTAACAGTGTAATATCAACATCTAGTTGTTTGAAGTCCAACATTAAATGTTGAACATTGAGTGAGCAGCTGTTGGTAGAACATTAAATGATGCATGGAGGGAGGGAGGTGAGGCCTCTGTCGGTGAGATTTGAGAATTAAGTTGATGGGATGCATTCTTAATCCATACAGCATATGCTTTGGCATATCTGGATGATGTAAATTTTAGTCTTTGCTGGGATTCATATGCAAGATCGATACTATTCTAGATGCTATAAGGGCAGGTTAACTAGCCAATCCAAAAAAACGTGCAATAAGCCTGGAAGAAGCTCAGCTTCTAAAATACAGCATTGGTCAGAGGGTAATAAAGTCTTTACTAGACAAGAATGACTCAAATAAAAGTTGACCCTGGATAACGTAAGAAAAAAGGAACAAGTTAGAGCAGTGGTTCCCAACATTTTTTTTTACCCCATGGCAGCCATTTTCAAATAGGTGGTTTAACTGTGCCGCGCTGAACCAGATATAGTAGGCTAAAGGACACAAACCTTTGTGCAGCAATATGGTTTATAGCAATGCACACTCTGCTGGCATTGTTTGTGGCATGCTTTAGGTGGCGCAGCAAACTGAGGAGTTTATTAATGGACATGTCCCCTGGCAAAAAATGGGAGGAAAAATGCCCTTGTGTCAGTGATAATAAATGTCCCTGCATCAGCAGTGTCAGTGAGAGGAAACAAAATGCTTGTGTGGATGATGTTTGACATAAATAAACTGTACAACATTCTTTCTTAAATATAAATACATTTTGCACTCCTCTTCCACAGCTAGAAATGAATATCACTAAATGGTACACTCCAACTGCCCAGACATAAATGGGGTGCATGCTCTCACCTCACAGAATGTAACAGATGTAGCCTGGTCCATCTTTTATTCTCAAACACACATTGTTCTGGTCCTGCCGGGAAGGATGGCACACCGCCTTTTTGGAAATTGGGCATTGTGAGGAGCTGGGAGGAGGAGGGGGGAGGAGGAGGCGGCAAGACCACAGCCTGCACCTCCTCCCAGCTCTCTTCTCCTCCCCAGGGTTGGCTCATGGCTCTGTTATTTGAGAGGAGTAGTGATGCTGCTGTCAAGCCCATAGCGGCAGAGGCAGAAGTAACTCAGTACCCAAGAGACCTGGCAGGCAAGGTGACCAGCCAGAGTTTCAGGGCCAGATCCTAAGAGTTCTCGTGTATGGATGCTGGTGCATGATGCTGCGTGGCCCAGCCATTTAACATCGCCTTTACTGACTTTTTTTTTGGTATCTTAGGTTTAGAACCAATGGGTCACAGTTTTTCTAGGAATTGTAGGATACTACCTGAAGTTTGTGCTACTTTGCTACTATAGCAGCTTCACTTTCAAGAGCTGAAGTAGTATTAGATTTTATGTAGAACACAGGCAAGGGAACCAGCAAGGGAATGCTGATGGACTGTCTTACATCCCCTCTGTTGTCAAAATATGCTATCACTGTATGCAGTCAAAACAGGGGCGGATCCAGTGGGGGCAACGGGGCAATTGCTCCCCCCCGAGAACATACGAGCGGGTGAACCGGCGGGTGAGCGAGTAATCATGCCGCCGGCCCGGGCAGGCGGGCGGCTGGCGTGTGACTGAGGCTGAGCGAGCAGGCAGGTGTTGAAGCCGCTCCCCTTCTGAATATGTGACTGAAGGGACGTTGCGTCGCAGCCATCTTGGTACTCCCGCACTCGTCCACAGTAAGCCTAGTGTTATAAGTCGGCAAGCGGACATCTTTATACACCCACCAGAGTCTTGCTTTTCACAGTTATTTTTAACAGTAAACTCAACTTATATTTCACTAAATAAGCTGAGTTTACTGTTAAAAATAACCGTGAAAAGCAAGACTCCAGTGGGTGTATAAAGATGTCTGCTTGCCGACTTCTAATTCTAGTCTTACTGCTGACAAGTGAGGGTGTACCAAGATGGCTGCAATGCAACATCACTTTGCTTGCATATTCTGATGAGCTACATGAGGTAATGAGTTACATTATCTCTCACTGCCCGCCCTCACTCTGGAACACAACCACTGGCAAGTGACAATCCGCATCTTGTGGCAGACGACATTGGCAAGTGACACGCTGCATCTGGTGGCAGGCAATGGTAGCAAGTGACCACGCTCAGGGCTCCCACTGATTCTGCATTATGGTGAGTTGAACGATTTAATTTTACATTACAATGTAATAATAGAAATAATGCGCTTCAATCATCCTGACACCATCAACCATGGCGCTGTGATGATTGAAGCGCCAACACCAGCCATTGCCCCAAAAAATTGCCCGCAAAAGGGCTACTGCAGGAGGGGCTGAAATCTCCCTTTGACGTCAGCCGGGCTGGTCACATAGCCGCTCAGCCCCTCCTGCAGTAGCCCTGTCTCGGAGATGTTAAGTGGCCGCGAGTCACGTGACCGGTCTGAAGCTAGCTCTAAAAATGTATTTACAATCCTCGTTTTTAGAAAAAAAAAGTGTGGTATCCCTGCCTATAATAGAGTGGCTGGCAGTGACCATTGTAAGTTTATTTGTACTAATAGCAGCAGGGATGGGGGGGTGGAGACAGACACAGAACACAGAGCTGACAGGCAGGGCGGAGGGGGTGAGGGGGAGAGAGGAGAGCAAAGAGGGCAGTTGCGGATGATGGAGGGATGTACGCCGACCACGGTGGTCAGGATGATTATCATGGTCAGCGCAGAGAGGGGGGATAGAGGAAGTGGCAGGATCAGCCAGATTTTTTACAGTTTAGAGGGGGACAGATTACACAGCACAAACACTATGCTGTTTAATCTGTTTTAAGGGAACAGGATCTGAATTTTTTATTTTTGGGTTAAACACTTTAAACAAGAATGATATTTTTTCTAAGAAACTGTGTCTATCTGAAGATACATGGATGAACTTTGGTATAAAAACTGATTTTTGGCTTTGCAAACCCTCACCCAGGACCACCCATGAATTGATTTCTTCAGACTTTCCTTCTCACATACTAAACAGACTCTGTGTCTCTCAGATACTCTACAATGTAATATCTGTGTGAAACTTCCTTTAAGGGCTAGTTCACCTTTACCAGAAAGCAGCCTATGCAGATAAAGGACATCTATAGATAAAAAACAAACTATGCAGCTCTGACTAAAGTTGAATAAAGCCCTTGCTATAGGTGTAGGCCATTTAGATACATTATGAAACCTGACTGGAATACTCCCAGGTCGTTGCTAAGTGAGGCCTAGTCATTACTGCTCACCTCCACCATGACAGGAGTGAGTTCTCAAATGCTGAACTCAGGGGAGAGAAAGAGTATGTGAGGGGGTTTGAATCAGAGAAAGAGCTCACTCCTGTGGTGGTGGAGATGAGCAGTGATGACTAGGCCTCACTTAGTAACATCCTGGGAGTACTTAGCAATGTCCTGGGAGTATTCCATTCAGGCTTTATAAGGTATGTAAATGACCTACACCTATAGCAAGGGTATTATTCATCTTTAGTCAGAGCTGCACAGTTTGTTTTAATCTACAAACATCCCTTACCTGCATAGGCAGTTTTTTGTAAGGATGAACTATCCTTTTAAAAAGTGTTATTAAAGGCAGTTTATTTAAAAAAAAAAAAAAAAAAAAAAAAAAGAAGAACATACATGTCATACTTACTTGGTTTTGCGCTTGGTTTTGGTGGTTTTGCACAGAGCAGCCCCGATCCTCCTTTTCTCGTGGCCCCCACCAGTGCTCCTAGAGTGTTGCCCCAGAGCAAGCAGCTTGCAATGGGGGCACCCAAGCAGGTTCGCTCCCAAGCTGATGCTTTCCGTGTCCATTCACATACACACGAATGGCTTGAAGGAAAAAACCTTGAGCCTTTATAACCACTTTAGGCAACCAGTTAGGCCTCATACAAACAGGATTTTTGCTTTGCTTCTCTGACTGGCAGGACTCCTGATGGCATATCGTACATGCATATAGGCGCTGTCAGGAAAGGTTTCACCTGTTGGTGGCGCTGTCAGACCTTTGGCTTCCAGTACTGGTGTCCACCAGTGGGTGTCTCCTGGCAGTCTGGAACTGTCAGAAAAGGTTTCACCTGCTGGTGGCACAGTCTGATCCTTGGGTCGCAGTACTGGTGTCCACCAGCGGGTGTCTCCTGACAGTGTGGAGCCAACATTATCTCCTGCGATCAGGCATCACCTGAGGCTGATTGCATGAGATGTATATTAATACCCGGCAAGCACTCACACACTTGCCTTGGTATTTTCCTTGAGCCCTGGCCTGTATCCTGTTATCCTCTGTACCTGAATTTGAACCTGTCCCTCCTGTGATCCTGTTATCCAGTATCCTTGCCCTGCAGCTTGATCCCATCCACTCTATTGGAACACACCCAATAATGGACCACATAGTGCCAGTCACTGCTTTTTTTTAATACATGGCTAACCTCCATGCTCACTGACTCAAGCTATACTTCCCTAACATAACATGTGCTGGTTATCTGCTGCTTTCTGTCAGCTGGTCTTTTAAATTTACATTTGAATGCAAAGCGTGATTTTTCTGCACAAAACCTTTTTTGGGAGACTTTCTAATAATTATACATAAGGGGAGAGGAGGTGGTTATGTACTTACTGCATTTGAATCTCCATGTGCAGTTGTAGGCTTGTGCTCCAGGTCTAGCCGCTGCTGATACTGCTTCAGTTGATTAAGAGAAGGCTTGAATTGTGCTGCTCCAACAGTTTTGCTTGCCCATTCATCCACCAGTTTGTGAAGGTCATCAGTAAATGTTCCCTTTTTGTTGTTACTATTGTTAGACTGGGCCTGAACTTGCTGAGTGTTCAGTGAAGGAACTTGTGATGGTTCAGGGCCTGTTGCAAGGCTGCTTGTTGAGGATCCTACATGAGGGTAAACAATACTCAGTCTTTACAACTTAATAGACATGACTCTTGCAGAATGGAGCTTTGAATTTTGCCCTGTATTCTCATTTTGTCAAATTTTCTGCGGGACTAAATCCTACACAATAAACAAGGGAATTAGAAGTCAAGGGCAGGAGCTAACACTTGGCAATGTCTTGGAAGCCATCTAGAACCCCAGTGGAGAGATCAATCTTTACCCCAGCTTTAACTGTCTGGACCTGGCTTCTAAACTGAGCTTTTGGTTTCATAGATATTTCTGAAGCATACACTAGAATAGAGGGTAGATAATTACACATACATTCGTCTTTCATCTTCCAGTTGATATCACAATAATCTAACTGGACATTTAAACCGTACACATGTATTTATTGCTAAAAATCTGCAATATACTACTGTGAACCTGGCATTTTGAGTATACAGAATATGGGACCCAAGTTAATGGCTTAAAGAGCCAATCAATGCCATCCCTTTTTGTGATTTTTATATTTGGTGTCAGAAAATACAAAGTCCTGGTCCCCAAACCTAGTAAAGAATGAATGAGAAATAAGGCTGGCTTTGACACTGGCATGGTTTCCTGTGCTTTAGTAATATGCAAGGTTGTGTATAAGGACATAAGGAAATTAATACATTGTCCTATTTTCTATAATAAAGGTTTTAGTGTATTGCACAAAAGTGATTAAGGGCTCGTTTGCACTTGCTTTGAATTTAACACACATTAATGCACCTACCGCTTCAACATGCTTTTTTGAGGCTTCTGTGATTTTTTTTGAAGCTTTAATGAAGTTTGCCAAACCTCCTCTGTAACTCTAAACTGGTAACCTGTAAAACATTTTAACGTGTAGCCTATGGAGATTTTTAAGTACCAAAGTTTGGCGCCATTCTACGAGTGTGCACCATTTCAAAGCGTGACATGTTAGGTATCCATTTACTCGGAGTAACATCTTTCACATTATACAAAAAAATTGGGCTGACTACAGTTTTTTTTAATTCATGAAAGTGTTTTTTTTCCATAAAAAATTGCAATGACCGCCATTTTATTCCCTAGAGTCTCTGCTAAAAAAATATATATCTGATGTTTGGGGGTTCTGAGTAATTTTCTAGCAAAAAAATGATGATTTTTACATATAGAAGAGGAATGCCGAAATTGGCCCGGTATTGAAGTGGTTAAAAAAAGCCCAAACGACATATTTTGAAGCAATTGTAAACGGGCCACTAAGTATGCTCTAATCCTACGCGATTCCATGCAGTTAGCTCTTGCAGATTACGTTGTAATAGGAGTGACTGGTTCAACTGGTACAACCACAAAACTTCAAACCTCCTTTACAACTGCCATGCATAAAGTGGGGCTCAAATGGTATGATAGGCAGAATTTTCCTCATGAAACCTTTTTATTATACCATAAAACCTTCAAATGAAAGATAACGAGGCAATTCCTAGCTTTCCTACTGTCATTTTCACGTTCACTGCTCACAGTTGTACTTCAACAGCATTTCAAGACCTCCTCGACAGCTTCCTAATTGGTCCAAAATCAGCCAATCAGGACACAGTCCTGTTCTGCTTGGCCTCATTACAGTTACACATATATTCTTTCACTGAGCCATAAAGCATGTGTTATTTACCACATCAATCATTATTTTCAGCTTTTTTTGGATGTCAATGCTGGAATAAACTTATGGTCTGCTATTGTTGGCGTGAAACCTTTGCCATAGCTGGGGTGGATTGAGAATACAGATTTTTTTTTTTTAAATGACATTCAAGATACAGACCACACGACATGACAAAAGGTGCAAGTAACCTATGGATACGATGCAACAAACATATGATCAATATGATGATCAATATGATGCCCACAATGTGAGTGTGCAAGGGGTTAGGTAATTACCATATTTAAAACACATCATATGCAATATTCAGTACAACATCCAAAGAGGTAAACAAGCAAGCTAGCAACCAGAAATTTTCCACGCAATGCAGGAGAAAATTAAAATAGGATAGTTACTATTGCTGTGCTCTTTGCCTAGACATAGCCGTTTCAGAGTAGACCCTATAAGGCAAAAGGGTACAAGAGAGAAGGGATTAGGCACAACTAAAAAAGAGAAATATTGCAAACATTCATGAACCATGAGAATTTATTGACTGTTGTGTGAGGAGAGGCAGGCTAAAAAGTGACTGCTTAAACAATGAAAAAGATGACAGCACATGCTAAACCAAAATGAAACAAATGAAAAGAAGCCTGTGCAGCCAGCACCATTGCAGCCTTTAAAAAATCTATGTGAAAGAGCCATGGTTAAAAGCAGGCAAGGCATTCCATTCAGGTAACATATTATAAAGTCATATCTTTTTAAGTAAATCTTTACCCAAATGTTAAAGCCCAACTCTTCAGCTAAATCAGCAAAATACATTCTAGGTAAAACAAAACAGGTTTGTAAAGTCTTACTGTTAATTTAGAGAAAGCAGCCACAGCCTAAGTAGAAGAGCATGCCCACTGCCAGTATGCTGTAGATAAGGATCCTTGCTAATTACGTGAAGCTATGGTCCCTCAATGGTCCAGCCCATTCTTTGCTGAGTCAGAGGAAGATCTCTCCAATCAGCAAGAAGTGTGAGCTTTGCTGATTGCAGAGCAATAGGTCTGACTAAGCAGGGGGAATGTGTCATACCTCTTCGAGACCTCACTGCTTCTACATAGAAAGGGTCCTTCTTACAGCATGCTGTCAGGGGACACCTTTTCTTTTTGTGCACCTGAAATGTATTTATCAAAATTGAACTAAAGTAAATTTTGGCTTTAAAGTTTATTCCCACTTTTGCAGTCAAATTTGAGAACCCCCCACTATATGCAAAAAGGGTGGATTGAGTGACCCAAAAGATCCGGCACTTCATCCCTTTCCAGTAGTAAAAGTGGTAGCAGAAGGGTTATAAGGATTATAACGGTGCCACATATACCAAAGGAAATTATGCAAAACTGATTAAAATATAGAAATTTTACTACATAGAAACAATATAAAAAAATGATAAACAGAGTAACTACATCGCATATATACTGGCCAAAGTATCCTTGTATGGAAAATAGTCAATGAGTATCACATCCCTACATGTTTCGCCAAAAATGGCTTCCTCAGGGGATTATACAAATAACCACTGTACAAGGTGGCTCTAATAACAATAGATACACAAAAAAGGATTAATAGTTCATCATAAAATGATTGGGTGATAACAGCAATTCATATATATCGTGGTTCAAAGCACCTTTCATTCTGCGATCCCCACCACACTCACCAAAAGGGACCCCCAAGAGAAGTGCACACCAAATAGTTCAATTTTGCAATGAAGGAGGTTTCCGTGTAGCCACAGAGGGCATACAATGGCCAGGCTACAAAAGAAGTGTATATTACAATCAAGAGAGAAAAAAATTAATACATACCTTTGGACAAATATCAGTCCAGAATTTTAGGCTAACATAACCTCTACTGTACTTACATAGGCTCTGCAGCAATATGGTGTAGGTACAGGGGTTTGATTGTATTGTAAGCCTGTTCACAGTGTTATATCCACTATGCCAGTATAATTCCCATTTTTTCTTATACTACCTCATATATATCAATTCCCTTTTTTCTTTTCAATAGTGGTTTATACGGTGTCACTTTTCCACACTTTCTTGTCATTTGGTTTCAATATTTGGCGCCCCTGTACCTACACCATATTGCAGCAGAGCCTATGTAAGTACAGTAGAGGCTATGTTAGCCTAAAATATTGGACTGATATTTGTCCGATGGTATGTATTAATTTTTTTCTCTGATTGTAATATACACTTCTTTTGTAGCCTGGCCCCTGTATGCCCTCTGTGGCTACAAAGAACCTCCTTCATCGCAAAATTGAACTCTTTGTTGTGCACTTCTCTTGGGGGTCCCTTTTGGCAAGTGTGGTGGGGATTGCGGGATGAAAGGAGCCTTCAACCACGATATATGAATTGCTGTTATCACCCAATTTTATGATGACAAGGATACTTTGGCCAGTATATACGCTATGTAGGTACTCTGCTTATAATTTTTTTATATTGTATGTATATTGTTTCTATGTAATAAAATACATATTTCTATATTTTTATCAGTTTTACATAATTTCCTTTGGTATATGTGGCACCGTTATAATCCTTATAACCCTTCTGCTACCAACCCCCCACTATATGTTTGTTGTTTGTTCCCAATCACACGGCACACCTTAAAATAATTAACAAAATTTTCTCTTACCTTTCTAGTAGCTTCTTTGGAGCAGGTGTATACATAAGGCTCTATAGGGCTTTACAGGCAGCTTTATTGTTTAGACTACTTTTCAATGTGCAATTAGGAAGAGACTGGCGGACAGTTACTACACACGTTGAGATTATCGAATGATCATTTTTTTTTTGCATGCTAGTCTCCATATTGAAAACAAAAAGGTTCCTAAAGTACAAAAATTCTCGTACAACAATATAAAAATTCAGAAGTGATGTAGTATATTTGTATTGTATTTTCGGACAAAAACTGTACCGATTAAACAAAAATTGTACGGTTTGTCCCTTTGGAAAATTTCGGATGAAAACAGCGTACTAAAGATCAGATTATTGTACAATCGATTTAAAATCTGTATTTTTTGTATGATATTCTAATTGTGTGGACAGAGCTTTAGGTGGGATTTTGAGCAAGTCAGAAGCAAGTAAAAAGGTAAGCAGCGACTTTCATTTTTTATGTTATGCTATGTGAATGCAACAAATATAAAGTAGGGGTTATCACAATTTGGCTGCAAAAAGTGGAAATACACTTTAAAAAGTATGTGCACAGTCTTGATGGCATCAATAATGAGTAAAAGAAGGGCTGCAATACTGAAGAAAATGCTGCTTTAGGCTCCATTCAATGCTGGTCATATGTCTAAAGATTCAGGCACTTGGTCAGTTTATCTCTGCTGACAGGAGGGATTAGAGTTCAGACTGGCCAAGTCTCTCCATTAGTAGAAGACCTGTAACAAAATGACAAAGGATTTCAGACATATGGCCAGTACAGAAGGGAGTGTGCAACAGCACGGTCTCCAAAAAAACTATTAAAGTACTTCTACTACTCTATATCCATCTTTGAGAAACTGAAATTGTTACATGGTATGTTAACATTTGAGTGTAGCCCTACATTTGTAATAGGTGTCAGGTGCATAAATTGTGTCAAAGGAAAGTTTGTGTTGCCATCTTATCTGTTTCTTGACCAGCACCGTGCAACACTGGTGTCAGGAATAACCCAAATTTGCAGCAAAGATGCCAAAGTGCTGCACATCCCAGGGCTAAAATGGGCTGAAGATGGAAACACAACCTCACATAGACCTGCACTTGCAGGAAGCCCTGAGCACTGGTCCACAGGCAGCTCCACAGCTTTAGTTGTTCAGTATTGAGGATGCTGCAGGCTGACAGGAGGTCAACTGCCATTTCCGCTATTGGTGGTAAATGTTTTGTTCTCAATTACTTACAATACCATCATAGCCTATCTCCCCTAATAATTGAAGTGCACTTATCCTTGAGCAGCCGAGGTGAGACTTCATTTACTTCACATACTTCTGAGTAAGCCCTTCTTCTCCACTTGTAGCCTAAAGTAGAACTAAATGCTCTCAGTCAACTATTTTAATCCTTATGCTACTAGCTTTAGTAAATAGATAGGAAGGTATATTTACATGTTTTAATTTTTTTCTCTTAAATTTCTTCAGTTGCTTCCTGGTTCCTAGGCCATAATTATGTCATACATCCCAGGAGTCTTTATAGCCATTTCCTTTCACTGGAGGAGCTTTCTCAGCTAAGCACATTCTTTCTGCATGCCTGAGCTAAGGGCAGATGGATTCCAGGAAGTAAATGCTACACAAATCATCTGCCCTTACTCAAGATAACCGCAGCTAGACATGCTAATGGGCCGTTCTGAGTGATTTCTCAACAAAATAAAGTACGGAGACATGAATGCATGGGTAAGTTTGCTTACCTCACCACATTGGTTCCCCAGTGTCCACAGGGATGGGCAGCTGGAGGTCAAGTGAAGTAAACATGATGCATTTTTCCATCTAGGATACTATTCTCACCACATTTTTTACATTGTCATTCAGCTCCACATTTTGTACATTTCTGTCTTGCTTCTGACATACATTTGTAAATCATCTGAAATGCAGCTCTTGAACTGAACTGTTCTGAGCAGTGTGTACTTATATTTATTGTTGCATATAGTGTGTATATATATATATATATATATATATATATATATATATATATATATATATATATATATATATATATATATATATATATATATACACACACAGTCTAAATTACCAAAAGCATTGTAATGCCTGTCTTTACACGCACATAAACTTTAATTGCCTCCCAGTCTTAGCCCGTAGGGTTCAATATGGAGTTGACCCACCCTTTGCAGCTATAACAGCTTCAACTCTTCTGGGAGAATATACAGTATCTCACAAAAGTGAGTACACCCCTCACATTTTTGTAAATATTTTATTACATCTTTTCATGTGACAACACTGAAGAAATGACACGTTGCTACAATGTAAAGTAGTGAGTGTAGTAACTGTCCTGTTAAACCGCTGTATGGTCTTGGCCACCGTGCTGCAGCTCTGTTTCAGGGTCTTGGCAATTTTCTTATAGCCTAGGCCATCTTTATGTAGAGCAACAATTCTTTTTTTCAGAACCTCAGAGTTCTTTGCCATGAGGTGCCATGTTGAACTTTCAGTGACCAGTATAAGAGCGCGATAACACCAAATTTAACACACCTGCTCTCCATTCACACCCGAGACCTTGTAACACTAAGTCACATGACACTGGAGAGGGAAAATGGCTAATTGGCCCAATTTGAACATTTTTACTTAGGGGTGTACTCACTTTTGTTGCCAGCGGTGTAGACATTAATGCTGGGGGAGTCAAGTTATTTTTAGGGGACAGCAAATTTACACTGTTATACAAGCTATACACTTACTACTTTACATTCTAGCAAAGTGTAATTTCTTCAGTGTTGTCACATGAAAAGGTATAATAAAATATTTACAAAAATGTGAGGAGTGTACTCACTTTTGTGAGATACTGTAAGAAGTAGGGATAATCAGTGCTGGATCTCTTTATATTTTATAGTGCCAACTGGGTGGATGGACTTGTATGGTTTTCATAGGTTGCTCTTTGGCATACAGGAGCCATATACTGATCAATTTCTGTCAGGACCAATTTTATTTGTTTGCATGCAGCAAACTTATTTTAGAAGTTTCAAAAGAATAATGCTTCTTTCCAAGATCTGTCTTAAAATTAGCTTAACATAGCTTAGCTTAACATTTCCAGATTGTATCAGTTTTCTGCAGGCTTTTTTGAGCTGGAACATGGTGGAACACTCGTTCTGCCACCTTTGGCACTGGCCCACCGCTATCTGTTGTCACTTTTAAGCACAGAAGCCCAGCTTCTGTTTTAGCAAGTGAGAGCTCACCTCTCCACAGCTCAGCTCCCCTCTCTGCCCCTGCACTCAGGGAAGGACAAGAGTTCTCACGAGCAATATGTTGGGAAAACACACCAGTATTAAAGCCACTGGGGGTACTAAAGAGGGGCCATCTGCTGACAGGTTTTTTTTTATTACCTTGAAGGGTATGTATAGATGAGAACTGTGGGGGTGCGGAGGTCAGAGCTGTGAAATGGGTGCAAAAAAGGTAGGCGCACTTGGCGCAGTATCTTAATGAGAATGGGGGGGGGGGGGCGCAGGTAGAGTGCAGTGACAGCCTGCACCGCCAAGTCCATCTATGCGTGCAAAATAGAGAAGCAACTAGGGCACTGAATCAGTAAATATAGTTCTAATTTAACAAAATGTAGAGACTTACACTGTAGTCTACGGAATGCAGCTTTGGTGTAGGAGATTGATGATCAGAAGCATGGAGCGAGAACACCATGAGCTGAAAGGTATAAGTCTCTCTGGGCGGCTGATGATGCCCAGAACAGCTGATATTATATTACATTGCGAAAGCTTGTGGAGTGACAGCAAGTGGGGGAGTTATGGAGCACACTCAGTCTTCCTCAACCTGGCACTAGAGGAACTCAAGTCTATCAGGCAGAGTGATCTCTGCCTGACAGCTAACTATTAGACCCTGCCGTTAACATGATGCCATTCAAAGGATGGAAGAGAGGGATGCCATGGGAGAGCAAGTTGGAAGTAAAGTAGATAAACATACCTGTGACAAACCCAAACGGGACAGGGGCTTTTGGAGGGGACTAGGGGCTAGCCTTCTACCCACCGATTATGGCTCATGGAGGAGACCATGATTGTGTCTGCTTCTCCTGGTCAGAGCATGAAAAAGAGCTCAGTTCAGCCTCTGATCCCACGGAGAGAGCAGATCATTCTAGAATTATGGACAACGTCGTGATGAACACTGAGAGTGAGGCTTAGATTAATTCTCTGAATGAAGACAATGAAACTTCCCTTCTGAAGTGGATGGAAAGGTGTAATATTAATCTTGTACAGGTTAATGGTCAGAGGAAATATGGTGGCCCTCCTGCAGACCGAGTTGGAGAAGCTCCTCCACTTGGAACAGAAATTTTTTATCAACAATCTCCCTCAAGAAATCTATGAAGATAAAGTAGTTTCACCTTTTCTGACTGGTAGAACATTGTATGTATTTTGTCTTATGATGATTTGTCCAGTGGACAGACTAAGTAAAAGCTGGTTAATGAGATTTGGACAGCTCTGGATCTTTTTTCTGGGGATCTGGTGCCAAACTGTTTGGGTGGGCACTGACCTGAGTCACCTAGGCTTATCTAGGCAACTAGTAAATTAGCTTACTGTTAATTAGATCACTGTTAACTGTTCATTAGATGTATTGACGATTTTACTGTTTACAATTTGCATTGTTTAGGATAATGATGTGATCAAGCTCTTATCTGATTTTTGTGTGGTATAAATTTTGTGTGAATTTACAATAGAGAGTCAGCTCCAGTTTGCACCCAAGCTAGTGTTGTCTAGTTCTTGGGTGCAATGTTCAGCTAGAAGTTCTGGTTCCTGGTTCCAGAGTGGAGGAATCTGTATCTTGGCAGACCCTCGCAATACCACAAGCAAGACTACTGTCCAGTCCATCAGGGAGTTATCATTGCAGAAACTGGCACTGATGCTGGGGGTAATTATTGTGTAAACTGGCTGGGGGCTATTATTGCTACTACTAATGCCAGTAGTGGGGTTTATTACTGCATAAATTGGCACCAAGGCTTGTGGTTATTGTGTAAACCGGCACCACGGCTGGGGTTTAATGCAGAAACTGGCAAAAAAGCTGGGTCTTATTGCAGATAACATCAGCACCTAAGCTGGAGGTTATTATTGTGTAAACTAGCATCAATCTTAGGGTTGTAATTGTGCACACTTGCACCAATGTCGGTGTTTATTGCCATCACTGGCACCGATATTGACAGTTATTATTGTGTGAACGGTCTCCAAAGCCGGGTGTTATTGCAGAAACTGGCGCCAATGTTGGAGGTTATTATTGTGTTGCCACTAGCACCAATGCTAGGAATTATTATTATTACGTCCACTGGCCCAAATGCTGGGGGTTATTATTACTGCAATGATTGGGCTTATTTTACTCCTTTCTCTTCAGGGTTTCTTGCGGTAAAAAATACAGCAAGCATAACAAGTTCAAAAGGATTTTGATGATTTTTTTGCATGAATTGTATGAATTTATTTATTTTTTTTAAATTTTTTTTATGATTTATGGTGTATTTGAATGAATTGTATAATTTAAGGGGACAGCACTGGGGATCTGCATATATAAAAGTATAAAAGGAAACTGTGGGAGCCCTGCAATACTAAGCTAGCACCTATTCTCGGATATAAAAAGCCCTCCTACTGCATTTCTAGGTCCTAATAAAAAAAAGAGGAAGGGGGCATTAACACTGGTGACTTGTGGAAGATGCAAGCTTCAGGTTTGTCATTCTAATCCTTCCTTCATCACTTATTAATTCACTAAGTTGCAAAAAGATGTGCATAGGTTCTCGTAGTGAAGTATGGAGAAGGATTACATTCAATAAGTTAGTAATGGCAGCTGCCAGATTCTCTTTGATACTTGGGTTAAAGAGGATCTGTAATTTTAAAATACCTTATCCAGCTATCAGTCTTACGATTCTTATAGCCTACTTATAGAAAAGGTTTCATAAAAACTATAAGTCACAATCTTAGGTGAGAATATATTTTACAATATCCCTCCTTTATGACATCTTTCTCTTTCAGACATTGCAGTAAAAATAGTTTAAAATGAATGCCAGGAAAATAACTCACTATGTTTTGAATACACAGTTGTTGACCATTTTAACTGTTCTGTTTAGCCAGTCTTGTGACTTACACACACACACACACACACACACACACACACACACACACACACACACACACACACACACACACTATACAGCTAGGTGACATACTCAGATTTGCAGCTTCCCACTTTACCTCTCTGGCCTCAGATTCCCCCCAAAAAGGTTTTTCCCTCCTATTTCAGGATCGTGAACCTACTAGTCTGAAGTACTGTATGTCATGCTGCAGTTCATATATTATTGATTATTCCTGCACTATGGTAAGTGTGTGGGTACTTTTATAAAGTGACTGCTGCTAGGGTAAAATAGACAAAATGGCTTCAACGTTTAACAGTATTTATACACTATTTTCATAGTGCCAACAGTTTACGCAGCGCTTTACAATGTAGAGGGGGAACAGCACAATTATAGTACAGTTCAATATAGAAGGGACAGGAGGGTCCTGCTCGTAGAGCTTACATTCTAAAGGTAGGAGGTGGTGGTACAAAAGATAATAGATGAGGGGTGGCTCAGGGACAGTTAAGTGGGTGTGGGATATGCTTCCCTGAATACATGAGTTTTCAGGGATCTCCTAAAGGTGGACAGGGTAGGGGCTGATCGGATATACTGGGGCAGGGAGTTTCAGAGGATGGCAGAGGCTCTAGAGAAGTCCTGAAGGCGAGCATGAGAGGAGTTAACAAGGGAGCTAGAGAGCAGGAGGTCCTGGGAGGAGCGGAGGGAACGATTTGAGCGATATCTGCAAATGAGGTTGGTGATGTAGATGGGGCGATGTTGTGGATGGCCTTGTATATTTGATTATTACTAGCATATAATACCTCTATTGCAGGCATTGCCTATCCCCCTCCACCACTCCCCTAGGCCTCTGGGATTGCTTTATATGTGTGACTCCTCACAAGACACGCACAGGCAGTCTGACTCCCTCTTGACCGGTTGAGTTGGACTAAGCAAGGGGATTTCCCCTTTAGAGGCTATCCAATACGGCTTAATCTATTATGATCGGTAACTATATATGAACATGTCCAATACGGTTTTCTCCCTTATTTAGTATATTTTTTTCTCATTATGAACTTCAACTTTTATAAACATTTTTACAGTCTACAACAACCCTCTGAAGATGACCCGGTGGGGTCGAAACGCGTCAGCATTTATATACACGAATCATGTACCAATCTACCTCATTATTTGATTACTGTATATTACTGTGACTGTCACGTCAGAAACGTTGTTTTTATTTTTTGTACCACAGCTGATGGTTTGATCGACTGTGTTTATAGTTTCCTTTGACATTTGGTATTATTAAAATTCCACCCACAAAACCTTATGCAGTACTCTTGTACCTTCTTTTTTGCCGCCTAGAAAACCCCACGGGGGACAATTCCTTATTTTTATAACATTATCCGGGGTGTGCAGCCATTTTCTTCTCAATGAGTGTCGTTCCATTTCAATCTCTCTCCACAGTTACCCAGCTGTTAATTCTGCTTGTCAGTCCTGCCTACTTAAAGTCGTCCAGCGCACTTGATCTCTGCCTTCGCCTTTGTCAACCTTACAGAGACTTTCTCCTGTGTTCCTGTTGAAGACTTGCTCAGCTGACAGGAGATCGAGGGGGTGAGTTGAGGAGTGGAGAGATAGATCTGGGTGTCATTGGCGTAGAGGTGGTATTGGAAGCCATGGGAGATTATCAACTGGCCCAGGGAAGAGGTATAGAGTGACAATAGGAGGGGCCCAAGGACAGAGCCTTGGGGTACCCCAACAGAGAGAGGAAGAGGAGCGGAGGAGATGGCGTTGTAAGTGACAGTGAAAGTGCGCTGAGATAGGTAGGATAACCAGGATAAAGCAGAATCACAGAGGCCAAGGGAGTGTAGTTTGCTGAGGAGGAGCAGGTGGTCAACTGTGTCAAAGGCAGGAGAGAGGTCTAAGAGTATGGGTATGGGGTAATGGTCATTGGTTTTAGCAGTTAGTAGGTCATGGGTGAGTGTTTCAGTGGAATGTTTTGGACGGAAGCCGGACTGTACGGGGTCGAGAAGGTTGTTGTTCGTGAGGTAGCGACTCATTCGGTCATGGACAAGGCGTTCGATGAGGTTGGAGGCAAATGGGAGCAGGAAGATGGGTCTTAAGTTATTCAAACAGGTGGGGGTCTAGTGAGGGTTTTTTTAAGTATAGGGGTAACCAGTGCATGTTTCAGCAGGGAAGGAGAGGTGCCAGAGGAGAGGGAGAGGTTCAAGATGTGGGTTAGGGAGTTTAGGATAGAGTGGGAAGGTGGTCGCAGTAATTGTGAGGGGACAGGTGGTGAGGTGGGCCATGGAGAAATTCATCGGTGGTAACTGGGCAGAAGGAGGAGAGTATTGAATGTGGTGTTGGATCTGATGTGTTGGGTAGGGGAGGAAGTTAAATGCTGGATATCTCCTTGCGAATTGTCGATTTTGCTTTTGAAATGGTTGGCAATCTGTTGAGCGGTAAGCAAGTTGGTGGATGGGGGCAGTGGGGGGTAAAGTAAGGAATTAAGGGTAGAAAATATTTTAAGAAGGGCAGATTTGTAGAGGGTAAAGTCTTGCAGGGACTTAGATTTACGCCATGCTCACTCAAGAGCACGGCTGCATCTCTTGAGACTTCTGGTGTCGTCTGTTTGCCAGGGTTGTGGCAGACGGGGCCTGGTTCTGCGTGTAGAAAGAGGAGCAAGTACGTCTAGGGAGAATGACAGCGTGTTGTTGTAGATGGAAGTGGTCAGGTCTGGGCAGGACAGGGGTGCAATTTTGTCGTAAAGGCCATCAGTAGCAGAATGAAGAAGGGAAGGGTTGAGGTTGCAAAGGTTTCTGCGGGTAGTGGTTTGTGGGTTGGCAGCATGGGAGATAGTCGACAAGGAGAGTGTGAAATGGATAAGGTTGTGATCAGAGAGAGGAAAGGGGGAGTTAGAGAGGTTGCAGGGAGTGCAGCGATGGGAGAATACGAGGTCGTGAGTATTGCCGTTGGAGTGAGTGGTGGTTTGTGTCCATTATGTCAGGTTAAAAGAGGAGGTTAGGTTGAGCAGTTGAGAAGTGGTTGCAGTATTAACATTGATTGGAATGTTAAAGTCACCTAGGATGATGGCAGGTACTTCAGAGGAGAGAAAGTAGGGTAGCCATGCAGAGAAGTCAACCAGAAATGGTAACACTGGTCCAGGAGGCCAAAAAAATGACTGCGTCCCTCAGACAAGCTGGAGAGAAAAAACTAATGTAGTGCACTTCCAAAGAGCACAGGGAAACAGAGCGAGGTGTGGGAAGAACCTGGAAGGTGCATTGTGGGGAGAGAAGTCCGACGCCACCTCCTTTTTGTCCACTGGGTCTGGTGGAGCGAGTCCAGGGGAGGCCATTGTGGGACAGGGCAGCTGGAGAGGTAGTGTTGAATTCCTGGAGCCAGGTTTCGGTAATAGCAAAAAGATTAAGGGATTTGGAGAGGAAAAGGTCAATGACAGAAGCTAGTTTGTTGAAGACCGAGCATGCATTCCAGAGGTAGAAAACACTCATGCAAAGTGATTTGGTTTACCACATGCAGTACAGATTTTCCCATATGCAGGACACCTTTCTTTCTCTCGTACATGCACATTGCTGCAATACTTGCATGATGCAGGCTTCCTCCCAGGTGCATCTCCGCTACGAGTTCTGCTGTTGTTGCTGACGGTGTGATGACCCCTAGTGGATGCTGATAGAAGTTCCCACAGTCTGTTTAAAGTTTTCCTGCTAGCTGTGATCCTCTGTAGTGGGGGATCATGGCCATTCGGTAAGAAGTAACCCCCTCTATTCCCGGTGGTGGATCTTCTTTGGTTGTCAGGGATCAATAATTATTTATCACTTAGACTTTTCTTTGATTATTTATGGGCGATTTGGAGTCACTATTATATTTTTTCTATTTCTTCTTTTCCATTTGATGGGACACTATTGTGGATTATATGCAGTTGTCACCTGCATTCATCCTCCTTTACACATATTATTTTTTACTTATGTCATGTATGTAAAATTGCACATTTAATTAGCGCAATTCCTTTATTTTTCTATGTCTAACTTTACAATTGATGTTTATTGTTGGGATTGCTGCTTTTTACATCATTAATTGTTCACATATTCTATAGCGCAGTTTTTATTTTTGTTTTTTCTATGCATTCCAGAGGGCACATGAAAGAGGGGGGCCGACTTGTGGAATCAGGGGAATTCGGATGAGAAGGTGGGAGTTACGACTACTGTTGGAGGAGGTAGACAGCCAATTTTGGGGGTGGGAGGGCCGGGGTTTGGTGCGATGTCCCCAGACATTAGGAGTAGTGGGGGGGGGGGGGATGGTAAGGTGGGAGTGGGATTTATAGGAGGGCAGTGGAGTGGAAGTGGTGATACTGTATGGGCTTAGAATGAGCAGGAGGTGATAAGTGCAGTAATATTGAGTGAGCAGAAGAGAGGGAGATATGTACAGGTTGGGGGCTGGAGAGGGGGGGTAAAGACATGAGAGTTTGAGGAGAGAGGATGTTATATATGTGCATAGTATGTGCAATTTCAGCGCTATCTGTATCCCAAACAAAAAACAAAACTAAAAAAAGATTTTAAATTCCTGGCGATATGTCCACCCATCATCCCTTATAAACCAAATGTACGAAATTTCACATTTAAAAACATGTTACTATTAAATAGACCAAACCAAGAAAAAAAATAAAATGTCCAAATATTAACAATATGTTGAAATTCTTCAAAGTGCAGTCCGTGCTGAAATTATCTTGATAATGGTGAACAAAGAGTGCAAATCCGTGTTCCCCTCCTTATGTGCCCTCACTCACCGACCCAAGGTGGGTCATCCGCCTGTAATATGTATATGAGGTTCCTCTGGATGTCTGACAACCAGCTCCAATGTTTTTGGGCTTGCCCAGCACCTTAGTAACGCGGGCAGGTTTGCGTGAAGGAGCTTAGAGAGTATTCATAGTGTGAATCCATTTTTATTAAAAAAATGTGTTTAAAACAGTAAGCATTCCACTCACATTCAATGCTAGGTGATCAGTATTGGACCAACTTGTTTTTTTATGCCTGATCACCTAGCATTGAATGTGAGTGTAATACTTACTGTTTTAAACACATTTTTTAATAAAAATGGATTCACACTATGAATACTCTCTAAGCTCCTCCATGCAACTACAACATGTTTTGTTGAAATGTGAAATTTGGTACACTTGGTTTACAGTGGACATGTCACCAGTAATTTAAAATAGTTTTTTTTAGTTATGCTGCACTTCAGTTTCCCCCCATCACTTCACAAAATTTATGAAACTTGAGATTGAGGGCTATAAAATGCATACTGCACAATAAAAAGAGGAAGGAAATGACATAAAAATAGCAAAGGGACATAAAAATGCAAAAAAAAAGGCTAAATGTGAAATTGTCAAAAAATGATTTATGCCAGCTTGTTTTTTCAGCTTTATCCCACCGAAAATAAACACCAGGAAGAAAATAAAAATCTAAAACATTTTTCTTTTCTGGCTTTAACTGAATGGATTTCGCAGTGAAAATACATATACATAAAAAAGAAGGGGGAAGTCTAAATCAGCAGTTCATAGCACCATTTTTTTTGTTCGAAAACTTCATATGGAAAGCCAGCAGGAGTCTGTGAGGACGAAGCATGGCTCCTACCAGTGCAGAATGGGGTTGATTTACTAAAGCAGTAGAGAATATTCACTTTGCAACGTGATTTTTCACTTCGAGAATAGGATGGAGAATAAGATTAAGATTAGCGAAATTCCACTTTGCAAATAATGTCCATGAGCAAGGAAGTTTGCTTGCATGCGATTGGAAGACTGAAGCCAGTACAAACCATCAAAGTGAAAAAACGATAAAAAATGAAAAATTCAGTTTGCAAAGTAGAATTTTTTTCTTGAAAATTTTTATTTCGTTTTGATTTTTAACAATAATATCTCCACCCAGAAATGTGCTTGCTCAGTTAATAAGGTAGTAGTTCCATCAAGTTAAAAAAATCAAGAGGTTAGTTTCAGGGTATCATTCCCTCTACTCTGAGCAACCCCCGAGAAAGCTAGCCTCAATGTAAATGATTTACCTCAACAACCAAGTCTGTGAGAAAGCAGCCTCGGCCAACCTTGTTCTTTAAATGATCATCGAAAGGGATGGCCCTAGATGTCATCAGTGGTCACCTGCAGTATCACAGGTTTGCCCAGTAATGGGTTAGATCATTCTAAGGTCTCAAACAATGCTTATGGGCACTTGAAGCCTTAGACATACAGTATGTGACTTCTATTCTCTTTTATTCAGTACAGTTTGTTGACACTTCTATTCTTAGACACGTCAATACATATTAGTAGATGGATTCTACTTATAAAAGAAAAATTTGGAATTTAAAAAACAAAACAAAAACAAAAACAAAAAAAACAAAAACTTAGACCTATCCATTGGAAGAGCTTGTATGTTCCAAGTCAGAAAGACTGGATTGGAAAGATGACGGGGATAACGGAAGCTGAGGAGTGGATCACTCCATGTAAGGGTACTCGGGATCGCTTTGATTCCATTTGAGCCTTATGGAGGTGCTACGTGTCTGGGTCGACCACAGTTTCCTCCAGCCTAGACGCCGCCCTGCTGGCCCTACCCGATCCTACTTGCCAACAACTTGTCCATGCGCACCAACTATCCGGAATAATTTTTCCCACCATTACTTCTTTTGACTATTACGTAGCAAGCTGTTTCTTAACAGACCCTTTTTTCCAGCCCATGACCTAGTTGTGGTTTACACATTCTAAAACCTCAGTGATATTTTGCGTCCTACATTTTGAGTATTTTAATTTGTGTTTTATTTATTTTATGGCCTAATGCTAGATGCTCTTTTCTATGTGGCTTGATTTGGTGGCTGGTCTCGCTTGGGCTTTATAAAAGGTAAATTTTTCACCTGCTGCCAGGTTGCCACTCATGGGAGACTTGAGGTCATTCGGCTGGTACAAGTAGTCTCGTCATGTGGGTGGTTGGCACAGCTGTTTGGCCGCTGTGTGGGTGAGACCTCCCTGAACTAATCCTAGGTTTTCAGTCTCAACGGTGCACCTTTGACAGCATCAACAGGCCATTGTTTGCACTAATTGTGTTTGTGATATCCTTTCTCCTTTCTTAAATTCTTTTTTTTTTTTTACTCTTAAAATATTTCAGGTCAGCTTACCATGATGCTATACCCTAATCTCTCCAATGTATGTGGTGTTTGCTTCCTTTAGACGAGAGATGAGGACATAGGAAGCTTTATGGTTGTTGTGATACTAACGCTTCCCTTCCTAGGTGGATGCATTATCGATCCAATGCTGCATCTGTCCCCCGCCACCTTTACATTGAGAATTGAGTGATCAAAGACCGTTTATTGCTCAGTTCTTCAGTGAGCAGAGTGCCAGGGACTGTCAGTTAACCCCTCCAGTGCTCACTGGAGAGCTGGGCAATAGAGGGAGCAGGAGTGGTTGATTTAGGCCCTTAGTGGCTCGCTGAGAGGCCGAGCCAGCTGCTGGTCCAGGCACGTGGGTGGATCTAGACATTAAAGTCAGGATCTCCTTCCCCCCCCTCTTTCTCTCACCCCCCCCCCCCTTCTCACTTTCTTCCTATTCTCCTCTCTTTTTTTTTAAATCCAGTATTGATGCTATGAATCAGAGTGCTTCACTGTTTAATACTGATAGAAAATGTTAACCACTCAGGAAACTAATTATCAAATGTACCTGAAAAACTATTTGATCAATGGTGACCTTATGTACAATGTAATGTCCATATACTGTGTCATTGTCAACTTTAATACTTTTAAATTAAAAAATCTATTCACTGTAAAAAAAAGTCAGGATCTATCCAGAGCCTGAACCCGCAGCCAACAGTCAGCTTTAGTCTGCTATATATGGGTCACGGAAGTGCAGAACGAGGTGTACTCCTGTGATCCCCAGAAGTACGGCCAAAAAGAGCTTTGCCCTACTGCTCCTTTAATATGCGTGTGAATCACAAAATCAGTAGTCAAATCAGCATAACATATCTGGAAAATCTGCAACAGATTAAATGGAGTTTAATGTAGGGAAGAGTGATAACAGGAACAATAGCCAATGCTTGAGACATAGAGATTGAATTACTAAAGGCAAATAAACTGTTCAATTTGCAAGAGATCTTTCCCTAGAGCTTGGTGAATGAGGTGAAGCTCTGCTGACTTCCATAACCCATCAAAAGAAAATATGTTTTTTTTTTTCCTTCTCACCTTCCTTGCACGTGATTGGGTATGGTTTGAAGAATGAAATATGGATACACCAAGCTTTGGGGAAAATTCCCTTGTGAAGTACAACTTCCTTTGGAACGTGAGCAGTCTATTTTATTTTAGTCAATTATCCCCAATATGTAGATTCACACGTTACTGCAAGCAAAGTATCTAAATCAAATGTCAACAAGAAGCGATCATAGGAGTCGGTAAAATGATTCTGTTCTTAGCTTACTTTTCCCTATAGTCTAAATGTGCTCTTTGGCTAGAGTGCTGTGAATACTTCATAGACTAGGTCAGGATTGTCTATTTCAATGGCACCTGATCTGCCTTAATGACTCCTTCAGCCCTGGACTGTCTTCATTTCTCATCTTTCTGGTTCTACAATTGTCTGTCTCACAGATATGATATAAGGCAAAAACTAAATGAATGTAATTCTATTGAACCCAATAAGAAACTTTAACCGACCGGTTCCCGACCAGCTCACACAGATTGCTCTCCCGGGTGAATTACCGTACATACATGGGTTTCCCTTTAAGAGCTGCCAGAGGGCGCGAGGTCAGATCGTCGTTGGCCACGCACGATCGCGTGCATGAGAGCCAGCATGGGGATTTGTGTGTGCAAACACACAAATCCCTGTCCTGTCAGAGGAGAGGAGACAGATAGTGTGTTCCTACTAAGTAGGAACAACGATATGTCGCCTCTCCTAGTCATTCCTATCCCCATACAGTTAGAAAACACCCAATGAACACACAGTTAACCCCTTGATCGCCCCTGATGTTAACCCCTTCCCTGCCAGTGACATTTACACAGTAATCAGTGCATATTTATAGCACTGATCGCTGTATAAATGTCAATGGTCCCAAAAATGTGTCAAAAGTGTCCGATCTGTCCATCGCAATGTCGCGGTACCACTAAAAATTGCAGATTACAGCCATTACTAGTAAAAAAAAAATAAAAAAATTAAAATGACAATACATTTTCCCATGGTTTGTAGATGCTATAACTTTTGAGCAACCCAATCAATATACGCTTATTGCGATTTTTTTAACCGAAAATATGTAGAAGAATATATATATCGGCCTAAACTGATGAAGAAATTTGTTTTTTTAAATATTTATTATTGCAAACAGTAAAAAATAGGGTTTTTTTTTTTCACAATGATCGCTCTTTTTTTTGTTTATAGCGCAAAAAACTAAAAACCACAGAGGTGATCAAATACCACTAAAAGAAAGCTCTATTTGTGAGAAAAAAAGGACACAAATTTTGTTTGGGTACAGCGTTGCACGACCACGCAATTGTCAGTTAAAGCGACACAGTGCCAAATTGTAAAAAGTGCTCTGATCAGGAAGGGGGTAAAATCTTCCGGGGCTGTGTAACCATTAGTGGTTAAACGTGTTAATGGTGCAGGTTGAAGGAACAAAGCAGGACAATTTCCTGGTGTAAGTAAAACCTTAGCCACGAATACAAGTATATCTGCTCCTTAGAGTTGCACAGAACCCCATTCCACACTCCTGTCCTAAATATTCCTTTTCGATCCACTATCCCAACTCAGTGCTAACTAGGAAAAGGGCCCATAGGGGAAAACCCTAATATATGTTACACATAGTATGGAAAGAGACAGCATTAGACACATTAACTAGGTTAAACTTCTGTTGGCACTTATAACCTTGAGGTTGCCTGCAGGGTCCTTAGTATTTAAGACTACTCACATATAAAAGTTTGATGGTCCCAGTTTTTCCCATTGCTTATATCCATCACAACCAAAATAACGGTGAAACTAGATCTTACAAAACTAGATCATATAAACAAATGCCGATAAAAAGAAAAATACTAAAACACCTTAGAACATTGGGGCTTACAGGTTCGTGCCTGGCTGCTCAGACTGCGGGCTCTTGCACACATGCTTTTGCTGCTCAGATATTAGCCAAAAGCTAAGCACACAAAAGCATTCAAATGATACATGAGAAATAAAATACAAAGCAGTATCTGTAAATCACAGATGGAAACAAAATGTTTCACTGAAAAAAAATGATACTCAACCTATGGCACCCAATAATTTCTATTTTTGATTCTAAAGGGTTTTGAGTCTGTTTATAGATATTAAAGGTTCAGTCCACACAAAATCCACTCTGTAAAGTTTCAGCTATGGATGGGCTCTAATAGGCCGAATCATCTATTGGCTTCTTATTTCTTTTTGGGCCCCCAAGTTGAAAGGAACTTTCAGGAACTCACCCGCTGAAAATTCACCTCTAGCGTCCAATAGAGATAAGAATTCCATGGATGATTCAATTTACTGGCATCTACTTAATCTAAAATATTTTTTGGTAGACTGACTCTTTAAAATCATTAAGCAGTCAAAGGAAATATGAAGAATGCTACTGCTGACATTTTCTTCTGAATATGCTAGTTGTCTGGCTATTAAATTGACCCACTAGGTTCAATACTTTAAGTAGTTTACCCAAAACCACAATACTAAACAGGAATGGCAGAAGTTATCTGCATATTTGTTTTGGGTCAATGACTTAGAATATTAAAGCAAGAGGGTCACCAAGATAGACAGCCGTTTTCAGAAGTAGAGCTCTGCAATTGCAAATGATTTAGTCAGGTAGCCTTGGTTTTCTAACATGAGCATTTTGAGACACCTTTTTTAGCAAAGGTTTGGGTACCATATGTAGAAATATGATGTACTGTCAAAAGAAAGATGGCTAAATGAGTGAATTTAAAGAAAAGATGCTGAGGATGAAGGAGAGATGAGGCGTAGTAAATACAAAGGAACAGATACAAACAGATGGATAAAGACACAGGTCCACTGAGGAATCGGGTACGAGGTTTGCTACTAGACTTATAGGTCACTCTCTCAGACGTTTGGTGGTAAACCGTCCAGCCTGTAGATGAATATAGAAGGAAGAAAACAGAGAAATAGACTGATGAACTATCATTACCTCTGATGGCTTGCTCTAAATCAAAGCAGCCAAGTGATTCCACTGGCTGCCTAGCAAACATTCTAGAAAGTCGAGAAAACAGAAAGGTCTACAAAAGACAAGGGATGGAGTTTATGTAGATAATGACCCACCCTTCTGGGATAGGAACCCCTTAACAAGGTAAATTCTAACCAAAGGAATGTCCAACACACAGCTATGAATCCATTGGGCCTGATTTATGAAAAAAGGGCAAAGAAGGAGCTGTTTTCCAATTCATTCATTTGTCTTATTATCAGGTTTCTTCTTCAGTGCCTTCACTTTTCTTTGCTCCAGTTCTTGTACATCAGTCCCAATGGCTAAATGCAAAAGTTACGTTAAGGGCTTTCATTACCCAAAGCAATCAGATTTTTGTCACCGCCACTAGAAAACGGACAATGGGTACCTCCTCATGCAGCAGATGATCCACTTTCAGATGCTTTCAATACATGAGGTCCAATATGGCTGAGAACCATGCAGTGAACAGTAAGGGGTGAAGTGTTTTGCCAAAGTGGGTTATATCAATTTCTGGAGATGTTACCAGAAGGTAGCAAATAGCAACTTTACCTTTGCATTTTTGTGTAAATGCATTTTTTTCCCCGTTTTGGTTAGCATTGGGAAAGATTAACCTGTTTGTCACTTCTCTATTTATACTTAAAAACCAAAGACAGAAACTGAGGTAAAAACAAAAAAATCTCAAGTAATTTCAGGATGGAAAGCGGGAGAGGGGCCAGTAAATACGTAATCTACCAGCTCCTTCGTTTTCTGAATAAACACAATGAGTGATCGGTACCGATTGAACACTGTGTTCATACATAACTGAAGCATAGTAAACCGTTTCATATGCTTCAGTTTTAGAATAAACAGGAAGCTGCTCAGCACAGAGCACTTTGCATTCATTTACTGCCCAGTGCAGCTGAGGCTACAGAGAAACGGACTGGGGAACCTGTCTTCAGTCCCTTTCTCTGTCTTAAAACAGAGTTTAAGCTTTGGGGTGCACACCCTAATGCAATAGGCTGCGCACACCTATTCTGGCCATAGATAGATTAATTTCATTCAGCCTGTGGCTGACAAAAAAATTTTTGCAGATTTCTCCATCCATGCTTAACCGTACAGATGGAAGACTCCCATCTGGCAACTATTGTATTTTGACAGCTGGCACTCGAGGCTGTCAGAATACCCCAATTGTGCCTGCATCTGATTGGATGCAGACATTGTTCGGGCAACAATTTAATACCCAGCTCCTTTGAAAAAAGTCAGTTAAACAATCAATCTTTGTCAAGCCAGGCGGTGCCGACAGACACACCCATGGTTTGAATTTTTGCTGCTTCAGCATGAATCGGCTATAATTTGAGCAGCGTATGGCAGCCTTAAGTGTTGAGACTTTTAAAAAATAAAAAAGAGAAAGGCTGGCCATTTCTGTATGGCACATATTTTTTCTGAAGTATATAGGAGTATGTTTTTACAGTTATATGTGGTAATTTAGCGAGATAGCATGTTTTAATGAATAGCACAAAAGCTTGTTGTTTTTTTTTTCTTTTTTTAAGCATGCCATAGTTTCCTAAATGCCCATCATATGTGGTGTAAGAAATGTTGTAGGCTCACACTTGCAAATAGGGCAATTAGCAATTACATGCGGGAGACCCAATGGGGGTTCTGGGCGATTAACTGCAGGTGGAAGCCCCATTAAAAGCAATGGGAGGCTGGCAGCTCCCACAGCAAATTGTGGCTGCTCACATGGGCTGTCTACATCCAGGGCCAATCATTCACAGGTTATCGCTGTTTGTGCAATTACATATAAAAGACCAAAATTAGATACAGGAGAGGTCAGCTTCCCATTGCTTTCAAAAGGGGCTGCCGCTAGCAGATAATCACCGGGAAACCCTACTGGGTATCCCAAATGTCATCACTAACAGGCCAATTCGCAAGTGTGAATGGGGCCTTACTGTAGGCCTCATTAATTGAAAGTGTCAGAAAGAGGAAATGCTGCCCAACTTTGGAATGAATGCAAGTATCTAACTGGTGAAGATGAGCAACCAGTATGCCTTTGTGTGGAGCTGATATGCAGACCAACTCAGAAGAAGAAACCAAGCTCTGGTGACTCTATTATAAAAATAAGAGGGATGTAAAATTTAATCAGATGCTAAATTCCTTTGTCCGACAAGCAAAACACCCCTAAGACGCTAGAATAGGTGCTGCAGGATTTCAAACGCTCACCCTGTAAGGAATGAAGATAAAAGACGCTAAGCAAAAAATTATGCCTTATCAACACTGATCTCTCTGAATTGTATGTCCGCACCACAATTCAAGACAGTTATATGGTCTAGGTTTGTTTGGGGACAAGAAGTGTTTTCTGAAAAAAGTACTATTGGCACCAACATTGTAACCTTAAATTTTTCACTGTGGAGCAAATGTTGACAGGGTTATCCGAAATGTAAGAGTATCTCCAGTTTTTTTTTTTTTTGTTTTTTTTTTACTATTAGTTCCTGGAAAGAGTGGGGAAAGTCAGATCTTTGGTCTTTTTTTGTCTGTAGGTTCATTAGGAAGATTTGATTAGGGAGAGTGAGAGGAAATCTTTAATTAGGACACAGCACAAATAAAATTATCATCGGCACAGAAAGTGCTGGAAAATCTTCCAAAGTGGGCCAAATATTCAGCAATAAATATGTGACGGAGGTCCAAGCCCTTCTTCACCATCAAATGCAAGAAAAAAAATAGCTGGAGTATTTGTGCAAGAAATGTTTGTCATGAAATTGGAAGTAAAAGGAATGACTGAAGCAAAAATGCTCATCACCAATAGAATATCTCTGCAAACATAGTGGTCAGGTTAAGTATTAGGATAGGTTTGATGTGTTAGGTAATTGATGTCTGAATGCCTGGCAAAATACTGCAGCACCAGTATGCATCAGATGACACTATGACTAAATTTGCATTTTTACATTGTTTTATACTCTTTTTTTTTACCATATAAGACTTTTATTTGCGATTTAAATTAAAATCTGCTTTTTTTATGTACTGTAATTGTAGCTGACAATAACAATGTTAAACGGATGCACAGATGTGTTGCGTTTCAGCACTCCTTGAGCAATTAATCCAAACAAGTATGCAAACCAGAAAACCAGGGAAAAGACATATTTATTGTTTTATTTTTTCTGGGTTAGAATTTCAGAGGAAACAAGAGGCTCAGTATGACGGCAAGGCAACTAGCATTTGTAGAATGGGACGATAGCCTCCATACCTCTCTCAGTAAAGGTTTTCTGCAATATTAAATTTTTAATTGTGAAAACCGGCAAACCTTATATGCTGTATAAAAATTAAATTTCTTTCAGAACATTACTGTTTTTTTGGGGTTTTTTTTGTGCTGGAAATCTTGTTCATGCAAAAACCCTATCAGTATTTGTAAGAGAACAGTCATTGTGTATTGGTTTTTGGGCACTTGATAAAAAGAGAATTCTCTTGTGCATTTGTCTCACAAAACTTGCACTGTGGTGCTGAAACAGCTAAGCTGTCCTCTATCTTCGCTCCTTACAGGAAAAGGAAATACATTTTTAAAAAGAACACAAACACAATAAGCCTGATAATTCCCAGTTTATACACTGTGCGTAAGAGTGCGTCACTAGCCTGCCTGACTAATTTAAACGCTGCATCAGATTTGGGAGTTACGTAATTTATGTTTCAACGCTAGCAAGCGGATATTCAATAGTGCAGCTCAGCTAATACTGCCCCAAAATGTACCTGAATAGATTTCAGCATAGAGAAGATGAAGATAAATGAATTATTTTCACAGTGTCTGGCTTCTATTGAGATGCAGAAACCCTGCTGTACAGCAGCAAAGCCACGTGCAGTCAGCAGGCAACACAGCCCCTTGTTGCCTTATTATGCAACCTTCTACATTTCATCCTGAGATACTGCACCGACAGTGAGACTAGCTCAGGAAGAAAACCCTGCAGTGATAGATCACCTTGTCCACCGTTGCCATGCACATCACCACCATCCCGGACTACACCAGAACAGATATTATCAGACGACACCGTGACCTTCACTGAGCAAGGCTGCTGCGTCTGGACACTACGACCTGGGGACGCTGTTAGGGAGGAACCAGCAACTTTGCCCTTTAAATCGAGGTGAGATTTAAGTGGATCCTTGGCAGGTAATCCATTGCAGTCTGCAGTTATATTGCCTGCAACAGAAGATCAGATATATAGAGAGAACATGATCTGCAACATATGAAAAGAACATTAATTGTACATATAACAACTTTGTGTATGTAAAATTTATAAAACATTAAAGAGAACTGGTCAGTACTAGACTTGTGTACGATTTTCAATCAGTCTAAAAGCTAAACTCCAAGAATATAAACATCAAATGAATGCATCTGTTCCCATTAATACATCAATAAATGCATGCAAGCAGTGCAAGTAGCTGAATAAGACATGCTTTCAGCCTCTAGCAGAGCTCAGACTGGAGGAGGCAGAAGCAATACAAGGAGCCAGTGAGCTGTGCTGCTGCACAAGGAGAATGCGGATAGGAGGAGAGAGCAGATTGACATTTGAGCTCATCACTATGCTGCGTTCCGTGCACTGTCACATGCTAGTGGTAGGGAAACCTGTAAGTGTTCGTAACCCGCAGCAGTGAAAAATCAGAGCTGTGAAAATCTCAGAAGCGGTTGGACAGAAATATAAATCTTTTGGCAGGGTAAAACTGCTCCCATATATGCATTTCATCTGTGTCATTAGAAGTTTGTCTGGAGTTCAGTCTTTTATTATTGTAAATGTAAAGGCTGACTTATGGAAGGCTTGAATGTATCCCTTACTTGTATCCCTTACTTTCCTTTACATTGCCTTGAAAAAGTATTCATACTATTCATACCCCTTGATGGGTGAATCACATGCTCCAACATACCCTGAAGCACCAGGTATTCCCTAATGGAACCAACAGAGAACTCAGCAGGCAGGTTAACAGTGGAGAGTCTCTTTAAATACACTACTGTCCTTCTGTAAAATTTATATTAATTTTCATCCTCTTACTTTATATCTTAGATTCTTTATTCATCCAATATTGCCTGTTAAAAACCTCTCTAAATTTTCAATTTATTGATCTGTTTTTTATTTTTAAAGAAAAGAATGATGAATTAAAGAAAACTTGCTGCTATATACCCTCACTGTTGACGGTTGATGCTTTAAAATATGGTCCCAAAGGCTAAAGTCACAAAACTTTAACACAGGACAACGATCTTTATTTTTAAGCCACGCGACTGTAATTTTTAAATATTCGCATTCGAAAATAACTCCCTTTTAGACAAAATAGGGACCCTTTAATCATGGTATGCTAGCTTTGTAAATTGAGCCTTAAATATAGGATTATGGAAATATGCAGTATAAACACGATGCAAGTAGCGTGGTGCTGATACCAAGCATTTGGATGAATATTTGTACTCATGAAAAATGCTTTGATACTAAAACCAATATCTTCACCCGGTTCACATATACGTGAATTGGATGCATTTTAAACCACATCCGATTTGCATGACATGTGAACCTGCAACCTTTTCAATGGAACCGGTTCACATATGTGCAGGCCGCAGCACGTTTTTAAAAAGAGTCCAATACAATTTTGAGCACAGTTCATGTGATTTCTATTGTCATACACTTTGACAATTCATACCGGAACCGCTAAACAAAGTCGCACCGGAGGGGGCTGAAATCCCACTGTAAAAACCAGACCACACCTACTGTATGTGAACCCAGTCTAACCATTTTGGAGGGAGATACAGAAGGACGCCGCACGTTGTGGCAATTTGAGACGTGATAGCCAGACAGCAGAAGCTGTGGCAAGTGCTCTACCGCTACACCACCAGGGATGAGGCAGGTGAGTTTGGCATTGTGTGTAAAAAATAAAATGCATCCAAGGGCAAAATAAGTATCGGTAATTGGCGTCGGCAAGTACTTGAGAAAAAGTATCAGTATTTGCACTTGGTCTTAAAAAACTGGTATCGGTGCATCCTTAGATGCAAGTCATCCTAATGGGAAGGTTTATATTGTCTGAAATTGTGATGGACCACATTAGAAATGGTAAAGGGAGATAATATGCCTGCAAATGCCCAGTAATAATTATCTTGCTTTACGAAGGAGAACTATGAACAAGGTACCAATATATTTTTTCTTTATGCTCTTACTTGGAGTTATGACAAGGCAAAGGCAGCATGGCAGTAGATGACTCACACAAAAAATAAATTAGATCAAAAGTGAATCTGCTCTTAATGTTTTCTCATCCAGAGAAAGCATGCAGCTAGCAAAGTCAGAGGGAGGTCAAACTCCTTATCCGAATACTTGATTTCATTTTTTTCTAACAGTGTAATTATGAGCTGGAAGACAGCCACACTCCCGACTTCTGGATGGAACACCTAAATGGGCAGATGGACTTTCCAACCCATGCCGTTTTTATTTTAAACAATTAGAATCTAAAGTTACTAAAAAGGACACCTATATGAAGAATCAAAGCCTGCTCTGCTAATCATCTTCTCAAAATACTAGTTGCCTGGCTGTTTGTCCTAATATTTTGTGAGTCAGTGACCAGCAACGAGTATGCAGCCAGTGAAGTTAGAATTCTTGGTCTGTTTACCTGCTATAGGTCAGTGACTAAGTATTTAGAGAATGTTGGATCAACATTAAAGCTGGGAAGCTAGAATTTTCAAAAACAAGAGTTTTGTTAATGCTGAACTTCAGGGATAAAAAATAATCTTTGCAGTGGTATTCCATTTTGTTTAGGGGCACAAAAAAAGCAATTATACTCACCTTATCCCTCGCTTTCCCAGCAGCTGGCACTCTTCTCTATCTGGTGCCCCAGGTTGTGAGCAGTGTCCCCACTTACAATACAGAATAGCTGGTCCTGCATTGTATGTAAATGATGTTGGTGTGCCTATAACTGATAGAGCAAGGAAAAGACACGGTTTTAAGACACTGCTTGTGCAGCTGGGACCAAGCCTGTGAGAGTGAGGAAGAATAGCTGCTTTTTATGTTCTTCCTAGACAAAATTAGGACTTTATCCCTTGTAGTGCAGGGGGAAGTCCCCCTGCAAGGGTTATTCCCCCCCCCCCCCCCCCCCAGGGTTCAGCATTAAGCACTCAAATGGTAGCAGAACATAACCCCAATGTATTTTTAAAAAAGGTACATCTCTTTCTGTCAGCACTTACTCCTTGTAGGTCACCATGCCTCTAACAGTAATGCACATGTAGATGAATTAAAAATGAAAAACAGAGCATAACTCATGCTGTCCTGAAAAGATTTCAAAGCAGAACAAACGGAAATTACTCTGGAAATCTGGTTTGGAAGATAAGCTTATATGCATATTAGCAGTCATAAACTGAGACACAATAATAGGTTATGACTTCAAAATCTAAATAGGTCTGGCATTAGCTAGATAGTAAAAGCATTTGTTTAGAAAAGAACTCTGCATCACTTCACAGAGTGTTGGCACACGCAACAAGGTAGTGCTATATTAGTTGCGAGAAAGAAGGTGAGTGAGTCATGAACACGATGTACATGATGTACACTCCAAAAAGAGTGGTGGTGCAAAAAAAAAAAAAAAAACACCACTCCCTTTAAATACATTTTCCAAAGAAAAATTTCACTTTGATGGGCAAAAAGTGGACAAGTGGGGGGGAGCGAAAAAAACTAAGGAAAATGGACACCTAATAAAAGAAATTGTGTTCCTGAAAACATTTCAGTATTTGGATACTCGAAAGTAGAATTATACGTTAAAGGTAGAGCCTTCCTCTATAATAGATCATGTTAGGTATACATAGGGAAAAACAAAATGCATCAACCTACTTGCCCCGTTTTTCAGCTGCTGAACCAAAGGATTAAGTAACTTTCCACTTTTCAGTTTATTCTTGCTGACCCTGCGTCGACGGCCACTTGGTGGCGCCGCGTGTAGGAATCCCACATTAGGAGGAAGAGGCTTGCCCAGCCTGACGTAAAGAGCTTCTATCTCTCTCCTCTGCTGTACTTGTAATTCTGTGATTTCTTTCATGTGCCTGACAGGGAAAAAAAAAAAAAAAAAAAAAAAGAAAAGCTTCACTTGTAGAACCAGCATAAATCAAAGTCTCTGACCATCTATACATTAATCTGGTACTAGTGGAAACAGACGAGGAAAAAGGATGTCCAGCTGCATTATTATACATTGAATAAAAAGGCTTTTAGTGCAACACATTATTGATCCCTAAGGGCGCCATTGATTAAAATGAACTAGAACAGACCTTGTAAACTTTTTAAAAACGTATTCACAGAGCAAAAACAATTTACAAACTTCAGTGAAGCACCCAAACCAATGTTAAATACAAGTTCTCACTGGTTACTATGAATTATTGCATGCACACTGCTCTCTCCTTAATGAACGAGTCCAATACAGAAGCTTTTTATGTCAGACAATACAAAGAGCTCTTGTAATTGGTGCAAAGTGCAATAACCCCTATAGTGACCAATCACCACCAATTCATCTGATTACCATACACACATGAATTCAACTGTATGAGCAATTCAACTAATTAGACACATCTAATTAGATGTGCCTCTCCCCCTTACGGGGGAGAGGTACGGATCCAGTACATGGTCTCCATATTGCAGCAAGCATAATCTTGCTAAAGTGCAACTGACCTTTTTTAACAATTAGGTCAACACCATCTGGTAAGCAGACACCCTTATGTAGAGCACTTCGGGTGACAACATAGTTGGTGAAGGAGGAAGCGATTCATCTCCAACATCAGAAGATTTTTTCATCACATTGGAATTTTCTATGTAGCACATGTTGTTGTGATTTGTTTTCAACACTGTATTATTGTTGGCACAGTTTTATGTCATTGTATGGTTGACAACTTCATTTTTTGATATAAGTTATCCAATATCCTTCTGGCATTATAACACTGCATTTACGTTTTGTGTATAGAGATCACCATATCTAACTTACACTGGTTAGAGCAGATGCTCCTTGATTCACTATTATAGTAGTTTAATATAGGTATGCATTAGCGCCCCCTACCATCCAATTTTTAATTAGACACATAGTTTTACTTTTATTTACTTAATCTTTCATTCCCCCAGACAGTGGTGAACCGTCCCTTGGCATCAACATGTCCAACACAGGGCTATAGACCCTGCTTTGGTCAATCCTGGACGGCTAGAGCGTGGGAAAGAAGAGGCTGACAGGACTAGTCTAGCTGTAGAAAGGAGCATTGGTAAGAAAATCTTTTTTTTGATCCCCTACCTAAACAAGCAATTAACCCTTGCAGTGCAGGTGCAGCCCCAAAGCAAGGGATCATTTTTTAGCTACCTTCAGTTGGGCCTTCAGGTGCATCAGCCTGTATGGAGAGAAAGTCTAACTTTACCTTGTTGTATAATTCACAGGAATTTGTCGCATCTGCTCCTGACGAGTTGAGACACATCCACAAAACGCATAGAGCTACCTGATGCTACAGAGACACACATTACCCCCTGATGATGTCATTATCATGAACCTAGTACTTTTAGAATTATACCATGCGATTATTAACACAGGTGCCGGGCATGCTGTTTTCGACAATTGTAGGCCATATTGCTGTTGTATATATCATCAATCGATCACTACGAATTTATTCCTATTTATGTGTTTACTTATATATGCCTTTGTACCATTTGTATATACATCTTGCTTATATGTATATATATGAAATTACTCTATCAGATATTTTGATATGAATAAAACTACTTTCTACCATCACCTCCGCATTTCAACCGCTTCATTTAAAGTCCCAATTCCCTTTTAATGTATTCGATATAGGGATGGAGGCTCCCACCCAGGCCTCATATAAAGTCCCAAACTTTCCCCTTTTTCCAGAGAATCAACTCTGCCACCAACAAAACCGCATCAACACAGGCCCTTACTGTAATACCCCAATGACCACCGATCTTTACATCTATAAAAAGGTCCAGTGTTACATTAATAAATACATTTCAGCATTTCTACATCCATTTAAATGTAAAGCACCTTGTAGACATCTCAACACAGAGGTGTAACTACAGAGATCGCAATTGCGACCCTGCCCCACGATTCAGGGGACTTGTGCGCCCCCCCACCTTCACATAGATCGGTAGGTCGTTAGGGGCAGCATATAGAGAAACCTATCCCTTTTGTTTTACCCCTGCAGCTATGGAAAGACTGTTTCTCTTCCTCTGCAGTCATTCAGCAGCTGCAGGAGGAAAAATGGAAGGGATCTGTTGCTCTACATGCCGCCCCCGCCGCCCCTCTTATCCAAGTCCTGCTGCCCCCATTTGCTCTCCTGCTTCCCCCTTGTTCCTCTGCAGCTCTGCAAGCTTCCCCCCTCCCGCCAACTGCTGCAGAGGATGTGTCCGGATGGAGAGCAGGGAAGGGGCCAGTAAATATGACCTTTACAGACTCACTCCTTCCTTTTCCACATGGACAGTCAGTGATCAGTACTGATCACTGACTCTGTCTATTCATAACTGAAGCATAGGAAACTATGTTTCCTATGCTGCAGTTTGTGAATAAATGGGAAGCTCTGGAGAGAGCTATTCCTGTCCACTCATTCTGTGCAGCTAAGGCTGCAGAGGTGGAGATTGAGGGCTATAGTCTCAATCTCCTTTCTGTGTCTCAAAGGTGAAACATAAGATATCTGTTTAGACCCCTGATATTTCAACAAAGCATCCTCAATGGCTCCTAAACAAATTGTAAAAAATTAAGTTAAAAAAAACACTGACACAATGGGTCCAGGGTCACAAACATCGCACAAAGGTCGCACTTGCCACCGGGGCTCTAGCGTTCCGCCACCTGGCTTGGAGGGAAGGGCCTTGAAAGGAAGGGCCCCAGTCCTGGGGGTCAAGGGGGCTCTTTTTCTAGCACAGGACATTGCTGGGGATGCCTCTTTGACATAAGCGTTTTTGACAAATTAAAAGGAAGGATTCCCCCACTGACAGCTGAAAATTAAAAAAAAAAAGCCAGCAATTATTGGCTGTTAAGGAGCCACTGTGTCCTTAACAACCGATGACAAATTCAGCTGTCAGTTCCCCTGTTGACAGCTGATCTGTAAAGTGAAGTCCCACCAATTGGAGCTCAGCCAAAAGATAAGAAACATTGTTTCTGTTCGTATCTTACTGTTTTCTTCATCTACAGATCAAAGGGATGAACTTCGATCTGCAGATGAAGTCAGTTTAAAAAGCAACCTGTCAAATAACATTTTTTAAATTAAATATTCCAATCTTTAAGTCCTTATTAACCCTTTAAATTCTCTAAACAGTCTTAACTCCTTATTCTCCTCCATTTAACTATTTTCCTGCTGATTTTTTTTCGTTCACTTTGATTTTATAAACTATAAATAATTAAAACTTTTTTAGCTTGCCCTGTTCATTGATATTTTTAGACCTTTAACATATATTTACAAGTTTTACATTGAAAGTATAAACAAAACAGTTGCGGTAGGTATCGGCAAGTACTAATAAAAGAAAAAAGTGTATCGGTACTTGTACTAGTAAAAGAAAAAAAAAAAAAGGTATTGGTACATCTATATCTATATCTATATCTATATCTATCTATCTATCTATTTATTTTGGTAACAGAATTTGAGCTTTCTATTTTGGTGATGTAATGCATGGAATTGTATCATATACAATGGCTAGTATGCAGTATTTTGGACAGACATTGACTGCTTAAACCCAAAAACGTCTCAAATATATTTTATAAACGAAACCTGCATTTTGGTCAGAGCTTTAAAAAAAGGTTTTCAATACAGAAAACAGTAGTAGAGCAAATATACAGCAGGGCAGTTGTTGAGTCATTTATTCTAAATTAGCGTTCCTCAACTTTTTTTTTTTTTTTCTTTAAGTCAAAGCACACCTTTAAAATTCTGCACAAAGCACCCCAGTCTAAAATTAAAATAATAAAAAATAAAAAACTCAAATAATTTTACATAACACAGCAACATTCACACACGTAGGACACCCATCAAGAAAGGTAATAGTGCACAAAGAAAACATGCACTAAAAAGCCAGCTTAATCCACCTGCTGGCTTGTATGAAATTTTTAAAAAGGCATTTTGATAAAGGTACCCTTAAAGAAACCCGAAGGCACCCTGGTTGAATAAGGCTGTTCTAGAACACTGTTAATCTATCAGTTGTTCAGAGAAGCACAATGCTTAAATAATGACTTTTGGTTGCCACAATCATTGCTCACACACAGACCTTTCACATTTATATAGGAGGAGATTAATTGACACATTTACCTGGGGTGGGTGCGATTAAAGCAGGCAAGTTGAATGATGCATTTTTCTCTGATCCTATTACCCGCTATCAGAGGACTAGAAGCCATTAAATGATGAAACCAGGGCAGTCAATATTTGTCACCAGTTTACATTTTGTGTGCAAGTAATAAATAAAAACTCTGGCACATTCCTTGTTTTAAAAGAAACATATCAAGAGGGAAATTGCAAAGTTTCTATACTAAGCGCTCTTCTGAAAATGCCAGGTGCCTGTCTGCAATGATGTTGTTCGGCTTTTGTAGCTTTTGAGTCACCGACCGGGAGAAACTACAGCAATAGGCAAAAGTCACACTTGCTGCATGCTTTTCTTGCTGTGTGACTCAGAAGTACTGAAGCTACGCAGAGCCATGAAATTTGCATTTTAAAGAAGGGGAAGGTCAATAAAAGGTGTCTCCATATTTCTCTCTTCAAAGGGATCTTTTAGGAGCCCCTTGGATTCTAGGCCTAGGCTATATACAGTACATGGGACCTCTTCTACCCATGTACCAGGTTTAGGTCTCCAAACTAATCTTAGTTTCAGTGGAATTACTTTGGTCCTAGGCCCATGCAATACATGAGGCCTTAGATTATCTTATGCCCAAACTGAGATCAAGCGCCATTCCTCAGAGGCTGTGCTGCCCACTGAGGGTCTGGTATTTGACAGTTGAGTGCCAGGATACAGAGCTTAGAACTGTGAAAACCAAGGTTTATTCTAGACTTTGGCAGAAGTAGCAGCCCTGTTTACAACCTGGACTTAGAATCCAAGGAGATGCACAGGAAAACTATGGCTTATTTATAGACGAACTTGCAGAAAACACAAAGGTCACCACACGCAAGCAGTATTATCATCTTAGAAACATTTTAGGCCAGGTCAGGTTCAGGCCCAAAACACTTCTAGGTTTGGTTAAACCTGCAGCCCTTTCCAGTTAGGTGACAGATGTTCTCCAGTTTTTTTTCTCCCACAGGTCTGAAAACATGAGGGGAGTACTGCAAGAGGTTTGAACTTAATGCAACACTTTAAATCAGCTAATTGCATATCAGATCCTCCTTACTGAATGCTATTCGGTGCAGAGTTATGCTATAGGACACAACTGTTCATCTCTTTGCAAACAGCTTTCTTACTGGCTAATACACCTTGCTGCCAGAATGTGCATTAGACATTATCAATCATAAATCTCCTTTAGCATAGAGTCCCAGGCTACAAAAAAGGGGGTTCAGCCTGCCATTAGTACTGCACCACAGCTTGCACACATTATTAGCGTACTTGGGAAGGATTTAACCATAAACAAAGCTCAACAGTAGTCACCCACAGACAGGATTTAAAGAGATTTCTGAAGTGAAGAATAGAACATTTGGTTACAGGCACAGCATGCCATCAAACTATCAATGACATCTTTGATCTAGGCCAGATGGGCCAGCGGTAGAGCCTTAAAACAGGTCTTTTTTAGTCTTTTTTAGAATTTACAAAGCCCATTTATTATTTCAGTCCTCTTTACATTTCAAATACACACACATATAATTAATATTTATATTATAATATATATATATATATATATATATATATATATATATATATATATATATATATATATATATATATATATATAGCGCTGGTAGATTTGCAATCTACCGCATGTTAGGTAAATTTAGTAAATTGTGTGTTAGAAAGGTTAAAAGTTCGCTTCTGTTCCAGCTTGGCTGATGTTGTGGGTGTTTCCGTGCTGACCAGTGGGTGTCGCTGTTACCACTGGTCAGGGTTGGAAAGGCAACGTGTTGAAGCGTATGGATGCTCCTCTGTCCCGGAGGCACACTCGGTGGAGGTGGTCCACCGAGTTGCATTCTGGGCGAGGGTATTTATGGGACAGACGCCATATTTTGGGGTTCGTTTTACAGCCACCTGCTGGCCCTCCTGGCCGACAGGTATGCGTTAAGGAGCTACCCCGTGGTCCTCCGTCCGGGAGGCCCACGATACAGCGGCGCAGGGGTGGGTCCAGAGGCTTGTCTGGAGCCTGCCACCACGGCCGAGGAATGGCCCTGAGCTTTTGGTCCTGTGTGACGAAGCTGGACAACCGAGGAGATCCCAGAGGAGGACCCGTCTTGGAAAGATCACGCAGCGTGCTGGTCTATAGAGGGGCCTGGTGACTCGGTTGGAGGATGTATCCAAAAGTAACTATACAGCATAGTGTTGCCGGCTCGGCTTAAAGGTTCAAGCACTGTGATTGACTTTCACTACAGCAAATCTATACATCCTGTGGCAGAGGATCGTACGGATTTTATTCCCAAACAAGTCTGTGGCAGAGACTTTGATTCGTGCTGCGTGCTGGCTGCTAGACTGGTGAGAGGCCTATCCAGACGAGCAAGAAGTGTGTCCCATGAGGGGAGCGCATTTCAAATAGTGTTTGAATTACACCAGGACATTTATTTATTTACACACACGGTGAGGGAAAAAAAAGCATTTGATCCCCTGCGGATTTTAAACGTTTTTGATCAGTCTATAATTTTAAACGGTAGGTTTATTTTAACAGTGAGACTGAACAACAAAAATATCCAGAAAAACGCATTTCAAAAAGTTATACAGTAAAACCTTGGATTGCGAGCATAATTTGTTCCAGAAACATGCTTGTAATCCAAAGCACTTTATATCAAAGCGAATTTCCCCATAAGAAATAATGGAAATTCGAAGGATTTTGTTCCACAACATTTATTCATAGGTCCTACAGTTTATAGTCCATATAAAAAAATTATAGCAGTGTGACCAGGTTGTGTAGCCATAATATGTCCATCCACAAATGGAAGCCACATACATACATATATACACACACACACACCACACAAGTATATATACTCGCACACAAAAACACACATACACAAAAAGCACACACTACATGATCATCTACATTAGATTACAGGTTTAGATATTTTAAAGCCCAACTTTAACCATTTTTTTTTTGGACAGAGCTGGAATGGGTTAGAGTCTCTGTCAGGTTTTTATTGTCTCTTTACTTGTAAGCAGGTTGCCTATGCTATTAGCCAGACCCATGTGGCTGCCCAGATTAAGGAGGAAAGGCGTTAACTGTGCTATGATTTCTGGCTTACATTTGTGGACTTTTGGGGTCCAGAGGTCTGGGTCTTGTGGGTGCAGGGGTCAGTGAGATAAAGACCGGGAACCTGACAGGACATTCTGAGAGATGTAGTCCCTCTACGAACGCCGGCCTTCAGAATACACCCAAGTCATGAACTTCTCCCATCAAGTCGTGCCAGCTATGTACTTCACCCACAAGGACTTTGCCTTTGCAGCCACTTTTAGCGTTAGATAGGGAAAGGACATACTGTCATGTTTATGTTCATCATGCTGCACTTTAGTAAAAATGGTTAACCACACTAAGCCTGGTCTCAAGTTACTCAAGGGGTGCACATGGGGTCCCAGAGCATATACTCAAGGATCTAAAACCACCACAGAATACAAACGATCCTAGTAACATCACAGCAACAGAAGGTTAACTGCAACCAGTCATTGGCATGGTACCTTGTAAGGAAACAGGTTCTCCGTAGTGAGGTTCTGGTTATGGCTCCCTTCCTAGCTGTGTGTCTGTCGGTCTTCAGGAGTGGAACAACAATACGGAGAGTTATGACCCGATCATGGGATCCAGAGAAGCAAGAGTTAAGTGAGCATGCATGTGCTCGGCAGGACCCCATTCTGTTACCAGGAGTGAAGTAACAGAGGTATGCTGACTGGTGGTGGGGGAGGGGGGACACCCACGCCATTTTTTTTTGTATTTTTGGCGCGGGGTTCCCCTTAATATTCATACCAGACCCAAAGGGCCTGGTTATGAACTGGGGGGAACCCACGCCATTTTTTAAAATTATTTTTATCTATATTGCCGTGATCTGACAATACATTACAGCTGCGAGCAGTTTTAAATGACATTTTTTCCTTTATAACAGTACCAAAGCAAAATTACATTTCTAAACATGGGGAAGATGTGCTACTTTACAGGCAGACTAAGGAGACCACCCAGGCACGATATTTAAAGGAATATTTCATTTTTAATGTTTCACTTTAAGCATTATTAAAATCACTGCTCCCGAAAAAACTGCAGTTTTTAAAACTTTTTTTTTTGCATTGGTACATGTCCCATGGGGCAGGACCCGGTTCCCCAAACATGGCAATAACTTGCATATAGCCTTTAAAATTAGCACTTTTGATTTTTCACGTCCCATAGACTTTAACAGTGTTCGCACAAATTTTTTGCCTGTTTGCATGTTCTGCTGCGAACCGAACCGGGGGGTGTTTGGCTCATCCCTACTGATTAGCACGAAAAAGGTGTAATCCTGGTGTGGGGACAACTGACCCTGCCTGTGCCTGGCGTAGCCCACAAGAATCCACCCTCGGGATAGACTTCCTGTGCAACCCACACTTAGTGCCCAGTGAGTTAATGGAGAAACACATGGAGGTGTCACCTGTATCACAACATGCAGCCCACCCTTACAATCTAGTTCTAGCCAATTCTGTAGGTTGCTTCAGAAAATGGGCGGATGAATTTCTAAATGCACAAAATATACCCAGCTATAAGATCGAATCTGCAAATATCTGAATAGCCATATCTGAATAGCCATAACTTCTTTAAAAGGATTTAGATTCTGTTTCGAATTGGATTCGATCAAAACTGAGTTGTCTGGCCAGAGTGGACTATTATCAATCATTTTACACCAGTCCACAGAACCAAAACACTTTGTTCGTAAATCCGCTTATATTTATATTGATCAGATGATCAGATACAATTATCAAATTATTTTTAAATCTAAAATTCCAGGCTTACCTTAGGTGGCATAACTAGAACCTTTAGGGCCCCAGTGCAAGAAACCATGAAGGGCCCCCCTGACCCCTCCATCCATCCATCCATGCCCTGTGCTTCCAGTTCTACAGTGGCACTTTACCATGTGGTCAGCTGATCACATATAAACGTACTTGCCGGTCATCGGCAATCCTTTCCTCCCCCTCTGTGTCCGTGTGCTGAAAGGAGAGCCGTTAACCAGCCAGACTGTCAGTACATTGTTTACCCTGATCATCAGTGCCCTGATGATCAGTGTGGCCTATTAGTGCGACTTACCAGTGCTCATCAGTGCCGCCTATCAGTGCCACCTATCAGTGCTCAATAATGCTGCCTATCATTGCTGCCTTTCAGTGCTTCCTCAGCAGGACTCTGAGCTGAGAGCGTCTCTCTCTCTTACAGCCCAGAGTCTGCAATGACAAGTGCGACCTTTGCGACCCTGGTAGTTCCGCCACTGCTTACACTGTAAGCTGTAAGCAGCAAAAAAAAAAAGCTTTTCTAATATTTTGGCTGGAGAACATCCAGCATTATCTAACACTTTACTCCCCAGCTGCTTTCATTCATTTGAATTTCAGCTCTCAAATTTTCTATGATGGAGGTTCAGCATCCCATGTGGGCTTTACTTAGGGTGGTCTACATGCAAATGCAGCCTGCTGAGAACACCCACTCCTTTAGACATCCATCCATTTTGATATTTGCATTAGGACCGAGGGCTCTTACTCCAGTTTGTGTAGTGTGAATGATCCAAACTGTGCTCAGGAATGGTTAAGCGTACTGTACAGTGGATCACTTGGAAGAGGTGGCCCTGGCCATAGTTCACTTGTGGTCTGTACAGTTCGCGCAAGTGTAAGTGCAAACCATGTCTGATCACAAACCTTTCCATAGATCACTGAGCACATAACTTTCATAGATCAATAAGCACAGAACTTTCCATAGATCACTGAGCACAGAACTTTCCATAGATCACCGAGCACAGAACTTTCCATAGATCACCGAGCACAGAACTTTCCATAGATCACTGAGCACAGAACTTTCCATAGATCACTGAGCACAGAACTTTCCATAGATCACTGAGCACAGAAGCAGGGATCACTGTGGTCTGGTTGTCAGAAGTGATGGAAGTGTGCCCCAGAATATTTACTTATAAGCCCAGTGCAGACCAGCGAGGGAGTGGGGAGAAGGGAAAATCAAACTCGGGTATGGATTAGTTCAACTATGCCCAATGTGAGTGTGCCCAAAAAATAAGGTATATAATGAACGCCAAAAAATGGAAAAGGAGGAATCATGGAAGGCAAAATAAATGTAGATTAAACTTCACCTTCAGCTCAAACTTCTCTTTATTCTAGTTGTCATACTTCATTTTTGCTACTATTCAACTCTGACTGAAACTAGAATTTCAGTGACATGATATAACAAGTCTTTACTTCAAAAGCAAGAAGAACCTTAAAATATCACAAAACAAAATGGAGATTTTTACTCTGCCAGGACTACTTTAGCTGTAATTCTGAAAATTGCTACACAGTGACTAATGCAGTCAGCAAAGACGCTCTGAGTCACTTCCTATTATCCTTGTAGATTACTTGCGTCAAGGATTTCAAAACTTTTGTTAAGTGCAGGCATTAATGGAAAAATAAGTTGCTTTATCTTTGCGTTCCCAGTCGGTGTAAAAGTATTCACAAGTTAACTGTCAGAAATAGGACGTTCTGTGAGTTTTATAATTGAAGATAAAGAGCATGGTCATCAAAAGCATATTAGATCAACTGTAACAGGGAGGGAAGAAATGTCCTTATAAGCGGTCAAAGCCAGCAAAGGACGGTCAAGGTCAAAATAACTATAACAATAGGGATTTACTACGGCAACCTGTAACAAAAGGTGCTTCTAAAAAAGAACTTGTTCTGAGGAAAAAAGGCAGACTGCCATTACTGATCTTCTAAAAATACTAATTTAATTGCAGCTGTACAGATTTATTGGCTTCAGACTTTTAGTGCATCTATAGCTACATTTTTTGGGTACAGTGGTTAGAAACTCTAATCAATAAATTTCAAATAATACATCCAACAAAGTGTAAGAACAACCAATATATAATATAAATACTATAATATACTATACTATAATATAAGACTATCCCAGCTAAGTTTTCCCCACACAATACTTACCTGGGACAGTCTTATGTACATATTATATATTGGTTATCAATCTTTGATGGCTGTAGTATATGTATGTGTATTTAGCTGTGCATAAAAAAACAACATTTTGGACAAGTATAGTAGAGTACTGTAGTAAAAAAAAAAATTATATATACACATACACATATACATATATATCAATATATATACACACACACACACACACACACACACACACACACACACACAAACACAATGTTGATATCACAAAATGCATCAATATAGTGCACTGGGACATTTATTTCTCATTGTTGTGATATCTGAAGTCTACGTTAAAAGTTTACATATCGTATTACATTTGTAAGATTAAACACATTATATATACTGCAATTAAAAACTTCCCTGATTTCCTCTATTACACATTGACACTAAAACTTTTTCAGATCTTCAGATAAAATTTAATTTCAACATTTACTGTATAGAAGAAAGTATTCAACACCAGCTAAGGCTGTGGGTAATGGCCACAGGCAAATCGAAATTCGATCCATCAATCTCCGGTGAATTTCAATCCATGTATGGGCAGGCTGGTCGTACGGAAGTTGATCTATTGATCAACTTCCGTACAACTAGCGTGTCAGGTTTTTTTTCATTCAATCACTGCCGGTGACAATAGCCGCAAGCAGTGATCATTGTAGTCTGACAGCGGAAAAACATCCCGCAGTCAGAATACAGTAACTCCACCAACCTGTGGTTGAAGGAAAGAAAATTGCATAATATATGGATCACTGTTGCAGTAAGCTGCCTTCTTACACTTAAATGATTTCACCACCTTGAGTCAAAAGACTGAAACCAAACGTTTTCCACTGATGCTGTAAAAAAAATGTTAGTTTCCATATTGAACACTTTTCAGCCCATTTGAAAAGCGCAGTCTAAGGCTGATGTCACACAGAAGATGGCATGCTAGCATCAGGAACACAAAAAGGCACCTTATCTGTATTGTATTGCCCACTCACTAGCTGGCACAGCAAGGTGTGCCTCCCTCAACCCAATCTCCCCACGTAGGGGATTTGCCAACATTTAGGGCCAGTGAGGAGAAACACCACAGAGAGAAGACTTCGCTCATCTGCGTGACTCTGCCACTGGTGAAGTGTTGCCAGTCGCAAAATGCCCTTGTGAAATTAGCCTAAGAGCAGACCCCATAATGCGTGAGCTAGGGCCTTTTCTAACTAGGAAAACAGTTTTCTAACTTACATTTTAGATGGACAGAACCAGATATACATACTTTTCTCTGAGATTCTGTAATTCTTTCTTCATATCAGCATCTTCAAACTCCGAGTCATTGTCACTACTCACATAGGAAGACTGTGAATGAAAAGATGTCACATTTATTGAAGGGATTTTCATGCCTTGTCCACTTGGGGAATCTGGGCTCTGCACACTAGACTTTCGATGCAGGAAAGCTGCAGCTTTCTTCATGAAGTCATTAGCCCCTTTGCTTGGGGTTGACGGAGCAGAATCTTTGGCCTTTGGCTGGAAAATCTCATCCCCTGAATCACTTGACACGTGTCCACAGAAAAGAGAATTTATAGGGGAAGATGTATGTGCACGAGGCACAGAAGTCTTGACTAGATTGGGGGGAAGTTGGTCTAGATAGACATCTGGAGGAGCTGAAAACCTCTGATAACATGGAGACATGACAGTAACCTCATCTTCTGTACTCATAACAGAAAACCTCCCAATTGTTTTTGACTTTTCAGCATGATGATGTCTCTTTTTGGGAGAAGATCTTTCTAAAGAACTTTCCTCTTTCATCTTCTGATCTCCAGAATAGCGTCTTTGTGATGGAGCAGCAGTATGGACCTATCAGGAAAAAAAGAACACAATGCTCCAAATTCAGAACAATCCTTCAGTATTGAGTGATAACACAACTTACACATGTATACAGGCACAGATCACTTACCCACACACACCTACATACACTATAAATATATACACACACACACATATATATATACACACACATACATACATATATACACACACACAAGTATTTAATTATTATAAATTGTTTAAAGAGGAGCTTTATACAAACCGCTACATACACAGATTAAATGCACAGTCAGGAAGAACACCATGCTAATACCGGGTTTTGGTTTTCCTAAATCACCTCTCTGGTCACTGGGACAGAGCTGATGATGCTGATTCATTGTCTAATGATGATAAGAATTTCTGCACAGTATTTGCAAATACTTTGGCAGGAAAATATATGAGGGGATTTACTGAAACTGGCGCAGCGGTGCATGGCAACCATACAGCTTCTGCCTTTCATTTTCGAAGCTTAACTGAATAAACTGAAGATAGAAGCCGATTGGTTACTTAGCACAGTTGCTCCAGATTCTGTTTACATCAGTTTTAGTAAATTCCCTCCATTGCATACACTGTATGTATTTTATAATGTTTATTTATCTGTCTGGAGCTTAAAACATTCCATCTTATGGGAAATTATGAGTACAGCACTAGATGGTACATAAAAGTGTATCAGCCCTCTGACAAAAGCTATATTATTAACGCAAAAGAGGCACTTGCTCAACAGAACACCTAAAGACTGTACATACATGAGTTTTAGGATTCCGGGACTGGCAAGCCTGGAAAAAACAGACCTTTCAATTTAAATACTGTAACAGGAACATAAATCAATTGCAACAAGTTAAGCTAATTTCACACTAGCCCGTTCTCTGAAAAGCAATCCGCGGAGGATCAGTTTTCAGAGTGCAGCTAAGCAGTCCCCGTCAGGCATTAAGGAGGTGATCCCACTGCCTCCTGAATGCCCGTTTTTTTTTTTTATCCGAACAGAAATTTACAATGGGACTAATGCGCCACAACTGCCACACTTACTTTTATGGCCAAGTGACAAGCTGTGCTGCCTCTCAACTCAACATACCACGTTAAATTTTCCGCAATGCAAAGCATCATAGCCGTGGCACGTGAACAGCCCTCTTCAGCTATTTTGTAGGCTATGGGGGGTTAAAACTGCTGCTCAACTGTCTGTTTTTACCACTCACCCCCTCACTGCCCATATTAAAAGAACTGAATAATTTCTTACTACCGTATATATGCGAGCATAAGCCGAGTTTTTCAGCACTTTTTTTTTTGTGCTGAAAATGCCCCCCTCAGCTTATACACAAGTCGGTGTCCATCTGCATACCTGATCAGCCCGTGTCATGCTCAGATGGTGGCCAACAGTGAGGCGTGCAGTGGGCACAGTGAGGCGTGCAATGGGCACAGTGAGGCATGCAATGGGCACAGTGAGGCATGCAATGGGCACAGTGAGGCGTGCAATGGGCACAGTGAGGCGTGCAGGCATGCAAATGGGCACAGTGAGGCGTGCAATGGGCACAGTGAGGCGTGCAATGGGCACAGTGAGGCATGCAGGCATGCAAATGGGCACAGTGAGGCATGCAAATGGGCACAGTGAGGCATGCAAATGGGCACAGTGAGGCATGCAAATGGGCACAGTGAGGCATGCAAATGGGCATTGTTGACCCCCTTTTCCACTTACAGTAGCTGCTGCATTTCCTGCCCTAGGCTTATACTCGAATTAATAAGGTTTTCCCAGTTTTTTGTGGTAAAATTAGGTGCCTCAGCTTATATTCGGGTCGGCTTATACTCAAGTATATACAGTAAATTATAAAAGTCTCCTAAACACAAGGTAGCTAAACTCCAGACAAACCCCTAAATACACTGTAGAAATACATATATGGGAGCTGTCCTACCTACAAAAGGATTTGTATTTCTGTCCATATAGTCCTCAGATTTAAACAGCACAATTGGCATAGTGGCCTGACTTTTCTTGGTTTAAAATAAATCCTAATGCTTGGTCTTCCACCTTTCCTCAATCTGAGATTGGGCAGTTAAGGAGCAATCAGACTGATAAAGGTCATTTATCTTCCCGCTCCTTTTGTCGAGCGATGATGAATGCAAGACCACTAATTGGACCCAGGTACTGCCTCTCACAGTTTGGATGCTGCCATAGAACGATTTAAAAAACTGCTTAATTCAAGTTAAATTCAGGTATTTCTACTAGCTTATTTTTTTAAACACACAATTTAATTTATTTTTCTTAACTGCCTAGGTTTCAGCTTTAAAATGTAGTTTCTATCTTCTTCACTCTACTGATGAAGAAATCTAAAACATTTCAGATTGGAAATGTGACTCCTTTTGTTATGCCCACGGAGGCTAGATGGGAGCTGGCATTACATGGATGACCCAGCTGCCAAGTAATGGTTCCTGCCACCAGACATAGGATAGTCTCGGGGGAAAGCAGAAATACTCTGTTGTAAAACCTATCCCAGATAATTGACTCTTTGCTGAGCAAGCTCACTCAGTGGAAATGGAGGACATACAGATACAAAATTGTACCAGATCTTTCCTGCAGTTTCGCCTCAGCAATAATTAGGGTAAAAATGGAGGGCTAAGTAGGCAGCTCATGGAGTTTAAAACAAGTTTAAAAAGCATGTTCAAAGATGTTTTGACTGTCTAGAAAATGCCCTGAAGGGCAAAGTCCATGTGCTACGGAGACCAGACCTGTGTTAATGGTTCCAGTCAGTGTAGGCAGCCAGCTTGTTAGAGCAGAAGAGCACTCTGTATACAATGAGAGAGAGGGAGAGAAAGCGGCGCCACTCTGAGTGCAGCATTAGGATAAACTATACAGTTTAATTGTTCAAGTTCAACTCATAATTTGAGCAGAGCCAGTGGTTTGCAGTGGTAAACAAAATCAATGACATGGAGCGCCTGACGGCGGCTATGAAACGTATTGAGGAGCAATTTATTAAAACATGGTTTCTTTGGCATGATTTCCAGTGCACATGGGATTACGCTTTATACATGTCTGAAGTAATTCCACAGCCATCTCAGTAACAGGTCTATGGTTATTTGACATGTTATCTAACAGCATAGTTTGGGTTCCTGTCATTAGAACGGCTCCTATTTGCTTTTTATCCTACCACCCAGCCTCCCCTCTCCAGTGCCTCCCCCCCTTTTGCCCTCTCACACTATTTCCCTACCCTTGCCATTGCTTAGCCGCCCTTGGCTTCCTTCTTTTACTTCATACTTTAGTCTAGGGTCATCTACTATATCTCTATTTAAAACATGTCCTTTCAAGCATGGCAGAGTCTTTTAACCATTTTTTTAAAGGAGGGATCTGGCAGGGACAAATATTAATTTCTATATTTTTCTATTATGACATAAGTAGTGGCATAACATTTCTGTGCATACATTATTGTTACCGCATCTCCTCCATGTACCTTTGTATGACCACCAAAGTGTGATATGTGATGGCTATCGTTTGGTGAACTGTTCTACATACCTTGCTGAAAGAAGAAATAGAACATTTATAAATGAAAAATTGTTCCCTGATCTAACTGTAAAGGTCAGATTGGGTGAAAGTCTACTTATGTTTATATGCACCTTTAAATAGACCCTGATGTGTTCTAGCAATTTACATATTACCGAATTTACAGATTTTGTTGAATCAAGGTTTAGAGAAATGTCTGTACCATGCAGAAAAAAAAGAACTTACCCAATGTCTTGGCGATTCATGGCCACTGGTGTCACCACTGACTGATTCTGCTGATGGAGCACTCTCAATTGGATCCAAGATGGTTCTGTTACAACCTGTCATAGAAGTTATGTCTGCATTCAGTGGCTGTGAACTGATAACCTCTGCTATATTTTCCATGGTCATAGAATTTTCTGGTGTCCCAGCGGACTGATTAGCTGGAGCATATTCCTGATATAGCAGATTACGGAGCTTTTCATCTAAAGTCTTAATTGTATCATCAGTATATTCCACTCTGGGTGGACCTTCTCCATCCGATTCGATGCTAGCTTGTTGTACAGTTGAATTTACTAATGGTAAAGCTAAAGGCTGAGCCTGAGTTTGTAAGACAGGTTGAGATGCTGCAGATACTTCATGAATGTGCAGTGCCTCGTTCCTTTGATTACTCTTGACAGCCGAACCAGTGTCTGCCGTTACCACAACAGGTGGACTGCATTCCGATTCATAGAACACCTGCTGTTCAGGCTGAAGACTCACAGCGTTTTCCTGAGGAAGGTGGTGTGGTTTACCATTATCATGAGTTGCCTGTGCAGGATGGACCAGATCATTTGAACCTGTAGCATTGTATCTTCGATCTGATGGTGACACACACTTATTGTGCTCAGTTTGTGCCAAAGTGTGTGCTGTTGGCTTCTCATTCAGAGACAGTACATGGGATTCTGCTTCTTCCAATTCAACAACTTGCTGAAAACCTGCAGATGCACCAAGAGTAGCAGAATCTCCTTGCCGGAAGGAAAGAAATTCTGGATGAGCTGAGAATGACATTTCGGTCTGAGTTTGCAGATCAGAAAATATTGTGGAGGATGACTGTGTTATAGAGGATAGTGTCAAGGAAGCAGGAATTTCTACATCCACATCTGTTGAGATTGACTGGCTTGCGGTTGAGTTGGACCTGTCCTGTTCTGTAGAAAATTTATGTTGACCATCTTCACAGGCCTTTTCATCTGTAAGAAATGAAACCCTCATCATTCCACCTCATTTACTACCAGGAATAGAACAGCTAAGACCATACAGATTTGTATCTCCTGGCTCTGCAAACAAAATATGGAAAAACGGAATGGCAGCACGTTAAACCTGAGGATTTTAGATTTTACTATTTTGGAACACTTCCTTGTTAAGTCTAGGAGATAAATACAGGAACGGCTATATTTACACACACGTGTGCTTTATGAGATACCTAGTTGCCTGGCTGTTACATAGACCTCTGAGCTTTATTGTTTTCTAAGGCTGGGTTCACACATGTCCAGCTGCAGTTTGCAGTTCGAACGGTTTTGTTCAGCGGTTCAGGTGCAAATTTTTTATCTGAATTCACACCTAACCAGACCCAAAATCGCACAGGATTTTCAGAAACTGACTGTGGCCGCCCGGAACTGTGTGAGCAGGCTCCATTGAAAGCCGGTACGATTCACATGTTATGTGAATCGAATGCGGTTAAAAAAAAAAAAATCAGATTTGCATATATGTGAACCGAGCTCAAGTCAGCCTTGTTCAACAAGGGTGCCCTCAGGTTTCTTCAGCAGTGCTTTGGCAAAACCCCTAAAAATTGGTGGATCAAGCCTGCCTTTTAGTTACACAAAGCCACGTTTTGTGCAACATTACAACCTTGCAGCTGCCAGCGTCCTAACAAACAATGACTTCATTTGTTGATAAGGAGGATGTAAGGCCCCTGCACAGCATCTTTGTTTGCTCCTCCCCATCAACACCAGGGTCACAATAGCTGAGTGATGGAGAGAAACTGAGGGAGAAGAGAAATGCTGCTGAGTATGGCTATCACTATAGAACAGGGAGTTAATGTTAGGATTACCAGGTTAAAAAACAACAAAATATGAACAAAGAAAACTAATGCAGCCGCCATCTAAAATCAGTAAGTTGCAATACTTTCAAAGTGCATATAAACATTAAGAACAAATATTAAGTCCTTTTGAGTTACAAAACCAAAAAGCATGCTGTAAATGAGGACCAGAAAGTGTTAGAATTCCTTATAAAACCTGTTACAGGTCAGTGGCAGCAGTGGTAAACTAGTCCCTGTGATTCCCTTTAGGAAACAAGCCTTTCCAAAAATAAATTAAAACTCTGACTGCAGTGACTGTTGTCATTCTGATGCACAGGATTTCCCACAGACATCAATGGTCTCTATGGTCATTATAGCTGTCAGCACACATTGACAGTGTTCCAAAATGCTACATATGCCAATGCACTATGCTGCCATCACAGAGCTCAGCGATAAATGCTGTGGATCAAAGGCAGCAATTAGTTGGGTTACAGAAAATGTAGAAATCATGGGTGGAGATGCGATCACCCACACAAGACAATGTCTGTGAAGCCTGACAGGATAAATAAATTGAATTATGTGAATTGTACCCCTTCAATAAGGAGTTAAAGTAACCCTATTTACAAAATTAGAGACATTCTGAAAACTGGTACCAAAAAAAATAAATAAAAAAAAAATCAATGTATTGATGTAACATACCAAGCCACAGCCTAAGTGCCCTGGAGGTTCAGAAAAATACTTCTGTTTTTATTCACAGCAGGAGAATATGTAAACGAGAATTTGAGAACATTTGATATAATTTGGGATAAAATATATTAATTCATGCATTGGCCAAAATGTGACCTGAATAAAATACTTAAAATGACTGTTAATAAGAATATTATAGCAAGCATGAGTATAGAGGCGGATGGTCTAACAAGGCCTTCCATTATCTGGGGCAAGGTTACATAAAATTTAATCGCACTCCGGAGTCCGTCTACATCACACGTTTGTCACAAGAACCAGCTCAGTGCATGTGTTGTCATGCTTAAGAGAACCAGTCACAACTAGGCTTGTGTAATAGTCTAAATCAAGGCTTTTCAAGGCTTTTCAACTGGGGTTCCATGAGAAGTTCAATCTGCCACATTCTACTCATGAATCGCAGGCAGTTGATGAGTAGATCGCATCCCCACATTTCCCGCACATGCAGAGCAGCGCAGGAAAGTAATAGTAACTAAAACATATAAAATTAAGTGTAACAATCTAAAAAATAATAAAATCCAAAGTGCTATAATGGAACCTCCTAACTAAAAAGTTGTTCCACTTGAAGTTAACCACGTCAGCCCCGGAAGGATTTACCCTCTTCCTGACCAGGCCATTTTTTGCGATACGGCACTGTGTTGCTATAAATGGCAAATGCGCGGTCATGCGACATTGTACACAAACTAAATTTATGTCCTTTTTTTCCCACAAATGGTTTTCTCTTGGTGGTATTTGATCACCTCTGCAGTTTTTATTTTTTGCCTGCGCTAAAAAAAAAAAAGGCCAACAACTTTGAAAAAAAAAAGAAGAAAAAATGTCTTCATCAGTTTAGGCCAATGTATTCTTCTACATATTTTTGGGAAAAAATATTGCAATAAGCGAATATTGATTGGTTATAGCGTCTACAAAATAGGGGATAGATTTATGGCATTTTTTTTATAATTTTTTTTTTACTAGTAATGGAGGTGATCCGCAAAAAATCGCTGGACTGCGACATTGCTGCAGACAGATCGGACACTTTTTTGGAACCATTGACATTTATACAGCGACCAGTGCCACAGTGGGCAAAAAAGTATTTAGTCAGCCACCAATTGTGCAAGTTCTCCCACTTAAAAAGATGAGAGGCCTGTAATTGTCATCATAGGTATACCTCAACTATGAGAGACAAAATGTGGAAACAAATCCAGACAATCAAATTGTCTGATTTTTGAAAGAATTTATTTGCAAATTATGGTAGAAAATACTGTATTTATTGGCGTATAACACTCACTTTTTCACTATGAAAATCTGGTGCAAAAAGTGTGTGCTTGTTATACGCCAATACTTCAATTTTAGCTGTCTCGGAGGGGACAGGGAGGGGTGCCGGACAAGTGCCGTCCGATTACATACAGTGAGAATCTCCTGTTTACTTGGCAGCCTCTGTAATAGGAAGTCCCGTCTCCTGGGAAGCCACTGGACCATTGTTCTGTCTATCATAGGAGATTCTGTATGTATGTAATTTGTCCACGCTCGTCCCGCCCCCTCCGTGTCCCCTCTAGGCTGCAGATGGGCATCGATCAGGCTGCACTGATGGCAATAGTGAGGCTGCTGCATTGACGGCAATGGTGAGGCTGCTGCTGCATTGATGGCAATGGCATGGCTGCTGCATTGATGGCAATGGTGAGGCTGCTGCATTGATGGCAATGGCATGGCTGCTGCATTGATGGCAATGGTGAGGCTGCTGCATTAATAGCACTTGATGAGGCTGCATTGATGGCACTTGATGAGGCTGCATTGATGGCAATGGTGAGGCTGCAGATGGGCACTGACCCTTATTTTGCTTCAAAGTTCCTTATTTAAAATTTAAGTTTTTTTCCTGAAACTTCCCTCTTAAAATGAATGTGCGTGTTATACGCCTGTGCGTGTTATACGCCGATAAATACGGTAAGTATTTTGTCAATATCAAAAGTTCATCTCAATACTTTGTTATATATCCTTTGTTGGCAATGACAGAGGTCAAATGTTTTCTGTAATGCCCCGTGCACACGGACGGATTTTCCGACGGAAAATGTGTGATAGGACCTTGTTGTTGTTGAAAATGTGTGATAGGACCGTCGGAAAAAATCCTAGGATTTTGTTGTTGGAATGTCTGATCAATGTTCGACCGTGTGTACGGGGCATTAGTCTTCACAAGGTTGTCACACACTGTTGCTGGTATGTTGGCCCATTCCTCCATACAGATCTCCTCTAGAGCAGTGATGTTTTGGCGCTGTCGCTGGGCAACACGGACTTTCAATTCCCTCCAAAGGTTTTCTATGGGGTTGAGACTCGGAGACTAGCTAGGCCACCCTAGGACACATTTAACCCCTGCAGCGCCCCCTGGTTAACCGCTTCACTGCCAGTCACATTTACAGTGTAATCAATGCATTTTTAATCGCACTGATCGCTGTATAAATGTGAATGATCCCAAAATAGCGCCAAACGTGTCTGATCTGTCCGCCATAATGTTGCAGTAATGATAAAAAAAAAAAAAAAAAAAAAACGCAGATCGCCGCCATTACTAGTTAAAAAAAAATTATTAATAAAAATGCCATAAAACTAACCCTCTATTTTGAAGACGCTATAATCTATTGCGATTTGTTTTACCAAAAATATGTAGAAGAATACGTATTGGCCTAAACTGAGGAAAAAAAGTGTTTTTTTAATATATATTTTTTGGGGATATTTATGACAAAAAGTAAAGAATATAGCTTTTTTTCAAAATTGTCGCTTTTTTTGTTTATAGCGCAAAAAATAAAAACCGCAGAGGTGATCAAATACCACCAAAAGAAAGCTCTATTTGTGGGGAAAAAAGGACGTAAATTTTGTTTGGGAGCCACGTCGCACGATTGTCAGTTAAAGCGACACAGTGGGGAATCGCAAAAAGTGCTCTGGTCTTTGGCCAGCCAAATGGTCCGGGGCTTAAGTGGTTTAGAATGTTTGGTGAATGGCACATTCACTTCCTTATAATTTTAACCCCACGTGTTGTTTGTAATGATCAAGGCACACATGATCAGAAGGATTATGAGACAACTGGGACGTCCTGATGCAGTCTAATGGAGCAGAGGGCAACAACAAAACAATACGAAGCCCACAAACCAGAAAGAAACTGGGGGTAAACTGCAGTTCAAAAGCTGCTTGGAGAACCTTAAACCAACCTGGCAAAACTTAGAGAACGTGTGTAGGCAGGTGCAGTCTGTATGCTCCACTGCAGGTGCCGCTCAACTACAGTGGCAATGCAGATAGGGGATAAAGTTGAGAGGAACTTGGTTCCTCTATGATTTCCTCAGTCACAGCAGGGCAGGATGATGGTGGATGATTGTGCCACATGTGACTCTTGTGGCCATCTTGGGTCAGGCAGAGTCTATGTAAAACTCCAGCTTCCGGCCTTGGCGCGTTTTATTCGAGTGGCTAGCATAGGAACAGGTTCCCGTCTGTCAGGGACAGTACTTGGATATAGGGAAAAGTTTGAGAAGTAGGGAAAGTTCAGGGACCACATCTATCTCTACCAGGAAGCTTCCCCCTTTGGGTGTGGACCAGCCAGGCCACATTCCACTCCTTGTGGCAGATGCTGTTGGCATCTTCAGGTCTTCAGACCACTGTTCTACCACTACTATAGTTTGTAAGTGGCTTCAGATGCATTTGCAGATGCTGGGCCTGTATGTACTTGTTGAACTTTTCTACAATATAATTTGCCAAATTTGGACTGTGTGCTTACTGCCCGCCACACCACTCTGCACCTAGCCCACGCGCGCAAACAGAAGACCAGTTGGCAGCCTTGTAAATCTGGGACACAGATGCCTGAGGCTGAAAAGGTTATAAGGCACCTACTTATCTAGTGGAGTATGCCTTAACAGGAAAAGGTGGAACCTTATCTTTAAGCCTATGGACTTGAATAATTAGCGGCATAAACCATCCAGAAATTGTGGAATGAGAGGGCTGTCCCCTATGGGGACCCTCAGGAATGACAAAGAGGTAGTAATTAAGCCTGAAGGAAGATGTGGATGAGTGAAACTCACACAAACTTGTGCCACATCCAAACAATGGAGGATATCTCCTTGGGATGTAATAGAGCATGTCAGAAGGATAAAAATACAATGTTCTAGTTATGGTGAAAGGAAAAAACCAAAAATGAATGGATAAAAAGGAATTAATGCTGAGTGAAATGGGTTTGCTTTTCTAAAAGGTGAAAAGACATCTTTTCAACTAGGACACTAGGAAAAAAACTGTATGATGGGAGTTGGAAGGGAAATATACTGGCTGAATAGCAGCTTTTGTTTGCCATTGTACATTTTCCTGTAGATGGCAGTATACCCTAGTTGTATCAGAATCTTTCTGACCCTGTGTCACCTAATGAAGGATTATGAAATTGAATTACTAGCTGTAGTTGATAAAGAATATGCAACACCTGCTTCCTGTTAGGTACAGTGCCTTGAAAAAGTATTCACACCCCTTGAAATTTTCCACATTTTGTCATGTTACAACCTAAAATGTAACTGTATTTTATTGGGATTTTATGTGATAAACCAACAAATGGCACATAATTGTTAAGTGGAAATGATAAATGGTTTTCCAAAATATTTGACAAATATATATGTGAAAAGTGTGGCGTGCATTTGTATTCAGCCCCCCTGAGTCAGTACTTTGTAAAACCACCTTTTCGCTGCAATTACGACAGCAAGTCTTTTTGGGTATGTCTCTACCAGCTTTGCACATCTAGGAGAGTGAAATTTTTGCCCATTCTTCTTTGCAAAATAGCTCAAGCTCTGTCAGATTGGATGGAGACCATCTATGAACAACAAGTTTTGCCACAGATTTTCAATTGGATTTAAGTCTGGACTTTGACTGGGCCATTCTAACACATTAATATGCTTTAATCCAAACCATTCCATTGTAGCTCCGGCTGTATGTTTAGGGTCATTGTCCTGCTGAAAGGTGAACCTCCGCCCCAGTTTCAAGTCTTTTGCAGACTCACAGGTTTTTTTCTAAGATTGCCCTGTATTTGGCTCCATCCATCTTCCCATCAACTCTGACCAGCTTCCCTGTCCCTGCTGAAGAAAAGCATCCCCACAACATGATGCTGAACCCCCATGTTTCATGGTGTGTCCAGGGTGATGTGCGATGTTAGTTTTCCACCACACATAGCGTTTTACTTACTTAGGCCAAAAGGTTCAATTTTGGTTTCATTTGACCAGAACACCTTCTTCCACATTTATGCTGCGTCACCCACATGGCTTCTCGCAAATTACAAACGGGACATCTTATGGCTTTCTTTCAACAATGGCTTTCTTTTTGCCACTCTTCCATAAAGGCCAGATTTGTGGAGTGCACAACTACTAGTTGTCCTGTGGCCAGATTCTCCTATCTGAGCTGTGATCTCTGCAGTTCCTCCAGAGTTACCTCTTGGCTGCTTCTGATTATTGCTCTCCTTGCCCGGCCTGTCAGTTTAGGTGGACGGTCATGACTTGGTAGGTTTGCAGTTGTGCCATACTCTTTCCATTTTCGAATGATGGGTTGAACAGTGCTCCGTGAGATGTTAAAAGCTTGGGATATTTTTTTTTATAACCTTACCCAGTTTGAAATTTCTCCACAACTTTATCCCTGACCTGTCTGTGTGTTCCTTGGCCTTCATGATACTGTTTGCTCACTAAGGTTCTCTAACAAACCTCCGAGGGCTTCACAGAACAGCTGTTTTTATACTGAGAGTAAATTACACACAGGTTGACTCTATTTACTAATTAGGTGACTTCTGAAGGCAATTGGTTTTGCTAGATTTTAGTTAGTGGTATCAGAGTAAATGGGGCTGAATACAAATGCACGCCACACTTTTCAGATATTTAATTTGTAAAACATTTTGAAAACCATTTATCATTTTCCTTCCACTTCCCAATTATGTGCCACTTTGTGTTGGTCTATCACATAAAATCCTAATAAAATACACTTACGTTTTTTGCTATAACATGACAAAATATGGAAAATTTCAATGCGGTATGAATACTTTTTCAAGGCACTGTACATAAGTAGACAGTGCCAAATATCCAGTAATCTTACACCAGAACAACTGAAGACTTCATCTGTCAGAGGCACCAACTGTTGAAATAAGCAACCAGGGCTCATTATCATTTGGCCAATTTCAAACACAGCTAAGTAAATTACTTTCATTCTTTTTAAATAAATCTCATTTAAATAAATGTACAGCTTGATACTGTAGGTTTTACTCGGTCTTTTTTTTTTCACACAGACCTACAAGTGTAACCCTGTATATATTAAATAATTAAAATGCCTAATAATGCTTACTGTAGATCAAATTAATTTATTTATTTCTGAATAACCAGGGGACCAAATAACACTGTAAAAAAACTGACAGGTAGATTTTGGAAACCCTACCTGCACAATAGCAGGCTAAGTAGCCATATTCCTAACAATTGCAGGACTTCACAGGTTTTAATTTTATACACAAAATAGGTCAGAAAAGAAACAAAACTCAGGGGCAGCTAGACTGTATCCCTAGGTGTTTCCATGCTAAATGTTTCAGGGTGAAAAAGATGTACCTTTGGCATTACCACCTGTGCTGTCACTCTGATGTTCTGTCTTTGTAGCTACTGAAGAGACATCTGTAGAGCTTGGACTCTCCATCACTGGGCAGATGATAAACCAACGCTTCCCAGTATGCAAGACTAGAAAATACAAATGCAGAGATGCTTAGTTATCTACATCAATGTGAATTAAAAGCTAGCTGTGAGGAATGGGATGTTGCTCTCATACCGTTTTGCTGGTAAACTGGTGTCCTTATTGGGGTATGCTGATTTTCCTTTTAAAAATTTAAAAACAAGTGTTAAGTTGTCTCACTCAATGCGGGAACAACAATCTCATAAAACAATCTGATTAGTGTCAAAAGCTAACAATCACTAAAATTATTCTCATTTTACAAAGGGCTGAAACAGGGAAAATCATTCAGTGTCTTCTTATTGCTCACAAGCTCCAGCAACAAGATCTCTCTGCAGAAGTTCTAAGCTCAACGCCGACAACCATTGCGAAGACAAGCAAGGAGATGTCTTTACTATAGCTGCATTTTCAGTAATGTAAATGTAAAATAAGAATCCAGAGAAGCAAGTGCATGGCCACATAGTGGCTGCAAGTGTAACTATAGTGAGCATGACCCAGCCAGTTCAGCCCAACAACAGCCTGGGCCACCAAAAAGTGATTTGAGGACTCTAGCCATGGTCTGCAGGAGACTGTCAGAGAAGGGGGTGTCTATTGTAGCAAAGTTGATTTTTGTTTAATACATTTTGAAATACTGGGCTACAGAATTAAAAAAAAAAAAATGGAGGTCAGAATTTAAGCCCGGTCGATGTCTCATGTTTTTTCTATAGTCCCATACTCGCCACCACACTAGAGTGCACTCTGCTGGTATAAATGAGACAGTCACACCCCAATCATACGCAACTTCAACACAAATTTTTATTGAAGGGCAGGAGGTATGTATGGCCAGTTCTGAATATGCATTACTAAAAGCAATAAATCTCTGGTGCCAATTGCACTACATAGTCCTATAGTTAGGACACCTCATGCATTTGTTATACCAGTGATGGATCTGTACTTCCAGCCCTATAATACCCCAACATCTCCATTGTCTAGCTAGCCTTAGAAATGCAATATTGGGATCAAATGTCATAGCCACACAAGGCATGCCAATGATAAAAGCAGAAAGACAGCTTGTCCACTTTGCGCCAGTTCACCCAGAAACAAGTGTAGAGAAAATGTTCACCATTATTCTACTAGCAGTTTGGGTCTCAGTGTACATAAATAGTTAACCTCCTTCCTCGATCCACTGATCTTTACTGTGTGGAGATACTTTGAGCTGCACAGCCTTGCTTCAGAAAGAAACGCCTCCAGGTCCTCTTGTACATGTGTGCAGCGGCTGCAGCCCCGGCCCCATACACTGCAGGATTGCTGGAGATTGGAATGAATGGGGCTTCAGTGCACTTGCACAGAATGGAGACCTTGAGTGGCCACTATCTGAAGCAAGGCTGTGTAGCTTTGCTGGATCGAGGATGAAGGAAATTCTTTCTCTAGGTGGGCTGCACTCAGGGGAGTGGGGGCATGCCTTAAAGTGGGAGTCCAGCGATCAATCTTTTTTTTTTTTTTTTTTTAGGTCATTGAGACACTTTGCTAGTCCCAAAATAATACTCAGTTTGGGTGTAATATTTCCGCCTCTGTCTGTTTTCGTACTGAAGAATAACTTAAAAAATGTGTTGCTGGCTGTTTCCATCTTGCTTGTGGGCATGTGAAGCCCACAAGCATTGATTTCCTGGATGCGGTGAATGCTGTTCATTCACAGCTTGTTCACAAGCATGATCATTATTCCCGCACTGAATCTTGGGAAGCCTGACACTAAGCTCCCAGGAGACTGTGCGGCGCCGGGGAAAGGCAATAAACACGCCTACTCCCATGGGAGGAGAGACAGGAAGTGCCACAATAAAGTACAATATAAAGGCAATTACAGCGATAATTTTTTTTTCGTGCGGCATTTGAGCATCTATGCAATTAACTGAAGGGGGTAAGGTTAAGTTAAAAATTTGAGTGGAACCCCGCTTTAAAGGACATGTACCAAAGATACAATTGTCTTGTACTGTCTGACATATAGATTATCACTCTGTAATATACTTTTCCGCTAACTTTTTCAAATACTGTGATAAATGCACCATATTTAGATAAACATGTGACAATCTCAATAGTCAACAGCTGCCAAAATGGACAATTCATGCAGACAATTGCATACAAGCTATGCAGAGAGAAGTTGGATTAGTTATCTTTGGTTATTTAACACAGGACTTCTAAAATGTATTAACCTAATCTACATGACATGATGTTATGAATATTTTTGGGTGATTGTATAGCAAAGATTTTTGTTAATTGTTACATTTTAAGACCATGGGGGTTATTTATGAAAGGCAAATCCACTTTGCACTACAAGTGCAAACTACAAGTGGAAAGTGCACTTGAAATTGAACTTGGAAGTGTAGTCGCTGTAAATCTGAGGGGTAGATCTGAAGTGAGGGGAAGCTCTGCTGATTTTATTATTTAATCATGTGCAAGCTAAAATGCTGTTTTTTATTTTCCTCGCATGTCCCCCTCGGATCTACAGTGACTGCACTTCCAAGTGCACTTTCAGTGCAATTTCAAGTGCACTTTGCACTTGTAGTGCTAAGTGGATTTGCCTTTCGTAAATAACCCCCCAAGTGCTGTTTTAGAAGCTAAGCCTCTGCCACTGATATGCAAATTAACCAGTCGGACTAGTTTAAGTCAGGTTAAAGGATATGATGTACAGGAAGTATGGGCGAGGGGATTAGGACTTTTGAACAAGCATGTGGGCAGACAAAGGACAGAGTTGTTCTTGAAGACAGAGACAAGAGCTGATCTGAGGGCTTTGGAGAAAGCCGATGGACTCCATCAATGGAAAGCCCAAGTTGAGTAGCTGTTTAGTATACTTATTGAATACATATTGTACATGTTTATTTGGTAGGAAGATAGTCAGCTTGTGCATTTTAAGGGCATATTTTGTTATACTTTGCATGCTATGAATTGTGTTTTCTGCAGTTGTATGTGCAGCTTTTCTTTTTAGTAAAAGTATTAATACACTACAGAGGTCTAAGCTTCCTTGGGTTTTACTGCAAGAACCTTTAAAAGACACCAAGCAAAACACCCATTCAGCTTTGTGAAGCAAGAAATGTGTAAGGACATTACTCTTGATATATGTTGTAAAAACCCATCCTGCCCACTGTTTCTTTGGCACTTTAAAGACCAAACTGACAAGACTACCCAGTGCTGGCAGTTCTTAATAATCACGTCTTTCCACAGGCAGCCTGAGGGCAACGTGAAATCAAAAGTAAGCTATGCAATATGTGGATATTTAAATATATAATACATATTTAATTTTAAATTAAATAGAATATTGTTTAATTTTTTTTTTTTTTTAATTCCATGATAATGCCTTGTCCTCTTTAAATATGTGGAGAATATGAACATTCATAAAAAATATTAAATTATTCATATATAGTTTTTCTGCAGATATTGCCTCCTTTCACATACCCATAAAAGTATTTATGGGCACGTGAAAGGAGGCAATAGCAATAGACTCAATAATGACACACAAAGTCTTGCACTGGTCAAGTTTTACTTGACGTGTACTGTACATCCACTGTATAGTACATTTACCCATTAAGAAGTAATTGGAAGCATCAATATTTTTCTCTAATCACCTCTGCCCTATCACCAAGGATACATAATAATGGATGAAAAAAATACAACCTGCCAGCAATGTGGATCTTCACTGGTTCACATATAGGACAGCTTGTACTGGATACTAGGGGATATATTACATGAACACTCTTGTCATACAATAAACAAGTGATCATCTCTACCTGCTCACAGATGGTTTTATTTAGCTATTTTTACAAAGTTATAGGTACACTGTAGCTGGTATATTTTGCAATGCATCAGAGAGATGGGTCGAGCAGCCATATTTTAGGCAGGCAAAAAAATACATGTCTTGCTTTTTTACCTACGGCAGTAAATGTCTTATAAAAGATTTTGTAGTGTGCATTTAAGATGACCATCACTGTTATTCATTACATGTCCCTGCCTTTGCAGTCCAACTTTGAATAAATAACCCTGCAATAAAAGTAATTTATGCAGCTGAGAAGCAGATGTTGACAGCCGGGGGTGGACAGCAGTCAATTTGCAATTTGCTTAGAGCAACAGATCTTGTTTCACAGGGTGTTCTGGGTAATCCAGAAGGAAAGGCACTGAGCATCCCAAATAGGATGTGTGTACTGTACCTCCCTCATTTCTGCCTTGAAGGAGTCAGCCTGTTGAGGACTTGCCCCTTGATCGGAGCTTCTCTCTCCTTCAGTGTCTTCGCTCAGCATGTCCTCTGCCTTGTCGATGACATCCTTCATCTGCTCAATGAAAATCTCTTTCTCTATCTGCAGTATGAATTCATTTTCCACCTGGAAGCATATAGATATGTTAATTCACAGCACAGTCTTGCCGCATCCACAAAGCATAATATCAGAATGGCAATGCTAAGCGCTCTCAAATAATATACAGTTGCATCCCCTACCTTCGGTTTATTAAAACTGAAAACTTGGAACCCATCATCCTATTACAAGGGAAGACAGATTCTGCTAAAAAAAAATTTAATTGCACTCGTTCATATCGCGACTTCTTCAAATAACCACATTAGCCCATTGTAAGACACTTCAAAGGCCATCAGAACAAGCTAATGTAAATAGAGAATATAATAGATGGCTTTACGGTTATATGGGTAAGTATGGATGGTTATACAGACCCCAGGTTTTAGCTAGTGATGTAACCAGACAGTACTGTATTTAGAAATCATCCTGCCTTATGCACATTTGAACGATGCACCCTTTTATATTTTCCATATTCGTCACCATGTTATATATTTAAAAATGTAAACCCTAAAGCTGAACCACTAAATAAACAGATGAAATACATATATGGGAACAGTTTTACTTGTCAAGGGATTTGTATTTCTGTCCATCCAGTTCTGAGATTTACATAGCTTTGTGACATTGTACAGCCCTGTATGGCAGAGCCAGAGACCTGATTTTTTTTTTCTTGCAGCAGGTTAGGTTACATTTGCAGCCAGTGGCTGGGTTGCATAAGGAGAAGCTGCAGACTGATGAGCTAGTCATTCTTTCCTCCCATCTGCATGTTCTTTAGTAGCACATGAGCACTGGAGCCCAACTGACTGACTACTTGTGCGGCTTCTTCCTCTCTCACTCTGAGCTCTGCTGTACAGGGACTTACAATAGACTTGTGCTTAGAAATTAATGTTTCTCAATAATGCATCATTGAACGTGTTTTTTATACCTACCTATAGTTCAGCTTTAAAACCAAGAGTGGCAAATCTACAGTAGAGTGCTTTACATACAAAGCTCTCAATGAAAGAATGGTTATATGAAAATTGTTTTATAGAGTCCTGTTACTCTATGTAGCACAGTTCCACTATTAATTTACCAAATTAATAGGATGTACATGCAAAAAAGGCATGAGCAAAGTTATTTAATGCTGCCTCTGCATACTCTACTGCCATGGGCAGAGTCATATGACGGTCTTATAGTAAATATGGCCTGTTATTTGAGCATAACTAGCTACATGTGCTCCAAATCTTCGCAAAATACATATGGGGAATATAACTGATTTCCTTGACACTAAAATTATGTGTGCTCAAAGCTTTGCACCAATGCTTCCACACCAGTACCCATTGCACTCATTTTCAGAAGGCAAAACCATCTATAGGTCTCTCTTTCTACATTGCTGGATGGGTGGGTCTTGTCAATCTTGGCACTCTATTCTAAAAGGAGACTACAATGTTCTACATGCCTGACAAAAATGGTTTACAGCTTTAAAATATTAAATTTCTGTATATAAACACATCTTTTCGCATATATCCTGCTGGGATCTGAGAATTGCTGGGAGGAGCACAGAAGAATTTCTTTCCTTCATTTTTAACTAAATCTGCTAATGGGTTGCAAGGCACATATCACGAAAAGGCCCCGATTGTTCCTAACCTTCCACAGTCTTCAATATCCTCTGGAGGCAACTAAATGCAAAATTTCACAAATAATGCAAATCACTAGATGAATATTAACTTGACAACCCCCCCACCCCACTTGCCTTACCATATATGTAGCAATCTCCTCTGGTGCATCGCCATCCAAGTCAAATTTGAAAGTAACCATTTTGTGGTTGTGTGTTTCCAGCTGGCATTCTACCATCTTGTCTCCAGTGTTGCACACCTGCAGGAAATGGTGATGTTACATCACGATGTAATGCCATCTGTATACAAGTATTAACCCCAAAAATGAGCTTGGGCTTACATTAAGAATTGTTAGTTTAGGCTTATTGGTCTTTTCCTGGCGGGAGCGAGTCCGCGATGACCTCCTATGATGTTTCTTGGATGGTTTTCCATCAGGTTTACCGCCAGGTATACCCTCGTATCCATCACTCATTTCTCTACCAGAGGCAGCATCAGAACCTATGTAACTAAGTAACAGTACAAATAAGAGTTAACACTATAGGCTCTATTCAGAATGCTTTAATTTAACACAAGAATAAGGATCTGTTTTATTTTTTAGATTTACAAATAGTCATTAAGTTTATTGATATAGGCCCCTGTGTTTTTTTCCACAACTTACGCAGAGTACAGATACTTTGAAAATTTGAACATCTCAATGTATGTATTGTGAAAATTCTCTCTGAGAAATGGAAAGAGTAAAGACTGATTGTTAATTGGTTCATGGCAGTGAATGAAGGTGACAACAGCTACTGTTCTCATGAATCCTAGGGTGTAATTGTGTTTCAAAAAAAAAAAAAAATTGAAAAAAAAGGGAAGGGGAAGCAGAAGGGTGGTCCATGACTCACTGGGCTAGCCTAGTTTATCCAGCAGAGTATTAAGGTCCTACTCACAAATAAAGGTTGTGCCACCTTCCTTCTGTGGCAACAACCAGCACAGCATATTGTTGGGTTCATTATCTAGGAATGGGTGAAAATGGTGAAATTGTGCTTTCCAGATTTACAGGAATCATAAGGCTGGGTTCACACATGTCCAGCTGTGGTTTGCAGTCCGGAGTGTTTCTGTTCACCAGTTCAGGTGCAAATTTTTGCATGAATTTGCACCTGAACCCAGACCCTAAAACGCACAGGACCCTTTTCAAATCTGCACCGGACATGTGTAAACCGGCTCCATTGAGAGCTGGTCACATTTATATGTTATGCGAACCCAGCCTAAAGATCAAGTAGTATGCTTGTTAGTTTCTCAATATTTCCTTTTGGTTGCAAGCAGTGTTTGAGGCTTCGATAGCAGGATAAAGTCACTGAGGTTGATTTACTAAAACTGGAGAGTGCAAAATCTGATGCTGCTGTGAATGGTAGCCAATCAGCTTCTAACTTCATTTTATTCATTTAAGCTTTGACAAAAAACTTGGAAGCTGATTGGTTTCTATGCAGAGCTGCACCAGATTTTGCACGCTCCACTTTTAGTAAATCAACCCCACTATGTAACAAAGCTACCCAAGAGTCTTAATAAATGAATTGTAAACCGGGTTTTCATGAGCGCGAAAATTTTTGTTTAGAAGGTCGCAGCCATGTCCACTTTCTATGCAGGACATCTACTGTTGTGCAACCTCTGAACCGCTTGTTTAGGTGATCAAGACTTCTATAGGAGAGCCTGGCAGAGACCAAGTCAGATACCCTCAGTATTCATAATATTCAAAAAAATTTCAGGGATGTCTAAACCTGGGAGGGACAGGAGATATGAAAGTTTAGTAGTAATGAAAAAGTTACGTTAAACTTAACGGTAACGGTATTTCTACAAACCTTCTAGGACGGCACACCTGAGACATGAGGGCTCCTCCCTACAGGAAACACAATCAATTGTCAGCTTGTTATAAGTCCCCACCCTTCCCCTTGATCCCCAGTTTGTAATAAAGTAACCCCGAACCAGTTCACAAGGAGAATCACTCTACATAGGTACTCACCACCTAGTGTTCAGCTAATTTTTCTCTCCACATAGGGCGGGAAGTAGGCCTGCAGTCCTGGAAGGTTCGTAGAAATACCATTACAGGTAAGTCTAATGTAGGTTTTCTCCCATCACCATCCAGGACGGCACACCTGAGAGGACAATCAAGTAAACACAGGCCTACCTTCAGGGTGGGACCACAGCTTGTTGGACCTTCCGGCCGAAGGCCAAGTCTTGCTGTGACAACACTTCTACGCACTAGTGGTTCAGGAACATATCCTGACTGGATCAGGTGGCCGAGCTGCAGGATTTGTTCCCAGAAGGTTCCTGCTTTTTCCGCCCAGGAAGTTACTAGTGACCTGGTTGAATGGGCCTTAACCTTTGTTGGTGCTGGAACTCCAGAACTCTCATAAGCCAGGGAGATAGCTCCCCTGATCTATCTGGAGACTGAGGCTTTAGAAGCCTGAAGTCCCTTCCTTGGCCCAGCGTACAAAACTAGTAGGCGATTGGATCTCCTAAACGCTTTTGTTCTCTGTAAATAGGTAAGGAGACACCTTCTTTACATCCAGACGACAATGAAATATATTTACTTTCTCGTCTTTTGGTTTATCACAAAAATACGGCAATGTTATATCTTGCGTCCTATTAAATAAGGATTCTACCTTTGGGAGATACAAAGGGTCTGGCCTGAGGGTGACGATCTGGCTGTATCAAAAAGTCTTCCTTCATGGACAGCCCTTGCAGGTTCCCAACCCTCCTGGCTTTGGTAATTGCTAACAGAAATGATATTTTTAAGGTTATAAACTTAAAGGGAACCTCCTCTATAGGTTCAAATGGGTGTTTAGATAACACCTCTAACACCCTTGTCAAGTCCCATGGTGGGAAACTGCCTTTGGAGAAAGGGGAACTCTGGTCACCAAAAAACGTTTATTGAGGTCTTCCTTTGCCAGTGTTGTATCAAGATAGACCGAGAGGGCCGTTATCTGAACCCGAAGGGTGCTGACCACTAGGCCCTTGTCTACTCTGTCCTGGGGAAACTCCAGGATAACTGGAACAGTGGTGGAGGTCATCTGTTTTTCTTTTCCCCAGAAACAGAAAGTCTAAAAAGATTTACTCAAAAATTTGGTAGTCACTGGTTTTTCTGCTCAGGAGGGTACTTATCACTCTTTCTGAGCAGCCTTTACGTTTTAGGATCTGGCGCTCACTAACCAGGCCCGTCAGCTGGAAAAATTATGGCCTTGGGTATAGTACTGGCCCCTGCCTGAGAAGATCCGGCCTGTTCAGGAGCTTCCATGTCCCTGCCATGGATCTTAAGCTTGTGAACCAAGCTCTCCTTGGCCACCAGGGTGCTATCAGGAGGAGCTGGCCGGGGACTGGCTAAGCTTCTGAAGGACCCACGGAATCAGTGTTAGAGGTGGGAAGGCATATGCCAACCTGCACTGCCAGGTCTGAGTTAGATCCATTTCCGGATTTCCGAAGCACTGCACCAGGGTTTGAAATACCTTGGGGTTCAGTTTCCATTCCGCCCGCCAGCTGATGGCTGAGGAAGTCCGCCTCGGTGTTGCTTGTCCCCTTTATGTGGACAGCTGATATGGAGAGAACTTTTCCCTTGGCCCAGTCCAGGATCTCCTTGAATAATTCTAGAAAGGGTCCAGACCTGGTGCCTCCCTGGTGACTCAAGTAGGCTATGACAGTGGCGTTGTCGGAGCTTACATGAACCTCCTTGCTCATTATGCTTTCTTGAAAGGCTTTCAGGGTTTCCCCCACTGCTTTGAGCTCCCTGTAGTTGGGTGACATCCGACCTAGTGAGCTGTTCCATTGAACTTGGGCTTTCTCCTTTCCTAGGTGGGCCCCCCACCCCCAGGAACTAGGATTGGTGGTAACCCATGGTCTGCCTCCCTTTAGGTTTTTGGGTACTGTCTACCACTCTAGGGAGGACAGGACATGAGGGGTGAATAATATCTCCTGATCCAGGGACTCCCTCTTTTTTGTCCCAGCAGGACAGGAAGACGAGGTGAAGGACTCTTGAGTGAAGTTGCGCCCAGACTATGGCCGGTATACTTGCCAACATCAGACCTAGGGTTCTTAGCACCTCCCTTCTGGAGTATGACAGGGTTTTTTTATCAAGTCCCCCACTGATGAAGCTAGTTTTGCCACTTTGTCCTTTGGCAAGAAGAGCTTCTGTAGTCTGGTGTCCACTATGTAGCCTAGGAAGGTCTTCACCTGTTCTGGTTTGAGGGAGGATTTTTCCATGCTGACTATCCAACCCAGGTTTTCCAGAACCTACATTACCTTGTTGGTATCTGATCTGACCTGGGTGACTGATGGTCTGGAGATCAGTAGGTCGTCCAGGTACGGAATCAGAGATATACCCTGGAGATGCAGAAAGGCTACTACTTCTGCTAGGATTTTTGTAAAAATCCTTGGGCTCGCTGTTAACCCAAATGGGAGGGCTCTGAACTCCCAGTGAAAAATCTCCCCTCCGATGACTACTGCGAACCTCAAGAATGCCTGATGATCCACGTTAATTGGCACATGCAGGTAGGCATCCTTAAGGTCCAGTGTCGTCATGAAGTACTCCTTCATGAGGTTTTTGTGTACGGAGCAGATACTCTCCATAGTAAACTTTTTGTATTCCAGGTACTTATTCAGATTTCTTAAGTTTACTATCATCCGATACTTTCCTGACGGCTTGCGAACAATGAATACATGGGAGTAGAATCCTTGGTATTGTTTTTTTTTGGTACTGGTACCACCACCTGCTGTTCTACTAATTCCTGGATACCATCAAGAAGGGATGATCTTTTCAGGGCATCCCTGGGGGGATGTGTAAGGGTGATTATAGAGGGGGGTTTTGTAGAAAATTCCAAGCGATAACCTTTTCGCATGATCTGGCAGATGTAAGTGCTGTCTGATATCTTTTCCCACTGAGGGATAAAGTAGGACAGCTGACCCCCCATCCTGATCGTAGCGTCACTTAGTTTAATTGGCACCGCCCTTGGGGGAGGAGAACAATAAATGGTTCTTTTGCCTTCCCCTACCATAACCCCACCTTCTAATGTGCTCTTTTTTGGCTCTATGCTGCGGTCACCCCTGGGGGTCCCAAAACATTTTCTTAACTTTTTCCTTCTTGGGATTTACTGGGAATTTTTTACCCTTTTCTGAGGACCTAGACAGAAAGTTGTCCAGGCCCTGGCCAAACAGCAATGAACCCTGAAAAGGAAGGCCACATAGTTTACCCTTTGATGTAACATCTCCTTCCCAGGTCTTAATCCAGAAAGCTCTTCTAGCTGTCCTTCACGTCTTCTTCCTGTCCTGCTGGGACAAAAAGAGGGAGTCCCTGGATCAGGAGATCTTATTCACCCCTCACGTCCTGTCCTCCCTAGAGTGGTAGACAGTACCCAAAAACCTAAAGGGAGGCAGATTAATGCTGCAGTTTTAGCTTACGCTCTTGCAGACTCGACTGCGGCATCTACAAAGTAAGCAACAGTTTCTCCTATCACTGATTGGGAGTCAAGGATGTCATCCGATTCAGATTCCCGGGACAGGTGTTTGGTCAGTTTCTCCACCCAGAAATCTGCATTCCTGGCTACACAGGCTGCTGCCACGACACTACCTGCCTGGAGTTTGCATGTTCTCCCTGTGCCTGCGTGGGTTTCCTCCGGGTACTCCGGTTTCCTCCCACACTCCAAAGACATGCTGGTAGGTTAATTGGATCCTGTCTAAAATTGTCCCTAGTATGTATGAATGTGAGTTAGGGACCTTAGATTGTAAGCTCCTTGAGGGTAGGGACTGATGTGAATGTACAATGTATATGTAAAGCGCTGCGTAAATTGACGGCGCTATATAAGTACCTGAAATAAATAAAATAAATAAATAAAGGCATAAGACTGGATCCATGGCTGATGTAATTAGCATCCCAAGACTTTTTAAGGAGGGATTCTGATCTACGGTCCATCAGATCCTTAATACTGCCTGCATCCTCAAAGGAGAGGTCAGACTGCTTGGTGACTTGAGACAGAGCAGCATCCAGTTTTGGGAGCTTAAAGAATGTCTCCCCTTCACCTTCTTTATAGGAAACCTCCTTTTCCAGGGTTTTTGTCTGACAATTTTCCTTTCAGGCTCCCTTCCATTCCTGTAGGATCAGATCCTTTAGGGATTGATGGAGTGGGAATTGCGCTGTATTGAGCCTTGCTCAGCTCCCTGTATATCTTTTCCTGTGCGGAGGTTACTCTAGGGGTTTCTGAAATCTCCTCAGTGGCATATATCGCCTGTAGGAGCCCATCCAGATCTTCCAGGGTAAAGAGGTGTCTTCTTGCATCCTCCTGTGTCTCGCTTAACTGGTCTGGATCCACCTCCCCATCTGAGCTGTGGTCTGACCTGACCTGGCTTTCTATTTTCCCCCATCCTCCTCTTCCTCCTCTACCTGAGCTAGAGGGAGTGACTGTGAGGGTGGGAGGAGAGCACTAGGCCCCCCTCTGGAGAGGCTCTCCTGGGAGGATGGGCCTTCGCTAGGGGCAAGCTCCCCTGGGTCTGGACCCTGGGCTGCTAACTGCCCGGCAGCTTCAAGGAAAGACTTGACTGTTGCCAGCATTTCCGTCTGCATAGATGAAAGAAACTTTTTCATCTATGCAGATGAATTTATTTATCTATTTTTATCAATACATTTATAGCAGAAGGGTTTTGAATGGGACTTTGGGAGTTTATCCTTACAGTATCCACATTTTTTTGAGGAGCTATGCCCTGTTGCGGCAGGAGGCTGTTCATCTGGGGCCTCCTGGGTTCCGCTGGGGAATTCTGTAAGACAGGAGATAGAGCATACATGTAATTTTACTCTGACTTCCACCTAACTGCTGGCTTGTACTAGGGAGGGGGAAGCCCAGCTGTTCTGGCTGGCCCAGGAATTCTCAGACCCCTAGAAGCCAGGACCTCTCACTCCCTTCCAAGGGGGGTTTCTACTCACCGGGCCCCGACCTGGATCTGCCCGCAGTTGTAGTCTCCTTCCCTTCCACTCCTGTTCCATGAGGTGGTTGGCTGGGTCCTGGGCTGCTGGTACTGCTTGCGGGGCTAGTACAGTGAGCCAACCGCTGTCTGCCTCCTTGCTCTGTCTCTCTACGCTGCTCTCCCAGCATTTTTTAGCACTTCAGGGTCGCGCTGTTTCTCCAACGCCACCCATTTCCTGTGATACGGCCGCGTACCAGAGTGAGGCTTGGAACACAGCACTTCCTGCAAAATGATTCCCGGAAATGAAGCGAGCAGCTGGTGGTGGCGTTTCATGCACATGCAGCGATGGCGCGCACTCCCTGCAGCCAGAATGCTGGTGCAGCCTTGAGGGCGACCTTTGAGAAGGACAAGCCTGCAGGTTAGTTCAGCCCTCCTCGGCCTCCCTAGAACCTGTCTCAACAGGGGACCATCCAACCCTCCCCAGTCATTTGGTCTTTAAACAAAACAAACATGATGCTGTGTTCGGGAGAAACACAATCAATACTGGGGATCAAGGGGAAGGGTGGGGACTTATAACAAGCTGTCAATTGATAGTTTCCCCTGTAAGGAGGATCCCTCATCTTTCAGGTGTGCCGTCCTGGAAGGTGATAGGAGAAATGTGCATTGACCATTTCTGGACCTTTTAACATATTCCAATATTTGAAAGACTGTACAATAAGAGGGTTCAAGTTTGGGGGGGGTCTCAAGGGACATGAGAGCCAAGGAATAGATTGAGCGGGGCATTTTTATATACGTGTAAGGTTAGCAATAGTAGAAGAGGGGCAGCATAATATATTGTAATGCAGGCATTGTACGTTTTTGACTTCGTTTCAGCATCTTGCAGTCCACTGTACAACAGAGTTCTGGGAGGAAAGAGAAGCAGCACATGGAGAAAATCAGTTGTGATCCATTGCAAGAACAGGTTGACAGAAACAGAGTGACAGAGAGACGAGATCATCAGCGTATTGCTTCTCATTTTACTGTCCAGTCACAGGGATAGGGTTGAGACCTGTAAGTAAACGTGCAGCATAGAAAGACCAGGTCCCCTACCTTTCAAGATAGGACCGTGCTGTGGGACAGAACGCCTTTCAAGATAGGACCCTGCTGTGGGACAGAGCGCCTTAAACCACAGAACTGGATGGAAAATTACAAACCCTTTGACAACTAAAAAAGCTCTCATGTGTATTTAGTGATTTGCTGTTCAGCTTTAAATTGTTTCTAAATTCAAGACTTTTTTTAAGCTTTGGTTCGAGTGAGGAAGGGTTAGAATCCATGTCAGGTTTTTATTACTGTATGTGCCCCTATTTGACCTAGTAACCACGGTCATGTGGATAGTAAGCGAGGAGGAAAATCTAATTTTGAGTTATCACCAGAACTGGAATAGGAGTGGTCCAATGAGGACACAATGTGAGAACAACTGTCACCTAGAAGGAATCCATGACTTAAGACTTTCTCTCGCTTCATCTACTAGACAAATTGTAAATTTAATATCTCCAATTGGATTGGACACAAGTAAAAATAAAAACTTAAAGTATTTTGTTGAGAAAAAAACATTCCCTTACATTGCAAGGATTTTAACAAACTTTGTTGCAGATTCCTACCTTTCGTCATTCTGAAGAAATCACTGTTTGTTCCTTTGTACCCCTGTGCTAAGTGAGTTTAATGGGATGGGATTCATAATTATCAACCAGCTGTGCACCTGCATGGCACTAATGAGGATAGCTGCTGGGCCTGCATCCCTTTAGACGTGTTCCTATTGGGAGTATCTCACCTAAAATGACATGTGTTGCAGGGGATGCCAGAAAGCTGAAGAGCATCCAGATTTCTGGGAAAATCAGTGAGCCAATTACACAAGCATGAAATTATGTTTCTGAGGGGCGTTCTGTACACATTCTGTGTACAGAACACCTCCAGGTAGCAATATTACATTGCCTTTTCAGAAAATTACAGAGGTTGCAGATTAAAAAATACCTTTCCTTTTCAATAACATTCAATTACAATATAACTCGTGTCTCAATTGTATACACTATTTTTTCTTTATTTGCTATTTTTTTTTTCCCCACAAAAGTGGAGTTACCCTTAAAAAAATTTACGATATTGCGACATTGAACTTTTATCATTGCTCATATTTCTGCAGGTGGATGTGCCCATTGTACAAAGGTTTGGATAATCCTCCTTGCGAGCAGACGTGATCTTCTCCTATATGATTATAAAGCAGGAGGAAATGTACAGTATCCCAAATATATTGCTGCAGTGTCAGTTAAAATCACAATGGGTAATGGTAATCAGATGACTTACTCAAGCGCATGAAGATAGCTCCCTGCCCCTTGTTCTTAGGGAGATATCGATTATGCCCTGTACACACGATCCGAAAATCGGATGACAGATTGTCCGACTTTTTCGCTTACTAGTTGCAAGTAGAAATTTAATAGGTTTACTAAAGTCACAAAAATTCTCGTACGACAGAAAAAAAAATAAGAAGTAATGTCATGCGTTGTAGTGTATTTGTATTGTATTTTCGGATGACAACTGTACTAACTAAACGAAAATCATACAATCTGGTATCGTACGAGGAAAATTTTCCTGCTTGTCCGATCGAATAATATCGGATGAACTATAGTGATCGGCTCTCGAAAGCTCTGTACCAAGGATTCAATTATCGTATGATCGCGTCAAAAGCGGAATTTTTTGTCCGATTTTCGGATTGTGTGTACAGGCCATTAGTCTAAGGCCACTAAAAATCATTACACTGCTCCCCTAACAAAACAAAAAGCCAGAAAATGGAGGAGAATTCAGAATTAGTAGTACTGCAATTATAAAACAAAATTTTCATGTAAAACGTCATATTTCTAGAAATTTCTACTTTAATCTCACTGATAAACAATACAGCTAGTGCTTACAATAACATTGTAGATGGACAGAAATAACTCACTTATCAAAGCTTTGATTTGAGCTTGGCAGATTTTCTTGATTGTGCTGTTCCTAAAATATGAAATGATAAAAAATTAGTTTAAAAAAAAATACTTCTTACATCAGCAGAGACATTACAAATATTTAAACTTTGAGGCCAGCCTGAGTAAAAGAAATGTAAAAATCTACCTCATGAGCAGATTCTGCAAATGACTGTGTCGCTTGGCACTGAGTGAGGTTATGCAACTCAGGAGGCTGGGAAATGCCAGTACTTGGAAAGGACATACTCTGATTCTCAGCCAAGACAGCCTCAGTATGTGGCATGGTAAGTGGTAGAGAAGGTTGGGCAAGGTAATCTTGTCCTTGCAATGCTTGGGAAATTTCTGAGGGAAAGTGCACTGGTGGTGACATCATCATTGCAACTGGCAACACTCCTACGGGGGTAGTTAAGTCCACTTTATACTGGGAAAGACCAATGACCTGTACAACACGATTGATGAAAAGTGGTTATTTCAACAATCCAGTTCAATCCCATAAATATGTATGAAAAAAATACACATAGCCAACTGTTTGTGAACACCCCATCTTCACATCTGGAACTTGTTGGGCATCCCATTCTAAAACCATGGGAATTATTTGGGATTCCCTTCCCCCTTCTCTTGTAAATTTAACAGCCTTCACTCTTTTGAAAAGGCATTCCACAACATTTTGGAGTGTTGGGGCAGATTTGCTCCCATGCAGCCAATAAAGCATTTGTAAAAATCTGTTTGATGTTGGAGGAGTTGTTCCAGTTGATTAAAAAAAGTGTTAAGCAGAGGGGAGGTCAGAGCTCAAGCCAATCAAGTTCCTCTACACCAAAACTAATCTTATTATATCTTTTTTGGAACATTTTGTGCACAGGCGCACAGTTAGGCTGGAACAGAAAAGGGCCTTCCTCAAACTTTTGGCTTAGAGTTAGAAAAGCACAATGGTCTACAATGTCTTTGTATGTTGAACTCAATTTGGAAAGGGGTCTACATACTTTTGACCATAAAGTGTATACTAAAACTGATTCACATTAAAAACATTCTCAAAAGGAACACCAGCCGACAAGGAAGAGTTAGAAAAAGTGTTCACCCACAGGTTCCTTCAATCATTTGTTTTATGTCCCCCCAAAACCTCTTTGTACCCAACATCTGTGTTCTTGAACTTAAAATTTTATGGGGTTGATTTACTAAAACCGGAGAGTGCAAAACCTGGTGCAGCTGTGCATGGTAGCCAATCAGCTTCTCACTTCAACTTGTTCAACTTTGCTTTGACAAAACAAACTGGAAGCCGATTGGTTTCTATGCAGAGCTGCACCCGATTTTGCACTCTCCAGTTTTGGTAAATCAACCCCTATATTCAAGCAGGGCTGTTTATTTCTGTTGCCCTGGAATACCATTTGACCTACCCATGGTGACATTCTTATTTGCATAGTTTCTAAGAACAAGCAGCTGAAAAACAACCAATTAGATAACCCGTCCAGAAAGCTACCATATTCTTGTGTAAAAATCTTCTCTGGCAGAGTTTGTCTGCATTAACTATCTCTTTCTTCCTCCCCTGTGCCCACACTATAAAAAAATAAAATAAACAACATTCAAGCAAGACTTGTGACATGGGTCCACTGGCAATCTTGAGCACCTGAGGGCAGTCAGGACAAGCCTGCATTGTTCCACCATCATCCACACAGAAACTTTTGTCTTTACACATCTTGTTCAACCAAAACTATCTACCAAACAACTCTCTAGAGTAATGCCGCGTACACACGAGCGGACTTTACGGCAGACTTTGCCCGGCGGACTTTTCGATGGACTTTACGACGGACTTTCTGAATGAACGGACTTGCCTACACATGATCAACCAAAGTCCGTCGAATTCGTACGTGATGACGTACGACCGGACTAAAACAATGAAGTTCATAGCCAGTAGCCAATAGCTGCCCTAGCGTGGCTTTTTGTCTGAACTAGCATACAGACGAGCGGACTTTTCGACCGGACTCGAGTCCGTCGGATAGATTTGAAACATGTTTCAAATCTATGTCCGTCCAACTTTTGAGAAAACAAAGTCCGCTGGAGCCCACACACGATCGAATTGTCTGACGAAATCTCGTCCGCCAGGCAAAGTCTCCCGTAAAGTCCGCTCGTGTGTACGCGGCATAAGGGCCAATTTGTAGATTCTCATGCTACACAGTTTTGTTAAATTCTGTCAACCTGACAGATGAAGTAATATTTGACTGTGTGTGCCCTCTATTAGCAGATTCTACAAACTACAGAAAGGAGTTTTTATCATATCCCAGGTAAAAAAAAATATATACAGCAGCTGAAAGGAGAAAAGAGAATTTCTAATAAATCATATTTTAGAGCACATTATTAAACAGATTAAAATACGTAAAATATCAAATGTTGATGTAAAAATGGAAATAAAGAGTAGGGTAGGAAAAAAAAGATTGCATGCTCTCAGAATCAAAGCATAGTCATCTTTTTTTTTTTTTTAAATAAAAACTGAAAATGCTTGACATGCGCCTTGTAATTAGGAATTGCAAAATGTTAAAGTAGTAGTACATTTCATTTCAACACTGTACAAAGCTAAACATAATTTGAAATAAAATGCCTTATTGGTGCAGACAAATAAAGATCTGTCATAACTTTTGTTAACAGTTCTGTCCCCTTTGGGACAAAGTACAACTAGTACTTTTTCCCATGTTGCTAAGTGCTTTCTAACACTACACTATCTTGCCTCGACCAATCCGGCAACAGCTTTGAAGGAGACAGCTGACTCATATGCAGCTCGTCTCAGCAGTGAACACTTTCCACAGACAAGTAACAGCAAGAGGAATGCAGAGCCTGGCATGTTCCCATTCCCTCTGCATTCTTCTTACCACTGCTGGTTTGTGGAGAGTGCTTATAAGCTGCATATATGAACTTGCCATCTCCTTTAAAGCTGTTGTCAGTTTGGCCATGGCAGAAGGGAAGGGGGGCAGGTCGGACCTTGTAACTATGCTTAGGTAGCACTTGGCAACATGGGACAAAGTACTAAATCGGGAACAGAACAAAAATGATATTGATCATTTTTAAATAAAATATATGTTTGCTAGAATGAGGTTAAACGTTCACCTCTAACAAAACTTTGGCCGTAGATCACTAGGCAGATTTGCCAGTAGTTGGTTGACTCCTTCCATTATTAGATTTCCTGAACTAATGCAAAATATTAGATGTATGTGGTACTTTATTGTGCACCTTCAGTATCCTAGTTAAAGCTCAGTATCTTTACAGTTTACTGAAGTTTAATATCCAAGATGAATCCTTTTGTACCCGCAGAACATATCTATTTCATTATGTGCTCTATTTTCTTGAAATGAAGAAAACATCCCATAGCGCAATGATTTACTACTACTGTGCTAGGACAGCTCAGGGGAGCTTGTACAAAGGCAGCAAGCTGGCATCTCTGTAATGATGGACAACACAATCTCTGATGGAAAGAACTTTCCTAGCAATTATAAAATTATTAGTATAAAAAGACTTTGAGAAGGTCTTACTTTTGGATCAGTGGCATAAATGTTCATTGCTTACATCTTTCTCATCATTTAAATATTTAAATGGATTGGGCTTCGGTCCCAAATTTATAGCTTGGGTAATATTATATGCTAAGCCTCTGGCACGACTGAGGGTTAATAATACGGTTACAAATACCTTTGAAATAGCTAGGGACACTCGGCAGGGGTGACCATTGTCGCCCCCGTTGTTTGCCCTCACTATAAAGCCATTGGCGGCACAGTTGAGGGAGGATGGGGAGGTGAAAGGTTGCTGGATAAATACTAAGGAGGAAAAGACCTCTTTGCATGCCAATGATATGCTTCTATATCTGGCAGAGGCAGAGGTTTCTTTGGCTACAGCTTTGAGTAAATTCAATTTTGAGGGGTATTCAGGGTTTAAAGTTAATTGGGAAAAATCGTTGATCTTCCCCATTTGTCCGGAATATTCCCTGAGCCTGCCTCTGGATGTCCCTCTGAAAACAGTTTCTAGGTTCCGGTACCTTGGGATTGAGGTCCAGCTACCAGCGAACACTTATATTAAAAACAATCTAAATCCTCTTATGGTACGGTACCTCTGAAGGATAACTTGCAGACTTGGTTTAAGCTGCCCCTCAACCTCCTGGGCCGGATCAACATATTTAAGAGGATATATCTCCCTAGGTTTCTCTATATATTTTGGCATGCACCGATTTATGTCCCAAAAAAAATTAACATGTTGCTCACCTCATTCCTCTGGGGTACTAAACTGCCTAGAGTGTCCCTTGACACATTGTTTTTACCGGTTCAAGCCGGTGGGCTGGATTCTTGGCCACTCAATTGACGCATATTTCTTGGCCACTCAATTGACGCATATCCATTGGTATATTTTTCCCCAGATGTCTATAGCTTCGGTGGAGACTCAGGCTGCCCGATCAACTTGTTTGAAGCACTTGTTAATGTACTGTACAGAAATGGCCTCTACCCTACTCAGGGGGCGGACATTCTTAGACTTTCATATAGAATCTTTCATATCTGTAATAGAAGGATGAAGGGCAGTCCTTTGACTACTTCTCCTAATGCTCTCTTAAGGTAACAAACCCCAGCTAACGAGCTAAAAAAATTCCCTGATAGGATGTGTTGGGCTCAGTATGGTATTAAGTATGCTTGTCAATTGTTTACGAACCAAACTTTTAGAACTTTCAGGGATCTCCAAATTAAATATAAGTTCCCCAATGCCTTTTTTTCCGATATCTGCAACGACGCCACACCGTGGCAGCCCAATTTGGTCTTCGGGAGGTTCGGCTTTCCCATTCTGGGCCAGAGAAATTGCTAGTTGAGGATGATCATTCAAAACTTATCTCAAGATATTATTTTGCCCTGTTAACCTCTTCCTCCCCTAGGATGGAGAGGGTGGAGGCTCAGTGGACATCTAATATCCCCTCCCTTATAGAGGAATCTTGGTCTGAAGTCGCTGAATTGCTGTTGCCTTCTGTGATTGCAGCCAGGGATAAAATTATCCAGTTTAATTATCTCCACATAGTCTTTTTTTAAAAGCATTAGTTCTGAAATGGAAAGATCCAAGGCCTCCACCCCTCCTCTTCTGGGGGGAGCAGATTAATGGAGCTTTACTGAAATATAAACTAACCTACAACTTCAGGGGTTGCCCTGATAAGTTTAACAAAATATGGGCTGGTTGGCTTAAATCTTCTTCAAAATAAAGTTAAATCATGGGCATTGATACATATGTGGGTTTTTAAGAGTATTTTTACTTCCTTGGACTTCTCCACTAAAGTAGCTCTAAACCATAACTAGGTCAGCTAAGCACTGTAAATCATTAACTGCCCTTTTCATAACACTTTTTCATCCTTTTTTGCAACTTGGAGCTGCCGATTTCACCCAGCCTCTTTTAGCCACTTCCTGTTTACCTGTACTTGCTGCAGCTTAGACTGTTCATCATTGCTCTGGACAAATTTACTGATATTGAGTGGACAAAGGTAGACCCTTGCCTGTGTAAGATTCACCCTCGCTATGGATCCTGATGACCATTGGCTGTGATACGCAACGTGATGTCAAATCCCGAATTGTTGAGTTGTCACCCACTTCCTTAGCAGCGCTGTTGATTACAGGAGTTTCAGAGGGTCTGTCTAAGAAACGGGTTACTGCATATGGGAGAACAGCAGTCAAAGTCTCCTGGTGCTGCCAGAACAGGATTTATTTTTTTTTTTTTTTACGGCAAAACTTCTTGTTCATCTCTAGGAAAAGGAAACTGCTCTGCAGGGGTTATAAATGTTTATTTAGGTTTAAAAAAAAAAAAAAAAAAGGCATATTCATTACTGTATAAGCAGTCTAACTGAATTAAAGTAAAACTAAGAGGGTTCAGTAGGCTTTCAAACTATCAACAAATAGAAAAAAAAACAAAAAAACATTTTGGCTGTGCAAACACTCTAAAGCCCAATTTCAGGAAACCTAAAAATCCTCCCTTGCAGCGGGGAAGCACCCTTGGCAGATAGTACTCTCACATGCTCCGGTGGTGGACTGTTCCCAACGTCCTCACATCCAATATAGGGCTATGCTCCTTGCATCAGTCTTGATGACTTCAGAGAAAGATAGACCACCAGAAGAAAGGTAAAAGGAGGCTGTGGGGACCAGTCTAGTGATAAAGTTAATATGCTTTACCAAGTCCCCTAGACATAAATGAGCAGTTAACTCTTGCAGACTGGGTGCAGCCCCGCTGCAAGGGAAGATTTTTAGGTTTCCTGGAGCTCAGTAATAATATAGAATTTATTTTTATTAATTGGATTTAGTTGTACTTATAATTTTAGGCATTCTATACTTGTCCTAAATAATGCTTAGAATTTTTGTTCTTATGCATGCTGACGATTCATTTTTGGTGGAAAATTTTCTGTGGACACAAAGGGATACACTTAACAGCCTTACACGTTAACTTGCCAATACTGAGCTAAAGTTCTGTCATTTTCACATGTTCATCATTGTTACATATTGACAGTCAATTTTATTTCTCCAGATTAAAATGCTTATCACCAACTTCTGCTAATAAACACAGTAAAGTCAAACAGTGCAATTCCTTGTGTACAACTGTTTTCTATAGCTGCTGCTTCATAGGAGATTAAAAAAAATGAAATTTTCTTTTCCTCCTATTCTAGCATGAGATAAAATGAACTACTACTTTAAATTCTGGCAGCCTTGTCCACATGCCCATATAATGTATGCATGGTAACACATACGGCCAACATGTCTAAATGGCTAGATCATGCCTGCATGCTCTTTCTGCAGAAGGAGCATTGTATGTGTGTTGACAGTTTTTCCTCTGTTGAAATTAGATCTCTCGGACCTACCAATCGTGTCCTTGCCCAAACCCATGGTTAAGGTCTGGATTTTTGTTTTGTGACAAAAGTACAATTCAGAGTAATGTCGCAAAATATTACCTGGTTCCCAGCCCCAGATGTAGTCTGATCGGGAGGATGGGTTATGCTTGGATGATGTGACTGAGGAAGAGGAAGATGGGATTGTTGTGATACGGGCGGAACACTTGGAGAGAGATGAACAGAAGGGACATCACTCTGAATGATCTGCTGAAAAGAGGCCTGGTACGCGTGTGACTGGGGATGCTGTGGCATCGGTATTCCTGGCATGCCAGATGTTGCCACTGCTAATAAAGATACAGGCGCAACCTGGATATTTGGCACAAGATTAGTCTCATATTGTAGCACCAACTGTGGGTTGACTGTCTGCCCTGACGGGGGCCCTGCAGGGGTGACAGGAAGGTTGGGCATAACCACACCTGGAGGGAAATACTGACAGGGAGCAGGCAGGGGGGTGATACAGACAGCAGGTAAGTCAGAGAGATTGGCAGGGAGGCTCTCGAGTCCTGTAAGAGGAGCAACTGCTGGTATGAGAGGATACGGAGGAAGCTGAAAAACAATGCACAAAAAAAAACAAAAAAAAACAAAAAACAAAAAAACATTATTGCTGTTAATAAAACACTGTACAGTCTCAACAAACATAGTACTTTATTAATATCCAAGTCTGGGGCATCCTCTTGAAAATGCAAAAGCTTTAAACATTTTGGCACTAAATCTTACCAAAAGAAAATTTCATATTTTTACTAGTGGATGCTGGTGGGCTGAATCAAGCAAAGGTTCTATATAACTTTTGGCGACACAAGCTGTAAGATCTTGCCACCATAAGTCTGAGTACAAACTCACAGGACTACCACTAATTTCTTTTGGCATTCTCCATTCTCTAGTAATGTAAAATAGAGAGTCCAGCAAAGAGAATGAGACCTCCCATGTTAAGGCCATGACAGGTTGGTGGACATGGAAAGGAACATACAGAAAATTTTAAAGCACGCCCCTACTAACCTCTGTAGCTGTAGGCACTTAGGAGTAATTCATCCTCAAAGTCCTCAGCAGAATCACTAAAGTTCTCCCAGCTAGTCACTCACCCTGCTCCTCCTTTCAGAGCACGGATTTATATTTTAGAGATTAGGAGGCTGAAAGACCACCAAGTCACTGTTGGGAGGCAGTGGAGCAGGGTGAACTAAGCAGTGCTTCTACCGTCGATCAATTGCTCTACAATGCCTGCAGCTACAAAGTTCAGTGAGGACTTGCTGAAATGTTCATATACTGTTTTACGTCCATGTTAATATGTGAATGTCTATAGCCCAGCCTCGGGTTTACATACTCCAATCTGTTAATGGTTACCCAACTCTCTATTTAAGTTTTGGAGGGTCTGACCCAGTATAATCAAAATACTATATACCACTCTGCATTTTCTGGCTAAAGAAATCAGATACTAGATTTGCATTTTTCAGTATTTGCGAGTACCTTATCCATAAAGTTAAAGGAATTCAGTGAAGACTGAAACCAAGTCACTCTAAAAACTATTAATGAGACTTTACAAGGAAGACAGACATGACCAACTCAAGGACTATCATAAGGTCCTCCATAACTAAAGCAACAAAATGCATTAATAAAAACGTATTGGTGGAGCTCTCCAAAATGTCTGAATGCACAGTACTTTGAAAATAAAATTACAGAGGTTTACAAAAGATTACTTGTAAATTTATAACAATTCTTTCAACTAGTTTTAGTTTTTCTTACATCCCCCAGAGCTGAATGCAGACCTGAAAGTATAAAAATTAGAGATCAATTGGTTCTCCTTGATAAATTAAACAGGACCTACTTGTTTCTGAATTTTCCATTTACACCTCTCTATAACAAGGACCCCACTGTTTACATTTATGTCATTCAATAAGGTCAGCCATGAAGTGTTCATATATCAGCAGACTATTCTGCTTGATCCAACTTCATCCAATCACAGGTAACCCATCAAGTTATCCATATAAGCATAGGGTTGTATGTGATCGATTAACGTGTTAGTTACCCTGCATAAAGTCTGCATTATTCAAAAGATTTAGAAAGGTTTCACAATCATACTTTCCATCCAACATATTAGATATAGCCATTAGGTGGCTATGTCAATTCTCCATATGAAGACTAATTATTACATTATATGGCCAAATGTTTGTGGAAACACATCCCAGATATTGAGTTGGGGCACATAATTCCAGGTGCATAGAGGCATGGTTTGACAAGTTAGGTGTGAAGTAACTCAAACAACCTATGCAGAGCCACTATTAACATCTTTTAAATGAACTGGAATGTCAATTGCAAGCCAAGTCTTCTCGTCCAACAGTAGTACCTAACCTTACAAATGTTCTTTTGGCTGAGTTGGCTTAAATTCTCAGAAACATAAGTCTTGTGGAAAATCTTCCTGGAAGAGCGAAGTCTGTTAAAGTTGCATATGAAGGGGGCAACCATATATTAATACTCATGGTTTTAAAATGAGATATTAAAAACGCTCATATTAGTGTGATAGTCAGGTGTGCCAAAGCATTTGGTCAAAAGTTAAGTGGCCAAAATGACCTTTCCTGACCAGTAAAATTTATTTATAGCAAGCTGTAAACAGTCTGACATCCATAAATAGGGTGCAGATTTTGCAGCAAACTGAATAGGCTATATAGTGGATTCCCAATTTCCTCACAGTAGACAGAGTATTAATTTAATTGCATATGATGCAGTGCTCCGTGTCTCCTGAAACGAGACAATGTTAATGGTCCTTCGGTGGTCCAATGCTAATACAATGACAGGTAAATATTTAATTATCCATTGTTCGATATTCAAAATGTGCCCCCCAAAAAAAAAAATCTAAAGCCTCGAAAAAGATCAGGTGGGCAGGGATGGGAGCCAACTACATGGAAAGTTCTGAAGCAAGGGTCATTGTTATTTATCTTGGAAAACCACTTAAACTCTTAAAATTGTAAACAGCTGATTGCATGACAAAAGTAAAAAATTGGGGAGACTTTACCTGTGATGCAGGTACCTGGTGCTGTTGCAGTGGTACTGTAGGAATCTGTAGTGGTTTCAGTGGAGCCGGCGTGAGCGGGGGCTGGTACTGTGGGTATGTATGGGAGGTAGGTGGCACTGGACAGACAGCCTGCCCAGTTGGGATTTGTTGTAGAAGAGCTTGGTGTTGAAGTGATTGCTGTCATTCAAGCAAAAACAAACAAAAAAATATTAAAACACTTGCAAAGACCTAAAACCCTAAAGTAAATTTGAAATAAAGGTAATAAGCAGAATTCTACAAAATAAATGTTTTCTAAAATTGAACCAGTGTTACTTTTTTGTAACTTAATGGCGTAAACATAATGGCTTGTCTACTAAATGGTTTTCTTTGCAGACACTCATTGCTTCTGTCATTATCTAGAGTAACCTATTGTTTTTCTAGTGAGTCACATCTTATAACACAATTCTGAACCTTCAGTTGCCTGCCTGAGCAGGTAACAGAAAATAAAGATTTGAATATGATCGATCACACCAGCTCTTCCTTTTCTTAGAGAGCAGAAAATTACCCAGTAGGGGTTTAAACACTTCTCTGCTCTATCTAAATAAGGTTTGGGCTTTACATGCAATTCAATTTAAAGGAGAATTACATTATAATATTCTTACACTCAAAAAAGCTTGTTTCATGTGTAGGGAGCCGCTTCCCTCTAGTGTATGTATTTGTAAATAGCTGTTGATTGGTAATTATCCCAGGTACTTAACCCGCTTTCCCTGCTAGCTGGGTCAGAAACCCCAGATTGGAAGACTGAGATCTTTAAGGGGGGGGTTTCCAGGAAGTAGACACAGATGTGAACAGCAAGAACGTCCATGCAGAAGATGCTGCTGTATTCCATCCAGACCAGAAGCAGAGACTATAGGTTAATTGTATCTGAAGTCTGGTAACAAAAGTTTCTCTGTTCTCTTGATCTCTCTCAAGCACAGTGCCAGATAGCTAGGCCTGCATTACATTATGTATGTAGTGATCACCTTGCAGTATAATAGGTGAACCTCTATTTTTAATAGTGTTTATATGCAACTCCTGTTGCCTTAGTTATCTGCTGTCCCCCCTGGTCTGGGATTCTCTAGCTATCATTTGCTCATTGCTCAGTAAGCAGCATAGAATGGAATCATGTTACACAGCTGACAACCCATCACTAGCTAGATGTCCACATGCATGGCAGATTAGAAACAATTAGGCTTCAAGTGCTCTGCAAGTGTACAAATTGCCAGTGAAAATGTGTAGCAAGTTAACAAGACAAATTTGTGGCAAGTTATCCTTGCTATCTGGGTGGTTATTGTTATTCGCTGGGTGTAATTCGTTTTCCTGCTTCCAATTACTTGACTTAGATTACTTGTTAATTTCCCTAGAATGCAACCCCTGCTGCTCACAGGGCTCCTGTCCTGGGTGGACTGGACACACTGTAAAATTTACCATCAAACCTACTCTTCCACCTAGTGAAGATTCTGGTTCTTTTAATTACCTGCAGGTTTAGAACCACAGTCAATTTGGGGAAGACCATTTCCCATACCCACAAAAAAAGGACTACACATGAATTTTTACATTTGTTCCAAATCTCTTCATTAGCCAAATTGCTTCACAGAAGATGCATCTTCCTCAGTTTTAGGTTTAATAAAAAAATGTTTATGCTTTACTTTTTAACTGGCGTTAAAGTAGCCCTGGGATTTCTAGACAGCACAAGCCGTCTGTGAAATGTATTGGAAGCATGCAAAAAGAGAAATCTGCCCAGGGAAGAGCAGGTACAGCGCTAGCATTTAGAAGGTGGACGGCATCATCAACATTGATTTAAAAGTGCATTCTTCTTGCTCATCTCAATAGTGAGAAAGCCTAGGGAAAATGAATGTCCAAAGCAGGGGTCTCAAACTGTCGGCCCTCCAGCTGTTGTGAAACTACAAGTCCCATCATGCCTCTGCCTGTGGAAGTCATGCTTGTAACTGTCAGCCTTGCAATGCCTCATGGGACTTTAAATTTTGCAACAGCTGGAGGGCCGACAGTTTGAGACGCCTAGTCTAAAGGTATGCTGGAGTTAAAAAAAAAAAAAAAAAAGGGGGGGGGTATTTTATGTAAACTTTCTCTATATAACAAATACGTGAACCATTGTATTCTAAAATTGTACTTGTTTTAAACCAAAATATTTTTATTTGCAGATCATTTTAGCATGTTTAGTGATAACTAAAATTGCAAGTGTTGACTATTTTTGTTCAACTGGTAAGTTAACAATATCAGGGATTAGGGATATTTTATTGCACCGTGCATAGGAGGAATATTGGTAGACTAGGTAGCAAACATTCTAAATTGCAACAAAGTTGCTGATTTATGTATGAGCTTCTTTTATCTATATATTTGACAAACACTCACAGGAAAGATGTAACGCATTCGAGCTATGCAAATTTTAACCACATACCTGGCTGGATAATATAGGAGGAGCAACTCCAAACTGGGCAGACGAGACGGTGGATGGCTGCACAACTGGGTAGGCTGTGCTCAGGTCTTGGTATTGATGTTGAGTGAGTCCAGAGTGTACAGCAGGCATAACACCAACTCCATGCTGAAACGCAAAAGTAAAAAACTTGCATGTAAATTTCATGTAAAAAAATACTAATCTCAGTTGTCCAGGCAGCACCCGAAAAATGTGAAAGGCAACTCCGTAAAACAGTTTTCAAAAGGCTACCCATTCTTCCCTACATGGTCTGTGATATAAATAATAAAAAGGCTGCTGTCTATAGACTATAGGAAAGGTTTTTTGAAGAAAATGCTCAGTTTTCCAAATCATATCCAGGCAGCAACAAACAGATCTATAACAAAGCAGTTGTAAGAAAAGAAGAAATGCAAAAATTGAACCTTTGCAGAATTTATATACTCCTATTTAGCTGTAGTTATTTAAAAAAAAATTCTTTACAGCTTTAGTTACATTACTTATCTGTAACCAGGGCTTTTTTCCTGCCGGAACTGGGTTCTGGCCCCTCTGCCAGGGAGCAGGACTTTTTTTTTATTTACAGTTGGTTTATGCTGCTGCCAGCCGGCAGGGTGAGTTGACAGCCGCATAAGCTGGCACAGCTTCTAAAGTTCCGGCTGCAGCCTTAAGAGAGGGGGGGCGGAGAGATATCAGCTGCACTCCGCCTCTCCCTGTAGCAGAGCGGATGTTCCTTTTGTTAGGAATAGTTGTTGTGTGGTGTCCTGTCCTGAGAATCCTGTCTGCCAGACCAAGACCGCTTTCGGTAATGGTTTAACTGTCATTGTTGTCTTGGTTTTTAGATATGTGTCTATTAATGCTGCTGCCAGGATATATTTGTGTGGGCTGTCTCTTGCTGTGTGTGTGTACTTCTTTGCTTTTTATTAACAAATTCCATACAAAAATCTGTTATATATCCCCCTAAACATACTTGGTTTCCGGTTCTCTAAGGGGGCGATGCTAGGTGTGTAGGGGTGGAGACAAGGGGCAGTTCTAGGGGGCAGAGACAGGCGTGACCTAGGGGAGGGGGGTTGTGAGTTTCTGCACCTTTTCTCGAAGAAAAAAAGCCCTGCCTGTAATGAAGTATGTCCCACGATGTGCAGGCTGCTGGATTCTGTAGAATCTTCACTGAAGGACTGCCCTGTCCTCTTCCTGCAGCTGAACTTCCGGCGCTGTGGAGGTTGAAGGAGAAGTCCACCTTTTAAACATGTATACATGTTACACCAGCATTTGGTGTGTAACATGCAACATGTTCTGCAGCACACCCCCTCACCCCTGTGCCCTCTCGTCCGCAGCCCCTGTCCCATTTGAAACCGACGTGGCTATACTGGGCTCCATCCACACAGCCACATCATTCATTCACATAAAGCTGTAGAAGAATAAACTACTAGTCTCACCTGCCACAGGGGAAGAAGAACTTGTAGTTCTCAATAGACTAGGAGTGCGCTGAAAGCTGGTATGGAGGTACAGGTAGGAAGCTGGATGCACAGTGTGCAGGAGCCTGACACTGCACCCGCAACACACTAATTGCAGGTGCAATACTTTGCAGGCTCCTGTGTAAAAAAACATACACTTTTTTTACCTGCACAATTATGTGCATTTATTTATTTTTTAGTTAAAAGTGAACTTAGCCTTTAACAGCTTTGTGTCTCTAGGATTAGTTACACCAAAGATGAACTAAAGGACACACGCCTTTTCCTCAATTATGAACAGTTTTCACTGCCTGTACCACAAATCTGTGAATGGGGGAGAGAATCCTGTGACTGATCAGACTCTTCCACGGATTCTCTGCTTCTGATCTGACCTGAGTGCAGGGGTATTGACCTTGCCCTGTTCCTCAAGTAGGTCTATACTTGTTGACTTTGCACTTTGTCTGCCGGTCACCTAAAGTGGTAGAAAACTCTTGAAAATAAAAAAAGGTTTCCTTCAGCAAGGCAAAATCAGAATGTGCTAGTATAAAAGACTTGCCTTTAACCACAGTGATTGTTTTTTTTCCCTAAAAAAAATAGGAAACATGTTATACTTACCTGCTCAGTGCAGTGGATTTGCAGATCCTCCTCTTTTCGGTCCCTCTTCTGTGATCCTGGCCCCTCCCTCCTGTTTATGATACATTTGATATCGCAGGGGAGTGGACCCCACCTACGTGGTTTCCACGCATGTGGGCTCCTTGTCTCCCCTTTCTTTTTAACCAATGTCCTTATGTTCTTTTTCTAAATAAAGGTTTTCTAATTTGATCATTATCACGTGGTCGCTTCTCCCTTCAGTTAGCTTTCTAGGGGGTCAGGGAGGGTTCTTCATCCCCTTTCCCTCTCCCCCCCTCTCCCCCCTCCCACCCCCTCCATCCCTTGTTTACCTTGTTCAGCACTTTTTGCTACATGGGAGGTATCCCGTCCTTAGGACAAATCATTTATTGATCATATGACATTTAATTTAATTTAATCAGACACGAGTTGATTCAATATAGTGGGCTTTTTTATATATTTTCATCCTCCTGTTTAGTGTCCCCACATCAAGCAGCTTGCTATGGGGGCACCCGAGCAGTGTTAATTTAGTTGACTTAAACATTTTAGTCGACTAAATGAATATTATTTTAGTCGACTAAAATATGACTAAAACTAAAACAACTGAGATGACTAAAATATGACTAAAACTAAAATGGCATTTTAGTCAGAAGACTAAAATGGGACTAAAACTAAATGCCATTTGAGTCAAAAGACTAAGACTAAAACTAAATTGAAATTTGACTTCAAAATTAACACTGGTCTGTAGTGCATGTTCATTAGACATGTGCGATTAGTTTCGTATGAATCGAAAATTCGTATGAATTTCCGTAAATTACATTCGGGAGGATCCAAAATACGAATTGCTATGCTTCTGAATTTTTTATGAAATACAAAATTTTGTTTATGAATTTCGGATCAAAATTCCGAACATTCGTAATTGTTACGAAAAGTTGACGAACCTAAAAGTTAAAACCCCAGGAAGTAAGCACAGCACAGGGATGGTGGGAGCCCCTCAATGATAAATTCATCATAACCAACATTTGTAATTGTTACGAAAAGTTAACGAACCTAACGAAAATTCGTATTTCGGATGAAATTTTGGACGCGAAATACGAAATAATTCTAATACTAAACAGAACAGAACGAAACGAAACAAATTTATTGACGGCGCACATGTCTAATGTTCATACTTCAATACCATAATAAATAACATATTAGATTTTTCACTCCAGCAGTAGATAATGAGTTTGGAAATTGTAGAGAGATGTTAACTAATGCATTACAATTAATTACACCCATTAGATCAGTGTTTCTCAACTCCAGTCCTCAAGGCGCCCCAACAGGTCATGTTTTCAGGCTTACCATTATTTTGCACAGGTGATTTGATCAGTTTCACTGCCTTAGTAATTACCACAGCTGTTTCATCTGAGGGAAATCCTGAAAACACGACCTGTTGGTGCGCCTTGAGGACTGGAGTTGAGAAACACTGCATTAGATTTTAGACGACTAAAATTAATTTTAGTCAACTAAAATGTACTGGAGGTTTAGTCGACTATACGACTAAAACTAAAACAAAATTGCAGAAGACTAAAATGGGACTAAAACTAAAATGCCAATTTAGTCCCAAGTCTAATGCCGTGTACACACGAGTGGACATTCCGACTGGACTGGTCCAACGGACCGAATCCGGAAGACAATCCGACCATGTGTGGGCTCCATCGGACCTGCAGCAGACTTTTTCGGTCAAAAATCTGACAGACTTTAGATTTGGAACATGTTTCAAATTTGTCCGACGGACTCGAGTCTGGTCGAAAAATCCGATCGTCTGTATGCTAGTCCGACGGACGAAAACCCACGCTAGGACAGCTATTGGCTACCGGCTATCAACTTCCTTATTTTAGTCCGGTCGTACGTCATCACGTACGAATCCGTCGGACTTTGGTGTGATCGTGTGTGGGCAAGTCCGTTCGTTTAAAAGTCCGTCGGAAAGTCAGTCAGACCAGTCCGGTCGAGAAGTCCACTCGTGTGTATGTGGCATAAGACTAAAACTAAATGGAAATTTGCTGCCAAAATTAACACTGCACCCGAGCTGAGTCACAGCTTCCTGTGTCCAGTCAGACACGGAGCCCCGACCCGCCTGCCCCGTCTCTCCCGATTGGCTAGCTGACTTTGACAGCAGCAGGAACCAATGGCACCGCTGCTGTGTCTAAGCCAATCAGGAAGGAGAATCTGGATGGCTGAGACACTCGTGAACATCGCTGGACAGAGGGACCTCAGATAAGTGTTAGGGGGGTTGCTGCACACAGAAGGCTTTTAATCTTAAAGCGATTGTAAAAGCTTGTTTTTTTAAATGACAAACTTGTTATACTTACCTCCTCTGTGCAGTGGTTTTGCACAGAACAGCTCTTCTCGGGTCCCACTTAGTTGCTCCTGGCCCTTCCCACTTTTGAGTGCCCCTCAGTCAGCAGCTTGCTAGAGGGGGCACCCAAGCCAAGTCAGAGCTCTGTGTATTCAATTCAGACACGGAGCCCCAACCTGACCCCGCCCTCTTTCTCCACTGATTAGCTGACTGACTGCCGCGGGAGCCAATGGCACTGTCATTTATACAGTAACAGTGCAATTTTTTTTTTTAGCACTGGATTTGGAGTGGATTTCGACGCTGCTTGGCCTTTTGGCCATCCGGCAGAACAAAATCAGTTTTCCGTATCTGAGCGGATAGACACTGACTGCTCTAACCACATCAAGAGTGTGCAAAGATTCTTCCTCCGTGGACTGCGGATCTGGAAAAAAGGATGGTAGGATTACATCTTGATTCAAATGGAATCCTGAAACCACCTTAGGTAAGAAGGAACGATTAGGACGCATAACAATCCTGTCCTTGTGAATAATTAAATATGGCTCTTTACAAGAAAAAGCTGCCAATTCTGATACTCACCTAGCAGAGGATATGGCTATCAAGAAGACTCATTTTTTAGTCAAAAGCGCTAAAGGAGCCAGGTGCAGTGGCTCAAAGGGTTGTCCCTGTAAAGCCAACAACACCAAATTCAAATCCCATGGGCATACTGGAGGTTTGACTGGCGGATTCAACCGCAGTGCCCCCTGAATAAAGGCCCGGACAAGGGAATGTGAAGCAATTGGCTTTTGAAAAAATACAGACAAAGCCGAAATTTGGACTTTGATAGTGCTCAAAGCCAATCTCATTTCTAGGCCTGACTGAAGAAAGGTCAAGATTCTGCTAATCATATACCTTCTAGGATGCCATCCCCTGGGTTCACACCAGGAAACATATGCCTTCCAGATTTTGTAGTAAATAAGCCTGGAGGCCGGCTTTCTGGCATTGACCAGAGTGGAAAGGTCTTTTAAAATGTGGGTCTCAGCAGCCAAGCTGTCAAATTTAGCAGGGTGGCAAATCGGACCCTGTGTGAGCAGATCTGGCCGGAATGGGAGGACCCAAGGCCTGCCCACTGCCATCTTTACAATCTCTGCATACCAAGGTCGTCTGGGCCAAGCCAGGGCTACTAAAAGGACCGACTTTGCTTCCCTTTTGACCCTTCCCAGGAACCGGGGAAGAAGTGGGTTCGAAAGGAAGGCATACATTAGACTGTACTGATCCCATGGGATTGTCAGAGCATATGACCCCTGAGCAAGTACATCCCTTGCTCTGGACACAAATTTGTCCAGCTTCCTGTTGAATCTGGACGCGAATAGATCCACATCTGGTGTTCCCCACCTTTGACACATGGTTTGGAATATGTCGGGGTGTAGGGACCATTCTCCTGGGCATAATTGCCGGCAGCTTAAGAAATCCGCTTGCCAATTTTCCACTCCTGGGATGAACACCGCAGACAGACAGGGAACATGGCTTTCTGCCCATGCAAGAATGCGATTCACCTCCCTTTGGGCATCCAGACTTCTGGTGCCTCCTTGGTGATTGATGTAAGCCACAGCCGTGGCATTGTCGGATTGTATCCGAATAGGATGACCCTGTAGCCTGTAAGACCAGTCCATGAGGGCCAAGTAAATTGCCCGAATTTCTAGAATATTGATAGGCAAGCGTCTCTCGGTTGCAGACCATCTTCCCTGCGTGCATGTTTCTTCCAGAACTGCTCCCCAGCCTGTCAGACTGGCATCTGTGGTTACGATCTTCCATTGTAGTGGAAGGAAGGCTTCGCCTTTCAAAAGATTTTTGGTTCATAACCACCAATTGAGGCTTTTGCGTATCCTTGGGGATAGGCACATCGGAGGATCCAAGGCATGAGTCTTTTTGTTCCAAGCTGCGAGAATGCTTCTCTGCAGGGGCCTGGAGTGAAACTGGGCAAATGGAACAGCCTCGAAAGTGGCAAGCATCTTTCCGAACAGTCTCATACATAGCCGAATTAACGGACTCTTTTTGCTTAATACTAAGCGGTCTAGAGCTCTTACGGCATTGACCTTTGGCTCTGGTAGAGACACCCTGTCTTGAGCGGTGTCTATGATCATGCCTACATACTCCAACCTTGTTGAAGGTTGCAAAGATGACTTTTCTAGGTTGATTATCCAGCCTAGACTTTCCAAATGTCTTACTGTCTTGAAGACAGCGCGGTTCAGGTGTGCCACCGATTGCTCTATGAGTAGCAAATCATCTACATAAGCTACCACAGTTATGCCCTGAGCTCTTAGATTTGTTAAGAGGGTCTAGAATTTTTGTAAAAATTTGAGGAGCTGTAGCGAGACCGAAAGGAAGGGCCACAAACTGGAAATGGTGCTGGTCTACCACGAACCTTAGATATCTTTGGTGAGCAGGAAAAAAATCGGCACATGAAGATATGCATCCTTGATATCTATTGATGCCATAAATTCTCCCCCCTGCAGGGTCGAGACCACCGAACGAATTGACTGCATTCGGAAGGATCGAATGTGTAGAAACTGATTCAGATCCTTTAGATCTAGGATGGGTCTGACATCTCCATTTGGCTTTGGAACGGTGAAGAGATTCAAGTAGAACCCTGAACCCTGATCTTTTGGGTTCATTTCTACTATCACTCCCTGGGATAGTAAACGATCTAAGGCCAGTAGTAGCGGTTCTCGCTTTACTGGATCTTTGGGAACTCTTGACCTTAGGAAACGAGCTGGTGGAAGCTATAGTAACCTAGAGATACTGAAGAGACCACCCACTTGTCTTGAACCTCTTCCCGCCAGGCTCCTGAAAACTGTAGGAGCCTTCACCCCACTCGGCCGAGTGGGGGCGCCCCTTCACAGGGATGTTTTGGGCTCTGTTTGGCAGGCTTTCATCCCCAAGCCTTTTTCTGCCCTTGGGTGTGAACCTAGGCCTTTCCTCCGAAAGTAGATTGGGAAGGCCGTCGCCACTGCTTAGAGCCTGATGTTCCAGGGGAAGGGGAAAGAGACCGTTTGAATGGTGGATGTTTACTCCTCTTAACTGGTAGGAGTGTAGATTTACCACCTGTAATTTTTTGGATAAAATCCACCCAAATAGGCGTTCCCCTTTGAATGGGAAACCAGCTAAATATCTTTTGCATGAAAGCTCTGCTGACCAACTTTTAAGCCAAAGGGACCTGCGCATGTGTACCAACAGGAGAGACAAACAAGATGCTTGCTGGGTAGAATCCAGAATGGCATCAATCATAAAACACAGCACCTGTGGAAGGTCTGCATAGTTCTCGACTTCCTCACTGGGAAGGAGGCCAATCATCTGCTTAACCTGTTCCTTGAGGAATTGACACAAACCCACGGTTGGACTACAGCGCCAGCCATGGAGAAGGAGGCTTTTAATAAAGTTTCCAGCTTTTTATCAGTTGGATCTTTAAACATCTGAGCATTGTCCAAGGGACAGGTCAGGTTTTTATTCACACAAGAGACAGCCGCATCCACGGATGGGACCTCCCACTTCTTGGTGAAGCTTTCCTCCAGAGGATAAAGCATAGAAAATCTTTTAGGAGGAGTAAACAGTTTATCGGGATGTCCCCAGAGCTCATACAACAATTTACCCATTAAAGGGTGAATTGGAAAGGAAAACGCAGTCTGTGGGATCCTTCTGATCCCCAGGGAAGAAACAGAGGATGTAGCGGCCTCAGCAGAGGGCATTTTAAATGTGGAACGCACTAGTTCAGTATAATACTGGACCTGCTTCTTGAGTGCCTGAGAGGAAGAAGCTCTATCCTCTTCCTCTGAATCCTCAGACTGCTCTTGATCCCTATCTCTAGATAGGGATCTCTCCTCATTGTCAGAAGAATCATCTGAAAGAGAAAGTGCAGCAGAGGGAGGGGATCTACTCCTTTTTCTGCTATCTTTTAAGGAAGCTGAAATAAAATTCATAATTCTTCCCTTAAAACCCTTCAATGTAGCCCTAAGGGAATCCTCTGTGACATACGCTGGGGCTGTAACATTAGGAGAGGCTGCAAAACCTGACAGGGGCACTGACTCATCCTGTGAGGCTGGCTCCAGTCTTGCAGGGGGGGATGGTAATCTGCAGGCATCTTTAGGACCCCTAGACACAGGCGGTGACTTTCTTCTGCCTTTGAAACCCCCCCCTGAGACCCTCTTATGAGGAGACATAGTCCCAAGCTACAAAGCAGAGGTACTAGTACATATGCAATCACTGTTGTGCTAAAAGTCTCACAATATACATATATGCTTAATACTGCACAACCTGATGCCGAGTAGGTGTCTTAGGTTAGCCTGGATCTGACCACTTTAAGATGCTCACTGCCCAAACTCTGTGTCCATCTGTTTACAGAGCTCTGAACTTTCTGGGCTTTTAAATTAGCCACCTGGCGTCTGCACACCTGCAGTGGAGGAAGGGAACGATTGGACACCAGCTTTCACTGAGTGTGTCCGAAAAGCACGTAAGTTTGCTCTTTACTCCCTCTAGTGGTGGAAATCAGGTAAGACATGAACTACTCATTGAAGAAAATCCACTTGTAATATAAATATATATAGGATTAACTTCTCTTACCTGTCCCCGCCGCAGGAACTGCTGAGAACAGACAGTTTCCAGCCTTCACCCATCACGGCGGGTAGCGTTGTGCCAACCTTTAGGGTTTTTTGGGTTCCTACTCAGAGAAACCTCTTTACCTGGACCTGTAAAAGCCTCTGCCAGAAACTTTCGTGCCACTGTTTTAATAGTACACCAAGCCTGGTTTTCTCAGAGCCCAGTCCTCCAAAGAGAGACTTCCAGGCAAAACCTCGCTTCTTCGGATGACAAGGCCCGGGTACCATACCATCTTGGGAGTCAAAATATCGGCCCGAGATATGGATCCGGTCAGCACAGCCCTTTAAGCCCCCGCATGGACCAAACTGGAGCTTTCTTCACAGCACATGTTTTACGTGACCAACCACCTTAGACACTGGTGAAAAACCTGAGGTCCCCCCCGTATGGGAGGGGTTATATAGGGGAGGAATTCTCCTTAATTGGGGTTAACCAGTGTCCAAGCACCGATGGTGCCTATCTAACCCACTATGTAATGTATACTCTGTGTCCCATGATGTATGATCAAGAAAAGTACAAAAAAATCCCATAGTTTGTTAAAGCAATAACTTTTGCGCAAACCAATCAATATACGCTTAAAATTGGGATTTTTTACCAAAAATATGCAGCAGAATAAATATTGGCCTAAATTGATAAAGAAATTAGATTTTTTCATTTTTTTTATTGGATGTGGGTTATAGCAGAAAGTAAAAAATAATGGTTTGGGTACAGCGTCGTAGGACCACGCAATTGTCAGTTAAAGCAGTAAACCGCAAAAAAAATAAAAAATACTAGCACATTATGAAATACTTAACTTAGAACGAAGCTCCGCAGCACGCGCGGTCACTGCTGAGGGAGCTGACATGTTCTCTGCGTTTCTTCGGGGATCGCTGGCTCTGGTGCCAAGAGTGGCTGGAGCCGCAATGATGTCACTCCTGTGCATGTGCACGGGAGCTCTTCATTCCGGCAGGATACGCCAGACATGCAGAGAGCATGCGCTGCTGAGGTCAGTGGCTATATGCAGGGTCAATATCTCCTAAACCTTGGAGGTTTAAGAGATATTCACTTTACCTACAGGTAAGCCTTATTATAGGCTTACCTGTAGCTAAATAAATCACCAAGCTTTAAAGCAACGCAGTGCAATATCGCAAAAAATGGCCTGGTCAGGAAGGGGGGGGGGGGGGGGAACCTTCCAGAGCTGAAGTGATTAAATGAAACCATCCAGCGGTGTGCTGTCACTGCTGCAGAGGCTTCCTCACCCGGTCTTCCTTCCAAGTTCATGGGGTGTGGCCGATTGAATGCCCGAGCCACGATAATGTCACTCCACTGTCAAGGCCACGGCTCAGAGCTATGAAGAAAAAGGCATGGGTATGTACTTTGCAAAAATGCTGATTTTTACATGTAGGCAAAAATTGGGAAAATTTCTCTAGAGATGAACTGGTTAAGTTGCCTATAGATTTTTTTTTTTGTTGATCAAAATTGTTTTCCAACTTGTTCATTCAATAGAAGTCGATCGAATTATCAACTTTTATTGAACAGGTGTGGCCACACACCAATCAAAATGCAGCCAGCTCTGTGGGGAGATTTGATTTTTATATGGCCACCATTATTCTGGCTTATCCTGTCACAGGAAATGTTTGTTGCCAGCACTGACCTGTTTTCTAACCATGCTCTTGCTTTGTGACCTGCTGCTCATCGGTTCTATGGATGCTGTTCTCAACTAATGCTGCAGTGGACTCTGTAACACACAACAAGCTTTTGCCTTTGTGTCACCCATCATATCAAGTGGTGCTGGGACAGGAGGGTTATAAGAGGCCCCTCTTATTTTAGACTCTGCGGGTACCTGACATATGGAGTTTTGAAGGTGTTGGGACTTCAGCATTAGGGAGAGGATCTTGACTTTTTGAAACTGAAGTAGATATTTATACATCTTTTTTTCTTCTAACAAATAGGTGCAGGAACTCAACCACGACCCCCAAAATACCCTTCTCCCTCACGCACCCCCTCCATCAAATAGTGTGTGGTAAAATTTCACAATGGGCGGGTCTTAAAGAGCATTAAATACCAGGAGTGCATTACGTACAGAGGGCAGAGTTGGTGGGGGGGGGGGTTACACACAGAGTGCAGAGTTGCACTACGTGCAGAGTTCGGTGGTACACTACCTACACAGTGCAAAGTTCAGGGGTGAGCTACACAGAGTTCAGCCTTCTTCCACAGCTGCTTATCTCTGCATCCCTCCTCCACATCTCACTTTCACACATCTTCAGCTCTAAACCTCTGCATGCAATCCCCCCCCCTCCTTAAAAGCCCCACCATCTTCCACATGTCCTACTTTTGATGCTGTGTTAAGCTAAAGCACCCAGCCGGCTCTAGTACCCTCCCTCACACTGTAGTTCATCCCTTCTTTCTCACTTGCAGGGAGATCATTCAGTGGCAATGTCGGCATCCACACTTCACCCTGAACACCTGCATCTCCCTTTTCCCCATCCTGCACTCAGTGGGAGCTGCTCAGGAGATCAGATCTGTGGGAGCCTTTGGGAGACAAGCTGTCATTTGTAAACACAGAAGCCAGACTTCTGTGTTTACAAGTGATGGTGGTGAGCAGAGAGCAGAGGGCCTGAGCCAGAGGTGGTGGAACTGAGTTCCAGCTGAAAAAAAGCCCTGTCCATCAGCATTATCAAATGTTCGTAAAATGTTGACTGCATTAACATTTTAAATGCTTTGGAGCAGTCTGGACACACTGTGCTTCAAAATCCATTGGGTAATAGTAATCACATCCCCTTTTACATGCTTGACTTTGTCCCATTTTAAGTTGGCAGAAGTAAAAATAAGTGTAAACAATTAGAAAATAATCCCTTCAGTTAAGAAAAAAAAAAGAGCAGCAAGTTAATTTCCTGCAGCAACCTGGCAATGCAGATCAGCAAGTCTGGTCACCTTGTGCCCATGCTGCTTACAACAGCCAATGCCTGTACCAGTGCTCTTCTCCTCAAACTAGAGGGCACTGGCTGACCTGAAAGGTGCACACACCCAGCAAACACCATAAGTGATTCATTTAAAACAGTATCAGGTTTTAAGTCATACCTTTAGAAATGTATGGGAGGAATTAATACAATCAATACTGGGGAAGGCAGGAGATTGGTGGACAAGACTTACCTGCTCCCCAGGTATCCTCCACACATACTCATGAGCAGAACTACGAACCATTGTGCGGAGCTCTTAAAAACAAAATGGATGTTGCTCCTATATTGGATAGTACTAATAAATGCCGATCACAGGAATATGGTTATAGTCTTGTGAAAACTGTTATCCAGGGGAAGTTAATGCTTACTCTTAAATGGGCGTTGCCTGGGGACAACTGAGAAAAATTAATTACTGGTTAGTTTGAAAGATTTCCTAGACACTTGGTGCACACAGAAGGCTGAAGCAAAGGATAACAGATTTTGGAAATCAGAAAAGGAAACAAAAAGGTTTAAAACTTTGTACCACGACTTGAAAAGCCAGGTTTTTCTATATGCCAAACTATTATACAATGTAGAGGTTAAACAGTCAGTCCATCCAAATCAATATGTCAATATCTGGAGAATAAAAACGGCTGCACTCTGATTAATAAAAAGTTTCTGCATATGGGCTACATGGCCCACAGCAATTATGAGGCGGTCCCACTCTCGCTTTAGGATTGTTCATTTATATTTTATGTAAAAGGAGGAGTGGAAATCATTCTCCCCAAGATCTAGATTTAGTGCTCCCAATCTAGAACTGAACTGAAGAGTGTTTCAACAGCCTTAAAAACAGCTTAAAAGCTAAATGTCTGTGTGAACCAGCCTTAAAGCGATTTATACATACAATTTTGCAGTGGTAACTGCACATGTAATAAGAGATCGTGTAAGAGCTTTGAGGGATATCTGCCATGAACAGTCAGTTTTTTTTATGAAGCAAGGAGTTGCTACAATTTGAAGGCATTGTGCTTTATTACTGTTCAACAAAGGCTGCACATGGGCATTATGTGGTGACTCCAAATTGTGTCCTGACACAGAAATAGAGATATTCCTTTCAGATGGGATTGGCCTCATGTTTTCTGCCTTGTGCCATTTGCTATAGTTAATGCCTGCGAGCCAGAAAGGAGTAATGCATGACCTTACCCGCTAACAATCTATAGTAAAAAGCCCAGCTTACACTAGACGTGCATTCGTTTTTGTCCGAATTTCAGGTATTTTCCTTATCGTTTTAACAAACGATAACTAAAGTGCAGAGTCCGAAAAACGAAAGATCCGACATAAACAAATGCTTTATTTTCGTTTTCGTTGCTACAACAGTTCGATATAGATAGGAGATTCGACATGATGATGACAATAACAATCTGTGTCCATCAAACCTGTGGTCGAATGTGCCTAATCTTAACTCTATTAGTCCAAGATTATTCTACATAGGGGAGAAAAGATTTGACGTAGGGGAGAAAAGATTCGACGTAGGGGAGAAAAGATTCGACGTAGGGGAGAAAAGATTCGACGTAGGGGAGAAAAGATTTGACGTAGGGGAGAAAAGATTTGACGTAGGGGAGAAAAGATTTGACGTAGGGGAGAAAAGATTCGACGTAGGGTAGAAAAGATTCGACGTAGGGTAGAAAAGATTCGACATAGGGGAGAAAAGATTCGACATAGGGGAGAAAAGATTCGACGTAGGGGAGAAAAGATTCATAAAAATAATGATGATGATGAATGTTATTGGCTGAGTGTAACCAAAGAGGAGGAGCACTAAAATAGCTAGAACTAAATACACACGTACTTTGGCTTATGGTGTCTGTTGAAAGTTCTCAGAAGATTTGACGGAGCAGGTAAACTATACAGCGTCGTACAGTTTAGCTGCTCCGTCGAATCTTCTTTGAACATTCGACAGACACCATAAGCCTTCAATGACAGATTCGACCTTAATTTGGATTCTCGGGCGAATGCAATTTTTAACGAAAAACTAAATAAATAAAAACGAATTTCTGGGGGGTAACTAAATAAATGTATTTTTCGCACGAAAACGAAATTCCGAAACGAAATATTTCAGTGTGCACATGTCTAGTTACACTGGCTCATAAATTATGAGCCCATACATTAGCCCACACAAACGTGTTCTACGTGTTTATGGCAATCATGCACTCATTTTCCTATAAAACATTCCAGAATCAAACCACAGGGAGAGGAATATATCAGATATCACCTGCTATCAGTTTAAAAAAGCCAGACTGAAGGTACAAACACCAATAGCGGTACTATCAGAACAATTACAATGCAATTGTAAAACATTTGGTGTATAAACACAAAACAATAGCAGTTGACCAGAGCCAGGTATCCAGACAACCACCTACAAATCCAGAAAACTCAAGGGACCAACTTTGATTTCTGACAAGAGGAAAAAATAAACTGCTTCAGACTGTTCACTATGGAGAATGTCTAGTGAATGCACGTCATACAGTATAAATTATTTTTGGAGGGCTTGAAGGTGTTCGCAGACCCTGGGGTGGGTAGAGCATAAAGCAACAAACCAACCATTATCAGGCAACATTATCTCCAGGCATGTCCCTTAACGTGTCAAATGTTTGACTTGGCCAAATATTTCTAATTAAGCTAGGTGTGGCGTAAGTGGAACAAATACATGTTCTGGTACCACCTGGAAAGTGTTGTGTTTTGTTATTAAACCTGGCTGATTGTCATTTTCTTCAATTAGTGAAAGTGTATGCAGGTAGCATTGTCAAGCATCCATTATCTTATAAGTGTGGGTATTTTTACTGAAAGAACAAGTCTTTAAGAAATAAATACCTTACAGTTAATCTTGTGTAGTCCCACAAATACAAACTATATGACAGTTTTCAGCGTAACTTTTGGCACCTAGGCCTGTTAGGGCAGGAGCGTTACTTTTAAACAACTGCCAAGTCAGGGAAAGACTTAAGCAGGTCTCTGCAGCAATAATGCCCATTACTCACAATGTACTGTTGCTTTCAGTGAGTTCTGTTCTCATACTGCTGCACTAAAAAAGCCAATTTTATAGGCTGCCATGGGTTACTTTATACCTGTTACATTACTCATTGGAATATACTACATTATGTCCTATATTCAGCTTATATGTAATCCAAGTTCCCCGATAACTGAAGTGTGTGAAGGCTCGGTCACAGTAACATGTCCTTTATACCAGACAACTGTGTAATTCAACTTTCATCAGTCTTTGGCTCTTTACACATTCTATCAACCTGGCAGACTGGGAAGGCTGGATGTCTTGGCACACAAACCTTCAGCTTGAGAAACGTCAGGAGCCGAGGTTAATTTCCGCCTCTTGGAAAGCATTTTGTATCAACAGCTTAAAAATAGATTGCAGGACAGAAACATGCTTCAGCAGACAGGGTAAACCCATTTGATGGATACCAAATATTCAGCAGAATATGATTTAAATAATTGAATATCTTTTTGGACAGATATCTGGAGACGGGTGATGACTGCACATGGCCAACTGTGATTAAAAAGATCTGCTTACTAAAATGAGCCAATTAATCAACTTGAAATGAGCAATAAAGTTACCTTCAGTGATTTTTTTTTTTTTTATGCATTAAGATACCTTCCCCTTACTTCTACCAAAAGGGACAAGGAATTGCTACAAGGCTTCAATTACAGGAAGAAAGTATTGGCTGCACAGAGGTCTGGGAGAATGGAATTGGTTGAAAAGACCACGTTACAATGTCTAATTTATTGGTTGTCTGTTTTTGCAGAACGTGCAACTTATTTAATTACTGCTCTCAATCAATCTGGTTAGGTTATTGCTTCATGCAGAGGGGAAATGAGAGAGGCAGGGATTTTCTGCAGCTCTGCATGTGTAATAAGATGCAGTTTCAGCATCACTAGCAAAAAGATGCTACTGAACAATAATTTTCTCTCCTACGCCTTTTCCACTTAAACAAGTAACACGCTTTCAGACCATTTTCACAGAGCTCTCAGATTAGCGTTTTAAGCTTGACATTAAGGGCTGGAGAAGCACAGGGAAGGGAACAATTTTCATAAACAAAACAAAGGGCCACTACAAATTGAGCAAACGTAGACAGGCAGGTCAGGGATTTCTCCATCCATCCCAAAGACAAAACAGATGAAAAATGCAGTCATTTGACCTACCACTAGGCAGCCTGTTAAATTCCTATTCCCACATTGTTCAGTAGGGGATTTTGGTTTCCAGCTTGTGGAGAATCTTCTATTGGCACAATCTTTATCCCTGGTTAATAGTCTGAAATAGTTATCTGGATCTTCAAAGTTGATGGCTTCGTGAAAATCACTTCCAGACAATGACATCCTTGCAGCTGAGTGAGTTTTCTGGTTCATAATTAGTTGCAAAAGCTCATGTAACCCAGACAAATCTAAGCTTTTCCTGCATCCTTGTGGAGGTGGTGGCAACAAGATGGAATGTTTTTCTAGATCACACATACTAGATCCTTTGTTTGACATGGAAATGGGATGTACAAAAGAGCAAGACCTCTGAGAATATTCTTTTCTCTGCATCTGAGCCACACAAGCATCACAGTTGTGTACTGTAATCTTCTTTGGCATCAAAACATCTAGTTTTGTATCCAACAGGTTTGCAGCATTATTTTCCAGTAGACGCTCGGCAGAAATCAAACTCATTAGTGTTGTCTTAGATCTTGTGGCAACCATGGAATCGCTGCGTCGACGGTAGGTAGGGCAGGAATGAGCCATCACCGAAAGGAAGTTGTGGTCAATGGCAGAACCTTTCTAAAGATAGTAAGATTGTGAAGAAGATGGTACGATGACTGAAGGCTTTAGGTACTGGTGATCAAGTGAGATAGAATAGCTGCGGCAACTAAATCCTTAGTATTGTGTTTGTATTTACATGGAATATTTCAGCACTTTTAATGGGACTTATAAATTCTGCTGGCATTGGTTATTTCAATCACAGACATACTACATCTTTGTTGACTGCTGCAGGAGCTAGCAAAATAATCTTTGATTAATGTGTCTCTGGTGCTTGAATGGGAAACATGTGAACCAAAAAACTCTATAACAAGGGGTGCAATAATATTTTACTAAATTTGTAACAAAAAACGAAGATCAAGTTAAACCAGAAGATTGGATTAAAAAAAAAGGATAAAAAAAAGGATAAAAAGGATAAAGCATAACAGCTTAGATTTTATAATTAATTCCACATGCAACATATACTTGTGAGTAAATTTATAAAGCAATCCCTCCCGAGTTACGGTGTGGAATTTTTTTTGTTGCCAAATGTCTATTCCACCCAAAAGTGAACATAGATTAAAGGATATGTTCACCACTTTAAGACTGCCCACTGCACATATACTGCGGCAGGATGGCTCTATTGCGCGAAACGACATACCTGTACATCGTTTCATGCAATAGATACCGGGGCGGGAGTGTGTGCGTGGGTCCGGCAGACTCAATGTTCGCTGGCCACCAGCGATCGTGGCACAGAGACGCAGAACCGGGATCTGCCTATGTAAACAAGGTGGATCAACCTTCTGAAGGGACAACATGGAGATCTGCTGTTCCTAGTGATCAGGAACAGCGATCTCTGTGTTGTTCCAGTGAGCAAAGCTCCCACACAGTTAGAACTCACCCAGTTAACCCCTTGATCGCCCCCTAGTGTTAACTCCTTCCCTGCTAGTGTCATTTATACATTGACCAATGCATTTTTTTATTAGCACTGATCCCTGTAATAAGGTTACTGGTCACTTGGGGTTTTAAAATGTCAAGGGTCACTTGGGGTCAGATTTGACTGCCGCAATCCCGCTAAAAATCGCAGATTGCTGCCATTACCAGTAAAAACATAAAAAAAAATAAAGTTCATAAATCTATCCCCCATTTTGTAGACGCTATAACTTTTGCGCAATCAATATACGGCTATTGTGATTTTTTTTTTACCAAGGAATATGTAGCAGAACACATATTGACCTAAACTGATGAATATTTTTTTTTTTATATATTATTTTTGGATATGTATTATAGCAGAAAGTAAAAAACAGTTTTTTTCAAAATGGTCAGTCTTTTTTTGTTTACAGCGCAAAAATAAAAACCGCAGAGGTGATCAAATATTACCAAAAAAAAGCTCTATTTATGGGGAAAAAAAAGGACATCAATTTTGTTTGGATACAACATTGCACGGCCGCGCAATTGTCCGTTAAAGCGACACAGTGCCATATCGTAAAAAAATGGCCTGGTCATTAAGGGGGTAAATCCTTCCAGGGCCAAAGCGGTTAATGCAAAGATACCTTATTAGAATTTTTTGCAGGTCTTTTCTATTCACAAAGTATATGGAAAATCTTGCATCACACATTCCTGGCTTTTAATTTTCCAATATTACCACTTCTTGTAATACAGAAAATGTGTAAAAATCTCCCAATGACACCTTAGCGCTAAAGAATTTGTGAGGCATAGTACTGTGGATCATTCAGAGCATCACTTCTAGAACCATCCTGGTACACAGTGCCAATGCTACCCTCTTCAAGAAATTTTGAATAAAAAAAAAAAAAAAACACAAAAGGGCGCAAAGGCCTAGTGCATTACCAGATAGAACTATAATTAAAGGAGAAGTTCACCTTTGGGAACCTGTTACATGTTCCCTCCATTTTTAGGGTGGAACATGTAACATATTCCCACTCCTGCAGCTGCTTCCTGCTCCTCTGCCTCTAGTGACAACAAGTCGGGGATTTTCTCCCTGACCTTGTCACCATTTTAAAAAAAAAAAACTTGGCCGAGCGGGGCTCTGCCTGCTCCCGGCCACCTCATTCATTCACAGAGTTCTGTTAACAGGAGAACTACAACTATCGACAGTCTTTGCAGCTGTCAGCTTGTAGTTCTCAATGAACTACCAGAGTGCTGTTGAGCGCTCTAGGTAGTTCACTGTCTCTTCCTGTCAGTGTGTAACTGCCTGCATGTATGAGCAGACAGCTTACACTGACAGTCTGCAGAAGTCCTGCAAGGCACCCTCAATCTGCTAATCATGAAGGCAATGCTTTCCAGGCTCCTAGTTAAAAAAACAATCTAGAAAAAAAAAATGTACTTTTCTTTACCTGCAAAAAGATGTGCACTCATTTTTTTTAACAAAGGTGAACCTATCCTTTAACCTCTTGGCGTCTGCGCTATAGCCGAATGACGGCCAGAGCGCGGAAGTGAATTTCTGGGAGGCCGTCATATGACGTCCTCCCCTTTGCATACGCCTCCTGCAGAGCGTGCGCAGCGCGTGCTGTGATCACTGCGCAACTGAGGCTCGGGTGATCACAGATCTGAGTAAGGGGCCGATCATGGCCCCTTACCAAGTGATCAGCTGTCAGCCAATGACAGCTGATCACATGATATAAACAAAAGCTCTGTAATCGTTTTTTTTTCTTCTCCTTACGCTGACGGCATGAGGAGAAAAAAAAGATGATCACCGGCTTATGTGCAAGGGACATTGATCCCGAAGAGGAAGAGGCAATTCTGCCTCATCTGTGCCACAAGTACCCCCTGCCAGTGCCACCTGCCATTGTCACCTGCATGTGCAAACCAGTGCCACCTATCAATGCCCATGAGTGCCACCTATTAATGCCCACCAGTGGTGCCAATCAGTGCCACCTAGCAGTGCTGCCTATCAGTGTAACCAACCAGTGCCGATCAGTGCCCATTGCCACCCATCACTGCCACCCATCAGTGCCCATCACTGCCACCTATCGATGCCCATCAGTGCCGCCTCATCAGCATACATCAATGAAGGAGAAAAACTACCTGTTTGCAAAATTTTATAACAAAATATAAAAAAAATAATTTTTTTTTTTTTTAATTCGGTCTTTTTAAATTTTTTTAACAAAAATAAAAACCGGAGAGGCGATCAAATACCACCAAAAGAAATCTCTATTTGTGGGAAAAAAAATGATAAAAAATTTCATTTGGGTACAGTGTTGTATGACCGCGCAATTGTCATTCAAAGTTTTTCAGCTGAAAGCTGAAAATTGGTCTAGACAGGAGGGGGGTTTAAGTGCTCAGTAAGCAAGTGGTTAAAGAAAAAAGGTAATGAATGCATACTCATAAAAGCCCAAGGCAATAAAACCAGATCCAAATGGCAGAATGTCCCTCATAAGGGGAGTATAAATGCACCCTGGTGTCAGGAAGACTTACCAGCTAACATGTTTCCAGGGACGAACCGTCTTAATAAAAGCATAGACAGTCTACAGTATGTGTCGCATATCTTTTAAAAGCATGTTTGGTCAAACATCCCTCCCAGCACCTCCTCCAATGAGGGAGGGACCATTGCAACAGCAGCCAGAAGTGACTCTCAGAGCCTAAACTTCTCCATCTTATATAATATAAATATATTATATTATAATACAATATATCAAAATACAGTGGGGTAAAGTGAGCACACATATATATTGAGCCCAATAGAAGTCTCTCTCACCTTGGTTTGGCCAAAGGTGCTTATAAGAGATGCGACACAAACTGGCTTTGCTCTGCTGAAGAGGGTTCTTCCTTAGAAACATGTTAGCTGGTAAGTCTGAGTCTTTGTGATGACAGGGTGTACTAATACTCCCTTATGAGGAACAACGTGCCATTTGGATATGGTTTTCATTGCTTATCAACCTCATTCTATTTGCAATTTGTAAGTATGCATTAATTTCTTTTTTTCTTTAATAAAAGTTATACCTGGTAATGCACTAGGCCTTTGTGCCCTTTAGTAGTTTTTTTGTTTTTTTTACAGAAAATTTGTATTCATAGGTAGAGAAGCCAGGAAGGGGACTAGATTTGGCAGCTCCCAACATGATACCTAAACCAATAGTGGATGACTGTTATAAAGAGCAAAGGAAGGGAATTGATATTAAAAACACACCACACTCATTTTACTCAACAACATTAAACTGAATTTCCATTCACTTCAAACCTATCCATTTGCAAACTAGGAAATTTCAGCTGACTTGTATTTGTTTGGTTTGCAAGACGCAAGGCAAACCCTTTTCTATGTATTCGTGTTGAAGTAGACCTAAAGCCAAAACGTGAAACTTCAAAGTAGGGCAAGTTTCAAAATACTGCCATTTTTGGGGGAGATTTCCCTTCTACAGGAAAAAAAATCACACGTTTCCGATTTGAATGGTATCCCCTCCCTTTAAGACAGTTGTCACAGGAAGAAGTGGAAGATTCCCCTCTATTCCTGTTCTGATGGCAGCTGAAAATGTTGAATTTAGCCTCACTTTCAGGAATATTGGTGATACAGGCCAATGAGAGAGAAATAGAGATTCTCCCTAAAGGGGACACAGACAGTAACATTTACCTTACATCTAACCCCTCACCGCTGTCCAAAAAAACCCCAAAAAATAAAAAAAACATTTTGCCCTTAGTTACACTTTAATATTGCCCAAGATTTCTGCACATGCGTAATCACAGTGCTTGTGTCTGAGGTAGGGGAGGACTGCAATAAGTAAAGAGATTGACAGAAGCCATATTTGAAACTACAATCGGAAGAAGAATATTGCTTCTTCCACTTAACATAAAGATCCATTTAAAAAAAGAAGAAGAAGTTTTATAGGTTTAAATTCAGCTACAGCCCTAAATAACTTCATTAAAGTGACAGAGAGGGCTATATCCTACACACCCCAAGCTGTGAATAGTAGCAGGACCACCAACTATTAACACTGTTGTATTTTACATGCTAAAGCAGAGGTTAAAAGCAAAGAATGAACAGATCACACTTACTGCTGCAGGCTGCTGGTATTGCCCTAGTTGATGCTGAGGACTCTGAGGAAGAACCTGGCCCTCAATCATAGGTGGGCTGTATACTCGTTGGATGGCTGAAGGTAGAGCATCTGGCAGGGAAGAGTAAATGACACTTTGTTGACTGCTCTGTGAATCGGAGTAAACCGTAGACCCTTGACCACTGTCAAATGTGCTGTCAGCTGCCGAAAATAATTCAGACAGGAAAAAGAAAATGAAAGGCGAAAGCAAATAAAATCAGTTGTTAAGACAGGAAAAAGAAAAAAACGAAAGACCTAAGCAAATAAAAGCAGCATTAAATTAAAAACTGTACATCAGTATTGGCAACCTACCAGATTTAAATTTACTGACACGCCACTCAAAATGTACTGGCAGAAGTTTTTACTGGCACATCCAAAAGTTACAAAATACACTAAAGTGCACATTTTAGTATATAGGCTAAAAACAAGTACAATATGCAATTAGCAATGTGATTTAAGGTAGATATTACGACAAAAACATATTTCTTATTTTATTTTTGACATAGTAAGTAGCTCAGGGACAGGGCACTAAATCGCAGTGTGCAGTAGCACAGAAGATAATGATGACACCTCACTGACATGACACCCCCCCTCCTGAGTCTCAGTGACAGTCTCTCCACACCAGGGGGTCCCTTCACTCCACTCCAGTCCAAAAAGCACAAATAGTCCCCCTTCTGCTTCTGACTTGCCTTGATTCTGTCCCACAGACCCACATAAGAGGCTCTGCTCGGCTCTCTTGCACCATGACCTCACGTGACACACTCAGGCACCACCTCTGCCAGACCCACCCCTCCCCTCCGCTGGCGCCACCTAAACCCACTGAAGAAGGTACTTGGATGGTCTCGGCCAGCTCCAGACTGGAACTGCTCATGCCAAGTGTCACATCCATATTTTTAACTGGCAATCTTTTCTGGTCACTGGCGGTTGCCTTAGTATTTTAATACAGCAATTTAAAATGCACAACAGTTTCATTACACTTTGATTACAACATAAAACCAAAATCTGCCAATAATGTGAGCATTTTAACAGAATTTTCTTGTCCAATATGCTTCAACCACTAGGAACAACTACTGTGAGTGTGGGGCAAAGTGCCCTTTATCATATGAATCCTATGTTTTGCTCCCCACCTCATAGTGGTTTTGTGCCTGCTAGTTTGTGCCATCTTTTTGGTATGTTCAGGTTTGTTGTCTCCTATATGTCTTCCACCACAATGCAGGATATATTTGCTGTGAAGGCTACGGCCTAAAGTACATTGGCACTGCATATTACTATGATGGAACCTTGGCTATTACTTTACTGATGTCCTAACTCTCTGCTTGTTCATGTGATATACATTACTAACAGATATCAAGCATAAACTGTCATGTCATACTGTTTTGCTGCATACCTTAAAGAATTAAAAATCAATTCAAATCATATTTTCTTTAACCTGCACAAATTTTCGTTTATAAAAATATGTAGTGGGGACAATATATCTGCCCTACAACCTCAGGTTTTTTTTTAAGGTGGGAGTTAGTCCACCCTAAAATTGGATGTCCCTATTAAGGCTCTCCTATTTATTTAATTTTTTCCAAAGGCAAATTTTGGAGGCAAATCAAAAAGGAAAAAAATAAATTATCCAGAACCAATCTATTCATAACTGTCTAAACTTGACTAAAATAAGAATCAATACTGTATAATGCACCATATAAATGGAGGGGTCGCATTTGTAAGCTGTTTGGCCAGCTGACCCAACTCTGGTCTGGGAGACCTTATTTACAACATTCACAATGATTAATCATACTGTATGAGTGCTGTAGTACTACTACAAACCAAACATGAACCAACACAGCCCCTCACAAATTCTGCACTTAAGGCATTTGAAATCAGAAGGAACACCTTTCACCCTTTCAGCGCAAGGATGAGCCATACATGGCCTCTTTTTGCCAAATTTGTTCTATCCTGTATAATCCTAAGCATGAATAGGTTTTAGTAATGTAATATTAAAGAGGCATTATCCTTTATACATGGCTTTGTGCGTTTCTGTGGTTTCCATAAATTTGTGTCAGTTATTGTTCACAGTTATACTACTTGTAGGCAAATCCACAACCTCAGCACATTTTGGATAGTTTAGGAGGGCACCTTAAATGTGTTTATGTACAAAAACCTTAGCCATATTGTAGCTATGAGCATCATGGTAGATAAACCCAGCGCTTATCTGCCACTTTCACACATGTCAGTGTATGTTTAACAGTCTCAGTTTCAGCTCTACAGTGAATGGAGTTGTCATTCGCATGCAGCACAGCTCAGCACTGCAGAAGATAGAAGTATAGAGAGAATGCTTGGCATTGCATCCCTACACCCACTGATCAGAGCCCACATATTTCATGTGCCTAACAGCTTTGTTCATCATGGAGATTAATGTAATATCTGATCTCCTTACGTTTGGCAATACATGCATCGATTCAACGATTCAGTGAAACTGACATTTTGATATCCTTATTGAATTTAGCAATTATTAGTCAATTTTCCCTACCATTTTGTTTTCAGATTGCCATTATGACCTGAGGGGCTTACAAATTCTGTCAATTTTAAGCCAGTCTTTGAGACATGTGGATCAAACAATTTAGAAACTGTCACCTTTGATTTTTGTTACTTTTTCCAACAGATATTTGACATGAAACGTGAGAAGCTACATTTAGGTAAAAAAGTCAACATCTGTGTAGCATCAGATAATTTTTTTAAAATATCAGATCAGTTAAGCAGATTAACCAGTTGATTACATTTAAAAAAATCAATGCTTGTATGGCCAACATTAGAACATGTAATCAGCATTTCCTACGTCAAAAACAAAGAGTAAGACCTGAGGATACTATTGTTCAGCAATAGGGACACAGAAAATATATTTTCTATGTAAAAATTGTTAACCTTATAGATTGATGGCCATTTCTTCCTTAGAACACTACCAACTAAAATGTAGTTTTGAAATGCTCCACTTTGTTTTCTCTTATGAAAATCCATGCTTGCTAAATTGAGCAACTAGGATTATGTCCTAATGCACAGTTTACAAGTGCCAAATCTAGTCCCAAGGCAGGTTATTGTAAGCAACACCACAGTCAATTCTGGGAAAAAGGTATAGCGTTCCTTTTCCCAGCAGCACAAAATTACAGCTATGTTCTCTGATTGGTTGCTTTTAATGCCACCAGATTTTTTGGTCTGGATTTTATATATTGGTTCTATCACTGAAAACAAGGGGGTGAAACGTTACAGGAATTTGTTATATTTGCAGAGGCTAAAAGATACGAAGGCTATTAACATCTTTCAGACAACTGCAAAATGAAATAAAGTAAGCTCCGTTTTCAATTCTAGACATCACTGTCAATGTCATCTACTTGAACAGTCTCATTTAAAAGTGGCCAAATTTGTCTGAGGTCTGCATGGCTCCTGATTATGAACCATAGATTATTGCTTTAGTGTTTGTTAATGCATGTGTCTACATAGAACGTTATGTGACCATAATGGTGGTCATCAACTATCACTACAATCCAATTACAGAATGTTGTAATTTGAATAGCTTTTCAGTTTACTTCCATGATTTGACTTGCTTTCGGTTAGTGATTTATGGGTTGAAAGTTAAAGTGGTCCTTCACTCTCATCTATGATTTCACATGATTTTCCTATTCCTCCCCATGTTATTACGTTATTACATTTTCAGCTTTTTGTCTAGGAAAGAATATTGTCCACCTCTTGAAGTCCACATCGTCAGGTGGCCACCTGTAAAAACCAGAAAGAAAACATTCTCAATATCTTAATATACAGGTGCATCTCAAAAAAATTGAATATCAAACAGTTAATTTATTTCAGTAATTCAATTCAAAAAGTGAAATGCATATATTATATATATTACACACCGTGTAATATATTTCAAGCATTTTTCTTTTCATTTTGATAATTATGGTTTACAGCTAGTGAAAACCCCAAAAAAATCAGTATCTCAGAAAATTAGAATATTGTAAAAAAGTTCCATGTTGTAGACTCATGGTGTCACACTCTAATCAGCTAATTAACTCAAAACATCCATATAAGGGTTCCTGAGCCTTTAAATGGTCTCTCAGTCTGGTTCAGTAGGTTACACAATCATGGGGAACACTGACGACTCAGTTGTCCAGAATACAGTCATTGACACCCTCCACAAGGAGGGGAAGTAACAAAAGATTATTGCTAAAGAAGCTGGCTGTTCACAGAGTGCTCTATCCAAGCATATTAATGGAAAGTTGAGTGGAAGGAAAAAGTGTGGTAGAAAACGGTGCACAAGCAATAGGGATAACCACAGCCTTAAGAGGGTTGTGAAACAATGGCCATTCAAGAATTTTGGGGAGATTCACAAGGAGTGGACTACAGCTGGTGTCAGTGCTTCAAGAATCACCATACACAGACTTATCCAGGACATGGGCTACAACTTTCCCATTCCTTATATCAAGCCACTCCTGAACCAGAGAACATCAGAAGCATCTTACCTGGGCTAAGGAGAAAAATGACTGGACTGTTGCTCAGTGGTCCAAAGTCCTCTTTTTGGATGAAAGTAAACTTTGCATTTCATTTGAAAGTAAAGGTCCCAGAGTTTGGAGGAAGAGTAGAGAGGCTCAGAATCCAAGTTGCATGAGGTCCAGTGTAAAGTTTCCACTGTCAGTGATTTCAGGAGCCATGTCATCTGCTGGTTGGTCCACTGTGTTTTATCAAGTCCAAAGTCAGTGGAGCCCTCTAGCAGGAAATTCTAGAGCACTTCATGCTTTCTTCTGCTGACCAGCTTTATGAAAATGCTGATTTCATTTTCCAGCAGGATTTGGCATCTGCTCACACTGCCAAAAGTACCAAAACCTGGATTAAAGATCATGGTATCACTGTGCTTGATTGGCCAGCAAACTTGCCTGACCTAAACCCCATAGAGAATCTCTGGGGTATTGTCAAGCGGAAAATGAGACACCAGACCCAACAATGCAGACGAGCTGAACGACACTTTCAAAGCAACCTGGGCTTCCATAACACCTCACCAGTTCCACAGGCTGATCGCCTCCATGTAATGCCGCATTGATACAGTAGTTCATGCAAAAGGAGCCCCAAACCAAGTATTGGATGCATACTATACTGTACATAGACATACTTTTCAGTAAGCCAACATTTCTGTATTAAAAATCCTTATTTTTATTTGTCTTATGTAATGTTCTAATTTTCTGAGATACTGTATTTTGGGTTTTCACTAGCTGTAATTCATAATCAAAATTAAAAGAAAGAAATGTTTGAAATATATCACTCTGTGTAATGAATCTATAGAATAATATTTTTTCACTTTTTGAATTGAATTACTGAAATAAATTTTTTGATTAAATTCTAATTTTTTGAGATGTACCTGTATAAGAAACAAGAATACCTTACTAGCAATCACAATGTTTAACAGAACGGGGGTGCGTTAAATGGAGGTGCAGAGGTCTCTCTTGGGGGGGGGGGTGTAGGAGAATATGCAGTGGTCACTGATTTAAGGATGAGGGCAAAGGACGGGCTACCAATCCATTCTCAAGAGAGACGCTTCACCTCCTTTTTTGTATACATATTTTATTGGAAAATCCTATAAAAGGTTATGCTTTATACATTTGGCTAAAGTGCGTTGGGGTACGCACCCCCATTCTGTTTAACATCAGGAACCAGAAAGAGACAGCCAGCCTCCTGATGACATCAGAAGAGACAATGGCAGTACGGGACCATGTTGTGACATACTGGTGTCTTACACCAGACAGACAACGCTGGATTGGCTGGGAGGGCAAATATGTATTTTTGAGAGCAACTCAGCTATCAAGGTAACACTAGGGCTGTCACAACCAAGAACCCCCTGAACTGCCCAGTGTCACAGAGCCTTGCTGCAGACAAATGCAACAGTTCATAATCATATGCAGCTAGAGATTAGTAACAAAGGATTCTCAGAGAACTATGGCAGCTTGTGATATAAATCCAGAAAACAAAAGGCTTTTGTTCCAAATCAAAAGTTCTGAACATAATAAGGAAATAATGTGACAACATATTATATTACTGTTAAAATAAATGTGGCACAGCCTTAGTTACCAGAACAGTGCAAAGGATAATGGACATGCCCAAAGTACAACAATGTCAAACAAGCAATCAGTAATTGCCTTTCACTGATCTGGTTGCTGTACATTCAGCAAGTTATATTGGATTACTGAACTGTGTTCCTCACTGTCAGTCATGTGCAATGCCTCTACATCATTCCGATAAAACGGACCATAGCATATAACTAAAATCATCATCCGTTATGGACTATAATTCCACACAACCGTCAAATCAAACTGAAATTAAGCACTATGCTTCATCTGTTTTTTTTATTCCAAGTCTACATGATCTGACACTCAAAATTTCTAGGCATTTTCAGTAAATGCTGCTTTGAACTGATCAATTTTTCCAAATGAAACTCAATCTTTTGTTATTAGAAGGAGATTAGTAAATCATATGGATTCCAAGAGGTTAATTATATCTTTATGGAAGGATGCCCCCCCCCCCAGTCTGAGCAAGCCAATTCATTGCACTGTAATGAAATCTAGCACAATCTAAGATGTTATGTATACACAGATAATGCTATATGACTGCCTGGTTAATAGTAATAAGTCTACAGCATGATTTTTATTAACCAGTAGTGGTAGCAGCAGAAAGCTATTTAAAAATATATATGTTCTACTTAATTGACTTAAAAAGGTACACTCCAGTCAAAATGTTAATTGGCCTTGAGTTGCAAGCAGGAAGTACAGCCAAACTGCTAAGTGCAAAGAGGGATACCTCAATACAAATCATACTGTATATGTTTTGGATGGAATAAAGACCACTGTAACCAGGACAGAAGGTGGAGGAAATCTATTGGGAAAGCTGAAAGCCCTTTAAAAGTGATTGTAAAGGTTCTTTTTTTGTACAAACATGTTATACTTGCCTGCTCTGTGCAATGGTTTTGCAGAGTGGCCCAAAATGTCCTCTTCTGGGGTCCCCTAGATTTTGGTGCCTCTGAGTGACCCCATAGCAAGCCACTTGTTATGGGGGTACTCGTGTGGGCTTGATCTAGAGACGGATTGTGTATGTCTAAAGACAAACACAGCCTGGCTCGGCCCTGTCCTCCGCTCCCTCCTTGCAGAATTTGACATGTTGAGTTCCCTGTGAGAAGAGACAGAAGGAAGAAGAGCTGCTGCAGACAGGCACAGTGCTGGATCAAGATCAGGCTCAGGTAAGAATTTAAGGGGGAGGGAAGGAGGGTACACTGCGGGGGGAGCAACTTCTGAAAGGTTTTTTACCTTAATGCAGAGAATGCACTAAGATAAAAAAAACTAAACTTTGCCTTTATAAACACTTTAAGTGGCACAATGAAACGATATCCTCAAGCGGCATGACACCAATAATCTTTTCAGCCATCTGTAAGGAGGGTATTCTGACCACCATTGTATAGGGGGCATCCTTTCCACTAGTCACCAATGAAAAAGGGCATTCTTCCCAATTAATTTAGACCTGAAAATTACCCTAAGGATTCCGCTGTGGTAAAAAGGTTGAGAAAGAGTGCTATACAGGATATGCCACATAGAAAGTCTATTGTTTTCACTCCTCATGAGCAGAATGATAGACTTGCACCGAGGAAGAGTAGTAATTAAATTACAGAAGAGTAAAATACAAAGACCATGTAGGAACACTAGAATTTATATTTTTTTTATAATTTTCAAAGATAACAAGCTTATAAACAAATGTCATCTATTGATGAGCAAACTATTGACTTATCACAATATACCAAACCAGGATTGGACCAGTAAGACAAGAAAATGTTCTCTGTAAGAACCTGTAGTCAGAGTCAGAATTGCATTCGCCCCATACAATTCAAGCAGAAGGCAAAAGCAACCAGTAAGCAGCTTAGAACAAAGGCAAAAGGCAGGTTACATGAAGGTCAACTACAGCTCAAATACTCCTGAGAAGATCTTGGCATTGAAAAGGCATCTCAAACTGATTGCAGTAATGGTAATCTTACCCAGGGCCCAAGGATAAACAGCCTAATGCTTTTTATAGTGCCAATTCTTAATATAAAAGGATGGGGACTGTAGCATCAATCTGCTTTGACACTGCATTCTATCCGCTACCATAGGACCCCCCCAAAGCAGGTTTTCATGTAAATTGCTGAAAGCTTCTACACCCAATAAGCCTTTGTTATTTTAAAGTGATCCTAAAGTATGTGCTTAAGTCGTTTAAAACATTTACCATTGAATAACAGAATTAAAGCAGGTTTTAAGAGTAAAACATTTCTGTTTGGCCTAATTACTTTATGGTGATCTTGTTAATCTCATTTAAAATGTATCATTTAATCTTTTACAAATGATAGGACGAAATATTACTTAGGTTTTGAAGTTCACTCCAAGGGAATTAGTAACAAAGAAAAATGTAGGGACATCGCCATTAATATAAACATGCATGGATCATTACCTTGAGCATGAAATCAAGAGAGCTGCAAGAGATCTAAGGCTGAGAAAAGCAGTCAAAACTCTGCTCCAGTTTCCATTATCTGGCAAAAAGTTACTACATTATTTTTTTTTTGTAAACAAACAATATAAGCAAAATGTACAAAAACAGAGAACATCGAGTGCAGGCCAAAAGGAGTTAGATGATAGTCAGCATTTTCCAGCCTAGTGACATCAAAATGCCAGAGGGAAACAGATCACTTAAAAGAGTTCTCTGTAATCTAGTGTATTCTCTACAGGAATATAATTCAAGTAGTCAGACTCAGAATGAAACTAGGTTCAATATGCTACATCTAGGTCAACAGTGGGACATCTTCCAACCAGAAGTCCTAAAAAGCAATCCCGTCAGATCGAATCCTAACTCCACCCAAAATGGAGAGATGCTGTTGCTCTCTAATGTTTTAGAAAACACCATCTTACTGCTTATAAAGTCCATAAAAATAAGGTTTGTACTCACCCTCTGTGTTTATTGGAAGACAAAAGTTCTGCTTTAGATCATCAACTACTGGGTTTAGTGCTACCTGCAAGAGTAGGAAGCTAGGTACAATTAAACATCAAACGACAATCCAGAAGCAGCCCCTGCTGGTGAGCAAACACTCTCACACCATGTTAACAAGTTCAATTATATGACAGAGCAGGGCAAAAAACAAAATATTTAAACACTTGGGTAGCAGCAAAGCCAGAAGGGTGGGTTCTGTGTCTTCCAATGAACGCAGAGAACAATGTTTACAGCGAGTACAAATCAGAGCCCCAGTACTCCTCTCCAGCCATGCAGGCTGGCACCTGTCATCAATATTTTCCGGCACAGAAGGGAAAATTATTTTCCAGTTAGCAGAAGGGGAGAGTAGAACTACCAAAGATGTAAAGATGACTTCATCAGGCAACTTAGCTTGATCTCCCCATCCAGAGAAGATTTGTTCCACTGAAAAAAGGATTTCATTCTGCCAATTCCTGGCAAAGGAATGTCATCACATGGCATTTTTTGTGAGACCCAAAACTCGTATTGGCAACCACCTACAAGTATGTAGTGGGAAAACCTGAAAAAGTTATCATTTGTATAGTTTTTTGAAAGAAGAAATGTTTTGGACTGGTTAGTATCCAAGACCAACCCCAGGTAATCTAGGCGAAGTCATGAAATCAGCAAGGACTTCGAGATTCAAAATCCACCCAAGCAAGGGCTCCTAGAGAGACCCTGAACAAAGACTGCTAAAAAGTGTGCTTCCTGTGCTCTAATCTACGCATGTGTTAACGGCCAGCATGCAAGCCATGGCAAAGGGCTCCTCCCCAGTATTCATAAGGGAAGTAGCAACAGACAAAGGCCATTGAGGGACATGAATAGTAAGCATAGCCCCCACAATGCTTCCACCGGAGGGGTGAAGAACCACACACTAGGTAGGGGAAAAATGAAGCCAGGGATGTTGCAACTGAACCTGCAAAGAGCAAGGAACTACATTCACTTAACGTCTGAAACTGGGAAGACTACCAAGATGTAGTGTATATGATCTGGCATGCAACTGAGCCAACAATTTGCTTTAAGTTGAATTAAAACCAAAGGAACTATGATTTTCGAGGAGGAAATTTCTATGTCCTTCTCCTAAACACTTGCATAATAACTGCGTTGTGCCACAGTGTGTGTGTGCGGTTGAGGAGGGAGTTGGGCACCAACAGGGGCCCCCCTGGGCTGTCTTGAATTTTGTTTTTCTAGCATCCTACTCCTGCAGGTGGCCTTATACCAGGTAGGTGATTATCTAAGGCAGATTTGCGTCCTCCAATAAATTAAGAAGAAAAAATTGTTTAAAATATCTACTTTTATATAACATTCACTGTGCAATATATTATTCATACAACCAACATTAGCTTATTAACAAAGGTCATGGGGGACAACCATATACATTAGAATTCACAAGCAATGTTTGACGGTTTGTACAATTTTAGATGACCAGCTTAGTTGACCTAATTAGCCCAAGCTACGATAAACATTACAATTGTAAATGTGAAACAGAACTCATGGGAAAACAAAATATGCATTTCCAAATTATATATATATATATTTATTTACAGGGGTGTTTTTTCTTAGCTGCCCCTTTGGAAGAAATAAGCCATGCTTCACAAGGTTTGGACCTTTACCACAATTCAACCAGTACTGTATATAGAAACCTTCTGCACTGAGAAAGGATTTAGAATAAGATAAGCATTCAGTCACAAGTATGTATTGTATTCTTACATATGGCATTCATATTACCAATTTAAAAAGTTGCATATCTTTTTTTCGCTAGGTGACTCCTGGAGCTGTCAGAGGTAAGAGGCCCCCACTGAAGTCTGATAGATGCTGCCTTATCTGCCTAAAATTTTGCCAAAAAGGCAGGCTGTCTCAAGCCTCCTAAGTAAGCATAAGCTTATCAAATACATGCAAATACTGCATTGTGATGCAGACAGCACTCCTGTATGATGTGAACACAGCGCATAGAAATCAACGATTTCTATGTATCCTTGCATTAGGCCTCCTTGATCAATGAAAATCAATGCAGCTCAACGGACATGGTGTGAACAAACCCTTAATGTGAGCACCATGAATTATTAAGAGGAGTGTGAGGAGCGGGTACATACATGCTACAGAAGTAATGCTGGCAGGCAGTTTGGGCAAAAATGAGTGCTGGTCTGTCTCCAATTCTTCTCCTTCATGTTGACCTATGTGGGAAGAGTGGGCAAGTGGTGGAAGGGGGATCTGGGGTACGTTCATCTGTTCAATCCCCTCCGTATCACCAGTCTCTGGCTTAATTCTCTCTCGTCTCCATTGGATTAATGCCACTCGATCACGTATTGACTTTGCAACTATCTTCACATCACTTTCATGGAAAAATCCAGACTCAATCTGTAAAGATACCATCATGAAAATAGATTTATGGACTGTGTTTGCTATCAAATTAATCTCTACATTGGATTGCATGATTGATGCAATGTAAGAAAAAGCTGCATGCTATTTTTAATTGTGTTCAATCTGCATTTTTAACACCCACTTGAAGACGTATATGACTTTACTCAATAAAACAATATTTACAGTGTAACAAAGCAGACACCAGGATTACCAGCCCTTACTTTGAGACCATAACTGGGACCAACATTAAAGTCTACCTAAAGGCAAAAACTTTTTTATTCGTTTTAAGTGGAGAGGGATTAGAACATGTTTTTCATTGCCATCTGTGCCTCTGTTAAAGGGATTCACTCTCTGTATTTGCCATGCTTACCATCATCATTGAAAGTAAAAGAAAATACTAAATTTTGGGTTGTCCCTAAAACAGCAATAGCGGGGAAATTCTTTAATGGTGACACTATTTCTGGTGACAACCAGGGATTTGCTCACTTTGAAGGGATTTCCTCTCACTTCCTGTTTTGGCTATGGGACAAGAAGTGAAGGAAAGTCTCCCCAATGGGACAAATATGGCAAAAAGTGAAACTGGTTTTAATCCTCCCTTAGTCTATCCAGAATGGGAAAAAAAAATATCTCTCTTCATCTTATTGCAGCACAACACAACAATAAAAGAAGAGCTGAGTTGAGCTGAGTTGAGAGTTGAGAGCTGAGAGCTGAGTTGGGCTCAGCTAAATAAAACTCAGTCTTTGGTCCAAAAAATGGCAATGTACTAAAGATTCACTAAAAACTGAAACTTTTCTTGCTTCTCCAACTAGGTGGCAGAACAATCCATTTGAGTGGGATACATTCTTAGATTGTCTAACCCATGCCAGGGATCAAAGGACAATGGATTTAAAGTAGAATTCCAGCCTAAACCTAGCTAGTCTTAAAAAGGCTCCCTCCCTCCTCCAAACACCTATGCGGATTTCCCGGAGTAAAAAAAAATGCATCTACTTGCCTATTTTCCTCCCGCTTCAGTCCATTCACACGTTCCTATATGTCAGCCAGCAACAGGTACAGGGGAAAGGAGAGAGGGCTCAATGACACTGGATTCCAGGAGCAGTGACATCACCCAAAGGCTTCCATATCCCAGCTGTTGTCTGTACCCACTCCTCTCCCCCGCAGCCACTGTTGGCAGACACAAGGGAGCCAGATCATGCGACCAGACCAAATCAGGCATAAAATAAGCATGCAAATGCATCTTTTTTTACGCAGACTAGTTTTTTAAGACTAGTTAGGTTAAGGTTTAAATTCTACTTTAAACTAAAACTGCAGCTAGCAGCACAAGAGACCAGTACATTCCTTTGTATTGATTTTTAAAACCTTTTGACGAAGCTTAGGCTTTAATTAGATCATGACACAGCCTGATTTTAGCCTATAGTAATAGGGTTTGTCCAGCCATACACTGGCACAAGTTGCATTCCACTCCCTCCAGCCAACAATAGACTGGTTGTCCAAAACCCAAAAGGCAGGATTTACCTTAAGGTAGCCCAACTCCCTCTAACAGACAGCGCAAAATAAAGCATGGCAAAGCTGTAATGGAGAAGTATCATCTGCAGGGAGACTATATGCAATACTGCTTTCTAATGATTTGCCTTCTGTCTGCTGCAGATAGAGGTACCAACTGGCTTCTCAGGTCTATCTCTGGCCAGAAACCCCAAACCACCAGTACAGAGAGGAATCCTGAACCTTATAAAAAGGTAGCAGCCTTTTAGTCCTATTAAAATGGATTCAAGTGCTAATTCCTAAGGGTTGGTTCCCATAATGATGACCTGAATGCATGCTGTATTATTGGTTTGGAGCTTGGCGACCAAACAGGGCAAGAAGAGTTAAAATGTACCGCTAAAAAGTGGGGGAAACAATTATTTATCTTTTGCAACTATTTCTGTTGGAACATAAATGATTACATAGAGCAGAGACATAAGTCTCCAGTGAAAAGCAAATTACAAGAACAGAACAAGTTAGCTTTTCACAGCTCCTTTTTTCACATCAGACAAAATTACTGCAACCAAAACACTGCACAACAGGAAATTAAAAGTGCCCCAGTGAATAATGGAATTTTCCCTTCGAAACTCTCAGCAAGTGTACCTGTCCTCTGCACACAATACAAACCGTAATTTTGTGAGATGTCCCACTCATTAGAAGCCTGTCAGTGTTGTTTAGTGATGACAAGCATTGCAAGTCTTATCTTAGCTAAATGGAAAATAAATGGTGCTACTAAATAAAAAAAAAAAAGCAGAGTTAGACTTACCGGTAACTCCTTTTCTGAGAGTCTTCCAGGACAGCCATGAGACCTAAGGCTCCTCCTACCAGGACAGGAAACACGCTAACCTCCAACAGATTCAGTATTCTCATTATTCATTTCAGTATTCTCGAGAACCGTAGGACGTCCCTGTAAAACATATGCATAATACACATAACTTCAAGACAAAACCGGGTGGGAATCCGGCTGTCCTGGAAGGCTCTCAGAAAAAGAGTTACCGGTAAGTCTAACTAGCTTTTCTCTAAGCGTCTTCCAGGACAGCCATGAGACAATGTGCCAGAACTTACCTGTCTAGGGAGGGACAACTGCCTGAAGGACCTTACGACCAACCGCCTGCTCCTGAGCAGATAGGAGACCCAGGCGATAATGTTTAATGAGCGTCAAAAAACTGAACCATGTGGCAGCCCTGCAAATTTGTTCCGGTGAGGCTCCAGCCCTCTTAGCCCAAGATGCAGACAAGGCTCTTGTTGAGTGTGCAGTGACAAAATGCGGAGGAACTTCCCTAATTTTGTAAGTTTCAGAAATAGCTTGATTTATCCATCTAGCCAAGTTGGCTTTACATGCACTCTTTCCCTTATGTGCTCCTGAAAAGAGGACAAACAAGGTGTTTTTCTAAAGGTCTTGGTGACCTCAAGGTAGACGAGAATTCTTTTTGAGTCTAAAAAACAAAATTTTCTTTCTTGGTTGCCCTTTGGCGAACTACAAAAGGTTGGCAGTACAATGTCCTGGGATCTGTGGAATGTACTGGCCACTTTAGGCAGAAATCCTGGATCAGTTTTCAAAACAACCCGATCCTCAAAAATTGTGAGGAAAGGCTCCCTCACTGATGGGGCCTGTAACTCACTTACCCTACGAGCTGAGGTAATCGCCACAAGGAAAATTGTTATTAAAAAGGTAAGAAATTTAACTGAAATATCCTCTAGCAGCTCAAAAGGGAATTCTACCAGAGTTTGAAGCATCAGGGACAAGTCCCAGGTTGGACAACTTCTAACCACTACTGGCCTGGACCCAGAAATTGATTAAAAGAATCTAGCTATAGTGGGATTTTCCAAGAGAGAAAATTGGAGAAAAACACTGATAGCTGCCGCCTGTACCTTTAAAGTATTAACCAAAAGACCTTTGTCGACACCTTCTTGAAAAAATTCCAAAATTGAAGGAACATCACGCGTTAATCTTTGATTTTCCGATAACGGAGTTAAATTTCTTCCAGACCTTGAAATATATGGCTCTAATGACTGGTTTTCTGCAATTTACCAGGGTCTTGACAACTTTGTCATAGAACCCCTGGGCGCTTAGTATCTTTTCTTTAGATACTAGGCCGTCAAGCTTAAGGAAACCACCTGTGGGTGCGACACTGGATGTCAAGTTCTAGGTGCGAGGCCGGATTGCTGAGAGGGCGCCCCTTGCGACTAAGTGCAGCGTAACCCTGAGAGTGAGACAAGGAGTACGGTGCCCAAAGGTGCACGGGTTGCCGGATGTTGAGGGCTGGATAGCTAAGAGCCGCTTGGGTGCGTTGGGAAACCGTGCGTGGAAGTATTCCAGTGGAGAAACCAGGAACGGGGTCAAGGCAGGCCAGGGGTTGTGTACCATAGGAGCAGTCCGGAAGAGGCACAATAGGTTTAATCAGGAACAAGGTCAGTAGCAAGGACAGGGGTCAAGACCGATCAGACAAGCGAAGGTGCAGGGGTATAGACAGGAGGGTAGTCAAGTCCAAGCCAGAGGTCGATGCAGGCGGAGATCAGGGCGAGTCAGGCAAGCCAAGTAGTAACAGGAATCAGGTAGTCAGATGCAAGTAGCAGGTACTGGGAACTCAGGAAGCTGATGATAATCCAGCAACTTGCATACAAGTGCAGCAGGTTTAAATAGGCCAGAGAGCGCCAAACACCGTCACTGTGTGTGCGCGCGCCAAAGCGCACGTCTGTGGGCACCTGCCGCATTGCATCTGCGTGTAGCCGTTATCGCGCCTCTGCATGTGCGCATGCGCCTGGAGATGCGCCCGGCATGGTGATGACGGTTACTAGCAGGATCACCAGTCCTAATACTATTTCCCTAACAGTGCCCCCCCCAAGGGGCAGCCTCCGGATGCCCAATTGGGCCCATTTCTCAGGATGGCGACCTCAAAACAACTGCAACAGTCTGGGAGCATGGATATTTTTTGCTGGTTCCCAAGAATTTTCTTCCATAGCATAACCTTTCCATTTAATAAGAAATAGAATTGTCATACCTCTCTGTCGACAGTCCAGAATGGCTTCCACTTCATATTCAGTTTCATCTCCCACTGAGACTGGAGGAGGAGGAACTTCTTCTCTTCCTGGAAAGGGACTAGAGACAACAGTTTTAAGCAAAGACACATGAAATACTGGATGTATTTTATAGGACCCTGGTAATACTAGTTCAAATGCCACTGGGTTGATTTCTCGTTTAATTGTAAAAGGCCCGATAAACCTAGGACCCAACTTCCGGGAGGTACAAGGAAGTTTCAGATTTGCTGAAGAGAGCCATACGCTATCTCCCACCTTAAACACAGGATTCTTCCTCTTGTCATACGGCTTCTTGTAGTCCTCCTGGGCCTTTTGCATGGTCATCTGGAGGGTCTGATAGTTAGCCTGGATAGCATTAATTCTGTCCTGAACTGCTGGAACTGAGGCCTCCGGAATGATATTGGGCAGAAATGATGGATGGAACCCATAGTTGGCCCAGAAGGGAGATTGATTGGTGGTTGCATGAACTGAATTGTTATATGCGAACTCCGCACACGGGAGTAAGGTGATCCAATCGTCCTGGGAAAAAGAGCAGAAGCAGCGTAGATATTGTTCTAAGGTTTGGTTTGTTCTTTAGGTTTGACCGTTGCTCTGGGGATGATAAGCAGAAGATAGATGTATTTTGATTGACAGCATTTTGCAGAGCTCTTTCCAGAATCTGGAGGTAAATTGTACCCCTCTAATCGGAAACAATACTGTTAGGTAAGCCGTGTAGTCTGACTATTTCCTTTATGAAAGTCCTTGCCGTATCTGTGGCAGATGGTGTACCTTGCATGGGCAGAAAGTGAGCCATTTTGGACAGACAATCCACGACTACCAGAATAGTTGTGAATTCTTCTGAGGGAGGTAACTCTACGATAAAGTCCATTGAAGTCCATCTGGACGTAACAGACCCCAAGATTTGACGTTGGACCCCTTATTCCGCTGGCAGATAGTACAGGAATCAACATACTTTTTACAATCAGACTTTAGGGACGGCCACCAGAAAGATCGTTGGACCAGCTCCGTCGTTTTTCGCACCCCGAAATGGCTAGCGAGTTGATGGTCATGCAGAGTCTTTAGGACCTGGATTCTGGTTTGCTGTGGGACAAGTTTCTTAGGGAAGAGGCTTCTGGTTCTGAGCAATGGGTGGAAGCCTGTCTGAGTGAGGAGCTTAGGTCAGGTTGAATCATAAGAAAGTTCTGTGGTGACAGGATGTTGCTGGGAGCCACCTCTTCGGGAGTGTCAGAGAACATTCTGGACACAGCATCCACTTTCACATTCTTAGATCCAGGGCGGAAGGTTATGTGGAAGTTGAATCTGGCAAAGAACAGAGCCCACCGGGCCTGTCGAGGTCTTAACCGCTTAGCAGTGCAGAGGTACTCTAGGTTTCGGTGGTCCGTAAATATCATTATGGGATGATAGGCACCTTCGAGGAGATATCTCCACTCCTCTAGAGCAGTCTTAATGGCCAAGAGTTCTCCATCACCCACATCATAGTTTCTCTCGGACTGGCTCATTTTTCGTGAAGAGAAGGCCATGGGATACAGTAACGACTTGGGCCCCTGGCGTTGAGACAGAACTGCCCCCATGGCTACTTCAGAAGTGTCGACCTCCAGGGTATACGGTAGAGCAGGGTCGGGGTGTTGTAAGATTGGAGCCGAGGTAAACAAAGACTTCAGCTTGTCGAAGGCAGATTGTGCTTCTGGAGACCACAGGAACCGAGCATGCAGACGGGTTACTTGGGTTATAGGTGAGATAATGGAAGAAAAGTTCTTAATGAACCTTCTATAAAAAAAATTTGCGAAGCCCACAAATCTTTGCACCCCCTTCTTGTCTGATGGAGTTGGCCAATCCAGGATTGCCTGTATTTTTTGTGGATCCATGGCTACACCACCCGTGGAGATGATCAACCCCAGAAATTGTATGGATGCTTTTTCAAAATCGCACTTCTCCGCTTTCACGTAGAGTCTGTTTCGTCAGTGTGTGTAATACTGTCTTTACATGCATCCGGTGAAGCTCCAGAGTAGTTGAGAAGATGAGGATATCATCAAGATAGATGATTACGAAGAGATCCAGGTATTCACGGAAGAGATCATTTACAAAATGTTGAAATGTGGCCGGTGCGTTGCATAGCCCAAAGGGCATCACCAAGTATTCAAAATGTCCAAAGCGTGTTCTGAACACTGCCTTCCATTCGTCACCCTCCCGGATGCGAACGAGATTGTAGGCCCCCCGTAGGTCAAGTTTAGTGAACACCCGAGCAGTACGGAATCTCTGGAAGAGTTCAGGAACAAGGGGGAGAGGATAGCGTTTTTTTATAGTAATTTTATTGAGTTCCCTGTAATCCACACAAGGTCTTAGGGTCTTGTCTTTTTTTTCAACGAAAAAGATTCCCGGCGCCAGCAGGAGAGGAAGAAGACCGGATGAAGCCTTTTTCTAAGTTTTTGTCAATATATTGACGCAGGGTTCCTAGTTCCATTTCGGAGAGTGGAAAAATACGTCCAAAAGGAATTTCGGGGAGTAATTCAATTGGACAGTCATATGGTCTATGTGGTGGTAGAATATCAGTTTTCTTCTTATAAAAGACATCCGAAAATTCATGATAGACTGATGGTACGTTGGGATAACTGACCGATACAGGTTGAACTGACAAACAACTGGTAGTGTCCATGTGGCTAGGGGCCAGGCAATGCTGCAAACAGCAGGGAGAGGTGAACACAATTTCTCTCTTAGCCCAATTGATCTGATGGTTGTGTGTTTGGAGCCAGGGAGTACCCAGGATGACTGGAAACATAGGTGAGCTCAGAACATCAAAACATATGAACTCCTGATGGCCATCAGGAGTAGTGACAAACAGAGGAACAGTCTCTTGGGTAACAGGACCAGAACTAGGCAGGGTACCATCGGCCAGGAGAACTTCCAGTCTATGTTTCTTGGGTAGCAAAGATAGGCCAAGTCTTTTGGCCAGGTTCAGGTCCAGGAAGCAGCTGCATGCCCCGGAATCGACTATGGCTTGCAGCTGAACGCTTTCTTCCGCTAACTGCAACATAATGGAGAGGACAAGGTGGGAAGTGGAAGTTCCGGAGACCTGAAAATATACTGCGGTGTACTTGAGTGGCTTGCAGGGCCTAATGGGACAGTGGCAGAGGAAGTGTCCATTCTCTCCACAATAAAGACATAAGTTGGCTTGTCGCTGTCGTTGTTTCTCCCCAGGGGTCAATGAAAATTCCTATCCCAGATATGTCACTTTCTGGGCCGTAATTAAGGAAGAACTTTCTTTATTAACCAGCCTAGAGATTGAAGGAAGTCCTGTACGGTCTGGAGATCCGCTAATAACTTTTGGTATGACTCCGCCACCACTAGGAGGTCATCCATGCAAGGGATAATAGTTATCGCCTTTAACCTTAGTGGAGCCATCACCTCCCCCAACACCTTTGTAAAGAAGCGTGGGGCTGAGGACAGACCGAAGGGGAGGGCTTGAAATTGAAAGTGCTGAATCTCTGTTCTCATCTTGACTGCTAGTCTCAAGAATCGTTTGAAGGCTGGATGAATAGGGATGTGCACATAGGCATCCCTCAAATCCAACGTGGCCATGAAGCAGTTTGGGTAAAGCAGGTTTTTGATTGAGAACACCGTGTCCATACAAAAGTGTTTGTAGCTGATCGAACGGTTTAGAGACCGGAGGTTCAAGGATAAGCCAATATTTTCCTGATGGCTTTCTGATGACTAATATATGGGGATAAAATCCCTTGCCCTGATCTGACCGGGGAACCGGGAGAAGGAGCTTTTGATCTAGCAAGTCCCCGATTTGGAGACCCAGGGCCCTCGCTTTTACCCGATCTTAGGGAGGAAAGGTGACGAATAATCGCTCTGGTGGCTGGCAAGAAAATTCCAGCCTGTACCCATTGGTCACTAGGTCCAGGATGAATGAACTTGAGGTGAATGCTGCTCATCGTTTTTTGGGGATATTGTCCCTTTCTCTAGGACCTTGTTGCCTACTTTGGCCACAAAAAAAAAACTTTCTGGCCGTCGTTTTTTTCTTATTCTCTGGAAAGGCCTTTTTTCTATCGGCCGTGCGTTCTAGCACCTCTTTCAGACCTGGGCCAAAAAGGTGATTGCCTGTTAAGGGAAGACCACATTGGCACGACTTTGAGGCAGCATCCCCTGACCAGGTTTTAAGCCATAAGCCTCTTCTGGCCAAATTCACTAAGGTCGCGGTCCTAGCTGTCATTCTTGCCGACTCTGCGGAAGAATCAGCCAAAAACCCTGAAAGAGGAGAGGGAAAGATTTTTCAGCATGCAAGAGGAGAGGGAAAGATTTCAGAATCTCTTCAGAATCAGTTCTCTAGAGGTACCTGCCCACAAGTGTGTTTGTACTTGTGTTAACCATACTTCTAAATTTCTGGCTACACAAGTGGAGGCAAGAGCTGGTTTAAGATTCCCAATGGCTGAGTTCCACGCTCTGTGAAGAAGGCTATCTCCTCTTTTATCCATTGGATCCCTAAGCATGCCCATATCGTCATACGCTGGGTCCAAATTTTTTGAAACTTTTGAAAGAGGTGCGTCTAACTTAGGATTTTTGTTCCATGGCTGCGCTGTGTCCTCTTCAAATGGAAACCTTTTTAGGTTACCGGAAAAGAAAGGTTTTCTCTCTGAAATTTTTACCACTCCAGCTTGATAGTATCCAGAAGGGAACTATGCACTGGAAAAACTCTAGCCTTTTTCTTATGCAAGCCATTGTACATAAGTCATGTTTAGACAATTGTACCTTCTCTTCTATATCAAGTGTCTGATAGATGGTCTTTAATAAGTCATCTACGTCTTCCAATGATAACTTATACCTCGAGCCCCTTGCGGATTCTCTATCCCTGGGCCCTGTATCTGACCCTGATTCTTCCAGAGAAGAATGAGCAGATCCGGCTTCAGCCTCAGAGTCTTCACTCTCTACACTCTGCTGTGGAGCGCTAGGACCAGCTGAAGGCCTCTGAGGGAACTTGAATCTTAAACGTAGACGTAAGCTCATCTCTAACAGAAGTCAGCATTTTCTGACAGAAGACTATCGGGATATCCTTAACTAGACTATCTATACAGGTGCGTCAAACTGTTTTGCTCCATGAGGAACTCAATTTGTTTCCGCAAACCACACATTTCCTTTTTGGTTGCTGCGCTTGGGCCTTGTCCTGAGTCTTAGCCTGCAAGAGAACAAATGACCCCAAAGAATTTTATGCCACACACTCCACAACACCCCGTGCAGGAGGAAAGGAAAAATGTGCCCCCTTCACCTAGTCCCTACTGGTTACAAGTGGGAGAAAACTCACAGGATGTGCAAAGTAAAATACACTTCAGGCTTACCTGTGAGGTGCTGGTGTTAGGGCCTGCTTCCGCTGGCCTGTGCAGGTATCGCAGAGGAGTCCATCGCACCCCTGTAGTAGTCCGCAGCCTATGGCAGGTTTCACTTTTTAAACACCAGCCTCCCAGCGTCCCTGTTTGCGCCGTTTTAGAGGCACAAACTAGCGTCTCCAGCTCCCGCTGATGACGTCACATGCCCCGGAACTGATCCCGCTGGGTACTTCCTGTGGGCCAGCTTGGAAGTTCTGCACACTCCAGCCCCGCTGTTTAAAAGGGAAAGACAAGCTCACTGCCTCCATGTGGCTCACGGACCAGAGCTCTGATGTACACCGCGGTGCTGGCATTCCCCATGCACTGAGAAGCAAGGACAGCAGCCACAAACCTACTCCCCTGGTAGGCTGTGCTGCTCTGGGACCTAAGAAGAAGGTAGGAATACCACCCCAAAGCACCACAGGAGCCACGATCATGAGACCTAGGGGAACCAGTTCCAGGAAACATGATATCCCCCGTCCGGAGGAAACACTAATACTGACATGGGGCCTGGAGGACCACCCTTTTATCTGATGGGTGTTAATGTGTTTCCTGTCCTGGTAGAAGGAGCCCTAGGTCTCATGGCTGTCCTGGAAGATGCTTAGAGAAAAATGCATTATTATTACTACTAGACACCACACTCCTCGAACTGTAACCATTACATTCATTCAGATCATATGACCTACATCCTGATGAGACTGGAGACAGGTCCTCGACCTGCCCAAGACCTCTGGGAAACCCCTCCCCCCTATAAGCTTTTGAACAGAAAAAAAAATTAAAAGGCTAACAGAGCAGAAATTGTAAAAAAAAATTAGGTGTACACATTCCAGGATTAAGTATTTTTTGGAAGTGGGTGAAGGTTTTTTGGAGAATTTCAGGGCAGCATTAGATCTTACTTTTCCCCATTTCCCCAATACCCATTTTGAAGCTTCTAAAAGAGCTACAATCTGTTTCAGCCAGTTCCTAGTAAACATGAAACACATTCTGACTGGATTACAGTCCTGTACCTTCCACTCTTGCAATCTGAATGCACATATACTGGAGTTTACACGAGGCTCATACAAAGACACATCAAGGTCCCATTTTAAAACTATTGATTATATTTTCCTAATACAGTTATGTATTAAGAAATGGTAATGTGTGTGTCATATGTGTATGTATATATGTAAATATATACACACACCCACCCACCCATATATACATACATACACACACAGTGGGCAAAATAATTTGATCCCCTGCATATTTTGTACATTTGCCCACCTACAAAGAAATGAAGGGTCTATAATTTTTATCATAAATGTATTTAAATGATAGCAACAGAATATCAACCAAAAATCCAGTAAAAACACAATACAAATGTTATACATTGAGTTGCAGTTCAGTGAGTAAAATATGTAAATTGATCCCCTACCAACCAACAATAATTGTGGCTTCCACAGACTGGCTACAGTGTGTCCTCGTGTGGTACACAGATCAGTCCTGTCAATTTAAGAAGGTGCTGCTAACGACAACTCGTTATGTGTATAAGACACCTGTCCATGAGAACAAATGAACTATGTGAGACAACAGGTCCTTCTCGCTGTCTGTAAAACTGCTCACGGCAAAGACACCTGTCCACAGAATCTCAGAAAATAATGCATTATGGCCACTAGGTCGAGCTATACAGGCATACTCCACTTTTAAGTACACAATGGGGTTTATTTACTAAAGTTGGAAAGTGCAAAATCAGGCTCACTTCTGCATAGAAACCAATGAGCTTCCAGGTTTTTTTACCAAAGCTTAATTGAACAAGCTGAGGTTAGAAGCTGATTGGTTTCTATGCAGAAGTGAGCCTGATTTTGCACTTTCCAGCTTTAGTAAATAAACTCCACTGTGTACTTAAAAGTGGGGTATGCCTGTAGTTAAGTACTTGTTTGATAAGCCAATGCAGTATTTTCCTGATTCTTGCTATTCTTTTGAAGATTATCTGACCTAGAGAGAAAATAGCCTATTAAAATTCAATTTTGCCAGGATTTGTATAGAACAAATGATCATACCATTTTTCAGGACGATTAGCTCAGATTTTTTATTATTTTTTTTAAATATACCCCTCAGTGTTAGATTATATGTGACATTTAGGGGGAGGTTATAGGTTAGTTTTTTTTTATATAAAAGAGTTTATGTGGAGCCACAGTAAAGCATGAGGGCCAGCCTAAGGTGAACTTTTGCTGTATTCACTTACCACCCTCTTCTATAGGGCCACTCACTCACTGGCTGACCCAGCAGGTCGTCACTTCCTGGCTATTGTTCTGCATTCTGGCCAGTGAGGGCGACATTCATTAGACAGAGAAGCAAATGCATCTTGCCAATACTGCTACTAGCAAAGTCTTACTGACAGAGTAGTCAACAATGTGACATAATGTAATGGTCCAAGGAAAGTCAGAAGCCAGGGGGGATATGGAATACCTATTTTAACGTGCTTGCTACACGAAATCTACTGCAATGAAAACTGCTGAGCATTAGGTGCTAGGAGCTGACAAGTACCATCAACAAGTGGCATTGTGCACTAAACTGCTTTGTAATGGTGATTCCAGTAAAACATTAAAAAGTATTCAAATCTTGCAAACCCCCTGTTTATTCTGCACAATTTCAAACATTCATCGATTGCCTGACATAGCTTCCACTACAGTACCTTCGTACGGGATGAAAACACCAGCCTCTTACTGTCTACTTGTGCTGTACCTGCATTATCTCCCAGCAAAGAATCTTTTGTGTGTGATCAGAGGGAAGGATTGATCCCATTAATGACATCCTCTTCTTAGAATACACACTATTGATCCAATTAGAAAAAGCAATTTTCTTTTCTAGTTGTTAAACCATTTTTCAGGCATCTAATATTTGATCTGGTAAGTGCTGATGGAAATCTGTTCAATATTTTAAGAGGAATACACAAAATGCATGGCCAGGTCCATCTTAGTTATTTTTTTTATGCCCAAACAGCTTTCCTTGTGCTATATACCTGTATATACAGTAGCTGCTTTGAATTAAAGTATATAATCATATTTTGTAGGTGGTAATGCCACGCAATCTGAGATATGCCAGAACGCTGCGCTACTTCAAAACAGGCCAAATCTCATTTGTTTGCTACAACAAGAAACTGAGGTTCACTCAAGGGAGAAATATAGGAATTGCCATTACTGAATGGGTTTTGGTGGTACAGCCTCTGGGACAGACATTCATCTCCACAGGGGACATGATTTGGTGGAAGGAGCCACTGCATGCGCAAGGACAGCAGTTATTCAGGTTACCTGCAGGTGTTTCATATCTGCCACAGCTGGGAATCAGCAAAGCGGCAGAATTTGAAGATGGGGCGGTTGTAAATAAAAGTATACATTATTTTGTTTAGTTTGGACTGTAGTGACTGGGTCATTCTAAAGCCAATTTGAAATTATACTGATTGGGTTTATATGTACACTTTTAACAATATCTGATCACAGTAACAAGAAACTGAATAGCCTGGATGGTCTACATGAAATATATTAATCCACCATACAGGCCACATTGCAAATATTTTCAACATCAGTATTACTAATTTACCATTTCCTGGGCAACATCCTCTGGAGTTTCCTTTTCCAGGTCAAAGGTAAACTCAATGGCTCCATTATCTTTGGGTTTTCCTTTCAATTTCTTGGGGTCTTCTACCCATAGTCTTAAGGCAATCGTGGATTTTCTGCCGTTGTCTTCCTCAGCCAGTTCCACCCTTACTCCCGTGTCTTCAGCAAAGAAAGCATGGCTTAGTAAGTCTTTAATTTCATACCTGAAACATTAAAACCATGGCCAATCAATTGTATTCTGTGTCAGAATAGCTAATGAACTCTAAACTAAAAGATGGCTTCTTCATTCTTTAACCTAACAGCTAGCTTGGGAATGCTGTGCATAGGAGAATCCCCCACATTTAATAGGTACAAACTGGCTGACTCACACCTAAAACAGATACTAAACCATTCTCACTAAGAGAAGGGTGCACAGAGTATATATATATATATATATATATATATATATATATATATATATATATATATATATATATATGAATAATCATGATATCTATTAAACCTATGCATTTTGTTTTCAGGGCCAAAACCAAAAACTTTAAAAAAAACATTCCTTATGCCAGATGACAGACCGGTGGGGAGCTCCGGGACACTGCATAGCTGGATAGAAGGAGAGTATAGCTTCACTTTAAATAGTAGCTCAAGCCCAGTCTGAGTTAGGTCAGCTAAAGCAAACCGTAGTGGAGAAATCTGGGGGCTAATACACCCCCCTATGTCTCCATAAAGAGTACGTCACTTGCCCAATGCTACCGGGGCTTATTAGGCCCCTTGTGGTAGCATTAAAATTAAGTGAAAGAAAAAGTGTTAAACTAAAATATAAATTAAAAAAAAAGGAAAAAAAACATTGCAGCCATGACGTGCAATATACAAAACACAAATGCCTGCATAGTATGCAAAACATCAACCCATACTGGGCATTGCCATGCATGTGCAAGTGAGGGAAATAATTGTAGATCTCTCCTGCATACAAAAAAAAAAAATCTATCCATCTATATCTTGGTTTACTTTTTTGCTCTTTTTTTGACTACTCTAGCTGTCATTTTCGCCTAGGTGAAAATTCAGTCTCCTGCACTGAAACCTCCTTTGATAATCATCTCACATATTCCAGGATGCCTCACTTTCATTCACAGTAGCCAAAAAGGAGGGCAGGTTTGCCGCATGTCATAAGGGACCGGGCTATCTCAACCAGGAAGAGGTTACTTGCACCCAATGCCATTAGGCACAAAGATGGTGGTATGGAACACAGTCTGCCAGTCGAGCAGCAGGTCACAGCAGGGCATATTTGAATCCACTGGGCAGGAGAGTATCCATGGGGCAGATGAATATGCTGAATTGTGGGACAAAACAGATTTAGAGGCAAGGTGGAAAATAAAAACAAAGGTGATTTCGGGCAGACTGGAATTGCTGCCTAACTTTGGGTATCATCATTTTCCCCCCTTTCATGCATGCAGACTGGCATATTTAGTATCAGTTTATTCAACACACGCACATTTTTTTTTTTTTTTTTAGTACAAGAAAATTGGGGGTTATTTAGTGCTTGTGTGCATTGTAGTTCATTATTTTGCTATAATTATAGATTTGATTGCACAAATGTCACATGACAAAAAATTGCAAAAATTTTTGTATTCTACAGGGCCTCAGCTTTAACAAAAATGTATAATGTTCTGGAAGATTTTTTTGTAATTTTCTAGCCAGAAATAGATTTTAACATGGATGCAAACAATGGAATTTTTTTTTCATGGAGGTGAATGTGTTATTATTAACAGCCATCCCACATCCAATAATGTGGTATCTATATCCAGTCAGATGTCTAAAATAGGAAACACTTCTAAGGTTCAGCATTTTCTTTCCTTGAGAGCTTATTTGTTCTAGAAAAATGCTTTAAAACAACAGTATTCTATTTACCAGCGCTGTCCAAGATTTAGCCGACTCACAGAAAATAAATTGTAAGACCTGACCTGCATAAATGCAGCAGCAGGTCGATAAGAGAATCTCTCTATTGAAATCCCAGGGCGAAGCATTTCAGAGCTATAGCTGATTGGGCAAATATTCACGCAACAAACATGAATTGTAATTATCAGGCTGACATTTACATTACACATATAATGCAGGGACAAATGTCTCACCTCTCCTCCTTGTTCTTACAGATGCATTCCCCAATTATCTCTTTGATTTCAGGGTCTGACACTTTCTCAAAGCTGGCTGGTTTCACCCCCTGAAAAGATAAGAGCCAGAATTTCAATATATTCACTGCATTTGAACACCATTGAAATCAAGAGCGCTTAGTGGACTCAGAATTAATGTGCATAAGCGGTTCCCAAAAAGGAAGAACAGAATGACTTCAGCAAGCATAAGAATAGTCTTTAGCACTTGCAGGATCCAATTCATGAAACAAAATGCATTTTCTATCATTTTCTGAATATGAGATTTATGCAATGATAAAGCAGACTGTAAGATGTTAGAAAAAGTAGAAGCAAGCTTATCCAACAATATGTATATACATTAATAAAAGAATGTTAAGGCATAACTCGGTCTTCCTACTGAGACACTATGCACCAGATGAATGTTGAAATGAGGCTTACAGTTGCACTACAGACTCTAAGCCGATGGCTGAAATGGGGGTAGGGGTCATTTATCAGGGCAGGAAACCAAAGACAGTAATAAGAAAATAAGACTAAGAAGTTCCAACCCATTCCCACTCTGCTAAAAATGTGGGTTTCTGTGTCCCTATTGAAGAGGTTTCCCCAGTAGGGAGGGATACAGGTGATGAAGGCTTTAACCCGTCTTTACAGTATCCATAATAAAATAAAAGGTTTTGGCTGGTTTGGCACTTTAAAAATAAAAGACAAGCATAGGCAATTTTCCTACTCTGCCTTGCATTAAAAAAGAAGTATGGACTTTATTTATGCTCATCTAAGTGAATGCAGCATTGGATCGATGTCCCCTGCTGGCTCTGCATTGAGAAGCTGTGACTGTCAGTTACCAGCTCTCTGCTCTGTCCATCCAGTGCTCACAGGAGCACTGGGCTGTGGAGGGATGGGAGGTGCTGGCTCAGGCTCTCAGCAGGTCACTGAGAGGCTGACCCAGCTGCTGGTCCAGGCATCTGGGTGGATCCTGACCATATGGTCACGATCCTTTTAGAGTCTGGAGCGGCACTGTGACATCAGCCGACAATAGGCTTCAGCCCACTGTTGGCTGAAAATGGGTCACAGGAGTGCAGAACTAAGAAAAGAGAAGTACAGCCAATATAGCTTTGGCCCTACTTCTCCTTTAAAGAAGAACTCTATCCTTCTCCTCACGATGATCCAACAACATGGCTAGTAAGGAGACAGCTGCTTGATAACCAGCGCTGGTCTCAGCTCCAAAAACTTGCTTAAAACAAATGGCAGCAAGAGAAATGCAGAGGGATGGGAGGCTGACATGCCATCCCCATCTCTTTATTCCATCCTTGCAGCCTCTTGTCTCAGGCAAGTGCTTAAAGCCAAGACAAGTGCCAGTTATAAAAAGGGCTATCTCCTTGCTAGCTGCAGTGGAAGATAGCCATGGAGGGAGGGGCCCTCTTCCACTTCATAGCTCGGCTTACAAAGCACGTGGGAACATGGGACAAAATACTACATGTACGTTATCCCCTGGGGGACCGAACACCACAAAAAAAAATCTTGAATTTTCTAGGAGTCAAAAATGAACCTTTAATTCAGCTAATACTAGTAAGGTTGATGAACCGATCACTATGCGGTTATATCAGAGACAAAATTTGTGCACAAAGTTACAAAAGTAGATTATTATGCACTAACCTCTCCAACAAAAAGGTTTTTCAAGTGTTTATATGACATAATTCGTGCAATGTGCATACATCATGTTCTACCTTCCCACCCTTCATTACAGGCTGTCAATTGCTGGTAATTAATGTGTACACAGAAGACAAATATTCACCCTGTCAGACAGGCTGAGATGATGGCTTCCCAAAGACAGGCAGATGTCTTAACGAGAAGAATGGGCAATGAGACATCTCCCTGTTCTAAAAACACTCCACGATCTTCTGTGTTTTCGTGGCAGATGTTTAAATGCTGTGGTGAACATTATGCTTCCTTTTCCACAGAATATAGAAGGGCTGTCCCTGCTGCAAAAAAAAAAAAAAAAAAGCTAACTGTTAAAAGTGTTTGTTATTGCTCCTAGGGAAACTCTTGATGGCCCTGTCTTTGGCCAGTTGATACAGGTGATGCTTCACTTGGGTTGGGATTGGGCTGTACGTCGTGACTATTTTATCAATGCTCTGATGTCTGTGCCGCTAGGATTTATTCTAAGCAGTAATAGTGTGATACATAACATTTGTTACCGAGCTTCATGCTGCTACCTGTACTTATGAAGCCCTGTTCAGTTTTATGAGGAGCGTATTCACAAGGCTGTAATGTTCTGAAATATAATAGCTGTCACAAAATTCCATTTGGTTTCCCACGCATATATGTTTTAATCATTTGCAAGGTTATTACACAGCTTATTTTATGGTTGTTAACGCCAGTGGTTTTATGGTTGATATTTTGCATGGTTATTTGCAATTCCATTTTTTTTATATACACATTATTTCTTATGTGATAATTTATTACTATATCACAATATATAGGTTTTTAAGATATGCTATGTGAATAGAAACCTGTAGCAAATATAAGGACCATTTTACACCTGTGTATTGCATAATTAGGTGCATTGCATTTTATGCTCATTACCATTGAACTCTATGGAACAAGGGTTCTGATGAAAGCTGCAAAGATGCAGCATGCAGGACTTTTGTTTCCTTTTTCCTTTTTTTCTTTTTTTAAGGCACTGCACCTAAAATGCACAGGTGTAAATGGGGCCTAAATTAGGATATAAAAGTAGCTGTTATCCCAATTTAGCTGTAAAATTGGAAGTACGCTTAAAAAAAAGCGAGATTAAGTCTTCTGAGTATCCAATTTTATAATGAACTCGGCAGGTAGCTTGTTCCAAACATCTAACCACAGACCTTCTGTGGATTTAGGATGTCTCAGTTGCTTCCATCTCAATATAATCCAAGAGTGGCTCAATAATGTTGAGATTAGAACTTTGTAGGGACCAAACCATTTCTTCCAGGACCCCTGGCTGTTATTTTCTCTGAAGATTGTTCTTTATGGATTTAGCTGAGTGTTTGTGGTTACTGTCTTGCTGCAGTATTACATGATGGATACTGCAGTATTGTACAATGGTTATTTATCTGCCTGTATTTTTTAGCATTGAGAAGACTGATAATTCTGATAAATCCCCAACTCCATGTGCAGCCCCAAACCTGCAAGGAACCTCCACCACACTTTACTGTTGCCTGCTGACGCCCTTTCTTGTCCTGTTCTCCAAATCCTTGGTGAAGAAAACTGCCTTTTGTTTACAGCCATATATCTGAAAACTCATCAGATTTGGACTCATCATTCTACAGCAGTAGTTCTCAACCTCAGTCCTCAAGTACCCCCAACGGGCCACGTTTTCAGTTTTTTCTTTACTTTGCATAGCTGCTTTAAATCAATATCAATGACATGGTATTGATAAGAGCCATTTTATCTAAGGGAAGCTCCCTTGAGGACTGAGGTTGAGAACCACTGCTCAAGAGTAGCTAGTGCCATTTTTCTGCACACCAGTTCTTGTGTTTTCATGAACAGACAAGTCGCTTGGTCGTCTTTTCATGTCAAAAAAGGTATTGCTTTTCAGCTGCAAGTCTTCCATAATATTCTTCTGACTATGCTTCTCCCAACTGTAGAGGTCCTGCCAGTTTCTGCCAAGTCTGAGCTGACAGTGCCCTTGGACATCTTCCAATTTTGAAGGAAGGTCAACATGATGCGTCTTGTCTGTTGTCTTTACCAGTTTCCATAGCCACTGTGTTTGACCCTCAACATTGCTGGTTTCTTTGTGCTTTCACAGAAGAGCTTTGACAGCACATCTGGAAATGCCCATCTTCCCTGAATTTTCTGCCTGTAAGAGACCTTGTCCATGCAGTAAGACCACCCTATGTCTTGTTGCTGTGCTCAGACTCACCTTTGAGTAAAACTGATTACATTGAACAGTCTTCTGCAACCTCAACATTTAGTAGAGCATGGCTTTTCTTTATCTGGATTAATTCCTTCTACACAGCTTATCCTGTTTGAGCTATTAAATTTATGTAAAATATAATCTAGTTGATCACAATTGGGGATAAACTTGGACATGTTCAGATCCTAGTCTGAATCCACCTGAGCTGCTCGCCACCAATCATAAGCAGTCAATGGTTTCCCTAGCCTCTGCCACACGTGTATAAGGGGCATGAATACGTGTGGCTGTGGCTTGATTTGGTTTTAAAAGGCAAAATGGTAGGTATACCAAATATAAAATGATTGATACTCAATCTTCTATATCATACCTTTCAAATCTAAGATGGAAAAAGGGACACTATTACTTTATACCTGCCACACTCCCATTTTGTAGACCACAAAGAAATGGAGGGAAAAAAAAAACTTGTGGGTTTAACCAAACATTACTTTTCCTTTAAACTAAATTATTTTGATATTTTGAAAAACTAGTTTAGAGGTTAGCTTTAGTGCAAAATAACATAATCATCTCCTCATACATTTTTATATGGTTGCATATACAGCCATGGCCAAACGTTTTGAGAATGACACAAATATTCAATTTCACAAAGTCTGCTGCCTCAGTGTTTTTAGATCTTTTTGTGAGATGTTACTATGGTATACTGAAGTATATTAACAAGCATTTCATAAGTGTCAAATGTTTTTATTGACATTAAAAGTTATGCAAGAAGTCAATATTTGCAGTGTTAACCCTTCTTTTTCAAGACCTCTGCAATTCGCCTGTCATACTGTTAATGGGCAGCCCATTCTTGCCCATCAATGCTTGGAGTTTGTGAGAATTTGTGGGGTTTTTATGTCCCCCCCGCCCCCGCCTCTTGAGGATTGGCCACAAGTTCTCAATGGGATTAAAGTCTAGGGAGTTTCCTGGCCATGGACCCAAAATGTCAATGTTTTGTTCCCCAAACCACTTAGTTATCACTTTTGCTCTATGGCAAAATGCTCCATCATGCTGCAAAAAGCATTGTTCGTCACCAAACTGTTCTTGGATGGTTGGGGGAAGTTGCTCTTGGTGGATGTTTTTATACCATTCTTTATTTATGGCTGTGTTCTCAGGCAAAATTGTGAGAGAGCCCTATTCCTTGGTTGAGAAGCAACCCCACACATGATTGGTCTCAGGATGCTTTACTGTTGGCATGACACAGGACTGATGGTAGCGCTCACCTTTTCTCTTCGGATAAGGTTTTTTTCCGGATGCCCAAAATAATCAGAAAGGGATTTAGCAGAGAAAAAGGATTTTACCCTAGCCCTCAACAGTCCAATCTCTGTACTTTTTGCAGAATATCACTCGGTCCCTGATATTTTTTCCTGGAGAGAAACAGCTTCTTTGCTGCCCTTCTTGACACTAGGCCATCCTCCAAACGTCTTTGCCTAACTGTGCATGTGGATGCACTCACACCTGCCTGCTGCCATTCCCAAGCAAGCTCTGCACTCGTGGTGTCCCAAACCCGCAGCTGAATCAACTGTAGGAGATGCTCCTAGCGCTTGCTGACTTTCTTGGGTGCCCTAAAGCCTTTTTCACAGCAGCGTAGCAACAATATCCTTGCCTGTGAATCCCTTTTTGTGCAAAGCAATGATGACTGCACGTTTCCTTGCAGGTAACCATGGTCAACAGAGGAAGACCAATGATTTTAAGCACCACCCTCCTTTTAAAGCTTCCAGTCTGTTATTCTAACTCAATTAGCATTACAGAGTGATTTCCAGCCTTGTCAACACGGACATCTGTGTTAATGAGAGAATCACTAACATGTCAGCTGGTCCTTTTGTGGCAGGGCTGAAATGCAGTGGAAATTTTTTGGGGGGATTAAGTTCATTGTCATGGCAAGGAGGAACTTTTCAATTTATTGCAATTCACCTGATCACTCTTCATAAGATTCTGAAGTATATGCAAATTGCCAACATAAAATTGAGGCAGTAGACTTTGTGAAAATATATATATTTGTGTCATTCTCAAGACCTTTGGCCAGGGCTGTACACTGACCAGCCATAGCATTAGGACCTTCTGCTATAACTTGTCGAGGCATGGTCTCTAGACCTTGAAAGGTACGCTGTGGTATCTGGCACCAAGATGTCAGTAGCGGATCCTTAAGTCCTATAAGTTATGAGGTCGGGACTCCCTGGATCGGATTTGTTTTTTCAGCACATCGCAACAATGCTCGAATTAGAATGAGATCTGGAGAATTTGGAGGCCAAGTCAACATCTTCTTACTCTTTGCGGTGTTCCTCAAACCATTCTTGAATTCATCAAACCAGGCCACCTTCTTCCATTTCTCCATGGTACAGTTCTGATGCTCAAGTGCCCATTGTAGATGTATTTGGATGTGGAGACAGGTCAACATGTGCACCCTGATTAGTCTGCAGCTACGCAGCTCTAAAGGGAACAAACTGCAATGCACTGTGTGTTGACACCTTTCTATCTGAACTAGCATTACCTTTTCAGCAAACTGGCTACAGTAGCGCTTCTTTTGTATTGGACTACACAGGTCAGCGTTGACTCGCCACCTGCATTAATGAGCCTTGGTCACCCATGATCCTGTCATTGGTACATCGGTTTTCCTTCCTTGGACCACTTTTGGTAGGTGCTGACCACTGCAGACTGGAAACATCCCACAAGAGCTGCACTTTTGGAGTTGCTCTGACCCAGTTGTCTAGCCATTACAATTTAGCCTTGTCAAAAACCTTATGTGTGCCCATTTTTTTCTGCTTTCAACACATCAACTTTAGGGACAACATGTTCACTTGCTGCTTATTATATCCCACCCACTTTCAGATGCAATTATAATGAGATAAGCAATGTTATTCGCTTTACAAGTCAGTGATCATAATGTTATGGTGATCTGTGTATAGCATACAAAGAAGAAAAAACTGATAAGGAAAGATGGACAAAGGGATCTGGTCCTAAAAGAGATCAGGTCTTCAAATGGGGGACAACTGACTGCTATAATTAATCAATCTACAAAACAGCCACATGCAGAGGAAATCCAAACAAGCACAAAGACGCTCTTAAAACATAACCTCTTCTGCAGCTAGTAACTGTAAAGGGAAACATGTATAAAACAAACACATACAAAGCTATCAGTGTTTTTACATAAAAAGCAAGAAAAAAAAATAGTTGTCAAATCTGCGACCAAGTCAGAAACAGTGAAATAAATCAGATTATTTCAGCTTTATAGAGAATTCCCCCTTTTGCGTCGCATGGCGGTCGTCAGCAAGCGAGTGGAAAATCCTACACCTCACAGAAGAGAAACTCTTCACGCTTCAACAACCTGCAAATTGACCTTGATCAGCATGCAGCTCGTAGACACCAGTGCCACTGATCATTTGCAGATTGATCTCCATTTGTCCAACAGTTCAATGCAATCATTAGCTGCAGTCAGAAGCAGCAAAGAACATATGTTTGCACTGATTAATGTAAGAACTTCTCAAAATGACTAGAATACTTCAATTTAGTAACAATATCAGAATGTCACAGGGTGATTTTCTAATATGAAGGGAAAGACAACTCAATCCGGGTCCAAGGTTGACAGGAGTGAAGACTGCTTAACTACTTTGTGTTAAAACCTACTGCCTGTGCTGTCCCTATGCCTCTAAATGCCATCAAGACATGGAAAAATGTGTATTTTGTTCCTGAATGTGGCCACTCCATCAGCAAGCCCAGCCTACTTTTTTCATTGTTGTAAATAAAGTGCAGCAGGACCAGGCCAAGAGGTAGGCAGCAATGGGGTGTAAAAAGGGCATTACTTGCAACCTTTGCTGCTGAGTACTTCACTGCGCATGGGGAAGGGGGCACTTTGGTTCTTTCACCTTCATTGACAAAGGACTTTGTGCCTACACTGGAGTTGGGAAGGCTTTGCTTTTTTACAGCAACCTGGGGCTTCTTTACAAAGAATTTTCATTTACATTTTCCCCCCGTGACAAGGGTTTCCCAAGAGGAAGTGAGAGAAAATTTGCAACAGGGACAACAGAGAAAAAGGTAAGACTAGAACCCCTGTGAGCATTTTTTCTAAAAGCCTGTTTCAGACTGTGTTTTGCTGTTAGAGATTTCCCTTCACTTTCTGTCTGGTGCAACCCATCCCTAGAACAGGAAGCGAGAGCAAATCTCTCAAACAGAGCCCCAATCAGATTAAAAAAAAAAATTCTTACTTTATAAAACTATCCTGTCAGCATGACAAGTAAAAATGTCACTAATGTATCAGAACTCATACAAAAAATTATGTTGATGCTATAAAAAATTTACATATATTAACTAATACTCTTAAACCAGTTCAATAAATTATGCATGTAAATGCATCCATGCTTGCACAGTAAATGAGTTTTGACATTTATATAAAAGTCTGCTGTGTAGCCTATTATTCGTTTTACTTACCATTTTAGTGTACAAAAGGTTGAACAGTGACAGCGAGCTGGCTTGATGTCAACTGTTTTGAAAAAGATCACCACTACCAGTTAGGTTTGTATCTATATCACCACAAGTAAAACACATTATAAAGAGTCTCTTTAAAAAAAAAAACAAAAAAAAAAACTGCAAGCAAAATTTTTTTAGTCCTTTAATGCAGTAAATGCTTGATATAATCTCTCTCGAATATTTATGTATTACTGTCCTTTAGAGTGCCATAGTTTGAAGCAATATTTTCTAACCCACTTTAGTTGTATCTCTGCTAGAACATTATATCCGGGAAATGAGCCACATGAAGAGACTAGGAAGTGCATCTTATATGCGTGCCCACCATCACCATAAAGCCTCTTACCAGACGGACGTGATCCCCAATTACAGAGATCAACAGTGCATCGGGAGCCTCAAATCCTAAACCCGAGTCTCCAAATCAGGTATGGCCAGCAGGGTCTCAGTATAAAAGCATCACTTAGTAATCATCCACAACTCTAAAGTGAACTCAGGTAGCCATCATACAGGGAAAAGGAATAAAGGATTCACATAGTGTCAATACCGCTAGTACATCTATTATTAAAACCACAAAAAGGTACTTGCATTGCTCAGGCAGATACAAGGCAATCAGATCATGGAAGGCCTCGCCAAGAACTGGCATCAGTGGGCGTGAGGATGTCAAATGTTCATGGCCCCGCCCAACATGTTTCGCGTCACAGTGCGTCGTCAGGGGAAACTGGAGCAAGAGCAACAATGCAAGTCCCTTTTGTGGTTTTAAGAATAAGGATGTACTAGCGGTATTGACGCTATGCGAGTCCTTTATTCCTTTTCCCTGTATGATGGCTGAGTTCACTGTGGAGTTTTACGATAGTGGCGATTACTAAGTGATACTTTTATACTGATACCCTGCTGACCATACTTGCCTGATTTGGAGACTCCGGCTGAGCATTTGAGGCTCCCTATTCACTGCTGATCTCTGTAATTGGGGGTCACATTCATCTGTTAAGAGGCTTTATGGTGGTGATGGGCACACATGTAAGGTACACTTCCTAGTCTCATCTGTGAGAAGATCTACCTCAATTTTTTCACAAAGCTGTTTTATCACAGCTGTTCTTTTACAATATGGACTGAGCATGGTTTTGTTTGATGTACAGTATCTCACAAAAGTGAGTACACCTCTCACATTTTTGTAAATATTTTATTATATCTTTTCATGCGACAACACTGAAGAAATGACACTTTGCTACAATGTAAAGTAGTGAGTGTACAGCTTGTATAAACAGTGTAAATTTGCTGTCCCCTCAAAATAACTCACACAGCCATTAATGTCTAAAACTTCTGGCAACAAAAGTGAGTACACCCCTAAGTGAAAATGTCCAACTTGGGGCCAAAGTGTCAATATTTTGTGTGGCCACCATTATTTTCCAGCACTGCCTTAACCCTCTTGGGCATGGAGTTCACCAAAGCTTAACAGGTTGCCCCTGGAGTCCTCTTCCACTCCTCCATGATGACATCACAAAGCTGGTGGATGTTAGCGACCTTGTGCTCCTCCACCTTCCATTTGAGGATGCCCCACAGATGCTCAATAGGGTTTAGGTCTGGAGACATGCTTGGCCAGTCTCTCATCTTTACCCTCAGCTTCTTTAGCAGGCAGTGGTCATCTTGGAAGTGTGTTTGGGGTCGTTATGTTGGAATACTGCCCTGTGGTCCATTCTCCGAAGGGAGGGGATCATGCTCTACTTCAGTATTCACAGTATATGTTGGCATTCATGGTTTCCTCAATGAACTGTAGCTCCCCAGTGCCGGAAGCACTCATGCAGACCATGACAGTCCCACCACCATGCTTGACTGTATACAAGACACACTTGTCTTTGTACTCTTCACCTGGTTGCTACCATCTGAACCAAATAAGTTTATCTTGATCTCATCAGACCACAGGACACGGTTCCAGTAACCCATGTCCTTAGTCTGTTTGTCTTCAGCAAACTGTTTGCAGGCTTTCTTGTGTATCATCTTTAGAAGAGGCTTTCTTCTGGGATGACAGCCATGCAGACCACTTTGATGCAGTGGGCGGCGTATGGTCTGAGCATGGACAGGCTAACCCCCCCCCCATCCCTTCAACCTCTGCAGCAATGCTGGCAGCACTCATACGTCTATTTCCCAAAGACAACCTCTGGATATGACGCTGAGCATGTGCACTCAACTTCTTTGGTCGACCATGGCGAGGCCTGTTTTGAGTGGAACCTGTCCTGTTAAACCGCTGTATGGTCTTGGCCACCATGCTGCAGCTCAGTTTCAGGGTGTTGGCAATCTTCTTATAGCCAAGGACATTTTTATGTAGAGCAACAATTCTTTTTTTCAGATCCTCAGAGAGCTGTTTGCCAGGAGGTGCCATGTTGAACTTCCAGTGACCAGTATGAGAGAGTGAGAGCAATAACACCAAATTTAACACACCTGCTCACCATTCACACCTGAGACCTTGTAACACTAATGAGTTACATGACTACGGGGAGGGAAAATAGCCAATTGGGCCCAATTTGGAAATTTTCACTTAGGGGTGTACTCACTTTTGTTGCCAGTGGTTTAGACATTATTGGCTGTGTGTTGAGTTATTTTGAGGTGACAGCAAATTTACACTGTTATACGAGCTGTACACTCACTACTTTACATTGTAGCAAAGTGTCATTTCTTCAGTGTTGTCACATGGAAAGATATAATAAAATATTTACAAAAATGTCAGGGGTGTACTCACTTTTTGTGAGATACTGTATATACACATAGCACTGCTAATTATGTTGAGTATAGCATAAGAACACCATTTTCTGCATATGCATTTTGGTGTATCACATTTGATATTCGGGTGATTTATAGTTGCAGCTCTTTCGTTTTTCCTTTTTACACTTCAGTGCAGGAACATTTTCTTTTTTTCAGAACAGAATGGAGCATTTAAGATTCCTTTAGCACATGGATATGCAATTAGCGGACCTCCAGCTGTTACAAAACTACAAGTCCCATCATGCCTCTGGGTGTCATGCTTGTGGCTGTCAGTCTTGCTATGCCTCATGGGACTTGTAGTTCTGCAACAGCTGGAGGTCCGCTAATTGCATATCCCTGCTTTAGCAGAACATATTTGTTCTATCAAAAAACAAGAAGCTACACAAATGAGGTAAATAAATGCAATAAATGCCAAATGTTCTATCACAGACTATGGAATTTTCATATGTGCAAATTTTATTAGCAGCTATATTTTCTTTTTCTTTAACAAATCCATCAGTTTGATCAATGAAACTAACAACCCTGCCAAAATGCACCCATGTATGTTTAATACTGCTCTAATCAATTAATGTGCATAGAAAACTTCTGAATCACAGGCATAGGCTACACTAATGCCTAGTACACATGATGAGAAAATCGGACGAAAAAATACCGCCTTTGGAGCGATCGACTGATAATCTATTTGTTAGTACACAGCTTTTCTCGTTTGATAATAGAATCAACTATTTTTGTGTAATTAGTAGGGATGGGCTTCATGTTCGGGTCGAACATGAGTTGGACTCGAACATTGGCTATTCGCACGTTCGCCAAATAGCGAACAATTTGGGGTGTTCGTGGCAAATTCGAAAGCCGCGGAACACCCTTTAAAAGTCTATGAGAGAAATCAAAAGTGCTCATTTTAAAGGCTTATATGCAAGTTATTATCATAAAAAGTGTTTGGGGACCGACCTGGGTCTTGCCCCAGGGGACATGTATCAATGCAAAAAAAAGTTTTAAAAACGGCCGTTTTTTCAGGAGCAGTGATTTTAATAATGCTTAAAGTGAAACAATAAAAGTGTATTATTCCTTTAAATTTCGTACCTGGGGGGTGTCTATAGTATGCCTGTAAAGTGGTGCATGTTTCCCGTGTTTAGAACAGTCCGAGTGCAAAATGACTTTTCTAAAAGGAAAAAAAGTCATTTAAAAAGTACTATCGCTAGCGCCGGCTATAATGAATTGTCGGTCCGGGAACACACATAAAAGTTCATTGATAAAAACGGCATGGAATTTCCCCACAGGGGAACCCCGAACCAAAATTTAAAAAAAAAAAAAAAAAAATGCGTGAGGGCCCCCCTAGATTCCATACCAGGCCCTTCAGGTCTGGTATGGATATTAAGGGGAACCCCACGCCAAAATTTTTTAAAAAAATGGCGTGGGGGTCCCCCTCAAAATCAAGGGTCTGGTATGGATTTTAAGGGGAACCCATGCCAAAATTGAAAAAAAAAAAAATTGGCATGGGGTCCCCCTCAAAATGCACACCAGAGCTGATTTTAAGGGGAACCTCGCGCCAAAATTTTTAAAAAAATGGCATGGAGTCCCCCTAAAAATCCATACCAGACCCTTATCCGAGCATGCAACCTGGCAGGCCACAGGAAAAGAGGGGGGGAACTAGAGAGCACCCCTCCCTTCTGAACTATACCAGTCCACATGCCCCGCTTTGGGGTAGCGGCCCCCCCAAAGCACCTTGTCCCCATGTTGATGGGGAGAAGGGCCTCATCCCCACAACCCTTGCCCGGTGGTTGTGGGGGTCCGCGGGAGGGGGGCTTATCGGAATCTGGAATCCCCCTTAACAAGGGGACCCCCAGATCCCGGCCCCCTCCCTGTATGAATTGGTAATGGGGTACAAAATGTACCCCTACCATTTCACAAAAAAAGTGTCAAAAATGTTAAAAAAGACAAGAGACGGTTTTTGCCAATTCCTTTATTAATTTCTTCTTTTTCCCCCGCTTCTTCCATAGTCTTTCTTCTGGTCTTCCTTCGGTGTTCTTCCTCCATCATCTTCTTCCTCCTCCGCTTCTTCTTCCGGTCTTCTCGTCCAGCATCTTCCCCCGTCTTCTTCTCCGCTTTGTCCTCCGCACGATCAGCCTCAGTGGAAGTCTTCCGCTGTGTGACGCTTCTGTTGAGGTGGCAGTTCTTATATAAAACGGAGGGCGGGGCCACCCAGTGACCCCTCCCCCCTCTGATGCACGGGGACTTCCCTAAGGCTTTCCCCGTGTTGTCAGAGGGGGCGGGGTCACCCACGCTCTCGAGTCCAGCATTTGCGTCCATAGACACAGAATGCCGGACTCGGCCCGGCACCACGTCATTGGATTTGATAGACAGCAGCGGGAGCCAATGGCTGCGCTGCTATTAATCTATCCAATCAAGAGCCGAAACAACAGGCAGAGAGGGTGAGCGTGTCTCCGGCATGGGAATTACAGGGCTCAGGTGAGTAAAACGGGGGGGCTGGTTAGTGACAGAAGTTTTTTCACCTTAATGCATAGGATGCATTAAGATGAAAAAACACAAGGGTTTACACAACCCCTTCCAAGACACACTCATGTAGCAGAGCGGTTCCTTTTAAAAGGTCCCCATTCATTTAAATGTCTTTGTGCCATGTGCTAATTTACTATGACATCTGCTAATCCATAGTTCCTGGATTGTGTGGTTTCTTATATAGATGGCTCTTGGGAATCCATTTGCTTCCAAATACAGGGGGCTAATAAAGCTAGCAGCATATGGCCAGATCCATTAGCTGTGACCCTACAGGCCAATATAAGATGACGGATGTATCTAGGGACGAAAGAATTTTGCACAGCTCAGGGAGGAAGGTTACTGAAACATCTGTGCCACACTAACTGCATGACATAATCGGTTTTGCAATGGCACGTCCAGATTGATGCTGCATTATCTTCCCCAACTGCTCTTTATCTGATGTTCCAATTTGGAAAACCCAAGGGTATGTGGTCCACCTAGAGTTTTCCTTCACCATTTATAATGGAGCTGCAATGATTTATTAATTAATTCACCTGTAACCTTTTAGCATACATAAATAGTAGGTTACATAGTAGGTGAGGTTGAAAAAAATGACACAAGTCCAACCTATGTGTGTGATTTTATGTCAGTATTACATTTGTATATCCATGTATGTTGCAGTCGTTCAGGTGCTCATCTAATAGTTTTTTTAAACTATCGATGCCCCCTGCTGAGATCATTGCCTGTGAAAGGGAATTCCATATCCTCAGTAAAGTACCCTCTACTTAGTTTAGGGTTAAACCTCTTTTCTTCTCATTTTAATGAGTGGCCACATGTCTTGTTAAACTCACTTGCGCAAAAAAGTTTTATCCGTATTGTGGGGTCACCAGTATGGCATTTGTCAATAAAAATCATATCCCCTCAAGCGTCTCTTCTCCAGAGATAATAAGTTCAGTGCTCGCAACCTTTCTTCATAACGAATATCCTCCAAACCCTTTATTAGCTTTGTTGCCCCTCTTTGTACTCGCTCCATTTCCAGTACATCCTTCCTGAGGACTGGTGCCCAGAACTGGACAGTATACTCCAGGTGCGGTCGGACCAAAGTCTTGTAGAGTGGGAGAATTATCGCTTTATCCCTGGATTTAATCCCTTTTTTAATGCATGCCAATATTCTGTTTGTTTTATTAGCAGCAGCTTGGCATTGCATGCCATTGCTGAGCCTATCATCTACTAGGACCCCCAGGTCCTTTTCCATCCTAGATTCCCCCAGAGGTTCTCCCTCCAGTGTATAGATTGCATTCAAATTTTTGCCACCCAAATGCATTATTTTGCATTTTTCTACATTAAACCTCATTTGCCATTTAGTTGCGCCTACGAGTCTTCCTTTATCTAGATGGCAACTCACCACCTCATAGAAGGCTAATAGATTGGTTTGGCAAGAACGATTTTGGGCCCTTTTTAAATGTTGGTGCTACATTGGCTTTTCCCCAATCTGCTGGTACCATTCTAGTCAGTAGACTGTCAGTAAAAATTAGGAACAACGGTCTGGCAATTACTTGACTGAGTTCCCCAAGTACTCTCGGGTGCAAGCCATCCGGTCCCAGTGATTTATAATGTTAAGTTTCTCAAGTCAAATTCTAATTCTGTTCTCTGTTAGCCATGAGGGTGCTTCCTATGATGTATCACGAGGCTAAACATTGCAGTTTTTGTTACTGAAGCCCCCCGATTCCCTCGTGAAGACTGAGGAGAAGAATAAATTAAATACCTTCGCCATCTCCCCATCCTTTGTAACCAGATGTCCTTCCTCATTATTTATGGGGCCAAAATGGTCTGTCCTCCTATTTTACTGTTTACATACTTAAAGAATTTTTTGGGATTTATTTTTTTTGCTCTCCTCCGCTATTGTGTCTTTCATGTTCTATCTTATCTGCCCCAATTGCACCCTTACATTTCTTGTTGCATTCTTTATAAAGTTTGAATGCTGATAATCCCTCAACCTTGTATTTTTTGAAGGCCTTCTCTTTTGCTTTTATAAGCATTTTTACATTGGCATTAAGCCATCCAGGACTTTTGTTCGCTCTTTTAAACGTAAGGGATAAGGGATGCACTGGCTAATGCCCTTATTTTATACGCTCTGAAAGCCCATCTCTCCTCTGTGTTCTTTGTTCAAGATTTTATCCCAATTTATATCTTCTAGCAAGATTTGTAGTTTAGGGAAGTTGGCTCTTTTGAAATTCAGTGTCTTTGTATTTCCCTTATGTTTCCTATTTGTGTGAATAAGGTTGGGTTCACACTGAAACCAGCTGCGGATCGCACAGGAGCTCTTTGCGTCCCTGTTTCCCATTTCAGGGACGAAGCAGGGTCGAATCTATGCCTGAATTGGGCCCTGAAATGGAGCCAAAGACGCACAGCGTTTCTGTGCAGTGCGCTCCTCAGCCGCAACGGAGATATGTGAACTGGCTCCATAGGGAGCTTTGCGAATTGGATATGGGGAAACCCGCATCTAATTTGCATAGGTGTGAACCCAGCCTTATACTGAAAGTCAATTGACCTGTGATCGATGTTTCCTAAATTGCCCCGTATTTCCACATCCATGATCAGGACTGTATTGTTGGTAATCAGTAGATCTAGTAAAGCTTTATTTCATATACAAGCTGATAAAGGAACTGAAAATCCCACCGAAGATGTAGTATGTACTGGAGCAGATTTTTATTTTACTTTTTTTATTTTTTTTAATGCTGCCTGGGTATAAGCTTGAAAATTGATCTTGCATAACGGTTTATCTCTAGCACTCTACTTTCTGCCTCATAACAGTCTCTTGTACCTAAACCTAGCAAGAACAGTCAGAGGTGCATGAACAATCTTTCCATCTGAGAATGTCTCCTGGGCTAGCAGCTCCCCAAAACATGCACAGTCTTATCACACAAGTACTTCTATTTAGGGAAACCGGGAGAGGTAATGGAGCAAATTTTTTTTATCGATTTGATTCTCACACATTCTTGTTTGAGGTTGCCCCACAGACCCTGGTTCGGTGAAAGATGCAACCAAAAAGGACGGATTAGGAAGCTGTCCTCCAATATCTATGGCCACCTTAAGTCTCTTGGTGGTGGGGACAAGAGGATAAAGGCATGAAAGGGTGTGGATGGAGGCAATAGGAGGAGAGGGACAGATTCTTTAAATAATCCTAGAAGCTCACCAAATTTGAAAGATGGATTTGCAGCTGGTACTTACACTGGTGACTTTGCGGTATATTTGAGCAGCATTCTGGCATTCAGAGTATGGGTATTCTGAGGTAGCCATTTCCAACATGCACATTCCAAAAGCATATACATCCACAGATTCATCATAATGTTCTTCATACATTTCAGGTGCCATAAACTCTGGGGTTCCTGTAGGTAAACAAAGATCCCAAAATATATTTCATAGAATAAGTTCCTTTAACACAAACGATCAAACATTATTATAATATCATTTTATTAATAAAGAATTCTATTCAAGAGCTCAAAACCATGAGATTCTTCAGGACAAAGGTCTAGTCATTATAATCCGTGGTCAGTAAATCTCCACAAAAATTGCTTAAAGTGGTTGTAAACGTCAGACATGAAATCTGAATAAAGCATGTCCTTCTATACTGTGTACTTGTCTCAATTAAGAGCACCAAGTATAATTTCTGTCTGCTGCTTTATTCCTCGATCAGCATGAATCTCTTTCTAACAAGTTTTCCTGACAAGAGAAAAAAGGTGACAGGTTCAGCAGTGTGAAATTTCAGCTCTCTACCCTCTTTTTTCTTACAGACAAGCTGTATAAATTCTGGACTTTGAATGGAAGTACAGAAAAGAAGACGGCAGATAAACAGATACACAGGAAGATTTGTTTCCTCTCTGTTTCACCTGAAGATAGTCACTTCACTAGGTATATGTAAGGGTTTAGGCTGGCTTCACACTGGTACGACACGACAGTCGTACAACTGTGGATCTGACTTTGCCCTGTGACTTTAAGTCCGACATCCATCCGACTTCAATGAATGGGGATGAGACTTTGATGCTGACATTGCAGGCACTTTGAGTCTGGTATGAATCTTTAGGGGGAACTCCACGTTAAATGTAAAATTAAAAAAAAAAAAAAAAAACTGCATGGGTTCCCCCCAAAATCCATACCAGACGCTTATCCGAGCACGCAGCCCAGCAGTTTAGGAAAGGGGGTGCGGCCCCCCTCCTGAGCCGTACCAGGCCACATGCCCTCAACATGGGGGAGGGAGGTGGGTGCTTTGGGGCCCCCCGGGCGGTGACGTCATAAAGGACGGGCCTCCGGATTACATCACCCGGTGACCCCGCCCCATACCAAGTAGTGGCACACCGCGCAACCAGCATTAGAGTGGGAGAGTGCGTTGAGTCAACATCGGAAGCAGAACAAAGGGAGAAGACAGCAGAGAAGACCCGAAAAAAGAGCGAGAAGACAGCGGACAAGACCTAGCAGAGGCAGAAGACAGCGGACAGAGAGAGAAGAACCAAAGAGGGCTAGAAAACCTTAGCGGAGAAGACCCGGAGAGGGGAGAAGAACCGGCAGAGGCAGTAGGCGTCAGCGGAGGAGGCAGAAGAGCCGGAGAGGGGAGAAAAATTTGTAAGAGACGCCGGAGCTGTCTTAATAAATTACTTTAAAAACCTGTGTACTGCGTTTTAATTTTGAAGTTTTTATTAGGTGAATGGGTAGGGGTACAATGTACCCCATACTCATTCACATAGTGTGGGGGGCTGGGATCTGAGAGCTCCCTTGTTAAAGGGGGCTTCCAGATTCCGATAAGCCCCCCGCCCACAGACCCGACAACCAACAGCCAGGGTTGTCAGGAAGAGGCCCTTGTCCCCATCAACATGGGGACAAGGTGCTTTGGGGTGGGGCCAAGGCGCAAGGCCCCCCTGCCCCAAAGAACCCACCCCCCCCATGTTGAGGGAATGCGGCTTGGTATGGTTCGGGGGGGGGGCGCTCACTCATCCCCACCCCCTTTCCTGACCTGCCAGGCTGCGTGCTTGGATAAGGGTGTGGTATGGATTTTGGGGAGGACCCCACGCCGGTTTTTAGGCATGGGGTTCCCCTTAAAATCCATACCAGACCGAAGGGGGAACCCATGCTGTTTTTTTTTATTTGGCATGGAGTTGCCCTTCAAGATCATCAGAGCACAAGTTGCATGCCAAAGTTGGATCAGTTAAGACAGCGATCTGACTTTGAGCCGAGTTCAGCGATATTCAATGGGCTGAATCAAAGTCGAACCGAAGTAGTGCAGGGAGCATTTTCAAGGTCGAACCAAAGTAGTGCATGGAGCATTTTCAAAGTCGGACCAACTTGTATCGAACCAGTTAAGCTGGCTCTCATAGGGAAACATTGATTTTCACACATCATGCGACACGAGCTCCCAATGTCAGGGCGTTTGTCATACCAGTGTCTCACAACCACTTTAAACTGGGAATGTCTTTTCTAATTACAAGTCACAAAAGAAACTATGCTGAAGCTTGAAAAACTACTTCCAGCAGGTGTGCAGGTAACTACATATTGTTTATGGGAGGAGGAGCTGCTACTGGACCAAACTGCACCAAGCGCAAAAGCTATTATAAAGCGCACAAAATGCAGGTACTTTCTAAGAAAGGTTTCATTTTCTGTTACAATCTAGCCTGATATGTCATCAGGGGGCCAGTTGCAAGACCCAGAAAGGCAGTCAGCCCTCTAATGAGGCATCACGGTGCATGTGCATTTCCGGTAAACTGCCAAGAAGCTTCCTGGGATGCATAATACACGTGTCACTGGAGGCTGCGCAGGTACGTCACTCTCTATGCGATAAACCCAGAAGTGAGGGGCCCTTGCAAATAAAAATTAAATAATTTTAAAAAAAAAGCATTTACTTTTTTGGTGACTGTGTGAAAGGAGGGGACAGGTTAGTAGTGAGGGTGAAGGACTACTTTATGGCTCTTCACTTACTTCCCACCTATCTCCTACATGTAATTCAACTCACAGTTGCATGTAACAATTATAGTTTACCTAATCAAAACATTTGTTACCTATAACACTTTTAGCAAAAGAGGCTCGTTTCAAAGTAGCCAGGCCCAGATCTCCAATCTTCACAGAGCCAGTTGGCCCTGTAATAAAAATGTTATCACATTTCAAGTCCCGATGGATTATTGGAGGAGTTCGTGTATGAAGAAAGTGCAGGCCTTTAAGAATTTGCCGACACCAGCTGCGCAAAACCTTTGGCTTCATGACCTTAAATCTTTTCAAGTATCTGGAATGAAAACCGCATTGACAAAGAAATCAAAATAGGAAAAAGTACAAGTCATACTAGAAAAACTGAATATAGAATGATTTTGAGTTATGTCAGGTAAACTGCTGCTAAAGTGATTTATTTTTTTAAACAATCACCCCCCCACCCCCCCCCCCCCCCCCAAAGAGAGAAAATAAACATGTTAAAAAGAGAAAAGCTGTGTTACTATGAAATCTATGGAATCTATAGACATACCAATGAATGAACTGAACCTTTCCAAAAAAATATAGCACTGTAAATCTCTCTTAAAGTGAAACTTTACTCATAACAACTACCCATTGCAAACCCATACCGATAACATAGATTCCACCTGAATAATTATGCTACCAAAATCAGTGTGTGCTGTAAATTGCCTCCAGCAGTGCTCCTGCTTCTTCTTGCTGGAGTCTATCATTTTGCTCGAGCAGAGAGCACATGAACAGCAGTAAATCTTTAGGCTGTCAGCAGATCGGCCTCTAGTGACTCTGATTTTCAGCACAATGCTGAAAATGGAGAACTGAGCATGTGCAGAGTAGGATGAGACAGCGTATTACTGGATTTTAAACAGTATAGGCACTTATTTTTAACGATTTACAAAGCTATACCTACAAAAAGAGGCCAGCCTGAAATGATCTATCAGGACTTTATTTTCTGACTAAAGTTCCATGTTAAACCAGAATGTAGTCACATGTCTTTTGTCCATCACATATCCCAAAGATAAAAGGATTAGTCCTCATTTTAGGACAGTGGGCACAGTAATTGTTTACAAAAATCAATTCTCACGAGTGGACATGGACACTGTACAAATCAAACTGTGCAAACAGTCACGGCCAGAAACCTGTACAAATCGAGGACAGGCTGCCAGAAGCCACCACTGCTTGGCCGGTTTGTATGTTCCTATAGTTCAAAGTGTGGTTGCCATTAGCCTATCCAGCCCCAATTGCATGTCCGAGTTAGCTGGATACTAAAGTCATTTAGAAGTTTTGATGTGCAAAAAAGTTTGCACACTCAATATATCAGTATTTAGCAACATTGTCCTGTGGTATAGATTACAATTAATACTTTCTTTCTTCCTGTGTTTTAAAGTGCATCCCCAGGAATCTTTTTTTCCATACTTGGATTGCTCCAGGTTTGATTGGTGTCATTCTCTTGATCTGATTACCAGAGGGCTGCTAGAAATTATTGTAGTAGTCTGCACTGCACAGAGTGATAGCTGTGAATTTCTGGGTTCTGCTTCAGTGGCTTCCCCTTTATAAACTGAAGGGTTGATCACTTGATCAGTTCTGGTGCCATGCCTTGTATTTTTTTTCAGTAAACACAAGGCTTTCTGCGATTGGATGAGGCAATGCAGATGTAATGATCCGCACCTCTTCCGATCACCTCTTCCGATTTTTTGTAAGTAAATACTTTTTTCTTCTTTTTTTTTTTTTTGGCAGCATATCGGGCTGCGGCCGCATAGGTGATTCGCAAGGGCCCCTGGAGTAGCGGCGTCATGAATCCCAGGAGTCCTTGCGAATTGCCTAGTGATGAAATCTTGCATTATTTTCAAACCGGCAATGGCGCAAACGTGAGTTAGGCGCCATTTTCAAAGAACTGCATCTGCCGGAAGGAAGTGGAGCATATCTGCTCAGGACCAGTCTGGCATTGCTGTGCAGGTGAAAGATCAGGAGGTGCATGCTGGGTAGCCAGCTGCACCAAAATCCCGGAAATGAAAATAAGAGGGCCTCAGAGGCCCACAGCTAACATGGAACCTGCCAGCTTCCGAGATCTGATTAGTAATCAAATTTTAACACACACTAAAAATGACCACATATATGACATGTTAAATGTTAATGTATATGTTTAGACAAATGCAGAGGCATTTTTTTTTAAAAGAAGTGTTTGGGGGACTGGAACTCCGCTTTAAGATTACAGGCTCTTTAACAACTCAGTCTGCATTATCTGGACTTACGTTTTCAGTGTCCCTGATGTCATGAGCTCGGTCACCAAGACAATGCATTTCTTCCCCTTCAGGCAGGATTCCCAGAAGTCGTAAAACCTCACAATGTTTGGATGTTGCAAACCTTTTAACATTTCCGCCTCCTCTTTAAATCTCTGTCTCTCAACTTTTGTTAATTTACGGTCCTGCAGAATGTAAGAGAAGATGAGTCATTGCAATGTACTGAGTACCCTATATTTCAGAAACACCCTGTCAAAACAATGATACATATAAAATCCATGAGGGGTTGTGTAGGCAAAATATAGAACGTTTAAGAAAACTGCCTAAAGTAAATCACTATTGAAAGAGATGTATTTTGCACTTTTAAGTTACCATTTTTCATAGTTTATATAATTTCCACATCTGTCAGTCACTGGGCTCATATACTAGTACTCCACTGGCAACAGATATGACACAAAGTCATTAAATTATAGGGGAAACAAGATATGCTTAACAGCATTATAGTATTACCATGGAGCATAGAATGTCCCTCAAATCCAGAGTGTCACTATTTGTCCATAAACATGATGTAGGCTTTGGAAGCATTAGAGCTCAGAAGTTAAAATCAAGAGTTGCTTAAATATGGGCATGGGATTTCTGGTGCCTATGTTACAGCTTAGCACTTTATTAGGTTGAACACCACAAGTACTCTCCCATGCACATTGGAAAAATGCAGTACAACGCGGAGTTGAAAATCCAGTAAGTGCAAGTTTAGGTTTTTCTCCTTTTTTAAAAGAGCCCTACTATGGTCCTTATTCACTTCTATTATGCTCGCATGCATTCCCTGAAAAAAAACACCTTTAAGTGAGAAATATTTTAAAGGATTCTATAAACCAGCCTCTCAATTTTTTCCCCTGAGAAAACCTTGAAATATTTTTCAGGTCTCAGGACCCCTGCTTCGCAGTACACGTGATTATTAAAATTGTAGAACATTTTATACATAGGAATAAACAGATCATGCCTAACATATCTGACACACTGAGCAGATAACTTATTACACCCGCCTGTTCAACAACATTTTTAATGATAGTCTTGAAATTAAAAGACTATTGATAATAGAAAAGAAGTACAGGCAGTAAAAATTGTGCTGTTTCCTAATATTCGTTATTAGTATAGAAGTGTTCCCTTACATTATTGGTCAATGTAAGCAACAGATTAATTCACCAGTGCTCACTGCTTAGTAAACCCCAGTAACCTCAGAAGAACCCCTGGTTGAAAATGGCAGCTATAAAATGTTGGTTTGAAAAAAAAAACACAACACCACCACCACCACATACACACCTCAGCATTCATAACATAGCAATGACTAGGAAACAATATGATGATATTTTGGGTTTCAACATTTTTATTGGTTTTATAAAAAAACATGAGCATAAGTACATTCATATCCTAATACCAATCAAAATTTAAAGGCTGCGCTGCAATAAATGACATAAAACAAATGAAATAGTAAATGCATATTGACAAATATCTATTTCTATGCGTGAATTATAGCAGTGATGACATGACCCACACAATAATAACCAAAAACTTAATAAACAACATAAAGTCCAAACTGCAAAGTGCACAAAAGTGTAAAGTTCATATAGAGGCAGGATTTATGCCAGGAAGAGAGTGGTGAACATCCGAATGGTGTATAGCATATGATTAAATCACCCAGGGTTCAGTGATGATAGAAAAAACTCCTCCACCTATGTAGAAAGATGTCCCCTTACCGACACCAAAGATCTCTTTTCGGGAGATCAAGCAGGCATATGGCTGTATAACCCCAGCCTCGGGTATGGACCCGGAAGGTGACACTCATAAACCTCTAGGATGGGAGTCCTCTGTGTGGCGAATGGTCACTCGATTGTCATGAAAAATAAGTGACAAAGGCTCCCATAGCGTAACAAGTTTAAACACTTTATTAAAAAATAAATAAAAGAATCACACTCACATGGTAGTAGAAATAATAATCGCATATACAATTGCCGGCCGGCTGCACACTGCTGCCCGTGTCTTCCGGGATCAGCGAGGATCGTGGTGACGTCAGCACGTCGCTCCTCGCTCCTCGCTGATCCCGGAAGACACGGGCAGCAGTGTGCAGCCGGCCGGCAATTGTATATGCGATTATTATTTCTACTACCATGTGAGTGTGATTCTTTTATTTATTTTTTAATAAAGTGTTTAAACTTGTTACGCTATGGGAGCCTTTGTCACTTATTTTTCATGACAATCGAGTGACCATTCGCCACACAGAGGACTCCCATCCTAGAGGTTTATGAGTGTCACCTTCCGGGTCCATACCCGAGGCTGGGGTTATACAGCCATATGCCTGCTTGATCTCCCGAAAAGAGATTTTTGGAGTCGGTAAGGGGACATCTTTCTACATTAGGTGGAGGAGTTTTTTCTATCATCACTGAACCCTGGGTGATTTAATCATATGCTATACACCATTCGGATGTTCACCACTCTCTTCCTGGCATAAATCCTGCCTCTATATGAACTTTACACTTTTGTGCACTTTGCAGTTTGGACTTTATGTTGTTCATTAAGTTTTTGGTTATTATTGTGTGGGTCATGTCATCACTGCTATAATTCACGCATAGAAATAGATATTTGTCAATATGCATTTACTATTTCATTTGTTTTATGTCATTTATTGCAGCGCAGCCTTTAAATTTTGATTTGTATAACATATGGATGTGTCTCACATTGTATGGTTGCAGCTTGTTCACATATAATACTTTTCACTTGGGGATAGCGCAGTAATTTTTTTCAGTTTACATATCCTAATACCACCCAGTATCACATATCAATAGCCATCTAGAAATTAAATTTAACTCTCCATATTCCTTTCTGCTTTAGTGGTTTTTAAAAGTCAGTGGAGAAGCCCCAAATGGGGAAAATGCAACACCATCAGCTTCCCCCAACAAGAGCTCTACTTCCTCCTGTAGCTCTCTGCTAAGCCTAAGGAAGGGAGAGAGGTGATGCTGAAAAGGCACTCATTAGGAATATTTTTTAGTTTATATTGTAAATCATGGGTGTCCAACCTGCGGCCCAAGACAGCTATGAATGGGGGCCTGACAAAAAATTTTTACATTTTTTTTTTTTAGTAAAAATGCATTTACACTTCGCAAACAAAAGTGACCAAAGAAAAAGGTCCGTGTCTCTGTACCGGACTTTTCTAAGATTCATCTTCCTAAAGAAGAATCTCCCACTCTTTACAATCACGCCTTATTTAGGTCATCAGTTTTAGGGAGCACCTATTTGTGAGCAACGATTTTTAAGGATGAAGCACACAAAAGGGCAAAATTAGAACCAAAATATCCAATGAGCACCTTGAGAATTGATTGAGAATTTGGTGAAGGCCCACCCCAGAGCAGTGTGCTGATGCACAAATGGATGTGGCTTACTACAGGTAGGAGTGATTTGATTTTGATCATTTAACTAGTAGCTTTAATCTTAGAAACCATAATAAAATGGGGTCAGATAAAAACAAAAGTATTTTTTTAAATCTACAGCGGAGATCTCCAAACTATGGTCCTGTTGTGGAACTGCACGTCTCATGAGGCATTGTAAAACTCAGATATTCACAGACATGACTAGGCATGATGGGAATTGTAGTTCCTGAACTAGAGGGCCATAGTTTGGAGAACCCTCGTCTACAGGATAGTGGACCCTATTTGCAATCCACTATCATCGCCAAGTTCCAAGAAACTACTAGAAACTAGTCCCCCTTTCCACATGACTGCTGGCCAAAATACTATCAGTGACCACTAGCATGTTACAAGACACTGTCTGTAGAGTATTACATAAACTTATATGTGTAACTTGGCTTAAGTGTAGGATCTCTAGGTGGATCATAGGATGCGTGATGACTACGGCTGGCTTTAAGGAATGGGCAGTTGATGAGAAAAGAAGCATATAATTGTGCTTTTTTAATATAAAAGAAGGCACAACTCTACTGTTCACAATCACCAATGAGGTAAATGCTTCTCCTTTTTCCTCCTGAAAGTGTCCAAATAATGGCCTCTCGTTTCACCATTCCTCTCCTACCCGTATATACCCTTTAGATTGTAAGCTTTAATGAGCAGGGCCCTCAAATTCCTCCTGTATTTAATTGTATTGTAACTGTACGGTCTGCCCTCATATTGTAAAGCGTTGCGCAAACTGTTGGCACCATCTAAATCCTGTATTATAATACTAATAAACTAGAACAAAGTTTTACTGTGAATGCGCTGTTAAATATGTGGAATCCAATTTCATATAAAGCAGACACCAGGCAGTTTGTCACCAATCACTTTCAACATGCAGAAAGGTTCTGAGCCAGTCAGAGAGGGAACTGTGGACCCAAATAGTTACTTTTGCAGACATCACCTATGATATTAGGACAAGTTGGTCTGTTTGAGAATGAAGAAACAGAGTACCTGGGTGGGTGCAAAATGTTAAATGGTAGAGAGAGTGGCCATTAAGTTCTTGAGAATTCCAAAATTGTGAGATATACTAGAGGGTCATTTGGCCCTTATGATGGGCCAGTCCAATTCTGTTACCCCCACAGCCTGACTCAACAGAAAACCCATACTGAGAAAAATATGTAGGCTGAAACTTTTGTCCTATTTTAACATGCTAGTTCCTGGCTGTCATACAGATCCAGAAGTTTCAGAGTAATTTAAATCATTTAGCCAGCTCAGGTGTGCAGATCAGGAGTTTGAACTTTTAATATACTTGTTCCAGGTCAATGACCCCCACCCCTCATCCTGCTCTAGCCCCCGAATGTGGACAGGCCTTCAAAGTAGTTCAGTATAATGCAGGACCACTGACCCTGCATTATACATGAGCATGTTGGAGAGGGAGAGTCTGCATAACAGGAAGGGAAGATGAGCAGCTTCATGGGACCTGGGACCTGTTGTCCATCCTGGAACTGGAAAAGAAAAAGCCTGCAGGATCAAGGAATGAGATAAGTGTTCCTCTGCTATACACCCTGCATAGATTAAACAACCAATGAACACTTTTATAAGCCAACCAGAAATCAGCTTCAACAGCAGCTAACCCATGATGCCTTCCAAAACTGCTATGTGAATGCATGTTTGCTACCACAGCGTTACCACCAAATCATTGAGGTACTTTTGTTTTATTCAAAGGGTTTTATTCAAAGGGTAAAGAAAATGTAGTACACATTTTTTTAAAATAGTAGTTGCTTCATATTTTCTTTGCATATTCCATATACAGATCCATCCATATAGTAATTGTCATATATCATATAAGGAGCATTGTAGAAAAGTAACGGAGTAATATGGGAGCTGGCTGTGTTCATCCCCTTTGGGTAATGTTAGCTGTCTAGATGTCTTTTTCAAAGTTAAAGTGGAACTAAAACTCCACTTTTGAACTTGTACTTACAGGTAAGCCTTATTTGTAGGTAAAGTGAATAGCTAATAAACTTGCACTGTTTAGGAGATATTCACACAACTTGCAGCCAGTGATGTTACTGGCATATGCACTCTGAAGGGATGGCATACCATGTCATATCTTCAGAGCTCTGTGCCGGAGCCGAGGGCTCTCACATGATTAATGTCATTGCGGCCCCACCCATTCATACAGCCAAAGCCTGCGAACCCAGAGGAAGACCGGGTAAAGATGGCAGCGCCGGGGAGCTGCAACAGTGCTGCGATGGAGGGCACTGTGTACAGGTAAGTCTGCCATAATGTACTCGTATGCGCATACTAGTACATTATGACTTAAACCTGATGGGGGGCCCATTTTTTTTTCCTGGCGATTTACTACTGTTTTAATGACCGAGAACACATGAGCGAAAATCAAAGTTCAAAGTACTGAAGCCACGGGATAAGCACAACAGACAGGAAAGTTGGAAGTGATGGGGTGGTATCGCTTGTTAACAGTGAAGCTGGATTCATACCTTTATGGCATGTTTTATGTGTGTTAGCAATCATGTATTTTAATGCATTGCCATGGTTATCAAGAGGTTCTCTAAATGTGATTAGGCTCTTTGATAGATGAAGCAAGTTTGTTTGTAAGCAAACCCCACATGATCATCATAATTGGTGGTTATTATACAGGATTTATACAGTGCCAACATTTTGTGCAGCACTTTACAACAAAGGTCTCCAACCCCCAGGCCTTGGCCCACAGCCTGTTTACAGGTGGGCTGCGAAGCCTCCACAATCTGAGGTGCGGCGGTGGCGGGCGAGCAGAGAGATCACAGCCAACACCGCACTTCCGCCCACACAGCCCCACCGCTACACTGTTGGGGGTGAAGCAGGCGAGCAGAGAGATGACATCTCCCACCGCCGCCCGCATCACCGCTGTTCCGCCCACACAGTACTGTTGGAGGTGAAGCAGGGGAGCAGAGAGACGACATCTGTCAACGCCCACCCCGCTTCACTGCTGTTCTCTCTCACGCGGAACCCACCATTCCACTGCACTGCCTCTGTGCTTAGTGTCATTTTGCATCTAGGTGGCAGGAGACAGTGGCATGTGCAATCTACATCGAATGACATGTGGCAATCTGCATCTAGTGGCAATCTGCATCATGTGGCAATCTGCATCTGGTGGCATGTGGCAATCTGCATCTGGTGGCATGTGGCAAGTGACTGTGGCAATCTGCATCTGGTGGCAATCTGCATCTGGTGGCATGTGGCAAGTGACTGTGGCAATCTGCATCTGGTGGCAATCTGCATCTGGTGGCATGTGGCAATCTGGTGATAGGCACCGTGGCAAGCTGCATCTGGTGGCAAGTGACAAGCTGCATCTGGTGGCAGATTCTGCATTATGGTGAGTTGAACTATTTAATTTTATATTACAATACAATAATAAAAATAACGTGCTTCAATCATCCTGACACCATATTAACCATGGTGTTGTGATGATTGAAGTGCTAACACCAGCCTTTTTCTGTCAAATTGGCCATAAAAAACCACATCGTCACCCAGACCCACCCCTCACCCCCCCCTCGGGCCTTGGCACAATTTTCATCCACAATGCTGGTCCCCAGTGCCAAAAAGGTTGGGGACCACTGCTTTACAATATGAAGGCAGACAGTACACTTTCAATACAATTAATACAGGAGGAATCAGAGAGCCCTGCTCATTAGAGTTTACAATATTAAAGGGATGGTCAAGTTCTACAAAATGGTGATAACTGAATTATGACCTGATGAAGAGAACGATTTGGTTGGTATTTTGAGACTAGTTGAGGCAGAGTTGTGAATGGCTTGTATGTTGTAAGTTGTTGTTAGTACTTTGCATTGTATTTGTTGGGGAACAGAAGCCAAATGGAGGGATTGGCAGAGAGGGGTAGCAGGCACTAAACGGTTGGTAATGTGGAAAGGGGGAAAGTCCATGTAAAAGGCAATCCAATGAGGAGGGAGTTGCAGTAATTGAGGCAAGAGAACCAGGGAGTGAATTAGAAGCTTTTTGGTGTCGTTGGTTAAGTAGGGGCCTATTTTGGAGAGGTTGTGGAGGCTGAGGCGGCAAGATTTGGACAATGATTACATGTGGGGCTGAAAAGAGAATTCAGAGTCCAGGATTACCCTGGACTATTAGCCTGTACCCTGGCATGCAGGGGACAGGCTAATAGATGCTAAAAGATGTGCCATCGATCTTGACAGTGAAGGGGGAAGGGGAGGAAAGGGGCACGTGGGAGAAGAAATATTATGAGCTTGGATTTGGAGACATTAAAGTTTGAGGAAGTAGTGTGACATCCAAACTGATATGTCTGTCTGTAGATTAGTAATGGGTGAGGAGACTGATGGAGTGAGCTGAGGGGTAGAAAGATAGATTTAAGCATCATCAGCATAGAAATTACATTGAAAGCCATGGGAGGCTATCAGCTGAGCCAGGAAGGAGGTGCAGATTAAGAAAAGGAGGTGTCCAAGAACAGAACCTTGGGGAACCCTGCCGGAAAAAAAAAGGGGAGAGGAGGAGATACAATTGTAAGTGACACTGAAAGTGCAGTGGGATAGGTAGGATGAGAACCAACAGAGTATAGTCACGAAGGCCAACGGAGTGGTGTTTTATTTGAGGAGGGGTGGTAAACTGTATCAAAAGGCAGCGGAGAGGTCCAAGAGTAGCAGTACAGAATAGTAACCATTGATTTTAGCCGTTACTAAATAGCTTGTGAGTTTTGAGTGAGTTTTAGAAGAACAGCTTGTGGAGTGTTAAGGGCAAAATCAAGAGATGGTATCTCAGGTTGTTGTAGACCAGACATTCAAGGAACTTGTAAGTAAAGGGGAGCAAGGAGATGGGTAGTAGGATGAGATTGGTGGGATCCAGCAAGGTTTTTTTTTTTTTTTTTTTTTTTTTTTAAGTATGAGGGTGACCAGTGGATGTTTTATAGAGTTGGGGAAAATGTCAGAAGAGAGGCAGATTGAAGATGTGAGTTTGAGAGTGTAGGACAGGGCCAGATAGGGACCATAGTAATTGAAAGGGAACAGGGTCCAGGGGGCAGGTGGCTAGGAGAGCATTAGAAAAAAAAAAAGTTTAGCAACCTAATCTTTAGTAGCAGGGTTAAAAGCCAGGTTTTAAAAAACAATAAATAAACCTATGCACATATTTGCAGGAAAAATTTTTTTCCAGGGCTTTCACAGCATTGCACCTGTGATTAGCAGATCATAGGTGCAATGCTAGGATCCTGCAGAATCTCCGTATAGCCATCTGCCTGTACCCCCCATACTGGCAGTTGCTGGATAACAGGAAGATCAATGAACTACTAGAGCACTCACCAGCGCCCTCGCAGTTCATTCAGAACTACAAGCCATCTGCCGCAGTGTCAGATGGTAGCTGTAGTTGATGCATTCACAGAACTCCATTAATGAAAGATGCGGCCACGTGGGCGGAAGATCAGAGGGGCGCAGATTGGTACTCTTTGGTAACATGTTACACCATAAATACAGGTGCAATATGTAGCATGTTATCAAAGGTGAACTTATCCTTTAAATAAGGGAAGTATTGAGTGTACCTGTGGACATGCAGTGTTAACTGGGGTAGACAGCAGTACATTGGAGATTTCATCACAAATTGCCAATCACTTAAAAAATAAGATTGATACAATCTCCTGGGCAGTGTGTGAGTTAGTGGGTGGTGGCAGTGGAGGAAGAAGTAGATATTTCAAGATAGAAAAGAGCTGATGGGGACTGGATGAGAAGTTTAAGTCAAAGACTTTGTCTTACACCACAGACGCCAAAGAGCGCAGCTATGTTTTTTTGAGACTCCTCTTGTCCTCTGCTTGCCAAGGTTGTAGCGGTCATTCTGTGTCGTCAGTGAACTGTTGTAAACAGAAGAATCTAGTTTGGGGCAGGACAGAGATGAGATTTGGTCAGAGGTGGTCGGGTAACTGTTAAACGGTTGGAGGGAGAGGAGGTGGAAGAAAGGGAGACAGTATAATTAATAAGTTAGTGATCACAGAGAGGATCATTGAGAGAGATTGCACAGAATGCATAGGTAGGAGAACACAAAGGTCAAGGGTGTTGCCATCAGAATGAGTGGAAGCATGTATCCATTGCTTCAGGTCAAAACAGGAGGTTAGACTGAAGTTTTAGAAGTAGCAGGAATGTTATTACCAGGGATGTTGAAGTGTTGAAATGAATGATTATGAGAATTTCAGACAAGAGAAACTAGGGTAGCCAGGCAGAGAAGTCTTCAAGGAAGGTTGATACCAGTCCAGGAGGCTGGCAGATCACAATTCTCAAAGATGGTCATGGTAATCATATGCCCAGGAACAACATTGATTGGTTCCCATTTGTTAGTGTAGTAGACCATTAGCATCAGTAACAGCTCAGGCTCTAAAAAGAAGGACGAGGCCCCTCATAATGGCTGGTGGTGTGAAGACACAGTAACCTAGAGCAGGGATATGCAATTAGCGGACCTCCAGCTGTTGCAGAACTACAAGTGCCATGAGGCATAGCAAGACTCTGACAACCACAAGCATTACAACCAGAGGCAGAGGCATGATGGGACTTGTCGTTTTGCAACAGCTGGAGGTCCGCTAATTGCATATCCCTGACCTAGAGTATAATTTTACAGTTACATTTGAGAAAGCACTGTTATGTGTGTATGTATATAAATAAATTAAATATATATATATACATACATACAGACACATATTATTTTATATATATAAAATATTTTTTTAAATATAATAAAAATTATATATATATATATATATATATATATATATATATATATATAATTTTTATTATATTTAAAAAAATATTTTACATTTTAGATGCCACTCAGGAGAAGGCCTCATAATGGACTGTGCAAGGATGAGTCAGTCTGTCACAGCAGAAAGTCTTGGAACAGACAGAGTTCTCTCATTAAAGCTGAAGTTTAGGTTTGGCTTTTTTTTTTTTTTTTTTACATAGTTACATTGATTTACCTTGGACCAATGTATGTATGTATGCATGTATGATACTTGGCTGATCCCTATGAAAGCTGGAAATCGCTGTAGTAGGCAACGCTACTACGATTGCGGCCATCTTCCAGGTCCTGTCTGCCGACTGCCCTGCTGCATAGTAAACACTGGAGTTTGCTTGCACAATATGGACACCATTCACAGAACGCCTTGCTATTTTCTCCAGGAATGCAAGGTGTTTTCTGAATGCCAACTGTGCCACACAAGTCTCCTCTAGTTTTCACTAAACAGCAAGGCAGCCACTTGAAAAAGGACCCGGGAGTTAGCGGTGATCACTGTAGTAACCTACTACAGTGATTTCCAGGAGGACTTGGGACTATATTGAAAAGCAACTCCTGAATGTGTATTTTAGCGGTTTGCCTGAAGTTCAGATTCAACTGACCAATGTACATGGACTTCGTTACACTGTATTTAGAAATTCAAACGTAATAATATAATATAAAAGGGATTCATTCAATCCAACCTGTTCCAGCACAAAAGCCTCAGTGGACAGATGTGTGTAGCTTTCACCAGCAAATTAAAGAGCCATGTTTTCTTCGGGGCAAGCATAAAAGTGTAAAGCAGGCAGTGCTTTCTAGAAAGAGTAACCAAATTGTGTTAGCATTGATGAGTTACTGGAAGCAGAATGAGAGACTACATTTAAGAGTTCCAAATATCCTATATATGGTAGGGTTTGTAATGCAACAAATTCCCAGGAATGAAAACTATTACTGCTCATGAAACACATTGGGTATCCAAGTAGACTAATGGCTAATAAAACAAAATGTACCTGCTATAGTATACCAGTCATTATGTCCTTTATAGAGTATCAGTCTCAAATGTTATCCACTTATTCAGTCAAGCATGATTGTGCAGCCATATATATGAAAATAGTATATTTACCACCTTATTTAAAGTGCTTGTAAACCTCAGACATAAAATATGAACAAAGCATATCCCTCTGTAGTGTGTACTTGTCTCAGTTAAGAGCACTACGTGTCACTTTTGTCTGCTGCTTTGTTCCTCTGCCATCAGAGATCACTTCTGAAGTTTTCCTGACACCAAGAGAAAAAGGGTAAGGAGGGATCTCCAGCTAATTGACAGCCTTGGCTCTGTTTCTGTGTGCTGTGTGGAGGTGGGTATGTCCTTTCCCTCCAATCAGCTTTCAGAGCTCTCCTCACTGAGCTCTGCAGAGAGTAGCTTCAGCTTTCTGCCCCCTTTTTTTCTGAACTCTCAGACCAGCTTTATAATTCAGCACTTTAAATGGACGTAGAGAAGAAAGGGATGCAGATAAACAGGTAAAACTTGCGTAGGAGGATTGGTTTCATCTCGGTGTATCACCAGAGGCTTGTCACTTCACTGGGTATATGTGAGGGTTTACAACCACTTGAATATTTTCTCTGTGTCTGACACAACAGCTCGAGTCAGGGGCTAAAAGGTCAACATAAATTTAGGCAAATCTTTTTCTTTTTAATTTTGAATAGAGTAAGGTAAAGGCAGACCCTTTGTCAAGTTTTTACTGTGGTCTGCATCCTCAGTTGGGAGAAGCAATACTAAACTTGGCCTAGAGACTGGAAGTGAGGGGTAATCCAAAGTTTTAGAATAGTCACTAGAGCAAAAGGCGAGGAATTCTTCAATGGAACACTTGTTCCCACAATAGGAAAACCAATCCGTTTGGAGAGATTCCTAATTTCCTGCGGTGTTTCCAGGGCAGGAAGTAAAAACGGAAATCTCCACAGCCATCACAAGCAATAAGAAAAATAAAAAATCTAAACAGGGTTTTAATCCTCTCCTACTCCAATCTAAAGCTGCGTCACACTTCAGCGCCTTGAATCGCGGGCAGATTTGCAATTTTGCGATTTGAAACGCTGATGTGTGAATGACAAATTGCGGGACTCTCATTTGAGATACCTCTGTCCTGCCCCAAACTAGATTCTTCTGTCTACAACAGTTCACTGACGACACAGAATGACCGCTACAACCTTGGCAAGCAGAGGACAAGAGAAGTCTCAAAAAAACATAGCTGGGCTCTTTGGCGTCTGTGGTGTAAGACAAAGTCTTTGACTTCAACTTCTCATCCAGTCCCCATCAGCTCTTTTCTATATTGAAATATCTACTTTGTCCTCCACTGCCACCACCCACTAACTCACACACAGCCCAGGAGATTGCCAATCACTTAAAAAATAAGATTGATACAATTTGTGATGAAATCTCCAATGTACTGCTGTCTACCCCAGTTAACACTGCATATCCACAGATACACTCAATACTTATTTAAAGGATAAGTTCACCTTTGATAACATGCTACATATTGCACCTGTATAGAAAAGGAGACACTCGGAAGAGTACAGATAAAAGGGCTGCGCACCCCAAAAGATACACACGAGAAACGGGAGACCCCCTAACGGGGCTTTAATGCAGCCAATAATGTGATGTAACACAATGCAAAATGGGTAGATAATCAATGGTAATTTTTATTAGTACAAAAAATATATTTAATGCAGCCAATAATGTGATGTAACACAATGCAAAATGGGTAGATAATCAACGGTAATGTTTATTAGTACAAAAAAAATATATATATCTATAAATATATATATATATATATATATATTTTTTGTACTAATAAACATTACCGTTGATTATCTACCCGTTTTGCATTGTGTTACATCACATTATTGGCTGCATTAAAGCCCCGTTAGGGGGTTTCCCGACTCTCATATTGCACCTGTATTTATGGTGTAACATGTTACACAAGACCACCAATCTGCGCCCCTCTGATCTTCCGCCCACATGGCCGCGTCTTTCATTATTGGAGTTCTGTGAATGCATGAACTACAGCTACCATCTGACACTGCCGCAGATGGCTTGTACTTCTGAATGAACTGCGAGGTAGTAGTTTATTGATCTTCCTGTTCTCCAGTAACTGCCCCTATGGGGGGTACAGGCAGATGGCTATACCGAGATTCTGCAGGATCCTGGCATTGCACCTATGATCTGCTAATCACGGGTGCAATGCTGTGCAGGCTCTGGGAAAAAAATAATTCACTTTTTTTTTCCTGCAAATATGTGCATTTGTTTATTTTTTTTTTAAAAAGCAAACTTGGCTTTTAACCCTGCTACTAAAGACTAGGTTGCTAAACCCCTGTTCCCTTGCAATTACTATGGTCCCTATCTGGCCCTGCCCTACACCAAATCTGAAGATTTGAGGAGAGCAGGCAGAGTTCCAAGCACAGCCAAAAACTGACCAAGCTGTGCTCTCATGCCTAGTGTGGTCCGTTTTTGAGAGGAAAGCAGGAAGACCATGGATTTTACACAAATGAAGCAATGCAGAGAGAACAGGGTACTTTTTCACACAAGTACATTGTACATCACACGCATATCAAGAATATGAAATGTTAGGTTTACATAATCTCTAAAGTAAAGCAAAATAAAGCATTTGTTTCCTCCAACAAGGCCTACAAACACAATATAATAAAGCAGTTACGACTGTAAAAGGTTGCCTTAAGCACATTAAAGCCCTGACCTAGAAAACAGACAAGTCATTTTTAGATCCAATTCAAGGCTAGTTGGTTATACAATGCCAATGATATTTATAGCTAGCGTTTTTCATTGAGCACAGAACGATCGGTGGCATAGAAATGCAACTGAAAAGCTGGACGTATAACAAGGATAGGTGAGAATGAGATTGTTGCAGGGGTGAAACAAGTGATAGTTTTACATCTACATTCTCTCTTCCATAAAGGACAATAGGGAAATGATGAATGGCACCGTTACAGGAGACAAGTATTAAGTAGGCACACAATGCAACAACTTGCAGAGATAGAAATCATGTAAAGTGCATACATACAAAATTTGAACACCAAAAGACACACCAGCACGTAAAATATGAAGAGACCCTTAAGCATGTTGGCAAGGGATAGTATTGTGATTGCAATTGGTTTTCAATACTTTTATAACTGCAGCGCCCCCCTGAACTCCAGTGGGATGGTGGATACCCACATATACAGGAAGGGCTGACATTTCCCCTCAAGGTGCAAGTTACTAGGCATTGTGGGTGGTGTACAAGGTAGAAAGATGGGCGCCAGTCACTTTTATGCTTGAACAAAAAGTTTTATTTCTCACAACAGGAAAAAAATGTGGGGGAGAGGAGTAGGGCACAGGACACCCTTAGTCAAATAAAGCAGAAGACTAGCTGACTTAGACAAAAATGTAAAAGAGATAGACACCAGTACAGAGAGGCTTTAACCACTTAAGGATCGCCCACAGCATATATACTGCGACAGGGCAGCCCCACTGCGCGAAATGACGTACCCCTAAGTTGTTTCGTGCATGAGACACTGTGGCCGCGCACGCCCACTGCACAGCGGGGGAACCGATGCGCAGGTCTGGCAGCCACGATGTCTGCCAGCCACCCGCGACCGCTACTCAGAAGCAGAGCGGGGATCTGCCAATGTAAACAAAGCAGATCCCTGTTATGTCATGGGAGTACAGTGTGATTGTCTGTTCCTAGTGATCAAGAACAGAGATCTCTCTGTACTCCCAGTCAGTCCACTCCCCCCTCACAGTTGGAAACACCTCCCTAGGACACACTTAACCCCTTTATGACCCCCTAGTGTTAACCCCTTCCCTGCCAGTGTCATTTATACAGTGATTATTTTTAGCTCTGATCACTGTAATAATGTCACTGGTCCGAAAAAAGTGTCAAAAGTGTCCGATCTGTCCGCCACAATGTCGCAGTCCTGCTAAAAATCGCTGATCACTGCCATTACTAGTAAAAAAAATAAAATAAAAATGCCATAATGCTTTCCCCTATTTTGTAGATGATCTAAAACTTTTGCGCAAACCAATATTACGCTTATTGCAATTTTTTATTTTTTTAACCAAAAATATGTAGCAGAATATATATTGGCCTAAACTGATCTAAACATTTTTTTTTTTTGGATATTATAGCAGAAAGTAAAAAATATTTTGTTTTTCAAAAATGTTGTTTCTTTTTGTTTATAGCACAAAAAATAAAAACCACAGAGGTGATCAAATACCACCAAAAGAAAGCTCTATTTGTGGAGAAAAAAAAGAACATCAATTTTGTTTGGGTACATCCTTGCACGACCGTGCAATTGTGAGTTAAAGCAAAGGCAGTGTCGTATCGCAAGAAATGGCTTGTTCATTAAGGGGGTAAATCCTTCCAGAGCTGAAGTGGTTGATGCAAAGATACAGAATTCTTTGCAGGTCTTTTCTATTCAAAAAGTATATTGAAATCCTGCATCACACATTCCTGGCTTTTAACGTTCCACCATTACCACTTCTTGCAATACAGAAAATCTGTAAAAATCTCCCAATGACACCTTGGCACTAAACGACGTTGCACGACCACGCAATTGTCAGTTAAAGTGACGCAGTGCCGTATTGCAAAAAATGGCCTGGTCATTAAGGGGGTAAAACCTTCCTGCCTTAAGTGGTTAAAGTGGATGTAAACCCTCACATATGCCCAGTGAAGGAAACAGCCTCAGATGACACACAGATGAAACAAATCTCCATACATAAGTTTTACATGTACAGTATCTCACAAAAGTGAAAATGTCCAAATCGGGGCCAAAGTGTCAACATTTTGTGTGACCACCATTATTTTCCAGCACTGCCTTAATCCTATTGGGCATGGAGTTCACCAGAACTTCACAGGTTGCCACTGGGGTCCTCCTCCACAATGACATCATGGAGCTGGTGGATGTTAGAGACCTTGCGCTTCTCCACCTTCCGTCTGAGGATGCCCCACAGATGCTCAGTAGGGTTTAGGTCTGGAGACATGCTTGGCCGGTCCATCATCTTTACACTTAGCTTCTTTAGCAAGGCAGTGGTCGTCTTGGAGGTGTTTGGGGTCGTTATGTTGGAATACTGCCCTGTGGCCCAGTCTCTGATGGGAGGGGATCATGCTCTGCTTTTGTATGTCAGGGTACATGTTGGCATTCATGATTCCCTCAAAGAACTGTAGCTTCCCAGTGCCAGGAGCAGCACTCATGCAGCCCCAGACCATGACACACCCACCACCATCATGCTTGACTGTAGGCAAGACACACTTATCTTTGTAATACTCACCTGGTTGCCGCCACACACGCTAGACACCATCTGAACCAAATAAGTTTATCTTGGTCTCATCAGACCAAAGGACATGGTTCCAGTAATCCATGTCCTTAGTCTGCTTGTCTTCAGCAAACTGTTTGATGGCTTTGTGCATCATCTTTAGAAGAAGCTTCCTTCTGGGACGACAGCCATGCAGACCAGTTTGATGCAGTGTGCGATGTATGGTCTTAGCACTGACAGGCTGACCCCCCCCCCCCACCCCTTCAACCTCTGCAGCAATGCTGGCAGCACTCATACGTCTATTTTCCAAAGACAACCTCTGGATAGGACGCTGACCAAATGCACTCAACTTCTTTGGTCGACCATGGCGGGGCCTTTTCTGAGTGGATCCTGTCCTGTTAAACCACTGTATGGTCTTGGCCACCATGCTGCAGCTCAATTTCAGAGTCTTGGCAATCTTCTTATAGCTTAGGCCATCTTTATGTAAAGCAACAATTCTTGTTGAACTTCCAGTGACCAGTAAGAGTGAGCTCAATTTAACACACCTGCTCCCCATTCACACCTGAGACCTTGCAACACTAGTCACATGACACTGGGGAGGGAAAATTGATAATTGGGCCCAATTTGGACATTTTCACTTAGGGGTGTACTCACTTTTGTTGCCAGCGGTTTAGACATGAATGGCTGTGTGTTGAGTTTTGGGGGGGGACAGAAAATTTACACTGTTATACAGTGTACACTCACTACTTTACATTGTAGCAAAGTATAATTTCTTCAGTGTTGTCACATGAAAAGATATAATAAAATATTTACAAAAATGTGAGGGGTGTACTCACTTTTGTGAGATACGGTATATCTTCTGTCTTCACCTTTATATACTGTTAAGTGCACGTCTGTTAGATTTTTCACTTCTTCATTCCCCTGTAGGCGTGGATTATTGCTAATAACCTAGACAGCTGGAAGAAAGGCACACACCCCCTCCCCATATGCAGTAGTTGCCTGTGAATAACACCCCCCCTCTATCTCTCCCGTCTCGGAGAGCTTGTCAAAAGTTATCAGGCTGATAACAGGGGAACGGAGCAGGACAAAGCTACGGGACTCAGTGTTTTTGAGAGAGAGAAAAAACACTGCAGATATATGTGCCCAGCTCAAATTTAATGAATTGGGTTTACATCCACTTTAAGCTGTAACCATCTATCTGTACTTGGTGGCAAAAACGGTCTGCTATAGCAACTGAAAAAGAACTCACAAGGTGCAGGAATTCTATGGATGATTCCATCTTAGTGCTTTCCCAGGCTCTCCACGGTTTCCCGGTCCATGCAAGAGTAATGTCTGGTACTTCATCTCGGGTGTCCATCCTTTCCTTCATCATAGCTCCCAACTGTCCCCAATTTCGAGGGTCTATTCCTGATTTGGAACAAAGTCCCTCTTTCCTCCTCACGTGCCCCTCATTTTGGTCTGATCTAAATAGTTGAATATAAAATGCACTTTTTATCTTTCAAAAAGTTTCCCGGGGCTAAACCTTTCATCTAGTTTCAAAATTTCACAAGTCAGTATAAAGAAGTAGTAGTTGAAAAGAAAGTACTTGTGGGTGTAACAGTATAAAGAAGTAGTAGTTGAAAAGAAAGTACTTGTGGGTGTAACTGTAACCTTTAAGGGGATGTGGCAGAGGTGTGTCTTTTGCTAATAAGTGTCCCTCATTACCATTTCAAAAAGTTGGAAGGTATGCCTTCATGCCTCCAGGTAGTGAGCAGACTCTCCCTTGCAGAACCTTGAGCACATAGTTAAGTCTCAGGCCTACCCAGCAGCAGCTGTTCCTCACAAGGTGGAAAGACCCAGATCACCCAACTTCCTCCAAATAAGTACCCTCTCCCAGCATCCTCAGCGGCCAAAGGAACTCCTACTGATTGGCTGAGATAAGTATGCATATCCATAACCTAGATTCACAGTAGCTCATCATACTCATGCCAAAGGCGACAGTGCCACCTATTGACAAATGGCGGAACCACAGCTAAACCAGGCTTAGGAGAAAACTCAAATGATCACAAAGACTAAAAATCAGCCAGGCTAACTGCAACCCAGCAAAGCGAAATATATTTGTAGCCCTGTTTAAGACAAGGGTGCTACTTAACACTTCACTGTTACTTTGTTTTTGGGTATGAAAAACTATGTTATGAAATGAAAGGGAAAATAGGATGGCGGCAGACTCTGTGGTTTATGTAGAGGAAAAAAAAAAAAACTACACTATAAAACTCCAGATTGGTTAAGCAAAAACACTATTAGTAAAATATTAAAGCTGAACTCCAGGCAAACATTCCATGCAGTCCCGAGAGTTACACAGCCTTGCTTGAAAACAGTGGCAGGTTGAGGATGCTACTTAGGCCTCATGCACACGGACGTTTTTACAGCTGCTTTTTTGAGCTTTTTTTGCAGCTTAAAAAGGCCTGCCTATGTTAGTCTATGGCTTCATGCCCACGTAGGCGTTTTTGAGCTGCAAATGGCATAGGCGTTTTTAGGCTGTAAAAAAAAAAAAAACCCAGGACCAGTGGGTTCTGAGAGACGTTTTTCAGCTGTAAAAACGCTCTAACGCTGATAAACGCTCAAAAACGCTCAGAAACGTCATTCACCAACGTTTTTTAACGTTTTTGATCCATTAAAGAAAAAAAAAAAATTTGAAAAAAAAAAAGGCTAAAAAACGCTAACATGGAAAAATGCTCAAAAACGCTATTGCCAAAACGTTGAAAAAAGCTGAAAAAAGTTTAAAAAAATCACTGCAAAGATACTGGCGTTTTCATAACGTTATTTTAACAGCCTGTGTGCATGAGGCCTTACAGTTATGTATACAGTGGCATCCTCTTTTCACTTCACACCTGCTCAGTATACAGTGAAAGAACAAATATACAGGCTTACTAGGTCATCCCTCTGCTCTCTATCCCTCAATAGCATGTTTCTTAATATATTTGCATACAGCACTTGATTGGTTCCCAGTCCTGCCCTTTGTCTCCGATCCCAGTCTAAGCGTGGATGGAAAAGATATCGCAAAATGTTGAAATCAAGTCAGAGCTAGGTGCTTACACTGGTTGCAGAATTAGAAATAAAAAAATTATAATAATGTATGTATGATACAATACATACAGAGCTGCATTGATTGCATCTTTTGCATCAACCTGAAGTTCAAGGGTATCTAAGAACATAAAGTAAAAAGTTTGCAGTGTACAAGTCCTTAGATGTGTTGATTGCAATCTTTTTTGACTTTTTCAGGCTAAGTACAGAGCAGATTTGTTGATCTTGCCAGAAATGCAGTGTCCTGGTCATATCCTAAGAGAAGACCTGAATGTTACCTCCTTTTTGGAAATAAGGGCAGACACGTTGAGGTGGTGACCACTATGGATCCTTTCATTGACAAAAAAAAACAAAAAACCCATAACCCTAAATTAATGGTACCAAATGAAAACATAAGAATCCTGCCAGAGACCATTGGGGGGGGGGGGGGGGGGTGTATGTACATGATGATCATCTGTAACATGAGAATAAAAAGGTTGGTCTAAGGCTGGCCAGACATATATACGTTTTCATACACAGTTCAGCTACAAAACGCATCTTTTAGGCAGTTTAAATTAATTTCATTATCACTTAAATCACCATGACACCGAACCTCTTTATCAGTATTGCCATATGCCACCACGGCCGCCTCTGCCGCATTGAAACAGGTTTTTTTCATTGCACATCTACCATTATGTTACCGTGAGCACAATGCAAAACATTAAAAACAGTTTCTATGTTATTCTTGCTAATGTATTACAAAGAAAAACAATGGTAGCCCTGACTTTGATAATGGTAAAATGCGGTATATATAGATATGAAAGCACACAGCAGTCCTGACATTCATGCTGGTAAAATGTAGCATACAAAAACCAGGTAAGGTTCAAGGTTCCCGTTTCTTCCTTCTTTAACTCTATTATTTGAACATCCATTGTGGATAAAATCACGTTACAGAAAATGTACGATCGCAAATAAAAAGTCCCCATTTCATGGGATAGCCAAGGGCCTGTTCACACCATTGCACTGCTAAATGGCACCCTAACGCACCTTGCTGACTAATGTGCTTTGCCAAAAGTGCTACATGCACTTTCTTTGATGCGTTTGGTGCATTGGGCAACCCCTTCAAACGAACGCAATTCATCTTAAAGCAAGGCATAGACCCCATGGACCCTTAGAGGATTTCCCACACTTTGTAGGGCTCTACTCTCACTTTCTACTAGGTCTCAAGACAAGAAGTGAAGAAAACTCTTCCCAATGAACCACAGACAGAAAAAAAAAACAAACACAAAAACACACACACACGAAAAAAGGGAATTTAATCCTCTTTTTCTATAAAAAAAAAAAAAAAAAAAAGGTTTTGAGGTAAGACAATAAAAACACCACAGTCACTTTAAAACCATGTGCGCTTCCAGATACACAAGTACATAAACTAGGTTTTATGCACCTCTTCCACCCAAAGTCTTCGGGTTGGTCATGTGGTGCCAAAGGATCCTCTTTGCTTCTTCTCAAAGCTGGGCAGTCCTCAATGATATAGTATAGTTATTAGTAGCTGTTCTTCATCAGATAAGTTAGAACCTTCACAAGCTAACAACATGTTTGTTTTCTGCAGGAAACCAATAGATGTAAAGAAAGATAGGCATATAATGGTAAAAAGGCACAATGACGCCTACAATTTTATTATATACACACATAATATCCAAAGCTACTGTGTAGAAAACCTCTACCTAGAGAACTAGATAATTTGAATTAGATGGATGAGAACTTGATTTCATCTTCCTCTTGACACCTTGATAGGCTTTTCTCTGGAGATTGCATAACAAGTGCCATCATCGCACCTTCAGAAAGAAAAACCAAAATGTTCCTTGTGTTATCCAATCTATTTCTAAACCAGTGTGATTGTAAGTCAGTAAGGTGAGAAAACGAAACATATCACGGTCCTTCTTTAATGAGGTGAACACCTTTTTAAAATGAACAGAGAAGTTAATATAGTTTATTCACTGAATCTAAATTCATTCCCAGGATATACATTTTAGAGTTGTAAGGGCCCAGGCTCATCTGAATTCTCTACAAGAAATGTAATTGTGCACTTTAAAGAGCTCTTAAATACATTCACATTTGTTCCTGACAACTGAAGAAGTCGTCCGTTTGTTTTTCTAAATGTTAGCAAAAGCAATTTTGATGGAACCAATTAATTTACGTAGATTGCAGAAGCAAAACATTTACCATTATGTTTTTGGATTGTGGGAGAGTGTCCCAGGTTAGATTCAAATCCTGGACCTCAAAGTTGGAGCAAAAGTGCTAACCACTGTGCAGCTTCAAAATTGTGAAGGCACCCATTTCCATAGAAAATATTCTGAGCATGAGTAAGCGTGAAGGGTGGCCACATGAAAAAGTCTAGTTGCAGGCCAACTCTCTAGGCTATTGCCATCTCTGCCACTGCCTAAAATGTCCTATATAGTATAAAATGTGTATGTTCCCAAAGGCACTCAGAAGCCACTCAACAGTACATCATCTTTCTGCACAAATTCTTCTTAACCGCCACAGTTGGGCAACAAAGAAATGTTCCTATCCTATTGTGCTAACAGACACCTCTCTGCAACCTACCATGGCTGACAGCCATTGATTGTGCTCCTTCAAACTTATTGTCATCTCCATTTCTCAAGGTGGAGATTCCTGACCATCCTCCACAACTGACCAAGATTTACCAACATTTCCCCAGTCTCAGAAGACTGTACATTCTAGAACTACCTGCACCTTTCCATACCAATGATGGCAAACCTTGGCACCCCAGATGTTTTGGAACTACATTTCCTATGATGCTCAACTATACTGCAGAGTGCATGATCATCATGGGAAATGAGGGGGTGCCAAGGTTCGCATCACTGCTCTAGACCATGTCGACAGCCAAACACGTTCACGTGTCATCTATTCCCCATTGATACTTCTACTAAAAAAAACCTTCATGCCAATTAAGGAGGTTTTTAGTCTACTTCCTAAAGTGCTACTCTGAGTTTTTCAAAATAAGTTTGACTAGCAAGGAAGGTACTTCTACTTACTATGGCATAGTGGTGGGGGCACCAAGTATTGATCATGAGTGAGAATACTGTCTGCCTTTCTTATGGCACCAATGGATGCATTATCATGGTAGTCACCATGAAAGACACCTTCTCATGCCTCTGTGTTTACTTACAGTAGAATGCCTTTTTTTGGTTTAATAAATTGCAGAGCATCTCAAAGACAGGTCAAGCACAATTGTTCAATCTCTTAGGATCATTGTGCTTAGTTGCATTGCAAATAAAAAACCTGCACTTTTCTTCTATTGTAGAGACTGTTTTAGAGGAATCCACTAAAACTAATTATACTGGGTGAAAAAACATGTGAGGTGTGTGTGTGTGCCTGTGCCGCAGGTTAATGTGCACAGATCAGTAGTTTCCAGTTATTAAAAATCCTGCACTACTGCAAGATGACAAAAATGTGCTAATGCACATAAAACATTAAGATGCTCAAGAGCATTGTACTACATGCAAATAGATGGCAACAGCCTTTTTGTTTCATTAACAGTGAGAAGGTATGGGGGACTTAAAATATTGAATTGAGGCATGAAGTCGTTACATCCTTGGAAAATGTTTCAATGAATATACGGTTTACAAGTGTGTATGTATAGACATTAAAAAGCATGAAGTTTTCCTGCAGGACACATTGCACATGATATTCTACAGAATATTACCAAATCCATCAAAACTATCACACCGTCTCAGGGTTGTACTAAAGAGGTACCACACCATTATCAATTCTCACTTTTTATAACTGTATGGCGATTTGTAAATTGAGATTTCAATAACAAGCAACACAGATGCTCATCCCAAAGATACAATCTCAAATCAAGGGATTACATCTTCAATCTCCTCCAGCAACACGGAGCAGTGCCAAGACACATACGTCATACACAAGTCTAATTGCTGCTACAACTGAGAATACTGCATTCAGAGTTCACCTCAAACCCAATCCCAGCAGACTCCCTCCAACAAGGAACTCACTTGGGAGTTGATGGCTATCTAGAAAACAATGTTCATTATTCAGTTTCGGCCTTAATGCTTCCCAATGCTACACATTAGCCTGAAGTGCTGTTGGAAGACATTACAGATATGTACTTTTGGAGGAGATCTGTAGAACAGCTCATTATAAGCATTATAAAAAGACATGTCAGCATGTATATCCTAATAAAGAGCCAAAGACATTCGTAGCAAGAAACAATATGAAAGCAGCAGGAAAACAGCTTATAATTAAAGGGTACGTCCACTAAGATGCAGCTGTCTTGCCACCTAAATATCCAGGAAAATAAGTCAGTGGGTGATTCAATCTGCTGGCATCTACATACAGTGTAATTATAAGTGTTGGAAGGCTTTTTTCTTCTGATTCTGAACTCAAGACAGACACAAAAAGCACCCTTTCATCAGTTCTACAGTTTTCAAAAGCAATTAAATGCATTTTAAACAATGCTAGTATATGCACCTGAAACCTGCCCTTATATATTCTTCCCAGGAGCTCCTAAACCCAGACTCAGAAGGAGGAGCAACAGTGTGAGCCAATTAGGTTCTATAGTATCACACACTACAGTTTGTCTGACAATAGGGTACCACCTCTTCAGTATATTGCTGCTACTTTCAAGCAAGAAAATTGCTACACAACAGGCCAGACCATATAGTTCTTTACAGTATTTAATTTTTATAACGATAATGGCTTATATGTATATTCACTCCGTTGTCTTAGAGCAGCTTAACATCTGCTTGGGGTTGGAATTTATAAAAATGAGGTTGGGAAGAATGGGTTAGAATCACTGTCGGGTTTTAATACCGGGGAGTATAGGAAAAACAAGCACAAAACACCATAGGTTTAGGAGTCCAAAAGTATCTACATCATAGAAGTACAAAGGTCACAGGAAAACGCCTTTCAGGGGATATAGCATTTTCTGTTCATTAGGGCTTTAAATGGTGGTTTGATAAACCGTAAACAATTCATATGATTTAAATAGAGAGTGTTATTCAACTTGAGATTTAGTGGCTTTAAAATTGAATCCTTTCCTTTAAAAGGACTTTCACAGCTTGCTGTGTGTGATGTTTGTGGTCATTGTTCCCACAGAGATTTTGCCTTACAATAGGGATATAGGCCATAATGAAAGGAGAGAGAGAGAGAGAGAGAGAGAGAGAGAGAGAGAGAGACTGGCTTCCACTCACTTTTTTGGGCGACTATTGTTCTACACAACAAGAGCAGAAGAGAAAATCACCTCTATGGTAAACAAAGAATTTACAATCTGACATAGGAATCCTCTCAACGGGAATATACACAGTATTTAACACCAGGTAGAAGTTCTAACCATTCTGTATCTATCAATATAAAGGATGCAAGTTTACACATTCCTATCTTTCCAGGTCACCAGCATTTTCTTTGCTTTGTAATGAGCAACAACCCCTATCAGTTTGGCTCTTCCCTTTGGTCTGGTCTCAGCCCTGAGCTCTGAAAAAAAAGGTCCTCACACTGGTTGCTCTGTGTCTCACTTTCTGGTCCTTTAGTGAATAGGGAAAGCTAGGTGAAGATGTACATAGGGGGTAATCGATCAGCCAAGACGCTAGAAAACTGTAGCCAGATGTAAACCCATCATTACAAGGTAAGGCAAACAATTCACAAAGGCAAACGAATTACAGTAATACCTAGTAAAAATAATAAAGACATTTGAAAGTGTACAATGCCTTTAGGCTTTGCTTTCTTGGTCCCCTCTTGTCCATTAGCTTGCGGTTTGAAGACAAACAGAGGATTGATGGCAGAAAAATACCAAGTGGTCCATCGAGTCTCTTCTTTTATTGATTTTTTTTTACTTTAACCTTCTTTGTTGGAGTATAGATCTAGGTTTGTCCTAAACATGTTTAAATTCATTTACTGTTGACTGACTCACTTTGTTTCAAACATCAACTACTCTTTTCGGTAATGTGGCTTTCTAAGGTCGCATTAGAACTTTCCCCCTCCTGCAAGTTTGAGGTCATTTCCTTGTGTTCTTAAAGTGATACTAAAGTCAAATTTTTAATTTAAAATAACAAACATATTATACTTACCTGTTCTGTGCAGTGGTTTTGCACAGAGCAGCCCAGATCCTCCTCTTCTCGGCTCCCTCACCAGCTTGCTAGGGGGGAACCCGAGCTGAGGTGCTGCTCTGTTCGTCCATTCAGACACCAAGCCGCGGTTCGGCCTCGACTGATTGACAGCAGCGGGAGCCAATGGTGCCCCGCTGCTGTCTCAATGAGGAGGGAGAGTCTCAGGCAGCTGAGACTCGTGCAACAACGCTGGATTGAGATGGGCTCAGGTATTAGGGGAGCTGCTGCACACTGAAGGTTTTTTTATCTCAATGCATAGACTGCAATAAGATAAAAAAAAACCTTCTGACATCAATATCTCTTCAAAAGTACGGTAAGTAGAAATGGACACAATATTCTAAATGATGTCAAACTAAAGATCTATATGGGGGCATCAGGACCTTTTTCCTCCTTCTGGTGACCCATCTAGTGATGCATCCTAGAACTCCATTCACTTTCCCTACTACCTGGCTACACTGTTTGCCAATTTTGCAATCATCTGAAAAAAGGATCCACAAACCCTTGTACGCTATACTTCTGCCCAACATTGTACCCTCAATATTTGCATTTCCAAAGCATTCCTAATATAAAATTTAAAAAAAATTCAACCAGAATGCAGTAAAGAGTATATAGATGGGAAGAAAAAACTACATAGTATAATACCGTTTTAAAATTTATTAAAAGATATAGATACTCTCCCCAAAAGGGGTACTCACAATAAATAGGTGCGTCAGTGCACCGCTCTAAACATGGCAAGCATGATACTTTTCATGAGGGTATGGTGTGCGTCTCCTCAATAGGCAGCTCAGCCGTCTCTCGCTCCGTCCTGGACCCTCCCCTACGCGTGTTTGACACAGGGATCAGGTGTCATCATCAGGGGGATACAACGGTAAAATGGTATTATACTATGTAGTTTTTTCTTCCCATCTATATACTCTTTACTGCATTGGAGCGTGGGATCCTGTGATCTACTTAGAACCTGGGGTGGTTCACAAGCGTGGTTTGACTTTGTCTAGCGATTTGGTCACACGCTCTGAGGTGAGCGCATTACCTTTGGGGGTCACCGAATCGCACCATTGCATGGTCTGTGGCACTTTGAGAGTTACTAGCAAGTTTGATTGTATCACCAGTGAACATCACGTTTAGGCACCTTTATACCTTTTGTAGGACTTCATGGTGAACTATATTTTTTGGTTCCATTGAGGACTTTTTTACACATGAACTGTGTGACACCAAATTATTTTGTTTTTAGCACTTAGAACTTTTTACATGCTCATGTATATATTTATATTGTAATAAGTATGTTTATTTGCACTTTATGCGATTATATTTTGCACATTTGAGTAACATTGTCATTTAGTTATGCATATTGGCACATTTGCACTTTGTTGCGTTTATATTCATTTATTCATTGCAATATCTAGCAATTCTGTGATTCAGTTATGCTTATTGGTACTTGTGCACTTTGATGCGTTTAGCTATCATATTTCACATTTGAATTTGCATTTATTACTTTGATGAGTTTATATGCATTTGTCATATTTCACATTTTTATTCATATTAATTAGTATTCATCTATTATTAGGTCCGCTTACCTTGTGAAGGTATTTTGTTTCCCTCATCCACATGCGTTTATTTAGACGCAGTTGTTCTATCATGCTATAATTTAGTAGCATGTCTAACACACTCTAGCGCAGCGTAATCTTTTTTACATTTGTCATTTGCACGCATATGAGACGTGTTTAACGCACGCAGCTGAGTAGTGTTTTACTAAGTTTTGGGTGGCTTGCAGGATCTTTCCCATCATTATATATTATACATTATATTATATATAGATATATATCTAGATCCATCTAGATGGATATATATCTAGATCTATCTAGATGGATATATATCTAGATCTATCTAGATGGATATATATCTAGATCTATCTATCTAGATAGATAGATAGATATCTATATGTATTTATATTATGTTTGGGAGTAAGTAATTTTCTAGCAAAAAATACTGATTTTAACTTGTAAGCAACATGTCAGGAAAAGCCCTAGTCTTTAAGTGGTTTACCCCCCCTCCCCAAAGTTAGACAAAAAAGACAAGACAAGAACACAGATGGCAATTGTTAAGAATACACATTGCTTTAATAAACTGCATGTCATTTAAATGGGGATATAAAATATATACCAGTAATTCTGCTGTAGGAAACCGTAATTTCATATTCCATCTATGTACCCTTGAAGAAAAAGTAAGAAAGAGAAAAAGAATCCCTATTTCATCATATAGAGAAGGGATTATAAACAATGTCACATCAATAAAGATCTTATTCTTTAGAAAAAAAAATTATGTGAGGAAGCAGAAAATTAAATTTGCAATATTCCAAGCATTTTAAAGACTTCTCTTTGAAAAAGGTCACCAAATCAGCAAGATGCACAAGCCACTGAGAGATTGGCAGCTGTTTCATGCCAACGCATTCCACCGCATCCATCACTTGCCAGCATGGCACTCTGGGCACGATGTACTCAGGGCATTAATGGCTCAAAGCCGTCACTTTAATTCTGAAGCATTTTCCATTTGTGAACATTAATATAAATCTTGAAACACTTCCAGAAAGTGGATGATGTGCTGATCATCTAAACAAGGCCTGTCTGCTCCATAATAAAAGATCCTGTGCTGACAAGCAGATGTACAAAAAGCATCAAGGAACATCCTAAGTATTGATCGCTCATTCTTTTTGGCAAGAAATAAAGCTCTTCCCTGAGGAAAAACGTTGTATTATACTTAGATTTTAATTTATTTAAGTAGCTGTCCCTGGAGTACTCTCCAGCTACATACAGTATACAGCGTTGTGTTCCGGCAGCGGTGTAAAACTTCCCATCCCGCTCCCAAAACTAAAGCGAGTGCTCAGCCATTCACATAAAGCTTTGTATTGTCTGAACAGTTCCAAAGTTTCCTCTGATTGGCCGAGATGTAGAGAAGGGCAGGTGACATCAGTCAACCAGAGGAAGCTTTGTATTCATTCAGAAAATACAAAGCTTCCTGTGAGAGGCTGAGCAGCACTCTGCCCGACTCAGTTTTGTACTGGGAACGGAAGCAAAGTCACCATTCTGCTGCCGGTACACAGCGCTTTATACCATATATAGCAGATGCCACTGACAATTTTTTACAGTGCTGACAGCTGGTGCGAAGAACTCATTCATTTGAACCAGCGTGGTCCAAACAAACGACTTAAAATTTCACTAAAACTTGGGGTTAGGCTTTAACCAACAGTACTGTTCTTAGATTTTTACAATTACACTAACAAGGCTACACAAGATAGCCACTTGAGTACTGACGAAGGAAAAGGAAAAGGAAAAGGAAAAGGAAAAAGGAAAAAGGAAAAGGAAAAGGAAAGGAAAAGGAAAGGAAAGGGAAAAAAAAGAAAAAGGAGAGGGAGAGAAAGAAAGAGAAAAACGAGAGAAAGGGAAAGGAGAGGGAGAGAGAGAACACTAGTTGGCATCTTGTGTTATGAATGATGGACAGTGCTAGAGACCAGATTTGTCATTCACAACACCACACGCTACCAGCTATTACTTTAGTCTCTCTCCAATCTCCCTTGGAGTAACTTGGGAGTCTCTACAGAAGGACAGCAATGGTCTGGACAAATATCGCTCACTTCTGTGAATCATGTGCTTCGGGATCCTGTCACCCAGGTGACTGCAGTCCCATCACTTCCCTCTTCTTGCTGTAAAGAATCTCATTGCAGCTTTGCAAAATCATGAAGTTATTTTCAAGTCATTTCAGTGCAAGTAAAATCTATGGTTGATTGAATGCAAAGCATAAGCTATAAAGTAAAGTTTTTAAAAAACTTCACCAAGAGCTCTAGCTTCTGTTAAAACGCACACAACGCAATCAAAAGGTTTAAGAAATGTCCCAATTCTATAATCTTGAACATCTGTTCCAGACATCTGTGCAGACCGAAGTATTATTTCAAAATATCCTTTTAAAATTAAAGCAATTTGGATAAGAGGTTTTGTCTGTTTTACGTATTTTATTTCTATCTTTGAAAATTGTATAAACCATAGACTTTTTTTTTATATTAGTTTATTAGCTTCCATATTGTACAGTTCTAAATAGTTCAGAATTGCCTCCTTCATATAGTGTTGGAGGTAAGTGCAAAGAACCCAACTCCCAAGAGAACATAAATCGCATCAAATAACTGAACCACACAGTTGTTTAATTTCCTCTTAAAACCTAATTGATGTTACAGAAAGATATTCAGTAAGACAGACCTTTTACTACCAGCTTCCAATTTTATTTTCTTACTTTGCAGTTACAGTTTAGTGTATAAATATGCCTGTGCAGTCGAATAGGTACCTGAATGGGACCATGTACTCCATCACCTTACAGACCTGGTCAGCCACCCCTCTCTTTCTCAGCAGTGCAAGTTTTTTGCAAGGAACCTTGTGATTTGGGTTGTGGCTGGCAGGCATTCATCTAAGGTTCAAGCAGGTATTCTATGCAATGAGATACTGCTTTGTGAATGAAGCCCATTGACTTCATGTGGCTTCATGTGGTGCCTGAATATGAAAACTAGCTAAACAGAGTTACAATTTGGCAGAGGAGATTGTGAACACACTGTAAATTAAGTGGTTTATCTACATTAATAGACTTTAAGGGCAATCAACCTGATAAAACAATGGTATTTGACAATGTAAGTAATACTGAAGCCATGATTGATGTTAAATTAACAGAATAGTAGGCTATTTTGTAAAGCGAAGACTGGGCATTTATAGCTTTTCATTACTTACTCTGTCTTGTCATGAAATGGATTTTTGGCTCCATCCCAAATGCTTGACTCATAGAATAATTGAAAAGGTTACAGTTCTACAGATCACACACACAATCACACAAAATCAGACTAGAAAAGAAAAATTAAAATTGAAAAATATTTTTAAAAAATCAATTTAAGTCTTTCTGTTCTTCCTCCTTCCGTTAAATCTCAGCCTTTGGTGGATTACATGGTCCAACTTTTTTGCTCAACAAGGACATAGACTCTCAGGAGTGGTCTACTTCGTGCATGGCACCAGTCTTGGGCCACCCAAACTTCCTCTTGGGTATTACTGAACAGACCTTTCATTCTTTAGTTAAAAAAAAAAAAAAATTGCCTTGAAGCCTTTCTCACCTATTCAGGGATATAAATCCCTGGCTGAACTCCAATGTATGGCAGAGCCCCAGTTATCATTTTAGAGGGCATTACAATTGAGATTTCTCACCAAGCATGGGGAAATCTTTCCTCCTCACTTCCTCTCCTAACTGGCTTTGAAATGCTATGTACCTCTGCTTCGCCAATGACTTGTCTCTATCTTACAAACTGCTCGCCCCCCCCCCCCCCCAGAACAACCTGACCCCCTCCTACATCGCCATATGGGAGATGGACCTGGGCATCAGCTTTCTAGACCAACAAGCCGATCGCATCATGGGGTTTTACCCATGCTGCATCTATCTCCAGCTCAATTCAGAAAACTGGCTTCAACTTGAAGGTACAGGGTCCCCTCGTTCCATCATAAAGCTTTTCCTCAAACTTACTTTACATGCTGAAGGTGTCTTCCCTAGGAAGGTACTAATCGGCACATATTCTGGAGTTCTGGATTTAGCAAAATCGGTTTCTATTGGACTGGACTGATTAGACCATCTTTTCCAATTATACTACAGATCTCACTGGATGAGATGAGAAAAAAGAAAACTAAAGCGCTGATATGGATTCTCTATAAAATAACAAAACACCAAAAAGAAATGTGTAAGCTGCAACCAACCAATTAGTGCTGTGACACCTGTTGCTATAAATCAATATAAAATATGTTGGTGCGCTTATCAAACTATCCCCATCTGTTGGAGTGGTGCTTATATATAAAATCCTAAACCATAAAAATACCTCAATATCATAATCAGTAAAGTGAATAAATGCAAAAAAATGCATCAAAAAACATATACCCTGATATCACAATCAGTAAAGTGAATAGATGCATCAAAAAACATATAAGGGAACACACATCCCTAGATATATGTAGATGAAAAAAAAAAAAACAATAAATAGTGTCTGTTTGTGTTAATCCAGCTGAGGTCCAAATGTCCAATCAATTGCCTTTGATGAACTTGCTTGTATTTCAATTCTCACAGATCACAGTTGCATGATGAATTACATTTGCAAGGTGATGATTCACATAAAGATAAAAGAAAAACCATCATTGCTCAGTGTTTTTAAATACTACAAGACTGGGCAAACAATTCTCTGGGAGAAGGAGTCAGTGACGTCTTCGCATAGTGTTCAGCAAACACAGCGATAGCTGTATGAGCGGTGAAGCTGTCTGTCCATTATAACAAAAGCGATATAGCTACTGCAAATGTGTGAGTGGATTACATTGTATGCCCAGTCTTGTAGCATTTAAAAACACTGCGCAATGATGGTTTTTCTTTTATCTTTATGTGAATTATCACCTTGCAAATGTAATTCATCATGCAACTGATCTGTGAGAATTGAAATACAAGCAAGTTCATCAAAGGCAATTGTTTGGACATTTAGACCTTAGCTGGATTAACACAAACATACACTATTTATTGCTTTTTTATGCATATATGTTTTTTGATGCATTTATTTGCATTTATTCACTTTATTGATTGATATATTTATTTGCATCTATTCACTTTACTGATTGTGATATCAGGGTATATGTTTTTGATGCATTTTTTTGCATTTATTCACTTAGTTGATTATTTATTTGCACTTACTCACTTTACTGATTATGATATCAGGGTATTTTTATAGTTTAGGATTTTATATATAAGCACCACTCCAACAGATGGGGATAGTTTGATAAGCGCACCAACATATTTTATATTGACTGGATGAGATGAACTTATGTTTCCTACCAGGCCTGACTGCAGATTCTTTTTTGCAGAAGTTAGCATGTTCCCTGTGGGCGATAACAGCTCTTGCCCAAAAGGAGCTAGTGCTTTGGCAAGTCGTCTTCTGGAGGATTTGTGCAACAGATCTGGGATTGTGCCCCCTCTGTTCTCTCCTCCCCTCCAATTATCTTTTTTTTTTCTCTTGCAGTTTGCAAAAAGTACCTTCTGTCTTTGACTGCCTTGTGTATTGCAAGTTTTGAAATGTGTTAGACAATCCCTTTACTTTTCATCATTATTGTGGTGTTCATATTAGATCTTGGGTGACTTATGGGTTTTGTCCTCATTTTCCGACCTAAACCTACAGCAGTAACATTGTATGTGCACTGCATTATTCTCGGTTTACCGTTTTGCTGTTTTTTGGGGATTTGTTTGTTTTGTTTTTTACAAAAAAAAACCACTGTTACAGGATCTGCCATTTGAGTGCAGAAAATCCTAGAGTTGAGCTATTGAGTTCGTTGGATAGGAAAATGTACTAAGGGTTAAAGTATAGGTGCTTTTTCAGATGATTCAGCCTTTAAGAAGGCATCTGAGGAATAAAGGAGACCTTTCAGATGAAAGGTGGTGCTCCACCAAACCGTAGTTACACTTCAAACTACTTCTGTTTATCGAGGTTAATTTTATTTGGAAGCTCTTGTTCCATCTTCACATCCCCTTCAGCCTCATTTAGAAGTCCCAGTGTTTTTTTCCCTCCTCCACTGCACTGGAAGTTCAGCTGTTGGATACTTTCCCATTTGTCAGTCCAGCATTAGGGTATTTTTACATTTTTATTCTTTCAATCAAATCAAGCATATTAGTAATAGAAATCACAGACCCCATCAGTACAAAAACACTTTTTTCTTCTTTAAGGTGTTTCATAGTTCTTAAAGAGGAGGTCCAGCCTGGGTGAAAAAAATTAAAGTCAGCAGCTACAAATACTGTAGCTGCTGACTTTTAATATTAGGGCACTTACCTGTCCAGGGAGCCAGTAATGTCGACATCCCAGCTGATCCTCAGATCGACTACCGGGTGCTGCCGCCACCATTCCCGGTAAGGGAAACAGGCAGTGAAGCCTTTCGGCTTTACTTTGGGTTCCCTACTACGCACTTTCCAATTGTCCGGGGGGGTTTAAACCTTTAAAAATCCTAATATCAGTGATAGAAACTAAACCAGACAAGCTTATGGTGATGCCAAGTAAGATGCTAGATATAAAAACTTCAGGGGGGGAAATGCCGCTTATAGCAAATAGGCAGTAAATATTTGTTCCGAGGTCCTAGGGGGAAAGCATTCAGGAGACATCATTAATGTGATAAAGGTAAGGCCAAGGGAATAATTGAAGGAGCTGAAGAGAAGCTCATAGTCCTGAGGAAATAAGAACAGTCATGAAGGTGTCCAGTAAGTTTTTGCTCTGCATCAAAAACGCATGGAAGTAGGTCATATGGTTTCCAATGGCATAGTTTACACCAGTGCAGTCAGTTCCAGAAAAAAAAGTAGAACATGCAGCATTATTCGACTGTATTGGAACACAGTAAAATGCATCAAAAAACGCACTGGACCCTAGTATAAAAAAAAAGGGCATCGAATGCATCCGGAAAAGCATAAAAAAATGCACCGGAACACATCAAAAACCTGTTAACGCACATGCAGAAATGCATCCAGGAACAGATCTGGAGTGCATTTTTGTGGTGTGAACCAGCCCTTAGAACATCAAAGCTGAAGAAGCAGTTATAAAAAAAAATAATGCCACATTGTATTTAAAGTGGATTTAAACCCTTACATATACCCAGTGAAGTGAACAGCCTCAGATGATGCACAGAGCTAAATCAAATCCTCCTACATAAGTTTTACATTTATATATCTGCTGTCTTCACCTTTATATACTGTTTAGAAAGTGCACGTTCTGCTAGATTTTTCACTTCCTCATTCATCTGTAGGAGTGGATTATTGTTAGACACTAGGACAGCTGATTGGAGGAAAAGCACACACCCCCTCCCCACACATGCAGAGCATGCCTGTGAATAGTTTAGCAGTCTGCTAATCTATTTATAGCAACCTCCCCCAACACACTCTTCTATCTCCCATCTCAGAGAGCTTGTCAAAAGTTATCAGGCTGATAACAGAAGAACAGAGCAGGACAAAGCTATGGGGCATAGTGCTTTGAAGAGAGATATAAGAAAAAAACACTCCAGATATACGTGCCCAGCTCAAATTTCATGAATTGGGTTTATATCCACTTTAAGAATATATCTACTTGTCGACCACTTATATACCTGGTAAGTTACCATACTTCTGGGGCTTGTACTGCAAGCTTTTTTTTTTCTTTTTTTTGTTAGAGCCAAAGGCCGGCTCTCTTGTAAAAGCAATCCAGCAGCTAACTAGCTACTTGATTGCTTTTACAAGCAAAGGAAAGAGACCTCTTGCTGCCTTTCTTGGCTTTATCAGGATCTCCTTTCCCACCAGAAGTCCCCACCGACTAGCCAGCACTTCCACCGGCTGATCGGAGAGCTGAACAAAGACTGGAGCGGCTTTGTTAACCCAGAAGCAATGACATAACATCACTTCTGGTTTACTTGGATGTCAATGGCGCCATTTTCAAAAATCAAAAGCATTCAAACACACCAATCTTTGTGTGTTCAAATGCTTTTAAGGACAGATGAGAGCCCAGATCTCTCCATAAAGAGTACCCATCACATGCCTATTGCTGTGTTAAAAAATTTTTTTAAAGCGAGTGTGTAAATTAAAAAAAAAAAAAAAAAAAAAGTGCCCTCTTCGCTCCCCCCCCCCACCCGTGCAAAGGGGAACGCATGCGTCTGTCTCGCACGTACACAAACAGTGATCTCCACACACACGTAAGGTGTCAGATCATGGGCAGTAATTCTAGCACCAGACCTCCTGTGTAAATCTAAAGTGGTGTCTGTAAAGGCTTTTAAAGTGTTGCCTATGGATTGTAAAATTTATGTTTGTCAACGTTGCACAGGCATGCGCAATTTTAAAGTGCGACAGGTTTGGCATCTATTTACTCAGCACAACATCTTTTATATTTTACCAAAAATTGGTTATGTATTGTGTATTTTGCACTAACAGTCAAGAGTATTTTTTCCAAAAAAATTACAATTGAAAAACCACTGCGCCAATATTGTGTGACAAAGATTAGGAACCCACCATTGTATTCTGTAGGGCCTCTGCTTTAAAAAAAAAAATTATATATATATGTAAAAAAATTATATGTATATATATATATATGTATATATGTTTTGGGGTTCTAACTAATTTTCTAGCAAAAAATACAGATTGTTACATGTAAACAAAGTGCCAGAAAACGCCTGGTCTTCAAGTGGATATATTTTGTTTTTAAAATGGTTGTAAACCCTGTTGCACCACTTTTACCTACAGGTAAGCCTATAACAAGGCTTACCTGTAGGTACCTTGAATATCTCCTAAACTAGCCGATTATTTGGCCTGCATACAGAATGCATTATTTGTTTACATATCAGGAAATACAGTGCAGCACACATACAGCTCAGTGCACCATCCATACATGTCAGGAAGTGCTTGAGAACTTGTGAATGTGAATGTGTGAGGATCAATGCCTCATGGAACATGTAGTCCTGGGCAGGAAGTGAGTGGGTCTAAAAGGCAGAAGTTTTTTTACCTTGCTATAGGGGCGTGCTATACTTAAATTTGCAGCTTGCTATTGGGGCACTCTAAAGGCAGGAGGAGCCAGAGGCATCGGAGGGGGACCCCAGAAGAGAAGAATCGGGGCTGCTCTGTGCAAAACCATTACACAGAGCAGGTAGGGTGCCCACGTGTCCCGGATTGCCTGGGATTGTCCCTTATTTCTGATTTTTGTCCCGTGTCCCGGGCACCTTCATTTCGGGACAATACAGTGTCCCGGAATGAAAAAAAAAACACACCGCCAGGCTCCAGTCTGACTCCGTCACCCTTATAAACATTTACACACTGCCGCCACCCTTATAAACATTATACACTGTGTAACACACACATCATATGCCTAACTGGTTGCTAGGCTAGGGCCACCCCGCGTCTAGCAACCAGTGCTGTCAGCTGACACCGTCACGTGGGCAGTCAGTGTAGTGGGCACCGGCACCCTACGGGCTACGGCTGAGCAGCGCGCCTCCGAGAGATAGAGAGAGCAGCCGCCAGCCAGGCAGCCACAGACACCACACTGACACCAGAGAGAGACACACATAATGCCTGTGCTGCCGTCCCGGGGCTGCCGCCGACTACTCCAGCAGCCGCTGCAGCACATTACCAGCAGCCAGCAGCGCAGCCCGACTCTGAGCTGCCCGACTTCTCCACAGATCAACTTCTGTCCTGAGCTGAGCCTCGTCTGAGTCCTCCCTCCCACCCACGAGGTCCGCGAGTTTGCTGCATGCCATTGACAAACTTTCAGGTTAGTGTTACACTTTGGTACAGTGAGCATGCTCCCCCTCCATTCTGCTGCTGTCCCCCACTCCTCCTCCATTCTGCTGCTGTCCCCCTCCAGTTTTCCTCTGTGTCCCACTCCGTTCTGCTGCTGTCCCCCTCTGTTCTCCCTCCGTGTCCCACTCCATTCTGCTGCTGTCCCCCTCCGTTCTTCCTCCGTGTCCCACTCCGTTCTGCTGCTGTCCCCCTCCGTTCTTCCTCCGTGTCCCACTCCGTTCTGCTGCTGTCCCCCTCCGTTCTTCCTCCGTGTCCCACTCCGTTCTGCTGCTGTCCCCCTCCGTTCTTCCTCCACGTCCCCCTCCATTCTGCTGTCCCCCTCTGCTCTTCCTCCGTGTCCCCCTCCGTTCTGCTGTCCCCCTCCAGTTTTCTTCCGTGTCCCCCTCCATTCTGCTGCTGTCCCCCTCTGTTCTTTCTCTGTGTCCCCCTCCGTTTTGCTGTTCCCCTCCGTTCTTCCTCCATGTCCCCCTCCGTTCTGCTGTCCCGCTCCGTTCTGCTGCTGTCCCCCTCCGTTCTTCCTCCGTGTCCCCCTCCGTTCTGCTGCTATCTCCCTCCGTTCTTCCACTGTGTCCCCCTCCATTCTGCTAGCCCATACCACCTGATTAAAATGGTTACCACTGTTTGCTTTTTTTTCCCAAACATTTTGCAAAAAAAAGTATCAAAAACCATCTTTTTGGGGCGGGTGCCGGGGGGGGGGGGGGGGGAGTGCCCCTGAATGGCAGCTTGGAAATGTGGTCACCCTAAGAGCAGGTAAGTATACCATGTTTGTTTTAAAAAAAAAAAAATTGACTTAGGGAAGATCAGCATCTGAACCCAGAGAAGGTGGAGGCTGATAGACTGGAGGTAATAGAAGGCATTACTATTACATTTAAAGTAAACTTTTACATGGAGGCAAGCCGCATTACGTAGGAGCAGGGCACATTTCAAGGAGGCAGGGAACATTATGTGGGAGCAGGTGTCAATGGGGTCTAAATAAAAAATGTGATCTCTGAGTTTGATGATATTTACCAGATTCAACCTCTAATAGTATATACAGTATATCTCTTCTCTAATAGTATATACAGTATATCTCTTCTGTCTGTTATTCTCAGAGTGGATTAGAGATTTTGCTCCCTAATCATATAGTTGATTATTTATATTTACCACTGCATATAGATTTTGAAGAATAAATTGCCTTTTTTTTAAACTTTACATATTAAATTATACACCACACTTTTTTTAAGGTTATTATCCGATTAATCGAAACAATAATCGGCCAACTAATCGATTATGAAAATAATCGTTAGTTGCAGCCCTAGTCACAATGAGCTAGTATGCGATGCAGGGTTTGTTTTTTTGTTTTTCGAGGTTTACAACCTCTTTAATGCAAGCAGTAGAAGTATTTGAATGTTTCAGGCTCTTGTATTCCAATGTATAACAGAGCTCATACTGGGAGAGGGAAAAGCAGTGCAAAGAGTCAATCATTTGTGCTGCAGAGCTCATGTGTTTACAAAGGACATGCAGATATGAGAAGAAACCAGTGAGGTGAGCTCATCGGTCTGCCGTTTAACCTTTCACTGTCCAGTTACAGACCGAGGGAGGGAAAGACCAGCAGGTGTTACTAGGCTGCAGGGGAGAAAAATAAGGTCTCCTGACCTGCCAGAAGGAGCTGGGCTATGCGGCAGAGCTGTGTAAATCTAAAGCCTCAGACATGAATACAAATCCTTTGGCAGGTAAAACAAATTTCCAAAAAATAGGGTTTACTTTCATATATTTGTATTCTATGGACAATCAAATGATGTGTCAATTTCTACTTGTTAAATAAGGGAACCTGCAGCAAGCGTTTTGCAATCATTGTTCTGGCAGGGTTTTAGGACACAATTTAAATAAAGCCTGCTAGTCATATCCAATGCAGTCCTGGGCAGATTACTACAAAGGTTTCATTAACTATTGCCCTATGATAGTCATACAGCGCACAAACCAATTACAGAAAGAAAAGTAAAAGTAATGGAAGCCAAATGAATCATTCAACCTAAAAATGGCTCCTGTATGAACATGAATATTTTTCAAGGGTAAATTGCAACTCCTTGATAGAAACAAATATAGAAGATGCATTTAAAATGGAGCCAAATAGAAACCTGGAAAGAAACATAAAAAAGGTCACACAGCCTGGGGTAGGCCACAAATCAATTTTATAGCTTAGGGAGAAAGTCGTCTAAATGCCAGCTTTGTAATATGTCCTTCCTCTTAACACTATGCCATAAACGGGGCAGCCATTAATGCATTTTAGCCTCAGCCATAAAACATCTCTGTCTTATCAGAAAACCAAGCACAACTTAAGGGCCACTTTTTAAAACTTTAAAAACTTTAAAAAAAAAATCATGTCTCTGCTGCATAATTGCACCAGTTGTCTGCCTAAAAGATTGTGCAGGCTAACAAAAAATAAGACTTCTTTAAGTCCATTGTGAGGCACAGGAATCAGAAATTCTGAAACAAATCAGATTATACTGCCGCATACAGGAGGTTTGGACACTGGCAAGCAGAAACATGTTGAACATCAGCCCCTGCATAACCCCACCTTTATCCAACATTCCAAATTTGCGATCAAGAAGTACCCAAGGTCCCTAAAGCAGTGGTTCTCAACCATTGGGCCATGGTCTCCCTCCTAACTGGGCATCCAGCAAGTTGGAGATTCTCTTACCTCTCACAGTGTCTGCCAGATCCCATAAAGTCCCCCTAACCTTTCATACTGAACGGCAATGCCCCTCAGCCCCCACAGTCCCCCCCCCCCCCAACCTCCCACACTGCCCTCCAGCTCTCAAGAGCACCCCTTAGCTTACTGCAGAGGCCCCCAGTCTCCCATAGTGCCCCAACCCCTGTAACAACCCCTGGTCTCCTGGAGAGACCCCCTGCCCCCTCCAAAGACTCCATTCAGCACAGTTTCCCCCAGCCCCCCATCAGAAACTCTATTCCCTACAGGGATGGCAAGCCAGCTGCAGGAGCTCCTCAACCCAAATTCACCCACAGTGACTCACAGGGGCGGGCTGGGCCGGGGGGCAGGGTGGAAATTTCCCCCCAGGCCGCCTAACTTATATTTAAAAACGGCCGCTTTCATGGCTGCTGACATTTTTTTTTTTTTTTTTTTTTTTTTTTTTTATGCAGGAGGTCAACCCCGGCGGCCGCCGATTGGCTGTGTTCCTCCCGCACTGCATTCCGGGAGTTGTAGTCTGGACGTGAGTCACTGGCTCGGGCTGGGCACTGGATGGCTACAAGCAGGGTCGGTACAAGAGATGGGAGGAGCGCCAGGTTGTGAGCAGGAAATTCTGCCAACAAAATCTAATTGTAACGCTTGTATACCCCGGTTTCCTGCCCAAAACAAAGATTATGTACCCCTGCTCATTGCTCTGTGGCAGCAGATACACCCCTTTGCAGGCTCCCTTCTTAAGTCCCCCCCTCCCAGATCAGAGCTGGTACAGTCCCAGTGGGAGTACATGTGGGCGGGGCAGTAAGAACCTCACACTGCAGCATCGATCATTGGGTCCCGCTCAGCACACACCTCCTCCAGGGCAGAGTGAAGATGTGTACAGCATGGATGGGAGGCTGGATTCTCTGCTACTGTAAGTCTCCACTGCCCTGTATACTGTAATGTGAGCCTGTGGGCTCTGTACTTTTCAGTGCAGGTTTATTGAAAGTGAAAGTAACATTCTTGAATAGGTTAGAAATTAGTGTGACATTTCAGGTGCTACATATATGTAATCCACATACACATTATATCTTCTAAAAATAATGATTTTTAATAAGATATAATGTGTATGTGGATTACATCTATGTAGCACCTGAAGTGTCACACTAATTCCTAACCTATTCAAGAATATAAGAATACACAGCAAAGGATGTGATGATATCCCAGCTCAACTCCAAAAAAGTACAGAAGTCCACTCTTGCAGTGTGGGGGAGGGGGAGAAGGGGTATAGTCTTTTTTTTTTCTTACCTGATTCTATGCTCCAGCCAGCTCCAGTGTTCTCCTCCCTAGACATCATCACATATAAAGGAAGATTAACCCCGTATGGTATGAAGTGGAGGTTGGAGTGTGACCAATGTCATACATACACAGGAGCTCGAGGGGACAGAACTGCAGAGAGCCCGCTGAAGCAAGGGATAAGGTAAAGTTGGGTAAACACAGATCAGAATTCATCGGTTTCAGCAGGGGCTGAATTTTGATCTGTGTTTACCCCTCTATGTTAGGCAGGAACCCATTGTTATATAATCTTCTGCTGGAAATCCTTGCTCAATTAGCTGCTTGCAGCCAAGCAGCACCAGTGTATTCTGACAGGGGTCAGTCCCTACTGTCAGAATACAATGTCCCAGTGAGGGGAATCATCCACCCACTTGTGTGGAGGGAGGAATCTGTCAGCCACTTGCTTGAGCCTCATCTTGATCTAGCAATGTGCACAAGAGCAGTTGCTCTCTTGTGGACTGTTTGTTTTAAGTGTATTGCTTTGCACTGTACATTTGATTTGCAGCACTGGAAGTTTGGTAGTAACTCCATTGGGCCGTGGGTCCTGCTGGGAGCTGGCCTGTGGTTCAGTGGTTCTGTGGGCCACTTGGCTGGACTTGCCCCCCAGGCCTAAGGCTGCCAGCCCTCCCCTGGTGACTCAGCCCCATCAAGACCATTCTACCATTTGAATTCATACGTTGCATTCCCATACTTTTATTGTGGGCATTTAAACTTTTATTTTTACTGCTGGAGTATTGAATGTCTTTAAAGCAGTTACTGGGCCTTGGTCTCATTGAAAACTACTGCCTTACAGGGCAGGGGAACTGTTAGGGACCCAATGAAGATCACAGATCAGTCTGATCCCCATACCAGGATAAGAATCTCACCAAAGTGAATGATTCCTTGGAAGGACAGGGTCCGCTTTAGCAAAAGGTGTGAGCTAAAGCAACTACCAACAGATGGAGAACTATAACCATCCAAATGAGTATAACAGACCAACAAGCATGATCAACAAAAAGGAAACAGTTCCTAGCCCTAAAATTGGTCCCCAAGAGAAAAATGGACAACAGGTCCACTAGGTAAAACCTGCCAGGCAGAGGATGAAAGGACCTAACTCTTAAACTTCCAATCCCAGGCATCAGGAAAATGAAAGCTCCAAGAAGGAGTAGGGGTGTCTAGGACAGCCAAGCAATCTATCATAATAGTGGGGTGGCAAGACAACCACCCCATACTGGTGCAGAAACACAAGAAAATGATGCCTGATTTAGGACATAGGATTACAAGTCCTCTTACCCACACACCAATCTAGTGAAGCGTCCACTGCTGTGGAACAAGGAATGACCGTGTCAAGGGCCAATTCCAAAGAGATGTCCCTCAAAAAGAAAACCAATCAGCTGTTTTTTGGATGTCTTATCAGCATCCCACCTATGGACTTTACCAGCAGGCTGATCCACCAAATGCAGGATGAAGCACCCTGCATCATCTTTATTCAGATCAACTGCAGGAGACTGCCGTGACCTAAAAACAACCTCTCCCAATTGTTGGCATTCTGTAAAATCAGTAATACCAGGGGTAGCAGACCTGGTTTGACTCTTGGTCATTCTATCTCTCTTCTGTACCATTATATGAAAAAAGGCAATTTTAAAATTTATGGCAGCAACACGCTCCAAAAAAGTTGGGACAAGGGAACAAAAAGCTGGCAAAGTAAGCCCTAATAAAAAGGAAGAGCTGGAAGAACATTTTGCAACTAATTAGGTTAATTAGCAACAGGTCAATAACATGACTGGGTATAAAAAAGAGCATCTCAGAGAGAGTCCGAGTGTCCCAGAAGTGAAGATGGGCAGAGGTTTATCAATCTAGAAAGCTGCATCAAAAAATTGAACAATTTCAGAATAATGTTCCTTAAATTGCAGACTTTTAATCTATCATCATCTATAGTACATAATATCACCAGATTCAGAGTCTGGAGAAATCTCTGTGTACAACGGACAAGGCCAAAGCGCAATATTGGATGCCCTCAGGTGACAATGCATTAAAAACCAGGCATGATTCTTTGATGGGCATCACAGCATTGGCTCAGGAATACTTCCAGACATCACTGTCTGAACACAGCTCGCTGTGCTATCCAAAAACACTAGGTAAAGCAGTGTCTGAACAGGATTCAGAAACACAACTGTATTCTCTGGGCCAAAGCTCATTTAAAATTGTCTGTTGCAAACTGGAAAACGGCTCTGTGGTCAGACGAAATCAAAATTTGAGATCATTTTATACTCCTTCAGCCAGCACCCCATGAGTCATCAACCGACCTCACTCATTCCATACAAACCCAACCCCCTCCCCCCGCGACATTTAGTCATCTACATACTAATGTTCTTGAGGGTGGGAGGGACGGACTACTTCTGTTTCGGGCGCGTGTCTGTTCCGCGCCCGCTCCTCATGCTGGCTCAAGTCCCGGCCTGCATAATTTGCCTTCCCAGGTGGAGTGATTCCTCTCCCTCCGCTCATGGCGCTCTGCTCTGTTCTCCACTCAGCCTGAGACAGAGACAGTGAGACTGTAGAAAAAGCAGTGAGGCGAACTGTGGCGGCGGCAGAAGGAAGCAGCTGATATCTGAAATTGTTTGTGACTGACACTCCACGCAGCAGCAGCAGGATCAGAGAGGAAGTGGCTCAGCTAACAGAGGTGTGTGCTTGCTTGGAGGGGGGGGGTGTGATTCAAGATCTACTATAATCACTGTATCTGTCTGCAGCACATTATGGCATTGGCGGCACTGTCTCTGCAGGCAGCACATGCGTTATGGCCCATAACACATGTGCTGCCTGCAGAGATAGTGCCACCAATGCCATAATGTGCTGCAGACAGTGCCGCCCATACCACCAATGCCATAATGTACTGCAGGCAGTGCCACCCATGCCATCAATGCCATAATGTACTGCAGACAGTGCCACCCATGCCGCCAATGCCATAATGTACTGCAGACAGTGCCGCCAATGCCATAATGTGCTGCAGGCAGTGCCACCCATGCCATAATGTGCTGCAGGCAGTGCCACCCATGCCATAATGTGCTGCAGACAGTGCCACCCATGCCATAATGTGCTGCAGACAGTGCCGCCAATGCCATAATGTGCTGCAGACAGTGCCACCCATGCCGCAAATGCCATAATGTACTGCAGACAGTGCCACCAATGCCATAATGTACTGCAGACAGTGCCACCAATGCCATAATGTGCTGCAGACAGTGCCACCCATGCCGCAAATGCCATAATGTACTGCAGACAGTGCCACCCATGCCATAATGTGCTGCAGACAGTGCCACCCATGCTGCCAATGCCATAACGCATGTGCTGCCTGCAGAGACAGTGCCACCCATGCTGCCAATGGCATTATGCCATTGGCGGCATGGGTGGCACTGTCTGAAGCACATTATGGCATTGGCAGCATGGGTGACACTGTCAGCAGTGATAAATATCACTTGAAGGCAAACCTGCACTTTATTTCAAGGTGGGGTCTAGGGAGGGACCAGGGGTGGGGCTGAAGGGGGCCCCATCAGGTAGGCTGTATGGGGCCCCATGATTTCTATTAGCGGCCCTGATGGCAGGACCCAAGGTTTCCCAGCCGGACATTGCCCAAAGCATCACATTGCCTCTGCTGGATTGCCTTCTTCTTGTACTGTATCCTGGTGCCATCTCTTCCCCACGTAAAAAAAAAACAAAAAAAAAAAAAAACTGATTCATCAGACCAGGCAAACCTTCCATTGCTCCATAGTCCAGTTCTGATGTTCATGTGCACCTTGTAAGCGTTTTTGGCTGTGGGCACGGGTAAGCATGGACACACTTTTATATCCATTTATAGATATGTTCTTGATTTAATTTCATAGCATTTTACTCCTGATGAGTGGCGTGAGCCTTGAAACGTGCGTCGAGTACACTTTGAACTGATGCCCAGACAAGTTTGGCTCATTAAGAGGCTGTATGGAGGATGTAAAAGCACAAGATTAAAAGTCATTAAAGATCTATTAAAGATCTGCCTTCCCAAAGTAGAATAAGTGAATACACTACACTATAACTTTATCATCCCTACTGGCCTCCTTAAAGCATGCCTTTCACTACCATTAGTTCCCAACCACCACATCTAAAAAATGTTAGATCAGTCACTGTACTGGAGCACATTCAAGAGATTTGGCTTTGGACTTTCCCAGGAGGCTGCAGGAAAGCCAAGTGACATCACTGATATCATTGTAAAGCGCTGTGTAAACTGTTGGCGCTATATAAATCCTGTATAATAATAATAATAATAATCACTGGAGCTTGTTTTAAGCTCGTTATTTAAAATGTGAATGGCTAATAAATTTTGGTGCTACCTTAGTGCAAGGTTAACTTTAAATGCACTGTTACTGCAGAAACAAATAGCACTAAGAAGGTCATTTCCACCACAGCATCCTAATTGGGACAGAATACCAATTAAAGTAGAACTATAGGCAAATCTCTCTAATCCCCCCCCATTTTGGATAGAGCAAGGGAGTGCTACAAACTCTTTTTTTGCCATCTGAGTCCCATTGCAGAGATTTCCCTTCACTTCCTGTCCCATAGCCAAACAGGAAGTGAGAGGAAAACCCTGAAAATTGGGGGGATTCCTTGTGGACCGCAAAGTCACCAGAACCAGTGTCCCCATTGGAAGATTCCCCCTCTATTACTTTTTTTGGGGACAACCCAACATTTGGATTTTTTTTTACTTTCAATGATAACGGTAAACAGGACAAATAGAGAGGGTAAACCTTAACAGGAGCATTGTCAACAGCAGTAAAAACTGACAAAGTTCTACTTCCTCTCCACGATCAAAAAAAAAAAAAAGAAAGAAAAAAGAAAAAAAAAGAAGGAAGAAATTTGGCCTTTAGTTATACCTTCATTTTTTGTCTGTCCCTATATTTAGCAGTGTTATGCCACTGGCAACTGTGAAAACATGAACAGGACCTAAAAATAAAATAAACAAATAAACAGATAAAACCAAGAATCCTTTGAGGATTAATGTTTAATGCAAAGACAGCAGCATCTGCAACAACAGAAGAGTCATCGACCCATCAGTAGTAAGTGCTAAAGAATCAGAGATAAAAACGAACAAGGAGGAATAGTTTCCTTCTTTCCACGCAGTCTCACGGATTTCTGATGAAGCACTTCTGTAAACAAGAGACTATAGTGAACAGGAGGGCAACTCTAAGCTGCTTTAATAAAACAAAAGTTGCAAAAATCTGCAAAAAAGACAGAGAATACTTACCTCTCCTGATATCCACGTCTCTGAACTATTGATGAGAAATTGACAGTAGGAGGAGGCAAGGAGTTGTGGGAGACCCATGAGATCAACGCTCCCAGAAGTTTTAGTTCCCCCAACAGACTTTAGGGGACCATTTCACAGCAATGGAGCAAAGTTTGGCAGCACAGGCAGCATGAAAGTCCAGATGTGTTTCTGGGTAAACTGCTGAAGCAGCTATACCCCATTTCTTGGGCTGCTTGCCATGTTCTCTAGTTTACACAGACAAAGCAGAGTATGGGATTTTAACCACTTAAGAACCTTTCAGGAGGGCTGGTAGGAAATTCATCCTAAAAATCTTCCAACAAAGTTTCTAGAGCCCATCTGCTATGCCCTGCATCTCTCCTCCTTTTGTAGCCTGTCATAAATACCAGCAATTTACAGCTTTTAAAGTAAGACTTTCTATAACAAAATGCAACCCTCTAGTGCAAAATGGCACTTGCAGAAGTATACAAGTATCACTGGGTAAATACAATCTAGTAATAGTTACACTGCATTTACTTTGTCACTCATACAAAAAGATGTGACCTTTTGATCTGCATATGGACATCAGCTCAAGGAAAAAAAAAATAAATACATTTACTACTAAGGTGTTAAATTGGCATACAGATCATTATAACCAGCTCTAATTATCTCTAACAGTTCATTGACAATTTTTCAGTTGCACGGGTTTCCTTTTGTATGTTTTTTTTCTCTTTTTTTTTTAGAAAAGCTTAAAAAGAAAAAAAAAAAAAAAAAAAAAAATTCACTTTTCCTGTAAAGCTGGTTCCTTCTCCTTTCATCTTCTGAACCTCTTTACTGGATACTGGGGCCACCCAAAACGATAAAAGATCTGATGGGTGGGAATGGTGCTCAAACTCAACTTTCACAGAAAAAGTGAGAATTGCATATAGCTTTAGCTGCCTTTAATTTGTTCTACGGATTGTTCTCCTTAAAGAGGAACTGCAGTTTGCTCACATAATTTGTAATAAAAACTAGATTTTTTCTACTCACCGTAAAATCCCTCTCTCTTTCGTTCATTGACGGACACAGTACTTCCTTTCTTGACCTTAGGGTTATATCACCAACTTCAGGAGTAGGACTAGGCAGAAAAAAATAAAACCAAGCACATCACCACCTAGGGTCGGTCCTTACTGGTAGTAACCCCCACTCTGCTACAGGCAGCTCAGTTCGTTACAAAGCAGTACAAACACAAACAGGAGGGGTGGGTGCTGTGTCTGTCAATGAACTCAGAAAGGGATTTTACAGTGAGTAGAAAAAAAAAATCCAGGTTTTCTCTCTCGTTCATCAACGGACACAGCACTTCCATTCTTGACCTTAGGGACGTCCCAAAGCAGTGCTACAATGAGGGGTGGGAACACAGAAAAAAGGAAAAATAACCTCCACCCAAACATAAGGGGAGGCAAAACCTCAGACGGCCACCTGCAAAACTTTGCGGCCGAAACATGCATCCGAAGATGCCCAAACATCCACCCTGTAAAACTTGGTGAAAGTGTGCACGGACAACCAGGTAGCCGCCTTACACACTTGAGAAACAGACACCTGATGTCGGAAGGCCCAGGAAGCACTAACCGCCCTGGTAGAATGCGCCGTGACAGGAAAGGGGGGAACCCGCCCCCTAATGACATAGGCCTGGACAATAGTCTGTCTGATCCATGAGAAATAGAGGCCGCCAGGCCCTTCTTCGGGCCATCCACATTTACAAACAGCGAATCCGACTTCCCGAAAAGGGAGCCGTAACTGACAGATATACACGGAGAGCCCGAACCATATCCAAAGAGTTCAAGGCAACCTCCTTAGGGTGAGATGTGGGATACCACCTTAGGGAGAAATGAGGGATGCGGACACAGAACTGCCTTATACTTGTGGAGAACTAAATAGGGAGACTTGCATGACAAGGCTGCCAGCTCAGAAACCGAGCATATAGCCACTAGAAAGACAACCTTCTGAGAGAGCGTGAGTAAAGGGATCTCCCTAATGTTCTCAGTACTTCAAAAGCCACCGTTCGAGAGCACCAGGTTTAGATCCCAGACAGTGGCGAGCCACATGCCGAACCTCTTGAACAAAAGTATGCACCGAGTAAGCAGCCATCGGCTGCTGAAAAAAAAAAAAAAAAAAGATAGCCAGAGCCGATATTTGCCCCTTGATGGTGCTCAAACCCAGCTTCTGATCAACCCCACGCTGCCGGAACACAAGGATCTTCGATGCCAAAAAGGAGCGTGGATACCACCCCACAGCCTCACACAAAAGAGATGTAAGCCTTCCAGGTGCAATGATAAATCCTCCGTGAAGTGGACTTGTGCGCCTTCAACATAGTGGGAATCAGAGAAACCGGCAACCCCTGGTCTCTCAGCACCGGGCTTTCAATAGCCAGGCCGTCAAAGCCAGAGACGGTAAAGCAGGGTGGAATATCGGTCCCTGGGACAGGAGGTCCTCCCGCACCGGAAGTCGCCAGGGGGCTTCCACCACCATCCGTACCACGTTAGCGCCTAATGGACACCGAGGCCAATCTGGAGCTATTAGAATAACCGGTATCCCCTTGGCCTCTACCCTGCGCAGCAGATGGAGGAGCTTGAGAGGAGGGAAGGCATAAATGAGCTGATAATGTCCCCACGGCGCCACCAGCACGTCTGATGGATTTGCCAATGGATCCCTTGTTTTGGCCACGAATCTCTGCACCTTCTGATTGAGATGAGAGGGCAGAAGATCCATGTCAGGCGTGCCCCACCGCAGGTAAATGAGACGAAACCCCTCCGGATGAAGTGACCACTCCCCCTGATCCAGCAACTGACAGTCCGCATACCATTTTTCTATGCCCAGAAAGTAGACAGCAGAGAGCCGGCACGTTAAGTTCTGGCCACTGCAGAACGTGAGACCTCCAGCGCCGCTGCTGAGCTCCTCATCCCCCCTGATGGTTGATTTAAGCCACCGCCGTGGAATTGTCCAACTAGATCCTGATGGGATGACTGCACTGCAGCTGCGTCCAAATGGGGAGGCATAACCTGATTGCACGCAACTCCAGAACATTGATTGATAGTCCAGCTGCCCTGGGCCGACCGAAGGCCAAGAACCCCCCCCAGCCAAGCAGGCTGGCATCCGTCATGATCACGACCAATGGAAAGGGAGAAACGACTTCCCGGTCCGTGAGGCCGGAGACCGTAGCCACCGAAGAAGTGAGGTTCTGGTCCGACAGCCCACATGGATCTGACAATCCAGAGATGCCAGAGATTTGTCCCATTTGGATAGGATCTCCCTCTGCAAGACCCGAGTGTGAAATTGGGCATACGAGACCGCCTCAAAAAGGTGGATACCATGAGGCCCAGAACCCGCATGCAAAAAAAATGTAGAGACGACCACTTGCGGGACAGCAGCAACCGCACTGCGGAGTGAAGGGTCTGAAGTTTGATCAGCGGAAGAAAAACCCTCGCCCACGCAGAGTCCAGAATCAACCCCAAGTATTCCAGGCATTGGGCCAGGAGCAACACGGACGTCTGGAGGTTCAACACCCTGCTGAACCCTTGTAAAGCTTGCATGGCGAATGCCACATTGTCCCTTCTTCTGAAGCGGACGCCACTCGCAGGAGGAGATTGTCCAGGTAGCCAACGACCGCAATCCCCCGCTGTCTCAGCAACACCAGAACCGGTGTCAGCACCTTGGTTAAGTCCCGGGGAGCCGAGGCCAGGCCAAAAGGGAAGTATCACAAACTGATAGTGTGCATCCCCGACCGCAAAGCGCGAAAAACACTGGTGCCTGACCATATGCGGACATGCAAGTACACGTCCTTGATGTCCACGGAGGCCAGGAAATCCCCCTGATGAGGCACGGCCACCACCGAACGAACGGACTCCATCCTGAACCTCTGTACCTTCACAAAACAATTGAGGGCCTTGAGATCCAGGAACGGACGAACCCCTTCCTTCTTTGGGACTATGAACAGATTGGAGTAGAAACCCCGAAACTGGTACAGGAACCATCAACCCCTGAGCAAGCAAGTCCTGCACCGCCCCAAACAAAGCCTGCCAACGAAAGATGGGGGAAGGTGAAGATTGGAAGGAAAAAAACCTGTCTGGTGGACAGCAAAGAAACTATTTTGTAGCTGGACAAAATTAATTTGCGAAACCCACTGGTCAGAAAGAAGGCAAATCCAAAGGTCCCCAAACCACCGAAGGAGAGACCCCCCACCCGCAAGTCGGACAGGGGTAAACCTTCATGTGGAAGAGGGCTTTTCCGCGGGCTTGCGATGCCAAGGTGTCATGGTTATGCAATAGAGTTTTGTCTGTCAACTTACCTGTCTCTCCATGTGTTCATCTCTAAAGACCAGCTGACTCTCACCTGACTGCTTTTATAAACTCTCCTCTAGCATGGCTCCACCCCAGCTCCTATCAGAGAACCCTATATTAACCTCTGCACTGCAGGCCAGCCCTGCTGATCAACCTTTGTGTGTTTTGGCTTCCTGTTCCTGCCTGCCGTGTGCTCTACATTTGTTTCCGTTACTGACCTTGGCGTGTTCTCAACTATTCCTGTCTGCTCGTGACCCTGACCTTTGGCGTGTCCCCGACTATCCCCGTTTGCCTGTGACCCTGAACCTTGGCGTGAACTTTGTTGTCCTTGTCTGCTTGTGGCCCTGACCTTGGCTTATTCCCTTACTATCCCTATCCTCCTGTTGCCTACTGTGGGTGTGAGCTGGGGGACCCTGGGGGTCGCGACCTGGAGCCAGTTGCAGCCCAGTCCATCCTCACCACTAGAGGCTCTGGTGAGCACCTGCTGGTTCTTAAACGCCACGCCCCAGGGAACCTTACGCTCTAACCCCGGTGGGATCCGTGTTGGTGTTCCAGCGGCCCTGCCTTCCTTACCACCCTGATTCCCATCTGCAGCAGTCAGCCGTAGGGTCCACTACCTTGCGGTGGACTCCTGATCCCAACGGTGTGCATCTGTCACCTAGCCTCAAGGTGACCTGACACAAGGACACTTTGGTTCACCCGCGGGAGCCTTGGTGGGCTAGGAACCCTTGCCCGCAGAACCGGGCAGACGAAAGAAACGCTTGTGAGCGGAAAAAAAAAAAAAAAAGGGAGGGGCCCTGCCTGCGACTGGGCTCCTTGCCCTTTTTGGACCGCTGGAGAAAGGTTCTCTTCCCCCCAGTAATATCCTTTATAATGTCGTCCAGAGTGGCTCCAAATAGCCGCCCACCCTGGAAAGGCAAATCCGCCAGAGCCTTCTTAGACGTCTGGTCCACCGACCAGCACTTAAGCCAAAGCAACCGGCGAAGAACCACAGCCGACACTGAGATTTTAGAAAGGGGGCCATTTTTTTTTTTTGAAAGCCTATGACGTGCATAACACACCCAAAAACTTCACCCGGTGCCAAAAAAATGTGCACACACAAAGAGTGAAACACAAAAAATAGCAAACGGGTACACAAGTGTGCCTTGCCCTAAATCCCCCGGGACGTTAGACTCCAGATGGGGACAAGGGTACTTACAAATGGTCCATCTGGCCAAAACCAGACAGACCCCGTTCTCTGGAGGGCCTGCCGAAACAGACCCACCCAAGTACTAGGTGAGGCTCCCCCCGAAGGGAGACCCCATGAAAGAGGGCGAACTAAGCCAAAAGGCCATGTCCACCCCTTCCCAAGACTTTTAGGGCTGGCCTGAGGACCTGCAACCCTACTCATCACACAGTGCAACAAACCGTGTACAAACATAAAAATACAAAAAGTGACAAATATAGGCTTAATAAATAAAATAAAGTGGCAAAGGAATAAGTGAAGAGGAGAGTGAAAAAGTGGCCATTGTGTAAAACAATGACCAGGCCCTTCGGCCAGGAATAAAAAATTCCTCTGGTCTCAGCCAAAAGGCCCGGCCCAAGAGGCAGGTGCTAAAAAAGCGTGTTCTATGGTGCAGTGACCGTGGTGCCTCAAACCAAAGTGACTCCCACTCACAGTGATTTATTGGCACCCCTGGACTGCCACTCCAGGGGCACATACTCCATAGGCTTTCAGGACCAACCCTGACCACATCTGCCACCACTCCAGGCAGAAAGAGCTTGGTGAGAGCCCTTTACCATCAGGCTCCACCGTCGCTCCCATCACTCCTTCCTAATTAAATTCAGGAAATACTAACCACTCCCCCCCCTCCCAAAGGAAGAGTAAGTGTTCTCTCCTGAATAACTGTCCGTAGCTAGAGCTACCACAATCTAGGCCAGAAGGCCAGGGACCCGACCCTCCGGCCAGACCCAGAGCAGCACCCATCCTCATCAGGAGCACCCTTCCGGACAGCTCAGACTTAACCATCGGCCAACCCCCAGTATCTGTTGGGCAGCGTGGCATAGTCCCTGCTGAAACCGCCTTTCCAGGCACTATAACACCATTGAAATTGCTGGCCCTCCCCAACAAGAATAGCACAGCGCCTCCTCTGGAAACCGATAAGAACAGATACTACACTTGATCTTAGCCAAAAGGCCGAGAAGCGAACCACAGCCGACAGATTTTAGAAAGGGGGCCATGTCCAAGGCAGCATCACAAACATACTTGAGCCCTTGCACTAACTGGTCTGCCAGTTCCACACAGACTGGAGAAACTTGCTCATTACCCAACTCACGGTGTAATAGCATAGCCCACTCAGTAAGCATCTGCGACACCAGAGCCGTGGCTAACACCAGACAAAGGGCCGAACCTGCCACCGTAAACATAGACCGAGCGACCGCCTCGGCCTGTCGGCAGGGTCCTTGAAAGACGGGGACCCTTCCACCGGAAACATGGTCGCCTTGTTCAACCTATATACTGGAGGATCAATGACAGGAGAGGAAGCCCATTTCTTCAGCAGACTCTCCTCAAAGGGGTAACACACCGAAAAACGCATTGGGACTGAAAAAGGACCACTGTGGGTATTCCCAATCTTTGTAAATAAACCGAATAAGAATAAATCGAAATAAAACAGGTAAGGAAACACCTCAGCGGTGCGGACCGGCTTATAAGACCCAAAAGGAGACCAACACCACTACAGACGCCCCCGCCGATTCCTCAATTTTCAAGGTATCGCCAACCGCCATAATGAGTGCTCCCACCAGCACTTTTTTTTGTGCAGCGACGGACGTGGAGGATTCCTCCTCGCTGTCAGAAGAATCAGAGGCCGTATCGTCTGAGCCCTCCGGGCAGGAGTCACTAGCTGCAGCAGAGACCGACTCTGGATCAGAGTCCTCCCCAAAAGACAGAGGGGGTAGGGAATGTTTTTACCCACCTTACGCCCGCACGCCACCTCAACTCGGGAGATGAAGGATTCCAGGATCGCCGACAAAGCGTCCAGGGGAACAGCAGACCCAGAGGGACCAGCTGCCATCACGGGGGTGTCTGGGGGAGGGGCACCTGCTTCAGATGCCATGGAAGTCATCGGCCCCCTTATGACTCACCCCCTCCCTTCTTGGCAAACTCTCACGAGAGAGAGAGAGAGCGCGAGAGAGAGCGCGAGAGAGAGAGAGAGCGCGAGAGAGAGAGCGCGAGAGAGAGAGCGCGAGAGAGAGCGCGAGAGAGAGCGCGAGAGAGAGAGCGCGAGAGAGAGAGCGCGAGAGAGAGAGCGCGAGAGAGAGAGCGCGAGAGAGAGAGAGCTGTGCATGATGTCATAAGCCTAGGCTTTTTACCAAACAGAAAGTGGGCTGTATAAAGGTATTTACTGGCAGAAAAAAATGTTTTACTATGCAAAGTTAAAACAACAAGGGCAGAGGATTTAATAGATGGAAAGTTGAAAAAATGACTGAAGGCCAGCTTTAAAAAGGTAACCTTTATTATTATGCTCCATTTGCCAGTTTTATAACAGGTTTATTTTAAATGGCTTATTCCCATTTTTCCTATAGAAAAAGAACACAATCAGCACATGCATGCACAGAGATTTACTAAAAAAAAAAAAAAAGCATAATAAAGGTTTACCTTATCATATGCTCAATTTCCTAGGTCTACTTTAAATCATTACCATTTCTCTTTAGAAAAATAAAATTATCAGTGTCTGCATGCATAGAAATTTTACAACAATCAAAAACCTCCGTTAGCAATAATGGTTAGAATTAAGCCGCTATTACAAGTGCATTACAGACTTGCCTATACAATTTATGAGCTTAATAGTATACTTAGAAGTAAAGTATAAAGGCAATAAGCCTGGCTCTCCGCCTCACTTCTGTGTTTGAGGATAACAAAGTAAATCAGCACCCCAGATCTGCATTCCAGGTCTGACTCAAAATACTGAAGCAAGACCATCATGACAGCCAGAGACTAGACCTTTTAGTGGAACATTGACAGTGGCAGTCTAAGTACTTTACTTTCCACGGCCTTCCTTTAGAGAGCAGCACAATCTAGTGGAAAGTAAAGCATTAAATGTGGCTCCTACACAGTTATAATACAACCTGTATAGAATAAAGCAGTATTTTATTTCCTTTGTCTACTGTTAGAACTTCTGGTAGCCTTGTCATAGAAATGGTGTAATTAAAAAGTGCAAAGAGTATTCCATTGTTTACCTTTCTATTTTTTTTTTGTATTTCTACATTTCAAGACTTGAAATGCAAAAATTCAAAAGGGTTTTTGTGCAAGAGGAGCCTGCTCGGATATTCTAAGTGCAGTTTCAAACAGAATCACACAATCTGCTTCATCCCTATGAATAGCCTCAATATACCTGCAGGTCCTAGATACAGCCAAGGTCATCAATGTATTGCCCCATCTTGTGAGGTGTTGGATTTCTATGAAGTTTTTGTATTGTCTTTTCATGCATTGTCTTCGCAAGACGTAGACACTTCCTACTGGGGAGAACAGGATGACATCACAAGGGAATGGCACTCGTCTTGGAGCCATGGCATCGCTGGATTAGAGGTCCCCCCACTCAGTGACCAGTGGCAGCGAGGCACCTAGCCACTTTTGACCTCCAGAAAATGTACCCTCCTTCATGACCAGGCCATTTTTTTCTATAGGGCACTGCATTACTTTAACTGGCAATTGCAAGGACCGACAATTTTGAAAAGAAAAAAAAAAAAAGGAAAAAAAAGGACATATTCACTTTCTGCTTAATTATTTAAAAAAAAAATCAAATTTCTTCATTTAAGCGATAATGTATTCTGCTATTTTTTAAACTAGTAAATTTTTTATCATTTTTTATACTAGTATATGGCGTTGATCAGCGACTTGCTGTGGACTATCGCATCAGGACTGCAATATTGCAGCAGACAATCAGACACCGACACTTTGTGGGAACCAGTGACACCAATACAGTGATCAGAGCTAGAAAATATGCATGGTCACTGTACTGACACTGGCTGGGAAGAGGTTAAATATCTAGGGAGATCAAAAGGGTTAAATGTGTGCCCGTGTGTGTGCCAGCACATCCCCGCAGACAGGACGGAGCTCTGCATTGTTTACATTACCAGAGCTCCTTCCAGCCTGTCTCCTCGTCAATCAGCCAGTGGATGTCCCCTGGCACCCGCTGATTGGCATTGCCTGTGACTAATCACAGCAGAAGCGGCAGGCACCCCCCCCACCTGGAAGTGCAGAATCAAATATAATATATATAAACATACACACACAGTTGTATGCAAAAGTTTAGGAACCCCTGACAATTTCCATGATTGTCATTTATAAATATTTGGGTGTTTGGATCAGCAATTTCATTTTGATCTATCAAATAACTGAAGGACACAGTAATATTTCAGTAGTGAAATGAGGTTTATTGGACTAACAGAAAATGCGCAATATGCATCAAAACGAAATTAGACAGGTGAATAAATTTGGGCACCCCAACAGAAAAATCACATCAATATTTAGTAGAGCCTCCTTTAGCAGAAATAACAGCCTCTAGACGCTTCATATAGCCTGTAATGAGTGTGAATGAGTTAATGTCTGGATTCTGGGTGAATGTATTTTGGACCATTCCTCCTTACAAAACATCTCCAGTTCAGTTAGGTTTGATGGTTGCCGAGCATGGACAGCCCGCTTCAAATCACCCCACAGATGTTCAATGATCAATGATATTCAATGATATTCAGGTCTGGGGACCGAGATGGCCATTCCAGAACATTGTACTTGTTCCTCTGCATAAATACCCGAGTAGATTTTGAGCAGTGTTTTGGGTCGATGTCTTGTTGAAATATCCAGCCCCACGTAACTTCAACTTTGTGACTGATTCATCAACAGCATGATGGAACCTCCACCAAATTTTACTGTGGGTAGCAAGTGTTTTTCTTGGAATGCTGTGTTCTTTTGCCGCCATGCATAACTCCCCTTGTTATGACCAAATAACTCAATCTTTGTTTCATCAGTCCACAGCACCTTATTCCAAAATGAAGCTGGCTTGTCCAAATGTGCATTTACATACCTCAAGGGACTCAGTTTGTGGCATGTATGCAGAAAAGGCATCTTTCGCATCACTCTCCCATACAGCTTCTCCCTGTGCAAAGTGCGCTGAATTGTTGAAGTATGCACAGACACCATCTGCAGCAAGTTGATGTTGTAGGTCTTTGGAGGTGGTCCGTGGGCTGTTTTTGACCATTCTCACCATCCTTTGCCTCTCCAATATTTTATGTGGCCTGCCACTTCTGGCCTTAACAAGAACTGTGCCTGTGGTCTTCCATCTCCTCACTATGTTCCTCACAGTGGACACTGACAGCTTATATCTCTGCGATAACTTTTTTAGCCATAATGTAGAACAATCTTTGTTTTAAGGTCATTTGAGAGTTGTTTTGAGGCCCCCATGTTGCCACTCTTCAGAGGAGAGTCAAAGATAACAACAACTTGCAATTGGTCGCCTTAAATACCTTTTCTCATGATTGGATGCACCTGTCTATGAAGTTCAAGGCTTAATGAGCTCACCAAACCAATTGTGTGTTCCAATTAATCATTGCCAAGTAGTTAAAAGGTATTCAAATCAACAAAAATGACAAGGGTGCCCAAATTTATACACCTGTCTAATTTCGTTTTAATGCATATTAAGCATTTTCTGTTGATCCAATATACCTCATTTCACTACTGAAATATTACTGTGTTCATTTTATTAGCTTTATTTAAAAAAAAAAAATGTCCATCTTGTACCAGAAACATTATTTTGGCATCATGGTAACAAAAAAAAAAAAAAAAAAACAACACGGGACAACCCAAGAATTAAATTTTCATTAATAGAGATAATGGTTTCAAAATGGTGGTCCCCAAACTGCAGTCCGTGTGGCTCTTTGCTTGTCCTTAACCGGTTCCCGACCGGCGCACGCCGATGTACGTCGGCAGAATGGCACGGCTGGGCAAATAGTCGTACCTGTACGTCCATTTGAATTCCCCGCCGTGCCATTGCGTGCGCGCCGCCGGCGGCGCGTGCGCACGCACCAGTCGGGAGCTCCATATGTCAGGTCGCGGGTCCCGCGGACTCGATCGCCGCGGGAATACCCGCGATCGCCTCACGGAAAGGACGAACAGGGAGATGCCATTGTAAACAGCATCTCCCCGTTCTGCCTAGTGACAAGTGTCACTCGATCTCTGCTCCCTGTCATCGGAGCAGAGATCAGTGATGTCACACATACAGCCCATCCCCCTACAGTTAGTAATCACTCCCTAGGACACACTTAACCCCTCCCCGCCTCCTAGTGGTTAACCCCTTCACTGCCAGTGCCATTTAATTGCACTGATCGCTGTATAAATGACAATGGTCCCAAAAATGTGTCAAAAATGTCCGACATGTCCGCCATAACGTCGCAGTCACAATAAAAACCGCTGATCGCCGCCATTACTAGTAAAAAAAAAAATTATTAATAAAAGTGCCATAAAACTATCCCCTATTTAGTAAACGCTATAACGTTTGCGCAAACCAATTATTAAACGCTTATTGTGATTTTTTTTTACCAAAAATATGTAGAAGAATACGATCGGCCTAAACTGAGGAAAAAAAAAATGTTTTTTTATATATTTTTGGGGGATATTTATTATAGCAAAATGTAAAAAATAATGCGTTTTTTTCAAAATTGTCGCTCTTATTTTGTTTATAGCGCAAAAAATAAAAATCGCAGAGGTGATCAAATACCACCAAAAGAAAGCTATATTTGTGGGGAAAAAAGGACGTCAATTTTGTTTGGGAGCCACGTCGCACGACCGCGCAATTGTCAGTTAAAGCGACGCAGTGCCGAATCGCAAAAAACGCTCTGGCCAGGAAGGGGGTAAAATCTTCCGGGGCTGAAGTGGTTAAACAGCCCTTGGGGCATTGTTCATCTCACTGACTTCAATGACAAAGCATGATTCCTCTCACTGCCAACGATGGGATACTATTCCTTCCCTTTACCCCAACTGAGCATTATTCCTCCTCCTAGTAAAAAAAAGGCACTAGGTCTCTTTTTTTACTCCCACTACTCCCCAGTCATAAGGAATAGGAACTAGATTTTTGTATAAAAGATTTGGAGGACCCCGGTTTTATATAATAAAATAATAAAGTGCTTTTTTCCCCCAATTTTACCTGGCTTTTAACCTATAAAATAAAAAGTCAAAATTAAGTTTACCTTGGAATATATTATACCACTATAGAACAAAAACACGCCGCTGTATACAGGCGGTCCCCGGGTTGCAATCAAGATGGGGTCTGTAGGTTTGTTCTTAAGTTGAATCTGTTTGCAAGTCGGGACAGGTACATTTTAAGTGTAGAAATATTGAATAAGTGTAGCTTCAGCCAAAAATAATATTTTTAAGCTTTTTGGATAGCATAGGGAAGGGTTATTATTACCCCTGTAACATTTGTTTTGCTGTCTGTGCCCCTGTTCAGAAGATTTCACCTCACTTTCTGTCTCAATGACAATTGGATTTTGAAAATTTTGGGTTGTTGTGGAAACAAGCCTTGGTGATAAAGCCTCAGTGGAGGTAACTTTTTCCCATAACAACTCTTACAGGAGTGAACTTCCCTTCCTAGGGGTATATTTCCCCTCACTTCCTGTTGTCTCCCTCCGTTTGTAAGAAAGAGTCGTTTGTAAGTCAGATGTTTGTAAGTAGGGGGCTGCCTGTACCTTGAATTTCTTTTTAAAGGCCCACAGATCAAAATATGAAAACTGCCTAATTGCCCTGTAGCTTAACTGGTTACCTCCACAACACTGGGGAGAAATGGGTACATAAAGCACTACTCATGGGCAACCCCTGCCTTCAAATTAACCTTTACGGGGTCTATCCTAGCTCAAAGATAACCTGCAGCTTTCTAAACTTTTAAAAAAGGAAAAAAAATACTACTTCAGACCAGCAAAACAAGGCTTTCTGTGCGCCCAGTTGAACTTTGTTTCCATTTAGGGCTCAGAACTTTCATAAACATTAAGACCCACCATGTCCCACTGTCCAGTGACTTGCTCAATGACCAGCAAAACTTGGCATGGCTGGTGAAAGGGACCCTTACGTTGGAGTAAAGTCAAATTCATAGTAGCAAAGCCAAAGCAAGGGAAGCACAGGAGGAGAAGTTTTCTATCCAACAAAATGCAATAGGAGAGACTTTGTTGCTTACAGGTCATTTACTTTTAAAAAAAGGTCCCATTCAGACCGTTTTACCATCTCCGTCAGTACATTGCAATGCACATCCATCAGCAAGGTACACTGGGGAGCAGTTCAAAATGTAAAATGCAGGTTCACTTCAGCTACATAGTGAATCCTACACCCAATAAAACTACTGAATTTAGGGATTTACATTTTTTTTTTCTTTACACAAAACAGGTCATACTTACCTGCTCTTTTCTGGGGTCCCCTGTCAATACTCCTGGCTCCTCCTGGGGGGGGGGGGGTTACTCACACAGGTTCACTGACAGCTGGGCTAAGCCCCGCCCCTCCCTCAAAGGATTTGATTTACAGGAGTGGCAATCAATATGCCCAGTGAGGAGGGAGAGAGCTGCTGCTCTCGTGCAAAGCACTGGTTCATGGACACAAAGTTTTTACCTTAATGCAGAAAGTGCATTAAATGTAAAAAACTTTAGATATGAAATTAAGTCCTGCTAGATCATTTCATGCTGGCCCTTTTTTGCAGGTATAGCTATGCAATACATTAAAAATAGGTGTCTATACCATTTAAAATCTAGTAATACATTGTCTCACCCTGTTCTGCACATGCTCGGTTGCTTTTTATTTTTAGGCACTGTTGTGAATTTGTAGAGGCCCGATCTGCCGACAGCCTAAAGGTTTATTGCCGTGCAGGTGCTCTGGGCTCCAGCAAAACGGTGCCCTCCGACAAGAAGAAACCGTAACAATGCTAGAGGCAATTTACAGCACATACTAATTTGGGTAGCATAATTATTAATGTGGAATGTAGCCACTTGCCGCCCGCCATATAGCAGAATGATGGTGGCAAAGTGTTTTCAATAACCTGACTGGGCGTCATATGACGTCCTCAGGATATTAAGCCAGTGCGCGGCCCCGGAGGCACGCATCGCGGCGATCATTCTGACACACTGCAACTCCGATCTAGGTAAAGAGTCTCTGATCAGCCGTGTCCAATCACAGCTGATCGCAATGTAAATAGGAAGAGCCGGTGATCGGCTTTTCCTCACTCGCGTCTGACAGACGCGAGTAGAGGAGAGCCGATCGGCTGCTCTCCTAACAGGGGGGGGGGTCTGTGCTGATTGTTTCTCAGCAGAGCCCCCCCTCGGATCCCGCCCAGGACCACCATCATGCCGCCCAGGACCACCAGGATGGCCATCCACACTAGACCACCAGGTATGCCCCCCCTAGACCCCCAGGGAAATACCAATCTGTGCCCAGGCAACTGCCAATCAATGCCCAGGCAGCTGCCCATCAGTGCCCACTCAATGCCTACCACTGCCAGTGGCACCAGGGATGCCTATCAGTGCCGCGTATCAGTGCCCATCAGTGCCACGTATCAATGCCCATCAGTGCCGCTTATTAGTGCCCATTAGTGCCCAGCAGTGCCGCCCAGCAGTGCCCAGCAGTGTCGCCCAGCAGTGCCCAGCAGTGCCGCCCAGCAGTGCCCAGCAGTGTCGCCCAGCAGTGCCCAGCAGTGTCGCCCAGCAGTGCCCAGCAGTGTCGCCCAGCAGTGCCCAGCAGTGTCGCCCAGCAGTGCCCAGCAGTGTCGCCCAGCAGTGCCCAGCAGTGTCGCCCAGCAGTGCCCAGCAGTGTCGCCCAGCAGTGCCCAGCAGTGTCGCCCATCAGTGCCCAGCAGTGTCGCCCATCAGTGCCGCCCATCAGTGCCCAGCAGTGCCCAGCAGTGCCGCCCATCAGTGCCCAGCAGTGCCGCCCATCAGTGCCCAGCAGTGCCGCCCATCAGTGCCCAGCAGTGCCGCCCATCAGTGCCCAGCAGTGCCGCCCATCAGTGCCACCCATAAGAACCCACCTTTGCAGCCTTTCAGTGCCCATCAGTGTCACCCATGAGTGCCCAGTGCCGCCTATGAATGCCCATTAGTGCTGCCTACCAGTGCCCATCGTCAGTGCCCGCTCATTGGTGCCACCTCATCGGTGCCGCATTATCAGTGCCCGTCAGTGCCGCCTTATCAGTGCCCATCAGTGAAAGAGAAAACGTACTTATTTACAAAATTTTATAACAGAAACAAAAGCAAAACTTATTTTTTTCAAAATTTTCGGTCTTTTTTTATTTGTTTAGCAAAAAATAAAAACCGCAGAGGTGATCAAATACCACCAAAAGAAAGCTCTATTTGTGGGAACAAAATGATAAAAATTTATTTTTTTTTGTACAGTGATGGATGACCGTGCAATTGTCATTCAAACTGCGACAGCACTGAAAGCTGAAAATTGGTCTGGGCAGGAAGGTGTATAAAAGCCCTGTATTGAAGTGGGTAGGTTTCTTGCTAAAGAACATTTTTTATCACGTTATGGGTAAAGTTCTACTTTAAAAAGGTAAAAAAAAAAAAAAAAAAGGTAAAAAAGCCTCAAGGATTTAGAACCACTTTAATTAGCTAAACTGGCTCCTGTGTATATATGTATGTATATATATATATATATATATATATATATATATATATATATATATATATATATATATATATATATATATATATATATATATCGGCAGAATGGCCGTATATATACACTGCGGCTCCTTTAAGAGATAGCAGGCATGCACCCGCTGCACGGTGGGGGACCCAATGCGCGTGGCCGGCGGGCGCGATCCCCACCGGCCACCCACGATCGCATGCACGAGAGCAGGAACGAGGATTTGTGTTTGTAATCAGGGGAGGAGAAGAAACAGATTGTGTGTTCCTACTAAGTAGGAACAACGATATGTCTCCTCTCCCAGTCAGTCCAATCCCCTCACAGTTAGAACACACAGTTAACCCCTTGAACGCCCCCTAGTGTCAACACCTTCCCTGCCAGTGACATTTATACAGTAATCAGTGGTTATTTTTAGCTCTGATCGCTGTATAAATGTCAATTATCCCAAAAAAAAGTGTCAAAAGTGTCTGATCTGTCCGTCGCAATGTTGCAGTAACGATAAAATCTCTGATCGCCACCATTACTAGTAAAAATTAATAATAATAAAAATGCCATAAATTTAAGCTATAACTTTTGCGCAAACCACTCAATATATGCTTACTGCGATTTGTTTTACCAAAAATATGTAGAAGAATACATATTGGCCTAAACTGATGAAGACATTTTTTTTGTTTTTGTTTTTTTGGGATATTTATAAAAGCAAAAAAAATTTTTTTTTTTCAAAATTTCGCTCTTGTTTATAGCACAAAAACAAAAACCGCAGAGGTAAGCAAACACCACCAAAAGAAAGCTCTATTTGTGGGGGAAAAAAAAGGACGTAAATTTTGTTTGAGTACAACATTGCACCCCCACGCAATTGTCAGTTAAAGCGACACAGTGCCGTATCACAAAAAATTGATTGGTCAGGGAGGGGGTAAATTCTTCCGGGGCTGAAGTGGTTAAAGTGCAACCATGGTTAAACCATATATTAGTTTCCACATCGTATGTCATTTATAGCATACTCCCATTGCTGTGAATGTTCTTAAAGTTTGATGTGCATTGCATTAAGGCACTAGTATATTAAAGTGGAGTTCCATCCAAAAGTTGAACTTCTGCTTATCTGTCTCACCCCCCTCCAGTGCCACATTTGGCAGCTTTTGGGGGGGGGGGGGGGGGACAGCGCCGTCTCTCAGAAGTTCAACCCCCCTCCTCCTCCTCCCTTTGCTGCCGGGCCAATTAGAAACAGCAGCACGCTTCCCGCAGTAGGGAACCGGCTATGAAGCCTAAAGGCTTCACTGCCGGGTTCCCTTACCAGGAATGGCAGCGGCTGCACCCAACAGCCGACCCGAAGATCAGGTAAGTGTCCATATATTAAAAGTCAGCAGCTGCAGTATTTGTAGGGGGGGGGGGAGGGGTCGGTGAACTACAGAGGTGTTGAGAGAAGAAGTTTCAAGAGGCAGAGTGAGAGCAGGAATCATTGCTTGCAGGCAGCAAGGTACCATGGGATATGTAGTCCTTAGAAATTGAAGTAAACAGCAGAGGAGAAGCTGCACAAAAAACATGCAGGGAAACCAGGAAGTTGTGGAAAGAGATAACCAGCAGACAGGCAGAACTCACAGCGTTAAAGATTTTTTTAAGTAAGCTTATATTGGATTGTTAAAACCACCCATTGTTTGTATTGCTGTTACGGTGCTGATGTTATAAAAATGAAAGTGTATGCTGTGATCATTGATTTTTTTTTAACTATAAAAAAACAGGCATTTTGAAGGGCAAAACCTAACAATTAGAGATCAGAATTGTTGGGGGTTTTATGGGTCTGCTCAAAGAGCTTCAGCAAAACTGTTTTAACAGGGTTATGGTAGCAGCTATTGTAATCACACAAAAATCCTTCATTACTGCAGGCTTTGAGCATAGCATGGCGTTCTCACAGAAATTACATTTCCCAGGGACTATGCAGAGATCTGGCCTAATGATACAGGTCACCCAGTATTCATATATATACAGTGCACACAATCTCTTCACCCCCCCCCCCCCCCAGTAATAAAATGTTTGGCTGCGATCTAGATAAACTCATCAAATATTTAGAAGCTCATGGAACCTCTCAGGCTGGGAACTGTGCCAACAGCTGCAAGATGTGAGACTGCAGATATTTCTCCTCTTATCCGCAAGGATAGGCAAACATAAATTCAGTGCTTAAAATACAATGTGCCATTCGGAAAATGTGATAGAAGGTACTTTCTTCCTCCATCAGAGGACGGATGACGATTTATATCTGTGAACTTGTTCTAGGCCCAATGCATGCAGTAACTGTCCATTGCACTGCAGTGGAACGGAAACAAGGGTTAACGGAGAGCAGGTTTCAGTAAAGGAGGCCATGAGCCCCAGCTGATAATGCGCTAACTGTATTTAAAGGTGTAGATTGGCAATGCTGAATTCATATGCACACAAAAGAATTTACTGAGAATTTATAAATTATATATGAAATAGGAAAGCACGATGGCATTAAAGGAACTTTGCTAAGCACTACATGCATCTTAAATGGCCACATAGGCTATGAAAAGTGATTCAATTTTAGAAAGAAAAAAAAAAAAAAAGCGCTATAATCCCTTTCTGTTGAGACTTAAACCCATTATTTTAAAAACTACTGTATTTATTGGCATATAACACACACTTTTTCACCCTGAAAATTGGGTGCAAATACCATGTGCATGTTATACGCCAATACTTCAATTTTAGCTGCCTCGGAGGGGACAGGGAGGGGGGCGGGACGTGCACCGTCGGATTACATACAGTGAGAATCTCCTGTTTACTTGTCGGCCTCTGTAATAGGAAGTCCCGTCTCCTGGGCTGCCATTGGACCACTGTTCTGTCTATCATAGGAGATTCTGACTGAGACTGCTGCATTGACGGCAATGGTGAGACTGCTGCATTGAAGGCAATGGTGAGACTGCTGCATTGAAGGCAATGGTGAGACTGCTGCATTGAAGGCAATGGTGAGACTGCTGCATTGAAGGCAATGGTGAGACTGCTGCATTGAAGGCAATGGTGAGACTGCTGCATTGAAGGCAATGGTGAGACTGCTGCATTGAAGGCAATGGTGAGACTGCTGCATTGAAGGCAATGGTGAGACTGCTGCATTGAAGGCAATGGTGAGACTGCTGCATTGAAGGCAATGGTGAGACTGCTGCATTGAAGGCAATGGTGAGACTGCTGCATTGAAGGCAATGGTGAGACTGCTGCATTGAAGGCAATGGTGAGACTGCTGCATTGAAGGCAATGGTGAGACTGCTGCATTGAAGGCAATGGTGAGACTGCTGCATTGAAGGCAATGGTGAGACTGCTGCATTGAAGGCAATGGTGAGACTGCTGCTTTGACGGCAATGGTGAGACTGCTGCTTTGACGGCAATGGTGAGACTGCTGCTTTGACGGCAATGGTGAGACTGCTGCTTTGACGGCAATGGTGAGACTGCTGCTTTGACGGCAATGGTGAGACTGCTGCTTTGACGGCAATGGTGAGACTGCTGCTTTGACGGCAATGGTGAGACTGCTGCTTTGACGGCAATGGTGAGACTGCTGCTTTGACGGCAATGGTGAGACTGCTTCTTTGACGGCAATGGTGAGACTGCTGCTTTGACGGCAATGGTGAGACTGCTGCATTGACGGCAATGGTGAGACTGCTGCATTGACGGCAATGGTGAGACTGCTGCATTGACGGCAATGGTGAGACTGCTGCATTGACGGCAATGGTGAGACTGCTGCATTGACGGCAATGGTGAGACTGCTGCATTGACGGCAATGGTGAGACTGCTGCATTGACGGCAATGGTGAGACTGCTGCATTGACGGCAATGGTGAGACTGCTGCATTGACGGCAATGGTGAGACTGCTGCATTGACGGCAATGGTGAGACTGCTGCATTGACGGCAATGGTGAGACTGCTGCATTGACGGCAATGGTGAGGCTGCATTGATGTGGACTGATGAGGCTGCATTGATGTGGACTGATGAGGCTGCATTGATGTGGACTGATGAGGCTGCATTGATGTGGACTGATGAGGCTGCATTGATGTGGACTGATGAGGCTGCATTGATGTGGACTGATGAGGCTGCATTGATGTGGACTGATGAGGCTGCATTGATGTGGACTGATGAGGCTGCATTGATGTGGACTGATGAGGCTGCATTGATGTGGACTGATGAGGCTGCATTGATGTGGACTGATGAGGCTGCATTGATGTGGACTGATGAGGCTGCATTGATGTGGACTGATGAGGCTGCAGATGGGCATTGATCAGGCTGCATTGATGGAAATGGTGAGGCTGCAGATGGGCACTGATCCTTATTTTGCTTCAAAGTTTCTTATTTAAAATTTAATTTTTTTCCTGAAACTTCCCTCTGAAAACGAATGTGCGTGTTATACGCCGATAAATACGGTAATAGTATAGTCTTTAGAAGCCAGGAAGGCAAACTACAAAAGTTTCTTAGATCTATCAATACGTTTTGGCGAGAGATTTCCGCTTGAGGTCCTGGGTCTGCACAGCTGGTATGCCCATTATGAGGGGTTCCGCTTGTTGGATTTTTTTTTTTTTATTCATAATGGAAAATGCAACAGAAGGAGGTGAACACAAAAAGAAAAAAAAATTCCAGGTGGATGGGATTAGAGACCATAAAACAAAAAGGAGGGCGCACAGGCCTAGTGCATTATCCTCAATAATTATCTTTAATATATAAAAAGCGGTAAGTATTATACTCACAAACTGACAGATACATCAGAGCTTGTCATAAAAACAGCAACTTCAAGTCCACAATACATCATCTCATGTCACAGGACAATATTGGAAGTCCAACAGGCTAATGCGTTTTGAGGACTTGCTTCCTCAGAGCCAACTGAGTTGAGTATAATACTAACCAATTTTTACATATTAAAAGATAATTGTTGAGGATACTGCTCTAGGTCAGTGCGCCCTCCGTTTTGTTTTACAGTTTGTGTTCCCAGACTTCCCTAATCTTATGAGGGCAGAAAGGCAAGACATATCCAGGAAAGCCAAGATGGGAATAAAGACAACTGTCATTTCATAAAAAACTATCAATAAATGTTGCATTACATGCTGTTCATACTCAGCCACTATGAGATTCATTCCCTATATACTGCAAAAAACCTGGTTGAGCCTGCTGCTCTGCATCTATGGCTTCTGTTCATGTCCCCAATGCAGCTGGGGATTTTGCAGCTGTGGTGGCAACTCTGCACATGCTCAGTTTTCAGTGAGTTTCTATGCTGATCATTTCTTCCATATCGCATCTGAGCAGCCCATGTGACTATAGAGTCACACATGTGGGCCTATACACAGTGGTAAATGAATGCCCACTAACCATCTAAACACAATAGGATATATGTAGAATGTTGGAGGCGCACCTCCCTCACCATGTAATTTCCAAAAAAATAATAAAGATTTGATTTCAAATATATATATATATAATCATGAGGTCAAAAGGAACTGCCTGAAGAGCTCAGAGACAGAATTGTGGCAAGGCACAGATCTGGCCAAGGTTACAAAAAAATTTCTGCTGCACTTAAGGTTCCTAAGAGCACAATGGCCTCCATAATCCTTAAATGGAAGACTTTTGGGACAACCAGAACCCTTCCTAGAGCTGGCCGTCCGGCCAAACTGAGCTATCGGGGGAGAAGAGCCTTGGTGAGCGAGGTAAAGAAGAAGCCAAAGATCACTGTGGCTGAGCTTCAGAGATGCAGTTGGGAAATGGGAGAAAGTTGTAGAAAGTCAACCATCACTGCAGCCCTCCACCAGTCGGGGCTTTATGGCAGCGTGGCCCAACGGAAGCCTATCCTCAGTGCAAGACACATGAAAGCCCGCATGGAGTTTGCTAAAAAAACACCTGAAGGACTCCAAGATGGTGAGAAATAAGATTCTCTGGTCTGATGAAACCAAGATAGAACTTTTTGGCCTTAATTCTAAGCGGTATGTGTGGAGAAAACCAGGCACTGCTCATCACCTGTCCAATACAGTCCCAACAGTGAAGCATGGTGGTGGCAGCATCATGCTGTGGGGGTGTTTTTCAGCTGCAGTGACAGGAGGGCTGGTTGCAGTCGAGGGAAAGATGAATGCGGCCAAGTACAGGGATATCCTGGACTAAAACCTTCTCCAGAGTGCTCAGGACCTCAGACTGGGCCAAAGGTTTACCTTCCAACAAGACAATCACCCTAAGCACACAGCTAAAATAACGAAGGAGTGGCTTCACAACAATTCCATGACTGTTCTTGAATGGCCCAGCCAGAGCCCCGACTTTAACCCAATTGAGCATCTCTGGAGAGACCTAAAAATGGCTGTCCACCAACGTTTACCATCCAACCTGACAGAACTGGAGAGGATCTGCAAGGAGGAATGGCAGAGGATCCCCAAATCCAGCTGTGAAAAACTTGTTGCATCTTTCCCAAAAAGACTCATGGCTGTATTAGATCAAAAGGGTGCTTCTACTAAATACTGAGCAAAGGGTCTGAATACTTAGGACCATGTGATATTTCAGTTTTTCTTTTTTAATAAATCTGCAAAAATGTCAACAATTCTGTGTTTTTCTGTCAATATGGGGTGCGGTGTGTACATTAATGAGGAAAAAAATGAACTTAAATGATTTTAGCAAATGTCTGCAATATAACAAAGAGTGAACAATTTAGGGGGGGGCTGAATACATATACACACATATATATATATATATATATATATATATATATATATATATATATATATATATATATATATATATATACACACACACATACATATACACACACACACAGTAAAATAAATAAAACAGGACATCTATGGGTCTCTTGACAAGGTAATGCCTATGGCAAGCAGAAGAGACCTTAAGAAAAACACCCACAGATGAAAATCACATAGAACAGATTGTTGTTTCATGTATTCCACACCGTGGTAGAGCAGACTAGGATTTGTCAATCAGCAGGTATTGTAGGGGATCCGAGATGATGATTCATACCGCACCACAAGTTCTCTGAGTCATCTAAAGATGAGGCTTCTTTCTGGTGACAGCTGCGGAGGTGCTATTGCAGTCATAAATCAACCTAGAGCAGGGTTCTCCCACCTATATGCAGTAATGCAAATGCCTCCAAGCAAAACTCTCAGCTAGATGTTGTACCTGTCACAACATTAGATACTTTAATCACTGGGTATACAGTATCTCACAAAAGTGAGTACACCCCTCACATTTTTATAAATATTTTATTATATCTTTTCATGTGACAACACTGAAGAAATGACACTTTGCTACAATGTAAAGTAGTGAGTGTACAGCTTGTATAACAGTGTAAATTTGCTGTCCCCTCAAAATAACTTAACACACAGTCATTAATGTCTAAACCGCTGGCAACAAAAGTGAGTACACCCCTAAGTTAAAACGTTCAATGTGGGCCCAATTAGCCATTTCCCCTCCCCAGTGTCATGTGACTCGTTAGTGTTACAAGGTCTCATGTGTTAATGGGAAGCTGGTGTGAAATGTGACGTTATCGCTCTCACTTTCTCATATTGGTCACTGGAAGTTCAACATGGCACCTCATGGCAAGGAACTCTGAGGATCTGAAAAAAAGCATGACCTAGGCGATAAAAAGATTGCCAAGACCCTGAAACTGAGCTTCTGCATGGTGTCCAAGACCATACAGCGCTTTAACAGGACAGGTTACATTCAGAACAGGGCTCGCCATGGTTTACCAAAGAAGTTGAGTGCATGTGTCCAGAGGTTGTCTTTGGGAAAAAGACGTATGAGTGCTGCCAGCATTGCTGCAGAGGTTGAAGGGGTGGGGGTTCAGCCTGTCAGTGCTCAGACCATACGCCGCACACTGAATCAAATTGGTCTGCATGGCTGTCGTCCCAGAAGGAAGCCTCTTCCAAAGATGATGCACAAGAAACTCCACAAACAGTTTGCTGAAGACAAGCAGACTAAGGACATGGATTACTGGAACCTGTGGTCTGATGAGACCAAGATAAACTTATTTGGTTCAGGTGGTGTCAAGCGTGTGTGGCGGCAAACAGGTGAGGAGTACAAAGTGTGTCTTGCCTACATTCAAGCATGGTGGTGGTAGTGTCATGATCTGGGGCTGCATGAGTGCTGCCGGGACTGGGGAGCTACAGTTCATTGAGGGAACCATGAATGTCAACATGTACTGTGACATACTGAAGCAGAGCATGATCCCCTCCCTTCGGAAACTGGGCCGCAGGGCAGGCTTCCAACAGAACAACCCCAAACACACCTCCAAGACAACCACTGCCTTGCTAAAGAAGCTGAGGGTAAAGGTGATGGACTGGCCCAGCATGTCTCCAGACCTAAACCCCATTGAGCATATGTGGGGCATTCTCAAATGGAAGGTGGAGGAGCGCAAGGTCTCTAACATCCACCAGCTCCGTGATGTCGTCATGGAGGAGTGGAAGAGGACTTCAGTGGCAACCTGTGAAGCTCTGGTGAACTCCATGCCCAAGAGGGTTAAGGCAGTGCTGGAAAATAATGGTGGCCACACAAAATAGACACTTTGGACATTTTCACTTAGGGGTGTACTCACTTTTGTTGCCAGCGGTTTAGACATTAATAGTTGTGTGTTGAGTTATTTTGAGGGGACAGCAAATTTACACTGTTATACAAGCTGTACACTCACTACTTAACTTACTACGTAACTACAAAGTGTAATTTCTTCAGTGTTGTCACATGATTATATATATATATTAGTTAGCTGTACTTTTTCAAGAGTTTGTACATTTTTGCTGTTCCTCTATGCCTTACCATATTTTTATTACCATATAAATAAGCTGGAAAAAGGGTGCAGTAAAGTTGAGATGCCCAGCATTTAGGAACCCCAACCATTAAAGTGGTTGTAAACCCTTTCATATACCCAGTGAAGTGACTGGCCTCAGGTGATGCACAGAGATGAAACAAATCCTTCTACATAAGTTGTATCTGTTATCTGTAGGCACTCTCTTCTCTAAGTTTGTTTAAAGTGATGTTAAACTTGCACTGTTTAGTTTACATTGCCAGTGTCCTGACAAAATACGCAACTCGGCAGAATATAGAACCACGTCGCTTCTGGTTTCTTAAAACCCACAGTAATTGCAGATTTTGAGGAATTCGTGTTTGGACACAACAACGGCAAACAAATGCAGTCGGGTAAAGGAACATTTGGGTGTTTTCACAGCACATCGGCCAACGGGGGGGGGGGGGGGGGGAGTTGTCGCCGCCTCTGAGGCGGCCATTTTGTTGGTTAGTGTTGGAGCAGAGTAACAATTTCCCCTAATACCGTGCACCGGACTGCATTCGGTTGCAGATCTTAAGTCAAAACACGTATTCCTCATGTGAAATTTCTTCATGGAAATCTGCAATGAATCATGTTATAAATAAACCGTAACCGACGTGGTTCGATATTTAATTTTTTTTTTTTTTTTTTACAAAAATGTGAGGGGCGTATTCACTTTTGGTTAGATACTGTAAATGTAATCACAGCTTCAATATCATTATCAGAAACCAGTTTCCTATGGTTTCCCAGAGAAGGACACAACTTTCCTGTTTTTAAAACCCTATCATCATGTATAACTCACTGCATCCAGGGACTGAGACACTGTAATATTACAATTTTGTTCTTGGGTTTAGATATCCTTTAAAGTGAAATGTTAATTTTCAGAGCTTACAAAGCCTTCTCAATCAACAGCTGTTGAGATAAAATGTATGCCATGCAGAAAGTCTGTTTTCAGTTAGTCAGATATGACTGTCAGACACTAGGTACAGTAAGGCCCACCATACACAAAGCAAATTTCTCAATACCCCCCATCAACAGAGACAGTTTGGGGGGGTTGGGGGAGACTATGATTACTGCTAGTGGCTTTAGCAGCCGATAGTGATAATCGTAGGTAAAACCCGAGTATGCGGTTTGTAACAAAGTTGATCAATCAGCCTGCCCATACATGGTTTGAATCTCGGGCGGTTCAGATTCAAACTGTGTATGGCCTGCTTAAGGCTGGATATACTTAACTGATCCTCAGCTCCCCCCCCCGCAGCTTTTACATTCTCCCCCACACGCTTTAGCGGTCTGGAGACCTGACATCATCAAGCCCTGAGGAGCACGGTCCATAGCCCTGTTCTGGATGTGGGGATGCCAAGGGACATTCCAGCTCTGGATCATGGGGGAGCGCTGCCTGCCGCATCTAGGACCAGGTAAGAAAAAAAAAAAAAAAGGAGAAGAGCCATTACCCTTTGCCATTAGCTCTACTGAAAGGGATTTTTTTATCTGACTGGTGTTGGTCTTCAAGAAAAAAAAAAAAAAAACACCACCACATGCACGCCATTAGGGTTGGTTAGGCTATAAGATGCTTAGAGCTGGCGCGAACATTTCATCTTGTTCCTGAAGAATTTTCTCAGCTTGTACCAACTCCTGCTCCTTGCCGGAGAATGGCTCAAGAATGTGACAAGTACTCAGTTAATACAATAGTCAGTGCTCACCTTGGCTCTGGTTCTTTAAATGTTTCTGATTAGGTCAAAGAAAATCTTCTCTGGAAACTTACCGGGGCTTACAACATTCTATGAATAAAATTACTCTTATTTGGTCCTTTTATTTGGAAAGTTGTGGTGTGTATCCTTGCAGAAAGCTTGTGAGCTCTCTGCTGTATTCTTATTAGTTACTGCATGTCTAGTTCTCTCTGTGGACTACAGAACCCTATCCCTCTATGATAAAAAGGGAGGAAAGGGGGAGGTTTCTGTTGTCCTGTTTATTTGTTGTCCCGATCCAGTAGGCTATGTGAGCATTGTCACCTTGGGACGGGATGTGTGTTACTGGCAGAACCACCAGATGAAAATATAGGGAAAACCAAATCTTGAGAAAAGAAAAATTAATGCGGCCAAATCTAAGGACTGAAAATGCAAGTTTAGATACACTTTACAGTAGAAGTACATTCTTGGTTGATTTTTACCTATAAGTAAGCCACAGTGGCTCTGCACCCCCCCTCTTACTAGGGTGGCCACAATTACAAACCGTTTGAAGAGAGCTACAAATCCTTTAGCAGGTAAAGCCTTCAGTTTTAGACCCCTTTCACACTGAGGTACTTTACAGGCGCTATAGTGCTAAAAATAGCGCCTGTAAAGCGCTTCTCCTGTCACTCCAAGGTGAAAGCCCAAGGGCTTTCACACTGGGGCGCTGCGCTGGCAGGATGTCAAGAAATGTCCTGCTAGCAGCTTCTTTGCGGCACTTTAGGTGCGGTGTATACACCGCTCCTGAAGCGCCCCTGCCCATTTAAATCAATTTGAATCCTTTTCCAGCCACTAGCGGGGGTTAAAAGTGTGTGCCCTTAGGGTCAGCAACTGCACCATTCCACCACTGACCACTAGGGAATGCTAAGATGAAGTCATGGCTTTTAACGTCTTGCACATGTATAGAATTGTTTCAAGCCTTGGGTCATGTTCATTTAAGTGAATTTATGCATTGCTCATGCAGGGAAATACAACAGGTCAACTTAAAGTGGGTGTAAACCTTATTCATGAAATTTGATCTAGGAACATATCTGTAGTGTCTACTTAACTCTCCCCAAAGCCCCAAGTCCTGTGTCTTTCTGCTGCTGCATTCCTTGGTTATCAGCATAACTTCTGACAAGTTCTCCAACATGGGAGATGAAAGCAGCAGAAAGTTTGTGTCGGGGACGTAACAGATAGATCAGCAGAGAGCTGGTCTAGTCACAACACAGCTCTGCAAGCATCTTTGTTCCTCTGCCTATGTGTAGGGGGAGGGGGTGGTGGTGTGCCTTTCCTCCAATCAGCTCACACCCACACACACTAAGCCCAGACTCCCCTCCCACTACTGAAACAGGAAGAACAAATTCTAACATAATGTTCACTTTCTAAACAGTATATAAAAGCTGAAGACAGCAGAAAGACAGCATAAAACTTATGTAGGGAGATTTGTTTCATCTCTGTGTATCATCTGAGGCTATTCACCTCACTGGGTATAGGAGAGGGCTTATATCCACTTTAAGTGCCACTCTCTCCTCATTTTGTTGCCTTATTTGGCTGCAGGGAGTGAAGAAAGGAAGCCTTGTGTAAGCATCTAGTAGCCACTCAGAGCTTACAAGTGCTAAGGAGTCTACCCTATGTGCACCGTTGGGTACACGAGCCGCAAAAACACCAAGCACTAATGAGGTTACATGGGAGGAAGAGAAGCTAATCATATGCTCTTCATACCCAGAAGTACTAGGTATTTCTCTTTCCTTTTCACAGCAGGGGAGTATGAAGAAAGACAAGTATGTGCCAAGTCTAGGAAAACCATGAGTTCACTTTAAAGGGTTTGTTAACCCATATAAAACTCAAACACTGCCAGACCCTCCATTAGAGCCTGGCAGAGCACACTACATTAGTATAAAAACTAGCGCTGTAAGTACCTATTTAGAACTGTCTTCAGGCCGGTCACATGACTCACGGCCGCTGTACAGCTACGATGGATATTGCAGGAGGGGCCATGATCTCCCTCTGACATCAGCTGGGGGGACATGGCCGCTCAGCCTCTCCTGCAGTAGCCCTGGAAACCGGCCAAGAGTCATGTGACCGGCCTAAAGACAGCACAAAAACGGTATTTACAACGCTCGTTTTTACAAAAGACTATTGCAGTGTGCTCTGCCAGGATATAAAAAAGAGTTGCTGGAAGTGAGCATGTAACATTTTTAACTTTACTAGAAGTGGCGTGGGGCGGGGACGGAGACACACAGAAACGAGCTGGCATGCAAGAAGGAGGGGGTGAGGGGGGAGAGGACAGAGCAGAGGGGACAGTAGCGTATGACGGAGGGACGCACTTTGACAACGGTGGTCAGGGCTGAGTAGCCCTGATTTTCGTTGTCAGAGGGGGGGATACAGGAATTGGCAGGTTCAGGGAGGTTTTTTTATATGAAAAGAGGGTGGTGATTGGGACTTTATATGAAGCACAGCTAAGAAGGCTAGTATTCAACCACATGTTTATTGGATTCCAAAACACATTTACAGAATTGGATAAAATTGTAGCATTGTAGGCAATGGTAACTCTTAACAGATTAGTGTATACAGGGACATTATTCACAATATACTGGTAATAAAATACATGAATATATAATAAATTGTTCAAATTCATATTGAACACAAGTAGTCTTAAAAATGATAATAAATTTGACGATAAGTATCATAATGTTGAATCTCAAAATCACATGATTGCAATGATGTAGCATAAGGCTGAGGCTCTACGCATTTCGTGGAGATGTGCACTCGTCAGGTGCAAATATGAAATGGATAATTGTATAATAAAACAAAAAATGCAAGGTGAACTGGTGGTTGGCATAAGGGAGAAAATGCAGCCACAGCTCCCGGGAGATGTTTGTTCCCATGGTCCCCTCAGCCATCTGTATCACTTCTTGTATTCTTAACTCACATGTAGGTAAGAGTGTTTGGGAATTACCCTATCCCTCCTCTTTGCAAATTTTCCCCCTTATGTTAACCACCAGTTCACCTTGCATTTTTTGTTTTATTATAGAATTATTCATTTCATATTTGCTCCTGACAAGTGGACATCTCCACGAAATGTGCAGAGCCTCAGCCTTATGCTGCATCATTGCAATCATGTGATTTTGAAATTCAACATACTTGCCATCAAATTTATTATCATTAAGACAAATTGCACACCTTCTTAGCTGTGCTTCATAAAAAGCCCCAACCATCCCCCTCTTAATATATACATTAGGGATGGAGGCACATGAACCTACCCACTCATTGCCTCATATAAAGTCCCAATTTTCCTCTCCCCCCTCTTTTTGCAAGTTTTTTTTATAGTTTAGAGGGGGGCAAATTACACAGCACAACCACTGTGCTGTTTAATCTGCTTTAACCACTTGCTTACTGGGCACTTAAACCCACTTCCTGCCCAGACCAATTTTCAGCTTTCAGCGCTCTCACTCTTTGAATGACAATTGCTCGGTCATGTAACACTGTACCCAAATGACATTTTTTATCATTTTTTCCCCACAAATAGAGCTTTCTTTTGGTGGCATTTCAGCACCTCTGTTTTTTTTTTTCAAAAAATAAAGACACTGATGGGCACCGATAAGGCGGCACTGATAAGGCAGCACTGATGAGGCACTAAGAGGTGGCACTGGTGGGCACAGAGGTGGCATGGTTGGGTGGCACTAAGGTGGAACGGTTGGATGGCACTGAAGGGCATTACCGATAAACAGCACTGCTAGATGGCACTGATTGGCACCACTGGGGGGCATTGATAGGTGGCACCGATATTCACTGGTGGGCAAAGATTGATGGCACTGGCAGGCAGTACTGGTTGGCACATATGAGGTGGCTGTGCCTCTTCCTCTACGGGAAGAATGTCCCTTCAACAGAAGCCGGTGCAAAAACGATTACCGAGCTTGTGTTTACATCACGTGATCAGCTGTCATTGGCTGACAGCTGATCACGTGGTAAGGGGCCAGGATCAGCCCCTTACTCTGACACGGTGATCACAGAGCTCGCCACATGCGGGGAGCGTACAAAGGGGAGGGCGTCTATTGACGGCATCCTGGTATTGTAGGTCCACGCTGTAGCCGTCATTCGGCTATAGCGCGGACGGGAAGAGGTTAAGGGACTAGGAAATCTTTTTTTTTTTTTTGGGTTAACAAACACTTTAAGTATATCCCAGGCTATAGCTGTCCGGTCTGTAACATTCCTAGGACTATATTTTAGCAATTAATGAGCATAATGAGGTTTTATAGCACATTATAAACCATGGACGAAAGCTTCATTTAATGACATTTTATCTTCAATAGCTGCCTTGCTGAGTTATGTCTTAATATGGTTTCCAGGCTCTCACAGAAACGCTATTATTTCAAGGTCATGATAGTGGGAGAATGAACCTCAGGATCCATGACATTACAAGAGCAGCAAGGAAACATCAAAAAGCCTTAGAAATCCTGATCAGCAACTATAGATTTTTAATGCAATGCTGTAGCCAAGCCAATTACAGCTAAATTACGGTACAAGTAACTGAACTACAGCCAGATATAAGGAGCTCAAATTAAAACAGTTACATATTTACATATACATATTAATTAATGATTAAAAAAAAAAATTAAAATGCAAATAGTAATTTGACTTGATAACAGCATCTTACAATCTGCTGTAAAGCAGCACTCAAACTAGGAGAGTACAGGAGAAGAGAGTAGATTGAGCAGATAGCCAACCACATCAGCCTCTGACTGCTCCTGTGCTGTCCAATTAGGCTGGGGCAAAACCTAAAACCCCTGTAACACCCTTGTAGCACCCTTGTCTCAAAACAGGGCTACAGGCAAAATTTAGTTGTGCCGAGTGGTAGCCAACCTGGCCAACTTGTAGTTTAGTGGTAAAATGACTTTCTTCCTGTTTTAGCTGTGGCTTTCCCCTTTTTTGTCAGTAGGTGGTGCTGTTGCCTTTGACATTAATATGATGAGCTGCAGTGAATTCAGGTTATGAATAAACATACCTTTCTCAGCCAATCAGACTGACTGCTATGAATGTTGGGAGAAGGTATTTATTTGGAGAGAGTTAGGTGATCTAGGTCTTCCCCGCCCAGATTGCGGTCTGGGTGGGTGTGTGGAACAGCTCCTGGCTGCTAGGCCTGAAGACTGAGGCCTATCCAGGAGTTCTACTGGCTGCTAGGTCTGTTTGATGCCTATCCAGGTGTCCAAGATTCTGCAGCCTGCCAACCACCTGGAAGAATGAAGAAAAGGATGGAAACCTGAGATGAAGTACTAGAGGTGACTCTTACATGGACCAGGGACCCATACATGGTGAGCCTAGAAAAGCATCAAGACGGAATCCTCCATAAAGTTACTGCACCTTCCCTGAGTTAAGTTCAGTTACTATAGGAGACAGCCTATTCTACAAAGTATATATGTACTGGTTCAGCTTAAAGGCACTTTTTTCTGTACTGCTGTCTACCTTCTCACCTTTTTTGTCTAGGAGTCTGCCTGTCTGCTGATTGTTACCATTTTTGACTAAGGGTGTCCTGTGCCCCATCCCCTCTCTGCACAAGCATAAAAGTGACTGGCCCCCAATTTCTATCTTGTACATCATCCACTATGCCTAGCAACCTGTACCCTGAGGAAGTAGGTCAACCCTCCCTGCCTCTGGGGGTCACTACCAAGCCCCTGGAAATTTGGGGTAGGTGCTACACCCCTTTTGTACAAATGTAATAATGCACCCACATTAAAAAAATATGTTAATTCATTACATTCTTCCACTGGAGTCTTCAGAGCATTGTACCAGTCAGGGCCGGTACAAGGCAGGGGCGGAAGGGGCGGCCCAATTTCCTGGAGGAAGTGGGGGCGCAGGTGAAGTGTCCGTAGTGCGCTGCTAAAACCTTGCTGGTCATCAAGCACATTGTAACAGATTACCGCCAGCCACGATACAATACGCTAGAGCCAGAGCTGCTTGCAACGATGTGCTGAGTGCGCTCCTGCACCCGGCACGAGCCTGGAAACTCCCCTTCACTTCCCTGTTAGGCGGAGCAGCGGAGTAATCTCCGCCCAACAGGCGGTCCTTAGGCGCGGCAAGACGTGACGTCACCTAGCCGGCCAGGAGGCTGGATAAAGAGGACCATAAGAGCTGCTGGCGCACTGAGCGCGACCTAGAGGAGGAACCAACCGCGAACAAGCAGGCATATGCAGCTTAATTAGTTAACTCTGAGGAGGGGGCTAATTAATTCTGAATGGTATTTGTAATATGCAGCAAGAAGGGGGTTAATGTACTTTCACTGGTCACTGATGCATTAGTTACCAGTGGCAGTTAATTAACCCCATTGTGCTGCATTATCAGTGTTAATTAAACCCTGTATGCTGCTGCCTGAAGGGGGGTTCATAAACACTGACTCTGGTACCACTAATGCAGCACAATGGGGTTAATTAACTGCCACTGGTCACCGATGCATTAGTGACCAGTGAAAGTACATTAACCCCCTTCTTGCTGCATATTACAAATACCATTCAGAATTAACCACTTGCCAACCCGCTGCAGTACATATACTGCGACGGCGCGGCAGCTACAGGCACCGTGTCTTACCCATATATCGCTGCCTGTTTCGGGAACATGCCAGGGTGGGGGCGGGGATGGGCGCAGTTTGTCAACCTCGCCCTGGGCACCGGATGACCTTGTCCCGGGGAACTGTTACCAGTGATCACTGGTGCAATACAACGGTTCATGCAGACTATCCCCTAAGCCCCTGGTATGTGTGGAGGTACTTCAAAAAAAAAAAAATCCAGAGGCCAAGTGAAAAGTCAAAAAGAAAAATTAAAATGTAGCTGTGGCCGCTGCTGTCCAAAACGCATAGACAAATGAGGTTGTTAAAAAAAATAATAAAAAATGTTCACCAAGGCATACAGCAGTCAATTTATGGTCATGCAGAGACTTGGATTAAAAAACTGACAGTATCTGGAGGCTGGAGCCACATGGATAGCACAGGGGCTTAGGGAAACCTAGCACAAAGCCACTGGACAAAGAACACAGGAGCACCGCTGGTGGGGGGCCTGTCCAGGACCGTAAGGCCAGGGGTCTGATGAAAGGGGAACCAAACTGCAGGCACAGGAACTGTTGGTGCCAGTATATGGTGGCCGTTCACACTATGTACGAAGCTTAGAAGTGATGTCACAGCCTGGCGGAAGGCAAAGAGTATGGGCAAACGCTGCTGCTGTGGCCAATTAGGAACTGCCGATGCCAAGGGAGCAAAGAAAGTCACATCGCCGACTGGAAACACTACATGTTTCGGGGACACGCCCTTTCTTCAGGTTCTCCAGTGTATTAACATTTTACCTCCAGTTCTTCATAAGAAGGTGAGGGCATCAGTTTTAAATGGTTTCCCGAACTTCATCTTCTTTAAAATAGTGGACAGTTAAATGTTGCTTATAGAAGCAACTCCAGTTCTTCGTAAGAAGGTGAGCACATCAGTTTTAAATGGTTTTCTACTCTTCATCTTCTTTGAAATAGTGGACAGTTGAATGTTCCTTATAGAAGTCACTCCCGTTATTCATAAGAACATGAGACCATCAGTTTTAAAAAGGTTTCCCATGGTTTAAGTTCTTTGGAATAATGGACAGTTGAATGTTGCAACAGAATCAGAATTTTACCATGTGCATAACAAATTACTTTTATATACCACAAACCACATTTCTATAAGAACAAGCATAGTGTTTAATATTTTCAGATCCAGCAGTCAGCCATAGAAAACAGTCGCCTGGCTGCATAGGTGCATCAATCTTGCCAGTAATGACTTTTCAGCATTTCAAAATGAACTCTGCCCAATTAAACAGGTTTTAAAACATGTAATCTTTCCTACATCATTAGATAGGAAACTTCTTGGCAGGGGGGAAAATAAAAAAATGTTTCCATCTCTTCAATGGGCATCTCAGACATTAAATGCTGATTAAAGGAACGTATTTGTTGACTTAAAACTTTACTCCCATCCTATGAACTGTTGGGAGTTAAATGACCCAGCAGTATCCAACGAGACATTAATGATTTAGACTATAATGCAAGAATTTATATTTGTTGTCTTATTAAATATAGAAATAAACTAGTTGAATGACGTTAAGCGGATGTCAAGCTTCCAGTTCGGACAGGAACCTGGTATTTCTGCAATAAAAACCTTCAATTATGAAAACATATTGTGAGAGTACCATAAAAATGGTCTTGTAAAATCAGAACACAAGATCTACTTGTCCTGCTTTCTGTTTTAAAGCCTGTTGCTTAGAAAGAAGGGCTCTTTCACAAAAGCATGAAGCCGGTAATATATGTGTGACTAAGGTCGGGTTCACACCTATGTGAAATAGATGTGGGTTTCTCCGCATCCAATTTGCTTAGCAGGAGAATGCGACTGGCTCCCTATGGAGCCGGTTCACATATCTCTGTTAAGGCTGCGAAGCGCACTGCACAGAAACGTTGTGCGTCTTTAGCTCAGTTTCAGGGCCGAATTCAGGCATAGTTTCGCCTCCGAAATAGGGAACAGGGACGCACAGCGCTCCTGTGCGATCCGCAGCCGGTTTAAGTGTGAACTCGGCCTTGGTCACAACATTAGGAATAGATCTGCTCAGAAAAAACAGGAAATGACCAGGGAGGTAATATGCAGTCAGTCAGTCTCTACTAATGGAAGGCAGGGTGGGGACCACAATTCCAACCAGAAGAGTAGCAACACTGGATTGGTGACCAAAGTAAATCTGTGGAGGACAGCCCCTGAGACCAGGAGAGTTAGCAGTCAGAGCTTTTGTGTTATATAAATAGAAGCATATTTTATATTTAAACATTGTATATGAGAGAGGATCAGTGGCAGCTGGTGCTCAAAATTTTTGGGGAGGCGCAAACAAAAAACTGAAAAATACTGAATCCCCCCATCATATGCAGCCACTTGTGCCCTATCATATGCAGCCATTTGTGCCCCATCATATGCAGCCACTATTGCCCCATCAAATACAGCTACTTGTGCCCAGTATTTGCAGTCACTGTGCAAAAGCTGACTGCAGTCCATCCCCCAGACACTGGCCCTATAGGAGGCGATGGGCCCCTTACTTGACACTGGTGTGGCTGGTTTGGTTCTCGGTCTTAATATTGCTGTGATGTCCGGGCTCCTTGCGATCTTTCCTGGAGCCGGTCCTTGTAGCAGGCGGCGGCGGGTAGTGGCTCTGATAGGAAAGTACAGAGGGGATGGTGTCGGCGGCATCTGTCTTGATGAAGAGCCCGTGTAGGGTGATCACGGTGCCCTGGGAGATGGTGGTGGTCTAGTGTGGAGAGTTGGACTCGTCTGAGCCCCTGCAGTAGATGACCCCGCTCAGAGACGTGGATCTAAGTGCACCAGAGCAGCGGCGACGCTCCAGCGCGTCTCTTCCTCTTCCCAAGGCATCCAGGAGGGTGGCCTGGCGCTTTGGCCAATCAGGAAACAGGTCTGACGCCCTGCCTCCTGATTGGTGGGGAGGAAGGTTAGTGTGAAAAAAGCGAAAATTAATTCGCTATCGTCACACAATTGGGTGGGATCAGGGCGCACACTCTGTGCCCGGAGCCCACCCTATTTGAGCCACTGGCTCTAATGAGGTGCTTCAAAAAGCACCACCCCCTCCCACACCGCCATAGGAATTCATGCGTTCCGCGTCCTGAAAGGGGCCAGGCGCATGGATTGGGGGGCGGTGCCCGTGCACCCACAGTGCATGGGCCGCCACTGGTCAGAGGATAGATTTTAACCACTTCCTGTGCAGCTGATGCATATTTCCGCCCTGGATGGAAAACAGCAGCTATAGCCATGATCCTGGTATTTTTTTTTTTCTTTACAGCTGTCGATCAGATACCATGTACAGCCACCAGATCACTTTTACAGAGCTCAAAGGAGGGCTTCCCACCACCCACTGCTAACCTCTGTAAGAGGTTGGGACAGCTGAGCAGATGGACAAACATACGTTCACTGATCTTCTCTGTGATGAAAGAAGCCAGAAGCAATGAGGATTTTGCCACTTCCAGTATCAGTTTGTTTTCCTGGCCATTACAGCAAGGGCGGCAGCTAATCAAACAGATCTCCATTTGATCCGCTGCCTTGAAAGCAGAGAAGAGATCAGGGATCTGTCTCTGCCCAAAGCTATCACAAGGGGTGGTATCCACCAATTGTTATAGCAATAAAGTTGAATGGAAACATTTAAAAAAAAAAAAAAAAGGGAAGGGAGGAGCACATCCCCCCCGCGCAAATGCAAACATACACGTTCACGTAAACAATGATTTCACAATACATGCGAAGTATAACTGTGAAAGTCAGCATGAGAGCAATAATTCTAATGCCAGAGCTCAACTCTAAACTGATAACCTGTAAAGGCTTTTAAAGTGTCACCTAGTGATAATTTTAGGTCCCGTAGTTTTTATAATTTCACAGGCGTGCACAATTTTAAATATAAAACTACTCCCATAGGAGCCACAGAGAGAGAAAGAACAGGGGGGGAATCTGTCAATGTAAACAGACAGATCTCCAGGTCTGTCAGAGAGGAGAGAGATCTACGGTTTCTAGTGAATAGAAACAGCGATGTCCCTCTACTCCAAGTCACTACACTGCCAACCATTAGAAACACCTCCCTAGGACACAATTAACCCCTTCCCTGCCCGTGACATTTATACAGTAATCAATATATGCTTATTGTGATTTTGTTTACAATATGTAGAATACATATTGGCCTAAACTGATGAATAAATTTGTTTTAAAAAAAATTTTGGTGGATATTATAGCAAAAAGTAAAAAAAAAATTTCTTCAAAGTTGTCACTTTTTTTGTTGTTTATAGCGCAAATAAAAACCACAGAGGTGATCAAATACCACCAAAAGAAAGCTGTATTTGTGGGGAAAAAAATAAACACGTCAATTTTGTTTGGTTACGTAGCACAATTGTCAGTTAAAGTGACGCAGTGCAGTATCGCAAAAAACGGCCTGGTCAGTAAGGGGCAAATCCTTCCGGGGCTGAAGTGGTTAAAAAGAGAAATATGGGTTTGCTGTTTTTTCCCCAGTCATACTTACCTAGGTGGATGCAGCATTGGACTGATGTTGCATCTGTCCCCCATCGCCCCTTCACTGAGAATATCACCGATGGCTTGGTTCTCACAGATCCGAGTGGAGAGCTGCTGCCTGTCAGTCAGCTGCTCTGCTCCTCCACGCTCATTTGAGCTCTGAGCTGTGGAGTGGTGGGGAGTGACCGTCTCAACGGCTCGCTGAGGGGTTAAGACAGCCATCAGTCCAGGCACCTGGCGGATCCTGCACGCTCCAGGCACAGTTACCGAAGGCTAACGGAAATCTCCCAAACTCTACTTGCAATTGGGAGCTTTCTGATCATGTTACTGCTAATCACGATGGCCACATGTCAGAAACCCCATGAGAAACCTCTTGAAAGGCCGGGAGGTGCCGACGTTAAGGAGTTAAGAACGTCAGCCCCTCGGACACACTAGGTTGGGTGTACAAAGCATGCAATATCACACAAAAATCACTGAAAGTAATACTTAGAACCAAGGATAGTACTATACTCAAAGAAAAAAGGCACTGCACCTGTTGGTAAAGGCAAACTTAATATATTGTCATCCGATACGGTTGGTAAAGTAGTAAGCATAGATATGGCTTAACAATTGTAAAACGCAGTTTAGCTTACAGGGTTCCATCTTCACTGGTGTAGACTAGAAAATAGGCACAAACTGCAGCAGGAAGTAGAGATAGTCACACCAGAGGGGTTATCAGAAAACCACTGCATTGCTGAAATCTGAGAATGCTAGTTCCTTGGCCATCATGCAGAGGCTTTGGCTTCAGTGCTGTTTGAGGACACAGCCAGGCCATACTACTTTACTTCAAGTTTGTATTTACACCTGAGTAGAGCAGTTTTCAGATGTATTTTATTGGGCATTTCTGAGTGAGCATTTTACATGTGTATTCAAGCTTTAAACATTTAGTTCAGCCAATTGAAAGCACTGAGGGAGAACAGTTCCTACAAGCTCAAACATGCCCGAAATATGTTTGATCGTTTTCAGGCGTTCCTATTGAAGCCTAAAACACACTACCTTAAAAGTATCTCATGTAGCTTTTTGAACTTCAGGCTTTGAGTTCTATGGGTGCGAGTGCTCATACAAAGTAACACATCTGCGCTAAAGTGAAGGAGGCAATATAAACTAGTCCAAGACGGAAGGACTACATGGCTCCACTCCACACTGTAGTAACCAGGTATGCCCTCTTCAGATCATGGACATCTTTGACTTTGAATAATAAAAACAAGAGCAACAGTACACCAGCCTCATATTTTACCTTTGGTACCATGTATTGAATAAAATACTAAAATATACGAACAAATGTTGCATAGCAGTAAACTTGTGCAAAGGACAGAGCTCTCGGGAAGTGGGTATAGTCTTTGAAATGCGTTAGTTCCAGTTTCTGCTGTCTGATGTCATTCAGTTCCTTTTATTAAATAATTAGGTTCTGATGTATCTAAGGAGTGACACCTGTCTTTTTGTAAAAAAGATTTTTATACCCGTTTAGGGAGTATGTTTTATTCTTTTCATGAACAAATGGTACCAAACAGTAACGCATGCGGCTGGGGCACTATTCTTGTGTTTTTTTTAGTCTGAGCACTTGGTTTGTGGACATTCACCATTAAAATACATGGGACGTTGAACGTTTTAGAGCTTCAAGCTACAAAATGCTTAGGTGTGAATTGGGCCTAAAACTAATGTTATCAATTTATCAGACCTTCAGAAATATTTTCTCAAGGAAGTATGTGTTTATGGTGACATAGGGGTCTTGCCTTCTCCTTTAGAAACTAATATGATGTGCAAACATGGGCACCTCCAACAGTTGTTTCTATACTTCAAAGTAGGGTTTTCAGTGTACAGAGGCACTTGGACATGGCGTGTGGCTTTTTAATTCGAGTGGGGCCAACACAATAAATTTGTGTACAAACTAAAATGGGGTGATCTGTAGTAATGCAATACAAAATTCCACAAAGCAAAATGCACGCACTGTGCAGGGATAGTAACAAGCACCTAATCAGGTTACATTGGCAGACAGGGATGGAGTTTAGAACCTGAACATATACACAGAGTGCGTTACAGGTTGTCCTCATAAGATGTGTTAGCAGCTATGTGTCATTCCTAGACCTTGTCATATGTGGACTCTGTTAATAGAGGAAATTCTGGGAAATATCTAGATTAGGTGAAGGTACAAAAACACTTAGGTACAAGTTTTCACAGACAATGTTTCAGTTCCTCTAAAACAATAATGAGGTTACGTTATGTGGCCATTTTGAAGAGAAATGGTACCTAATGGAAGTTCTCAATCTACAGCTGTTACTTCGCTTACTGCAAAAAAGGAGAAAATGTCTGATCTTGCTACTGTAAAAAACGTAATGTACCAATTTCTCTCATTTAAATCCAATCATGCTCCATGTATTTAGAAATAATCTTTCAAATAAATGCTTTTGAGGACTATGCCATGCTGGTATTTTTCATTATTTCTTCCTGTTTGAGTTGTCACATCTGTTTTTGAATGGAATCGAAAATTTTCAAAGCAGCAGAAGCCTTTTTTTCCCCTCTTTTCAAATACCAGTGATAGAATAGTGCCCAGAAAAGAAAATGTTATTTTCGGCCTAGAATCACCAAGTGCCATGCCAACACAACCCCAGCCATCTATTCCTCTCACTGATGAAGAGTGCTGTTGGCAAACAGGAGCAGCGGTTGTATAGCATCCCAGATGAAATATGTTGTAGCAATGAAAATAAATACAAAATGAAGACAAATAAATACAATATACGCAAGAAAATGCTTGTGACACAATTCTATTTTATGGCTCAGTTAAAACATGCCACCATTTGACCATGAATAGAAGGAGAGGAAAAAAAAAAAAGGAAACCGGGCATAACAAAAATGGGACTGCCACTATCAATCTTTCTAAAAATGCAAGCTGCCTGGCTGTAATGCTACTGTAATCCCCAGGCTTTTATACTGCCCGGAGTCACTGAGAGTTTGGATATAATCTGAATTTCATTTTATTGTAGGCTTGTGCTAGGTCGGTACCCAAGGCTTTTAGCAGGGCTTGTGAGTCCTTCAAAAGTAAGTAAATTTAAACATGCTTAGAATTAAAAGGCTTGATTGACCACTTGGTCTTTTACTGCCATCGGGCTACTATGTTTGCAAACCACAGACAGCCAGGTGACTAGCATTCTCAGGAGACCAGCAAAGGTAACCCCTTTATATTCAGGACAGATTTTCTTTAGGTCACAGAAGATGCTGTAGCACATTCCAGACTTATGCACTGCTTAGCCTTGGTCGGCAATACTTTAGGTAAATTCTAGCTAATACTATAGAATCTGTGGTTGGTTAAGGGTAGATGAAATATACATCTCATCGATGACAAGTGCACTGAACAGTTAAAGGTCATCCTTACGTTGTTGGCAAATACATAGTGAACCCTCATCTTTAGGACCTGGCGTCTAGTGCAAGGTCATCTAAAACCTTTATTTTTGACTAGAGCGGGAAAGGGTTGAACTCTAAGATGTTAATTATTGTCTGAGATCTTGGGTTGGATCTTGGTGCTCCTCATGTCTTGGCCTTGTCACAAGAAGAAAAAAACAGGGGCATGTACAGTAATTAAAACACAATTATGCTAATTTAGAATGGAGATGCGCGTCAAGATGTTTTCAAGTGCCTCCTCTGCCTTTGTCCAAACAGTGTTTAAAAGCTTCCCTGAGAAATCCAAAACATTGTGATATTGCTATTTACGTTTTTTCTGACCTTTGATCTGAATAGATCAGTTAAAGGGTATTACCACCCAAACAATGAACTTCTATTTGTTCCCTCTTGAAAGGGATGTCATATCTGTTTAATATAGTCAAAAATACTTCTGGACCTTACCAGAAATCTTGTGCGCTAAAAACTTCCCATACACTTTGCTTATGCTGACTGATAGCACTAACATTGCTCTCTGCCATATCTGAGGACTACAACACCATGCCCCTCCATATTATGGAGCATGGGAAAGAAGCATGGTTCTGTATTCAGATTTTGTTTCTGTTGCCATTTTTACAGAAGAAAGCAACTACTACCATCTACTTGTTTTTGTTTTTCTCCCCCACTGGTTACAGTGGGGGAGAAAAACAAAAACAAAAAAAATACTGTGTTCATGAGGGTCACAGCCCTCAAATCACTGGAATAGAGCAGAATGCACACAGATTCTGCCGCTAAAGCAAGGTAAAAAAAAAAAAAAAAAAAAAAAAAAAAGACACCACAGCTGGTCTTCTCATTTGGGGAGATCACCACGTCTCCACTAAACCCCAATTCTGATGGTGCCAGTCTTTGTCAAGGAAGGGCTTCCTACGAATAGAGGGGCAGGGTTCTGTAGTCCTTTGTTTGTTTTTCTTCTACAGAAGAAAATATATGTGGCCACCACATTTAAGAACGGGTAAATTGCAACTATTACATGTTTGTTTTTGGGTTAATCTAAGCTAATCACCTTCCTTCTTCATTGGCCTTTTTCTGTGATTTTTTTTTCAATCTTATAAATTATTTTTAAGCACAGTGCAGCCCGATCCTCCTCTTCTCGGGTCTCTCTTCGGTGCTCCTGGCCCCTCCCTACTGTTGGGGCACCCAGGCCGAGCCACAGCTCCGTGTCCATTTAGACATGGAGCCAAGATTTGGCCCGGCACCCTCTCTCTCCTAATTGGCTAACTTTGATTGACAGCAGCGGGAGCCAATGGCGCCACTGCTGTGTGTCAGCCAATCAGGAGGGTCCCGGAAGGCCTGAGGCATTTGTGGACATCGCTGGATCCATATGGGGCTCAGGTAAGTATTATGGAGGCTGCTGCACACAGGTTTTTTATCTTAATGCATAGAATGCATCAAGATAAACCTTCTGCCTTTACAACCACTTTAATTTGCAGGGATTGCCCTCTCACACTTCTGGTTTTGGCTATAGGACAGAAAGTAAAGGTAAATCTCCCCAATGGGACACAGATGGCAAACAAAAAGCTGACAGGGGTTATAACCCTCCCTTATTCTATCCAAAAAAAAAAAAAAAGTTTTGGCTATAGTTCTACTTCAACCACTTCAATACTGGGCATTTTTACTCCCTTTCAGCCCAGGACAAAATTTTAGCTTTCAGCACGGTCGCACTTTGAATGACAATTGCACGGTCATGCAACACTATACCCAAATTACATTTTTATCATTTTGTTCACACTAGAGATTTCTTTTGGTGGTATTTAAATCATTTTATTTTTAGCTAAATAAAAACGAAAAAAGAAAAAAAAAGTTTTTCATTTGCTATAAAATTTTGCAAATAATCGTTCTTCACAAGTTTAGCCTAAAATGTATTCTGCTACATTTCTTTGGTGACAATAACCCAAATAAGTGTATATTATTTAGTCTGTAGGAAAGTTATAGAGTCCACAGACTATGGTGTATATCTGAAAATTGATTAGTCCTGATGTACTAATGGCCCAACTCAAAGAAGACAACAGTCCAAGGTATTTAGTAACAGGCATGGCGGGGTTTTTTAAGTTGTAATTTTTTGTCAGGGAGGTGATCAGGGAGACTGATTGGTGACAGTATAGGGAAATTACATTTTTCGTCTTCTTTTACAATTTTTTTTTAAAACACCCTATGACCAGAGCAATATAATGTTACCATAGTAGCACTGTACTACTCTGGGGAAGTGAGCAGGATTTTTTTTTTTTTTTTTTACACATTAGGTTTGCTTATAGCAGAGCAGTGAATTACAGTGCTATAAGCAAGTATTTTACTGAATGAAACAGATTCAATTTGTTGTGTTGGTCAAAGCTAATCACATAGTACAAATGGACTGTGATCGGCCCTGTCTGCATCATGTGATCAAATTGACCAATCATCGCTAGCAACACAATTGTAAACAATGGTTGGCATGAAAGGAAACCATCCATTGTGTACAACTGTCATGTGACCTGCTGTAAATTGGTCATCGGCTGGTGACAGATTGCGTGGCCCCGCCTTACTGACAGAACCTCATATGAAGTCCAGTCAGGATCTTAAAGTCACCGCCCAATCGTGCTATATGCCGGGCGGAGAGGTGTTAAACACTTCAATGCTTTATACCAGAACCTTAATTTAAAAAAAAAAAAAAAAAAAAAAAAAATAGATTAGATAGTAAAATTTATACCAACTTTTAGTAGAACTAAAAGGCAAAACTTTGTTTTACTTTTGGATAGAGTGGAGAGGGACTGGGACACACGTAATGGTTCTGGTTGCTGTCTCTGCCCCCTTTAGGAAGATTCACCCCACTCTATTTGTGCGGTTTACTGTTATTAAATGTACATTTCTAATTTTGGGTTGTTCTCAGAAAAGTAACAGGAGGGGAAATCTTCCAATGGAGAAACTAGTTCATCTGACCTGGGGGTCGACAAGAGATTCCCTTAATTTTCAGGGATTTCCTCTCACTTCATGTTTGGCTATGGACAGAAAGTGAAGGTAAATCTCCCCAATGAAACACATATGACAAAAACAAACCCTACAGGTGTTATAACCCTCCCTTACTCAATCCAAAAAGAAAAAGCCTATAGTTCTACTTTAACACACAAACACTAGTTGTTTTAAATCCAGTGCTGCTCAATGTAGCACATTTTTCAATTTTGTTACTTTTTTTTGTCTGGAGATTGCATAGAAAAGTAAAAAATAACTAACTTTCACAAGACAAGACCACCAAAAGCAAGCCTTGTATTTGCTCAAAAGAAAGCATTCAGGTATTATTTTGTTTCCTTGAGTAATGGCAAAGTTATTGCCAAATTAATAGGCCCAAAGCAGAAATGTATCTGGTGCATACGGGATAAACAGATACAAGGGTTAAAAGCTGTTAAGCAACATCAACAAAATGGCTAACTTTTTTTGTAGTGTCCCCTCTTTGTTGCTATTGCTAGCATCTGTAAAAGTTAGCACGTGTCTAACACGTTTGTTTGATAAATAGAATGCCTGCTCTTTTTTTTATAATGGTTAAAGTGTTTTATGTAGCAAAAAAAAAAAAAATTAACAAATTAAAAAACCAAATACTTTTTCAGTTGTAAGTTATGACATAGGGAATGCTTGGGCATACAGTTTGACAGATGGAGACCAGCCGAGTAACCAATAATTTTCCCCTGCCATTTCACAAAACAGGGCAAATAAAGGGTCAGAGAATGTTGACAGGTCCTCCGATGTCCTGAAGCTCTACTTCCATGTTCAGGAATGTACGCACGGATTTCCGAGTCCCCAGGATATAAACAACAGATGGCACCAAGCTCTCACGGCCCATCTTGGCACAGCACATGGCATTACTAACGCAATTGTGAATTCACAGCAAAGCACAGGCAGTGGGCACTCCGTAAGAGAAGTAAAACTTTAGAAGCATGCAAGTATCCAGGACTGCCGTGTCTAGTAACATGCAAGAAGAAAATTGTTTTTAAAATAAGTAAAAAAAACATTCTTAGGTTCAGTTTACCATGGCTTACACAAATCTGCTCATAGGAGGACTATCATCACAAAAAATATATGCTGTTAGTACATGGATTTTTTTTTTTGTAATTTCACATTTACATTTTTCCAAAGTTTAAATGTAGACCAAGCTGTCCAGCAAAAAGGGACAGTAACAAGGGGTTGCAGCAACAGTAAATGGGTAAACTGTGTGTAAAGTAAATTGTTAAAACCCTACTCCTGTTAAAATGGAGGAGGAATTCAGAAAAATGTCTGAGACAGGTTCTCTCTCAACTGGTACCCATAGCAGCCAATCAACTTCTATCTTTCTTTTATTTTCCCCACACAGCTTAGAAAATGAAAAATTAACAGCAGATTAGCTACGTTCCAGTTAAGATCAAGTATGGTTTAGACACTTTCTATTAATTCCCCCAATCCATTCTCTATATAACCACTTAACTTTTTTTGCCCCATTTTGAGCTTTTGGAGGGTGCAACATCCTGCTGATGTCATCACGTACCAGAATAGCGTATTTACATATTTAACCATATCAAATAAGTGTTTTAGAAGGTATTTTACACTATGTGGAGTGTTTGTCTGCTTATTCTTGCATTTTTTTTTGTTGGGCGTACGATCTACGGTGGTTTGTGAGCAGTGTACTTGGGAGGATTTGAGAATACATGGAGATGCCATTGATGTCCATGCTAACAGGTTGAGCGTTTTATGACCACTCTGAATAAGGGGGATCAAATAGATCTGGTAAGCCAGCAACCTGACATCACTCTGGGTGACAGTGGATTTTGCTGGCACTATTGACACAGCGATGTTGAGCAAGAAGTGTGACACCTTGCACATTTGAAAAAAATATTTTTTATTGGGATTTTTTTTTTTTTTTTTTTAAGTGTGATTTTCAATTTGATTTGGACATTTTCACAAGTTCACAAGTCTATCATGCAATATGATTGATTTTATTTTAAGTGCAAAACATCATATTAAAAGGTTTTTTAATCATATGTATACAAACTTTTTTTTTTGCCTTTCTAGGTTTTCTTGGTTTGTTTTTGTAGTCTACCCCAAAAAAAAAACAAAAAAAACAAAAAAAAACACCAACATTAAATTTATTGTTATATAGACAGGAGAGTAAAATTGTTTCTTTTCCCAAAAAGAGGTTTAGGAGCAATAAGATACCATGTGTTTATTAGGTTAAAGTATAACTAAAAGGCAAATTTAATTTTTACTTTTCGACAGAGGGGAGATGGATTAGAACGCCTGTCAGTTTTTTTTGCGGTCTGTGCCCCCATTAGGGAGGAGTATCACCCTCTCTATTTGTCCTGTTTACCATCATAATTAAAAGTGAAACTAGAAGAAGAAAATCCCACATTTTGGGTTGACCCCAGAAAAGAAAGAGGGAAAATCTTCAATGGAGATATTTCTCCAATGGGTCCCCATCGACATTCCCTTAATTTGCAGGATTTCCTCTCACATCCTGTTTGCCTATGGGACAGGAAGTGAAGGTAAATCTCCCCAATGGTACAAAGATAGCAAAAAATAAAACCTTACAGGGGTTAACACCCTCTATTACTCTATCCAAGATAAAATAAAATATAAGTTTTGCCTATAGTTCTACTTTAAGAAAAACCTGGCTGTGCTTTACAACGTTTAATATTGCTAGACTATATTGGTTTAACCATGCCTAATGACCCATGTCCACTTTAGATAAGCCACAAGTACTTTTTCACTATGCACAAACCCCATCTGTGGAGACTTAACTTGGCACCAATCAGGGGCGTAACTAGAAATAGCAGGGCCCCATAGCAAAATGTTGTATGGGGCCCCCCTGCAAACAGCCCCCCCCCCCCACAGCTGCCCTAGTGTCAATGCAGCGTGACCTGTGCCCAATACAGCGTGACCTGTGCCCAATACAGCGTGACCTGTGCCCCATACAGCGTGACCTGTGCCCCATACAGCCTGGTCTGCCTGTGCCCCATACAGCCCCACTTATGCAGAGGAAGAGGCAAGCCACCCGGATCAGCAGAGAGCGGGATTGCCCACTGTAATAGCTTTCATTTGAATTTCCTGTCTTCTCGGGGCTCATCGTCACATAGCCCCACCTCTTGGCCCGACGCCTTTGATGACATCACATGTCCCGCATTGGATCGGCGTTCTGTCTATCAAAGGCACCAGGCCAAAAGGTGGAGCTATGTGACGTGAGCCCCGGGAACACTGGAAGTTCTAATGAAAGCTCTTACATCGGGCAATTCAGCTCTCTGCTGATACAGACAGCTCGCCTCTTCCTTTAATCTCTCTTCCCCCGGCTGGGAGACTGTGCTGGCGGTGCTCTTATCCTCACTGGGCCCCACTTGGCTGCGGGCCCCATAGCATCCGCATGGGTCGCTATGGTGGTAGTTACGCCCCTGGCACCAATCCTCTGCCACACAGTTGGTGTCATCATAAGCACAAAGTTCTTCCTTGTATGGAGGAGAATGTGACCTCCCCAGGGGGCAGTGGTATGGTCTGAAAGCCCGAAAACCTTCTTCTGAGAAAAGAGGTGGGGGAAGAGGAAGGAAAGATGATCCTGAACTTTCAGTCCTGATGGAGGAAAGGAGTGGCATGGGTGCACAAGGAAAGCAAGTATCCATAGGTAGGGAGCTGTTGCCACAAGAAAATCTGTCACTTTGCCTTGAATTGGCAAATGACAAAGTGCCTCTTTAATGCTAAATACAGCCAATATTTCATACATTAGTGGGAAATTAAAAAAAAAAAAAAAAAAAAGTACCCATTTCCTGAAAATGGTAGATTCTTGGCGGTCATGTCCATAGAATGGTTTTATCACCGACCTGGACAAAGATTGCAGGATCACTGTTTTTTCTGATCAGCTTGCCTTTTCCACGTCAGCATCTCATAGTATTTAAGCACACAGACACAGACCAGGAGAGGTCAGTAATGGCAGGCTATGTACACTATATGGCCAACATTATGTGGACACCCTTCCAAATTACGGAGTTCAAGTGTTTCCAGTGAACGGTACTGTTAAAAGCATACGTCAAGGCAAAAATAAAAAATACTCTCTCAAATGTACACAAATTTCCCAAGGTTTTATCCATTTACAAACCCTTTAGAAAAATACCTGTTGTGGGCTGTTGTGAGTGTTGGCCCTCCCAGTATCTTTTGCTAAACTATGCCACAAACCCCACTCTCAGATCTGTACAACTAAAATTCAAATCATCCTACAGTTCAAGATAAGAACTAGGAGGATCCTTTGAGATAGTGCAGAAAGTGTGCAGAAGCACAGCCATTTAAAAGGAGGAGAAGTATGGGAATCCATTTTCCCCCCATTATACTTACCTAGGTGGATGCAGCATCGGTCCGATGCTTCATCTGTCTTACGACATCTCTGCACTGAGAACGGAGCTATCAAACATCGCCGATGGCTCTGTTCTCTCAGCTCCCCGAGCAGAGAGCTGCTGCCTGTCATTCAGCAGCTCTCCTGCTCAGATCTTTAACACTCACTGGGGCGCTGAGCTGTGGAGGGGTGGAGAGCAGCTGTCCTAGTGGCTCGCAAAGAAGCCGAGACAGCTATCAGTCCAGGCACCTGGTGGATCCAGACTCCGTGGTTGGGAGGACGCGGTGCCTGGACTGATATTGGCGATGTCAGCAGAGAGCAGACTTCAGCCCGCTCTCTGCTGAAAATGGGTCACAGGAGTGCAAAATTAATTGCACACCTGTGACACATAGAAGCCCAGCCAAACGAGCTCAGGCTGAACTTCTCCTTTAAGATAAGTTCAACGGTTTTTATTGCACTTAACAGATTAAAAAAAAAAAATCTTTTAAATGCTAAACATACAGGACCAAAAGAAAGCAAAAAAGAGAAGTTTGTTGTTAGGGATTACATACAGCTTTAATGCTACAGCATACAGAGTTATATTAGACAACGAAGCACTTCCAACCTTGTGGTAACAGTTTGGGGAAGGCCCCCTTCGTCCCAGCATGACTGGGCACGGTGCACAAAGCCAGCTCCATAAAGACATAGTATGACGAGTTTGGCATAGAGAAACTAGAATGGCCAGCACAAAGCTCTGAACTCAACTCTACTAAACACCTCTGAAATAAATTAGAATGCCAATGTCAGTTGCCATCCTTATAAATATTTTTTTGGCAGAATGGGAACACATTTCAATAGGCTCACTCCAAAAAACCATAGGTGTATTGGTGAGTTGTCCAAAAACATTTGGCCCTATAGTGTAGATTTGTTAGTGCAGGTTTCCAAAGTTTGACGTACTCCCCCTCTTGTTCTTATGAGGCACTAGTTCCTTCATATAATTCCTTTGTAATTGCTAGTCACACGGTGGATGACAACATTGTTTATTGTTCAAAAGCACAGAACACCCACTTATATATATGCTATAGAATAAAGTACTATTTAACTGAGCCTTGATCCCACAATGATTGCTCAGATACCGTATTAAAGACGCTTTACACAACTATTTTAAGTTAAAAGCAGATCATTACTACAAGTTCCACTGCTTTCCTCTGCATCTACTCCCTTAAAGGGAATCTAGAAAAAACTAAAAATATGGGAGCAGCCATTGCTGGTTTGTTTCTGAAGGCCCCAGGGTCCATCACAATCATGGCTTCACTACTCAAACTCACCAACCTGGATTAAATAAGCAGTATACAAGTTAAGACTTAAAGGATAAGTTCACTTTTACAAAAAATAAATTCCTCTCGTGCCTGGATATAATCCTTTGGGATGTGCCACTGTTGATGCCGTTGCATTATAGGTTCTTGCCTTTATTCACATGCTTGTTGGCCTTTTGTGCTGCCTTAACTGGCCCCCTTACTGTATGCCCTTATCTGTATTTTGTTTTGTACCCATTTTGTTTTGTTTTATACACCCCTTTTTTTTTTCTTGTATATCCTACTTCATGAGGACACGCTTTCGATTTTTATATTTTGTATGTTTCAAAACTTCAATTAAAAACTTAGATTGCACACAAAAAAAACAAACATTCTAAATACATTTTATTGCAGGTGGTGCAGAGGGGCGGTACATTTGTAACAACTGAATATGGGTGTAACATGTTACAAAAGGTGAACTTATCCTTTAACTCAGGGGTCCCCCCAACCACTGGGCTGTGGCTTCTCTGCAGCCGGGCCGTGGGTGCGGCGGGGGCGGGATGAGAGAGCCAGGCGGGCGGATGAGAGAAGCGAGTGGGCGAGCAGAGATGACATCTCTCTCCGCCTTCCCTGCATCACTGCTCTTTCACCCTCACAGCCGGGCCTCTTCAATGGTCAGAGGTGTGGCAGGGAGCAGAGATGACATATCTCACCGCCCGCCCAGCATTACCGCTCTTCCGCCCTCACAGCCGGGCCTCTTCAATGTCAGAGGTGTGGCAGGGAGAAGAGAGGACATCTCACCACCACTGCACAGAGGCCTGCCTCTGTGCTAGATGGACTAGTGCGGCCACCAATGCAGTGACAATCCATATATTGTGGCACTGGCAGGTGACGTGGCAAATGACAATCCGCATGTGGTGGCAGGCGACGTGGCACGTGACAAGCTGCATCTGGTGGAAGTCAACATGGCAAGTGACAAGCTGCATCTGGTGGCAGGCAACATGGCAAGTGACAAGCTGCATCTGGTGGCAGGCGACGGTGGCACATGACACGCTCAGGGCTCCCACCAATTCTGCATTATGGGGAGTTGAACAATTTAATTTCATTTTATAAAACAATGTAATAGAAATAAATGCGCGTCAATCACCCTGACACCATATCAACCATGGTGTCATGATGATTGAAGCGCTAACACCAGCCATTTCCCCATCAAATTTCCTGCGAAAAAACGCTAACCCGGAGTGCCAAAAAGGTTTGGGACCGCTGCTTTAACTGGCTTCAAGCTGTTCCAGGCCAGTGACTCACTAATGCACCCTTAGGCCTCACTCACACGGGTGGCTGCCCACAGATTTTTACTTTTGGGAGGAACAGCTGCATGCAGTGCGTACAAACAGCACTGGCATGCTCATCTGTATGAATGAATGACCGGAGCCATTGTCGTTTGCACACACTAATGCCTGCAGCGTTCCCCTGCCAGCAAAAAAGGCCATGGACAGTCATCCATGAGAATGAGGCCTAAAGGTTCCACTGTCAGAGAAGTTTCATGAAAACAGCCTCTGAATGCAGCATACCTGCCCTCATTTGGTTATCAGAATAAAGCATTGGGGCCTCTTTACACTTTGAATGTAGTTTTGTGAATTGCATTTTAGGTGCATTTAAAGTGTTACTAAACCCAGGACCCTGCATTCACTATATCTGGTCTCTCACAGTACACAGAACATGGAAATGCAATTATTTTAGTAAATATAAACTGCTAAATACCTTTTCTCATCAGCAGTATATAGCAGTCTTGTGACTTTTATCAGTGTCTAGCAGAGCACTGGTAAAAGCTTGTAGGAGGAGTTTTCATTCTCCTCTGTCTGTCCTATGAGGCTGCAGGACCTCTGGCCCTCTTTCTAGACAGTGCTGATTGGCCCTGTGCTGATCACATGCACTCTTTAGAGAAAAAAAAAAAATAGCATTACGCACCCAATTGAGCATGTGTAACCTGCCACCAAAGCTCTGTACTATCAGGAGATGGATTGTGGAAGAGAAGGGTCATAGAAGACAGGATCAAACAGCCTTTTTTTCACAACATGCAGGATAAAAGCAATTGTAAAGGCTCCTTTGTTATAAAAAAAAAAAAAAATCATGTTATACTTACCTCCTCTATGCAGTGGTTTTGCACAGAGCAGCCCAGATCCTCCTCTTCTCGGGTCCCTCTTCTGCTCTCCTGGCCCCTTCCCCTGATGAGTGCCCCCTCAGCCAGAAGCTTGCTACAGGGGGCACACAAGCAGAGTCAGAGCTCCGTGTATCCATTCAGACATGGAACCCTGACCCCGCCCCCTCTTTCCCGATTGGCTGACTGATTTTGATTGACAGCTGCAGGAGCCAATGGCGTCGCTGCTGTGTCTCAGCTAATCAGAAGAAGGAGTGTCTGGGATAGCCAAGACACTCGTGGACATCGCTGCAGAAAGAAGGGGCTCTGGTAAGTAATTAGGGGGTGCTGGGGAGGCTGCTGCCCACAGGTTTTTTTATCTTAATGCATAGAATGCATCATGATAAAAAAACCTTCTGCCTTTACAACTCCTTTAACTCCTTAGGTTCCACAGTAAGTATAACAAGCATGCTTTACTGCATATACAGATGGATTTAACCTTTGTGGGTTTAGTAACACTTTAAGTGCATCTAAATGAAAAACGTTTTTTGTTGGACTTGCGATTGGCCCTAAATTTATTCTGCAGCAGGACAACAAACCCAAACATACAGCCAATGTAATTAAAAACTAAACTTCAGCGTAAAGAACAAGTCCTGGAATTTTTGGTTTGGCCCCCCACATAGCCTAGACTTCAACATCATGGAGTCTGTCTGGGGTTACATGAAGAGACAGAAGGATCTGAGGCAGCCTACATCCACAGAAGATCTGTGGTTAGTTCTTCAAGATGTTTGGAACAACCTACCCGCTGCGTTCTTTCAAAAACTGTGTGCAAGCATACCTAGAAGAATTGATGTTTTAAAGAAATATATATCTTCAAAATTGCCACAAGGTATCCTGCCTACAATACGACAAACAGCACAGAGACAAGCCTCAAACTTCTGGCACAAAGTCATTTGGAGTGATGAGACCAAAAATTGAGCTTTTTGGCCACAACCATAAATGCTACATTTGGAGAGGAGTCAACAAGGCCTATGATGAAAGGTACATCATTCCTACTGTGAAACATGGAGGTGGATCGCTGATGTTTTGGGGACGTGTGAGCTACAAAAACACAGGAAGTTTTGTCAACATTTATGGCAACATGAATGCAGTATGTTATTAAAAAATACTGGAGGAACATTTGCATTCATCAGCCAGGAAGCTGCGTATGGGACGTACTTGGACATTCCGACATGATAATGATCCAAAACACAAGGCCAAGTTGACCTGTCATTGGCTACAGCAGAATAAAGTGAAGGTTCTGTAGTGGCCATCTCAGTCTCCTGACCTCAATATCATTGAGTCACTCTGGGGAGATCTCAAACGTGCAGTTAATGCAAGACAGCCCAAGAATTTACAGGAACTGGAGGCTTTTTGCCAAGAGGAATGGGCAGCTTTAGCACCTGAGAAGATAAAGAGCTTCATCCACAAATACCACAAAAGACTTCAAGTTGTCATTGATGTTAAAGGGGGCAATAAACGGTATTAAGAACTTGCACAACTGTAAATATTATATATATATATATATATATATATATATATATATATATATATATATATATATATATATATATATATATATATATATATATATATATATATATCGTATTTATCGGCGTATAACACGCACTTTTTTCCCCTAAAAACCAGGGGAAAATCGCAGGTGCGTGTTATACGCCGATCCCCTGCGATCCGACCTGTCACATTTTCAAAATCGCCGATCGCGATTTGAAAATGGCGCCGCCGGCGCCGAAATACACAGAGCCGGTCCTCGGCTCTTTCCGGCGGCTGTCGTTCATTTTCGGCTCCACTCGTAGTCCCGAGCGGATTTTTCCTGAACCTACTCGGCTAGGTTCGGATAGCTCCGCTCGGTAAGGCTGCACTGGGGAAAGCTGCACTGACAAGGCTGCACTGGGGAAGTCTGCACTGACAAGGCTGCACTGGGGAAGTCTGCACTGACAAGGCTGCACTGGGGAAGTCTGCACTGACAAGGCTGCACTGGGGAAGGCTGCACTGACATGGCTGCACTGGGGAAGGCTGCACTGGGGAAGGCTGCACTGACATGGCTGCACTGACAAGGCTGCACTGACAAGGCTGCACTGACAAGGCTGCACTGACAAGGCTGCACTGACAAGGCTGCACTGACAAGGCTGCAATGATGGGCGTTTAAATGTAAGTTTTTTTTCCCTTCAACTTCCCTCCTAAAAGTTTTTTTTCCCTTAAAATTCCCTCCTAAATTGGGGTGCGTGTTATACGCCGATAAATACGGTATATATATATATATATATATATATATATATATATATATATATATATATATATATATATATATATATATATATACACACACACACACACACACACACACACACACACACACATATATATATATATATATACATACACACATACATACATACATACACGCACACTCAAATAATGGGATGAGTTACTTCCCTTTTATCTCTGTGCTTTCCCGGAGCAGTGTCACAGTGGGCTCCCAATGATCCACCAATATTCAATAAAAAAAAATAAAAAAAAGACGATGGGACGCGATCTCCAATGCAAACTTTTTTTTTTACTGAAAAATCTTCAAGATGTATATAAATGTGGCAGCTACTGTAAGTTATGAGCATACCATGCTTTTCATCAGGCTTGTGTCCCATTGTCTTTTTCTAATTATTTATCCATCCGTTTACACAAGCAAATCACTGTTCTCTCACCGCGGGGAATGATTACGGGTGGCCGGCAGACAGCGAGTCCAGCCCACCCGCTGATTGGCTCGCCCGCTCGCTGTGTACGAGCTGACATACAAATGAGGGCGATTCGTGGGAACCAGCCACATTGCCGCAGTACAACTGTGGCAGTTGGTCCTTAAGTGCTCAAGTTAAATGGTCCTATATTAAAACACATCTAAAAAGGTTTGTCTGACAGTTTAAATTAAAACAGAGTTAGTACACAGAAAGTGAATTTAACTCAAGCCACATCTGAAACACAAAATACAAAAAAAAAGAACCAGATATGCCGAAACATGCCTAACATTGAAAGGCTCAAAATGGGAAACACCAACTTAATAAAATTATTAATTTTGCTTGTACAAAGTTCATAAAAAACTGGGAGGTATGAGAGCCTAAAATTGATCCACAAATAAATGTTACAAATTAAACTCTACTAAGGTACCGGTAGGCCAAAAATATAAAGATAAAGACATAACAGCACTTCTAGAACTGTATGCTTCCGGTTACCCAATCTGCCAGGTCAACATTTTGCCAATAACATGGCTTCTTCAGGACCCGATATGGCAAAGTAGAGCAACACTAAATATATCCTACAAAAAAAGAAAAAAAGAGTGCGTATACATTAGAGCTGCACGCTTAATCGTTAAAATAAATAAATAAATTTGCGATCTTGATTCAACCCCCCCCCCCCACCCAATCCTAATCAGCAGTTTCCATGATTCTATGTAAACTGTGCAGAGCCGAGCTGTCAGAAAAAAAAAAAAAGGAAGAAAAAACCTCCAAGACCATACCAGTCAGTTTTCTTCTCCCTGCTCCGCTGAGGTCTTCTTCCCCTCTCTGGTTCTTCTCCTCTCTATGCTGTCTTCTGCCTCTGCCAGGTCTTCTCTCTCCACTGTCCTCTCCCTCTGTTCTTCCTCCGATGTGGTCTCGATGCTCTCTCCCAGTGTAATGCTAGGGCCGCCGTGTGCGATTACTTATATAGGCATGGGGCGTGGCCACTCAGTGACATTATCTGGAGGCCCGCCCCCTTGACGTCACCGCCCCATCAAGCCCCGGGTGGTGACATCACAAAGGGCCCCCCCCAATCTTTTTTTCCAGTTTTTATTAAAATTCACAGTTTAATTTCTCATTGAATTATTAAATTAGATCACTGAACCTAAGATCAACTAAAGGTATACATGTCTGCTTTTAGAAAGTTATAATTGTTAGCTTTTTTTCCATGCTAAGTTCAATTTAGGAAAATCCTGACAGCCGTTTGGGGTTACTTGAGGACCTGCTCTCGTGCAGTTTATTTAGAACTACTGCAAAATTTATTTGCAGGCATTCAAGGACAAAATGACGTTTTTTCAAGAGCAGTTCAGGGATATTCTAAACATGTGAAAAACTGGGAGATCACTGGATTATGAATTCCAGGTGTAAAGTAGAAATGCTGAAGAAGAAAATAAACAAAAATCTGCATTTATTCTATGGTGGATTCATTGCATTTATATATTTTTGCCCATGTATATGCATGCATAGTAGCATCATTTAGAATCTGATGACTCATGATGTGATCAGCACCTGGTCCATCCGATTTGGAAAAAGGGTCTTCTTTAAAATGGTATCCAGACACCCCAAGAGATACGGATATTAAAAGTTAGGATCGATCACCTTGTCGCTATTTTTTCACAAAAAATAAATGCCAACATATACATGGTTTTACAATACAGCCAACCAACAGACACTCCTTGGGTTGAATCCCTCCTTTAAAATCATCATCCCTTATGCATTTACAGCCATTAAGTGTGTGCAGGGCTCAGCTGTGCCCAAGCATGTGGGGTAACACCTTGCTCGAAGGCATGCTTACCAATGCCCCGGGACCAAGGGGAGGCTGCAGTCATGTGAAGAATTTAAAACATTAAGGTAGTCCAACTCTGAGATAGAAAGCAAGAGAGTAATGGGACTTTAAATGATTTGCATGATTATATGCACCTCCATCCCTAAATCAGAAATATAAAGAAAGGGTTTTTTTTGGGATATTGAGTGAGGAACAAGACACGTGGTAGGTAAAATTAAACAGTTTCATTGGCATAAAAACAAAGCATACCTCATAACATGTGATACATTATTGAACTCTATATACAAAACAAGGACATACAAAAAAGCAGAATTTATATATGTATACATGCACACATCTGAAATCGCATAGTGTCCCATGAAAGCAGCTGGTATAAAAACAAAAAGGCAAATGCTTGTTTTGGTAATGAAATAAAAATGGGTTACAGGATACAGATGAATCACAGTTGAGGTCAAGCTATGGGTTGGGAACAGAGGACCTGTCACCTAACCAGGTACCATGCCAAATGACTGGTTGTAATAGCTTTTCTTCTATGTGATTACCCATTGTAACTACTGCCTCTTCCTTGCCTTGCACGTTAACCTTTGCAGCGGTGTTACACATACCCTGTAGTGCTTTAGTGGACCCAGGTTCTTTAGGAATATGTCAAGACCCAACATGCACCCCTTTAAAATAACTTCAGACCAGACTGAGGCTGCCCTAGGTTACCTGAACAGGTGAAGTAATATTGGGAATAGTCCATTCTTGGAGAGGCTTACAGAAAAGTCCATGTCCTTGGGATGTCCCAGGGAGTCGGCTTCCAATGCTGTACCAGAGGTCCCAGAGAACTCATCCACAAACACACAGAGAAGGCAGTAAAAGGTTAACCCCTTCACCCTACCTGGGCAGCCAAGCTAGCTAAACTGACAGTAGGCCACCTGCCTACATAAGGGCTTGTTTACATCAGCAGGTGTGCTGATCCTGGGGCATCATGCGGTTTTCTTTTTTGTTAGAACTTTTGAAATGTCACAAGTGAAATATCCAGTTAGGTTACTTGCAGTGGGAAGCGGTAGATTGTAACAGCACACTGTGCTGAAAAACAGTACTGCATGCAATACTTAAGTGCCTCACTGGCCTCATAGGGAATCAGGCTTGTTGACTTCTCTTGCAATGGGACAGTGCTGGGCAAGGCTTTCAGCCTCAACTCACCTACTGTGAACGGATAAAACACAAAATAAAAGACTTTAAAAATAAAAAATTAGGACCAGTGTATAGTCACTTTTCCTCAGCATGTCATAGCTAAATAAAAATGTAATATAGTTCAGTTTACCATTCCCAGTTAATCTGCATGCAGTATAGGTATGATATAGTCTCGGCACAGGTGCACGCCAGATGTGGTTCAGATGCGGTTAAGGTTTGGTGTAATGTGCTAGAGGATTGGAATAGGTACAGTCTATGTTTGGAATAAGTGCAGTATAGGTGCCATATGGATTGAGTACACTTGGGGTTGATTTACTAAAACTGGGGAGTGCAAGATCTGGCGCAGCCCGTGCATGGCAGTCAATCAGCTTTTAACTTCAGCTTGTTCAATTTAACTTTGACAATAAAACCTGAAAGCAGATTGGTTTCTATGCAGAGCTGCTCCAGATTTTGCACTCTTCATTTTAGTAAATCCAACCCTTGGTGTTCTGCTTTCGGTGGCTCAGTGCCTGATAACAGTATCAGCAATGGGTGAGTAGCCCTCTCACCAGTCCCTGAGATGCTGCACTGACCTTACACTGTAAAACGGGGGGGGTCCCCTCAGTCTCTCCCCGAAAGCCGGTAGAGAGCAGAGGGCTAGTGGGCGCTCCAGTCTCCCAGCTGCAACAGTGCAGGTGCTGTGCCCTTGTCCTTAACAACTGAATCATCAGCTGTCAGTGGGGTTCCCCACTGACAGCTGAATGTAAAAAAATAAAAATAAACAAAACAAAAAAACAAAAAAAAAAACCAAAAACAACCGGCATGGTCCATACCAGGCCCTTATAAGAGCATGCAGCCCGGCAGGTCAGAAAAGGGAGGGGATGAACGAACGCCCCCTACCATCCTGAACCATACCAGACTGCGTGCCCTCAAGATATGGGGGGGCGCATTGGCCTGGTATGGTTCAGGAGGGGAGGGGGCACTCACTTGTCCCCTCCCTTTTCTGACCTGCCGGGCTGCATACTCGGATAAGGACCTGGAATGGACCTGGGGGCAGGACACAAGGGGAGGGAACTCCAGGTGATGTCACTGGATGGCCACGCCCCATGGCTATATGCGACATGGCAAACAGTGGGAGCCGACACAACAAAAGCAGACAGTGAGGGAGGAAGACCATGTATTTTTAGTGGGCAGTGGCGGACGAAGAAGACAACATCACCAGAGCAAAGAGGGAGAAGAAACCACCGAAGGAAGAAGAAACCACTGAAGGAAGAAGACACGGTTTTTAACAATTGAGACGGTTTTTAACAATAAACTTTTTTTTTTTGGTAAATGTGTAGGGGTACAACATACACCATTACTCACATATTTCGGGGGGGGGGCAGGATCTGGGGGTCCCCTTGTTAAAAGGGGATTTCCAGATTCGGATATGTCCCTTGCCCGCAGACCCCCACAACCACTGCCCAGTGTTGTCGGGAAGAGGACCTTCTCCCCATCAACATGGGGACAAGGTGCTATGGGCTGTTGAGGGCATGCCACCTGGTATGGTTCAGGAGGGGGGGGGGGGTTGTGCTGGCTTGTCCCCTCCCTTTACTGATCTGCCGGGCTGCATGCTTGGATAAAGGGTCTAGTATGGATTTTGGGAAGACCCCATGTTTGTTTTTTTATTTTGGTGTGGGCGTGTCCTCTCCAAATTCATACCAGACGCAAAGGACCTAATATGGACATGAGGGGGACCTCACGCCATTTTTTTTTTTCTCAAAGTAGAACGCCCAGAATTCTCAGCGCTCTGCTTAGAAGTCTATTGCTTGGCTTTAGCTCTCCCCCTGCTGGCAGGAGGAGGATGATGCAGCGGATATTAATAGCACAGTAGAGGAAGAGAGGCAAATAAAGAGCAAAGTCTCCTTCTCTATGTTGTAGTCCAGCACCTGGCTACACTTGAATATGTGAAATTTTTGTTTTTGGGTTTTGATACGGTTAAAAGTAAAACTGTTACAAAATGAGATGTAGTACAAAATACACATCAAAAAGACCAGTAGATACAAAAGGTGCAGCTCCAACATGTCCTGACAGCGTCAAAGCTTGCCTGCATACTGCACATACCTATTGGCAAGTGAGATAGCCCATCATAGTGGTGGGCAAATGCAAATAGTGGGATTTAGCAGCAAGCTCTGACACTACCTGGAAGTGTCAGGACTTTGCTGGTCAAGACAGTCCATCATGCAGCCAGATCTGCAGGTGCTGTTTCCTGCCCTTTAAAAAACAATTGTTTTTGGGTTTTATTGCAGGGGTATAGGCTCTTACAAATATTATAGCATACAATCAAAATGGGATGCAGTTTACATGCATTAATGTGATCATAAACAGGTTTTTGTTGCAATGCTAAACCTTATGCATAGCTGCAGTTCCAATAAACAGAAGCACCCTGAAAGCATACTTCCAAATGTCTAGAGAGCGAGAGAGGAATCACATAATTCTGCCATCCAGAAAGAACAGGTGGTGCTGATCACTAGATTTGAAATTATTTGTACACTTTCATCATTTTATTTTTTTGCAGCATGAAGATACTGGTGTGCGACTACCAAAGGGAAGATAATTAAATATTATGGTCTCTAGCTATCAGAAATGTACCTAAAGTGGAACTAAAGCGCATTTTTTTGTTTTTTAATACTGACATAATTGTATGACAGAAGAGGCTAATGTATTCTTCCAGCAATTCTATGTGTACACAGAGTTGCCTATGAATATAAACTGTTTAGCATGATTTTGCATCAGGGCGAATGAACTCTAAGTGTGGAAGTTATGGCATTCTAGCCTGGCCAATCAAGGTGGCAGAAGACTGAACCTGGAAGAGGACCGAACAATGACAGACATGCAAGCGGTGGAGCATTAAAAGAGTTTACAGCCGTTGCATAACTGGAGAATGGCATTTTACAAGGCAAGTCGTCCATAATGTGCTAAGCATATTTGCACATTATGGTGAAAACCCCTAAGAAATGTTGGGGTCCTCAGGAGCATTGTTCCATTTGACAGGAGAAACTATAAAGTGCCTGATCATTTCCACTTTATGTTCAACTTCCCCAATACTTAGATCACCAACTGACCAGTTGTATGGTATCTTCGTTTATATGAAACCAACATTATAGTTTAATAAATTAAAATCACTTGTGATGTATAACTGCTATACACATGTTAAACAGGTCAACAGCACTAGAGATAATCAGTACCTACTCTCTGGCTGAACCGCTCAGGAATGTTTGAAATGTCAAAGTGAATCTGAAGGCAAAACTTTTTCATTTGGATAGAAGGGTCCAGAATTCAACTCCCTGCCTGGTTTTTATTGCTGTGTGCCCACTTGGCAGATTCATGCTCACCATTTGTCTTGATGACCGTGGTTACTTGGGTGAAAGTGGGGGGAAATTAAAAAAAATTTTTTTTTTTTAAATTAGAGTTACGCTTACCGGTAATGTCGTTTCCAGTAGTCTTTCAGGACAGCCACAATGAGAGACCTTGGCTCCTCCTCTTCCTCTAGAAACCCTGCGCCAGCCCCTATAAATTTTCACCTCCCCCTGCCAGCCTCAGTTTTTTCTACAGCACCACCGGTCAGCTGGAGAGACAAAAGAACACATTAATAACATAACATCACATATTATTATTGTGCCTGCATTTTAGGTCTTCCTCAAGACCTGCCATGAAAATTCGGGTGGGTAACCATGGCTGTCCTGAAAGACTACTGGAAAAGACGTTACCGGTAAGCATAACTCTAATTTTCCCTCCCCGTTTTTCAGGACAGCCACAATGAGAAGATAAGCGAGCACTTACCACTTCAGGGCGGGACGATGGCTTGCAGAACCATTCGCCTAAAGGTCTGCTCATTTGCCGATACCAGGTCCACTCTGTAATGTTTTACAAATGTGGTATAACTGGACCATACTGCAGCCTTGCAAATCTGTTCTGGCGTTGCTCCAGCTCTTTCCACCTGCAAAGCTGCCATAGCCCTAGTAGAGTGTGCTTTAATTCCTATGGGAGCCTCTTTACCTGCCAGTTTGTAGGCCTGGCTAATGGCTACCCTGAGCCATCTGGCGATGGTGCGTCTAGACCCTTTTTGCCCCCTCTTTGCTCCACCATACAAAATAAATAGAGAGTCTGATTTTCTAAAAGACTGTCAGCTCTAAATACTGTAAGATGGATCTCCTTACATCCAAAGTATGGAACCTAAATTCCCTATCACTTGAGGGATTAAGGCAAAAGGTGGGCAAAATTACCTCCTAGCTTCTATGATATCTAGAAGCCACCTTCGGTAAAAAAGCTGGATCAGTCTTAAAAACGACACAATCCGAAAAAATAACACAAAAAGGGGGTTCTAACTGAAAGAGCCTCGATTTCGCTGACCCTCCTAGCAGTGGTCACTGCCACTAAAAAAAAAAAAGTTTTGCAAGTTAAGTCCTTTAAAGCACAAACTTTTAAAGGCTCAAAGGGAGGCTCCGTTAGGGCCTGTAAGACCAGGGAAAGGTCCCACTTAGGAAAGGAAGGACCAAGCTCTGGCCTTTGTCTTGCTAAAGCCTTGAAAAATCTGACCACCCAGGGGTTGGTGGCCAGGGATTTCTCCAAAAACGTGCTAAGTGCTGAGACTTGGCTCTTTAGGGTACTGGTAGATAGTCCCTTATCCCCTCCGCATTGCAAAAATTCCAGGACTGCTATAGGGCTCTGCACCTTAAAGGAGTTCTCTAAACACCATTCACTAAAGCGCCACCAAACCTTTTGGTAGATTCGGCACGTCTCCTTCTTACTATTGAGGGTGGCTACTAGTTGGTCAGAAAAACCTCTGGTTTTTAGTTCTTCCTCTTCAGAAGCCAGGCCGCCAAGCCATGAACTTGGGGACAGAGCACTGGGCCCTGTGAGAGGAGATCCTTTCGAAATGGCAGAAGCCAGGGGGGTTCAACTGCCAACTTCTTGAGGATTGAAAACCAAGCCCTTTTGGGCCAGTGTGGAGCCACCAAGATTAGAGAGGTGTTTTCCAACTGAAACTTTCTTAATACAGCCGGAAGTAGAACCGGAGGTGGGAAGGCGTAGCAAAGTTTGAAGTGCCAGCTTTGAGTCAGAGCATCTACTCCTAGCGCGTTTTCCCATCTGTTTAGTGAGAAGAAGCATGGGGTCTTTGCATTGCTGCTTGAAGCAAAATAGGTCTATCTCTGGGAGGCCCCATCTCCTGACTATAAGGTTGAAGACTTCCCGATTGAGGACCCAGTTGCCTTCTCTCAGTTGTTTCCGGCTGAGAAGTCGACTACTACGTTCTCTTCCCCCTTTAGAAACACTGATGAAAGGGAAAGGATGTTGGCTTCTACCCAGCTCAGATTCTCTGTTGCTAGGCTCAACAGGGCTCCACTCCTCGTGCCACCCTGCTTGTTTATATAAGCAATGACCGAGGAGTTGTCCGAACGCACCTGAATATGTTGGCCCAGGAGTTCTTCTCTGAAGGCTTCGAGTGCCAATCCAACTGCTTTTAGTTCTTTCCAGTTGGAAGATCTCTTGAGTTCCTCTTTTCCCCACGTCCCTTGTGCCGGCCGAGAACCCAAGTGTGCTCCCCAGCCTCTGCCGCTTGCATCTGTGGTAATCACTTTGGATGCAGGAATGATCCACAGGCGCCCCTGTGACAGATTTATCTGCTTCCTCCACCTCCAGAGGGATCTTTTGACCCGCGGGGGAATTGAAAGCAGGGTGTCCAATGACTCCTGGCTGTGGTCCCATACTTTTAGAACCAAGGCCTGCAGGGGCCGGAAGTGTAGGCTGTCCACTGGACCGCTGGAATGGCAGATGTCAGACCTAGGGTTGACATTGCTGTCCTTACCGATACCTGCTGGTTGTTTAGGAGGGAAGCTACCGCTCTGTCCACCTTTAGTATTTTTTCCACTGGGAGAAAGACCCTCATTTGGGTTAAGTCCAGCAGATATCTCAGATAGAAGATTTTCTGAGTTGGAATTAAACTGAACTTTTCCAGATTTAGCAGCCATTCCAGTCCTATCAGGGTTTGTTTTGTTAGCTCCAGATCTCTGATTAGCTTTTCTGGAGAAACTGCGAAGATGAGCAGATCGTCCAAGTATGCGATAATTGATACTCCCCTGAGCTGCAGAAAAGCCATGGCTTCTGCCATGACTTTTGTAAATACTCGGGGTGACGAGTCACGGCTAGGCGCAGGAACTTTTGAAAAGTTTCCGCAATAGGCACGTGGAGGTAGGCGTCCTTGAGATTCAATGACACCATATAACTTTCCTTGGGTAGCAGCGCTCTGACTGTGAATATCGATTCCATCCGGAACATTTTGTAGGCAATTGATTTGTTTAGGGGTTTCAGGTTTAGAATTAATCTGTAACTTTCTGAGGGTTTTCTTACCACAAAAACGTGTGAATAGAAGCCCCTCCCTTCCTCCCCTTTTGGGACCCTGCAAACCACATTTGTTGCTGTATTTCCTTTAATGCTTCCAGGAGAGCTTCTGCCTTTGCTGGACATCTAGGGAGAAGCGTCACTAGGCTTCTATGTGGAGGGGGCTCTGTATATTCTAAACGGTACCCCCTCCTTACTATCCCCAGGATAAATTGGTTGGGGGAAATTGCTTCCCATTGTGGAAGGAAGGCCCCCAGTCTTCCTCCCACTGTGATCACTGAGTCATTGGCTTTTACGGGGCTGGTCAGGAGGGTGAAAAAAAAAAAAAAAAAAATCTCTCCTCCCCTGCCTTTACCCCTTTGGCCCCAAGTTTTTTTTCCTTTCAGGCTTGGGTGGTACTCTTTTCTGCGTACGAAACCCCTTCTTGGTTTGGGTTGGAGTCTTCCGTTTCATCAGGAAAGTTTTTTTCTTATCGGCTGTGCGGTCTAATATCGCTTCCAGACATGGACCGAATAGGAGGTCCCCCGTCAGTGGAATGCCACATAATTTAATCTTAGAGGCATTGTCGCCTGGCCATGTTTTGAGCCAGAGGGCCCTTCTGGCTGAGTTGGCTAGTACAGCGGTCCTAGCAGACATGCAAACTGACTCAGCAGAAGCATCCGCTATATATGCTACTCCTCGCAAAATAGTCGGAAAGGATGACAAAATGGTCTCTTTTGCCGTACCCGCTTCAATATGGGCTTGAATCTGAGTAAGCCAATGTTCGAGATTACGAGCCACCACTGTGACTGCCATCTCTGGTTTCAAATTGGCCAAAGTTGATTCCCAGGTCTTTTTTTTAGAAGGGAATCAATCTTTTTGTCCATAGTATCAGTGAGGGCCCCTAGATCCTCGAAGGCCAGATCAGTTTTTCTGGAAACTTGCAAGAATGCTGCGTCCAGTTTGGCGTTTTTTGTTTCAGATTGACGCCGGGTCATCCGAAAACAGAAATCTTCTTTTCAGGGATCTGGAAAAGAAGGGTTTCCGCTCAGGATCGTGCCATTCCTTTTTGACAGTCTCCACCAGGACCTCGTGGACTGGGAACACTTTCTTTTTCTGTTCTCCCAGGCCTTTATACATTTGGTCACGGAAAGATGAGGGTTTTTGTCTACCTGGATACCGAGGGTAGTATAGACTGCCCCCAAAAGGTCCTCTACCTCATCAAGGGACAGTTTGTATCTTGAGGGTCTCCTGGACTCCCCGTTCCGGTTCTCTCTCTCTGATTCATCCTGAGAACCGGTGGTAGCACTGTCTGGTTCCTCCCTAGCCTCCTCTCTGGAAGGCCCCGCAGTTTCCTCTGCCGAAGCAGTGGCCCTGGGTTGGGAAGATGCAGAGCCCTGTGCAAGGGGCGGGGTTGTACTCTGCGATGCAGGTGAGGGAGTAGCGGGAAGCTGTAATCCCTCAAACAGGGTTTTGAAGGACTGAAAGGTTGATGACAACTCTTTAACTGATGCCGCTAACCCTGTTCTCCTTCTCTGAAGTTCTTTCATTAACTAGTGCATCAATGCAACCTTTGCAGAGCACTTTTTTCCAAGCCTCTCCTAGGGTAACCCTACAAGAGGCGCACTCTCAGAGCTATGCGTGGATTTTTTCTCTTCAGTAGCTTTCTGAAATACATGTGAATAAAACACCAATCAGCATCCCAAAAGACATCAGAGATACAAACATGGGGAGTACCCAGTCCCTTCTAAAATATAAAGGTACTGGGTCCCCCCCCCGACCACCTAGAGGGGTTCCTCCCACTGCCAATACAGGAACCACTGTGGGGGAGGAAAATCCCAGATAGAGAGGACCCCTCCCCAGGGTGCCCTTACCTTGGGATGGCTGGAGCTGGCATCGCTGAGCGCTGTCTGAGCATCGGCTTCTGACATGCTGGTGGTGCTGCCTGTAGAGTCCTCTCACCGCCTGTGCTGTGAATCGACTCATCTCCAGCCTCAGCCTGGCCCCCTATCAGCCCCACGACCCGGAAGTCGCAGGTCAAAGGAAAAACATCCGCCCCCCCCTGAAAATGACGTCACCCGCCGTCCGGCCCGCCTGGTTCCATCTGAAGCCTGTACACTGCACAGGGGGAACAGAGATGTTTCCCTGCCAACAGCCCTGTGACTGAGATGGAGGGCCCCCCGGACTTCCACCTGTGCTCGGCAAAGCCAGGGAGGCAAACGAAAACTGCGGCCAGTGAGTACCATGCCGCTGCCCTGGAAAACCCCTGTCTCCTTCCAGGGACTTTAAAATTGTATAGCCTTCAGTCCTCTGACTGAACTTAGGCCTGGTTCCAGCACAGTGTCTCCCCACCGGGGGAAACACAAATAACTGGGGCTGGCAGGGGGGAGGTGAAAATTTATGGGGGCTGGCACAGTGTTTCCAGAGGAATAGGAGGAGCCAAGGTCTCTTGTGGCTGTCCTGAAAGACGGGGAGGGAAAAAGTATCAAAACCAGAACAGGAATAGAGTGGAGATCTTCCAATAGGGACACGTGTTCTGTGACAGCTGTCCAAGAAGAGAGATTGTTATTCACTTTGTGTTGTTGAAATTCCCCCTTACTGCCCTTTGCATCTTTAGGAAAAAGGAAAATTGCCCCAAAGGAAGGAGTTTTATTCATTTCTTTTCTGTATCCAACATGAAGGGGGAAAGCAACAGCTTCACTTTAAAAGTGACCCTTCTACCAAGTTAATGTGGGGTAAACGCCAAAATAAATCCCCTAGCAACAGGACTGGAAGCAGATTCACCCTCTACCTCGAGGAGCCTCTAAGCAACACAGAGATTGTGTGAGTAACACCAGTATCTGTGCAGATTCTGCAAGTTAAGCCTCGTACACACGATCAGATTTTCCGCAGACAAAACCTCTGACTTTTGTCCGAAGCCGTGTGCCTGAATTTTGTCTTGAATACAAACGGCAAGGAATTGTCGGCCAACAAACACGAACGTAGTGATGAGTGATGTACTACGTGGTTTTTCAGCTCCTTAGCGCCCCCCTTTGGGCTCCTTCTGCCAATTTCATGTTAGTAGAAGTTTAGTGAGTGTTGATTCGCATTCGAATAGGAGGAGATAACGTGTTATTTATTATTGGCCTTGGAGTTATTGCTTTGACCCAAGTCCAGTCCAGTCCAGGAACAGGAGGAGGGGGAGGAGGAGTTCTTGGACCAAAAATTAGTTGCTTTATTAATCGTGACCAATTATGTCATATGTCTTTGCTGCGGGAGCTCCAGGAGAAGAATTCCAAATGTTTTTTGGAATTATCTCCGAAAGACGGAGCCCTGCTTTCACCAACTCTTGACATTGTTGACCACCTATATTAAGAAGCAGGACACATGCATGAGGCTTTTATTTTAATTTTTTGGTTGAATAATAATGATGATTTGATTTAGGTTTACTATATTTTTGGATGCATAGAATGCGCTTTTTGGTTCTATTGGCAGACAGCATGTCTAATTTTATTTGTTTGCTTTTTTTAATGCACAATAAAAAAAATTGTGTAGAATACCACTTGGCTATGTGTTTTACTTCAAAATGACATTTTGGGAGTAGGCAGTTACTTTTAAAAAAAATACAATGTAAAATTGACAAGAGACACCAACATAGTTGTATCTTTGATCTTAAAAAACTACGGGATAATGGTGTTGTGGCAACTTGCCCAAAAAAAAAATAAAAAGCATATTATTCTTCTTGTTATCACTAGAAAAAAAAAAAAGCCTTTGAAAATGTGTTTGCAATAACTCCATCAGTATCGCCAGCAAAGCAGCTTCATTATCATCCCATTAAAGAAGAAGAGAATGTGAGCTGCATTTCGAGATTTCATAATTTGCCACGTCGCGAACGTTAATTCTCCATTACGAACGCTAGTTTACAAGATCGACAGCTTCTGGCTCGTCCTTGCTGCCGAGCATGCTCGTTTGTACTTTGGACTTTTGTCCGACGGACTTGTGTACACACGCTCGGAAAATCCGACAGACATTTGCCTGCGGAAAATGTAAAAACCTGCCAACACTTGTCCGATGGAGTGTACAAACAGTCGGATTTTCCACTAACAGCCTGTTGTCACACATTTTCCGTCGGAAAATCGATCGTGTGTACGCGGCTAAACTGACAGCCAGAGCTTCAGACTTTAAGCCCTACAGGCAATTTCTGTGGACTTCAAGGCTGCTGTTTCTATCATTCAAATGTGTGTGTATAAATTATATATATATATATATATATATATATATATATATATATATATATATATATATATATATATATATATATATATATATATATATATATATATATATATATATATATATATATATATAATAAAGTTCTTTAAAAAGTAACCAATTGTTTTTCATGTATAAGATCGGTGCACCTGTTCCTTTTATGCTCCAGTGTTTGAATTATCCTGATCCACTGGGAAATGCAATTTCTTTCCATTCCACAGGTTGCCAGCTTGTCCACCGCCAAGATTATCATGGACTGTTTTACTTTAACCACTTAAACCCCAGACCATTTGGCTGCCCAAAGACCAGAGCACTTTTTGCGATTCGGCACTGCGTCGCTTTAACTGACAATTGCACGGTCGTGCGATGTGGCTGCCAAACAAAATTGACGTCCTTTTTTCCCCACAAATAAAGCTTTCTTTTGGTGGTATTTGATCACCTCTGTGGTTTTAATTTTTTGCGTTATAAACAAAAAAAATAGTGCCAATTTTGAAAAAAAAAAGCAAATTTTTTACTTTTTGCTATAATAAATATCCCCAAAAAATTTATAAAAAAACATTTTTTCCTCAGTTTAGGCCGATACGTATTCTTCTACATATTTTTGGTAAAAATCGCAATAAGCATTGATTGGTTTGCGCAAAATGGGGGATAGTTTTATGGCATTTTATTTTTTTTTCACAAGAACAGTTTTATGGCATTTTTATTAATAATTTTTTTTTTACTAGTAATGACGGCGATCAGCGATTTTTATCGTGACTGCGTCATTATGGTGGACAGATCGGACACTTTTGGCGCAATTTTGGGACCATTCACATTTATACAGAGATCAGTCCAATTAAAAATGCATTGATTACTGTGTAAATGTGACTGGCAGTGAAGGGGTTAACCACTAGGGGGCAGTGAAGGGGTTCAGCGTGTCCTAGAGAGTGATTCTAACTGTGGGGGGCGTGGCTATGTGTGACACGACACTGATCACTGCTTCCAATTACAGGGAGCTGTGATCAGTGTCCTGTCACTAGGCAGACTGGGGAAATGCTTGTTTAGAGCAGAATTTCCCCGTTCTTCCTCTCCGTGAGACGATCGTGGGACCCGCGATCACACTCACGGGGGTCGCGGCAGGCGCGCCCGCAAACCGCTTCTTAAAGGGCAACGTACAGGTACGTTAATATGCCTGTACGTGCCCCCTTCTGCCAACGTATATCGGCGTGAGCCAGTCGGCAAGCGGTTAAAGCATAACTGCACTTTTCGTGGGGAAACAAAATAAAAAAAGAATAAAAAAAGAATATAGTATATACATATATATTTGTGACCCAAGTTGTAATGTAATTGATTAAAAAATTACCTTTCCTTTTCAATCTGCAGCCGCTGTAATTTTCTGAAACATTTTTTTTCTGCCAGTAAATAACTTATACAGCCCACTTCCTGTTTGTCTGGTACAAAGCCTAGGCTTATGACATCATGCACAGCTCTGTCTCTCGAGAGTTTGCCAGGAAGGGAGGGGGGATGGGTCATAAGAGGGCCAATGAGAGCTGCAGAACTGGAGGTGTGCCTCTGTCTGTAAATCCAGGAAGTGAACAGGCAGCAGCTTCAGCTGCCCACAGTTAAAATGGATGCAGTCAGACTCAGTGGAGGGAGATTTCTGCAGCATATTTGGTACAGAATCACAGTATATATAAAATAATATTCAAAGTGGTTGGAGGGAAGCTTCAAAATGGCAAAGACGTTTTTATTACAAATTATGTGAGCAGCCTGCAGTTCCTCTTTAAGTACACACAGATACACCTACCTCTCCAAAGTAAGCTTTCCAGTAAGGAGGACATAAAATATTGCTCACAGCCTTTTAATAATGCAATAAAATCAGCACAAAAGCAAGCGACAATATAACTTCCTTCCAACAAAGTATCTTTCATAGCAGTTTAAATTTCAAAAATATACAGTACCTAAGATTTTAAAACTTCTGTATACATAAATAATGTCCTTCACACACAGCTTAAGCCATCTTTGTGGGTGGTCTTATTAAATAGATCTCCCAGTAGGATGCAGAAACCTGCATTCAAACTAATCCAGCATATCTTATTTATTTTGTACACTATGAAATTGGAAATGAACAGTGAATCATGAGCGGCTGGTTATGACTGCAAAAAGGATGTCGGCATTCAGCAACAACATGCGATCCATGGATGAGGAAGACATAATGCACCATTCCAAAAATGACCTCTCTTTTAAACCAACATATCTTATATGTAATAGGTTACAGATGAAAAGGATTACAAATATATAGTCTTGTGCCGTAACAATCTATATCTTTACATATGATAACTATGAAAAGGACAGCAGATACAGCAGAATACAACTGTGGCCATGCAAACTTTTAAAAGCAGACGACGGATAAATGTGACAAAAGCCGCTCAGAGGAATGACTGGGGACCCCCAACTGCCCACACATTGAAATCTGATCAATTTACTCCCCATAGGAAAAACACAATAGAAGATTTTAAAAAATATTCAATGTACCATACACTTAACAATACTACAGATCTATCTACTTTATTCTGGCTGAATTTTTGGCCCAAATTATCAGAATCATTTCAATTTAATTGAACCGTTTTGCTCAAATCCAATGACACAGTATGTGTCTTTTCAATAAGTCATACATTTATTTATATTGTCACTCAATTAGATCATTACTGGAGAGTCCGCCAAACTCATTTCCAACCCCTCACTAGTTTTTTTTGTACTCCAGTGAGCTGCAGGTAGGCAGGGAATGACCCAAACTGCAATTCCTTGTGTAGCACACTCGGCCTAAAAGTAGGGCTACAGGTAAATTTAGTTATGCTGGGTGGTAGTCAGCCTGGCTAATTTGTACTGTTTAGTGGTTAACTGACTTCTGTGTTAATTCCATTTGAGTATGGCTTCTACCTTTTGTCAGTAGGTGGTACTGTTGCCTTTGACATTGGTATGATGAGTACATTTCAGTTATGGATAAACGCATATTTCTCAGCCAATAATATTTGCGGCCAAGCATGCTGGGAAAAGCGATTTAACCACTTTAATACCAGGCACTTAGACCATCATTTTGTTCCCACAAATAGAGCTTTCTTTTGGTGGTATTTGATCACCTCTGTTTTTATTTTTTGCGCAACAAAGTTTTTCTTGGTTTCTGTTAAAAATTTTTGTAAATAAGTACGTTTTCTTCTTCAATGACGGGCACTGATATGGCGGCACTGACGAGGTGGCACTAATGAGGTGGCACTGATAGGCGGCACTGATGCAGTGTCCATCAGTGCCGCCTATAGGTGGCACTGGTATGCGGCACTGATGGGCCCTCATAGGCGGCACTGATTGGTGGCATGGCTGGGCACTGATGGGCACTCATAGGTGGCACAGATGGACACCGATGGGTGGCACTGTTGACACCGATGACATTAATGGGTGGCACTGCTGGGCATCACTGATTTATAACGGTGCCAGTCAGTGCCCATTTGTGGGCACTGATTGGGCACAGACTGGGCACATGTGGATGGCCATGGGGTACATACCTGGCCATCCACAAGTTGCACGCTGCCCTGGTGGTCCTGGCGGCTTCCCTGGTTATCCAGTGCGGGCATCCGAGGGGGGGCTGCGCTGATAAACAATCAGCGCAGACCCCTCCTCTCAGGAGAGCCGCCAATCGGCTCTCCTCTACTCATGTCTGTCAGACGTGAGTGAGGAAAAGCTGATCCACAGGAGGCTCTTTACCAAGATCGGTGTAGCGGTGTGTCAAACTGACACATCGATCTACCGATTGCCGCGATGCACGCCCGCACGGGCGCACGGTGGCTGTTATCCTGAAGGACGTCATACGACATCCAGTCAGGATAACTGAACCACCGCCCGGCCGTCATTCTGCTAAAGGGCTGGGCGGGAAGTGGTTAATGTAAAGAAGTCAGGTGACTAAGGCAGTCTTCCCGCCCAGGGCTTCGACCTGGGTGGATGTATGTACAGTTCCTGGCCGCTAGGCCTGAAGCCTGAGGCCTATCCAGGTGGCTGCCGGCTGCTAGGCCTGTCTGAGGCCTAACCGGGTTACATAGTTATATAGTGTTCAAGTTCCTGATGAGGAAAGCCTGCCAAAGATCCCCAACGATTCTAGAGCAGGAGGCAACGAAGTGCCTGGGAGGACTTCGAGAGAACTCATCCAAGGGAATCTGAGCATGAAGCTGTGAGAAAAGTTCAGTTACTAGAGGAGACAGCCTGCCCTACAAAGTACAGATGTGCGGATCCAGCCTAAAGGCTCTTAGTGCTGTACTGCTGTCTGCCTTGCTTCACCTATTTTTACCTAAGGAGTCTGACAATCTGCCTGTTGATCATTATTAAGGGTGTCCTGTGCCCAATCCCCTCTCCCACATTTTTCCTGTTCTGAAAAATAAACTTCTCAATTGTTTAACGCATAAAAGTGACTGGCGCCCAATTTCTTTGTTCATCGCCCACCATGCCCACAAACCTGCACCCCAAGAATGTATTGTCAGCCATCCCTGCCCTTGGTAGTCACCATCAGGCTCCCGGAAAATCGGGGTAGGCACTTTAGTTGGAAGTACAAAAATAAATTTAAAAAAAGAAAATAAAGAAAAAAAAAGAAAAAAAACAAACAGAGGCGATAGGAGTTCACACTAGAATGTGCGAATCCTTTACTGTGTATGATCTGGGCACAGGTTCACTTTTAAAAAAACATCTTCAAAAGTATTACATGCGCTCACCCTCTAATTAAAACAATATACCACAGTATGCATACACCTATGTGCAAAATAAATAAAGTTCTGGGGCACAAAAATTCATATATCTACAATACAACAAAAGACCAAATCAGAAAAAGTCCATAGTGATAGCATAGTAATAGCAAGAAAGTACTCTTATAAAGTGCAAATTTGTGCCCCAACTCCAGTGGGTTTGAACTCACTGAATGAAGATGTCCCCCTTCGGCTTTCACTTTAAGAGATAGAAGATAACCCAACATTGATTGAGCACAAAAAAACCCCAAAAAAACAAACAAACACACGCACTGTATTGGGACCACGTCTAGGTTCAAATCTGTGCAGGCTCGCGTTTGCATGGACACAGCAGCCACTTTCATTTGACTAGGTTGGTGTACCTAGATACACTTTCCCCAGGAAAAAACCCTAATCTTTTTTTTTTTTTTTTAAATTGTGAGGATTCACACTCGAAAAAGCGTCACGTTTTCCAATGCATGGAGGTGTTGCACATCTGCAAAAGAGCAGTACATATTGCAGGTGCCTATGCAACAGTGTGAACCAAACCCTATACTGGATGATTTTCACAAGACTTTTGTTACATTTGTATCAGAATAATAATGTTATTTGTAGGTGTTACATTTATTTATATTACATTTAAATACATTGGTAAGTATCTTTGGGGACATGTAGCACGGTTTTGGTTTTTTTTACACATTATATATTTAGTCTGAACAGCAGCTCTGAATAGATATTTCAGTGTTAAAACTTTGGGCAGGGTGGAAGCACAGAATATGGTGCACAGAAACACCAAGCTTTTTTTTCCCCTACTGCTGTAGTCAGGAGGTTCTACATTGGCTCCCGCTGATGTCAATCAAAGTCGATGAGGAGGGAGAGGGGTGGGGCCTAGCCGAAGCTCAGCGTCTGAGGCTGGGTTCACATTGGTGCAATGTTAGACATCACATGTGTTTCGCATTACATTGCATTTGCACCAAAATGGTGCAGGACCTTTTTTTGGTCTGCACTGAAATTGAATGTATTCACACCCATGCGATCCGATTCCTGCACCATTTGGCAGTTTGCACTACGATCCAATCTGGGGGTGTCATTAACTTTGCATTGACACCAACAGCGGTTTGCATACGTCAGTGTGAACTGCCGGCAAGTGACATGCAATGCGGGAACCTGCGCTGGTTACCGCATCGCATATATGTGACCGGGATGAATAGACACATGGAGTTGCAGCTCAGCACAGGTGCCCCCATAGCAAACTGCTTGCTGTGGGGGCACTTGTCAGGGACCCGAGAAGAGAAGGATCCGGGCTGCTCTATGCAAAACCACTACACAGAGCAGGCAAGTTTAACATTTTTTTCCACCTTAAAAATTAAAGAAGATTTTACAATCACGTTATTGTATTTGGTCTGCAGAAAAAAAGTTGGTTTTGTTATTTTATCTTTTAACGGGCTCTTCATTTTTTACTTGTTATTTTTTGCTGGCATTCTGCTTCAAAATAGTAACAGATTCTAACCCTAGGTCAATTTGGTAAGAGTTCACCCCTCTTGGTGCTCCAATTTGCTGGGAAAATAAGGGTTCATGATGCCTACGTGTCTTTAAAGGCCAGGCCATGTGGACACATTTATTTTATGTATTAATGAAATATTTAAAATACAAATAAAAAGCACAAAAAGGAAAGACAGTAATAAAGGCAGGGTGGATTTGATTTAAATTACTTGTAAAAAGGGCTTGATTTAAATCATACAGTGCCTTGAAAAGTATTCATACCCCTTGAAATTTTCCACATTTTGTCATGTTACAACCAAAAACGTAAATGTATTTTATTGGGATTTTATGTGATAGACCAACACAAAGTGGCACATAATTGTGAAGTGGAAGGCAAATGATAAATGCTTTCCCATAATTTTTACAAATAAATATGTGAAAAGTGTGGCATGCATTTGTAGTCTATGAGTCAATACTTCATAGAATCACCTTTCGCTGCAATTACAGCTGCAAGTCTTTTTGGGGATGTCTCTACCAGCTTTGCACATCTAGAGAGTGACAGTTTTGCCCATTCTTCTTTGCAAAATAGCTCAAGCTCTGTCAGATTGGATGGAGAGCGTCTGAACAGCAATTTTCAAGTCTTGCCACAGATTCTCAATTGGATTTAGGGCTGGACTTTGACTGGGCCATTCTAACACATGAATATGCTTTAAACCATTCCATTGTAGCTCTGGCTGTATGTTTAGGGTCGTTGTCCAGCTGGAAGGTGAACCTCCACCCCACCCTGTTCACGAAGGTTCTCTAACAAACCTCTGAGGGCTTCACAGAACAAATGTGTTTATACAGAGATTAAATTACACACAGGCGGACTATTTACTAATTATGCGACTTCTGAGGTGTATCAGCGTAAAGGGGACTGAATACAAATGCATGCCACACTTTTCAAATATTTGTAAAAAAAATAATTTATTTTTTTAAGCCAGTTTACAGCTTAAAGTGCAAGAAAAGCCTTGAGTTTAAATACTGTACTCCCTTGCAATCCAAGTTGATCACCATGTACAAAAAAAACCCAAAAACTTAAAATCGTCATGTTTGTTTTTTTTGTATTTACTTTCGGTCATGTGACCGCAATCCACCTACCTGCATAGTATTAGCTTGGTCAATGGGAGTGTCTATTTAGTCCCAGCAGCGTCACTATCAGTAGCGATTTACCCTTCATATCAACATTCCTATCAGAGCTTTCATAAATGAGGATGCTTGAACGTCCACATTTTTGAGAAAACGTGAGATCATAAATGTGGTGGCGCTGCTCAGGACAGAGGCAGGGCCGGGTGGGACGGGGGCAACTATGCTGTCCTTTAACGAACCCTGACAATGGTGCCAGGATGTGTACTTGAGCAGCCACATTTGGCTGCACAGGCACACCTTTGTCAGTGAAGGAGAACTATTGTAAATGGTCTAGATTAGATGGTTGTTTCTAATCAAATGACATTTAACACTTCAAATAATATTTAATATAAACGTTTATTATATTATTCATATAAATAAAGGGTAGTTTTATTTGTAACTGGAATTCCACTTTAAGTATATATAAAACACCCGAATATCCATAGCCTGGCAACAGATTTACTTTAAAGGTGCCCATTATATCTTTACTGTGACGATCAGCTAAAAGAGAAAAAGTTTGGTGCTCCCTGAAGAGGCCATGTGAAAACTTTCTAAAGGTTGGCATTTCTATAGGCAACCGCTTATATGTATGTCAAATGCTATAGTTTAGCAAGATGCCGTTAAGCCACCAAGCACGATCTTATTAAAAAGGTAGGGAGAGGAAGTGTCTATTCTCTCCATATCTGAAAGATTGGGATTTACCAGGGGTTTCTGTGGACCTCTGGGGAGGTTTGTGGTCAAACTGCAGGTACAACATGGCACCTTTGGTGCTGCTGTCCAACGGCAGCCTTAGGTTATATCATATGACCACAGAAAAGGTCTCCTTTCATTTTAGTGAACTGGCATTCGGGAGACAAACTAGCATTTAACAGCCATTTGCATTCTTTCTGCGCTCCGTTTCAGCGCTTGTGGCAGAGCACCCAAAAGGGTTCAGCCTTCCAAAGAAAACAGAGGAATTATTTAATCTGTAACTAAGTGGTAGAAACAGACATCAAAATCAATTAGGGTCTAGAATGAATTGTGCAATTCAAATACAGGCAGTCCACGAACAAACACAAGGCATAACGTGACTCCTTAACCCCACAATGGGTACATCCAACGGAGTACAAATTTGATCTGAGTGGCAGAGGAGTGTTTGGGAGGGCACAGAGCTAAAGTGCAATTTGTTAGAAACCATTTAAGTGACAAGGGCAAGGAATTAATTTGCATTATTTTACATAAATCACCACACACAAATTACTCTTTCAATATGCACAAACCCTGCATATTCTAAACAAGACAAAGCTACAATATAGAGGTAATACGTAGACATCTTCTCTCGATAAAAAAATAAAAATAAAGGAGTACCAACTGGTTTAAGGTGCACAAATGTTTCTCAAGCCAGAACTCTAATACACAGCGAGTAAAGGCTTTTATGTGTGTTTAAAGTTCACCACTGAGGCTCCTTTCACACTTGTGCGACTTCAAAGTCACACGATTTTGCCGCGATTTCGCAGCCACGATTTTGACAAAGACAGTCGTACGCCTGTGGATCCGACTTTGCCCTGCTACTTGAAGTCGGACATGCATTCAACTTCAATGAACAGGGATGCGACAATACCAGGCACTGTCTGGTATGAATCTTTAGGGGGAACTCCACACAATGTAAAAAAAAAAAAAACCCGGCATGGGTTTCCCCTCCAAGATCATACGAGGTCCTTCAGTCTGGCATGGATTTTAAGGGAAAACCCCACGCCGAAAAAACTGCGTGGGGGTCCCCCCAAAATCCATACCAGACCCTTATCTGAGCACACAGAAGGTCAGGAAAGGGGGTGGGGACGATGGAGTGCTCTCCCCCCTGAACCATACTAGGCCGCATGCCCACAACATGGGCAAAAAAGAGCGGGGCAAAAAAGAGCGAGAAGACAGTGGAGAAGACCCAGCAGAGGCAGAAGACAGTGGAGAGAGGGAGAAGAACAGGAGAGGGCTAGAAGACATCAGCAGAGTAGACAGAAGAGCCGAGGAAGAAGTCGGAAGAGACCCCGGAGCTGCCTAATAAATTACTTTAAAAACCTGTGTACTGTAATTTATTTTTGACACTTTTTTAGTGAGTGGGTAGGGGTCCAATGTACCCCATACTCATTCACATGAGTAGGTGGGGGGGCCGGGTTCTGGGAGCCCCTTTGTTAAAGGGGGCTTCCAGATTCCGATAAGCTCCCTGCCTGCAGACCCCGACAACCAACAGCCAGGGTTGTCGGGAAGAGGCCCTTGTCCTCATCAACATGGGGACAAGACAGGTCCCCCCCCTGCCCCAAAGCACCCACACCTCCCCACGTGGAGGACATGCGTCCTGGTACGGTTTAGGAAGGGGGGTGCACGCTCGCTCGTCCATACCCCCTTTCCTGACCTGCCAGGCTGTGTGCTTGGATAAGAATCTGGTATGGATTTTTTTTTTGGGGGGGGGGGCCATGTTTTTTTAACTTTGGCGTAGAGTTGCCCTTAAAGATCATCAGAGCACAACTTGCATGCCAAAGTCGGATCAGTTAAGACTGCGATCCAACTTTAGTTATCTTCAATGGGCTGAAGTAGGATCAAAGTCGAACCAGTGCAGGGACTACTTTGAAGTCATACTAATATGAATGGTAGTCATTGGAAATCATGGGGAACGATTTGTCATATGACTTTGCAGTACCAAAACTGTAATACAAGTCATACAAGTGCGAAAGGGGCCTTAGGCTAGGTTCACACTGCTGCAATCCAATTTTCAGTGTGATTATGTAGTGCAACTTAGATGTGGTTTGTATATTCTATGGGGCCTAAATGCACTGGAATTACACCAAATTTGTACAGAGAAGTTTTACAAAACTGTGCCGCGAGTTGTTTTGATGTGAAGGTCACCAATGAAAACTGAAATTGAAAATCATTTCAATTGTGATGCAATTCAAGTTGCATCTGAAATTGCACTAGCGTTAACGAAGTCCAATACAGCTGGCTGGCAAAAGGTGTGAAAAAGGCCATCTTCACCAGACTGAGCAACCATTTCTTACAATGGGGCGGTGACCTTTGACACCATAAGTCTTCCATATCTAATGCAATTTTAACACCTCTACCATCTATAAAAATCAACAGAAAAACATGGACTTTATTGCATTTGCATTTCCATTTCTTCAATGTGGCCTTTTACTGGGCCTACATGACCCAGACCTACTACACAGCCTGATGGTTTGACTTTAACCACTTGCGGATCACCCACTGTACATATACTGCGGCAGGGTGTCCACTCTGTGCTGAATCGTGTACCTAGTATGTGATCCACGCACCGGGGTAGGGGGCATGCTCGCCTGCACCTGCTGCCCTGGCTGTGCCGCGATTCACTGTTTGGTATCCGGCACCCACCAATCAGCTCCAGTAAGTACCACAGAGAGACCGGTGCTTGAAAAAACAAACACAGGGCTCTCGAGGAACTAACACCTATGCTGACTTTGCCACAAAGGATGGTATTACATAACTAGAACAGGGTGGTTCCATAACTTTCACACCTCTCATCCTGTATTTGGGCAAGCAACATCTACACATTGCATTGTGGTTGATTTACGGGGTCTTTTTTATGTGGATATGAATGCTGGGGTATATTGATGACACTCATTGTAAACGGAAGTAACTTGGAGGTGCTATAAAAAAAAAAAAAAAAAAAGTCTTCAACATTATAGAACAAGTCTAGTAGAGTTTTGTCTCTATTTACCAAGTCTAGCGCGGTTTCCCATTTCTATGCTAAGCCAGTTAAATGTGACTAACTACTACTAACCAAGCTTTTCTCTAGTTTTTAAAAAGGTAGAACAGTTTACATCTCCAAATACTACCCAAAGCAAGACACCAGCTTATCCTAAAATCGACAAGGTGGCGTTGTCTTGTTGAAATGTATTTTACAAGGTAAAACAGCAGGCAAAACTGATTCAGTTTTAAGTCTAGACCAACATGATTTGCTCCTCAAAAAAAATATACAAAAATTGGTCCCAGTGTTGTGTACTAAACTTTAAAAAATTTAGCAAATGCGTGGCAAAAAAGATTACTGTATCACAATAGAAAAAACAAAATAGACATGGTCTAGAGCAGTGTTTTTCAACTCCAGTCCTCAAGGCGCCCCAACAGGTAATGTTTTCATGATGAAATGGCCGTAATAATTACTAAGGCAGCGAAACTGATCAAACCACCTGTGCAAAATAATGGACAGCCTGAAAACATGACCTGTTGGGGCGCCTTGATGACTGGAGTTGAGAAACACTCATCTGGGAGGACAACAAACCTCAAATATTTATTTCACCATAGCCAGCTTATCCAAAATAAGTTAAACCCCTTAAAATATACCTGGCCGCAAGCAGGAAAAAACCTCAATCTATGTATGGATATGAAATAAAGCGGTATTAAACCCATAAAATATTTATTATATTGCAGCTTAACAATTCTTAGATGTGATGGCTGGTGGTGTTCTTTCTTCTATTTTACCTGGTGATCCAGTCAGTAAGTGTTATTTTTCAAAAGCTCTCCTGCAGATGCATCAGTTACAGGCTTGAAACAAACCATTTAACACTGACAGGCGTGCAATCAATGATCGGCTTTTATTTGAAACTTTTATCCTAAAAAAAAAAGCCTAAAATAGTAAAATAGAAAACTAATGCAGCCAACACATCTAATGATTGGTAAGCTGCAATATTATATTTTCAGTTTTGGGTCATTACAGCTTTAAGTCAAGGTGATATAACCTTGTAGTCGCAAGCTATAGTAGAGTACACAGTCAACTATGGACCTACTTGATCATTCAAACCAATAGATCTACAAAAAACGTTATGCAATGTATATTAAATCACCTAAACCAATTGCTAAAATAATTGACCTCCAATGGCCCCCCCGTACTCTGCGATCACCCTGTTGATACTGAGAAAACATTTCAAAATATATAGGGCTGTCAATATTAAGCTATCACAGTTATATTTATATAGAACTTGGGGAAGAAGGAAACATTCATCCAAAACAAAATCAATAAAATCAGAAAAGAATCAAGATGTTCACTATAATTGCAGATGATGCATCTCAAGAAGTGGTCCACAAGAGAGATCCAAATAAAGATGGGCATATGTAGACAGACAATCTCTCAAGTTACATATCTGGGATAGCAAAAAACTTCAAAGTCTTCAAATGAATTTGATCTGGAAAAATCACAACACAAAATCCAGCAGCCATGGCAGACCCATTACTACTGTATATAGCATTGATAAAGCATTGCCAGCTCGCTCAGCCCATCTGTGCATGCGCGGGAGCCATTTTACTGATTTTCCAAAGGGTCAGATTAGCTCTGAAGCTTATCTGATATATATCTCTGTCTCAGGAGCACAATCCTCCATTTTTTGTGTGTCGAGGAAGGAATTTTTTTCCAGCCATTTCTGCTTGGGGAGTCTAGCAACCTTAGTGGCCCTCTGGATTCAGTAAGTTACAGACTCTGGAAAAATCTCAGGCAACAAGCTGGATTTTTGCTAACTTTCCCCCTTCATGCATTGGGCTCTAAAGAATAGCTTCAGAGGCACAAAAACAAGCGGCTTTCTTTTCAGCGCTGGAAAAGCTGCTGCCCCAGGGGGCCCTCACACCCATACCCGAGGAGAGGATCGCACAGCTTCTATTTCAACCTGAAAAACAGAAGACCTATTCTGGATCTAATGTCAGGATGTAAAACACTGAATCTGTGGATTACTTTTTTAGCAAGGGGACTTGCTGGCATCAGTGGATATCAAGAATTCCGGCAACTTGGAAAACTTTGACCTCACCAATAGTTTCTGCAATTCGCCGTGGAGGATCGCCACTTTGACTTTGTGGAGTTGCCTTTATGCCCATCAACGGCAACCAGTGTGTTTATCCAAGTTGTTGACTCAAGTTCTGGTGTTGTAGAGGACCCAAAGAATGCCCATCATGAGGTACCTAGATGGCAAAGTTGAAAAGTACTGCTCCCAGAAAGAGAAAGGTCTGCCACTTCAAGCCAAGGTAGACTCCCTGAGATAGTTGCCAATGCAGTTCAGTACTGGAATGGTGGATATCTATGCAGATGCAGGGGAATCCCTTCTTGTGATAAATTTAAAGGTCTTGATGACGGATGCCAGCCTGTTGTACTAGGGAAGGTGTTCTGGAGAACCTATCTGTTTGGGTAACGTGGTCGTTAGAGCAGCGGAAGAACGTCCTGGAACTAGCGCTTCACTGGCTCTGGTCTGTCTACTTTCAGGGTCCACTCAGATAATGCCATAGTTGTGGCATACATCAAAGAGACAAGTTTGCTGCTCTGGAAAAGCAGACCTGATCTTGTATTGGGCAGGACTTCACATTCTGGCTCTCTGCTGTGGAAAACTGGCAGGTGGACTTTCTGAGCTGGAGACAAAAGCAAAAAACAGGGTGCAGAGCAGCCTTATAATGTAGCGACTGCTTTATTAAATAGAACACATTTAAAAACAATAAAGTGATGCACTCACTAGTCCAGGAGGGGGAATGGCATAAAAAATGGAGTGTAAAAAGAGTCCTGAGCCACAGTGCCAAGCTGTTCATTTGAAGCAGTCTGTCGTAAACCCAAACAAGCAGGAAGGCAGACAAATGGCGGCTGTGTGGAGGCGTCCATCCCAGTGGGCAGTACCGGTGTTTCCCTGCACATCAGTGGTGGCCTGTCTCCAGCAAATGCAGACGAACGGCTTGGCACTGTGGCGCAGGATACTTTCCCCTCTTGGACTAATGAGAGCATCACTTATTATTTTTAGCTGTGCTCCACTTAAAGCAATTACTACGCTATGAGGCTGCACTGCACCCAGGTTTGATTTTGTCTCCATTAGACCTCCCAAACCTGTGTTCAAAGCGCCATCATGGCCATTAGCTAGTGACAGCTATTCAGTGTATAGCATACAGCTTGACCTCTGGGACAGGATTTGTTTCTTATGAGATATTGTTACTTGACATTTGTTTGTCCTCATTTACAGCTTCATCCAATATGCCCTCTGGTGGCTGATTTTGCACTTGTTTATTCATTATATAATGACCCGCGCTCCTTCACACTGCTAGGTCAGGATTTTTGTGCGCCTCAGGCAATTTTTTCCTTTTGGACTTTCTCAGCTGTCAGCTGCTTTATCTGGGAAAATGGGCCCTTCACTGGTGGGGTTTGCAGAGATTTGCCTGCATTGGGAGGTGTTAGATCTCTTGGTGCCCAGATTCAACAAACTAGACAAGTTTGTGTCCCAAGCCAGGGATTCCCAGGCATGTGCGGTAAATGTTCTGGTGACCCCTTGGGATTTTAAGACCTATAGTATCAAGGGAAAGATTCCTAATTTCCACCAGGAGTGTCAGTGCATCCTGGGCAATCCATCATCAAGCTTTCTGTTCAAATTTGTAAGGTTGCTTCCTAGCCGTCTCTTCACACATTTAGCCAGTTCTACCAGGTAGATATTCACGCCTCTGCAGAAGCCAATTTTGGGAGAAAGGTCTTAAAGGGCAACTTTGTAGTGCGGTTCACTCCCTGTTCCGTTTTGGGAGAGTTTAGCCTTGTTTCAGTGTTGCCCACCCCAGATGTTCAGAGCTTTCGAACACCCAAAGCAGTTAAGAAAATTAAGTCCCCTGTGTTCTGTTAATTACAATTAAGAAATTAGGATTTTGGGTTTACTTGTAAAATCCTTTTCATGAAGTACATCATAAGACACAGAGATCCCTCCCATTATGCCTCTTCCACATTGCTACAAAACTGAGGCTTAGCTGATCTGGGACAAATTATGCCTGGCTGTGGATTCCTGCCTTTTTTTGGCCCATGCCCGTTAACCTGAAGAGGACAGCATAATTTAGGTAGTCATAAATATAAAGTCCTCGGTGTCTTGTGCTGTACTCCAAGAAAAGCATTTTACAGGTAAACCAAAAAGACAATTACTTTTTATGAGCTGTATGTCATGGCATGTAGCATCTGTTCATCAAATTATAAGCCTCATGAAAGCACCCAGGATGGCTCAATTAGGAATATGCCATATGTTAGAAGGTATTGTACTGGCATTCCTTCAAATGTGCAGATTGACCACAAGAACAAAATACTGTATATGGCAATCTTTGGTCATATTGGAACAAATGTGACAGCTCACTGAATAGTTGAGAATAGAAGTCCGTTCAATACATCACCATGTCTTCTATGCACCCATATGCAGAATAATCCACTTTATTATAGATATTTACATAGTGTCATTATGAGATCACTGCCTCATGTGGCTTTCCTGCATGTGGCCAGGGGATAAGTACTTCATATGCAATGGGATTTATCACTTAAACTGCAACTTTCTCAAAACTGAAAGAGGGTGCTTGTGGTGGTAATATTACTCGAGGCTTAAAATGCTTCCAGAGAACTCAAGTACGCTATCTGCATCACTTCTGGCCAGGGATGCATCATCTTTCACTTCTGCTCGGGCCTACACACACACGCGCACGCAATGACGTCACTTCTGTACTCCATGAAATGAAGGTTAATGTCACTTCCACCCTAACAAGAAACACTCGACAACCAATCAAAAATACAGAATAGCTGGAGACTTGTACATTTATTTTAAGAAGCTCCAGTGGGGACTCACATGACCCATTAAAAGCAAAATATGATGAATCAAAACAAAACAATAAAAAAAAAAAAAAAAAAAAAAAAAAAAGGTAGTCAGTCATTAAGTCCTGGTTGTCTATTCGACTTAAACTATATATCCATTTGACTTTAAAGTTGCAGAAAATTCTTATGCTAATCGTCACCTTTCACCTTTATGACTCTGATCCAAATCCCACAAAAATACTCAATATTTTCCATGATGATGACATAGGGAATGTACTATAGGGTGGTTGCAAATTGCCTGATGTAATATCAAGATACAATATATGATCTTCGATTCTTACCTTAAAAAGGTCACCTAATTTTGCCAGTGTTGAAATGTTGGCAGCCACAAAGTAATAAAAACCTTCAGTATAGCAATTAAAACAAAATTATCTTGAAAAAGGAGTCTTCCCATTAGGAAGCTGAACCAGGTTTCCAACAAGAACGTGTTTTCACTTGGAACATGAAGTATATTTATATGTGCCCGTATGTTTACAAAAGGCTGAACCTTCCATACGATAATGGCTGTAAACCACAGACAATCACCAATTGATCTGGAACATATATATATATATAAGTAATGGAAAGCAAAGGTGTAATAAAGTTACAAAACAACTGGGTCTTCCACAATGACCAGTCTCAACAGCGTTGAAAGATTATTTTTACCACCGTTGATTGCCTGTTAAACCCATTTATAAATCTTATATCATCTCCCCAGTTTTGTCCGTCTATGCCCATAGGCCTAGTGTCCCATCTACAATGGGTTTCTTTTGCTCTGTGGTAAGGGTGTCTCAAATCCCTATCCTTATAACCTCTTGCCTTAAATCTATCTTTTTTTGATAAGGTCCAGAAATTAAAAATAAAAAAATAAAAAAAAAAGTAATAATCATCCATTTACCCGTGTCGTGTAAAAATGTGGCACAGGTACATAGCCAAATCCCCCCATGAAAATGAATCCCACTCCCACAGGTACAGGTTTGCATACAAGAGCACACAAGTAGTGCGCAGGGCAGCCCCTCTGCAGCTTTATATAGTGAGATCTGGCAAAATACGAAGATGTGTGTAAGCAGAAAATCCAACAGTTCTAGTAAGTAATTACAATTGTCTTGATCAATATCAAGCTCACTCAAAAAAGACCTGACATGATGAATACCCCTGTTCATCGGGGGTACTCCTACAACACTGACTGATGTTGATAGGGGAATCAAGCCATTTTCTTTCCTGCAACTCGTGGTTGCAGAAAGAAAAAAAATCCATCTATAGCTGGCTTTAGTATTGTCATATGCATTGACATTTTTCTCTTTCCGGGATCATGTTACCACCCTTATCAGCTGGCTTTTTAAAATTTAGCTAAAGCCAAACATAATTTCTATCCCTTACCGACTATGCAAAACGGTCCGTTTTTTTTTTAGCTTTGTGTCCTTGCAGTTTATATGCCGATAAGAAGCATGTGATGGAAAGTGAAAGCAGATTGACAAAGAAAAAAGTGCATTACTGTGCCGCTTCTCTTTTTACTGCGCAGTCACAGACTAGAGCAGGTTCGGGACAAAGTGGGATGAGAGGAATTGGGTTGAATACTGCCATTAGAATAAAAGGCAATCTAGTGGCAGAAATAAGATACTTGAGAAAAATCTATGAATTAAAAAGGGTGAATTTTGCCACAAAAGCCAAAATTGTATTATTATAATACAGGGTTTATATAGCACCAACAGTTTGCGCAGTGCTTTACAGCATGGGGGTAAACAGTACAGTTACAATACAATTCAATACAGGAGGGATCAGAGGGCTAGTTAGAGCTTACAATCTAGAATGGAGGGTCAAGTGAAAAAAAAAAAAAAAAAAAAGAAGGTAATAACTGGAGGATGATCCGAAGTAGAAAACGAAAATAAAGTTTCTTAGGTGTTGGTAGGATAGGCATCTCTGAAGAGGAGAGTTTTCAGGGATCGTCTAAAAGCTAATAGAGCAGGAGAAAAATCGGACAGATGGGGGGTAAGGAGTTCCATAGGATTGGAGAGGCTCTGGAAAAGTCCTGGAGGCGAGCATGGGATGAGGTGTTGAGGGAGCTCGAGAGCAGGAGGTCTTGGGAGGAACGAAGAGAACAATTAGGTTGGTATTTTGAGACTAGGTCAGTGATGTAGCTGGGGCAGAGTTGTGGATGGCTTTGTAAGTAATTTTATCTTTTAAAGCGCTATTCATTTTTATCCTGTAAAATTTTTTTTTAAAGGTTATGTTATGGAGTATTCCTAACTTGACTTTACCATTTCAAAAAAGATTTACCTTCACACGGCTTACAAAAAACGGTTATATGGTGGAACTAGCCTGTAAGATGTTGTACAATTTTTAATGTTTTTTTGATTTCTCTGGTTTCCAGGTCCACCTCCTTGATCCCTTAACATCTAAATACTATTTTCCCCTCCTAATAGAAAAAGGATGTAGAGGAAAAAAAAAATAGAAGACCCTATCCATCCTTTGTGATTCTCTCTGTTAAAGCAGACCTAAACTGCATCTGAGCACCACAAATAAACCGCTATTCAATTCATTTTTAATGTACAAAGCAAAAACTCATCCATCCATGTCTCTATGCTTCACTGTATTGAGAAATTACTTTGAAAAACACCCCCTAGCATTTCTAGCCACTGCCATCTTAAGGAATCGCACGATTCATGTAGCATTTGCTTCTCCCAAATCTATCTGCCCTTAGCTCAAGCATGAAGGCAGGAGTGTGAGATGAGAAAGCCCCTCCAATCCTCCTGAAGACCCATGGGATGTATGACATCATTTTGGCCTAGGCCAGAAACCAGAAAGCGACAGAAAAAAAAAATAGGACTCCCCCCCCCCCCCCCCCAAAAAAAAATAATACCACATACATCATTTAACACAAGTAAATATAATAATTAAATGTTGAGTGAGAGTTTAGTTCCAAATTAAGTAGGCAGGCGGGAGCAAGAGAATACAGATTTGTTTCTTTCAATATTTTTAAAGGACACCCTTGGCTAAATCCTTTTAATAGACTAGTTCACAGGATGCAGGTGAATACTAAAATATTAGTTCACACTCTTATCCCCCCCACCACCCCCTCAGTTGTGCATTACAGAAAAAAAAAAAAATTGACGGACCTCAATTTTACTGTTGGGGCATTTCTTCATGCAGCCCCGGGAACATTTTGAGCGCAAATCATCTGGTAACAACTGCTGCAGAAGACTTCAGGTTAAAAAATAAAATATCTACAAAACGTTAAATGTACAGTCACGTTTTATTTCACAAACTTAAAATGTAACAAAAGTAATTGTGGCTTGTTTAAAAAGTTGAATGTATAAATAAGAGTGCAGCGCCAGATGATAAACCAGTATTACAAGTGTATGTAATGTGTAGGTTTACAATAATGTAAAATATATATATATAATTGATCATGATCAGATAAAAAACATCCAGTGAAAAATAGATGACGGCGATCAGAGTAGTGGCAGGGAACCGGCTCACTCGTTGTGTGCTCAGCTGGGCTCGTACTAACCTCCAATGTTCTGCTAGATTGGTAGCGCACTTCACCTTCCTACCGGATCCCGAGCCCAGCGAATGTGGTCCAACACAATATATGAATCCTTTCCAGTCTGTGCAAAGTGCATTGAACAATACCCTTATCTGAGATCCAACAGCAGTGGCTATTCATTGGTGTGCAGCTCCTGCCCCCTTGGTTATTCACCGGTGTGTGGCACTTGTCTCCCGTGAGTGTGCTATGGAAGGTACTCCTTATTGATGCCAGCCGGTCACCCGTGAGGGAAGGGAGTCCTTAACAGTGTCCCTGCCGTTTCTACTAAGCCTGATTTGACCCCCCTGAGAAGGGCGGTCGCAGGCTTTCTTCGTTTATTGAAAGGTGACGGGCAGCACAAGTGGTGGAGAACACAGACCCAGGGTCCTGTACTGGAAATTTTTTTCATTGGGACACCTTCACTTATGAAATTTTTGTGGTCACATTTTGTTTTTAATATGCACGTATTTTTTCTAACACAATAAATCACGTAGTGATGGCTGGCAGTTTTTTTTTTTGATCATGATCAATTATATATAGATTTTACATTATTGTAAACATACACATTACATACACTTGTAATACTGTTTTATCATCCGGCGCTGCACTCTTATTTATACATTTATCCCTTTGTGCCCTATATCGGGGTTATAGTGCCTAGCTGCATGATATCCTTCACGGTTTATTTCAATAATTTATTTACATGTTTTTCTTATTTATCACGCACCTAGTGCATTTCTTCCTTTATAATTTGTTTTAAAAGTTTGTCATCATAAAAGAGGAACTGCATTCTGCGCACATAATTTGTAATAAAAACATCTTTGCCATTCTGAAGCTTCCCTCCAAAGCACTTTGCATATTATTTTATATATACACAGTAATACCTTGGATTACGAGCATAATTCGTTCCAGAAGAATGCTTGTAATCCAAAACACTCGTATATCAAAGCGAGTTTCCTCATAGGAAATAATGGAAATTCAGATAACCTGTTCCACAGCCACAGCTTCTCTATGCAGTACTGCATGTGGCCAGAGGTGCGGAGGCGCCGGAGACCAATCGAAGGCGCTCGGACACTCGGGAACGGAGTGTTTCCCAGTGTTTGAGCGTCTCCGAGCGGCTCCGGCGCTAATGCGGTACTGCACACCCCAGCGGCTTGAATCCTGCTCGTCTTGCGAGACGACGCTCGCAAAGAGTCAGGATTTAAAAAAAAAAAAAAAATAGCTCGTATTGCGAAACGCTTGTAAACCGCGTTACTCGCAATCCGAGGTTCCACTGTACTATGATTTTGTATTTGCCAAACATGCTGCAGAAATCTCCCCCCACTGCATCTGGCTGCATCAATTTTAACTGTGGGCAGCTGAAGTTACTGCCTGTTCACGTCCTGGATTTACACAGACACACACCTGCAGCTCTCATTGGCCCTCTTACGTCTCATCCCCCCTCCCTTCCTGGCAAACTCACAAGAGTGAGAGAGCTGTGCATGATGTCATAAGCCTAGGCTTTTTACCAGAAAAGAAACAGGAAGTGGGCTGTATAAAGGTATTTACTGGCATAAAAAAAAATGTTTTACTATCCAAAGTTAAAACAACAAGGGCAGAAGATTTAATGGATTAAAAAAAATGATTGAAGTTCCACTTTAATGTAAGGATCTGCTGCCCTCTAACGGTGTGTGTAAATATATTATGCATGCAGGTCCTGTCCCTGAGTTGTTGGGTAAAAAACCCCAGAAGGAGGAAGGAGAGAGAGTGAGAAGCTGACATCACATGTAAAAACATACAAGAGCTGCATTACTGCAATGCTGTATTTTACCCAGGCCAGATATTTGGTACTTGTTCTGAATATTTACCTATAGCTGCCCATAACTTCTTGATCGGATTTCTAGGGTAAGACAAGTCTCAAGTTTTAGCTTAGGGCTCAACCAGTATAGGCTAGAGCCAGGTTAGGCATCTGACAGCCACCTCTAGTAGTTCGAGGACCGGTTGCATGACAGATTGGACACTAAGGATTAGGAGGCAGATTTGATTGAAACTCAGCGTTTCAGTGCCACACCACAGTTCCTGTGGGTGAGAAGATGCATTCCAGGCTGGTTGGACAACAGTTGAAGGATCTCCCCATGACTACTGATCTTGTCTTCAAAAAGAAAAATGTTCAAAAATGAACACCACACCGCAATCATCGTCAAGGGCCCTTGCAACTGAACTTTGCTGCAGCATTCTTCTGGAGGCATCTCCATTAATAACTATATATGCCCAGGTATATGTGCACTACTCCACCAGGACTCCTATCGTCCCTTTGCCGATAACACCTTTTTTGTATACTGGATGTAGTACTATTATAGATTTTTTTTATATAAAGCTTGCATTTCCATACTGGTGTACATTTATGTACTTATGGTTAAGGCTTTAAGTGGTTAGCAGCAGTTCCTTTGCTCCCAATTACATGGATTAGATTACTGGTTACTTTCCCAGCAATTGTTCTCGTTTGCTTATTTACCTACAGGTTTAGAGCACAGTCCTGTTTGGGGAGGGTAATTTGTCAAAAGGGGCTACATTAGCTAAACTTTTTTGCTACAGATCACTGCTTTTGTAGGTATTTTTGCCTACTCCTTGTCGATCACTTAAATTTCTGATATACGCTAGGCAGTCTTGCATGCACAGCATGTTTAAAAAGTACCCAGAAATCTTCAATGACATTTAACTCACTCCAGAAGGATTGAGGGTCAGTCCAAATCTATCGCACTTGCTCATGGTGGCTTTCGGAAGTGCCTTATGATCACTGTTTTGTTGTAAAAGCCACCTATTCAATTTTAAAAGCGAACTCCACTGTATCGGAGCACCGCAAACAAAAAACACAATTTAATTATTATTTTTTAATGTTCAAAGCAAACTCCCCCATCCATCCATCCATTTCTGCATGCTTTAATAGAAATCACTTTAAAAAACACCCCTGTAGCATTTCTGGCCGTGGCCATCTTGAGTAAGGCAGATGAATCGTTTTGCATTAACTTCCTGGAATCCATCTGTCCTTAGCTTAGGCATGAGGGCGTGCTTAGCTTAGCAGAGAAAACCCCCTCCTCCCCTCCTGTAGATTTCTGGGATGTATGATATAATTTTCCTAGGCCTGGAAACTTGGTTAGGAAGTAAATGTAGAAATGTAATAAAAAAGTTTCACAAGTACATATGATCTACTTTCCTATCGATTTACTAATGCTAGCAGCATAAGGATTACAAATAGTCAATGTTGATTGAGAGTGAAGTTCTGCTTTAAAATTCTCGGCCATTATTTACTAGAACCTATTTTTCCCCCTCTACAGATTTAAAGTGTTTGTAAACCCTCACATGAATTGGCTAGCAATAGGTTATCCACAGAGATGGAACAAATCCGCCTACATAAGTTGTAGCTGTGCATCTGCAGCCATTTCTTCTGTTGATCCTTCTGAAAATACAAAGAAAAGATCGCTCTTTAGTTCTAGAGGGGGGGGGGATCTGAAACATTCAGAGCCAACAGCTTTGAGCCCTGAATAGAGTGAAGAGTGAAGAGTGAAGGGACCCACCCTCCTTCACACAGTACCAAGAACAAGCAAGGCTGTGGATTATAGTCACAGACTGTGCTGCAGCTACCTCACTCGTCAATATTTTAAACTATAAGCAAATTTTTTTTTGCATTTTGGATAGAGTAAGGGAGGGTTTTAACCCCCGTTGGTTTATTTTTTGCCATCTGGGAAGATTTGCTTTCACTTCCTGTCCTATAGCCAAAACAGGAAGTGAGCGGAAATCCCTGCTAAATAAAAAGGAGAAGTACAGCTAAAGCTTGTTTGGCTGTACTTCTCCTATGGATCACATTTTCAGCAGACTGAAGCCCACTGTTGGCTGACGTCACACAGCCGGTCCAGGCTGAGACAGGATCACAATATAGTTGGGATCCACTAAAAATGCCTGAACTGTCACCCGGCTCAGCCTCACAGCGAGCTGCTGAGACCCCGAGCCAGACACTTCCGCCCCCTCCACAGCCCCGTGCTCCAGTGGGGGGGGGGGGTTGCAGAGCAGACAGCGGTGACTGCTGCAGCCACCTAGGTAAGCAAGATTCTGAAAAGAAACCCAAAATTTGGGATTTCCTTTACTTTCAACGCTAATGGTAAATCGGGACAAAAAGAGGATGCATCTCCCTAACGAGGACACAGACAGCAATGAAAACGGACAAGGGTTCTAATCCATCTCCACTATGTCTAAAACTAAAGAAAAAGTTTTGCTTTTGGTTATACTTTAACTCCTGGTGTCAGGAAAAGCTGCCAGAACCAAGCCATGCGGCAGAAAGAAAATGGCACTCAGAGCTTTGGAAAGAAACCAGCATACATCATATTTCATGTCTTAGGTTTACAACAACTTTAAGGTTTTCTGTACCACTGCCTAGTGTGCAATTCAAAAGCATAATGGATTCACCCATATTTTACAGTTGTCAGTTTTCTTCAAAAAATGCTTTTTTTTTCCAAATATTTTAGCAATTGTGGATAATGAGTTCAATTGTTACTTCTGTAGCACCCTTTAGTGTGCTAGAAGAATAGTATATAGGGTTTTGAGAGTAGGTAAAATTTCCAGGCTTGGCTGGCAGTTTTGATCTGGGCTGGAAGTGGCTCAGAATGGTGCTGGGTGACTCACAGGTAGTATTACCAGGACCTCACACTTCTTTCCAGAATGCTCTGGTGTTTTCTGGAAAGAGAGGTGCAGAGGGGAGGTGGAGCTGCCTGGGGTGTTTTGAGGAGCCCTGACCAATCCCCAATCTGGATTGGCAGGGGACAGGTCCCCCTAAATACCCAGGGTCAGCCCAGCTGGGGGAGGAGTTGATCAGGTTAAAGGTGGAGTGTTAGGCTGTTGGGGCCTTTGAGGGAGCTCCCCAGTCTGGGGGGGGGGGGGGGGTTGGGCCTGGCCTCGGGTGTGGAAAAGACCCTCTTACAACCATAGCGGTGTCCTGATCAGGAGGGCACAGGAGGAGCAAGAGAGAACAGCGGGAGAACACTGCCAGGGAAGTCTCCAGGAGAGGCAGCCAAAAGGGCTGGCGAGTACACAGTCGGGAGAGGACTGGGAGGCACGCCTGAGAGGACCGAGATGCAGCAGTCTGGGATGGGTGCAGAGCCAGTCTGGAGGATGGTGGTGGCACGGGCAGTGAAAAATGGGCAGCTGCAGCCAGGAGGGCTGGCAGTGCCAGAAGAGGTGGTACTGCAAGCAGTAGCCACAGGGAGAGGTAGCACTGGGACTTTCTGTATTTTTGCTACACTATAGGGGCCGCAGTCCCTGCCTGCAAAGGGCATCTGCTTTAGGCCTGGCTGAGCCAGTGTCAGGTCTATAATGCTAGCTGATCCGGGAAATGCAAGCAAGTAATGTGCTGGAGGAGTAAGAGTCTGCAAGCAAGGAAGTGCAGGAGGAGAAGAGGAGAATGTATGTATCATGGTGAATATAGTTGGTCAAAATATTGACTGTCAGTAGTTTCCTATCCAAATTAAATTCCCCTCAATAAAATAATTAAAAAAAAAGTCTCTGGATGCTTGAAAAGGGTGTGCCTGGCTTGGCGGGTGACTGACCGACTACTACACTCAGCAGCCCCTAGGGGGATACCTAGGGTTGCCACCTCATCCCTCCAAAACCGACCACATATTAATTACACAGGTTCTATGGTTAAGGTGGCAATTAAACTCACTCAATGCTTTATCTGCAATAAATTAGCCTCAGAACCTGTGTAATTAATATGTGTTCAGGTTTAAAGGGATGAGGTGGCAACCCTAGGGGTACCACTACAATTCATTAGTCCAAAGCATTTAGAACAAGGCCTCTGGCTTGTCTAGATTCTGTCTATTAAACCACAGAAGTTGATGTCTGATGAGGCTGAAGGTCAGGCTCAGCTTGGCCTCCTCTCCTCACCGATGACTCTAATAATGCTACAATTCAGATCATGCTTGTGCAGGAAACACTGCAGCGGGGAGAGCTTTACACCACGTGGCAGTCAACACTCTCGGCAGTCATATGAAGATTCTTTGGTGGTGACTTTATACTAGGACCTTTATTAAAAGGGACTGAGGCCTTAATATACTATATGGCTTTATACCGCAATTTTCCCTGATTCGGTTTATGACAGTGGAGGATGCTACAGAGAAGCGATGATGGTTCCGTTATTTCAGTTTTCTTAAGGTTTATATGAAAGTTTTTTTAACATAATAATAAGAGGAAGTTTGGGCTGTTATAATATACTTTTTAGATCGTGTTAGTGATCCCCTTTTGAACAGAATATATGTTTTTTATTCCATTTTAATTTTTGTATAGCAATACAATATTGGCAGCCTGGTGATCCTTGCAGTTTCCCTGAAGCCTCCCAACTAGGGGAATAACTCTCCTGATGAGGAGTTGGGATGACGTTTGTTATAAGTTCATACTATACGATATGTAAATAGACTGATACATTTCATAACTTGCTACCTCTTGCTGTATTACAATATTAATGTGTACTATGGACTTGATGGTAAAATTCACTTTTATACTTGACAGAGCGGTAATAGATCCCTGAAGAGATTTTGAAAATGCTCGAAATGCATTGGTTTCCCATGATTGTGTAGTTTGGAAACTAGCGACTGGGACAACCACTTTGTTCAAATGAGTATTGACAAATATAGTGCCTTGAAAAATTATTCATACCCCTTGAAATTTTGCATATTTTGTCATGTTGCAAACAAAAAACGGAAGTGTATTTTTTGGGGATTTTATGTGATAGACCAACACAAAGTGGCACATAATTGTGAAGTGGAAGGAAAATAATTAATGGTTTTCAACATTTTTTACAAATAAATGTGTGAAAAGTGTGGCGTGCATTTGTATTCAGCCCCCTTTACTCTGATACCCCTAACATTTAGTGGAACTAATTGCCTTCAGAAGTCATTTAATTAGTTAATAGAGTCCACCTGTGTGTAATTTAATCTCAGTATAAAATACAGCTTTTCTGTGAAGCCCTCAGAGGTTTGTTAGAGAACCTTAGTGAACAAACAGCATCATGAAGGCAAAGGAACAGACAGGTCAGGGGTTAAGTTGTGATGAAGTTTAAAACAGGGTTAGGTTATAAAAAAAAAAAAAAAAATATCCCAAGCTTTGGACATCTCATGGAGCACTGTTCAATCCATCTGAAAATGAAAAAAAAAAAAAAAAAAAAAAAAAAAAAGGAAGTATGGCACAACTGCAAACCTATGAAGGCATGGCTGTCCACTTAAACTCTGGAGGAGCTGCAGAGATCCACAGCTCAGGTGAGAGAATCTGTCCACAGGACAACTATTAGTCGTGCACTCCACAAATCTGGCCTTTCTGGAAGAGTGGCAAGAAGAAAGCCATTGTTAAAAGAAAACCATAAGAAGTCCCGTTTGCAGTTTGAGAGAAGCCATATGGGGGGCACAGCAAAAATGTGGAAGAAGGTGCTCTGGTCAGATGAGACCAAAATTAAACTTTCTGGCCTAAAAGCAAAACGCTATGTGTAGTGGAAGACTAACACTGCACATCACCACAAACACACCATCCCCACTGTGAAACATGGCGATGGCTGCATCCTGTTGTGGGGATGCTTTTCTTCAGCAGGGACAGGGAATATGGTCAGAGTTGATGGGACGATGGATGGAGCCAAATACAGGGCAATCTAAGAAAACAACCTGTGTAAAAAGACTTGAGAATGAGGCAGAGGTTCGTCATCCAGCAGGACAATGATCCTAAACATACAGCCAGAGCTACAATAGAATGGTTTAGATTAAAGCATATTCATGTGTTAGAATGGCCCAGTTAAAGTCCAGACCTAAATCCAATTGAGAATCTGTGGCAAGACTTGAAAATTGCTAATCACAGATGCTCTCCATCCAATCTGATAGATCTTGAGCTATTTTGCAAGAAGAATGGGCAAAAATGTCACTCTAGATGTGCAAAGCTGGTAGAGACATCCCCAAGAAAAGACTTGCAGCTGTAATTGCAGCGAAAGGTAGTTCTATAAAGTATTGACTCAGGGGGGTTGAATACAAATGCACACCACACTTTTCACACTGTATTTATTGGCGTATAACACTCACTTTTTTACCATGAAAATCGGGTGCAAATAGCGTGTGCGTGTTATACGCCAATACTTCAATTTTAGCTGCCTCGGAGGGGGGCCAGACGAGCGCTGTCAGATTACATACAGCGAGAATCTCCTGTTTACTTGGCAGCCTCTGTAATAGGAAGTCCTGTCTCCTGGGCCGCCATTGGACCACTGTTCGGTCTATCATAGGAGATTCTCTTTGTATGTAATCTGTCGGCGCTCGTCCCGCCCCCTCCCTGTCCCCTCTAGGCTGCAGGTGGACGTCAATCAGGCTGCACTAATGGCAATGGTGAGGCTGCTGCATTGAAGGCAATTGTGAGGCTGCATTGATGTGGATTGATGAGGCTGCAGATGGGCACTGACCCTTATTTTGCTCCAAAGTTCCTTATTTAAAATTTTTGTTTTTTTCCTGAAACTTCCCTCTTAAAATGAATGTGCGTGTTGTACGCCTGTGCGTGTTATACGCCGATAAATACGGTATTTATTATGGAAAAAAAAATTTGGAAAACCATTTATCAATTTCCTTACAGTTCACAATTATGTGCCACTCTGTGTTGGTCTGTCACATAAAATCCATTTAGGTTTGTGGTTGTAATATGACAAAAGGGGTATGAATACTTTTTCAAGGCACCGTATGTTATGAAAACTCATATACCCATGTATATTGGTTTTTAGGATCTGTATTGAAATTATATATATATATATATATATATATATATATATATATATATATATATATAAATATAAAATTTTATGGGAAATTTCTTTGGGAGGTAATGATGTGTAATATGTGCAACTAAGGGCATGTTTCTTCTTTGGGAGGTAATGATGTGTAATATGTGCAACTAAGGGCATGTTTCTTCACCATATGAAGGTTGGTTTTTACTTGTAAGCATATGAGCAGTTCTCTCTGAATGTTCTTGGTCTTTCAGATCTTGCTTTAACATCCACAGTTCCCCTTAGCGGCTATTTCCTAATGAAACTACAGAAGTTTATAGGCTCTCAGCTCAAAATGATGTAACCCACTTTTCTCAAACATTGAGTGCTTTGTGCATTACAAGCTTTCAGAAAAAAGGACCTTGTAAAATGACAATACATATAAAAAAAAACCCTATCTGCAAATCCAAAGTGTAAGGTGTGCAGATTCCACTTTTAGATTCACGAAAAGACTATTTATATTCCATGGACAGCAACATATAATTATATGCAAAAATTCAAGCCTGTACTTTATAAAGGCTCACAATAGTCCACTTGAATGAATGATTTTAAAAAAGGGCAGAGTTCCTCTATGCTTGATGATCTAGCCACTCATTTTTATCATTGTAGACAAGCAACAAGCAAGAATTTATTAACCCCTGTATCCAGAGAGATGTGACCATACACTTTCCCTCCTCCCCAGGAACCCTTCCCCATCGCTAGTATTGTCCCTTACAGATGGGGTAACTTTTCCTACTCTACCCACTCACATAACGTGTGCCAAACCCAGGGGCCAGGGTTGTAAATAGACTTGGCCACACCCAAGATGGCCACCAGAGTCACATGGGCAACCAGCATCCAATTAGATCGCTGCCCCAGTGACTCAGGAAACCATGGAGGAACCCCGTTACCCATGACTTTCTCTCCCTCTGCTTTGTCGCTGTGGTTGTACACCACCTGCAGTGGAGACAGCAGACTGCACCCGCCTACATGCTTATGTTAGGAGCATTAGCATGGCTACTTATAGTGTCCAACAGACGCTCATGTGACAGGGTGACAAGCAGAATAAAAATGAGCATATAGAGCGTCGTCACCCCAAAAAAAAAAAAATATACAACAAAAACCTTTTATGGCAGAGGTAACTTTTTCTAGGAGTCTTCCAAGACAGCCTCTGAGACATAGGGCTCCTCCCTCTGGGACAGGAAACATGTATACCCAATTAGTTTAAAACTTGGTCTTCCAGGCCTCCCTCTTCAGTTTAACCAAGAACTACCGGAAGGCTCTGAAAGACATAACACACTAACACAACGTCAGTACATACCTCAAACACCAGTTAATAGAAAACACCAGGTGGGAAACCAGGCTGTCCTGGAAGACGCCTAGAAAAAGAGTTACCGGTAAGTCTAACTCCGGTTTTCTCCTTTCGTCTTCCAGGACAGCCTCTGAGATGAGCAAGAAACGTAATTTGTCAGGGCGGGACCACTGCCTGGGAGGACTTTTCATCCAAATGTCTGCTCTTTATCAGACAATAAATCCAGACGGTAATGTCTAGCAAACGTAGAGTAGCTGGACCACGTTGCTGCCTTGCAGATGTCCTCCGGAGAGGCACTGGCCCTCTCTGCCCATGACACTGAGACTGCCATGGTAGAATGTGCCTTAACTAATGGTGCTTGCATCCCTTCTAACTCATAAGCTTTTATAATCGCCATTCTTGGAGGACTTAGATGCCTTATATCCTTTGCGAGCCCCCGCAAAATTAACAAAAGAGAATCTGACTTCCTGAAGCTTCTAGTGGCTTCCAGATAAATCAAAAGGCTTCTTTTAACATCTAATAAACTCAAAGATCCTTCCTCATCTGCCTCTGAGGTGGAAAAAAAAAAATGTCCTGCATTTTATGAAACGTAGATACTATCTTAGGGAGGAAACTAGGGTCTGTCCTGAGTACGATCCTATCCTCCAAAAATCAACAAAAATGGCTCCCAAATAGAGAGAGCCAGCAAATCACTCACTCTTCTGGCTGACATGATGGCTATAAAAAAAAAAAAAAAAGTTTTAAGTACCACCCATTTCGGCATTGATTTCTCCAGGGGTTCGAAGGGACTACTGGTAAGAGTCCTGAGGACCAAAGATAGATCCCAGGTGGGGCAGGCCCTCACCCTCACCGGCCTGGACCTCACCAGGGCCTAAAAAAAATTCCTAACAAATTGATCCTGCTGACGTAAGGTTTGAAAGGAAACACTTAAGGCAGCGGCCTTAACCCTCAGAGTACTAATAGAAAGGCCCAGTTCTACACCTGCCTGAAGGAAATCCAGGACTGCCGGAATCCCAGGATGTTCCAGCCCCTGCTCCTCCAACCAGGAACTAAACCTTTTCCACACTTTGGCATAAATTGCCCTGGTTACCGGCTTATGGCACTCCAGAAGAGTTTTAATCACTCTCTCTGAAAATCCCTGAGACCTCAACAGCTGTTCCTCAGATACCAGGCTGTTAGTCTGAGGTTCTCTATTTGCGGCTGTAGAATCAAGTCCTCCCTGACCGGAAGGGCTAATGGAGGACGAATGGCCAGTCTCTTCAAGTTGGCAAACCAAGGTCTCCATGGCCAGAATGGTGCTACTAGGATGAGCACCGTCGATTCTGCCAAAAACTTTTGGAGAACAGCGGCTATCAGCCTCGCTGGAAGAAAAGGCGTAACAAAGGCTGAACTGGCCTGATCCAGCGGATGGATGGAGAAGAATAGTGCCACCTTCTTGTTGCCCTCTGAGGCAAAGAGGTCGACCTCTGGCTGTCCCCAACATTGCACAATCTCCCTAAACACATCCATGTTGAGAGACCATTCGTCCTGACTTATACGCCGACGGCTGAGAAAATCCGCTCCTGGTCCCCCCCTGCTTGTTCACATATGCGACAGCCGCATTGTCTGTCCATACCTGTAGGTGCTCTCCCCTTATCTGAGACTGGAAAGACTCTATAGCCCTCAGAATCGCAAGAAGCTCCCTCTGATTTGAGGATCGACAGGCCTCTACTGGTGACCAGGCCCCCTGAGCTAAGGTTCCCTCCAGGTGGGCACCCCAGCCCAACGCACTGGCATCGATTGTCACCACTATGGCTGCAGGTCAGGTCCAGGACAGACCTTTGTCCAGATTGTGATGAGCCCGCCACCACCACAATGACCTCGATGACAGGGGCATAGCTTGATCTAGGCTCTGCTTTTTTCCATACCAGTACAGTTGAAACTGGGCTACTGCCTGATCCGCTTTTCTGGATCTTTTCCCTGGGGAGAAACACCATCTCCACTGAAGAGATTTTTGTACCCCAAATACAGGACCTCCTGTGCCAGGGTCAGCTGGGACTTGTCCTGGTTGATTAACCACCCGAGAGATAGAAGGAAACTCTGCGCCTCCTGCAAGTCTCTCTCTAGTTGTTGGGAAGAGTGGGCAACAATCAGGAGATCGTCCAGGTAGGGGGATCACCGTAATAGCCCTGACCCTCAACTGGGCTAGAGCCTCTGCCAGAACCTCCGTAAAGATTCTCGGTGAAGAAGACAGTGCGAAAGGTAGTGCCCAGAACTGGAAGTGCAGAACCTCCGAATTTATTCTGACTGCCAACCTGAGGAATTTTTGAAAGTCCTGATGTATTGGGATGTGCAAGTAAGCATCCCTGATGGAGGAGGCGTGACCGGATGCTGGTGTGAACGGGCGTGAGTGAGCTCTCTCCTTGCTCCGGCCTCCATGCTGCCAGCCCCATCCCCAGCAATTGTATCCAGCTTACTGCCTAATTTGTCTGCCTAATACAGCAAGAGTACTCAACCCTTGCCGTGATTATCCGTGCTTATCCTGCCTGGCTGATTGCGTCCCACCTGTGAGAGAGGTGGTGTAGAGCAGAGGACGCTGGTGCTTGTGGCCGCTTTTTCTCGGTCTCTGGGTGACTTGAAAGTTTGAAGGGGGAACCCAATCGAACTCCAATTTGTAACCGTTCTTTATGATGTCTAGTATGAACGAATTGACGTTGAAGTGGTCCATTGTGAGAGGAACTCCCCCAGTCTCCCTCCCTCTGGGGTTTTGGGGTGGCTTGAGGATTAAATAGGATTCCACCTCTTCCACACCCCTTGTGGCCCATCCAATGTTTCTTGGGGTGGCCATTCCTCTCTTGTTGGGCCTGCTGCCCGGGGCCTCACAAAAAAGTTTACCCCCAATTTTCTTCTTTTCAGGAAATGCTTTTTTCCTATTCTGAGTACGTTCCAGCGCCTCCATGGAGGCCGGGCCCAAACAGGTGGTCACCTGAAAAGGGTAACCCACAAAGCTTAAGCATTCACTAAATGCGGCTGACCTAGTTGCCAACTTTACAGATTCCGCAGAGGCATCTGCTAGAAAGCCAACAGTTTTAAATAGTAACAGAAATGATTTCAAAAGCTGTTGCCTAGACGTGCCAGCTGAAATGTGGAACTGTAATTGCGTTAGCCAATATACCAGATTTCTGGCCACGCAAGTAGCTGCAAGGGCTTGTTTCAATCCAATTGATGAGGCATCCCAAGCCCTCTTAAGCAGCACATCCCCTCTTATCCATGGGATCTCTAAGAGACCCCAGGTCGTCAAAGGCGAAATCTATCTTTTTAAAGACCTTGGCCAACGGTGCATCTAGTTTGTGAACTTTATTCCAGGGATGAGAGGCATCTGCTTCAAAAGGGAACCTCTGCTTGAGGCTACCTGGAAAAAAATAAATAAATAAAAAATAAAAAACACGGCCTCTTTTCTGGCTGCTCCCACTCCAGCAAAATCGACTATCAGAGATTTATGCACGGGAAATACCCTGGTTTTATGTGCACTAGAACCTTGGTACATAAGGTTGTGCTTAGAGAGCTGAACCTGCTCCTCACGGATTTTCAAGGTGTCATAGATCTCCTTTAGAAGATCCCCCACATCGTCCAGAGACAATTTATATCTGGACCCCTGGAGGAATCATCCTCCCCCCAGAGTCGGATGCTGAAGCCACTTGAGAGGAGGCTAGCGACCTAGGTATCCTCTCCCTATCCCCCTCATCCTCCTGACTAAGCTCAGATAGGGAAGGCATACTCACCGCCCTGGATAGGGATGAAGAGGGACCCTGCATCCTATCCATCATTCCCTTGAAAGACTGGAATGTGGATGCAATCTTGTCTTTAACAGATGTCAGGATTTTGTGACACGCTGCCACTGAATCACCTTTGACCAGACTGCTGACACACTCGGGGCAAAGTGGCTTTTCCCAATTGACACCCAACTTAGTCCCACATACGGCACATTTTTTCCTAGGCGGCTGCATCTGGGTCCTGTCTTGGGCTCTGACCTGAAACCCAAAAAAAGACAAACAAACAATCTCCCATTAGTGTGCGGCCCTGAGCCACACCACCACTGTGCTAGGATAAGCCTAGGAGGTGCCCAACCCATCACCTGAGGTTCCCCACCCAGGGAGGGAATTTTTTAGGTCTAAAAGGACCCCAGTGTAAGCCATGGTCCACCCTCACCACGCTGATCTGAGAGGTGCCGGAGCCTGCTGAACCGGATTCTACCTGTGCAGCTGTACCCTCCATGGTCCCTGGTGTTTTGCTCAGTCTAAGCCTTTTTCACCGCTCTGAACGCCTGTACGTTCACTGCCGTGCCCAGGAGACTGGAACTATGTCTCGCAGCGCCCCCCCAATGACGCGGTTCCACTGAAAGTACACTCTCGTCACTGTCCTCCTGCTGGAACGCAGTAGCCCTGCCTCCTCACACCGCGCGATGCACCCGAAAGAACCGGCAGGTGTTCCCAGCATGGCCGGTCGAGCGTCTCCCGCCCGCCGGCCGACAGGACCTGAGGTTACAGGTAACACTAGCGGGGCATGGGTTTGGGATCTGCAGCCACATCGGGGTCCTACTCTCCCTGAGCAAACGGCAGCGGTGGTCTTCAGCGACCCTACTCTTCCCTGGCAGGACAGAGGGGTGCTAGTAGGCAGAGGCCAGTCAACGCCAGGGGTTTTCAGGCACTATTTTTAGCGCTAAAACGCCAGAAAACTGCATCAGCATGAAAGGAGTCTAACAAGTTAATTGATGATATTTTAGTATTTGTGTTTTCATATACTTCTGCATTTACTTCCGATATGGTGCTAGCAAGCTATCAAAGTATGGCGACCTAAGGCCCACAAGGGATGCATTTAGACTAGGACCCAGTTTGACTAAACCCAGCCCTGCATATTTCCTGGCTCTACCTTCTGTGCAGAGCCACCCTCTCTAGAGCTCCATACTCTGTACATTGCTGTATTTTAGGTCTCTCCCTATGGTCAGCAATAGGATTAGCACTAAATCTTTGAAAGTGGTATAATAATTTAAGATTACTTTATTGCTAAATAATTTATCCATAAATATATTGTATATTTTCTAAACTCCTTTTGTCTATTTGGTTTCCCTCCCCAATCATGCATTGCGTCCGACTACTTCTTTACCATTTCTGGCATATGACATCAGCATCACATATTTCTGACATGGCAGGTTAACAGGCTCCCAGCTCAAAATGATGTAACCCACTTTTCTCAAGCATAAAATGCTTTGTGCTTTACAAGCTTTCAGGCAGTACAGTTAGCTTCAATCCCAAAAGTCTGTTAGGATTTCCAGTGCTGTGTAAAACAGATGACACACTCTGCATGCTGAGAGGAAGGCAAACAGATCCTCATACTCTAGATTATTAGCAGCAGAGAAGTTGCACACTTTTTAAAAGGTTCTAATATGTAGATATACACATGGATAAAAGAAACACGCCAGATGGTCTTCAGGAGTCCATTGTACTTTTTCAAGCAGTCAATATAAAATGAGGAAAGCTGAAGTGTTAAGTGCTGTTACCCTTAACAGGCAATAAAAAACATTTCACTTTACCAAACTCAAATCACTGAAAGGTAAACTGTTACTGTCTTACAGTACTTTATTAAATAAGACTGTAGTGATCATATTTTTCAGTGAATCTCACCAGAAAATTTACTGACAGTTTGTAAAAATCAGTGTTTTTTTTACAACTGCCAGTAAATATCAGGGGCTGATAATTTTCTGCTGTGTTGACCTTTTGGTGTAATGGCCCGTACACGCTGTCGGATTTTCCGATGGAAAATGTCCGATCGGAGCGTGCTGTCGGAAATTCCGACCGTGTGTGGGCTCCATCGGAAATTTTCCATCGGATTTTCCGACACACAAAGTTGGAGAGCAGGAGATAAAATTTTCCGACAACAAAATCCGTTGTTGGAAATTCCGATCGTGTGTACACAAATCCGACGGACAAAGTGCCACGCATGCTCAGAATAAATAAAGAGATGAAAGCTATTGGCCACTGCCCCGTTTATAGTCCCGACGTACGCGTTTTACGTCACCGCATTCAGAACGATCGGATTTTCTGACAACTTAGTGTGACGTGTGTATGCAAGACAAGTTTGAGCCAACATCCGTCGGAAAAAATCCATGGATTTTGTTGTCGGAATGTCCGAACAAAGTCCGACCGTGTGTACGCCCTATTAATCAGGCAAATTTCTTTGTTACAGGTATTGTCAGTGTTTCCATATCATGTTTATACTGTTCAAATATTCACTGTGTTAGTTTTCAATAGGAGTTCTGTAATTTCTCAGGGTAGTAAAAAAAAAAAAAAAAAAGTGCTCCGCCAGTAAATTTGCCATGTTTTGTCAGTAAAAAATGCTGTTGGTGGTTGGCAACGCTGGTAAATCTAATGAAGGCCCCTTGACCCTCCTAAGGAAAGGGAGCCTTGACTGCTGGATGCTTGGCAGCCAAGCAGGGCGTCAACCTAATCAGGGAGTCGGAGTGTCTCCGTTGGGATTGGCTACGATGGCACGAGGTGACTGGGTGGAGCCACAACTCTAGAAAAAGCTACGCAGAGGCACGCCCCACTACTCTCAAGAGAAGCCGACGTCACTTAATCTGGTTTAGTCTTATGCCCTTTCTTTGAGGAATCTACACTCTCCAGGTCTCCCAGCTCATTTTTTCAAATGCCCAACTTCAGATCTTCTAGCTGCCTCCTCTGAATGCCTTGCTCCAGGTCTCCTAGCTTCTTCCAAGTGCCTTGCCCTAGGTTAGTGGTTCTCAACCCTGTCCTCAAGTACCCCAACAGGCCATGTTTGGGAATTTCTCTTAGATAAAATAGCTGTCCAAAATACCAAAAGCCATTGACTCCGATTTAAAGCACCCGTGCAAGATAAAGGAAAACCTGCAAACATGGCCTGCTGGGGGTACTTGAGGACAGGGTTGAGAACCACTGCCCTAGGTTTTCAAGATCTCCCTTTCAAATGCCTCTCTTAGCAGGTCTCTTAGCTTCCAATTTCAGAAGCCTTGCTTCAGGTCTCCTAGCTCCCAGTTTTAGATGCCTTGGTCCAGGTCTCCTACTCCCTCTTTTAGATGCCTTGCTCCAGGGTCTCTTAGCTCCCCCATTTCAGGTCTCCTTGCTCCTTCTTCAAGATGCCTTGCTCCAGGTCTCCAAGCTTCCTTCTTCAGGTACCTCGATTCATATTACTTTGCTCCTTCTTCCAAAGGCCATAGTCCTGGTCTCCTAGCCCTATCAGATGCCTCACTCCAGGCTTCCTACATCTTTATCCAAATGCCTCACTTCAGGTCTGCTAGCTCCCTTTTCTATGTGCCTTACTACGGGTCTTGAACAATCTTAATTTAAACACCATGTTCTTTCCAATAACAGCTACTTTTGCCATGATCGTCGAGGCTCCCTAGGCCCTCCTCTCTAAGAAAAAAGAACCGCTGCTCCAGGTGTATAAAGATGAGGCTGAATGGAGAATCTTGCAGAGTGCTAGCCCTGGCCCGTCTCTGTGGGAAACTTGGAAAGAAGAAAGAAATGGCTGCACATCCAGAACTTCCGATTGCCTTTTATTTTGCTTCACAAAGATAACACCAGAGACACCAAACTGTGGTCACATAGACACGTTTCACACATACATCTTGTGCTTAATCATTACCAATGATTAAGTACAAGATGTGTGTAAACGCGTCTACGCGACCACAGTTTGGTGTCTCTGGTGTTATCTTTGTGAAGCAAAATAAAAGGCAATCGGAAGTTCTGGATGTGCAGCCATTTCTTTCTCCTTTCCAAGGCCCTCCTCTCTACCCTGTGGTGCATGTTGGATTTTTTTCCCCCAAGTGTCAAAATAAGCCAGTCGCTAACAAAAGGGTTTATTTTGTTTTTACTATAGCAGAAAAGGGTTAGAGCATGTCAAAATTGTATTACCAACTGTATCCCTATTGGGATATTAGCCAATCACTTCCGGTCACAACAACGATAGGGAATCTCTCCAACAAACACAGCCAAAATCAAAAATACATTTTTAGTAGTGAGGGGAAAGGTTAGAACCTCAGACATCTTTTGCTGCCTCTGCCTTGCTGTCCCAATGACAACCACTACCCCCATTCTTGATCTCATAGGGAGAAAAAAAAAACCTAAAATGGTGTTAGACACAAATTAAAACCTGACAAAATTAAATTCATCAAAACTATGCAGAGCTAAAAAGAAATAATTTGCTTGAATTTAGGTTTTGGTTACAATGCGTATATACCATGCCAGTAGAATGGACTGTTTACCACCTCATAGATGAATGCCTGGGTGATAGAAACTTTACCCACAGCTGTAGCACACAGGTTTAATTTGTTGTTCTCTGCAGGAGCTAGGTCTGTTTTATTATAAAACCTCAAAAGGATAGAAATCTCAGTTCACAAGACAGCTCCTCCAGGTTATCAGGTTAGAGAGCAAGAAAACAAAATCTGCTGTGGTCTAGATGGGTCAATCCCCTGTTCATTGAGTTGGAAAAATCTCTGTGTGCCAAGATCTGATGTCTTCATAAGTGGACTGATCTAAACCATTGTTGAAGCACTGCATCCAATTGCAGTTACGTTCTAAGACACAATCTGTATAACCAAAACAACATTATTAAAGTTAATGTTTTAAAGATATTTTCTGGCCCATTCTTACCACAGCTGTGCACTGCAATGCACACAAATCCATAGTTGCAAGAGATTGGTGGCCATTCGGCACTTACTCCAAGAGCCTAATTTAATTCGGGTTTGGGGAAATGCTGGATGGCCACCAATCTCTAGCAACTATCTACCTCCATATTTTTACTATTCATTTGAGCATCTCAGAACATGTATTCATTATTGGTATTACTATGTAGATTTTTTTGTTATGTTGTAGAATTTTGTTCCTTCATTATACTCCTGAAGAAGCAGGTTTCCGAGAAACATGTCGAGAGTGGCTGACTACACGCACATTTCCTGTTTGGATAAACATCTTTGTGGTGCAAGCTGGCATTCCCCTGTGGGTGTAACGTGTAATGCAGCCATATAAGAGGGACTTTTATCTTTGTTATTTTTTTGTGAAAAGTAAAAAACACTTTTGGTAATGGTATTTGTAATACAATTACGTGATTGTAATCTGGTGTAATGTTCAATGGTACCAAGTAAAATCCTGCTGCCCCAATTTACTCTTTTTCCAACAAAATCTAAGTTTTAGGATGTAGGTACCTCCATACTGGGTTTAACACCCATTAATACCAAGCACTTACAACTTTTGTACATAAGTCCCCCTTATTATGATTTACCCCCTATGTGTCATGCTGCAATGTGTTGCGGAACATATATGTCTTGGAGGTTTGCTGGGGTGCCATTAACAATTATGCCACTGCAGCGCACCAACACAAGTAACACACACCACCATAGAACGGTGGTGTTAATGGGTACTTTCTACCTGAGTTTGGCAGCTCCAGCCAATGTTCGCTTTAATGTCCCCACTAGGGATAACACGTTATTATATTCAATTACACTTCATGTACAGCATCTAGCTCAACTTTAATTATAACTACAGTTTATAAAGTATGAAAATATCTTTGGAAAAAAATACGACCTTGTTACATGATATACAAGACTAATAAAAAGTGCACAAGAAGGACAGTGCTAAATGGATTTACTTGCATTTAAAAGTATACTAGGCAAAACTTTGTTTCAGGTAGAGTGGAGGGGGATTAGAAAACCTGTCAGGTTTTTATTGCCATCTGTGCCCCTGTTAGGGAGATTCACCCTGTTTGCTATGTTTAGCATGAATTTAGAAGAAAATCTGAAATTTTGGGATGCCAACAAAACAGGAAAAGTGGGGGAAATCCTCCAATGGTGACACTAGTTCTAGCGACCATGATGACAACCAACTTCCGTCCCATTATGGCAATGGGACGGAAGTTAATGAGAAATCTCCCCAAAAGGACACAGTTGGCAAAAATAAAATGGACTATCCAGGAAAAAAAAAACATTCCCTAATTCCCTACCAAAAATTGCAGATTTGTTATATTAGATCAATGTATAAGCATTCTATAGAGTAATAGAAAATGCTGAATTAGGAGTTTTCCAAAATAACTGCTTGTTTAAATCAAGGCTCTGAAGTCACATGAGCTCAGTACATAAAGGTTATAATTTTGTGCCCCTACCATGGCCAATAGAGGACCTTTTACTTTGTAAAAGATATCTAAACCCAAGAAAAACTTTAAGACAAATGAAAACTAAAAGGTCATGACTGCATCAAGGACTGGCAAACTACAATACATTAAACAGTTGAGCCCAGAATCTAAAAATAGATCAAACAGTTGAGGCCAAGTTCAATCACATCTAGGGAGCCAATGAAAAGAAAGGATAGGGGCACAGCACGCCTCTGTCTGAACAGACACGCAGAGCAGCAGCTCAGAAGGGAGTCTGCTTCGGTGCCCCCACAGCAAGCCGTTTGCTGTGGGGGGCACTTGGCAGGAGGGAGAAGCCAGGAGGACCGGCGGGGTACCCGAGAAGAGGGGGATCAGGGCTGCTCTGTGCAAAATCACTGCACAAGAGCAGAGAAGTATAACTTTTTTTAACTTGCTTTTTAATAAAACATCAACTTTAAGCCCAAAACCAGGGTGGATAAAAAAATCGATTAAAGAAGGATTTTTTTATATATATTTTTTTTATAGCAAGCTTTTTGAGTACACATCTATCTAAAAAGATAGATTAATAATTTAGTTCATTCAGCATGAAATGGACCTTAGTTATGTAACATGAGGCTGCATATTCTGCAATATTTACATTTTTGGTAAACTCATTAAACGAATCCAAGCTCTGCAAGTTGAGATAACATGCACTGGCAATGTTATGGTTTTAATTAAATAAAATAATTTGAGTAGTTCAACTATGTGATTAACCCAAAATCGGTTCAGATATTGCCGTTTTACTATCCTTTCAGCCTATTATTCTAAATAGAATCTTTAATATTTGTAATCAAAAATGAAGGTTTCCTAACTACCAGCAAGAAAAAGTTGTTACATTTAAAGCGCACCGGTCTTTTCAGATCCATCATGGCAGCGTCTGTTAGCAGGCATCCACTCATCTGCTGCTGCCACATCCTTCACCTTGTTGCGTCACTGCCAATCACCAGTTGTCCCCACACACCACGCTTTTACCTTTACAACCACTTTAATATTACTAATATAAAGCAGTAGTAAACCGCTGCCTTTAAAAAAAAAAAAAAAAAAAAAAAAAAAAAAAACACACAACACACACACCCCTGCAAAGCAATGGAATGACGTATGAAATACTTACCTTAGAACAAAACACTGCTGACAGGGCTTCCATCTCCCCCCCCCCCCCCCAGCCTTACTTCCAGGTTCGTTGGCTCTGGTCCTTTGAATGGCTGAGGCGTGATGACGTCACGCCCATGCACAGGAGTCATGGTTTGCAGCACAAAGCTCTGAAGGGATGGCACAGGTATGCCGTCCCTTCAGAGCGCATGCGCCAGTGATGTCACCAGGTGTATTCAGTGTGAATCTCTCCTAAACTGTTTAGGAGATACTCACTGTACCTACAGGTAAGCCTCATTATAGGCTTACCTGTAGGTACAAGTTCAAAAGTGGGTTTTATTACCACTTTAAACCCCTTACTGTAGGCCGGCACCATAAAAAAGATACATTTGAAAAAATTAAACAGTTTGTAATCAGAGGCAGTTATTCTTGGATACTCAACAGAAAAGAGTTACATTTTATACTGCACCAATATAGCTGAGTCATGCTTTTAACGCTTACATTTCCAGGTAGCAAAAATAGTACTTAGAGGATCAAAACGGATCTATTGCCATATAGAAATCACAAGTCTAGACTGAAAATGATAAAAAGGTATACTGTATGTACATAGCATTCCCTCTGCATCTAAATTGATTCCCAACTATAACAATTTAGCTGGTGTTCAGAAAAGAGTAATTTACATATTACCATATTGGGACGGTTTGTATGAATAATCATTACATAAGTAGTGGAGACCTCTATGGCAGCATGTCATCAGTGTCGTTATATAAGGAGACAAGTTAATTTGACTCAAAACTGCAGAGAGGAGATTTGACGTATAAGGTGATTAAGGTTCAGTAACATTCATTCAGAACAAGCCTGGTATCAGAATCAATATAGAACTCATCATTTATCAGCAAAGATTGGTGCAAACATACTTCTCTAGAATCAGCAATTAGGCGATCTATAGGCAATTGCCCTACTGCATAGATCTTACTATAACATTTCTCAACTTTGTGTAAAACACGATCTAATTTTTTTTAAAAGCATTAACAAGTAAAACAAAAAGCTGCAAACCAAGTTCATAAAAATAAATATACTAAGAATAAAATATTATTATTATTAATAATAAACAAAAAAAACAAGCATACCAAAGCAGCAAACCAAATTAATAAAAATAAATATCACAATAGAATAATAAAATAAAAAAAAAAAAAAAAAAGAACACACACACACACACACACACACACACTAAAAAGAATATAATAGGCTACATAAACAGATCCATTCTTCCAAAACTAATAACTTTTGTGATGTAATTATGTTGGTCAATTATGTATTTACTTTGTAACTATGACCCCCTCATGTTATCAGCATTCGTGGGGCATGGCTCTATTTTACCAATATGTCAATAGCACTTTATACGGTTTGCTGTAGCTACGATGTATGTTCAATATTGTACCATTTGCAATTAATGGCCATTTAATAAAAAAACTTGTTTTTATTAATATTTTGTTTTTTTATGCATTAGTCTTTATCCGATTTTCATATGATGCTCATTATCCACTAGTGTAGACACACCTAATTTAAAGTCCACCCCCCCCCCTTCCTCTACATATTAACAGGGATGGAGGCACATGGTTTCTTGTGCCTCATTTAAAGTCCCAAACAAACCCTTTTCTCATAACATTAAAGTGTGTTCTTACCTGAAGTTCACACCATGCGACCTCCACCCATGTTTCTGTATCCAGACCTTTATAAACAGTTTTAAAGGAGCCTCTTCCAATTTCAATGTCAAACTTCAAAAACCTTCCATCAGGGGAAGTAGAAACAGCTTTCATATCTGCCTCCTCTTCATTCTCCTCTTCTTCCTCCTTTTTGGACTTTGGTGGCTCTTTAAGAGTGTCCGGTTCATCTTTTCGCTTTTGGCCAGGTGGTTCTGGTGGTCCTTCTGCAATATGCTCTATGGAAGCCCCTGTCTTAGGCTCACTGGTCTCAGTGGTGGGTCCCTGTTCACTTGTCCCCTGAGCCCTCTTAGCAATGGCCCTTCTGGTTCTAGAGATAGGGATGACCTTGCTCTGCTGCAGAGATTCACTCAGATCCAAAACCGATGGCTCCTCTTGATCAGACTCTACCACGGTCCTCCTCAAGAACCTTAGCTTGACCGTTCTCAAGTCTTTAGGAGCTGGCATAAGCTGGGCATCTTTCACTGAGTTCAGCATTGCAGTGTCCATGATATTCGAACTGCTGTTCAGTTCATGAATATTCATAGGACTCCGAGTACAGTCATTGGGTTTTGCAGGACACTCACTTTTGAGCCCTTGAGCCTTTTTGGTATGCACCTCACTTTCAATTAGATTTCTAGTTGTAGCTTGTGAATCCCATGTCCCTGTTCTGTTGGATGCATGGTCCATATCAGTTTAAAAAGAAAAAAAAAAAAAACTCAACAGATTTCCCTGCAGGAGGCTGTGACGCAGAAAGATGCAGTTGCAGTAGTTTTTTTCCTAAGCTTCCATGATAAGGTTATCAAAGTCTGCCCTCCCAGATCACTGCAGATCCTCTGTCAGTCCAGCAAGAGCAGATCTCATCAGAAAGCCATAGGAGCCTACGGGATTGAAACAGATCATTAGAGTCACAAGCACAGTGTGGGCCCCCCTCCACCCCCTCCCTGTACACAGGAGCTGTCCAGCACCATGTCCCATCCACCCAGATCAGCAAACACAAGTAAGGAAGTGGACTCTGCTTCCTGACATCATAAGATCACACATGTGCTAGGGTCAGCATGATGACTATGGGATTACCAAGGGGGTGTGAGCAAGAGGTTACATGTTGGGGGAGGGGGGGATTTCTATTCCTAAAAAGGGGGCATAGTATTTGCAATATAAAAAGGGGTAACGGCCAAAGCAATTCAGATAGAGAATTGGTCAGTGGATATTCCTGATATTATAGAATGGGTGCTGAGAAGGCACATGGGAAGAGAGATGCCGTAAGCTGGCATCAAGGCCTTGCCATCCTATACAAAGAGGAGAATAGGTGGGTACACTTAAAGTAGCAGGCCTAATCACACCCACTGGCAGACATTGGTATTAGGCCTGGCATGCTTATTACAAAGTAGGTACCAGGCCTCCCATCCTTGCCTCTGCCAGTGCATGGGTAAGCATCTCCAGCCATTCAAGTGAATGAACATTGAAACATACAGAATATGGTGAATGTGCAGCGTGTGGCCAGGGAGGTCCCGTGTGGCCCCCCTGCGATCACAGGCTTGGTGATTAACCCATGCATTGCTGGCTGACACCAGGAACTGCACAGTACAAAGGGGCTGGCAGGGAGCACATGCATGCTACAGGGTGGGGAGAGGGAAGACAATACTCACATGGATCCAACAGGACATCAGCAAAGAAGAATACATAACTTCTCCCCCTGTATCCAGTGCCCCCCACCCTACCTGAGCTAGGGAGGAGCCCAGCCACCATGCCCCTATGCACTCTGCATTACACACCCAGATCACAGGACTGGGGGGTGACCTGCTGCTTCCCTAATACATCTCTAACGTGTGCAGCCCGCTCCTCCCCGCCCCCTCTGCCTGGGCTCGCTGCTTCGGGTGGTGGCTCTCTGCTGAGATCTCCATTGAGCACACCGGCTTCTGGACAAGGGGGATGCCTAGGTGGGCAAAACGGAGAGGAGGGCGGGGCGGGGAGGGGCCAGCTGACAGCTTTGGACCAAGAACGATGGACTGTTAGCGCTGGCCCCGCCCACACGTCATACAGCGCTATTCTCCGACATCCTCCGGAGCGGACCAGAGAGGGGACTGCCAGCCATCCTATTCATACAGAAACATGAATTAAAGTCTGTACACAGGTCCATACACAGAGCTGATAGATGAAGAAGATACAGGAGATAGAATACACAATCAGTACAATCTAGAAGCTTCAATGTATACCTAAAACCAGTTTTTCGTTTTGTATTGGAGAGTTAAAATGCTGACAGTTCTTTGCCATGTGTGTCCCCATAGAGAGATTTCCCTTCATTTCCTACCCTAGAGGCTGGACAGGTAGTGAGAAGGGGGTCCTTACAACGAGAGTAAATCTGCCTCTAATGGCCATACACCATACAATCTGATTGTACCATCTCCTTTAGATTTACTAACGCATTTACCAAAGCAGACAGGCTCCTTGCACTACATAATTGGTGGCTAAAAGGTTGTATAATCAGGGTGTGTAGTGTATGCGGAGCCTAATATCTGGTACACATGTTGAGATTATGGGACGAATGATCGGCTGTTTTTTTGCATACTAGCCTCATATTAAAAATGAAGGAGTTTACTAAAGTTATGAAAATATTTTTTATGACAGAACAAAAATTTAGAAGTGATCTAATGTGTTGTAGTAATTGTATTTTCAGACAACTGTACCGATCACTTTAGCCCCAGAAGGATTTACCCCCTTAATGACCAGGCCATTTTTTGTGACACAGCACTGCATCGCTATAACTGACAATTGCGCGGTCGTGCAACGCTGTATCCAAATAACATTGACGTCCTTTTTTCCCCACAAATAGAGCTTTCTTTTGGTGGTATTTGATCACCTCTGCAGTTTTTATTTTTTGTGCTATAAAATAGACTGGCAGACAATTTTGGGAACAAAAAAAAAAAAATAAATAAAATCGCAATAAGCGTCTGATTGGTTTGCACAAAAGTTATAGCATCTACAAAATAGGGGATATATTTATGGCATTTTTATTATATTTTTTTTTTAACTAGCAATGGCGGTGATCAGCGATTTTTAGCTGGACTGCGACATTGCGGCAGACAGATCGGACACTTTTTTTGTGACCATTGACATTTATACAGCGATCAGAGCTAAAAATAGCCACTGATTACTGTATAAATGACACTGGCAGGGAAGGAGTTAAAACTAGGGGGGCAATCAAGGGGTTAAGTGTGTCCTAGGGAGGTGTTTATAACTGTGGGGGGAGTGGACTGACTGGGAGTAGAGAGATCGCTGTTACTGATTACTAGGAATGGACAAACTCTCTACTCCCCTGTCAGAACCGGATCTGTTTACACTGACAGACCAATGAATACCGTTCATATATGTGCAACTTCAAGTCGCAGCAACTTCAAAAGTAGTCCCTGTACTACTTTGGTATGACTTTGATGTCCATAGACCTCAAGATTACACAGGCATTACTTCAAGTCGCTGCAAAGTCACACGACTTTAAGGTTGCACAAGTGTGAAAAAAAAGCCTAAATCAGGCGGTGAGGAGGCAACATAACGCCTCTTCTTAATCTGAGAAGAAAAGGCAAATCCCGAAAGCCACACATCACACAAAATCGGAGTTTAAATAGTGGGAGTAGTCTCAGCCTAGACCCCATTCAGGCCACAGCCCTCAATGCATTTTGCCCCGCCAACTGGACGTAGTCATGGGGAACATAGATCACACTTCAGAGGCTGCTGAAAGTCTGAAAAAAGCCCTAATGGTGGCCATACATTTGATAAATCATCAATTTTTTTTCCAATCAATTGTTCCCAATAGAAATAATCAATGCATAGTCAGCAACCCATACAATCTATAACACACATTCGGAAGTGGATTTTGATTGATAAGATACGAATATAAGTTATCAATCACATCCGTATTTCCAATATGCAACCTCAACCCAATGGATCAAAATACAGTTTAATCAAATTCACGACAAAAAAGTATCTCAGTGCTGTCAACCGATGCAAAGGGATCAATCGTTTTCTCAGTATGATTGAATCTGATCTAAAGCGGGTCTGAATCGATCAGAAGAATTCTATTTAATCTATTCAATTGTTTGCCAATTCAATCATTTTGACCGAATCACATACAGATAAGATGGATAAGATTAAAACAGGTATGGCTATCATAGCGGTGGCCACACAGAACGGTCTTGTACATGATGGTAATGTAGAACGATTTACAGTCCAGGAGGAAAATACAATTAGAGGATTCAAAAGAGCATTTCATGTGCCGCACACTTAATCATAATGAATTATCTGCTTTTTGGATTTCTTACTGGATTTTCCATCCAGACCAATCAAAATAATTACATTGAAATGAATCAGTTTTGCACAAAATTGATGACACAGTAGGTGTCTTTTCAATAATTCAAAGATCCAATTACATTGAAGAATCCTTTGATCAGATCATTATGTGTATGGTCGTCGTGATGATGGCTATACATGTCAATTCTGGTCAAACAATTTTTACTACTGCACTCTGCGCTAAACATTACATCCCCCTAGAGCCTACACTGCCAAAACTCTGTACATTGTACATACATACCATTAAAACTGAACTCCAGGGAATACACAAAAATACTTTGCAGGCAGGCTTCCCCAGCACTGCAGGGGTTAAGTGCTCTTTTATGCCAATTTTTACTCACCTTATCCTTCGTACCCCCTGCAACTGGCACTCACCTCCTGTCCCTGACACTCTAGGATGTGAGTGGTCCCTCATCAGCCTATAGGTAGTTGAAGATGTCCCAGTGCCTGTGGCCTACGAAGCTTCTTAGACCCATTTACTACATAGGCCTAAGGCCCCTTTCACACTGAGGCGCTTGTAAACTGCCAGTAAAACTCTGAGCACCTTTGAAGCACTTTTCAGGCGCTTTTGAAGCACTTTCCATTCATTTCAATGGAGAGAGGCATTTTATCACCACCCTGCCAGCACACTGCCCCAGTGTGAAAACATTCATCGATTTTAATGAAAATAGGTTTTCGTGAGCTTTTCAGGTGCTTTTTCTAGCGTGAAAGCGCCTCAGTGTGAAAGGGGTCTTAGGCAACCTTAATCAACATGGACCTAAAGCAGACAAGGTAACATTTTGTCCTATATATTCAGTTCAGACCATTGTGCTGCTGCAAAAAAATAAATAAATAAAAATAAAAATTGACTTTTCAGCACATCGTGTTGTCATACCTGCTAACAGGAGGGACACCTACTAGCAAATGTATGTAGGCATAGGACACACCCCCTGCCTCACCCCCTTAAAGGAGAGTTAACCCAAACAAAAGTTAATTAAATCCAAAGTGCTTCTTTTTTTTTTTTTTACCACCACTATTCATTTATATTGGCTTTTAAAATATACAAATGCAGCAATTTAGAATTTGGATAATGCCCCTTTCACACGATCGGACCGTTCAGGTCCGTCTGTCAGTTTTGACGGCGGACCTGAACGGGCGCTCCATTCTAGCCTATGGAGCGGCGGATGTCAGCAGAGACATGTCCGCTGACATCCGACCCGGTCCGATCCGCTAAAAGCAGACGGAGGGCCCTACGTCCAGGTCCGTCGCTGGTGGATCGGATCGGGTGAGATCTGATGAAAAAACGGTCCGTTTTCATCCGATCCCTCCATAGGCGGCAGCGGCGCCTGACAAGCCCCTCCCCGCTCAGTGAGCAGAGAGGGACCTGTCATCCGCCGGCTCAACGGAGATCAACGGACTGATCTCCCGATGAGCCGGCGGACAGAGGCGGACTCCGTGGAAGCAGAGTCCGCCTCGTGTGAAAGGGGCCTAAAAGGTTTAGCACTGGGAAACACTTTTTGAAAGATAAAAAGTGCATTTTATAGACAATTGTATAGATCAGACCAAAACAAGGGACAAATGAGGGGGAAAGAGGGACATTGCTCCAAATCAGGGACAGTCCCTCAAAATCAGGGACAGTTGGGAGGTATGTTGTGTTGCAGTAGATCTACAACACAACACACTGCCGTGAATTTAAATGCCATGCCTGTTTGTAACATTTCAATAAAGTTGTAAAAAAAAGTAAACGGTGCGATGTGTTGAAATTGGCATAGGTTACTTCTCAGTGCATACCAGCAGCTGTGTTGGGACACACCAGTAATGTGCAGTGTTCTACCATAGGGATGGGCCGAACACCCCCTGCTCAGCAGAACTCCCTAACAGGGGAAAAGTTCTAAATCGGACGGCAAACCACATTGAAGTCTATGGGAGCCAAACAGGAAAACAAAATAAAAAATAAATAAAAAGTGTCCATTTTGACGGCTTATATGCAAGCAATTCACTAAAAAGGGGTATAGGGGGTCAGGGTACTGCCCTGAGGGACATGTATCAATACAATAAAAAAAAAATTAAAAAGCAGCAATGTTATTGATGCTTAAAGTGCAACTATAAAAATGAAAAATTCCTTTAAATATAGTGGCTGGGGGGTCCCCTTAGTCTAAGGTTTCTCAATTTCAGTCCTCAAGTACCCCCAAATAGGTAATGTTTTCAGGATTTCCCTCAGATGAAATGGCTGTGGTAAATACCAAGGCAGTGAAACTGATCAAATCACCTGTGCAAAATAATGGAAAGCCTAAAAACCATGACCTGTTGGGGGTACTAGAGGATTGGAGTTGAGAAACATTGTCTTAGTCTACCTGTAAAGTGGCGCATCTGTAGCATGTATAGAACCTGCTGCAGCAAACGTTACATTTTTAAAAGGAAAAAAAAAAACAAAAAACGTATTTACCATGAGTGAAAACCACCTTAGGATGATCCCACACAGATAACACCGCAGCACACCACCAACTTCATGCAACCGAGCAGAGTGACAGAAAAAGCTCCAAAATTGCACTGATATATCAATGGGCAATTGCCGCCAATTATCTCTCACAACGCTCGCAGGTGTAAAAATGTCGCCAACAGGGTAGTACCGCGTGGGCGCCGCACAATACATGACGTCAACACTCTGTGGTGAAGCATCTGCCCACCCCACGTCATGACAAGAGGGCACACCACCAACTTCGGTTGCATGAAGTTGGTGGTGTGCTGCAGTGTTATCCGTGCGGGATCATCCTAAGGTGGTTTTCACTCATGGTAATTATCACTCCCTCCACTGGATATTGTTAACACATTGGACCTCGATCCATATCTCAGTATGAGGCAATATTTATTTTTAATGGTCATGTCATAGTTTTTATTCCATATCACTTTGTTGTGTATTTGGGGGATCCAACCGTTCACCTCACCCACCCCACATATTGTCATCGCCACAGTTTGGCCCACAATCAGTCACTGCTGAACAATTATTTTAGTCCATACTAATAATGCCCAGGTTTCCTTGTTACACCATTGATTTACACTATCTACTAGATTACTCTCCACAGAGGCCCATATTGACTGATCTCACCCATTTTACCCAACCATTATCACAGAACCACATCCACCTTGCTTGTTCTCCTGCTTTGGTCGACATCTGCTGGCACACCTCCACAGCTCCCGGTAATGACTTCCTCTGGGTGATCCGCAACCTTTGGTGCTATACCACCACCAGACACCCTGTAAGTAACATGCCCTTGGGAGACTCTGTTTCCACCCTATTGTTGCCATTTATCATTTTTGCCCATCTAGTTGGGTATTAACAAACCGATTAAAGTGATTTTTCTTATCACAGAATTCTGTTCACGTGTTTCGCTCCTGAAGATTGGCTACAGCAATGAAACGCATCGAGGTACAGATGTGTACTTTGCTATGCCCATTCTAACCATTGTAGGTCTACTATCATAGATGATTGGTTCCGTGGGTGTTTATATCTACTCCTCATGGGATGAAACAACGAATATTTAGGTTAGGGATCCATTAGGCCCTATAATTGGGCACTATTGTGTATGTGTATATATGTGATCCATTGGACTATGTATTACTGCCTGTATCAAACTGTTTATTATCCTTGTTGGGGATTCAGAGAGGCCCCGGATTATATTGGCTAATTGTAATGTTTGTGTTTAATTATGGTTATTGTTAGTTTCAGAGTTTGTTTTTACCATGTATAAATCTAATTGGGTCCTGATGTATTATCACCATAATGTACCCTGGCTATGAACTATTAAATGCCTTGTACTCAATTTTATACATTTCGGACTCACATGTTTCAAGTCCCGATTTCCACTTTTCCTTTTCCCTCCCTTCCCACCCCCCCCCCCCCCCATCCCCATTTTTTATTCACAGTGACAGGGATTGAGGTACTTGACCGTACCAGGCCATTTCCTCATTTAAAGTCCCAATCTAAAACCCCTTTACACTTTTCATAGTTCGTTTGGGCCAGCTTGGTCCAAACAAACTATGTCCCTCACTAACATGTGAGGCCGCTGGATGTGTAGCTTAAACTGCATGTAGCCGAGGTTACAAACAGCATACCGCACTGTGTTTGTGTCCGAGCCGTTTCCTTCTGGTCTAATTCCCCAAACAAACACAGTAGAGTCTATTTGAGCGGTGCTCAGCCATTCAGAGAAAGCGATGTATTCTAGCAATAAATACAAAGCTTCCTCAGATTGACTGAGTCAGAGGCTGTGACATCATCAGCCTGCCTCTCTGAGCCAGTCAGAGGAAGCTTTGTATTCATTGCCAAAATACATCTCTCCTATTAACTCAGCTACATACAGTTTATACGGCACATCCAGCGGCCTCACATGTTAGTCAGGGACATGGTTCTTTTAGACCAAGCTGGCCCAAACTATGTAAAGTCTAATAAAAGCTGGAGTTCTGCTTTAAAGCCAGATAACTATTATTTTTAAAAGCAGGTCGTGTGCATTCCAGACCTTCGTCCCTGAATGCATAGGGCCCCTAAACACCTGTACTGCCTTCAGCCCCTTCCAGCCTCAGCCTGCCATTGACTGACTGGCTCGTGTACATATACTGCAGCACAATGGCACCGCTGCTTGAAACCCCATACATATAAAGGGTTCCTTTAAGAGCTGCCAGAGGGCATGCCCGCTGCACAGCGGGGGGACCCAATGCGCGTGGCCAGCAATCGCCGCCGGCCATGCATGAGCGCCAGCATGGGGACTTGTGTGTGTAAACACACAAATCCCTGTGCTGTCAGAGGAGAGGAGACATGTCGCTTGTTCCAAGTAAGTAGGAACAGCGAAATGTCTCCTCTCCTATTTAGTCATATCCCCATACAGTTAGTACACACATTTAACCACTTGATCACCCCCTAATATTAACCCCTTCCTTACCAGTGTCATTTACATAGTAATCAGTGCATTTTTATAGCACTGATTGCTGTATAAATGTCAGAGGTCCCAAACATTTGTCAAAAGTGTCCGATCTGTCCGACTCAATACTGCTAAAAATCGCAGATCACCGCCATTACTACAAAATAAATAATATTAATAATAATAATAATAATAATAATAATAATAATAAATAAAAATGCCATAAATCTTTCTCATAGTTTGTAGACGCTATAACTTTTGTGCAAACCAATCAATATACGCTTATTGCAATTTTTTTTACCAAAAATATATATTGGCCTAAACTGATGAAGAAATTTGTTTTTTAAAAACATTTTTGGGAATATTATATAAAAAATGTGTTTGTTTTTTTTTTTAAATTGTGGCTAGCACAAAAAATAAAAACCGCAGAGGTGACCAAATAGCATGAAAAGAAAGCTCTATTTGTGGGGAAAAAAAAAAAAAAGGATGGACACAAATTTTGTTTGGGTACAGCATTGCATGACCGCACAATTACCAGTTAAAGCAACACAATGCCAAATTGTAAAAAGTGCTCTGGTCAGGAAGGGGGTAAAACCTTCCGGGGCTGAAATGGTTAAGCCTAGTATACACTATGAGAATATCTGATGAATAGGGATGAGCTTCGTGTTCGAGTCGAACCCATGTTCGACTCGAACATCGGCTGTTCGACCGTCCGTCGAATTGCGAACGTTATGGGCCGTTCGCGCCAAATTCGTGTGGCCCATACAGTGCAGTGTATTGCTGGCTGATGATTGGCCAAGCATGCACTATGACCCGCATGCTTGGCCAATCACAGCGCCGTCAGTAGAGAGAGCTGTAATTGGCCAAAGCCAGGGTGGCTTTGGCCAATTATGGCTCAGGGGATTTAGTACACGCCCCACACTATATAAGGCCGCCTGCACGGCGGCCTTGTGTAGTGTGTTCCGGTGTGCTGATAGAGAGAGAGACAGACAGTGTCATTTGATTTGAGTTAGCTAGATTAGGCTAGATCTGTTCCTGCTATTTACATTTAGTGCAGTGCGTCCTGCTCACAGTGTTCAGCTAGATCCGTTCCTGCTATTTACATTTAGTGCAGTGCGTCCTGCTCACAGTGTTCAGCTAGATCCGTTCCTGCTATTTACATTTAGTGCAGTCAGTGCGTCCTGCTCACAGTGTTCAGCTAGATCCGTTCCTGCTATTTACATTTAGTGCAGTCAGTGCGTCAGTGCGTCCTGCTCACAGTGTTCAGCTAGATCCGTTCCTGCTATTTACATTTAGTGCAGTGCGTCCTGCTCACAGTGTTCAGCTAGATCCGTTCCTGCAATTTACATTTAGTGCAGTCAGTGCGTCCTGCTCACAGTGTTCAGCTAGATCCGTTCCTGCTATTTACATTTAGTGCAGTCAGTGCGTCCTGCTCACAGTGTTCAGCTAGATCCGTTCCTGCTATTTACATTTAGTGCAGTGCGTCCTGCTCACAGTGTTCAGCTAGATCCGTTCCTGTTATCTTCCTACTGACAGGCAGGCTTGTCTGGTTACAGTATATAAAGCTACCTGAAGAAAATTACAGGTGTTCTATCCCAGCTTAGTGCAGCTACAGGCCATTAGTATGTCTGGAAGGCCAAGAAGGAGAGGCAGACAGTCACAAGCCAATAAGAGAGGGCAAGCAGGCTCTGTGTCTAGTGCTGGTCGTGGAGACGGTGCATCCTCATCAGCCCGTGGCCATGGGACACGCTTGGCCTTTTTTTCGGCAGCTGGCCGTGTTGAGCCGCAACATGCAGAAAACTTGGTCGAGTGGATGACCAAGCCATCCTCATCCTCCTCATCCTCTCTCACCCATGCCCAGGGTGCTTTGTCTGGCAAAGCAGCGGCCTCTTCCCTCAGCTCAATGTCATCAGTGACTCCTTCCCTAGCTCCACCATGTCCTCCTGAGGATTCCCTCGAACTGTTTGACCACAGTGTTGGGTACATGCTCCAGGAGGATGCCCAGCGTTTGGAAGGCTCTGATGATGATACTGAGCTCGATGAAGGCAGTAACATGAGCACGGACAGAGGGGGTGCCCAAGAAGGACAGCAATCTGGCAGTCATGCTCCCCCTGCTGCAGCATACTGCCAGGTTTGCTCCAGTGATGAGGAGGGAGGGGATGATGAGGTCACTGACTCAACGTGGGTGCCTGATAGGAGAGAGGAGGAGGAGGAGGAGGCGGCACATCACCAACGAGGCAGGATGCCCTCCAGGGGCCAGCCTAAGGGCAGCACATTGACTGCATCACACCCCAAAGCTCCACATGTGCAGGGCGCTGCAGTCTCTGCGCGTTATTCAAAAAGTTCTTTGGTGTGGGCCTTTTTTGAGACGAGTGCATCAGATCGCACCGCTGCTATTTGCAACATATGTCTCAAGCGTATCTCGCGTGGCCAAAACATCTCCCGCTTGGGTACCACATGCTTGACAAGACATATGTTGACCTGCCATGCAGTTCGTTGGCAAGCATATCTAAAAGACCCACACCAAAGAACAAAGAGGATCTCTCCTTGCTCCTCATCAGCTGAGATTTCCAACCCCACTAGACCTTCAGTCCTCTCTGAGACCTGCAGTGAGAGGAATGAAGGTGTAGAATTAGGTGTGTCACAGCCAAGTACTTGTGGGCAATCTGCTTTTGGTACACCGACGTCAGATTGTACCAGGCAAATTTCCCTGCCCCAGCTGCTGCACCGCCGAAAGAAGTTTGCTCCCAGCCATCCACATGCCCAGCGGTTGAATGCTAGCTTGGCAAAATTGCTAGCACTTCAACTGCTGCCTTTTCAGTTGGTAGACTCTGCCCCCTTCCGTGAGTTTGTGGAATGTGCGGTTCCTCAGTGGCAGGTACCCAAACGCCACTTTTTCTCACGGAAGGCGATTCCGGCTCTCTACCGGCATGTGGAAGGCAATGTCCATGCCTCGCTGGACAGGGCGGTCAGCGGTAAGGTGCATATTACCGCTGACTCATGGTCCAGCAGGCATGGACAGGGACGTTACTTAAGTTTCACGGCGCATTGGGTGACTCTGCTGGCAGCTGGGAAGGATGCAGGACAAGGTGCAGTAGTGTTGGAGGTTGTTCCGCCACCACGCCTCCAAAATGCTGATTGTGACACACCTCTCTCCTCCACCCCCTCCTCTTCTTCTTCCTCCATGGCCTCTTCCTCGGAACCAGCGGTGCTCCGTAGGCGTTCAAGGGGCTACGCAAGTACGCAGGCCAAAAGATGCCATGCGGTGCTTGAGCTGGTGTGCTTGGGGGACAGGAGCCACACTGGGGCAGAGGTTCTGTCAGCTCTGCAGGGGCAGGTTCAGAGGTGGTTGACGCCACGCCAACTTAAGGCAGGAATGGTGGTTTGCGACAATGGCACCAACCTCCTCTCTGCCCTCCGACAGGGACAACTGACCCATGTGCCCTGTTTGGCTCACGTCCTTAACTTGGTGGTGCAGCGGTTCTTGGGCAGGTACCCGGGCTTACAGGATGTCCTGAGGCAGGCCAGGAAAGTCTGTGTGCATTTCCGCCGGTCATATAATGCCAGTGCTCGGCTGACGGACCTCCAAAAGGAGTTTAACCTGCCCAAGAACCGCCTAATCTGTGACATGCACACCAGGTGGAACTCGACATTGGCCATGCTGCAGCGGCTGCACACGCAGCAGAGGGCCATCAATGAGTACCTGTGCGACTATGGCACCAGGACAGGGTCAGGGGACCTTGGTTTTTTTTCCCCACGCCAGTGGGCCATGATCAGGGATGCATGCACTGTCCTGTCACCATTCGAGGAGGCCACGAGGATGGTGAGCACTGACAGTGCATGCATCAGTGACACTGTCCCCCTTGTCCACCTGTTGGAGCACACGCTGCGTGGAATAATGGACAGGGCACTTGAGGCAGAACAGAGGCAGGAAGAGGAGGACTTCCTTAGCTCTCAAGGCCCCCTTTATCCAGACAGTGTTCCTGCGTGCCCGCCGATCACACAGGAAGAGGACGAGGAGGAGGAGGAGGAGGAGGAGGAGGAGGAAGATTGTGTCAGTATGGAGGTGGAGCCTGGCACTCAGCATCAGCAGTCTTTAAGGGATCAGTCCCAAGGAACACATGGACTTGTACGTGGCTGGGAGGAGGTGGCTGCGGACGTTGTTGTCCTTAGTGACCCAGAGGACTCCGGACCGAATGCCTCAGCAAACCTACGCTGCATGGCCTCCCTGATCCTGCAAAGCCTGCGTAAGGATCCTCGTATTCGTGGTATCAAGGAGAAGGACCAATACTGGCTGGCAACCCTCCTTGATCCACGTTACAAGGGTAAGGTTGCGGACCTTATCTTGCCATCGCAGAGGGAGCAGAGGATGAAACATCTTCGGGAGGCCTTGCAGAAAGGTCTGTGCAACGCGTTCCCAGAGACTGGGAGGTTACAAACTCCTGTTTCTGGACAACGTGTTGCTGAGGCTTCGGTCAGTCAAAGAAGGAGCGGTGGAGAAGGTGGCCGTCTGACCGATGCGTTCAGATAATTTTTTGGTCCGCAGCCCCAAGGTATGATCGGTTCCAGCAACCATCGCCAGCGTCTGTTTTACATGGTGCAGGAATACCTAGGGGCAAGATCAGACTTGGACACCTTTCCCACCGAAAATCCTCTGGGTTACTGGGTCTTGAGGATGGATCACTGGCCAGAGCTTGCACAGTATGCAATTGAGCTACTGGCCTGTCCTGCATCCAGCGTTCTTTCGGAACCCACATTCAGTGCTGCTGGAGGCGTGGTAACCGATCACAGGGTGCGTCTGTCCACTGACTCGGTCGATCGGCTGACCTTCATAAAAATGAATCAGTCTTGGATCACCACCAGCTACCAAGCACCTGATGCTGATGTAACTGAATAATTTTTTTCAGATCCCTTCAAAGACTGCCTATGCTGATGCTGAGTGACTATCCCTGAGTAATTATCCTCTTCCTCCTCAATCATCACGCTGATAGCTTGTAAGAACATTTTTGGTTCTGGGCGCCACCACCAGTGCCTAAGGCACAATTTTTCAGCCCCTGTTTAACAGGGGCGTGTAATTACAATTTTTGATGTAATACTTTGCAGCAGGGCTCGTTCCTGCATTCCAACTAGAGTATCTGTGAGGGGTTGCAGTGTTGTGGCACCAGCACCAGTGCCTAAGGCCCAATTTTTCAGCTCCTGTTCAACAGGGGCATGTAATTACAATTCTTGATCTAATATTTCACAGCAGGGCCCTGTGAGGGCTTACAGTGTTTTGGCCACAGCAACACCTAAGGCCCAAATTTCTGCTGAGTATATAGGGCAGGACCCTACTTTCAAACATCTAACTTACAAACGACTCCTACTTGCAAACGGAAGGAGACAACAGGAAGTGAGATGAAATCTACCCCTAGGAAGGGAAATTCTCTCATGTAAGAGTTAATATGGGAAAACAATTTCTCCTTTCCACTGATGCTTTCCAATCCTTGTTCCACAAAAAAACCCAAAATTTTCAAAAAACATTTTTCATTGGGACAAAAAAGTGAGGTGAAATCTTCTGAAGAGGAGGAAAGACGCAAAACAAATGTCACAGGGGTGATAACCCTTCCCTATGTTTTCCAAAAAGCTTAGAAAAGATTTTTTGGCTGGAGCTAAACACGTTAAAAATGTTCAAAATTACAAACAGATTCTACTTAACAACAAACCTACAGTCCCTGTCTTGTTTGCACCGCCTGTATACTGCTGTTCAGAGTATATAGGGACCTTTCCTTATTTTAATTTGGGTGCGGGGTTCCCCTTAATATCCATACAAGACCCAAAGGGCCTGGTAATGGACTGGGGGGTACCCATGCCGTTTGTCTCACTGATTTTCATCCATATTGCCATGACCCGACATGACATTAAACCCGCAAGCAGTTTTAAATGAGATTTTTTCCTTTAAAAATGACATTTGGTGCAGGGACTGTTCTAAACATGGGAAACACGCGTCACTTTACAGGCATACTATAGACACCCCCCAGGTACGATATTTAAAGGAATATTTCACTTTTTTTTTTTTTACTTTAAGCATCATTAAAATCACTGCTCCCGAAAAAACGGCCGTTTTTAAAAGTTTTTTTTGCATTGATACATGTCCCCTGGGGTAGGACCCGGGTCCCCACACCCTTTTTAGGACAATACCATGCAAATTAGCCTTTAAAATGAGCACTTTTGATTTCGAACGTTCGAGTCCCATAGACGTCAATGGGGTTCTAACGTTCGTGCGAACTTGCGGTCCGTTCGCGGGTTCTGGTGCGAACCGAACCGGGGGGTGTTCGGCTCATCCCTACTGATGAATAATAGTCATTTTTTTTTTGCATGCTAGTCTCATTTTAAAAACCAATAGGTTATGAAAGTTACGAAAATTCTCAAAAGACAGACTACAATTTCGTAAGTGATGTAATGTAGTCTCATTCACTAGTTACACGAAAATCGTTTGTGCCATTATAGTACAAGAATATTTTCATGCTTGTTCCTTCAGATATTTTAGCATGAACTTTTGAACGGTCATGATAGGCTCTCAAAAGCGGTGTACTAGCAAATAGATTATCGGACGATTGCTCAGAATGCGTTTTTTTCCGTCCGATATTCTCTGTGTGTACGGGCCTTTAGAGTGGGGCTGGATAGTGTGCGTTTGGGGACACGCACCTGCACCACTGTCAAATAGGGCCAAGAGACGGTCTCTGTGCAGTCACTGCATCCCAACAGACATGATTGGAACTGCCTGCAAGCACTGAAGTCAGTGTGAATAGGTGCTTGAGGCCTTTTCTGGTAAACAGTACCTGCCTTAGGAACTACATCTATGCATTTTTCTTTGATTCTATAATTGAGGCATCAACGTTTTATAACTAACCTATCAAAAAAAAAAGTGCATTGTAACACACAACCCACATTGAAGCGTGCTTTGATGCATGCAAGGGTCTTATGAAGACCCCCCTTAATTATGTACTTACCTTTGTGCTTTACTGCGATTTAACTTAGAGTGATTCTTTAACATTTGCTTTTAGCTGACAAGTCTCATATGTGCCAACACTGTTATAGAAAAGATGATACTGAACATGAGAACTAGAAAGATAGTTGTAGACGGTTTGGCAAAAGCGCCCAAAAAAGTTTTACCAAAATAGATTCATAAATACTGATAAATATGTCTGGGACATTGTTGGAACTGACTAAGTTTGTACAATAATATACACACATACTGTATATCCTTTAAAGTGGTTGTTTACTACCACCTTTTACCTACAGGTAAGCCTATAATAAGGTTCACCTGTAGGTACTGTGAATATCTCCCAAACTTGCACCGTTTAGGAGATATTCACTATATCAGCACATGTGCACTGAAGAAATGTCTCGCTCGTGATGTTTCTCAGTAGCTGTGCCGTGACCGGTGGCACCAGTGGGCATGAGTGAGGTCATTGCAGCTACGGCCAATCACAGCGCCGAAGCCTGCAAATAACTCCGGGAGACATCGGTCACAGCAGTGTATGGGGGACCGCTGCAACAGCTTCGTTCCAAGTCAACGATTTCATATTGAGCTAGTATGGGATGCATACTAGCTCAATATGCCTTTGTCTTTCAGGAGAGAGAGAGAGAGTTTACAACCGCTTTAAGAATGTGTGTATTACTAACAGTTGTTATTAAGGGTGACAAACATATGTGTATAGACAATTCTATGAATGTGGGTTTGTCTTTAACCAGTTGCCGACTGCCCGCCATCGTTTGTCGGCGGCAGTATGGCTCCGCTGCGCGGATCGTCATAGCTGTACAACGGCTGTCAACAATGTCCACCGGCCCACGCGATTGCTCCTGACAGAGCAGGAACGGGGATCTGTGTGTGCAAACACACAAATCCACATTCTGTCAGGGGAGAGGAGACAGGTCGTGTGTTCCTAATATATAGGAACAGTGATTGGTCTCCTCCCCCACAGCTAAAACACACACTGAGGAAACACATTTAACCCCTTTCCTGTCAGTGACATTTACACAGTAATCAGTGGATATTTATAGCACTGATCGCTGTATAAATGTCAATGGTCCCAAAAAAGTTTCAAGTGTCCGATCTGTCTCCGCGGCGCAGTCCCGATAAAAAAAAAATAAAAAAAATTTGCAGATCGCCGCCAGTACGATAGTAAAAAATAAAATAAAAATCCCATAAATCAATAACATATTTCGTAGGTGCTATTACTTTTGCGCAAACCAATCAATATACGCTTACTGTGATTTTTTTACCAAAAATATGTAGAAGAATACATATCGGTCTAAACTGAGGAAAAAAACGCAGAGGTGATCAAATGCTACCAAAATAAAGCTCTATTTGTGTGGGGGGGAGGACGTTAATTTTGTTTGGGTCCAGCGTTGCATGACCGCGCAACTGTCAGTTAAAGCGATGCAGTGCCGTATTGCAAAAAATGGTCTGGTCAGGAAGGGGGCAAATCCTTCCGGGGCTGAAGTGGTTAATGAGGACAAGCAATGGGTGGACATATTTCTATTGGTGTAATGTTGTAAAGATCGCTTGGTCATATCCTGATAATATATTGTATTTAAGATACTGAACCAGGAAATAAAAAAGACGAGCGATGCATTATTCTGTGTCCATGTGTTGGCTTATTAACCACTTAAGCCCCAGACCATTTCGCTGGCCAAAGAACAGAGCACTTTTTGTGATTCGTCACTGCGTCGCTTTAACTGACAATTGCGCGGTCGTGCGACGTGGCTCCCAAACAAAATGGACGTCCTTTTTTCCCCACAAATAGAGCTTTCTTTTGGTGGTATTTGATCACCTCTGCGGTTTTTATTTTTTGCACTATAAACAAAAAAAGAGCGACAATTTAAAAAAAAACAAAACAATTTTACACATTTTTCGCTATAATAAATATGGCCAAAAAATATATAAAAAAAATTTTTTGCCCCTCAGTTTAGGCCGATTCGTATTCTTCTACATATTTTTGAAAAAAAAAAAAATCACAATAAGCGTATATTGATTGTTTGCGCAAAAGTTATTGCGTCTACAAAATAGGAGATAGTTTTATGGCATTTCTATCAATATTTTTTTTTTTTTTTGCTAGTAATGGCCGTGATCAGCGATTTTTATTGTGACTGCGACATTATGGCGAACACGGACAATTTTGACACCTTTTTGGGACTATTGGCATTAATACAGCGATCAGTGCGATTAAAAATGCACCGATTACTGTAACAATGTCACTGGCAGTAAAGGGGTAAACACTAGAGGGCAGTGAAGGGGTTAACTGTGTCCTAGTTTGTGTTCTAACTGAAGGGGGATGGGGACTGTGCAGGGAAGAGAACAGATCTGTATGAACAGACGATCTATCAGTTCTCAGAGAACTGGAAACTGTTTACACACACAGTTCCCGGTTCTCTGTGTGCCCCGAGCAAAGGTGAGAGCCCGGCGGTGATCGAGACCGCCGGGCACTCGCATAGGCTCAGGGGGCAAGCGCCTCTGGTGTCACGCACGCGCCCCCTAGTGGCGTCTATGGTACCGACGTAACTTGACAGCGATTTGCACAGCCGAGCCATGTTGCCGCAGTATAACTGCGGCGGCTGGTCGGCATGCGGTTAACTTGTTGTAAGTCAGGTTTTAGTATCCTTTCAATTCATTTCCATTGTGTCAAATCTAAAACACATAGTTGTGAATAGGTCCTTATGGTCTCTTTCATGCGACATACTTACATAGCTGGTAAGGTTGAATAAAGACACAGTCCATCCAGTTCAACGTGCGTGTGTGTAAAAATAATTTCCCATATCCCCCTATATTGTTTTTCGCTAAGATGCCAGTCCATGAGTTTTTTTAAAACTATCACTGATTGTGGAAGAGAGTTCCACATCCTTACCGCCCTGACAGTGAAAAATCCGCTACGCAGATGAAGGTTAAACCGCTTCTCTTCCAGTCTCATCACGTGGCCCCGTGTCCTTTTACACTCCCTGGGACTGAAAAGTTTCATATTTGTGCTGGGATCACCGTTGAGATATTTGTAAATCGCTATCATATCTCCTCTCAAGCGTCTCTTCTCCAGGGAGAATAAATTTAGCACTTATTGTGCCTCGTAATTGAGGTCCTCCAGTCCCCATATTAATTTAGTTGCCCTTCTCTGGACGCTTTTCAGCTCCAGCATTTCCCTTCTGAGGATTGATGACCAGAACTGGACGGAATACTCCAGATGCGGCTGAACCAGTGGCTTATCATCCATGTGTGCAGCGTGTTCACTGTACATTGGCCCCATGGGGCGGGGGGGATTGCCTGTGACCCACCCTTCACACATGGATGGTTCTCTGGTTTACAGCTCGGGATGATCGGCGCAGCTGGAGGGACAGCTGTAAGCACCAATCTCCCTGCATGGCTTGACAGCCACCTCTCCTCCTCTCCATGCTGCGGCTATCACAGTACCGATCATCCCGGCTGTTTTCCACCTCCATTCTCCTCCTCCACCCTCCCCCCGTTCTCCTCTGGCCCGCTGTGTACTCCTTCGGTGCTCCCCTTGTGCCCCCCGCAGCCGGCTTCTCTCTCTCCGCTCCTCTCCCGCTGACTGCGGAGCGCGCGCGCGGGGGGAGGGGGTAATCTGCCAGCATGGAGAGCGAAGGATATGTCATATATGACCAGAGGATATGTCAAATAATAGGATTTTTATAACAGCTTACTTGTAAAATCCCTTTCTTGGAGTACATCATGGGACACAAAGCCTTAAGTAATTACTTAAAGGGTTATGAGCCACCTTCAGGTGTTGACACTGGTATAACCAATACAGGAAGTTCACTCCCCTATATAACCCCAAGCAATGTACTTAAACCCCATAAAAAGAGGGGCGGGACCTCTGTGTCCCATGATGTACTCCAAGAAAAGGATTTTACAGGTAAGCTGTTATAAAAATCCTATTTTTTTTTTATCGTACAACATGGGACACAGAGCCTTAAATAATTACTTATCGGGACCTTCCCTAGCAATGCTACTTGAGGGGAGGGAGACACAACCCGTAGGGCACCCCCAGATCTGAGGACTAATGCCCTGTACACACGGTCGGACTTTGTTCGGACATTCCGACAACAAAATCCTAGGATTTTTTCCGACGGATGTTGGCTCAAACTTGTCTTGCATACACACGGTCACACAAAGTTGTCGGAAAATCCGATCGTTTAAACGCGGTGACGTAAAACATGTACGTCGGGACTATAAACGGGGCAGTGGCCAATAGCTTTCATCTCTTTATTTATTCTGAGCATGCGTGGCACTTTGTCCGTCGGATTTGTGTACACACGATCGGAATTTCCGACAACGGATTTTGTTGTCGGAAAATTTTATCTCCTGCTCTCAAACTTTGTGTGTCGGAAAATCCGATGGAAAATGTCCGATGGAGCCCACACACGGTCGGAATTTCCGACAACACGCTCCGATCGGACATTTTCCATCGGAAAATCCGACCGAGTGTACGGGGCATTATACTGCTGCCTGCAGCACACTGTGCCTGAAGGCGATATCCTCATTCCTCCTTACACCCACTTGATAAAATTTTGTGAATGTATGCACTGCCTTGCAGATCTGAGCCATAGAGGCCTGGTGACGCACTGCCCAAGAAGCACTAACTGCTCTGGTAGAGTGTGCCTTAACATGAAACGGGGGAATTTTACCCTTTAAATCATAAGCTTGAATTATCACCTGTCGAATCCACCTAGTGACAGTGGATTTTGACGCTGCCTGTCCTTTCTTAGGACCCTCTGGCAGAATAAATAAGACATCAGTCTTACGAATCTGTGCAGTTGCCTTTAAAATAGATTTTCACTGCTCTCACCACATCAAGACAATGTAGTGACTTTTCTTCCCTGGAACATGGTTTTTGAAAAAATTATGGCAGGACAATATCTTGGTTCAAGTGAAAACCTGAAACTACTTTGGGCAAAAAGTCTGGACGAGGGCGTAACACCACTCTGTTCTCATGAATAATCAAATATGGCTCTTTACAAGAAAGAACAGCCAATTCTGAAACCCTCCTTGCTGAGGATATAGCAACCAAAAATACCAGCTTCCTTGTCAGAAGGACTAAGGAAATATGCTGTATAAGTGCAAATGCCTGTTTTTGTAACACTGACAAAACTAAATTCAAGTCCCAAGGGCTCAAGGGTGTTTTAACTGGCGGATTAATCCGCATCACCCCTTGCATAAAACCGCAGACTAAAGAATGCGTAACAAGTGGTCTTTGAAATAAAAATCGATAAGGCTGAGACTTGGCACTTAATAGTACTCAGGACCAACTTCATCTCTATGCCTAATTGTAGAAAGGCAAGAATTCTGCCTATGATATATCTCCGAAGGGGTCAACCCTTGCATTCACACCAGGAAACATAAGCTTTCCAAACGCTATAATATATAATTCTGGAAACTGGCTTCCTTGCATTAATCAAAGTTGAGATAACTGACCTGGAAAGCCCACATTTCTTCAGAATGTGGGTTTCAATAGCCAGGCTGTTAATTTTAGCGTTCGTAACGTAGGATGGAATATCGGCCCCTGTGAAAGCAGGTCTGGCCTTAGTGGGAGGGGCCATGGACCATCCACTGCCATCTTTATGATTTCTGCGTACCATGACCTTCTGGGCCATGCTGGTGCTACCAGAATTACCGGCTTTCTTTCCAGCTTGATCCTGCAAAGAAGCTGTGGCAGCAACTGAATAGTGGGGGAATGCATAGATCAGTGAGAACTGATCCCACGGGGTCACCAACGCATCTGTTCCGCATGCGAATGGATCCCTTGTCCTGGACACAAAGTTCACTAACTTCATGTTGAATCTGGACGCTAGAAGATCTACGTCCGGAGTCCCCCATCTTTGGCACACAGCCCGAAAGACATCAGGGTGAAGAGACCATTCCCCTGGGAATAACTGCTGGCGACTTAAGTAATCCGCCTGCCAATTCTCTACTCCTAGGATGAAAACTGCCGATAGGCATGGGGCATTCTTTTCTGCCCAAGTTAGAATATGGTTGACCTCTCTCTGAGTTGAGAGACTCTTGGTGCCCCCTTGGTGATCGATATAGGCCACAGCCGTGGCATTGTCAGATTGGATCCTGACAGGACAATACTTTAACCTAGAGGTCCAGGTTTTCAAAGCCAGACACACTGCCCGAATCTCTAGGATGTTGATGGGCAGGGTTCTTTCGGATCTTGACCACTGTCCCTGGACAGTCGTTTTCTCTAGTACTGCTCCCCAGCCTGAGAGGCTGGCATCTGTCGTTCCTACTTTCCAGATAATTGGACTGAAGGATTTTCCTTTCAGCAGATTCTGGGTTACCAACCACCAATTGAGGCTTTGGGACACTCTTGGGGACAGCCGCATTGGCAAGTCCAAAGCTTGGGTCGTTATGTTCCAAGCAGACAGGATACTGTTTTGCAACAGTCTTGAATGGAACTGTGCATAGGGAACTGCTTCGAATGAAGCTACCATCTTTCCCAATGACCTCATGCAAGGCAAATTGAGGGATCTCTTTTTGACCTGACCATCCGTACCAGCTCTTGTATGGAGCTGATCTTTGCCGGAGGCAAAAAACACCCTTTTCTGGGCTGTGAATGATCAGGCACAAATACTCCAGCTTTCTTAGCGGTTTTAAGGAAGACTTCTCTAGGTTGAGGATCCAACCCAGACTTTCCAGGTAACGGTTGTACACCAAGACTGTTATGCCCTGTGCCCTTAGCCTGGCAAGAGGTGGGGCCAGTACTTTTGTGAACACCCGGGGTGCTGTAGCTAGCCCGAAGGGCAAGGCTACAAACTGAAAGTGCTGCTGTTCTACTTCAAACCGCAGAAATCTCTGGTGAGCAGGAAATATAGGGACGTGCAAATATGCATCTCTGATGTCGATGGATGCCATAAGTTCTCTTCCTTGTAGGATGAAAACTACTGACTTGATGGAGTCCATGTGAAAGGAGTGGATCTTCAGGAACTGATTTAGATTCCTTAGATCTAGAATGGGTCTGACATCTTCATTTGACTTTGGTACAGTAAACAGGTTTGAATGAAACCCCAAACCTTGCTCTTCTGTGGGGATCTGTATGATTACCCCCTGAGCCAATAATCAGTCTAATGCTTGAAACAGGGATTGCCTTTTCCCTGGGCCTTTGGGAACATTTGATCTCAGGAAACAAGATGGTGGTAACTCCCAAAATTCTATTTTGTATCCTAGAGACACCGTGGAGATTACCCATCTGTCCTGAATTTCCCTTTGTCAGACTTTCAGTATTTCAGAAGTCTTCCCCCAACTCTGGTGAGGGGGGACGCCTCTTCATGATGAGGCTTTAGTATTCTGCTTTGCAGATTTGCAGCCTAAGGTCTTCTTTTGTGCCTGGGTCTGACCCTGAGGTTTTCCTCTAGTCTGATGGCGGAGGCTGTCGCCACTGCCTAGAGGCGGAGGCCCCTGGCGCAGGAGAAAAAGTCAGTTTAAATGAAGGACGTTTATGCTTTCTTTTGACTGGCAAGAGAGTACTCCTTCCACTAGAAATCGTCTGGATGTATTTACCCAAATCATCGCCAAATAGTCGCTCCCCATGAAAAGGGAAAGTCAGAAGTTTTTTTACAAGGTGCTTCGGTAGACCAATCTTTTAACCAAAAAGTCCTACGCATGTGTACTAGCACAAGCGCAAGGCGGGACGCCTGGTGAATAGAATCCTTCATAGCATCTATGGAAAAAAAACATAATGCTTTTGGTAACTCAGCCAACTCACAGGCCTGTTGTGCAAGGAGCTCTTTAAGAGCCTCTATGAATTGGTCCTTTAACCTCCCTGGCGGTATGATTATTTCGGATTTTAGGTGCTGAAAGCGGTACAATTATTTTGCATGGAAATTTGGCGTTTTATATTGTAGGTCTGTAAATCTTAACAATAACACACTTAAATCTGTCCAAACCAGAGTCTAGTAGATATCCCGGGTATGATAAAGTTTGAAACACAAAAACATAAATTATAATATAATAAATAAAAATAAATAATTAAAAAAAAATAAAATAGTAATAAAATAAATTTCCCCACGATTCACTATCGCTCAATTCTGCAAGTGTTCTAATTTACTATCGCTGTTTTCTAGCTGGTCTAAAGCCACTTTTGACGTAAAGGGACACTTTTTGGTTGCTATGGACAATCTCCAGTTTCCAGGCAGAAAGAATAGTATATATTATATAAAACTGCATGCAGGGCATGGGCCAAAGCACTGGGGACAAAAGGGATGTGAAATCATTTCATACCGTACTGTAATCTGTAAGATTACAGTACTGTATGTGTTATGATTTTGACTTTTTTTTTTAATTTGCCGCCAGGCTCCGCCCCCATGCGTCACAACGCTCGCAGGGAACGGAGCCTGGCACGGAGAGGCTTCGGAGGAGGACGGAGCCCTCGGACACTGCGGGGACATCGCAGGATCCCGGGGACAGGGTAAGTAAGGAGGCACCAGGATCCTGCAATGTAATCCCGAGTGTGGCTCGGGGTTACCGCTAATGGTCCTGAATTTTAACCCCGAGCCACACTCGGGAAAACCGCCAAGGAGGTTAAGGACTGACATGCCTATTGCTGCAACTGCAGGCTGAGTAACGGTCCCTGCTAAGGAAAAATAGGATTTTAACAGGAATTCCAACTTATTATCTGTTGTATCCTTAAGCATTTGTGCATTGTCTACTGGCCTTAAGCGCCGACTGCATAAGCCACGCCCCTTCCCCAACCTTCCCCCCGCCTCCTTTTAATGTAAAAACCTCAGCCTCGTGCGAACAGTCTCGAATGGCGGACGGAGAGAGCAGAAGGAGAGGAGGCTGCATCTGCCATGCGGCGATACTGTTTCTTTGAGAAGCTTTGTACACCTTAACAGGCAAGCTATGGCAAAACAAATGTAAATGTCTTTTAGCCAAGGGGGGTGTACTTTTAGCAGTTTGTCACCTTTGGTGCTTAACTGTATTATAGCATTTCACAGCTGTTACAAATGTAATGTACCATAGTACATGTACCCCCAGCCACTCAGTTTCCCCAATTGGGGGGAGAGGAGAATCCCCTCCAGTTGCTAGGACACATGCTGTAAGTTAGCACAGATTAACAGGGTATATGCATTATTACTCCCTCTAGAGGAGTCATAAGTGGACTTTGTAGTTCCTACTCTTTTCTCCTACCTTTTCCTCACTGCAGGATACTGCTGAAAACAGACAGATCCAAACTTCACCCATCACGGCGGGCAGCGTAGTTAAACCTTCAAAGACCGGGTCCCTTTTAATAGGGGTTCCACTCCTTTGGACCTAGAAGGAGGAGGGGTCATATAGGGGAGTCAACTTCCTGTATTGGGTATACCAGTGTCAACACCTGAAGGTGGCCCATAACCTATTAATTACTTAAGGCTCTGTGTCCCATGATGTACGATAAAGAAAATGTCATTTACTGACTCCTTCCTTTTCTGAATTAGACATAGAGAGCGTTCACTGTCGATCGCTCCTGTGTCCTGTGATAACTGAGTAGAGTAAGATGTGTGTTATTCTGCTTCAGTTCATGAATGGACAGGAGCCTCTGTCTCCTGTCCATTCATCTTCAATACTGAGAAAGGGACTGGGGAACCTGTGTCCTCAGTCCCTTTCTTTGTCTCAAAGGGGAGATGTCAGGGGTCTGTTTAGACCCCTGATATCTCACCAACACCCAACAGGGCTGATAAGAAAAAAAAAGGAAAAAAACAAAAACAAAAAACCTACTGACAATACCCCCCCCCCCACCGCAGACATTGTCCACTGACCCAACTTCCCTCCCCCCCCCCCCCCTGTCCTATATAAGAAACATATTCCCAGTATATAACCAAAGATGAAAGCCACTCTGCAGCATATTAAAGGACAACCAAAATGTAAAGGATGCCAAAAAGTTTACTACATGCTCTTCATAGACTTTTTGAAAATGTAGCAAGTAAAATCACATTAGCAGGGAAAGAAATTACAAGGGTGTATCATACAAGGTACTGATTAAAAGGAAGCAAAAGAATTGTTTAAAAAAAAAAATTATTAAAGCAATGCTGCCTGAAATGTTTTTTTCTTTACATGAACGCCACATTTTCTACAACCTGTTCACATCAGATGTTGTACCCCTAAATGCTTTACTTCTGATAGGCTTTCCATTTGAAACCCCCAACCAGTTAAACAGCAAATCCCCTCCCCCAGAACACCTCCAGGTTGCCATATTGCACCGAATATTACAGAAAATGACAGTGGCTGCAGATTGAACAGAAAAAGTAATTTTTTTAGAACATTAAATTACACTAGGACTTGTGTGGCAATTATACTGTATATGCTATAGCAATTAAAAGAAAAAATAAATAAATAAAACTTTCCTATAAATGTGGTGTTACCCTTTAAGAATTCTGTATGTGGCTGAGCCCTGTCAGCTCCCATCTGCACAACTCATGTGGTCCTACAACACACTATGAATGGGTTAGGCCTATTTCCCTGAGCCTTGCTGCTGACTTGTGATCCACAGTGGAACATGTGGTCAGCAGCAGCTAGCAAGCGGTAGGCCACCTCCTGTACAACGGTTTTGAAAAGTTGTGCCACAACCGTGACCAATGGACATCAAAACCATGGGACTCGCTAGCAGCCAGCATCCCCTGCCAAACACAACATGCATTATTTATTTTGCTTTGCGGCCGCAGGTATGTGTATGTGGCATGGTTTTGACAGGTAGCCGAGGGGAGTTAAAAAAAACAAAAAAACCCACGTGAAAGGGGTCGCACCCTTTACAAATGGCACTTCAACAGACATGCGCAGCAGCCTACCACAACACACTATAATGCGTAGGGTTGCCAAAAAAAGGGTCAGTTAGGCTAGGGTGCGTGGACGCAAAACACAAGTGTGCATTACGGACTCCAACACATAACGGAGGGCTATGCACAGTAAACAGAATTGTATATTTTTGCACCCAGGAGTACAGCTGCCTGTACAAATCAGTGATAGTCTGCGACTGTAAACTGGTGACCACACATCCCAGCATTTACATGCATATAGGGATGGATGTATGGCCCTGTACATAAAGGATGCATCCATCCCTGTACACATGTAAACATTTGGATGTGCCCTTACCAGCATACAGTCACAGCCCGTCATTGATTTGTACAGGAGGCTGTATGCAAACACCTGTACCCAGGTGCAAAAATATGTTTCCATTCATGGTGTACAGCCCTCTGCAACTGTGGGAATGAGCCCTCCATTCACACAGCGCATCTCTAAAAGTCACACGATTTCCAGTGGGACTTTGATCCAACTTTACATTCTCTGGACCAAAGTTGCATTAAAAAAAAAAAAAAAGTCGCACCAAAGTAGTGCAGGCCCCTTTTTTAGGTCACATCCATTTTAACAGGCGCCACTGAAAAGATTAAGCTGTGACTTGACATGCAACTTCGATGGCCAGAGTCACTTGACAAGTCGCACAAGTATGAACGGAGCCTAAAGCACAGCAAAAGTGTAAACCCAGCCTCAAAGCACCCCTCTTAAAGCTTAAAGTGTACATAGATGTCTACTTTTCAGTAGGACCAAATTACAGCACTGCATTCTCCTTTTGAAGGCAAGATTGTACATTGGGGACTGGGGTGATTATTATATCCTTGGAAGTTCTATGCAAAATTATTCACCCAACTTCGTTATAAATATCAAAAATTACTATCTTATTACTTGTAAGTATCATACGTGGTCAAAACAGTTTAATCATTTAAAATACCTGGTTGTAGATGTCCCCCTCCCCTCCTCAACCCAATCTTAAGGGTTGTCCAAAAATTTCTCTGCTTTTTTTTAATTTTTTTTCTAATAAAACATTTTATGAAACTCAAGTTGAATTCCCCCCAACAGATTTTACAATAAAATGTTTGTATTACTAACCTGAGTCCGGTGCAACGTACTACTTCCCCTCACCCGAAAGCTTCCAGTGTAAGGACTAAATCTGTCTCTTTTGTGAAGGTGGCTGGGAAGTGGATAGTAATGCCAAGGTATTATTTCTGGGTGTATTTTTGCTCCTTTACAGGTTGTACTCATATCAGGATTAAAAAAAGTGGATTTTTACATAGTAGAATTAGGTAATCAGAATGCCACTCCAGAACTCTGATATAACAGTTCAGATTGGAAGCAATCATTGATGTAATGAGAGCAAGCTTGTGCACAGGTGACCCAATCATTCCACCTGGGCTCAGCAAGGAAGGCCCTTTAGCCCAGGTTCACACTGACAGCGGGAATAAAAAATGGGCCAATTTCATTCCCAACTTCTGGGTTTCTGCACAGATGTCTATTGAAATCGCACCCTGAAGTCACCAAAAGTAGTACAGAAACTACTTTTGGGAATCAGTGCGGCGTCGCACCGATTTGGACGGTGCCATTGCCGGCAATAGCCACCAATTCGACATGTCAAATCGCATACCAAATCGCTGCAACGTGAACCAGGACTCCAGGTTGCAGTTTGCATATTTCAGGTGCATTTTGTATTTTTCAATACACATTTTGGATCCATTGAAGTCTATGAAACCAAAAACCAGAAAAAAGCCCCTGGCCCTTTCCATAAAATGCACAGATGTGAACTACATCTATAGTGAACCGTGTTAAATGGATTGTAGTGTGTTTCTGCAAAACTGAAAATACACTAAAAAAAATGAATAGGTGTGAACCAGGCCTTAAAGTGGTTGTAAACCTAATTTAAAAAAAAAACAAAAAAACCCCCCAGCAAGAAAAAGGCATAATGAGCTAGTATGCATAGCATACTAGCTCATTATGTATTACTTACCTTAGATCGAAGCCCCCGCGCTGTGATTGGCCGGAGCCGTGATGACTTCACTCCTGCGCATGCGTGCGGGAGCCACCAGTAACGGCACAGTCTAACTGAAGCAACTGCACGTAGGTGCAATTGCTTCAGTGCACATGGGCCGATGACGTCGGCACATGCAAATACAGGGGATGTCTCCTAAACCCTTAAGGTTTAGGAGATATCCGGGGTAGCTACAGGTAAGCCTTATTATAAGGCTGTAGCAAAAAGTGTGTTGTAAGGGTTTACAACCATTTTAAAGGGAAAGCACCCAAAGAGTAAAAAACCATGGAACATCTTACATGATGAATTTCTGCTCTAATCATAGTCGAAGATGTTTAAGTGGGGAGCTGCGTCTGAGAAAATAATAGCAGCATGGACCAGATGGAGACAACACAGGTACCAGGCAAACCCCGGATCTGCTTTTTATGCAAATGACGGCTTATTGTTTATTTTCAGACTTTTTGTGGCTTTGTTACAACTAGGAATAAGTGAAGAGATTTGGAAAATTTGCCTTTGATGCAAAAATTCTAAGGGGGTTTTCCTAATTTTAGTGTTCTTTGTGTTTTTTTCTTTTGTGGGTTTTTTTCCCCCCTTCTATTGCATATATTTGATCATTATATTTACTTTAAAAGAGGTATTCCACCATGTTTTTTTTTTTGGTTTACAAAAAGGGAGGATGGGAATACAACATTTAAATTGAGTACAAATAATCAATCATATGCATAAGAAGGGAAAAACAAAGAACACTATATTTAAAAAAACAAAAAAATAACCTACATAAAACCCTCTAAATATAGCGTTAAAAAGTATTCTTGGCATAAGAACAGGTCCAGGGTAGTTAAAGCTGTAAACCTCATGAGTCATTATTTTAGGGCTCCCTGTCACATTAAGCAGGCACTACCACCCTCCAAACACAACACATTTAAGTGAATGGTGCTGCACTGCAACCTTGCACAACGCACATGGTTGCAACACAGTAGTCTGGCATTGAGGGTTAAAACAGGCAGGAATACGCCTCCTCAATGCCATCAAATGCTCTCTGAATTCATGTTCAGATCACTCTTCAGAGGGCAAAGCAAATGTAAACAAGGCATAAATCCAACTTAATTTCTCTTCCTCCCCCCACTTCAATGCATTTTCCCCCAAAATACCTATTTTTTTTAAAAAAACGGGGAAATCCTAAGCCTCATTTACACAATTATTTATGCAAATCTGAGGATTTCAGATGCATGTTGCTCTGCTACAGTTCAATTGCATGAAAGATGTGAACAATGTGTACACAAACCATTGGAAAATAAAAAAGGAGGTGTTGCCCATGGCAACCAAGCAATGATTCATTTTGTAGAACAATTTAAAATCCTGCCTAATGGCCCGTACACACGATCCGAAAATCGGACAAAAAAATATGCTTTTGACGTGATCGTACGTTAATAGGATTGTTAGTACAGAGCCAATCGTGACAGAGCCAATCGTGACAGTTCATGCGATATTATTCGATCGGACAAGCACAAAAATTTTTCTCATACAATACCGGAACGTACGATTTTCGTTTAGTCAGTACAGTTGTTGCCTGAAAATACAATACAAATACACTACAACACACGACATCACTTCCATTTTTTTTTTCTGTTGTACGAGAATTTTTTATGTGACTTTAGTAACCTACTCGATTTCTATTTGCTACTAGTAAGCGGAAAAAGTCAGAGGATCTGTCGTCCGATTTTCAGATCATGTGTACGGGGCATAAGGGTCACCATTAAGGATGAGCTCCGGCGTGTTCGCACAGCCCATGTGCAGAGCCCGCCAAGAAGTCGGCACGGCGCTGTGCTAATCACAGGCAGTGAGACATTTCCCGATCTCTGCAGCTGCGCATCGGGACAATGTCTCACTGCCTGTGATTAGCGCAGCGCAGTGCCGACTTCCTGGCGGGCTCTGCATGTGGGCTGTGCGAACACGCCGGAGCTCATCCTTAGTCACCATACATTTGTGTGACTATACAATCTTTTTGCAATCAACTTTATATAATTTGAGGACCTACCTAATCTAACCAATTTACATCCAATCAGGCAGGTCCTACTGTGTTTTTGGTAGATCTAAAAATTGTAAGCATGTGTGGTGAACCTAAAAGGTACCACTAGGTGCCATTACCTTTGTTAGCTGGAAAAGGTTTTTCTGGGCCCCTTTCTCTCATTACTCTACTGTGTTGCTAAGGGCCGGCCTTGCCTAAACGTGACACTAAGCTTCCTGTCCAGAGATAAACCCCACCCACCTCCAATGACCGCACCTCAGTGACCAATAAAAGTGGTCCAATTTGATAAAGGGTGTGGGGCCTAGTTTCAGATGGGGGGGGCGAGTTTGCTTCAGATTTTAGGGACAGCAAACCATTAGTAACAAAAAGAAGCCATTAAACGTAGCGGCAGAAATGAGCAAAGCTGAGTTTTCATTTCCCCCAAATTTTTGTTCAAATGTCACCATTCAGATTGCTCTTCAGCATTTGGCAGGTGGTGAGGAGGTGTTGTATCGTCTCCTCACCACCTGCTTTTACCCCTTGGACCCCGCACTAGTGCACTGCCACTAGTTGAGAGGTGGTTGCAGAGCAGCTCCGTTTACTTGAATGGGTCGCGATTGGTGGTCAGTATTGCCCGCTGAAAGCGACAGAGAATATTACTCCTGTTGCACCCACAGCAGGTGTAAACAGGGAGCAGTTGGAGGTAGTAAATCAACCAGAGGTTTTTACCGCCTCCCAACTGCTAGCATGAACAAGCCCTTAGGCCCCATTCACACCAATGTGTTCTGGGAACGTGCACAGAAAAACAAACGTCGAGCTTGAAGCGCCATTATTCCTTAATGGCTCCCCAAACATGGCTAGCAGATGCGCATTTTGTCCTGTGACAAAGCTCACAGCCTAAAAAGGAGCTGGGGCTCCTTTAGCGTGTTTTATCACGTGTAGGGCAGCCCATTCAAGTGACTGTTTGCCCTATGCTGTCACGCAACAAACACACAACCAACAAAAAAAAGCATGAAAAAAATAAGCCTTAGCGTGATACACAGGTGTGCATGGGGCCTTGGGGCTCATTTAGATGTGTTTTAAAAATGTTAGCTACCTATTATGTTAGGAAGCACTATTTACATGTTTTGATGCGTTTGCGTCACGTTAAACGCTTTCCAGATGCAAACGCAGTGTGGGTTTTCTATTGTCGGGATTCTTGTACTACCATCTCTGCTAGTAACACTTTCTAAACACATCTCAAATGCGCTGTAAAAGCAGAGGGGTGTTTTCTGGCACATTTGCTGTGCGTTTACATTGACCTGAATGGAGGCATTTGAGGAGCAAGCAATAAAGCCAGATGAACATTACATGTCGGATACATTTTGGACCATAAAACAGCAAATGCTTTTGCGGTGCTTTTCAAGCGCTTTTGAGGCCTTAGCGGTGCACTTTTTTTGAAAGTCACGTGACTCAAAAACTGCTTCAAGAACCATTTTGAGCTGTTTTTCAAACGCTTTTCAGACGCTTTTGAGGCACTTACTATTCATTTCAATGGAGAGGTGTTTTTTTTAGCGCTCCAAACATGCTCCAAAGATGCTGCTTGCAGGAGTTTTTTCCCCTCCTGGCCAGCGCACTGCCCCAGTGTGAAAGCATTCATTGATTTAAATAGAAATAGGTTTTTGTGAGCTTTTCAGGTGCTTTTTTTAGCGCCAAAGCATTTGAAAAGCGCCTCAGTGTGAAAGGGCTCTAAAGTGAATACAAACGATCACCTTGTAAAACAACTAATTCAGTTTAAAATAGAAATGAAAGGAAGATTTTTTTTTGTGTGTGACCCCTTTCACACTGAGGTGTTTTTCAGGCACTTTCACACTAAAAAAGACACCTAAAAAGCTCACAGAAACCTATTTCCATTAAAATCAATGAATTCTTTAACACTGGGGCAGTGCACTGGCAGGGGGTGAAAAAACGCCCCTCTCCATTGAAATGAATGGAAAGCTCTTCAAAAGCACCTGAAAAAGTCTTCAAAAGCGCTCAGTGTTTTACTGGCAGTTTAGAAGCGCCTCAGTGTGAAAGGGGCCTAAGTGTATGTATGTGTGTGTGTGTATATATATATATGTGTGTACTGTTTTCCTTTTTTAAAAGTGATCGCATTCCCTCTGTTCTCAGCTGCATAAGAGCTGGGGGGAAGGGAAGCAGCAGCAGCAGCACACTAATCTCCCCAGTGAATGGCTGTGAGTTCCCAGCACAGCTAGTGTTTGAGAACTGACCACGATGTGCTCTCCTGCTTAGTGTGGTCAGTTTTTAATAGGAAAGCGAGAGCACTAGCAGGAACACCAGGGATTTCACATAAAGGAAGCAATACAAAGAGAACAGGATACTTTCTCATACAAGTACATGGTACAGCAGACACATATCAGGAATATGAAGTGTCAGGGTAACAAACGCTTTAACCACTTGAGTCCCGGAGCCATTTTTTCAAAGTTTTTTTTAATGCAAAAGCGAACCATTAGCTTGCTTACATCAGTTTTTCATCAGTTCTGTTTTTTTTTTTTTTTTTTTTTAACGGAACAGAAATAGGGCTTTCATCTCTTTAACCACTTCAGCCCCGGAAGGATTTACCCCCTTCCTGACCAGAGCATTTTTTTGCGATTCGGCACTGCGTCGCTTTAGCTGACGATTGCGCGGTCATGCAACGTTGTAACCACAAATAGAGCTTTCTTTTGGTGGTATTTAATCACCTCTGTGGTTTTTATTTTTTGCGCTATAAATAAATATCTCCCAAAAATATATAAAAAAAATAATTTCTTCCACAGTTTAGGCCAAGATGTATTCTTCTACATATGTTTGGTAAAAAAAATCGCAATAAGTGTATATTGATTGGTTTTCGCAAAAGTAATAGCGTCTACAAAATAGGGGATAGATTTATGGCATTTTTATTATTATTATTATTTTTTTAATAGTAATGGCAGCAATCTGTGATTTTATCAGGACTGCAACATTATGGCAGACAGATAGGACACTTTTGACACTATTTTGGGACCATTGACATTTATACAGTGATCAGAGCTATAAATAGCCACTGATTACTAAATAAATGACACTGGTAGGGAAGGGGTTAAACACTAGGGGGCGATCAAAGGGTTAAGTGTTTTCCCTGTGTGTGTTCCAACTGTAGGGGGATGGGCTCACTACAACATGACAGAGATCACTGCTCCCGATGACAGGGAGCAGTAGATCCCTGTCATGTTGCTAGGCAGAACAGGGACATGCCTTGTTTACATAGGCATCTCCCTGTTCTGCCTCTCCTCGGCAAAATCGCGGGTCAACGGCGAACATCGACTTCGCTGGAGCCGCGGGCACGCTCCTGCGGAAAAATTCCACGCTCCGGCGGCAAATTAAAAGGGACGTACGGGTACGCCCTTTTGCCTGCCCGTGCCATTCTGCTGACGTAAATCGGCGTGCATCGGTCGGCAAGTAGTTAAAAAAACGGATGGATGAAAAATTGACAAACAGTCCGCACATGTGAAAGGGGTCTTACGGTTTGTTTACATGAAGTTGGAGGGGGGGGGGGGGCAGTAAAATCCTGTTCTTGAGTAGAAGTTTAACCCCCAATCACTCCCCCTTTGGCTGCAGAGGCAGCGGTTGGGGGTGTACGCATGCCACACTAGGAATTATACCCCCCTGTCGCTTTAGGCACCTTGGTACAGGATCCCAGAGGTTAAAGCAGGTGGTGAGAAGGTGATACAATGCCTCCATACCGCCCAGGGGCGGGTCCAGAGTCTAGTCTCGGGAGGGGCACTGCCAGAAAATATTTTTTTTTGGGGTACATCTATCGGGGAAATGGCTGGTGTTGGCGCTTCAATCATCACGGCACCATGGTTGTTATGGTGTCAGGATGATTGAAGCGCATTATTACTATTATTACATTGTTATAAAAAATTAAATAGTTTAACTCACCATAATGCAGAATCAGTGGGAGCCCCGAGTGTGTCACTTGCTACGCCACCTGTCACCAGATGCAGATTGTCACTTGCCACGTCGCCTGCCACATGTTGCGGATTGTCACTTGCCATGTCGCTTGTCACCAGATGCAGATTGTGACTTGCCACGTCGCCTGCCACATGTTGTGGATTGTCACTTGCCACGTCGCCTTTTACCAGATGCAGATTGTCACTTGCCACGTCTCCTGCCACATGTGGATTGTCACTTGCCAGGTCGCCTGTCACCAGATGAAGATCGTCACTTGCCACCTGCTAAGGTGGTCTCTTGTGTCCCAGAGACAGGCAGCAGAGAGATGATGTAATCTCTCTGCTGCCGCAGCTGCCTGCATGGTGAGGGGGGAACTGCAGGGATGCAGGGCGGGCGCCGGGCGGTGAGAAATGATGTCATCTCTCTGCTCCCCCGCCCGCCGGCTCCCTGATTGGCCAGCAGCCAACAAACACATCGAGCGGCGCCGGCACATCTCACCAACTGAGCCGCCGGGCCAGCCCGCTGTCTCTCTCCTGCGGAGCCGCCCGGCGGCTCTCCCACCTATGGAGCCGCCCGGCGGCTCTCTCACTTACGGAGCCGCTCGGCGGCTCTGCCACCTATGGAGCCGCTCGGCGGCTCTCTCACTTACGGAGCCACCCGCCGGCTCTCTGACTCACCTGCATTTCTCGGAGGGGGCAATTGCCCCGTTGCCCCCCCCTGGATCCGCCCCTGATACCGCCTGTCATGCTCTCTGAATAGCGATCTCAATGCGGATCGCTCTTTAGATAACAAGGCCTTAAAAGTAATATTTAATATATAGATCCTCAAAAAGTAGAGTAGAAGAGACAGAGAGAGCCGCTGCTCCTGTGCACATCGCTGGATCCGGCTCAGGTAATAATAAGGGGGGGGGGGGGCTTTGGGGAGCTGCTGCATACATAAGATTTTTTACCTTATTACTTAAGTTAAAAACCTTGAGCCTTTACAACCACTTTAAACTCATATATAAAAAAAAATTGCTGTCAGGCAGGGTTTATTGACAGAAGAGACCCTTTTCTCCCTCTTCTGTCATAATTGCTTCCCCCTGCCTGTCTACAGTACACATACAAAGGGTGTGTCTGCATGCATTTATGGCACTGCTCTGTGCTGTGATGATGTAATTCTCATTTGCAGTAGTGATATCATTGTGGCCTGGTCATTCAAGTGGCCAACGAGCGCTGGAAGGAAGACAAGACAAAGATGGAAGTGCCTGTGACCAGTGGGAGTGGTGACAGCTCAGCACTGGAGGGCTTCGTTTAACAGGTAAACAGGGCCGGCGTTACCTATAGGCAAGGTAGGCTTTGGCCTAGAGCGCACATCATTAGCCAGCTGTGCGGGTTAGAGACAGCCTGAGAAGGAAAGGGGACTTAAGGCCTGCAATAAGCTCCATGTCCGTGCGTCCCCCCCCCAGGGGGGCAGATGGTGGATCCTGGCATCCCAGGTAATGGCAGCTGAGCAAGTGGTGTCGGTGACAGCTGATAACCTCCTGCAGAGGATCCCCAATGACACGTGTACAGGTGCCTCCCCCCCTCACACACACACACCTCCGAGCCCCAATGCCGCACCCTAGCCTGTCTATTTACTACCCTAGCCTGTCCAAATACTACCCTAGCCTGTCCATATACCTGTGGACCACAGCTGGCATGAGGAAGCCACTACTTGTCTCTAGGCCGGGTCCAGAGGCACAGGTACGGGCCTGTGGACCACAGTTGAAGAAATAGGTGGAGAGGTGCCGCAAAAATCTCTCACCCCCTCCCCACTGCTACCTCCACCTCCACCGTCTACATGGGCAGGGCAAAGGGGGGCAGAGCCAAGGGGGAGGGAAATTAGGTTTCCCCTAGGGTGTCAAAAATCCTTGCACCAGCCCTGCAGGTAAGTCTGGCGTAGTATGCTATTATGCTGTGCACACTGGCACAACGTGACATAGACCACCTTGGGGTCCGTTAAAAAAACAAAAAAACAAACGTAAAACAGAGTTTTATTCTGCTTTAAAAGTTTCTTTACTACTAGTGCAGAAGTTTTATATATCATAGAAATATAAATTTGACAGGAATTCAAGCCTTTCTTCCTTTTTATCCAAATAAAAGTTTTGGCTGAAGTTTCACTTTTAATTAAATAAATGACTGGAGGTAAAACATATTCTAGAAAAAGTCAAAATGCAGCATAAACAAGTCCAGGCAGGATTACGAAAGCTTTGTGGTGTCACAGTAAAGGGACACATGATAGTATGTTTTAGAAAAGCAAGTGCTGAACACACAGAGAGGTATCAAAGTACTCTGAGCTGTAACAGAGGATTAAGAATTGCCTTGACTCTGAGGTGTCCTAGTTTTGTCTTCAATGGGATAGTCTGATCCCCACAGCCAACTAAACACAAACCGACATCAAATAGACCAAAGGTTGTCTGCTAACATTGCGCTGATCGAAAACTGCCTGGTAAATCACATATATTGTAGAAATTTCCTATTTTGCTTATGAAAGCTCTCAACATTCTTTCTCTTTTTAGCAAACCTGATTTTAAACTGTTTTGGTCTCATCCACTGGTCGGCCCCGTTCACATGGGCATACTACAGCCTACATGGCTGTGTTTGCCTGCACGAGGATGCATGGGTGCTTCCCTGTGCAAGCAGTCCTATTCAATCAATTGGAAAGCAGTGGCTGCACAGACACAGACGCTGCTCCCAATCTGACATCTGTGCAGATGCATGGGCCCAAATGCACACAGTCTGCGTTTGGGACCATGTATCCACACGGCTGTCCAGTTGTGTCCATGCAGCCATTGCATCCCATTGGACATGAATTGAACTGCCTGCATGGGGATGCATGGCTCCCGCACAGGTGTACACTGTGATTTGCCTATGTGAACAAGGCCTTATACTAAGATGACCAGATTTTTAAAATGAAATCCGAGGACGTATTTTTTTTTTATTGGCAAATGGTAAACTATTTTATAAGCATATTTTCCTCAAATTATGTATGCAGTGCATGTGGTGTGTGTTTATGGAATGATTCTATGATATATACGTTATTTCTCACATTACGTACATGAGATTAAAAAAAAAACAATTCTTTGAATTTTTTGAGATATGACTACCAAATGTTATGAAGATAAGATAGAGAAAAAACAGAGTGCAGAGTTCACTAGTGTGCTACTTACTGAGTGCAGAGTTCACTAGTGTGCTACTTACAGAGTGCAGAGTTCACTAGTGTGCTACTTACAGAGTGCAGAGTTCAGGAGTGTGATACATAAAGAATGCAGGGCTAAGGAACGCACTACATAAAGAATGCAGGGCTAAAGAGCTCACTACATAAAGAATGCAGAGCTAAGTAGTGCTCAGGATCGTGCTACATAAAGAATGCAGGGCTCAGAAGTGCGCTACATAAGGAATGCAGGGCACAGGATTGCGCTACATAAAGAATGCAGGGCTCAGCTGTGCCCATCAATGCAGCCTGACCAGTGCCCATCTATGCAGCCTGACTAATGCCCATCTATGCAGCCTGACCAATGCCCATCTATGCAGCCTCACCAGTGCCCATCTATGCAGCCTCACCAGTGCCCATCTATGCAGCCTCACCAGTGCCCATCTATGCAGCCTCACCAGTGCCCATCTATGCAGCCTTACCAGTGCCCAGCAATGCAGCCGCACCAGTGCAGGGGATCAGAGAGAAGAGAGGAAGAGGAGAGCCGGCCGGATAATCACACAGGCTGGCGTCACCCACTCTGACAGCTTCAATTTGAATCGCCGGGTGCCTGCGGTCACACAAGTCCCGCCTCCTGGGTTGGCTCCTATCTTTGATAGCACATTCCTCGGCATTGGACAAGTGTGCTGTCTATCTACGGAGCCAAACCAGGAGGCGGGACTTGTGTGACGGTGGGCACCCGGCGATTCAAATGAAAGCTGTCACAGTGGGTGACACTGGCCTGACACCCCCCAGTGTGTGGCACCAGGGCGGACCACCCCTCGTTGGTATGCCACTGCTTCGGCACCCACCTCGTTGGTATGCCACTGCTTCGGCCCTGCTCCTAGCGCTACCCCTGAAATCTGGGGACAAAGCCAGGGACAGACTGGCTCTAGGGACAGTGTCCTCAGTCCAGGGACTGTCCCCGGAAACCGGGGTCGTCTGCTCACCCTAGCCTATACTGCACCAAGGCCATGCTTGTATTCTGAATCTATATTAAAAGCTCCATTAAGGCTAGGTTAAAACTGCCTTGATCTGATTTTGATCTGATTATCAATGCAGTTTTGTAGTGCAACTTGGATGTGGTTTGCATATTCTATGGGGCCAATATTAAAGTATTACAGGAATCATTTTGCAAAATTGCGCCATACTGAGTTGCATCTATGTGAAGAGGCACCAATGAAAACAATGTTATTCCCATTGTCATGAGATTCTGTGCAACTGAAATTGCACCAGTGTGAACACAGCCCAACAGTATGTTTGTAGTCTGCAGAGTACTGTAAAAATCAGCAGCATAAAGGTCCCACAGGTGTTTTACATCGGGCTGGAAATCACTTAGTGCTCATTCACACTGTGGTCAGGATGCAGCATGGTGCGCTAGCGACAAGAATACACTCAGAGGCTGAGGAGGATTAAAAGTGTATATTGTGTGAGTTCCAACAATGTGCCGGTACCACCGACCAGAGCCACTTACACAGTAGCAGAGGATCAAGGTCCAGGAATCATGCCGACAGCTTCTGCAACGAGGAACGGGAATGCAGCCTAGCCGGTCTACACCCAAACGGGAGGCTTCCTACGAGGAAATGCGAGGAGTAGTCCCTGCACTTTCCTTACTACTCAGGAACCTTTCTCTGCCTCCAAGCACTGTCCCTGCCAGACGGGGAACTTGTCCCTACACTAATTACTTGCATAAAGCACGCCACACACCTGACCCAAGATGGCCGCCAAGGTCATGTGGGGCACCAGCATCCAATTGGACAGCTGTCTCCCTATGACAGCAAGAAGTCCTAGAGGACCTGCGATTTGTCAAGACTTCCTTTCACTCCTGCATTGCCGCTTCGGTTGAGTGCCACCTACAGTAGGGGATACAGACTGCACCTGCCTACAGCATGATATGCATTGGGTTGCGTAACGCAAAGGCAAGGCGATTTGCCTTGTTTCCTATGGTGTCTGTGCATGCAGTACTTTTTTCAGCCCAGCCGGTTGTCATGCAAACTACTGCATCACAACTCCGCTGTGTGAATAGAACCTAATACAATATCACTTGTGAAATTTCAATAAAGTTATATAAAATAAAAATGGTAAACAGTGTGATGCACGTGGATCAGTGCTGAATCCTCCCAGCGCACACCAGCAGCAATTCAGCGATCAGCCAACAGCTTGGTACAGTTGTAAACAAATTCTTAAAGTGAACTGGTGCTTTGCCACTACCCAGCTGTAAACACTTTCCTTTATCTGCTGCCACTCTGTTTGGCCATTGGGATCGAAGAGCGTAAGTCATGCGTGAACTCAAATGCCGTGTGACCGTGTGACACGCGGTCTGACTTTTCGACCGGACTGGTCTGACGGACGCCGACGGACCAAATCCGACAAACAATCCGATCGTGTGTGGGCTTCACCGGACCTTCAGCGGACCTTTCCAGCCGCAAATCGACGGACTATAGATTTGGAACATGCTTCAAATCTTTACGTCTTAACTCCGCCAGACCCAGAAATCCACTCGTCTGTATGCTAGTCCGATGGACAAAAACCGACGCTAGGGCAGCTATTGGCTACTGGCTATCAACTTCCTTATTTTAGTCCGGTGTACGTCATCACGTATGAATCCCTTGGACTTTGGTCTGATCGTGTGTAGGCAAGTCCGGTCGTTAGAAAGTCCATCAAAAGTCCACCAAAAGTCTGTCGAAAGTCTGTCAGACAGGTTGTCGGAATTTTGTAGCTGAAAAGTCCGACCGTGTGTACACGGCAAAAGTCTCCACAAAGGACTCTTTCCACCACATAACTGAGTACCTATATGACCACCAGCAATGAAGCTGCCAGTTTGCAGATAACACGCCTCGTGAAGGGGTTCTGCGAGGCTCCGAAACGTTGCTATCTGCTGTAACGATGTGATCGCTGATTTTAAAACTCTGGAGATCCTTGGTGTGCTGGTGATGCCATTAGTTTAGTAAATGTAAACTTCTAAATACCTTTTCTCATCAGCTGTTAGAGCAGTCTTGTGACTTCTATGAGTGTCTGGTTAAAGCTTGTAGGAGGAGTTTTCATTCTGCTCTGATAGTCCTATGAGGCTGCAGGACCCCTGACCCTCTGTCTGGACATTGCTGATTGGCCCTGTGCTGACCCCATGCACTCTCCCAAGGAAAAAAAAAAGCAATACACATCAAACTGAGCATGTGCAGAGTGCCCCCAAGGCTCTGTTCTATCATCAGATGAAAAGAAAAAAAGTTTTGCGCTAGGTGCTAAAATAGAAAGTAATAATGCAAATGAGTGAAAAAACCGTGAGGGAGATCCTGCAGCTAAGCACTATAACCCTAATACGAGGGCACATACAGAAATATATCAAAAAGAGTAGTGCAGCGCTGGATTAGTAACAAAGTGAATAAATGTGTGATTATGCACATATAAATTAATTAAACCAAAAAATAGTAATTAAACCATTAAATTAACCTATAATAATAAAAAAGAGCAACAAGTGATGATGGCTAGTAAGGCTATACCATACAAAACGTGTAGGTGATAAAAACACAGATGCAAATGTATAGAATAAATTAAAGTTCATAAATGAGTTTGAAGAAGCAAATCCACAGATAAGGCCATACAGAGTTTTGAAGTTGTGTGATCCATCGCTTATATAGCCCAACACCAGATGATAAAAATTGGAGGCTTACCAGAGAGCCTGCGACCGCCCTTACTCAGGGAGGTCAAAACAGGCTTAGTAGTGGAGGAGAAACTCCTGGGGGTGTCCCGCGGAGGATTCCATGGACTGACCTGCCGGTCTCCTTTTCAGGCAGCTAATTAGCAGTAGCCAGGGCACCAATACAGAGGAAATGCTCCCGGGGACACTTCCAATCCTTGATCCTTTCACCTTCTTCCAGCTATCCAAAGTGGCCGCAGCTAATTCATTCCAGAGGTTTGCCAGTACTTGGACAGACTGTTAAGCTTTATTCAAATCTTCTCCGAACTTATGCGCTGGTCTGGTGACTTGAAGAACCTCCTCTTCTGGAGTCCATGGCCTGCACTGTCTGTTCCTCCTTCCCTGTGGGTGCCTTCTCAGTAAGCTTTCACCATGCCCCATGCAGCCCCAAGATTGTCAGTGCAGCCTGCAAGCTTCCTCCACTTCCCAGAGTAGCAGGGATCAATGCTCTGGACAGAGAGCATCTGTTTTATATTCATAACAATCAGTGAGGCCGGGTTCACATGTGCGGCCACAGGTTGGGGTCCGGTGCGTGTCTGTTCACCTGTTCAGGTGTGATTCAGGTCCGAATTTTTGCCTAAATTCATACCAAAGACGCACAGGACCCTTCTGCAATGCGGACCGTGGCCGCCCCGGACTTGTGTGAACCGGCTCCATTGAAAGCCGGTTAAACTCGCATGTCATGCGAAATGGATTCAGGAAAACCTGCATCCAATTTGCATATATGTAAACCTGGCCTAAAAGTGTTCCTTTAACTATAGCAAGTTTTCTGATTCCTCTCAACATCTGCTTCTTTTGTTGCACTTAGCCACAAATGTCCAATGATGGCCAGGAAAGGGCCTTCCAGCTCTAGAACAATTTCCTCACCAAAATCGCCAAGATGGTAGTTTGGAGGAGAGCTGCTTATGTAAATGGAGAGCATGGAAGCAGAAAGTAGTGAAAAAACACAATGGGACGGACTTACAGGGGCCCCAGTGGGGAGCGGTGCTTTAGTTCCATAAGGGACAAAAATCAAGCTATTCTCAGATTTCAGCATAGTAGATTCACAGCCTAGTCAGGCAAAGCCACCTGCCATGAACATTGAAAGAAAAAAATTCGAGCTTTTAGGGTCATAGTTTGGCGATCTGAGGTCACAGAGACCCCAAATAACCTAATAGCCTAAGTCCTACCCTACCACTGGTAAAAATTTGGGGCTCCTATGACCTATAGTTCCGGAGATATGGGGCTCCTTGCGCAGCCTGTCAGAAGCTACATACAGAACGGCCAGTTTAAATACAAGCTGGCACACTCTGTTTGCAGCAGACAGAGGACACAGTGCCTCTCCTCACTTCTTGACAGAGGCACTGAGCTCAATGGACAGCTTGGAGTCTTGGACTGAAGGTAAAGTACCATTAGCCCAAGTTGTCCAATAAAAATGCTGCAGTGGAGGCACGCCTCTCACTGTAGTGTCATAGAAGGGGCATGTGTCTAAAAGAGAATGAGAATCTGTTACTGTTGAAAAGGCACTGTTATAATCAAAATAAAAAATAAAAGAAATATCTGCGCTATGATGGACTACAATAACGTACAGCAACTAAACACTATAACCCAGATAGTAGGCACATAAGCATATATATAGCAGAAAAGTGCAGCGCTATAAATTGATAAATATGTGTATGCCAAAAAATATTAAAGTGTAAAAATGCAAACAATATCCATGGTGTAAACCATAAATCTTGAAAATCAATAAAAAACAATCAGTACAGTGCACAACAGCAATTGATTAAGCAAATGTTCAATATATCAATAGTGCACAAAATACAGATATCCGTATTCTATTAAGGTTAATAAGTGACTGTTATAATCAAGCAAAATCATATATTATTATGCTATACTGTATGTTATAAGATAATAATTTATTATTTATCTGTTTACTGTGAAATTACTGGTTTTAAGTTATAACTTCATACTTCAGTAATTTGTCCGTTAAGCCACCTGCTTGAGTACAGTTTTTGAAAATATAGTAAATTACCTTAAAAACAATATATAATAATTATTTGTATATTACTATTATGATAATTAACCCCTTGCCACCCAGGCCAACTCGGACAATTCTCCCCTACATGTAATAATCATAATTGTTTTGCTAAAAAATTACTATGAACCCCCAAACATGATATATATATATCTATATATATTGTTTTAGCAGACACCCTAGGCAATAAAATGGTGGTTGTTGCAACTTATTATGTTACATGGTATTTGCGCAGCAATTTTTCAAACGCGTTTTTTTTGGGGAAAAAAGGTTTCCTGACAGACTCCATGGCAGACTACGTGTGGGTTAACCCCACCTCCTCTCCAATGCTATAAGACCCCACTCCCATAAATTTGTGCTCACCACTAGAGGCTGCGTTCCTTTTTTGTCCTCCTGCAATTTTTGTTTCTTTTGCTTTTGCTCTTATGGAAGGTGCGTTCCAGGACACGGCTCCTTCTTCTGGGTTGCGGCCCGGTGCACTTCCGCGTACGGCCGGGGAGCCGGCGGTCACGCAGGCGCTATACGGCAAGTCGCCATTGCGCAGGCGTGGACGGGTTACGGTGGTGACATCATTGCGGCGGGGAATTTTAAATTCCTGTCAGCCTATGTCATATTGGAGATTCCTGTGGGCAACTTGCTACAGCATCTCCATGCACTAGGCTTCTAGGTGAAGGTAAGCTCCAGTCTGGGGCTATGGTGCAGGGTGAGGAGGGGGATCTGAGATGGCTCCTAAAGGGGAAGCTACACTGCATTTGCATTCCTTTCTCCTAGGATGAGTGAGTGTTCCTACAAAGCTGCAGGATCGTCACCTATTCGTCTGCCAGGTTGCCATGGACAGGCCACCGCCTCCGTGCGGCCAGCCCTCACGCTCTAGGTACATAGGGTTTGAGGGGGGGGGCAAGTCCACATTGGTATGGACATATCCCTTAAAGTCATTTGCTTCTCTTTTAGCCCTTCCAGGTCAGACCGTCAGTTTACTGTCCAAAATGACAGGGATCTTGCCAGGCTGCAACGTCAACCTTCCTCATCCAGGTCCAGACGTGACTCTCTGTCTAGGACCCACCAGCAGAGGAGATGTTCCCATTACTCCTCCAGACAGAGGAGATGTTCCCATTCCTCCTACAGTCATCGCACCCACCGCCATGACAGCCACTCTGATCGCAGAACCTTGCTTGGGACGTGAGTCATGAGTCCCGGAGGGCAAGTCACTGTGTCATTCATGTTATGCCCAGGCGGTCAGGGAAAAAGAGACAGAAAACCAACAAATGGAGTGTGTGCTGCAGCAATGCCTAAAGGAGTGGTTACAACCCACACGTGGAGCCAGTCCACCCCTCTATCTGGCTTCCTGGCTGACAATGCACAGGAGGATTCAGGCCCATTCCAGCCTTATAATGCCTCCCCCGGCTCTTCAGATAGCGGATTGGAGGGAGATGATTTTGTTGGTGGCTTCGGCTTCACCCTTGTTTCCCCACTAATTAAGGCGGTCAAAGAGGCCCTTAAGTGGGAAGTCCTTACACTCCTCCGGCTAATCAAAGAAAGTTCTTTAAGCACCTGGGTAAGGCGCGTTTTATCTTCCCGCTCCTTTCCAAATTGAAGAATATCATTGACGAGGAGTGGAGTAAGATAGACAAGAAGAATTCTATGTCAAGCAAAACCTCCAGATTTTACCCCTTCAAGGCAGAGGAAGTGAAAATGCGCCTCTTGTAAATGCAGCATTGATGCGACTGGCCAAACTTGTCACTCTTCCTTTAGAGGACACAGTATCCATCAAGGACGGGCTTGAGAGGAGAATAGACCAAGACCTCAAGAGAATTTACAGGCTAGCTGGTATGGTTAGCAAACCTGCCTTGGCCCTCGCGGCTATGTCCAAGGCTATGGAAGCCTGGACAGAAAATGTAGACTCCGTGCTCAAGGGCATTTCAGAAGATCTGGCCATGGGCTCAGCAGTCCAGGAATTGAAACCGGCAGTGGCCTTCCTGGGGGAAGCTTCTATCGTTCTGATCCGCCTGTTGGGCTGAACTATGCTATCCTCGGTCACGGCTAAGTGGGCCCTATGGTTGCGCCCTTGGCTCGCTGATCCAGCATCTAAGCAGGCCTGGTGTAGGATGCCCTTTGAGGGGCCTTCATTGTTTGGTAACAGGCTGGATAGTGCCATAGTCCGAGCCACGGGTGGAAAATCATGTCTCTTGCCCCAGGATAGGCGTCTGTTTAGTCAAAAGAAGCCTCAGCGCAGAAGACACAGTACTGAGCGTTCAAGGGAAGCACGCTCTTACAGGCCCGGCCGAAATTTCAGAAGGAATTGGAGCAGAGGTCAGACATCCTTCCAAAAGTCTGCTAAAAGCCAGGCGTCCAGTGGATGAGAGCCGGCTAAGTCATTTTGAGATTGGGCCCGCCCAGGCGGATCAGGTGGGAGCACGTCTGCTTCTCTTCCGGCACATCTGGGTGACCTTGGTCTCAGACTACTGTACCATCAAGACGGTCTCCATAGGCCACACATGGTCCTTCACCATTACTCCTCCCGCCCAGATTAATCTCCACCCTGCTTCCATGGTCAGAAGAAAAGAAGCAGGTGTTACTGTCCTATGTGGATTCACTTATACTACAAGGAGTCGTGGTGCCTGTCCCGAAAGGCGAAGAGTTTCAGGGGGTATACTCCCCTCTCTTTCTTGTGCAGAAGAAAAACGGTTCATGGAGCCCCGTGATAGACCGAACTTACCTAAACTAGTTTATAAAATACGAAAGATTCAAAATGGAGACTTTATCTACCATCCAACAACCTGTGCAGCCAAGCAATTGGCTAATCTCAAATCGAACTAAAAGATGCCTATTTTCATGTGCCTGTGGCAGAAGAATTCTGCAAATACCTCAGATTCAGAGTCGGGCAAGAACATCTACAGTTCACTTGCCTCCCTTTTGGGTTGACAACCTCACCCTGAGTCTTTTCAAAGTTCTTCTGGCCGTAGTGGCTCTCATCCGAACAAAAGAGATACGCTTGTACCACTATCTTGACGACCTCCTGCTACTGTCCCAAGACAAGAAACGGCTATTAATCCACAGAGCAGGTTGTCATCACACTGCTCAAGTTTGGTTGTGTCAGGGCACCATTGGCACCGAACCGGGGCGTCGGCGTACGCCTATGCGCCGGCGCGCGCCGTTGCGCGCTGCTCAGCAAATGCCTGCTGTTCCCGGGCATCGGCGCGGCGCTAGGGCGCGCGCGGGTTCGCGGCGCTTGGGCGCGCGCGCGTGTGCACGTGGGCGCGGACGGGCGTGCGCGCGTTCGCGATAGCGCCGGTTTGGCGCCAAAGTGCATTTAAAAGCCCCTCTGTGCTGTGACACATTGCTGCTTCGTCTCAGCTTCGTGATTCTAGTGTTTGTTACCTGATTGTTTGCTACCTATCTGACCCGGCTTGTTTGACCATCCGTCCTGCTCCAATCCGACCCGGCTTGTCTGACTACTCTTATGCTACCTGCCTGATACCGTTGCCGAACTCTGCCTGCCTACTGACTCTGCCTCTGCCTGCTGTACTTGCCTGCCTTATATCCTAGCAGACCCGGATCGTCTGACCCTGCTTGTTCCTGTTGTCCTTGCTGTTGCACCTTCAGCTTCAGCTCCAGAGACCTCTGCACATTCAAGTGTTCCAGTCTGCTGCTTCCAGTCTCACCTGATCTGCAGTCCAGCCATCCCTGCGGGATCTCTCACCTCTTCTGCATCAGAGACTCAGCTCAACAGGCACTCCTACCCCACTGCGCTCAGGAGACCACTGTCCCCACTCCAGTGGCTCCTGAACCAGCGTTGTATGAGAGGTCTTCTCCTACAAAGTCAGGCTCTCCTACCAGGTACCTAACAGTACGAAGCAGCCATGTCTGAGCCTGCAGGAGATACCTCTCCATTGAAGGAGATATGCACACACCTGGCAGCCCTCACCCAAGCAGTGCAGGCTCTTCAGGACAATTACAACAGACTGGAGGGACAAGTCCAGAACCTCGCAGGGGTTAATCCTTCAACCTCCTCTTCACCGACCGCTCCAACACAGACTGTTCCAGGGCCTTCAGTGGTAATGCTCCCTCCTGAACCACGAGTCCCCACTCCTGAAAGATTCTCCGGAGACCGGTCTAAGTTTCGAGGTTTTCGCAATGCCTGCCAGCTCTTTTTTGCCTTACAGCCCAGAACCTTTTCATTGGAAGCCACAAAAGTTGGATTTGTCATTTCCCTCCTCCAAGGGGAACCACAGACCTGGGCACACCGTTTATTGAAGGGGACTCAGCCCCAACCCAATCCTTATCAGCCTTCTTCGAAGCTATGGCACAATTGTATGAGGATCCTCAACTGACTGCCACAGCTGAATCTGCTCTGCTCGCGCTCCAACAAGGCCGCAAACCTGCGGAGGACTATGTTGCTGAATTTAGACGTTGGAGCGCGGATACCCAGTGGAACGACGCGGCTCTGCGTCATCAATTCCGCATTGGACTGTCTGAAAATCTAAAAGATGAACTGGCTCGAGTCGGTATTCCAAACACCTTGGAGGCCTTGATCACCCTAACCATCCAGATCGATCGTCGCCTCCGAGAACGCCGATCTGAACGAGCAGTTCAACCTAACCGCCCGACCTGGATGACACCACGTGCACCGATTCCTGCATCTCGCTACCTACCTGTGCCAAGTCCACCGCCAGTCAATACCACATTGGATACCTCCGAACCAATGCAGCTAGGTCTGATGCGACCTGCCCTGACCCCCGAAGAACGTGCCCGTCGCCGACAATTGAATCTGTGTCTCTACTGTGGAGGAACCGGGCATTATGTCCATAATTGCCCAATCAGAATGAGTAAGTGTTCATCTCCTATACCTACCAATCTCTCTGCTTTATCCACAAATTCTACCCATCTTGCCATTCCTCTCTCATTACAGCTTCAAGAAAAGACACTCCAAGTCAACGCAATTATTGACTCCGGGGCATGCAGCTGCTTCATAGACTTAAGTTTTGCCAACCTGCACAACATCCCTTTACAGACTAAAGCCCATGGACTCTCTGTCTTCCTTGCTGATGGCTCCCGTATCAGATCTGGACAAGTGACACAAGAAACCCTGCCATTACCCGCTACGACTTCTTCTCAACACAAGGAACTGCTGACCCTTGACGCCATCTCCTCTCCCATGTTTCCCATTATCCTGGGCATTCCCTGGCTTCAGGCCCACAATCCACACATCCATTGGGCAACTGGAGAAATAAAATTTCTGTCACCCTACTGTCAGGAACACTGTCTGGCGAAAGACTCGGATCCCCAAGCTACTCTACTTTGTGTGGACTCCGACCAGACCAATCGTCAAGCTATTCCCAAACACTATCATGACTACTTGGATGTCTTCAGCAAAAAGGGGGCAGATTCTCTTCCACCTCATCGTCCCTACGATTGCCCCATCGAGTTGTTGCCTGGATCCGAAATTCCCTTTGGACGCATCTTCCCCCTATCCGAAAAGGAACAAGAAGTGTTGAAAGCATACATTGATGAAAACTTAGCCAAAGGATTTATTCGTCACTCTACTTCTCCAGCAGGGGCAGGAATATTCTTTGTTACCAAGAAGGACAAATCTCTCCGCCCGTGTATTGACTACCGGGAATTGAATAAGATCACGATTAAAAATCGGTATCCCCTACCCTTGATACCCGAACTATTCCAGAAATTAAGGACTGCTGTTATTTTTTCTAAGCTTGATCTAAGAGGGGCCTACAATCTGATCCGCATTCGGGCTGGGCATGAGTGGAAAACAGCTTTTCGGACCCGATTCGGGCATTATGAATATCTAGTCATGCCTTTTGGACTCTGTAATGCCCCTGCAACTTTTCAACACCTAATTAATGATGTGCTTAGAGACTTTTTAGACCTGTTTGTGATCGCATATCTAGACGATATTTTGATCTTCTCGGAATCCCTAGATCTCCATCGGAAACATGTTTGTCAAGTATTGGGTCGTCTCCGCTTACACAGGCTGTATGCAAAAGCGGAAAAATGCGAATTCGAGAAACAAAGCATCCAATTCCTGGGCTTGATTATCTCATCGACTGGCATCAAGATGGACCCACAAAAGGTTTCTGCCGTCCTGGACTGGCCGGTACCCCTGGACAAAAAAGGGGTTCAGCGATTCATCGGGTTCGCAAACTTTTACAGGAAGTTCATCAAGGGGTTCTCTGCTATAATCGCACCAATCACACAACTGACCAAGCAGAATACCCGTTTCTCCTGGAATCATCTAGCCCAAGAGGCTTTTGTGAACCTTAAGAGACTTTTTACTTCAGCACCTATTCTTAGTCACCCTGAACCATCCTTGCCATTCATTCTAGAAGTGGACGCTTCTGAGATAGCGGTCGGTGCGATACTCTCGCAACGAAAGGGCAGTAAGGATATTATGCATCCCGTAGGATTCTTCTCCCGAAAACTCTCCCCTGCAGAGAGAAACTATGATGTCGGTGATCGAGAGCTTCTCGCCATCAAGACTGCATTAGAGGAGTGGAGGTACCTGTTGGAGGGGGCTGTACATCCAGTACTAATTTACACTGATCATAAGAACCTAGAATATTTGCGATCCGCTAAAAGGTTGAAACCCCGTCAAGCCCGTTGGGCGCTGTTTTTCTCACGCTTTGCCTTCCACATTACGTATCGACCGGGTTCAAGAAATGTTAAACCAGACGCATTATCTCGAATGCATGACAACCCAAAGGATTTATCTGCCCCAGACACCATTTTACCTGCAAACAATTTTTTGCTCATTCAAGCTGATCTTCTTTCTCAGATTAAGGAAGCATCTTCTGAAGCAACCAGACCCTCAGGCCTTACCCTAAGTAGCAAGGACGGACTGTTCTGGAAAGGTAGTCAAATTTTTGTTCCTGAGGAGGTTCGGGTCAAGGTCCTGGCACTCCTTCACGATCACCCACTGGCAGGTCACTTTGGGGTTCGTAAAACTCTGGAATTGGTACAGCGTACTTTCTGGTGGCCCAATTTGAAGGACTTTTGTGAGAGATACGTCAAATCTTGCCCTATCTGTACCCAGAATAAGACATCCAGGAGTAGAGCTTGGGGTCTGTTAAAACCCTTGCCTGTACCCGATAGGCCCTGGAAGATGATATCCATGGACTTTATTGTGGAACTCCCATGCTCAGAAGGTTGTTCTGCTATTTTTGTGATAGTAGACCGTTTTACCAAGATGGCCCACTTTCTCCCATTAAAAGGAACTCCGTCAGCTATGGAAACAGCTCACATTTTTATTAAAGAAATCATTAGACTCCACGGAATTCCTGTAAACATAACCTCTGACAGGGGGGTACAATTTACCTCACGTTTTTGGAGAGCCCTGTGTGAATCTTTAAAAATCAAACTGGCTCTGTCTTCGGCCTATCACCCTCAGACCAACGGTCAGACGGAAAGGACCAATCAGACTCTTGAGCAGTACATCAGATGTTTTACCTCTTTCTCACAGGATGATTGGGTATCCTTGCTGCCGCTAGCAGAATTTGCCTACAACAATGCCAAACACTCAGCCACTGGTCAATCCCCCTTTTTTGCCAATTATGGGTTCCATCTAACCTTTTTACCTGATTTCCTTCCAGAGTCTTCAGTCCCGGCAGTACAGAGTACGGTAGACTTCATCAACCATAACAACCAGATGTTGCAGGAAGCAGTATCCAAGGCTCAGGCGGACAGCAAGAGGATCTTTGACCGGAAGAGAAGAGGGGAATTGAAGCTTCAGCTTGGTGACCAGGTATGGCTATCTACAAGTAACATTAAACTAGCATGTCCCTCTAAGAAGTTGGCACCTAGATTTATGGGACCGTTTCCGGTCAAAAGGAAGATCAATGAAGTTTCATATGAACTGACTTTACCTGACTCTCTCAAAATACATCCTGTGTTTCATGTGTCATTGCTCAAACCTGCTGTACCTGATCCCTTCCCCGGCAGAGGAACTAGACCTCCTGAGCCCATTGTGGTTGATGGCAACGAGGAATTTGAGGTCGAGGCTATCCTTGATTGCAGGAAAAGACAAGGTCAGATCCAGTTCCTAATTAAGTGGAGGGGCTACGGCCCAGAAAGTAATTCTTGGGAACCAGATTGTAATGTACATGCCAGACGTTTAGTGCAAGCCTATTTTTCTAGTCATCCGGAGAAGAAAAGGCTTTTGGGCACCCGGAGGTTGCCCCTTGGGGGGGGGCAATGTCAGGGCACCATTGGCACCGAACCGGGGCGTCGGCGTACGCCTATGCGCCGGCGCGCGCCGTTGCGCGCTGCTCAGCAAATCCTGCTGTTCCCGGGCATCGGCGCGGCGCTAGGGCGCGCGCGGGTTCGCGGCGCTTGGGCGCGCGCGCGTGTGCACGTGGGCGCGGACGGGCGTGCGCGCGTGCGCGCGTTCGCGATAGCGCCGGTTTGGCGCCAAAGTGCATTTAAAAGCCCCTCTGTGCTGTGACACATTGCTGCTTCGTCTCAGCTTCGTGATTCTAGTGTTTGTTACCTGATTGTTTGCTACCTATCTGACCCGGCTTGTTTGACCATCCGTCCTGCTCCAATCCGACCCGGCTTGTCTGACTACTCTTATGCTACCTGCCTGATACCGTTGCCGAACTCTGCCTGCCTACTGACTCTGCCTCTGCCTGCTGTACTTGCCTGCCTTATATCCTAGCAGACCCGGATCGTCTGACCCTGCTTGTTCCTGTTGTCCTTGCTGTTGCACCTTCAGCTTCAGCTCCAGAGACCTCTGCACATTCAAGTGTTCCAGTCTGCTGCTTCCAGTCTCACCTGATCTGCAGTCCAGCCATCCCTGCGGGATCTCTCACCTCTTCTGCATCAGAGACTCAGCTCAACAGGCACTCCTACCCCACTGCGCTCAGGAGACCACTGTCCCCACTCCAGTGGCTCCTGAACCAGCGTTGTATGAGAGGTCTTCTCCTACAAAGTCAGGCTCTCCTACCAGGTACCTAACAGGTTGGCTCCTAAACTTAGAAAAAAGCCATCTGGAACCAGTTAAGTGCCTGGTATACCTAGGGGCCCAGTTCGACACAGTGGAAAGCACCAGCTCTCTCCCAGTGGAGAAGATCCCAGTTATCCGAGGGAGAAGCCCTTACTCCTAAAGGCCTCACAGTGCCTAAAAATTATCGGCACAATGGTCTCTACGACCCCCATGGTCAAATGGTCCCTGTGGAGGTTATGCCCTTTCCAGACAGGGTTTCTCCATCAGTGGAGCTCAGGGGACAGCAATCAGTCCATTCACATAACCTCAATGATGAGGAACATCCTTCTCTGGTGGCTTCATCGCAGAAATCTGCTCACCTGACAAGCCATTGCTCCCCTTCTCATGGGTCACAGTCACAACTGATGCCGGTGGTGCTGGTTGGGGAGCCCTTTGTGGGTCAGAACTTGCTCAAGGCAAGTGGGATGCACGTCTTCACTACCCGGACTCAATCATCCTGAAACTACGGGCAGCCTGGTGTGCCCTTCAATATATTCACTCATCTCCTGGAAGGGGAGTCAGTTTTACTGAAAATGGACAACACCACAGCGGTCTCTTATGTGAAGAGGCAAGGGGGCACTTGGAGCTCCACACTGCTCCAAGAAGTCAAGCCCATCATGTCCTGGGCTCAGAAAAACCTGACTAATATTTCAGCGGTCTTTGTCCCCGGAGTCCAGAATGTCCAAGCGGACTTCCTGTCACGCACACAGTTAGACAGTGGTCTCTTCATGTGCAGATGTTGGAATGGATCCTGTCCTTGGGAGTCAATCCTGAAGTAGACCTATTTGCATCCCCCTGCAACTTCAAAATCAAGAAGTATTACACTTGGGGCTCTTGCAGCCAGGCCTTCAGAGTAGACGCACTGACAGATCAGTGGAGCTTCAACAGGGCATATGGCTTTCCCCCGCTTCTGATCATCCTCAGCTTCTTAAGGAGACTCCAAGCGGAAGCAGTCGAGGTGGCAGTGATTGCACCTTACTGGCCAAACAGGCCATGGTTTCCCCTCCTGACCCAGCTCAGCTTCCGGGACCCGGCGCCTCTTCCTACCAGACCGGATCTTCTTTCTCAGGGGGGCAGTCCGGCATCACTAAGACTGATGGTCTGGTTCTAGAGAGGGAAAAGCTAGAATCTTTCCGGTGCCCTTTAAGAGTGATTTCCACCCTCATGAGCTTGAGAAAAGCGAGCAAGAATAAAGTCTATGAGAGGATATGGGCCAAGTTCATTGAATCCTCATCCTCTACGAGCAGATCGTTCAGGGATCCAGGAGTCTGGGATATCCTTGGCTTCCTCCAATCCAGCCTAGATCTGTCTCTATCCATCAGCTCTCTCAGAGTTCGAGTCTCAGCTCTGTCAGCCTTCTCCGGAACATCATGGTTGGTTCACCCTTTAATCCGGCAGTTCTTCCGTGGGCCGACAAGACTCAGGCCCCAAAGAAGACCAAGATTCCCCAAATGGGATCTTCCCCTTGTTCTTGACTCGTTGGTTGGTCTGGGTACCGCAGGATCCGCTCCACTTTCTATCAAAGATTTTTCTGCAAAAGTTGCCTTCCTAGTTGCCATTACTTCAGGCCAAAAGGGTTTTGGAGATCGGGTCCTTGGGTTATGAAGAACCTTTCCTGATTTTCTTTCTGGACCAGGTGGTCCTCATCCCTATGCTCGGCTCAAACCCGAAAGTTACTTCAGTGTTTCATGAGAACCAAGAAATTGTCCTACCTACATTCAGGACCCCGGGGTCCTCTGAAGTTCATCCTCTGGATGTAGGTAAAATACTGAAGGAGTATTTGCAAGTTACTTCCTCCTTTAGACGCTCCGTCTACCTGTTTATCTTGCACTCGGGCAGTAACAGAGGGAAGTGAGCTTCGTCCAGAACGATTGCAGCCTGAATTGTCCAGTCCATCCAGCAAGCCTATAGAGATAAGGACTTGGGTCATCCAGAGGTATGGCGTCGTTGTGGGCAGCAGCTCGACATGTGGCTCCAGACATCATCTGTAAAGCGGCCTCATGGGCCTCCATTAATACCTTTATGTCACATTATTGCATAGAGCCTGCGTCTCTATCTTCTGTGAACTTTGGTTTAAGAGTCCTGTCAGTTAACGGGTTAAATTAAATTTCTTTTGATCAGCATACCCACCTGTGTGGATTGGATAGTCATTTTCCACACGTAGTCTGCCATGGAGTCTGTCAGGAAAGCGGAAAATTTATTATCAATACTTACTGTAATTTTCCTTTCCTGATGGACTCCATGGCAGACGGAGTTCCCACCCATTGGCCAAAGAGTTGGCTAGTAACAGAATGCAGGCTCTAGTGATGAGCTCAAATTTATGGGAGTGGGGTCCTATAGCATTGGAGAGGCTGGGTTAACCCACATGTAGTCTGCCATGGAGTCCATCAGGAAAGGAAAATGACGGTAAGTATTGATAATAAATTTTCCGTTTTCATGAATATAAAAAATAAACCACTAAAGATAACCCAATTTTCTTGTATAATGTGAAAGATGATGTTACGCCAAGTTAATAGATACCTAACATGTCACACTTTAAAATTGCGCACCCTCGTGGAATGGCGCCAAACTTGAGTACTTAAAAATCTCCATAGGCGACGCTTGAAATTTTTTTTATTGCTCTTGCTCTAATGATCGCGGCGTATGTAACCTGTGTGTATCTGGCTCTGATACTAACCAGTGCCTCACCAGCCACTGACCTCACCGCGTGTCCCTGGTGGAAGCCTCTCCTGCTTCTGTATTGCCTGGCTGTGCCCTGCACTTGGCAGGACTGAGTAGTCAGTCTGATTGCTCAGTCCTGATAATTACACAGGGATAGCAAAGCCTGGTTACACAACCATCAGAGCTTCACTATCAGTGACAGATGCCCTTTCTATTTTACAACCTCTGTGAGTTACTGATAAACAAAGCTCAGTGAAGTGCTGTCACAGAGCTTCATATATTACATAGGGAGAGATATGCTCTGCTTTACAGTGGTTGTAAAACCTCACATATACCCAGTGAAGTGAACAGCCTCAGATAATACACAGAGATTAAACAAATCCTCCTCTCCTCTACACCCTTTCAGAAGTGCAGATCATGTTAAAAATCTTTCTTCATCTGTCAGGAGCACAGAGGAGGGGCGGAGAGACTGCAGTTACAGTGTGTGAGAGCTGATTGGAGGAAAGGTACAAACTCCCCTTTCACACAGCAAAAGAACTGGCCGGTGGTGTCTTTTGTTTGGGGGGTGGCAAACAACCCCCCCCCCCGTGGCACCTCAAACCCCCCCCCCTCCGCTGTCTACCAGTCCACTGGCATTTACCACCATCGGCAGCAGGAATCAGCAGGCACATTGGGGATCAGCGCACACACAGCGACGGGGTTCAGTGGCAATATCGGGCAGGGGATCAGGCTGCGGCAGGCATCTGGCAGCGTCTCCTGTGTCTTCTTCTCTTCTGAGATCATGGCAGCTTCCGCCATGCATCACCTTCCCTCATTCTAGGCGTCCAATAGGATTGCTTGACCTTTCAGCCAATTGGTAAATGGGTAACAGACCCATCCTTTCTGATTGGCGGAGAGGCTATTCAGTGTTAGAAAAGCAAATATTCTTTTGCTTTTCTAAAAAGAAGAATTTGGGTAGTGAGAGCTTGGACTTTTTAGGCACAACAAACCAAAGTATTTAGAAAAATATAAATTTTATTTATAATAAGTAAATACAAAGAAAACATGTATTAAAATCCACATCGATATATCAAACAAGAGATAAGTTATTGCAACTATATATAACCTTGATACAACGACTAGAAATCAAAAGGAAGATAGGAGCTTTCCACAGTAACAGAAGATCCCTGAGTTCGGTTATGATACAGTAAAGCAATATGTACTTAATTGTGCTCTACATGTTACGCGCCATGCGCTTCTTCAGGAACATTTATGGTGACTATTAGATGGGGGAAAGAAAAAACACATAAATAGAATATACAGTTTACACAATATTAAAATAGTAGGTAAACTATAACATTACATTTCCCATAAAAGAAAGGTGGCTCATTCATGGAATCCCCCACTATGTGGAAAAGGGCAAACCATAAAACCATGGGGCGTACATAACATGATGACAGTGTTGTAACAGAGTATTGACGAAAAAAAGTTTATCTGTTCATTAAGATAGGCCATTAATGCTTATAGTAGCACCAATACCACATTAGAAAAAATAATGTTCTATCAGTTATCTTAATAGTAAAGATACTAAAAACAGAAAGGTGGGGGGGGGATGCAGGGAGAGAAAGGGAAGAAAAAGAAGGGGGTTTGAGGGGTTGAGGGGGGGGAAGGAAAGTAGGGCAGGGGGAAAGGGAGGGAAGGGAAGGACAGGGGGGCAGGGGAAGGGGAAATTGTAAAAGGGTCTATATATAGCATGGATAATAGGCTAAATAGAATATGAAAAAAATACTCACTATGTAGTAGAGAACATAAACTTGTAGCTAAAAACAAACTAACAAACGCAGGGCAGCTGTTGAGGAGCCATATAGTTCCGTCAAAGGATATGGGTATATATGAAGCATCTATAACAAGTAATAGCACAGACACATCACAAACTGTTTAAAGGGGTTGTAAACCCCCGCTTTTTTTTATTTCATTTTAAAACAAACATGTCATACTTACCTCCACTGTGCGGTTTGTTTTGCACAGAGTGGCTCCGATCATCCTCTTCTGGGGTTCCTCAGCGGCGCTGGTGGCTCCTCCCCACTCGATCCACATTGGAGAAGCGCTCTTCTTGGTGGACACCTGTGCGGGCGCTGCATTCTGTGTCCATTCACACAGAATGCAGGACTCAGCCCCGCCCCTCGGCACTGCGTCATTGGATTTGATTAACAGCAGTGGAGCCAATGGCTGCACTGCTATCAATCTATCCAATCAGGACATGAGACACCAGGTAAAGCTGGTGTGCTCGTTCCCGGCCAGAGAAGGATCGGGGTCAGGTAAGTAAAATGGGGGCTCCGGGGAGCCTGCAGCACCACAGAAGTTTTTTTTCCACCTTAATGCATAGAATACTATATATAGACCCTTTTACAATTTCCCCTTCCTCTCCTTCTCCTGCCCCCCGTCCTTCCCTTTCCCTTTCCCCTCTCCCCTTTCCTTCCTTTCCCTCCTTCCCTCTCCCCCTCTCCCCCTGCCCACTTTCCTCTCCCCCCTCAAACCCCCCCTTCCTTTTTCTTCCCTTTTTCTCCCTACACCCCCTCCTATCTTTAGTATCTCTACTATTAAGATAACCGATAGAACCTGATTATTTTCTAATGTAGTATTGGTGCTACTATAGGCACTAATGGCCTATCTTAATATAGCACCCTCTTCCATAAGGTAGGTGCTAGAATAGGATTTTTCTGGGTCTAAACAGTGTAGGCAAATTTAAACAGGCCTGTGCTTTAGGTAAGGCCTGTTTGTTTTGATTTGAGATTGGGAGTTTTTAGTGTAGTGGTGGGTGTGACCACCTGTGCTTTGACTCAGAGACGCCTCCCCTGTTTTCAGGAAGATTGTTCTGGAACAGAGGTTGGACCTGAGGTTTGAGTGGCAGGCAGCTCATGTGAGGAGCTCTGACCAATTACCATTCGGTATTGGCAGGGGGCAGGCCTCCCATATAAGCTGGGGTCACATGCTGCCTGGGAGGTTCTGACGGTGCAGGAAAAAGGAGAATGGAGTATTAGGTAGCTGCCACAGGGCAACCCCACCTGGGGGGCTCACCGAGCGTGGAGGAGGGATGGAGGAGCTGCTAGGATGCATTCCTGGATAAAGATCTTCACCATGGAGTTGGTGTCAAGCTGCTGTGACCGGGGAACACAGAACATGCACTTTGAAAAAGATCAGTGAAGAAGAAGCAACATTTGGACTGATGAGAGTAGAACAAAGTTCTGTGACCGGGGAACACAGAACTTGCCCTTTGGAGAAGGTCAGTTTGAAAGGAGCAAGAGGAGAATTGTTGAGAGTAGTGCAGAATGCTGTGGCCTGGGAACGCAGCATTTGCAATTATGGACTGGCTGGGAACAGTAGTCTGCTTATTACCATGTGCTAGGCCGCTGGGGAGAGGTACCAAGTATCTTTGGCCTGGTAAAACATTCTGGTAATATCATTCAAGAGACTGTGTAGCAAACAAATTCACTGCACCACTGGGGAGCGGTATTGTATGCCTCTGGCTTATTGATTTGCTCAAGCAACACCATTAAGAGACTAGTAGAGTAACAAAGTACAGCCTGCAAGCTGGGGTTATTCAGAGTGATTCCTTCTTGTCTTAC